>CM019168.2:904467-2182482 GCA_009739505.2 Apolygus lucorum | reverse complement strand
CAGATTATGTATTGTGAAGGTCTCTTTGGATGGCTATTCACGAATTTCGCTAAGATTGCATACATGAAACAGAAATTATCTTGATTTTCAACATTTATACAAGCTCTTCTGTTACAAATTGTCTTGGGGAGTTGGATGAACTTACCTCCGCGTAATGGGGAATACTTATTGATTTTCAATCTCAATCCATAGATAAGTCCTAATTTCCACCCACTTTTCTTAGTTTCCAGTTCAGAAAGTTCATTAATCAACTTTTCATTCATGGTTTTGAGGATTGTATCAATATCTAATGTATGCAATAGAATTGAATTCTTAACTTTCAAATTACAATCCATTTCTTCACCCAAATATTTTCCATCAAACAGTCAAGAACTAGATGGAATTTCACTGCACCATGATCTAACAGTGATTGGGTGAGTAATTTCACTAGTTTAGGTCTGATATCAATCAAAAAGGATGGTAAATCCAATGCAAAGTCCGATTGAATGAAATAGGAAGCTAACCTATTCACAAATGCAGAGGAGTATGGAATTATTTGATGAATATCTGGGGCAATGCTCAACATTTCTCCTATATTTGGATCAGACTGTTGTCCTCTGATTACTGTTATTATTTTGTGGAAGAAGTGAACAGTGATTGTGATGAGCAATAAAAAGATAAGCATTTGTGAAAGTTGCCCCACACTTTTCACACTTAGAAACAATGGAACATTCAAGTTCATGAGCCAATCTTTCTGAGTTGTCATTGAAATTTAGTCCACATTTGGTGCAAAAATTCCGCACATGTTGAGATGTCTCATGTGTCTCCCTTTCAACCTTAGAGGAGAAATTGAGACCACAATATGAACAGAGATTGTCAAGTAAGAATAAGAGTCCTCATCTGGGATTTTCATCTTTTTGGGGGAAGATGGGGAAATATGAATTAATTCATGGACCATCCTGTCCGAATCTGTAGGAAAACACCATCCACAGTATCTACACATACCACCAAAATTAGATCCTTTCTCATCAATTGATGGATACGATCTCTTTCCAGGTGCTAGACTAACTGATTCATGAGTAAGGTAGCTCTCACTCAATCCACAGTTAGCCTCATGTTCCATTAACCTTGTTAGATTAGGGAACACCCTCCTACAATTCGAACAAGATTTAGATGAAGTAGCCATATTAATAATGGAGATAGAATTTAATGATTAATTGCTTGATAATAGCACTAGCAGGTAATCACGTTTTTAAGGGTGAACAGTGGAGGGGAAGGTGAGTACTAGTCTAAAAGAGGTAGGGCCAAGCACTCGGGAAGGGGGGCTACAAGCGAGCACTGTAATGCTGGCATCTAGCGGATGGCTTATGAACCAAACTTCCTCACTTAGTTGAGAGAATATCTACTAGGTGGCAGCACCACATCAGGGGCAGCATACTACCCATTGATAACTTCCCCTTCCAGACTGGTTGGTCCCACAACTTTTAGTGTAGGTTTGTCCTATTGTGATTGAGTGAATCAGTGCATAACAGCCAAGGAGTTGGGCAGTATGAATATTTGTCATGGATGAAGATTGTCTGCCAAGGGGGGTGGGCAGTATTGTAATAGACAAAAATTGTCTGCCAAGAGGGGTGGACAGTATAACTTTTTTTTTTTTTTTTGTGATGGATGAAGATTATCTGCCAAGGAGGTGGGATGTATGATTTTTCTTTGTAATGGTGAAAGATTGTTTCCAAGGGGAACAGAAGTTGGAGGATGGTCCCTTATGTATTGGGGGATGGTCCCCTAAAAAAAAATTGGGGGATGGTGCCCTACGAATTGGAAGATGGTACCCTATGAAATGGTAGGATGGTCCCCTACAAATTGGAGGTTGGTCCTGTAATGATTAGGGAATGGTCCCCTAAGAATTGGGGGTAGGGTCCCCTTTCGAATGGGAGGATGGTGCCCTACGAATTTTAGGGACGCCATGCATGCACAAACATGCCGTGGGCGCCGGCAGGAGGGCGCCATGCATGCAAAAACATGCAGAGGCGCCTGGCGGCCGCGAGATGGACGGGCGGGGGGTGGGAAGGCCCGGCAAGGCGAGGCGGGGGGTGGGAGCGGTCGTGTGGGCGGGCGGGGGGGTGGGAGCGGTCGTGTGGGCGGGCGGGGCGGGGGGGTCCAGGGTGGGTGAGGGGGAGCCGTGGCGGGGGGGGGGGGGTGAGCGGGTGGTCCGGGTGGCAAGGCAGGGGGGGGGGAGAGGTCGGCCGGTGGGCGAGGGGGTGGGAGCGACGGAGTGGGCGGGTGGGGGGAGGGGAAAGTTGAGGGTAGTTGGGGTCTAGAGAACTGGCCTAGAATGCCCATTTTTACCCTACTGCAACTAAATTCTTTTCATGAAAAAATCAATACACTAGATCCTTTTGTTAAATTCACTCTTGAACTAGGTGGAAATAAGCTTAATTTTCTTGATCTGTCCATCTCATTGATTAACAGAAAACATGATTTCTCCATTTATAGAAAAGATACCTACAGTGATATCACTATTCATAGTACATCAAATCATCCCTTAGTTCATAAACATGCTGCTTTCCATAGTATGATCAATAGAGCTTTGTCAATACCAATGAGTGATCAAAATGTATCTAAAGAAAAAACAATTATCAAGAGTATAGCCGCAAGCAATGGATATGGAGGATGTCTCATTGATTCCATATGGAACAAGGTTCTTAGGAAGAAGTGTAGAGACGGGGTTTCAAATTTGGCTAGAGAAGTTGTATTAGAAGAGAAAAAGTGGATAAGTATACCTTATTATGGAAAGATTTCTGACAAAATTGGCAAAATGTTATCATCTAGAGGTTTCAAAGTAGGGTTTAAAAATAGAAATAATCTTAAAGCTTCGTTGGGTTCTGTTAAAGATAAAATTAGCGTTCAAGATAAAAGTGGGGTTTATAAGCTGAAATGTTCCTGTGGGCTTGAGTATTGTGGTCAAACTGGTAGGAAATTTAGGGAAAGAATAAAAGAGCATGAGAAGGATTTCAGGGATAGCAAGGGTGATTCTGCTTTTGCGAATCACCTGAGAGAATCCAATCATAACTTTAGTTTTGATCTAACAAACGGACAGTACATAGAATTTCCTCATTTTTGCCCGAAGGGAGGTATGTTGGATGTGCTTGAAAAGTTCGAGATTCTTAAGAGTGATAGGTCTGGTAAATGTCTGAATGAGGTGGTCCCTCAACATGTTTCACCATTGATAGGTTCCTTCTTGCAATAGCTTGGTCTCCCCTTCACAATGTAACCCTCACCAATGTTTGAGCCCCCTTTCACTTTGTCTGCCTTGATTGGCATTTGATGATCCTCCCAGGTCCCTTCACTTCTCTGAGCCAATAGGATTCTCCTTTCACTTATCTGATTGGGTATGACTTTCACTTTCTCGACCAATGGGATTCAAGCTCCCTTTCACTTGTACCTATATAAGCTATGCTCTTTGTGATGTACCTTCAGTTATTGTTTGTTACTGATGATGACCTAACCGTCGAAATCGATTTAACTTGTAACTCATTATTTTCGTGGAAATAGACAACATTCTACTCAACTCCGTTTTTATTATTGTTTTTTCTTAAATTTAAGATTCTATAGAGTTTTTAGAATTTTTTGAGACCACCCGGAGCTCTGTAGGACAAACCGTTCGCTCACTACGAGAATTTAAAGTTTGGACGTACGCTAAATCAGAAACACGAGTGTGAATCGCAAAAGAGGCCTAATCTCCGTTCAAATTATAGCTGACCGAAATGCGATCGATGTTTTTCTTCATGTTGGATGGTTGGTGGCTTTGCAGACGAGTGATCAATATAGAAAAATAAAAAATAATAAACCATTGTGTAATAATTTGCAGCGTTTGTGGATGTTTGGGCACCTTGCATTTCTTTGTTCTGGCACCAATCTGCCTGATTCTTTTTCAAATGTGTCCTGTCAGTATCCATAGTGGTACCGTTTCAAACGGATTTCATTTTGCTGTGTTGGAAGTGTAAAAAATGAGTGTAAAAAGCTGAAAAACGTGGTTGTTGATTTCGGGAAGATTGGTACGTATGCTCACAGAACTTCTAATGTAACTTAAGTCGATGACAGACCATTCGTGTAAAATCAAATTAAAGGTTTGATTGTAAGTTTTAAAATGAGATGCTATATGAGGGGGATTCCGATAACAGGAAAATGATGCGGGGGGGGGGGGGGGGGGGAGTTATAGTGGGTTATTCGCGCAGAACCGGTATGAGCCTCGTCAAACGTGTTCGCGATTCATCTGTGATTAGAAAGATAAATCACTGACAGACCTATCACTCAGACATTTTACCTATCGAGGAATGAGGAATTTCACCGAATTCTGTTTGCATTTTTCCTGAATAGTTAATGGTGTGGGAGAGATGAAAATTGAGCTGATTTCGGAAAAAAAGTCTCCTGTTATTTTTGGGAGACAATCAAAATTTTTGATTTCAAAACTAACCGGGAAAACGGACGTGCAGCGGGAACGCTCGCTGATTGGGCTGTTCGGATCGCCGTCTCCTCCCAGTGTTGCCCATTGGGACGACGAAATCGTGTTTTCTAAGAGAAAAGTTATCAAACAAAAACAGGAGAAACCTAATTTTCCCCATCTTGCTTTTTCTATTTTTTTTCTTCAGTTTTTCGATTTCGAACTTTACTGTTTCGTGAAATTTTGCATCTGGGGACTATGGATTTCTCGATCTCAGCGCTTCAAGCGGCCATAAATGAACTATTCCAGCATGACGTCATTTTCCCGGTTTTTTTAAACATTCGTATTTTCTACACTGTTTTGTTCATTCGTAAATTAGGAAGTTCGGGCTGAAAGTTTGCCTTAGGAGGTTTTTTGAGGTGCTGAATCCGATTTTGGGGTCAAAAATAGGAAATTCCGACATGGTGAAATTCCTCATTTGGAACTTCTCATGCACATCCAGCATACCTCGGAAATATTCCAACAACAAATACTGTCTATTTGTTAGATCAGAGCTAAAGTTATGATTGGATTCACTCAGGTGACTTCTGCAAAAGCAGAATCACCTTTGTTATCCTTGAAATCCTTTTCATGCTCTTTTATTCTTTCCCTGCATTTCCTACCAGTTTCACTACTATACTCAAGCCCACATGAACATTCAAGCTTATAAACCTCAGTTTAAACTTAAACGTAATTTAATCTTTAACAGAACCTTTAAAATATTATTGCTTCCGAGTCTACCAAGGTAGATGAAGCTTTGTTTTCACTTTTCAAGGTTGAAAAAAAAGTTCTCCAGAATCAAAATTTCCACTCGCGTTTTACGTTTCAGACCTTCCTGAACAATTTTGGTTCCGTGTCTGTCTGTCTGTCATGAAGTCCTTGCCACAGCCATAATTAAATTAATTTACAATTCTCATCTTTCGATGAAATTTTCAGGGATTGTGCGGGCTGGAGTGTAGATGGTCCCCTATGAAAATCATGATCCCCAAATTGAAAGTATTTTGTGCGCATGCGCAAACGTGAAATCCTTGTAACAGCCTTAACTTCTATATTTCCCAACAAAATTCAGAGATTGTGCGGGTTGACGTGTAGAGTCCCCTATGAGGAAAGTGCAAGATAGAGTGAACTATGCATCGGATCATCTATACAATCGGACGAGGAAGCTATGTGCCACACTCACTTGGCATGCGTTTTTTATTTTAAAACCCTAGTTTGAAACCTCTTTTTTAAAATGGAAATGGTATCTTGGAACCCTTGTGTCCTTTAGTGGTTCTGTAGACAAGGAATAATCGGTATCTCTTTCTTCAGTAACTGCCTTGGGGCCATGAATTCCACGCCAATAAAAGCCCTACACGTCGAAGCAAAAATAACACCTCGGAAATTCAGGAGAAGACTTCTGGCTGAAAACGCAGGGAGTAGAATACTCATCAGGAACGATTGGGTGATGAATCGAATCTCCGAGTTTAATACAACGGTATTGGTAGAGAACTACTGGAATGAGAAAGAAACACCCCTTATAACAGAGGCATTTTCTGAAATATCTCACTGCACTGCAAGCATGATAAAATTCCACAAGTATCCCGAATACACCATACCCCTCAGCTCAGTATTCCACCCAGGATTCAAGTGTGATATTGTAAACTCAGAACATTCGAGACTTAGCTCTAAACATTACCTACTTCATAGAAAGAATGAATGGTAAATATTCCTCGTCATACAAACTGTTTACAGATGGATCAAAAAATAAGAATGGGTTGGGAGCTGCAATGTTTGATCCCCAGACTAATACCACTCTAGCCTATAAAATGCCAGACTATTCATCAGTATATACTACAGAAATGTTCGCTATTCTCGTAGCAGTAAACTACTCAGTAACCCTCCCAAGTAACGACTTCGCTATCTTCTCTGACAGTAAAAGTGCCCTAACTAGACTCCGCAATATCTATAATTGTAAGGCAGACTTCCTAACTGCACAAATACTATCAGCAGCTTCCCAGCTTAAGGAAAAATCATCTACTCTTCACCTAGTATGGATTAAAGGTCATTGCGGAATTCCTCACCACGACGAAGAAGACAAAAAAGCAAAGGAAGCTGCGATAACAGGCATGCAGGCCAAAAACTGCAGCCTAGAAGACCTGCGAAATAAGTCAAAAAAAGAAATGTATGAAAGATGGGAAAAGGAATATAGACTGATGGAAGATGGGAAGGGTAGGTTCTATGCGAGCATACAGCCAGAAATACCAGGATTACCATGGTTCTTCCAAGGAGATCTAGACCGCAGCTTCATAAAAATTATAAGTCGGTTGCGTTTTGACCACCACAGACTACCAAGCCACTTGAAAAAAATAAATCTCATCGATAACGGAAACTGTGACTGTGAGACTGAAGAGGAAGCAAATGCTAACCACATAATTCTCAAATGCAGCAAGTTCAACATCAACCGGAGAGAATTAATGAACAGTCTTCTGAAGGAAAATATACCTCTACCCACCAGCACAGCACTCCTACTACAGGAACAAAACTGCTACAAGCATATAGTCAATTTCATCAGAACAACAAATATCGAACTATAAAAACAGTGAAGTGAAATATTACCTACCTATGTATTTTCGTATACTTTTCCATTCATTATGCTAATTCTTAAAGTGAAGCAGTGAGCTTATGTTTGTACTTCCATAAATTTAATGGCTAAATACATTAATATGTGAGGCCAAATAAAATAAACAAAAAAACAAAAAATTCTTCAGTAAGGCCAAGAAATGAGAAACTAGCTTTGAGCTCGATGCAAAGCTTGTTTGAGTTTGCTCGTTTTCAACAGTATAACCCTTTTCTCAGTTTTTCCTGCCTTTTCTTTTGGTGCTAGTTCTCTTATTTCAAGGGAGTAGTGGAAGTAAAACTTGGTTTCCTCACATTGGCTGGGATGGAGCCGATTGTTGAATAATTTGGGTCAGGACTTCTTCTTCTCCCAGCTGGTTAGGGGTCCCAATAGGCACCAGGAAGTTCATTCTTTGTGTTAGTAGATTTCGGAATACCTTCCTATTTGTGTATTACCAAGGTGAGTAGAGGTTGAAAAGTAATTGAACAAACGTCGAAAAAAAGTAGCTACTTCTGAATAAAAAATCCCCTCCCTAAAAATCCTCTTCCTAAGAAATCAGAACGAAAAGGCTTGTCAGGGATCGCATGTCGCATGTTTGACCAAGCTTGGCTAAAGAATCGAATTTTTTTCTTTTTCAAATTCTTAAGGGAACCCATCAGCTAGTACCTACTAAAGTGGGTCGGCAGACCCATTTTTGTGCCCCTAGATCTTGAACACGGTTCAGTCTATTGAAATGAAATTTTTTTCCAGTGGTAGTACATATAGTCTTCTTCACTTCAGTCAGATGGATTTTGAAAATTTCAATTTATAGCTTAGGTATAATTTTTCAAAAATTTCGTTTTTTTATCTGCATTTTTTCAACTTCAAAAAATTTTTTTTAAACCTTATAGTTGAAATTTTGAGAAACCATCCGACTAAAGTGGAGTTCAATAATAGCAGTTTCAAGGAAAAATTGGGGAACACGATAACTTCAACCATTGCTGAGAAACAGGGGCAAGAAGGTCCAAAAACGTGATTTTACAGAAGAGCACTTTTTCTGAAAACTTCGCAAAACGCATCTCAAACAAAGTATAATGTAACTCCCAATGACAACAATGACTTCAAACATGCAAAAATGATAGAAAGTGAAGAAGAATAAGAAAGAAGGTTATTTTCAATCAGGTTTGTTATCTTTTTTCGCCGTTTTTGTTATTGTTAGTTGGTTTTTTCTCCCAAGTTTCGTGTATTCAACGTATTAAATCCGCGCCGGCTAACACCTACTTTCCCAACTTTGAACTAATTTTTCTACCAGTTCTAATTGTGCAAAATTCAAAAATAATACACCATTTTGTCCGCATTTAAATAAAGAATTTTTAATGTAAAAAACCGAAAATCGATTTTTTTTCATTTTTTCCCTGCTGGGTTCCCTTAAACATTGTTGGTTATAAATGACGCAAATTTAAAAATTCAGTTAGTAAGAAAGTTTTTATAGTTAATTTTTCAAAGTGATTTTATTTCTGGTTGTTATAATATTATTATTTTTAAGGTTTTTTTTTTTGTAGAATTAGGAAAAAGAGACCAACCAAGGAGACTTTTCAAATGATACCAGAAGTCTAAGAAATACCCTTGAACACCCTTCAGGTCAATGAACCGCAAGGGAAAAGAATGGTACGTTTTCAGTACACCTTTTAGAACCTAAAAGACTTCTTAGGTGTATTCAGTGAACCATCGACTATCAGACAGTTTGGCGCTGTCTGGGCCTAATGTGATAATTTTGTTGGTGTCAACGAACTCCACCGACCATCCTTCCATTCATCGGTTGCTGATCCCAAACATCAGTCCTTAAAAATCGTGTTCGTCACAAATGCCTTTACGCTCCTATTTGAAAAGGTGATATCATTCTGTTTCCTTATCCATTTGCCTGGACCCAAAAGTATTTTGGGGTCATTACAGCGCGGAGGAATAACGGCTCAACTCCTAAAAGTCCATTCATGCAGCATGAGTTAATGAGCGAATTTTCAAAATCATCTTTGAAGCTATGCTAAAGAAAGTGGAAATATTATTTATATGAGAGAGTAGTCAACCTCGTGGGTGCGGCACAAAGCACGGATCGTTAATTGATTGATTAATCAACCCCGTGGTTAAACATTTTAAAAAACCCCAAAAAATACTCTCCTCGTCACCTCAAACTCATAGAATACCCACACGTATATATTTTTAATTATTAATAAATAATAAATTAATTTTTTTGGTTGTAAGGCCTTTCTTTGTTCGAAATTCTACCACTAATTTCCAGAAAACTGCTACCAGTAAACAAAATCATAGCTACATATCGGTAGCTACCTGTGAAGCAAGGTTCTCTAGAATACTGCAATATATTACGTGCAATCGGAGATTTTTTTTTTAGAAAAAAATTCTGTTTATTTATAGAAACAATGGACATATTCATGATCTATTGTTTTTCCCTCTAAGGGAGCGATTTCATGGCTTTAGTATATGCAACCGTGCTTATTCTCATTTTTGCCTGTTGCAATTTTACAATTCTGCACAAGGCACCTCCTTAGAAAAATAGAAAATGTAGAACTAGGTATTTCATTGTTTAATGAATAGGTAGTCAATGTTGAATCTGATTTCCTCAACAGCTGGATAATAATTCCGCAACATTTTGTCTCTTGAGAAGGTGTGTCTTCTGTCAGTCTGTTACGGTGTGTTACGTAAGAAAACGAAAACGTCTGCCGAGGGAAATTCGGCAGGAGGCCACACGGGTCCTGCTAAGTAGGTCTGCGGACTGTTTGAACTTGGATTTTGCAGTTTCCAGCACTTTTCCGTTTCTTCAGGAATTCTCTTCGAATGACACAATTTTTCTCCGATTTCAGATGTTTTCCCCCTGGAATTTCCTGGGAATTTCCTTGATTGATTTCAATCAAAACTTTATTGTACAGAAACAACTGAAAGCCCGAAATTTTGGTTTATTATTTTCAATAATAAGCCTTTGGAATCGAGCAAGAAAAAAAATTTAACCCCTCCCTCAAAATTTGTTGTTTTACGTTTCAAGGTACGTAGAATCCGAAAATCGAATAAAAATTTTCAGTCCGTCCGCCGCACGCGGCACTTTTCTTAGCAACACTGGACCGATTTGGTTCAAATTTGGTATATGGGCTCCATTTGGGGTCTAGTTGTGCCGCGAAGCTTTTGGTTGATTTCAGTCACTTCTAAGGGGTGAAAATTAAGGGTTGAAGTTTTCAAGAGTGCCCTAGCTCGAAAACTCTCGAAATGAAGGTATCGTTTTTTCACCAATTTTAAATAGTATTTATTATATTTCTATGATTGATAAATCAAATAATGATATAGGTAAGAAACGTCTATATTGAACCATCACAAAAGAATGAGAATCATTAGAATAAATACAAGTCAGGTTTCCAATGTCAACCCAGATGGTGAATATTGTTTGGGGTCACCTTGGCTACTGGAGTGTTGTAGGTACACTACACTTCCTCCCCTCTTGGCTGGGTACGTCGTTCCTCCGAAGTCTGAGATCCGATTTTCCGTAGCTGGTTTATGTGCCGACGATGAGTTTCGGATCCTACTCTAACAAGGTAGTGCATAGTTCCGAATTTCTCGAGGATTTCCCCAAATTTCCATTTTTCACTTGGGCCATAAAATCGGACAGCTACTCGATCTCCTTGTTTGAGACTTCTTATATGTTTTGGTTCTTGTTGCGTTCTTTCTTCTGGCGTCTCCTCCCCCTTGGGTTCTTCATTTCCGATCAGGTCCAGTTTAGTTCGAATGGATCTTCCGATGAAAAGCTCCGCAGGTGAGATGCCTGTCGTTGAGTGAGGTGTTCTTCTATAGGCCATCAGAAAACGAGAAAGCCCACGAACTACATTATCTCCAGCATGAATGGCAATTTTCAAACCATTTTTCAGAGTCTGGACATTCCTCTCCGCTTGGCCGTTGGTCGCAGGATAATAAGGTGCTGTGAATTTCTGCTTGATTCCCTGAGCCGCGCAGAAGTTCTGAAATTCCGCACTTTTGAATTGGGCTCCGTTGTCCGAAACCAAAATCAGAGGAATTCCGAAGGTAGAAAAAAATCGTGACAAACAATCAATGGTCGTTGAACTAGTTGTCGAATCAACAGGGTAGACTTCAATCCACTTACTGTAAGCATCTACTACAACCAAAAAATATCTATTTTTGAAAGGTCCGGCATAATCAATGTGGACACGTTGCATTGGGCCTTCAGGATATTCCCAAGAATGAAGGGTAGCTTGTGGAGGGTTGTTCCGAAATTGCTGGCAAGATCCACAGTTCGCAATCATGATTTCTATGTCATTATCAATTTTGGGCCACCAAATTTGACTTCTAGCAAGTGATTTAGTCTTCACAACTCCCTGATGTCCCTCGTGGAGTTCTTCCATTACACGAGGTCTCAAAATTTTCGGAATGTACACCCTGTGGCTCCAAAATAAGCAACCATTCGCCATGCTATATTCAGAAATATCATGTCCAAAAAGTCTTTTAGCATCAGGAGTTTTTCCATTTATTAATGCATTTACTATTGGTATGACTTCTTGGTCTTTAATGAGTTCTGCTCTTATATCTCTACTTGTGACTGGTAAAATTGATAGTTGATGTGCGTAATAAATGTCAGCTCCGGTACAGTTTTCTGGATCTTTACATTCCAATGGAAGACGAGACAGGGCATCCACATTGCTATGATCCTCAGATTTTCTGTACTGAATGTCGTAATCAAAAGCTTGAAGATAAACTGCGTAATGCTGCATCCTAATGGCTGATAATTTTGGAAGTTCTTTCTTTGGATGAAATATTGAAACTAGCGGTCTATGGTCCGTAATAAGTGTAAATTTTCGCCCGAAAAGATATGAATAAAATTTCTTGACGCCATAAATGATACTAAGGGCTTCTTTGTCGATTTGACTATAATTCATTTCTGATGTGGTGAGTGTACGACTTGAAAAACAAATGGGGCGTTCTGAACCATCATCCATTTTGTGAGACAGAATTGCTCCAATCCCTACAGGACTTGCGTCGGTTGCAAGAACGAGTTTTCTGTTGGGATCAAAATGAATAAGGACATCATCAGATGCTATGGCTTTTTTTATATTCAGTACCGCTTTTCTGCAACTCTCATTTAAATCAAAGGGAACTCCTTTTTTCAGAAGTTCATAAAGTGGATGGGCTATAGTACTCAGGTTATTAATAAACTTCCCATAAAAATTCACTAAACCAAGAAATGACTTGAGTTCTGAAACATTCTCTGGTTCTTTAGCCTTCACTATAGCATCTACTTTCCCATGGCACTTTTTCAAACCTTCTCTGGTCAAAACATAACCACAATATTGGATGGATGTTTGAAAAAAAACGCATTTTTCCATATTTAATCGAATGTCATAACTACCCAAGCGTTTGAATACCTCATTCAGCCTACTGATGTGTTCTGTTTCATCTTTTGAAGCTATACAAATATCATCGAAAAATATGGCTATACCATCAATACCATCTAAAATTTGTTCAATCGTTCTTTGCCAAATAGCTGGTGCACTCGAAATTCCTTGAGGAAGACGGTTATAGGAGTAGAGTCCTTTATGACTGTTTATAGTTATGAAATGTCTATCATCAGGATGTACTTCAAGATGAGTATAAGCTTGTCTGATGTCCAGCTTCGAAAAATATTGGCTACCGCTCAAATTAGCAAATAGATATTCAATATTCGGGATTGGATGTTCATCCACTACTAATTGAGGGTTCAAAGTAATTTTAAAATTTGCACATAAACGAACAGAGCCATCATTCTTAATTACTGGGACGATTGGTGTAGCGTAATCAGAAGAATCAATTTTGGTGATCACGCCTTCCTTCTCCGCTCTTCTGTAAACTGGTGTCGATCCTGGTTTAACATGAATCCTGGCCATGTGATTTCTTATTTTCCCAATTCCTTCCTGGAATACAGTTGGATGGGCCTTGAATAATTCGTCCAACTTCTTCTGACAGCTTGGAGCTCCAGAAATACACATCAAATGATTGTTAGTTGCAGATGAATTTGAAAGGGCTACATGCCAATCAATTTTGAATGTACGAAGCCATTCAAGTCCCAATAAACTATCATGGTCTCCATCCACAACATATAAGTTCACTTCCTTACACGTACCGTAAATTCTTATTTCAAGTTTGGCTACCCCTATGACTTTGACAGTCTCATTGGTGTACGTTTTCAGTCTAATGTCGGAGGGGTTTAATTTCACTCTAGGAACTAAATTTTGAAGTTTCTTGGAACTAATAAGAGAAACTGCTGCTCCAGTATCTACTTGAAATTGTTCAATTTTGTTGGTATGGAATCGGACTGGAACTAATATTTTCCTCCTTAATGAGCTAGGGGAGGTTAATTGCCATACATGTTCTTCCTTAACTCCCAGATCAATGGAATGAGTTTCTTCGTCTGTAAGCGTATCAACGTCATCAATTTTCTTGATATTTGTGCTGTAATTTTTGCACCCAGGAGCTATGTGGCCCTTTTTGGAACATTTGTGACATGTAGCCTCACGTAACCTACATTTTTCTTGATTGTGACCTCTTCTATCGCATCTCTTACAATATAATGGAGTTCTATTGTATGATTGACGATTCCCATGAAGATTGGGCTGGATAACAGAAATACCTTCTTCTTTTTTTAAATCCGACCTACCTATGATATTTTCATTTGTTTTCTCGTTACTTTCAAAATTGGTGGCGTATATAAGTGCTTCTTTCATGCCTTTTGGATCTATGTTCAAAAGTTCTCTTCTCAATTTGGAATTTTCAATTCCGATTATGAACTGAGTACATATTGCCTCATCCAACCAATTAGCTGGAAAAGAACAATGTTTAGTAAGATTCCGCAAAGCAGCATAGAATTGCTGGGCTGACTCCCCAGTGCCCTGTACTCGAGCCTGAAACTTGACTCTTTCTGCATATTTGCAGGGCCTAGGAGTGAAAAAATTTGATAATATCTCAAATAACTCTTCTAGGGTTTTATCTTCGGGAAGATCCGGTGAACATAGGTCACAAATTCTAACATAAGTTTGTTCCCCTACTGCATCTAACAATGCTAGAACTTGTTTATCCACTGGTACATCATATAACTTAAAACTATTTTTCACACGGCGGCTGTATATCTCCCAAGATGTACTAGAACAATCAAAAGTAGGTAGGTTTAATTTTACCGGTTTCCATTTTGCTGCTAGTGAAGCTTCTTCATCGTTCAATTCATCCTCGGATTCTTCCCATTTCTTCTTTTTTGATTTTTCCTTCTTCCCTATTACCATTTTGAGGGTTCGAATAAAATCCCGTCGCCACTATTATATTTCTATGATTGATAAATCAAATAATGATATAGGTAAGAAACGTCTATATTGAACCATCACAAAAGAATGAGAATCATTAGAATAAATACAAGTCAGGTTTCCAATGTCAACCCAGATGGTGAATATTGTTTGGGGTCACCTTGGCTACTGGAGTGTTGTAGGTACACTACAGTATTGAATTTTTAAAAATCTTCGAGACCACCCGGAGCCCTGTAGGACAAACCATTCGGTCCCTACGAGTACTTAAGGGTTTTCCTTCGATAAAACACAATCATGAGTGTGAATCGCAAAAGAGGTCTGATCTCCGTTCAAATTTTATCTGACTAAATTGCGATCGCTGTTCATTTCTTCGATTTGTATACAGTTTTGCCTTCTGCGTAACCAGTAATCAAATTTCCATATGAAGCTTTCTATTTTTCCAATCGAGTGTGAAGCGTTTAGTTCTTTCTAATAAACTTGATTGTGAAGGTGTGAAGGCAGTATGGTGTGGTAGGTAGTACCTAGCTGGTAGGTAAAAAAAAGTTGGTAGGTAGAAAAAATGTTGGTAGGTGAAAAACGCTGCAAATCATTTCCCAAAGGTTTATTATTTTCTGTATAGATCACCCTTCTGTATAGATCACTGGTTCTCCATCAATAGCACCTACCACCATCTGTATTCTCCCTTGACCTTCCCTCTCAAATTTCAGCTTCCTGCGTTCAATAGGATTGAAAGGCGGATTCTTCCAGGCGCCTCCAGAATTCGAGGAGATCTTCTTCACTCTTCAGAGCACTGATCGTCCAACCCTTACGTCGTCTTATTCCATTCTAAACATTCAATTCTATTTTAATTTGGCGAAAAAACCTTCAAACCCCTACCCCTACTTTCATATCCAAAGGTTTTCAAGCTAGAAGTGACTGACATCAACCAAATGCTTTGGGGCACAACTAAAGTGGAGCCCATATACCAAAATTCATCAAAATCGGTCCATGGATTTTTTTAATTTGATTTATCGGATTTTACGATCCTTGATGAAACCCCATCAAATTTTGAAGGGTAGAGGCTAAGTTTTTTTTCTTGCTCGAAAATTTTCCATTAGGTATTGATAATAATAAGCCAAAACGTCGAAATTACGAAAAAAAATCACGTGAAATCCTAAGAAATGAAGTAATAGAATATAAAAGTAAAAATCGTTCATCTCAACCAGAATAAAATCAGGACTGAAGGGGAGAAGTTATGTGATGCCAAAGTTAAACTAAGCTTTCTTCAGGCGATTTGCTCCTTCACTCTATTTATGATTGAATTAACGTATAATAAGGGAGTTACCATTTCCCTTGAAAAGAGTTGTGTGGAGTTTACGGAGTTACATTTGCCTTTCTTCTATCCTTCATGGTTAAGAAATGAGGTATAACATCTCATTTATTAGGATTCGGGATGACGCGCTCAAAAATGTAAACAAATCTGATAGGAAAAACATTGTATTGTCAATCATCACGATTTTCAAACGAAACAAACATTGAAAAAAATCAAACGAAACATCTAAACTATATCATGTAAAAATAAATTAACTATTACAAAAAAACACGAATCTTCAATACAAACTAACTTCTTCTGACAATCGACACAAAGCTTGTACAATATTATCGTACATTACCTTAAAAAAAAGATTTTTTCAAAAACAAAAAAGTAAAAAAAATTCAATTGTACAATAAGAACAAATGAGGAACAAAAATTATGAACGAAATTGACATGAAAACAAGCCTCGATTAAAACAAAGGTAGTTTAATACTGACAGACTTTGGTTCCTCATGGCAACGGAATGAGATTTCGATGGCGTGACTAGAGTATAAACCTCAATAAACTGATTGAAAATAACTTAATAAATTAAAGTTGACGACAAAAAAAGAAGAAAGATTTTACTTTTAAAACAAAGCAAATCAAATGAGAAAACTGCCACGACATTCGACACAATGGTTCAGGCGGGGTGGAATGATCACAAAAAAATGAAAAACTTATTCTATGAACACATAAAATCTTAGGCGATATTAAGCCTAAGGTGCACAGCCTTTGTCTTTCAATAAGGAAAAAAGACAAAATTGAACACATAAAAAGCACAGGTTGTACTCACATAAAAAGGTTTTTTTTATGGCACTATGTACGTTGTGATGTATATAATGCGAATATGAAACAAAACGAACAAATAAATGACGCATGAAACAAATAGGTACTTAGTATGTAGTAGGTATGATTATTAATCTAACGAAAAATGAAAAATCAACGAAACTACTTAGGAAGTAGACGTGACCACCGGATTTCTATGCTCTAAATCTAAGTAAAATTCTCAGTCTTGTAGACTCGTACGAAAACGATTTTCCTCATAAATTAGGTCGATTGAAATAAATTAGATATTAAATTTCGCGTCACAAAATTTGTTTAAAAACACCCAGGAAATAGCGTTTACGAATTAAAAAGGGGATTTATGTACAAGGTGGGAGGAACTTTGAACGGGACGGGCCTTGAGAATTGATATCTTACGAATGGGTTGAGACAAAAATCAATTTTCGAAAATTGTTTGAAGCGAGTACTTTGGTTGATTTGGTGTCAAACATATTCAGTTTGATTATATTGAAAAAAAATTACAGACGGTAAAATCATTAAATAATGATTTAAAAAAAAAATAAAAAATGAAAAAAAATAAAAAAAAATATAAAAAAAAAATTAAAAAAAAAATAATGATAAAAAAAACAAAAAATAATGATAAAATAATGATAAAAAAAAATAAAATAAAATAAAATAATGATAAAATAATGATTTTACGCCATTTTTTTTCACCAAAAAAATTTTGCTACGTTCATTTCGCGACAAATGTTCACATGACATTCGTTAAAGAGGTCTCAGTCGGTTTCCTGAGTCTACACCTACACCCCACTTGTTTAATTCCGAAAGTAAAAAATAAGTGAAAATGTGTACCTTAATTTGAAATGTTCAAGGATTTTTGAAATTCATTAGTGCATCTATCTAGGGAATTGAAAAACTGAAAGATTGCCTCTGAAATCAACAAAATCGAACAATAATTCCCAGAGAAAAGGGGGAAATCCCGTTTATTCACTTTCTGAGACCCCCTTAAGATGAACGCGTCCTTGAATTAGGTGAAGGTGCGATATTTTTGTCGTGTCGGTCGGAAAAATAAAGGAAACCTCCTCTTGATCATTATTAAATGATAGAATATTAAGATGAAAAATGGTTGAACGTGGTGGAGTCGATATTTACGTGAAAGAGGAATTTTGGTTGATTTGCGTTGGATCAAAAACGAAACTCGAACTTATGAAAAAACGTGAAAATTTTGGCGCACAAATTGATTTTTGCCTCAGATAAACTACCACGTCTTCCGGAGATTTTCGGTAAGAGCCTGCTTTGCCTTCGAAATTGTCGAGATTTTTTTTTCAAAATCCAATTAATTTCCGAAGAGACCGACAAGGCGACGTCTTACGAAACGGCGGCGACGTTACAGCGAGGTATTTTTCCTAATGAGAGCCCGCGGTTCGGATGTTGTGACACGCGTTGAGGAAGTCGTGAGACGAATCGACGAGAGGTCTGAGCGTCAGAGAGACTTTGAAATCCTCGGGCGTGAGAGTGACGCCGGGCATCGCGTTGAGGCTCGGAAGAGGCGTCCCTTCGGGCGTCCGGACGTTGAAAGTGTGAAGAAGACTCGCGACGAACTCGAAAAGTTCCATTCGGGCGAGAACGTCTCCCAAACACATCCTCCTTCCTGAAAAAAGACAAAAAAAGGGAAATTTAGTATCGTATGACAATAAAAAAAGTGGGTGTGGCACATAGCTTCCTCGTCAACACTGTGTACATCATTGAAAATATTTCGTAAGAGGGAGTTAAAAAAATAAGTCCCATTTGGTTTCCAATCGCTTTTATTCGTGGAGATCTTTCAACAATCCTCTGGTTGTCACCACCAATCCAACAGCAAGAGGACAAGATTTCTGTGTGGTGAACAATTCGCCACTACTTGTAGTAGTTTTTCCCCACACAGAAATCTTGTCCTCTTGCTGTTGGATTGATAATGACAAACAGAGGGTTGTTGAAAGCTTTCCACGAATAAAAGTGATTGGAAACCATATGGGACTTTTACTGTTAAAAAAAATCCTCTTACTTGAATAAAAGAAAAAGTCCAAAATCACAACATATTATTGCAAATATTTGCAAAATATCGTGGTTTAATTATACAGGGAGGAGCAACTTAAGTCCGCATAACTTCAGGTGTCCATACTACAACTAATTTGCAACAAAAATGTCTCTTATCAATGTTTTAACCCCTCGTTTTTCCAAGTTTTTTATTCAGTTTTTAAAGTTTTTTATAAGATTTTTTTCCCCTAACGTTACCAAAAAACTCAAACTAACTCTCTCAATTTGCGGTGTAAACTCAAATTTGTGGGAACCGTTGGAAAGATCATTAAATTATCTATCGAATAGATGCCTGACCTTTTTTTTTAGACAAGGTTGGAGATATGAAAAGCCCTCTAAAAAGGAAATTTTACCTAATTTGGGAAACCTTGAATTTTTTTCAATAGGAAATTAAATTAGAGAAACAATGTTTTTCAAGATGCGAGGACAGTAAAAACTTCGCCAAAATAGCAGCTTTCCAACAGTCTAGTAATGTTTATTTGTAAAGTGGGAATCCTCCATTAATACAGGAGGAGCTCGAAACCTCACGATTTTGGGAGATGCACGATCTTTAAAGTTCACAGACGAATTATTCGGACAAAGTGAATTGGCCATTTTTCCGAAAACATCGATGTCATACACGTGGGGCTTCGATGTTCCAGTATTTCGAATGTACTCTCAATATATTTTGGCTTCGTGGCCTTGAGCATTGCATTAGCGGGGTTCCATAGTTATTTATAATCGTCAGATCGGATAAATCAGAATAGAACTTGGTTCAAAAAACAGTTTTTAAAACTGTCACCAAATCCTCCATTTTTTAACGAGATTTTTTTAAAAATCGTAGGTTTTTATGTTACGAAACTGAACACATATTGAACTGTACGTAACCTACATAGACTGTTGACACCTACACCTTTATCAAACCTAAATGTACTAAATTATACAGTACCGTACAGGTCCGTACAAGTTCACATTCAGCTATGTGAAACGAGCTTCATTGGTGGGAGATGCAATTCTTCAAGGTACTTAAACGTAAGCTAAGTTCGGTTCATGAGATTCTAAGAGAACTTACCAACTCCAAAGGGGATGAAGAACTCAGGCTTGCAGACTTTTCCATCGGCGTTGAGGAATCTTTCTGGCATGAATTTCTCAGGTCGGTCCCAAAGGTTGGGGTCCATGTGGACGGCGTGGAGGAGCGGCACGACGTGAGAGTTTGCGGGGATTTTGAAACCAGCCAGCTCAGTTTCCCTGAAGAACAAAAAAGTCACTTTGTAATGGCGAACAAATTAGATATTTTGATCATCAAAAGTTACCAAACGTGATCGAGCCAGGTGAATGAAAAGAACCTAATCGACTCGCAGCTTAAGAACTGATTGATTTTGCGGACTTTTGATCGTTGAAACGAGAATTTCTACAAATAAGGTTTTAACGTCTTTAATGATTCAAGCAAAGTCCAAATGTAAAACAAATATGAGCGTATCACGATGTTGGTGTCATGAAGACACCTTCGGAACAATCGAACTAGTTTTTGTAACATACGAAAATATTCAACAGAAATTTCGCAAAATAGTCAAGGAAAATAAGGGGGTCTCAGCCAGTGAATAAACGGAATTATTAGTCGATTTTAATGATTCCAGCGGCAATCTTTTATTTTTTCAATTCCCTAGGTGGACGCACTAATGAATTTCAAAATTTCTCGGAATTTTCAAATTTAGGTAGGTAAAATTTTTTACTTTTTTCACTTTTTGGAACTTGACTTAAGGATTGAAACAAGTCCATGGGAGTAGAGATTATAAAAATAAGAAGAATGCCACAAGAAACATGGAAATTGGATGATCATTTCCTGAAAAACCTGGGAAAAACTGATGATGAAAACTGACCAGCTATGAGAAGGCTGGAGGATGGGGGAGGCACTGGGGGCAACCGAGCGCCTGTTCGTAAGAGATTAGACTAACCCGGAACTAGGAGGGAACCTGTCCGTCTGTGTGTATATGAGAAGAGTCTTACCTGCTGGTGGAATGAGTTGTTCCCAGGGGGACGATGCTGGAGATCCTCAGCACCTCGAGGATCGTGGCTTCCGTGTAGGGCAGGTTGGGGCGATCTCCCAGAAGAGGGAGTCTCCTTCGACCGACAACCGTGTCCAGTTCCTTCTGAATCTTGAGCGCCACCTCCGGATGGTGCAGCATGTAGACGATGGTCCACAGGATGGTCGTCTTGATGGTCTCCATCCCGGCTGAGAAGAGGTCCCCGATGATTTGCTGGATCTGCCTGTCGTGCTCCAACCCCTCGAAGAGGTCTTCAGCGTATCCTCCTACTTTGGCGTCGTGGATTTCCAAGAGGTAATTGTCCACAAGATCGCGCATATTTCCGCTGTCGAAGGTGTTCCTGTGAGAATCGACTGTCTCCTGGAAGAATTCGGCCATTTCCGAACGATTCTGCAAACAATCCAGAATTTTATAAAACTGAGTTTTAAGTAAACATTCTATTTAGCTAAACTATACACCTATTGTAAATTCTGTGTGCTTGAATCTCTCATTCGACGAAATTCTTAGAATTAAAAGGAACAAAAAGTCGTGCTATATCTAGAACTGAAAATCTCCATTGAAGGCTTTCAGATATCATCAACTTCCTCCCTTCGGGATTCATGATTTGTTAAGTTTCGAGATGGAGACTTAAATACTTGTCCAAACTCACCTGATCGATTTTCTTCATGATGCTCTTGGCGTTGGGGAAGAAACGCATGATGGGGAAGAAATTCGCGTAGTTCAGAGCGCCGAAGAGTCGAAAGCCCTCGGCGATGAGCGACATGAAACGAGAGAATTTGGCGTCGCTCTGAGTGAATCGAACGCTCATCAGCAGAGAGCAAATAACGTTGCTGATGGAAGTGCCAAGAGACGGGTTCAGGTCCGTGGGGGCTCCCTTGTCTTTGGCTAGCGTCATCAAGAACACTTCGACCTCTTTCTGTTTTTGAACAAGAAAAAAAACATCATCAAAACATAGAAGTTGCTGTGTGAAAAACTATTTTGGTTCATATTTTGGTTTATTATTTTCAATAATGAACCTTTGGAATCGACCAAGAAAAAAAAATGTTAACACCCCCTCAAAATTTGATGGTTTACGTTTCAAGGTACGTAGAATCCAAAAATCGAATAAAAATTTGGCCGTCCGTCCGCCGTACGCGGCACTTTTGCCACTTAGCATTGACCGATTTTGATGAAATTTGGTATGTAGGCTCCATTCGGGGTCTAGTTGTGCCCCGAAGCTTTTGGTTGATGTAGGTTACTCCTAAGGGTTCCAAAATCAATTTTGAAATTTTGAAAACGCCCTAATTAAAAAAATTTCGATATAAAGGTATTGTTTTTCCTTCAAATTAAGATTCTATAGAATTTTTAGAATTTTTTGAGACCACGCGGAGCTTTGTAGGACAAACCGTTCGCTCCCTACGAAAATTTAAGGGTTTATATTGAAATATATATATATATATAAATCAAAACACGAGTGTGAATCGCAAAAGAGGCCTAATCTCCGTTCAAATTAGAGCTGACCGAAATGCGATCGATGGTTGGTGATTTTGATTTTTTTTAATTTTTTTTTATTTATTTTTTATTTATTTTTTTTTTCTCATCATGTTGGATGGTTGGTGATTTTGTAGACGAGTGATCTATATAAAAATAATAAACCGTTGTGTAATAATTTGCAGCGTTTTTTGATTATGAACGTTATACGGAAAAGTACTATAATGATTCACAAAAAAGTTGTTGAACAACTTTCGTACCAGCAAAATTTTTAATTGAATTTTTTTCAAAAGTTAAGAAGAAATTTCAAAATTAATTTGGAAATTTTGGAGGTGTGAAAATATCCAAGCCTATTTTCTGAACTTGGAATGTTCGTATTCTGAAATTCGTATCAAATACTGATGATTGATTCTCACCATAATTCTGGCTTCCATTTGGTCCTTGGCCTGCCCGGAATACGTCATCCCGAATTTCCTGAGCCGGTCGTGCAGGAACTTCCTCTGATTCTTCCACAGGCTGCCCTCGCTGTTGATGATACCTGAAGGACAGACGGAAGACTGTGAATTTTGGGTTTTTTCTGCCGAAAACTCCTCGCTTTGAGGTCGCCAAAAACTTGGTATTATGATATCCAATAAAAAGTATATGAAATTCATAAAACTAGTGCATATCTACGCGTTCCAATATTATTACATCTTTTATATCCCGTATTATTACGCTTATAATTCAATCCCAAAATAGTTATAGTCAGTTCAAACTGTTTCTAAACCTACCTCATCTTTTTTTTTATTGGATCAACTTACACGAATCAAAGTTCAACCTTGTGCAATAATGTGATTCTACAGGTGATTCTGATAAGACGTCTTGGGAACAATAAGTTCTATTTTTCATATTAAAAGATATGTTCAGAATTTTAAATAAAAATGGTTTCTCAACTTTTTCAAACGAAATTTTTATTTAACCCTTTCGCAACGGCTGGGACATATGCTGTCCCAGAATGGAAAATTTCTGAAATTACGGCTGGGACAACATATGTCCCAGTCAATGAAAAGATCTAGAAATTAAAAATTGCGGCAGCTATCTACCTCTGAGGTTGATCAAATATGCAACAGCTGCGAAGGCCTTCTAGGCCAATTTATCAATTTTTTCTCACTCCTGTCTGAGTTCTACTCGTCGAAAAAAGCTGCGAGACTCAAAAATGTTGGTGAACATTTTCCTGAAGAAGGAAAAACTAGAAGAAGATGCGCCTGGTGTACGATGAAGAAAAAAGAATCACGCTCGAAAATGCTTTGCACGTCTTGTAGAGTTCCCTATGTAAAAACTGCTTCCGGCCATACCACACCATGAAGAAAATCAGACTATAGTTCCCTTCTCCTCAATTTTATCCTCAGTTTTATACTTTTCAAACTTTCGAGCATTCAAGAATATTGCCTTTCAGGAGTTACCTCCAAGCGTTCCTATTATTTTTCGTAAATATTTATTCTGAATGAAGTATTTCCATGAAGTTTTAACATCACGAAAATTGCGTCTATTTGAGACAATAAGAAATTTCGAACTATTTGTCACCTGAAAATTTCAAATTTTAGTTCTATTTTCATCTTGAAAATTAGAGACCCATTCATAGCTGTAAATTGGTGAATGTGAGAGTTATCGATCAACAGAAGTAGCAGCGGGACAGGTGCTGTCCCACCTTTGTTGGCTCTAGAATTACGGCTGGGACATACCCAGTCCCGGATTTCAGGTGCGCTAGGTTTACGGTGGGACATAATATGTGCCAATTGACTACAAAATGAGATTTCCGAAGTTCTAGGTCGATCAGACAGCATCAACCCGTGCCGCATCGAGGTTGAAGTTCAGTAAAACTCACTTTTCTTCTAAAAAATATTCTTTTTTTCGTCATAACATTGTAACCATTTGTCCTAGAGACTTGAGATTAAGATGTATCTTTTCCATATAACAGAGTGATAAAGATACATCAAATCGCCTGGAGGTCGGTTTCATAGACTGGAGTGTGGTTTCTAGGAGTATGCGTAAAAAGGCACATTTGCTAAAACGGACCACGTTCACCATATTATGCTGTCCCATCAATGAAGCTCATAAAATCAACATTCTTGTAATTTGCTTGCCATGGGGTTGTTTATGCGTCTCCAAGACCGTCAGCCTACCAGCCTGAAAAGTTATTTCCTCTTAATAATCATCTGGAGGAGAAATACTAGCTCCCGGTAATTGAGCATCACCAACCGAATTTTTAGCCGTATTGGAAGGGTTAAATAGACTGGTTTTTGGTCATAAATCACATGGTCATTTCTGAGGAACTAAAATTTCATACAAAGTTGAGCCAACAAAAATCAATGAAATTTTTTTCGCGGTGAAACCTCGAAAAGTTGAATCTTGGAGATAATTGAGGTCAAACGTATTTTCAGCGATAAGGAATTCAAAACGACGAGACTTGTTGATACCGATTTTTTTTAATTTTTAGTTTTCCTTTGTTTTACTGCATTTTTAATTTGATTGATTTTGTATTGCAAAATAACATATTATATTGTAATACATTTATATGAAACAAAAACTAATTATTATTGGTTCATAAAAATTTTACAGTTCAAGAAATAATAAAATTCTTTAATATTTAAAAAAAATTGTTGCATTATAGTGAATTTGAAGGGATTTTTTAAAAAACGGTTGGTTTTGAGAGAATTTAGAAGAATTGGGACGTTTATGGCCAGTTATTATCAGCGGTTCTACTGCTTCAACAAAATAGATGCGGAGCAGTAGAACCGCTGATAATAACTGTATTATTTGCTACAAATTAGTAGTATTTGCTACAGTAGTATTTGCTACAAATTAGGTAATTTTTTGCGACAACAAATAGGCAGGTACTTTTTTCGTTCATGAGAATTTGATAATTTAAGAATTAACCCTAATTGGACCATGGTGTCACTAGTGTAACAGAAAACATCTAAAGAATTCCACAGCTGCCCCAAGGTGTCACCAGATTAACTATATTTAAATTGCAATTGGAAAATTATTGGACAGAGCTACATTTTTTGAACTTTTTTGTACACTATTAAAAGTCAAAAAATGATGTGATGACAAAAATGTTGAAACTTTTTTCATAGATTTCTTTGGAATTTTTTGTCATAACTCTTTTGAGACTTTCAATAATCCCCAGAAATTCTGCTGTCCATTAAATATAAAATTGCATTTTAATTTTGGCTGCTCTGGTGACACCTTGGGACAGCTGTAGAGTTCCTGAGATGTTTTCAGTGACACTAGTGACACCATGGTCCAATTAGGGTTAAAAAAGCCTCGAGTATTATAAAAATATTGCTGCATAAAACGAATTGAAGGGATTTTTTTTACAAACGACAGTTTGTGTAACTTTTAGAGAGTAAATTAAGAGAAATCGGGACGTTTAGGATCAGTTATTATTAGCGGTTTTGTTTCTTTGCATCTATTTTGTTGAAATTTGCGACAAATTTGGTAATTTTTTGCGACAACAAGTAGGTACTTTTATTGATCCATAAAAATGTGATACTTTGAGAACCAAAAAAAGCACTAAAATATTGTAAAAATATTGCTACATTATAACGAATTTGAAGGGATTTTTAAAGGACAATTAGAGTAAATTTTTAGAGAATACCTATAAAAGAATTGGGGTTTTTAGGGTCAGTTATTATCAGCGAATTTGGGACAAATTTTAGACGAACTTGGACAATATTCGGGACTTACCGTATTTTCCAAGTATGCTGCTGAACTGAGTGTCGGGTCTGTCGGTGAAGTCGTCCCTCCGGAAGGCCTCTCGGATGAGTTTGTAGTCGCTGAGGACGACGACGAACTGGTGGCCCATCTGGATGCTGAAGATGCCGCCGTACTTGGCCGACAGCTCCTTGAAGCTGACGTGCGGCACCTTGATGAAGGGAAGGTACCCGAAGACCGGCAGCCCCCAAGGTCCAGGAGGTAAGAATTTGCTCTTCTTCAACGAACTGATGAAGATCCTTACGAGGAGGACGACCAGAGCGAAGATCAAGAAAGATCGCACGTCGATGAGAGAACGGGCGACGGCGCCCGGTCCACCATTAAATGCGAACATTTTCCGACAATTTTTGTACGAAAATTAACAAAAAAAGGAAATCGTCAGTTTCTCGAAAATATAAAATTACGAATGAAAACCGACAACGTGAAAACCAACGACGATTTTCATAGAGAAATTTGAGTTGTAAAAATCGACGTTGAAAATATATCGTGCGTAATTCGACGATATATGGGGTGAGTTGGGACACTTTAAACGGGCGTTATAATAGGTACTGCTGGGGTGCGGCCCCCCGGGCCCCGTGTTATATAGGCCGGCATGGGACAGGGCCCCCCCACCCCCGCTCCGGCCGCTCGCTCGCCCCTAGTGGGCCTTAGGGGAAGGGGGCCCTCCCTCGACGTCTGGAGCCCGCCCGAACTACTCGCCGGGACGCTTCTCGTAGAGGAGAGGTCCGCACGCGGGAGGTCCCTCAACGGATTTATCCCTATTTATCAGTACGTCGCTTTGACGTGAACTTCCAAATCACAATCCACACACAAGTGGCTGAGGCACATAGCATCCTGTAGGTACATCATATTATAGCATTCCCACTTTCAGTTTAAACCTTTCGCGAATTGAATTAGACTTTTCGCAAAATGAATTAAACCTCAGGCAAATCTGTAGTTTTAGTGAAAACAAATCTCAACTTCAACACTAAACTTCAACCACTAAAACCATGGGTTACAAGGGGTTTGCTTGCTTCGATACGAAAAAAAGAAAAATTATACAAAGTACCAAAAAAACAACCCTTTAATGTTGAGTTGAAGTATTATTTCAAAGAGTATCAAAGAAAATTAAAAAACCTAATAAGGACTGCAGAAATAAACTACCATAAACGGAATTTTGAGAGATCAAAGGGAAACAGTCAAAAGTCATGGGATGTTATAAATAGCATAATTGGTGGAGAAAGAAAAACTCGAAGTGAAGTTTAAACATTAGTACATGATGGTCAGCAAATAGATTGTGTAAAGGAGCCAATAGTGTGTGCTAATATACTTAATAATGTCTTTGCGAGGAACGGTGAAAAATTGGCAGAAAATATTGCACCCTCGGTGAAAAGCATCTATCGTTTCAAAGATATAAATGTAACACAGGAAAACCAATTCAATTTAAAGCCCACCACGGAAGATGATGTGATTAAAGCAATTGAACAGTTAAAAGCTAACTCCTGTCCAGGAAATGATGGTATTACTGCTGAAATTTATAAAAAATACAAGATGAGTCTAGCAATCCCTATAAATATAATTCTAAATTTAAGTCTCGGTACTGGGATGTTCCCTGAAAACCTGAAGGAAACATTGGTAACCCCTATATTTAAGAAAGGTGATCGTACATTATGTGAAAATTATAGACCTATATCATTGGTAAACTCGTTGGCTAAATTAATTGAAAAAATAGTTAAAAGCCAGGTGTGTTCATTTCTGGATACAAATAATATATTGATGGAGGAGCAGTACGGCTTTAGAAAAGGACGAAGTACCTCAGATGCGACATGTCTATTGGCCGGGAAGGTGGTCGGTGATCTTGATAAAGAACTAAAGCCAGTAGTTGTGCTGCTAGACTTGGCGAAAGCCTTCGAGACAGTTTCTCATGACATACTTTTCCAAAAACTGCGGCAAAATGGTTTTGATGAGCTGGCCATACGATGGTTCAAAAGTTATTTATTAAATAGGGTACAGTGTGTTAAAGTTAACAATATTATAAGTGAAGAGATCAGGTTGGGAAAGTATGGCGTTCCGCAGGGTACTGTTCTTGGGCCTGTTTAGTTCACATTATATATTAATGATTTGGCCAAACTAGACATTCCAGGATCTATGATTATGTTTGCGGACGACACCGCTTTGTATACCTCAACGCAATCATGGAGCAAATCATTCTATCTGGCTGAAAAGAGCCTCCAAGTCATTAATTCCTGGTTAATAGACAACAAATTAACATTAAACACAAAAAAACAAACTTTATTACTTTTTCATTGATGTCGAAAACGCAGCCAGCCCAAAATACTTTGAGACTACACAATCCAGAGTGCAAAGACTATAATCAGTGTACACAGTGCGGAAAAATTGAAAAAGTGCAACATGCGAAATATTTGGGAATTTTCATTGATGAAAAGTTAAAATGGGATCGGCAAATAAAGGAAACAAATAATAAATTGAGAAAGTTAATATAAGTCTTTGCCAAATTAAGAGTTATTATAACTATAATAGTTGACACGAACGGCCTACGGATGATTTATGATGCACTGGTCTCATCTATATTGCTCTATTGCCTTCCAACCTGGAGTGGTGGATATCCCACAGCTTACAGGACCATAAATTCAACACAAAAAACTATTATCCGTATAATGACTCATTCTGGATACCGAGCGCCTTCTCTGCCCCTCTTCAGAAAGATGAAAATATTGCCATTCTCTTGTATGATGGACGTTAGTTGCATATCGCAAATGCTGCGAGAAAATGCTTTAGCACCTCCTGATCATGAACTTTATACGAGATCAAAGGAGTCATGTGTTATAAATGTACCTCTCTACCGAACTACGTTAGCACAACTGAATTATATATATAAAGGTATAATATGTTTTAATAAGTTAAATCATGAAGAAAGGAAAAGACTATTGTTGACCAAGAAAACAAAAATTATTACTTTAAAAAATATCTACCTTAGTAAACTATAGAGAAGTGGATGTTATTTTACTTTCTATTATATAAATGGATTAGGACATAGTAGGAAATTTATTTATAGCAATAAATCAGGAGCTTAATTTTGATAATTTTGATTCACTAATCAGGAGCTTACAGCAACTCATTTCCCAACACGAGCTAATGCAGCTCTTATGGGAATATTAAGTTTTCCAATTTATTTTATGTACCAATTTAAAATTTTCTGTACCCTAATAAAAAAAAAAAAAAAAAAAAATGTGAGGAGTTG
The DNA here is from genome assembly GCA_009739505.2 of Apolygus lucorum. Taxonomy (NCBI): domain Eukaryota; kingdom Metazoa; phylum Arthropoda; class Insecta; order Hemiptera; family Miridae; genus Apolygus; species Apolygus lucorum. The sequence continues at coordinate 2,153,422 of CM019168.2, read as the reverse complement.
TGTAGAATATCCTGCATGAATACGTGTATTAGATGTAAAAAATTATCACACTTCAAAAACGGCTAAAAACAGACGACAATTCTGTTGGGGATTCGCACATTCACTCACGCTGCATAAATGGGACTTCTCAAGTTATTGTGGACAGATTCCACTACAAATTTGATTGATCGTGCTCTGCAAGTGCAGGATGAGAAGCATCACCCGCTGGTTATGCTAAAACCTTCAAGACCGGCGTGTCGTGAAGGTGAGGTCGATCCTCAAAGCACTCTCCAGAGCCAAAAAAGAAACTAAATTTGGCATACTATTTACTATACTAAATGGCAACTATTTTGGCGGAAGTTCCGGACTCAAAACGTTCTCTCGTGAAACAACATTCAAGTACGTGCCTGAATGGAACATTTTTAGGATTCAACGTAATTTCGTATATTCAAGTTCAATCAATGTAGAACTGGTGGCTCTCAACATGAGCGCTCAATTGCATATTTTGAACAGTGTCTTCTGAAACTGCAGTCGTAATTCAGGGTGTTTCGGTTGAGGTTGAACCACCGGCCAAGGTTCGATTCTACAACTAATTTGCGACTTTTTTTGTCTCTTGACTTTTTTAACCTCTTTAAAATCCGTCTGTTTTCACTTTTAAGATGTTCTTTGTCCTTACGCCACTAAAACAGTCATAACTCCCTTGTTTTTCAGACAAAATTCAAATGTAATTATACCGTTGGGACGAAAAATTCTATATCTCCCTAATGCTAAATACAACTTTTTAAACAAAACTCAGATGATGTTGAAAAGCCCAAATACCTAGTAAAATTTCGAAAATCTCGGAAATGTAAAGTTTTTTCAAACGTTGGTAAGCCTAACTGAGAATGAATCCAGTGTGCTCTGAATATCGTCCAAAAATGGTGCTCAGACCAAGGGCTTCATGTTAACCCAGAAAAGACCACCATTGTTCCCTTCACGAACAGAAGGAAACTATCTCTAAAAACTCCCTATCTTCATGAGCAGAGGATTTCGTTCTCCAATGAAGTTGAATATCTGGGGGTTGTGCTAGACCATAAACTCTTGTGGGACAAGCACCTGGAGTATATCCTAAACAAAGGAACACGAGCATTATGGGCTTGTCACAGAATGCTCGGAAAAACATGGGGTCTAACGCCCAAAATGACCTCGAAAATGAAAATTCAATTCGATAGAAGACATTCTTAGAAAATCCCGGATTTCAAAGGTGAGAAAATATTATAAATATTATAGTGCAATGCGGCCCTAAAGAAAAACATCCCGTTGATCAAGAGGATATTCTGGACGGATAACTTTCCGAAGACGTTGATTTACGAAAAGGAGTCTGGAAATGAAAAGGCAGCCTGTAGAAATTATGTCCCTCATCACTGTAGGAACTCGAGTCAGGTAGAGTTATTGTTTGAATGTTGATGCGTTGCCAAGTAGCCGACTGTAAAGATATTGAAGAAACAAACCTTCTTCATCATTATTAATGTGTTCAATTTACAAATATGTTGGTTACCCAAGATAACAAGAATCACCTGTTGTATGTTGTGTGTAAAAAGTTCTTGTCGTAAAAATATACGAAAAATATTGCGTTCCATAAAACTAGTATCTCACTCATTTACAGCAGGTTATGAAGCTCAGCTTCGCTTCCTAGGCTCAAATAATAGGTACGAATACTTGAGAGGTACGTACAAATAAAAAACAATGGGTGAGAAAATCCTCATTGAAAAACTCACACGAGATAACTATGACTCGTGGAGAATTCATATGGACGCACTGCTCGTCAAATCGGACGGAATTTTACATGTGAATGGAACTTTAAAAAGACCCACAGTTGATCCAGCAAGTGGAGCTTCTGCGAAGGCAGCGGAAGAATGGGATTACAAAGACAGAAAAGTACGAGCAGACATAATTCTGGCAATCTCTTCAGCAGAAGTAAAGCAAGTCAAAGATGAAATTACTTCTAGAGATGTTTGGCTTAGACTAGAGAAAATTTATCAATCCAAAGGACCTGTACGAAAGGTAGCACTCTTGAAACAAATAATGCTAGGAAAGATGAAAGATAACAATAATGTGCAAGATCATTTGAGGAATTTTTTCGACACTGTCGATAAACTACGCACAATTGATGTAGAAATAAATCCAGATCTACTTGCTATAATGTTACTTTACAGCCTTCCCGATAGCTATGAAACTTTCCGATGCGCAATAGAGTCTCGCGATGAACTACCAAGTCCAGAAACCCTGAGGATAAAAATCATTGAACAGAGCCACGCCAGAAAAGAGAACGACGAACAATCTGAAGCAATGGCTGCTGCAAATTCAAGAAGCAAGAGAAAATTCAACTACGCCAGATCTTCTGAAAGTGAGTCATACAGAAATAAACCGAAATTCTGTGAAATATGCCAAAAACGAGGGCATGAAACTTCTGTGTGCTATTACAACAAGAAAAGAGGAAATAAAAGATACGTAAATGAAAAAAATAACTATCTTACTACTGAAAATGCCTTCAACAGCACAACGTCTAGCTGGTGTCTGGATAGTAGATGTAGTTCGCATATGTGCAGCGATAAGAACATATTCAGTACGTTAGAAGATATAGAAAATGGTAGCGTAAATCTAGCGAATAAATCAACAAGTAAAATTCAAGGAAAAGGACTGATACAACTAGAAGTTACATCAGGAAATCATAAATTGGAGCCCATAAACTTGAACAATGCTTTCTATGTTCCTGATCTTAGAACAAACCTGATGTCAGTAGGAAAAATCACTGACTATGGACATACAGTCACTTTCAAAAAGGAGCAAGCTATTGTCAAAAATCAATCAGGAAAAATTATAACGATTGCAAAAAGAATAAACAATCTATATTATGTTGAAAATAGAAACGAAAACTGCCACACTATAAACCAACCTGTAAAACTCAACAAAACAGAAATTTGGCATCAAAGATATGGATATCTCAATGAGTCAAGCCTGAGAGAGCTAGCAAACAAAAATCTAGCTTTAGGAATTTACTTGACTGGCAAACTAAATAATTGTGAAATATGTACATCGGGCAAGATGACGCAGAAACCTTTTCCCAAACACTCAAATAGGTCAACGAGTCTTCTCGAAATCATACATACAGACCTTTGTGGTCCAATTTACAAATATGTTGGTTACCCAAGATAACAAGAATCACCTGTTGTATGTTGTGTGTAAAAAGTTCTTGTCGTAAAAATATACGAAAAATATTGCGTTCCATAAAACTAGTATCTCACTCATTTACAGCAAAAGATGAAGTTCTAACCAAATAAAACAGTTTTGCTTCTTCTTACAAAAACGTCATCTATTTTGTATTTAGATGTATTTTCAATTTAAATGTAGATCTCTAGGTGTAGATTTAGATGTTAGATCCCTACATTAGACAATTTCGAAAGGTTTCTTTCATGGAAATGCGTTAAGGAACAATCTGGCACTTTTTGATGTACGTTATAAATACTAATAAAATTTCTATAGCCATTTAAATGCATGTACACGTAAGTATATATCACTCTAAACTAAAATAATTGAATGTAGCTGAAAACTCCTAAATTGAGCGTTAAATGTCTAAAATAGTAACAAAAGGAAGAAATTATGAAATTAATTGAAAACAAATTATTTTAAAAATGATGAAAATGGTTGGGAAATTTATGAATTTAATATTCAAAATTCACAATATTTATGAAAAAATTATGGATTTTTCAGGGAAAGCTACCTATTTATTGTTACTCAGCTTCGGCTCCTGCGCGGGCGGCAAACTCGCCGGCGAAGTTCCCGCCGGGCGCCCGGCGAACGTCCTCCCCGAGGGGTTGGCGAGATCCTCGGTCGCTCCGTAGACGCCCCTCGGCGGGCCGTGACTCGCGGGGGAGTTTCCCCCCTTTTCATCGCCCCGAAAAAAAAAGAAGGCGGAGCGGGGGTGCTTTCCCTCTCCCCGAGCCGGCGCCGCCGCGGAGTCAGTAGCGCTCGAGGTGCCGCCCGTTCCTACAGTCGCTTCGCCCGCACGTGTGTTCCGCCCCGCGCTTTCGCGATCTTTTTTCCCGGTGTCCATTTCTTAGGTCAGTGACTCCTATTTTCTCCCCAAGGACAATTGTTTATGTTCATTGTTTTTGTTTATCTTTGACCGATTTCAACAAAAATGAGGTCTTTTATTGTTTTCATGTTGTGGATTTTAATTGAGTCAATAAACCGTAAGTTGTATCCTAAGCTCACCTTTTCATTTCTTATTAATTCACCTATCTTTACGGATTCATAATTTTTCCAAATTTCAAACTTGAATTCAAGCAATATTTCCTATCGCCTCTAAAAGACGTCCAAAAACTGTTATTTGAGGTGAAACTCGGTTAAATCTTGACCAAAACTTGGCTTTCTTGAAGTTTGCCGGTTATTTATTTATTATTTATTAATTATCCTCACATTCAGTGTCGATCAACAATTTACACTAAAGAGATAGTTGAGAAAAAAGATTTACAAATAACGTTGTTTGTGTTATTGTGGCCCATCTCAATTCGGGAGAAGGTAAATACTGTTTTTGGTTTATTATTTTCAATAATAAACCTTTGGAATCGACCAAGAAAAAAAAATTTTAACAACCCCTCAAAATTTGATGGTTTACGTTTCAAGGTACGTAGAATCCAAAAATCGAATAAAATTTTGGACGTCCGTCCGCCGTACGCGGCACTTTTGCCACTTAGCATTGACCGATTTTGATGAAATTTGGTATGTAGGCTCCATTTGGGGTCTAGTTGTGCCCCGAAGCTTTTGGTTGATGTAGGTCACTCCTAAGGGTTCCAAAATCAATTTTGAAATTTTGAAAACGCCCTAACTCAAAAAATTTCGATATAAAGGTATTGTTTTTCCTTCAATTTAAGATTCTATAGAATTTTTAGAATTTTTTGAGACCACGCGGAGCTCTGTAGGACAAACCGTTCGCACCCTACGAAAATTTAAGGGTTTATATTGAAATATATATATATAAATCAAAACACGAGTGTGAATCGCAAAAGAGGCCTAATCTCCGTTCAAATTAGAGCTGACCAAAATGCAATCGATGGTTGGTGATTTTGATTTTTTTTTATTTGAAAAAATATTTTTTTGATTTTTTTTTTTTTTTTCATATTAGATGGTTGGTGATTTTGTAGACGAGTGATCTATATAAAAATAATAAACCGTTGTGTAATAATTTGCAGCGTTTTTGAATGGGTTATGTGTCATTAATGAAACTGTCGGGTAAACGCAAAAAACTGTCCCAAGTCGTCAAAACGTGAAAATATGTACCTACATAAAACAGCTTAACATAAAAGGTTTATATGATCAGTTTATCATTCGGCCAACATGAAATTATAAAAATCGCACCCTTGCTTCAATAGTGCTACAACTCAAAAATCCTCTTTTTTGAGAAAACGCAAAAAACCGTTTCCACCACAGATATCATTATTCTGGGCTTGAAAGTCATGCCACAGTATGAATCAATCCTTCAAAATGAGATTTCAAACCTTTTGTGGCACCTCTCCTTATTTGATATTTTTTAATCGTGAAAATAAGCTAGTTTTCCAAGTTATAACGGTTTTTATGACTCACCCCAGCATCGAATGCTGTAATATTTTGACTTGTGACGGTTTTGCTGCAAATATTTGGAGATACCACTCTGTTGATGAAAAACAAGCTGCAGTCAGTACTGAGCTTTATTTTGAGTTGGTACCCTATTGCAGATTCATTCTTGAACCCCCCAAGAAGTAAAAAATAAACAAAGAGATTTTAGAACGTAAAAATTTCGTTTAATAACAAAGGAATATACTCTTCTTGTATCTAGAAACAAAATCACAGTTGTGAAATACCTTTTTTAAGATAGTAGAGGTATGACACTTTCAGATTAGGAATCTGATCTCGAAAATCACAGGCAAATTCGAATTAAAGTAGGTAATATGCAAGTTTTAAGCGTAGGTACCTACAATTTTCTATCACAATAAAAAGTCTTATTGAAAAAATGACATTATTTGACATTGCTCAGTATTTACTCCGATCTCTCATTCTTAAAAGTTGCATACAAATTAAGTTTTAGGCGTAGGTATACCTACAGTTTTCTATCGCAATAAAAAGTCTTATTGAAAAACGTCTGCCAAGTGGGTGTGGCACATAGCTTCCTCGTATCCATAACCCGATTGTATAGATGATCCGATGCATAGTAGTTAATCTCAAAACATCAAAACAAGTTAATCTGTAACATCTCTGAAAATTTCATTGAAATCGGATAGAAAATGTAGAAATTATGGACGTTACAAGGAAATTCACGTTTGCGCATGCGCAGTGGCTACTAACAGTCCGAAGGTGGTGATCTTCATTGGGGACCATCTACAACCAAATCCGCATAATCCCTGAAAATTTCATCGAAATCGGGTAGAAAAAGTGGAAGTTATGGCCGATACAAGGAAATTCACGTTTGCGCATGCGCAGTGGCTACTATCAGTCTGAAGGTGATGATTTTCATAGGGGACCATCTAAATACTAATCTGTAATATCCCTGAGAATTTCATTGAAATCGAATGGAAAATGTAGAAGTTATGGCCGTTACAAGGAAATCACGTTTGCGCATGCGCAGTCGCTTCTATCAGTCCGGGGATGATGATTTTCATAGGGGACCATCTACACACCAACCCGCACAATCCCTGAAAATTTCATTGAAATCAGATAATAACTTCGTATAGTTATGCGCGTTACAAGGAAATCATGACAGACACACAGACACTGAACCAAAATTGTTCAGAAAGGTCTAAAACGCAAAACGCGAGTGAAAATTTTTATTTTGGAGAACTTTTTTTTTCGTCCTTGAAAAGTGAAAACAAAGCTTCCGCTACCTTGGTAGACTCGGAAGCAAAATGACATTTCTCAGTCTTTGCTCCTATCTCTCATTCATAAAAGTCGTTTAGGAATATCTGAACGAAGAAAAATAGAAATATATAACATGACAATTTCTTCTGAAACAAGATAACTCAAGAAAGAACAAATCTTGAACTAATCAACAGAAAAAAATTAACACAAATGAACCAACTGAACTACGAAATTATTATTGAAATAGGAAGAACTAGAACGAACTAGGGTTGAAGGTAAGTCAACTAGTATCACTAAAAATGCCATAAAATTTTGTTTACAAATAAAAGGTGTCTTTTGACAATTATAGAGTATCTTTTTTCACTATGACCAGAATAGATTCTCTAAGAACCCTAGTTTTCAGGAGTGAAACCATTACTTAAAGCTCCAAAATATTTTTGAAAAAAGAATCGCGCTGAGGAATAATTCTTCTCTGAACTAAATCATTTATGTCCTTCTTTTTATTTTCTGCTAAGGGAATTTTTCCCGAATAAGCACGTACAAGCCGTTCTGCGACGGCTGAGATTTTCTGGAACGAGTTTTCATGGTTCCTTTGACGACAATCTTCTTGTATTCTTCCTATCTAGATCGGTGATGCACGCAAATGTCTAGAAATCTGTTTTTCGACTACGCTATGCACGTTATCCAAAAAAAAAATATTTTTTCAAATAAAAAAAAATCAAAATCACCAACCATCGATTGCATTTTGGTCAGCTCTAATTTGAACGGAGATTAGGCCTCTTTTGCGATTCACACTCGTGTTTTGATTTATATATATATATTTCAATATAAACCCTTAAATTTTCGTAGGGAGCGAACGGTTTGTCATACAGAGCTCCGCGTGGTCTCAAAAAATTCTAAAAATTCTATAGAATCATAAATTGAAGGAAAAACAATACCTTCATATCGAAATTTTTTTGAGTTAGGGCGTTTTCTAAATTTCAAAATTGATTTTGGAACCCTTAGGAGTGACCTACATCAACCAAAAGCTTCGGGGCACAACTAGACCCCAAATGGAGCCCACATACCAAATTTCATCAAAATCGGTCAATGCTAAGTGGCAAAAGTGCCGCGTACGGCGGACGGCCAAATTTTTATTCGATTTTTGGATTCTACGTACCTTGAAACGTAAACCATCAAATTTTGAGGGGGTGTTAGAATTTTTTTTTCTTGGTCGATTCCAAAGGTTCATTATTGAAAATAATAAACCAAAATGTGATCATTTCAAGACGCTAATTGGCGGCAAATTTTGGAACTAAAACCGGGGTCTCAGTCGGTCACCGTTCGTTCTTCGTTCCGGGACAGTATTATAGGAAATTAAAGGCGCAAAAACTTCAAAAATTGTACCTAAATCTGAAATTTTAAAGGATTTTAGAAATTCATCAGTTCACGGCTCTAGGGAATTGAAAAACTGAAAGATTGCCGCCGGAATCATCAAAATCAAACAATATTTGCCAGAGAAATATGGAAAAATCATTTATTCAGTATTTTTTCCATTTTTCTTGGGCCGTGCACTGATGAATTTCTAAAATCCTTTAAAATTTCAAATATAGGTACAACTTTTTAAGTTTTTGCGCCTTCAATTTCCTGAAATACTAAGAACGAACGGCTACCGACTGAGACCTTCTTAAGGGTAGGACTTATGATAAATCAGAATCGCGAGTGTGAATCGCCAAAGAGGTCTAATCTCCGTTCGTTTCATTGAATTGTTTTCAGTTTTGCTTCCTTAGCGAACAGTAATCAAATTTCCATATGAAGAGTTCCCTATCTCACTTACCTATCAACATACCTTTACTGAAGACATGTGAAGGAACGTAGGGAGCCATTGTGTCGCTCTATGGCAGATTGTCAGTCCATCCTTGGAGAACCTTCCTATCGAATATGCAGAGAACCAGGTCAACCCTCCGTATCTCAAAATAGTTTACTGATTGGAGAACATTTTTCTTTCAACCTTGAAAAGTGAAAAAGCTTCCGCTACCTTGGTAGACTAGGAAGCCAAATTGCGCCAAGTCTAGTAATTTTGCTTCCGAGTCTACCAAGGAAGCGGAAGCTTTGTTTTCACTTGTCAAGGTTGAAAAAAAATGTTCTCCAAAATCAAAATTTCCACTCGCGTTTTACGTTTCAGACCTTTCTGAACAATTTTGGTTCCGTGTCTGTCATGAAATCCTAGCCACAGCCATAACTTCTACATTTCTCAACCGATTTCGATGACATTTTCAGGAATTGTGCGAGTTGGCGCACTGATAGTAGCAACTGCGCATGCGCAAACGTGAATTCCTTGCCACAGCCATAACTTCTATATTTTCCAACAATGTCCCCCTTACATCTGTGCATTGGATCTTCTATACGATCGGGTTATGGATACGAGGAAGCCATGTGCCACACCCACTTGGCAGACGTTTTTTAGTTGTAACAGTGTTGATGACTGAGGTTCGTGATCTTGGAGGTGTTATTTCTACTTATAACTCTATTGATGGTTGAACATGCAGAATTCCTCATTCGTGGGCATTCACAAAATAAAAGGGGATAACGTGCATAGCGTAGTCGAAAAACAGATTTCTAGACATTTGCGTGCATCACCGATCTATGTTCCGGATCAATATGTTACCCTGATTCAAGCGGCGAAGAAAACTGGCCTTCCACAGAGTGCACGTACTTACCCACGAAACATTTTACGATCTTAAAGTCCTTGCTGATAGTTTGGGAAAAAATTTCAATGTAAACACCGAGAAATCAACGGTGAATTGGCATGACATCAAATTGATTCGTGTAGAGAAAGAACGCGCAAACGCCTTCTTCTACAAGACCACCTACTACACCTACTGGCGTCAGCTGTTTTCAAAAAACTGGCACGATGAAGGGTCGATGACTCGTCTCCTTCGAAAGCTACCTTGTTGGGTTACAAAATTATAATACAAGAAATCCTTCGGGATAGAAGGGAAACCCGCAGATTGAAGCTCGTCTAGTAGGGGGGTACAAACTGATGACTGTTAAAAAGCACTGCAAATAGTTACACAAGGGTTTTTTGAAAATATACCTCGCCTACTTAGATCACAGCTTTACCATTGTCACTACCTACCAACCATATTTACGCTTCACAATCAAGTTTAATTTGAAGAAAGAGTTGTGGACGTGAGGACGCAAAACAGTACAACTCGAGCAGAGAAACGACGATCGCACTTTGGTCAGCTAAAATTTGAACGGAGATTAGGCCTCTTTTGCGATTCACAGTCGTGTTTCTGTTTTTTGGTTTATTATTTTCAATAATGAACCTTTGGAATCGACCAAGAAAAAAAAAATTTAACACCCCCTCAAAATTTGATGGTTTACGTTTCAAGGTACGTAGAATCCAAAAATCGAATAAAAATTTGGCCGTCCGTCCGCCGTACGCGGCACTTTTGCCACTTAGCATTGACCGATTTTGATGAAATTTGGAATGTAGGCTCCATTTGGGGTCTAGTTGTCCGCCCTAACTCAAAAAATTTCGATATAAAGGTATTGTTTTTCCTTCAATTTAAGATTCTATAGAATTTTTAGAATTTTTTGAGACCACGCGGAGCTCTGTAGGACAAACCGTTCGCTTCCTACGAAAATTTAAGTGTTTATTTTGAAATATATATATATATACATATATAAAAATCAAAACACGAGTGTGAATCGCAAAAGAGGCCTAATCTCCGTTCAAATTTGAGCTGATCGAAATGTAATCGATATTTGGTGATTTTGATTTTTTTTTAAATTTTTTTTTTGATTTTTTTTTAATTTTTTTTCCCTTCATATTGGATGGTTGGTGATTTTGTAGACGAGTGATCTATATAGAAAAATAATAAACCATTGTGTAATAATTTGCAGCGTTTTTATCATCCAACCCTTAAGTTCTTAAAGGGAGTGAACGGTTAGTTATACAGAGCTCCGGATGGTCTCATTCGATTCTAAAAATGCAATACTATTTTAAATTGATGAAAAAAACCCATTATATCGAATTGGAAAATTTCAACCCTCAGAAGTAACTAACATTAGCCAAAAGGTTCGAGGCACAACTAGACCCCAAATTTAGCTTATATACCAAATATCGTCAAGATCTATACTTGGTAACTAAGGAAAGTACGGCAAATTTTGGTTTATTATTTTCAATAATGAACCTTTGGAATCGACCAAGAAAAAAAAAAATTTTAACACCCCCTCAAAATTTGATGGTTTACGTTTCAAGGTACGTAGAATCCAAAAATCGAATAAAAATTTGGCCGTCCGTCCGCCGTACGCGGCACTTTTGCCACTTAGCATTGACCGATTTTGATGAAATTTGGTATGTAGGCTCCATTTGGGGTCTAGTTGTGCCCCGAAGCTTTTGGTTGATGTAGGTCACTTCTAAGGGTTCCAAAATCAATTTTGAAATTTTGAAAACGCCCTAACTCAAAAAATGTCGATATAAAGGTATTGTTTTTCCTTCAAATTAAGATTCTATACAATTTTTAGAATTTTTTGAGACCACGCAGAGCTCTGTAGGACAAACCGTTCACTCCCTACGAAAATTTAAGGGTTTATATTGAAATATATATATATATAAATCAAAACACGAGTGTGAATCGCAAAAGAGGCCTAATCTCCGTTCAAATTAGAGCTGACCGAAATGCAATCGATGGTTAGTGATTTTTATTTTTTTTTTTTTTGATTTTTTTTATTTTTTTTTTATTTTTTTATTTTTTGATTTTATTTTATTTTTTTATTTTTCTCTTCATATTGGATGGTTGGTGATTTTGTAGACGAGTGATCTATATAAAAATAATAAACCGTTGTGTAATAATTTGCAGCGTTTTTTTTTTAGAGTTTTGGATTCTACGTAGGTACCTACTTTGAAATGTAAACCATCAAAATTCGAGGGGGGTTTAACATTTTTCATCATCTAGAAAGCGTAACCATGAATGTTTATTTTTGCATTTACGCAAAATAAACATTTAAAAATTTTTTAATGGGAAAAAAATTGCGTAAAATTTATTATTATTACATGAGCTGGCAGTAGAACCGTAGGCCTACCGTTCGTAGTTTTTTGGTCGACTCCAAAGGTTTACTATTGAAAAGAACAAAACAAAAGGAGGGTTTATCAATGTAATTACGGGAAGTTTACTAAAGATGTTGCTGAACGCGAAATAAAATAACCGGACGTCCTCTGGAAGGATCATAAAATATATCGATACCTTAAAGCACAGAGGTGCTATGTCCATCCATCTTCCAAATTTTTAATTTTTTTTTTAATTTAAGAAAAACTCAAATTCAACAAAACTATTATTGACCTTCTTGACGAGTATAGCTTGAAAATTTGTTGAAGAATTAAAGAGTTTAGTGTTGTAATCCATTATCTTAGGAATTGTGCACTGGTTAAAACTTCTTTTGCGTTTTTCTGAAAAACTCCGTTTTTGGACATAGCGTCTTTGTGCTTTAAGGTATCGATTATCTTTCGAACCCGTTGAGGACGACGACACCAATTTAATCCGTTTTTAATCGACCATAAAACATTGAGTTAAATCTAACCCATTAGTACACTGATGAGAAAAAGATATTAGGGCTCAATTTTATTTGAATTTAAGACTGATGCATCTAAATCGCAAATTGAGCTTCTCCTTGATCAGCTGGAAATTCGCTCCTGGTGGACTCATGAATTTGAAATTTCGCAGGGACCAAACAGACTGTCATAAGTAACGGGAAACTTCCGATTTTTAAAATCTAAAATAGAAATTTTTGAAGGTGTGCATTTCTTAAATTTTTTCAATATTTTCATGACGGTTCGCATTGAAGCGATGTCGCAAATACCTACTCAGTGCAAAAAAAAAAAAAAAAAAAAATCATTCACAAAGTATCACCGTGAAGCGTTGATTTTTGTTTGAACAACTCACGGTACTAAAATTAATAGTGATTGATTTCTGATGTAAATTTCATTCAATGTAGCGGTTATCAAAGGCGTTATGTCATACACTGACGTTATTGTAACCCACATAAAGGACAAATAGATAAGAAACAAACAAATAAACCATAACCTTACGGCACCGACTTCTCCCATCATCTGCAATAACTCATGAATGAAAACTAAGAACTTTACTACCAATTCAATAACAATCTGTCTAATTTCGGAGGTGAATTCAAATAAGAAGAAACTAAACGTACGATGAAATTGTGAGTTGGAATTTGTTGTTTCAGTCCTCAAAATCGGATTCTGCGCCCTCAGAAACCTCGGTATCTCAATTTTGAGATCCCAAATCCCAATAGGAGGAACGAGAGAGAGCAGAACTGTGTAAAAACTAACGACGTTAGAACGGAAAGACCAAGAAAAAAATTGTAGTAATTTGATGATTTACGTTTCAAGGTAGGTAGGTACGTAGAATCCGAAAATCGAATTTAAAAACGCTGCAAATTATTACACAATGGTTTATTATTTTTCTATATAGATCATTCGTCTACAAAATCACCAACCATCCAATATAAAGAAGAAAAATAAAGAAAATCAAAAAAAAAAAAAAAAAAAAAATCAAAATCATCAACTATCGATCGCATTTCGGTCAGCTCTAATTTGAACGGAGATTAGGCCTCTTTTGCGATTCACACTCGTGTTTTGATTTATATATATATATATATTTCAATATAAACCCTTAAATTTTCGTAGGGAGCGAACGGTTTGTCCTACAGAGCTCCGCGCGGTCTCAAAAAATTTTAAAAATTCTATAGAATCTTAAATTGAAGGAAAAACAATACCTTTATATCAAAATTTTTTGAGTTAGGGCGTTTTCAAAATTTCAAAATTGATTTTGGAACTCTTAGAAGTGATCTACATCAACCAAAAGCTTCGGGGCACGATTAAACCCCAAATGGAGCCTACATACCAAATTTCATCAAAATCGGTCAATGCTAAGTGGCAAAAGTGCCGCGTACGGCGGACGGACGGCCAAATTTTTATTCGATTTTTGGATTCTACGTACCTTGAAACGTAAACCATCAAATTTTGAGGGGGTGTTAAAAAAATTTTTTTCTTGGTCGATTCCAAAGGTTCATTATTGAAAATAATAAACCAAAATTGTAGAAATTTGATGATTTACGTTTCAAGGTAGGTATGTAGAATCCGAAAATCGAATTTAAAAACGCTGCAAATTATTACACAATGGTTTATTATTTTTCTATACAGATCATTCGTCTACAAAATCACCAACCATCCAATATGAAGAAAAAAAAAAAGAAAATCAAAAAAAAAAAAAATAAATAAATAAATAAATAAAAAAAAAATTAAAAAAAAAATCAAAATCATCAACCATCGATCGCATTTCGGTCAGCTCTAATTTGAACGGAGATTAGGCCTCTTTTGCGATTCACACTCGTGTTTTGATTTATATATATATATATTTCAATATAAACCCTTAAATTTTCGTAGGGAGCGAACGGTTTGTCCTACAGAGCTCCGCGTGGTCTCAAAAAATTTTAAACATTCTATAGAATCTTAAATTGAAGGAAAAACAATACCTTTATATCAAAATTTTTTGAGTTAGGGCGTTTTCAAAATTTCAAAATTGATTTTGGAACTCTTAGAAGTGACCTACATCAACCAAAAGCTTCGGGGCACAACTAGACCCCAAATGGAGCCTACATACCAAATTTCATCAAAATCGGTCAATGCTAAGTGGCAAAAGTGCCGCGTACGGCGTATGGCGGACGGACGGCCAAATTTTTATTCGATTTTTGGATTCTACGTACCTTGAAACGTAAACCATCAAATTTTGAGGGGGTGTTAACATTTTTTTCTTGGTCGATTCCAAAGGTTCATTATTGAAAATAATAAACCAAAAATCCGTCAGCCGTACGCGGTAATTTCTTTTAGCAACCGTGATGTTTTGGTTGATGTAGGTCACTTCTAAGGGTCAAAAAATAAGGGTTGGAATTTTCAAGAGTGCCCTAGCTCGAAACTCTCGAAATAAATGCATTGTTTTTTCACCAATATGCGATAGTATTGAATTTTTAGGATCGATTGAGACCAACAGAGCTCTGTAGGACCAACCGTTCGTTCCCTATAAGAACTTGATGGTTTGACTAAGAAAGTGGCCTAATCATCGTTGAAATTCTATCTGACCAAAATGCCATCGCTGTTCGTTTCTTCGATGCACTCAGTTTTGTGTCCTTATCAACCAGTAATCAAATTTCCATATGAAGGAGCTCTTCATTTCTTAGAATAGAAAGAAATGAATTTGAAGTAGTAAATTTGATTGTGAATTTTAAAATGTATAATAGTGTATATAGTATAGTAATTTTGATAGTGAATTTGAAATAGTATTGCATTAAAATTTTTTTAGAGACCGTCCGGAGCTCTGTAGGACAAACCGTTCGCTCCCTACGAGCACTATTTTGGTTTAATATTTTCAATAATGAACCTTTGGAGTCGACCAAGAAAAAAAATGTTTAACCCCCTTCAAAATTTGTTGGTTTACGTTTCAAGGTACGTAGAATCCAAAAATCGAATAAAAAATTTTCCGTCTGTCCGCTGTAAACAATACTTTCCTTAGTTGCCATGGACCGATTTTGATTAAATTTGGTATATGGGCTCCGTTTGGGGGCCTAGAACCCTGTTAATTTTGATTAATTAGTTACTCAAAATAGAACCCTGCTAATTTTGATTAATTAGTTACTCAAAATTAATGAAAAAAATTCCAAACATAATTAACCAAAATTATCTATCAAAACCTACAGAACGGCCTTCTCAGATTTCAAACCCAAGTTTTTCAGTAATGAGACAACGGTAATTCAAAACGCTGCAAATTATTACACAACGGTTTATTATTTTTATATAGATCACTCGTCTACAAAATCACCACCCATCCAATATGAAGAGAAAAAGAAAAAAAAAATCAAAAAAAAAAAATCAAAAAAAAATCAAAAAAAAATCAAAAAAAAAATCAAAAAAAAAAATCAAAAAATCAAAATCACAAACCATCGATCGCATTTCGGTCAGCTCTAATTTGAACGGAGATTAGGCCTCTTTTGTGATTCACTCTAGTTTACGAACAGCGATGGCATTTTGGTCAGATAGAATTTCAACGATGATTAGGCCACTTTCTTAGTCAAACCATCAAGTTCTTATAGGGAACGAACGGTTGGTCCTACAGAGCTCTGTTGGTCTCAATCGATCCTAAAAATTCAATACTATCGCATATTGGTGAAAAAACAATGCATTTATTTCGAGAGTTTCGAGCTAGGGCACTCTTGAAAATTCCAACCCTTATTTTTTGACCCTTAGAAGTGACCTACATCAACCAAAACATCACGGTTGCTAAAAGAAATTACCGCGTACGGCTGACGGATTTTTGGTTTATTATTTTCAATAATGAACCTTTGGAATCGACCAAGAAAAAAATGTTAACACCCCCTCAAAATTTGATGGTTTACGTTTCAAGGTACGTAGAATCCAAAAATCGAATAAAAATTTGGCCGTCCGTCCGCCATACGCCGTACGCGGCACTTTTGCCACTTAGCATTGACCGATTTTGATGAAATTTGGTATGTAGGCTCCATTTGGGGTCTAGTTGTGCCCCGAAGCTTTTGGTTGATGTAGGTCACTTCTAAGAGTTCCAAAATCAATTTTGAAATTTTGAAAACGCCCTAACTCAAAAAATTTTGATATAAAGGTATTGTTTTTCCTTCAATTTAAGATTCTATAGAATGTTTAAAATTTTTTGAGACCACGCGGAGCTCTGTAGGACAAACCGTTCGCTCCCTACGAAAATTTAAGGGTTTATATTGAAATATATATATATATAAATCAAAACACGAGTGTGAATCGCAAAAGAGGCCTAATCTCCGTTCAAATTAGAGCTGACCGAAATGCGATCGATGGTTGATGATTTTGATTTTTTTTTTAATTTTTTTTTTATTTATTTATTTATTTATTTTTTTTTTTTTTTTGATTTTCTTTTTTTTTTTCTTCATATTGGATGGTTGGTGATTTTGTAGACGAATGATCTGTATAGAAAAATAATAAACCATTGTGTAATAATTTGCAGCGTTTTTAAATTCGATTTTCGGATTCTACATACCTACCTTGAAACGTAAATCATCAAATTTCTACAATTTTGGTTTATTATTTTCAATAATGAACCTTTGGAATCGACCAAGAAAAAAATTTTTTTAACACCCCCTCAAAATTTGATGGTTTACGTTTCAAGGTACGTAGAATCCAAAAATCGAATAAAAATTTGGCCGTCCGTCCGCCGTACGCGGCACTTTTGCCACTTAGCATTGACCGATTTTGATGAAATTTGGTATGTAGGCTCCATTTGGGGTTTAATCGTGCCCCGAAGCTTTTGGTTGATGTAGATCACTTCTAAGAGTTCCAAAATCAATTTTGAAATTTTGAAAACGCCCTAACTCAAAAAATTTTGATATAAAGGTATTGTTTTTCCTTCAATTTAAGATTCTATAGAATTTTTAAAATTTTTTGAGACCGCGCGGAGCTCTGTAGGACAAACCGTTCGCTCCCTACGAAAATTTAAGGGTTTATATTGAAATATATATATATATATAAATCAAAACACGAGTGTGAATCGCAAAAGAGGCCTAATCTCCGTTCAAATTAGAGCTGACCGAAATGCGATCGATAGTTGATGATTTTGATTTTTTTTTTTTTTTTTTTTGATTTTCTTTATTTTTCTTCTTTATATTGGATGGTTGGTGATTTTGTAGACGAATGATCTATATAGAAAAATAATAAACCATTGTGTAATAATTTGCAGCGTTTTTAAATTCGATTTTCGGATTCTACGTACCTACCTACCTTGAAACGTAAATCATCAAATTACTACAATTTTTTTCTTGGTCTTTCCGTTCTAACGTCGTTAGTTTTTACACAGTTCTGCTCTCTCTCGTTCCTCCTATTGGGATTTGGGATCTCAAAATTGAGATACCGAGGTTTCTGAGGGCGCAGAATCCGATTTTGAGGACTGAAACAACAAATTCCAACTCACAATTTCATCGTACGTTTAGTTTCTTCTTATTTGAATTCACCTCCGAAATTAGACAGATTGTTATTGAATTGGTAGTAAAGTTCTTAGTTTTCATTCATGAGTTATTGCAGATGATGGGAGAAGTCGGTGCCGTAAGGTTATGGTTTATTTGTTTGTTTCTTATCTATTTGTCCTTTATGTGGGTTACAATAACGTCAGTGTATGACATAACGCCTTTGATAACCGCTACATTGAATGAAATTTACATCAGAAATCAATCACTATTAATTTTAGTACCGTGAGTTGTTCAAACAAAAATCAACGCTTCACGGTGATACTTTGTGAATGATTTTTTTTTTTTTTTTTTTTGCACTGAGTAGGTATTTGCGACATCGCTTCAATGCGAACCGTCATGAAAATATTGAAAAAATTTAAGAAATGCACACCTTCAAAAATTTCTATTTTAGATTTTAAAAATCGGAAGTTTCCCGTTACTTATGACAGTCTGTTTGGTCCCTGCGAAATTTCAAATTCATGAGTCCACCAGGAGCGAATTTCCAGCTGATCAAGGAGAAGCTCAATTTGCGATTTAGATGCATCAGTCTTAAATTCAAATAAAATTGAGCCCTAATATCTTTTTCTCATCAGTGTACTAATGGGTTAGATTTAACTCAATGTTTTATGGTCGATTAAAAACGGATTAAATTGGTGTCGTCGTCCTCAACGGGTTCGAAAGATAATCGATACCTTAAAGCACAAAGACGCTATGTCCAAAAACGGAGTTTTTCAGAAAAACGCAAAAGAAGTTTTAACCAGTGCACAATTCCTAAGATAATGGATTACAACACTAAACTCTTTAATTCTTCAACAAATTTTCAAGCTATACTCGTCAAGAAGGTCAATAATAGTTTTGTTGAATTTGAGTTTTTCTTAAATTAAAAAAAAAATTAAAAATTTGGAAGATGGATGGACATAGCACCTCTGTGCTTTAAGGTATCGATATATTTTATGATCCTTCCAGAGGACGTCCGGTTATTTTATTTCGCGTTCAGCAACATCTTTAGTAAACTTCCCGTAATTACATTGATAAACCCTCCTTTTGTTTTGTTCTTTTCAATAGTAAACCTTTGGAGTCGACCAAAAAACTACGAACGGTAGGCCTACGGTTCTACTGCCAGCTCATGTAATAATAATAAATTTTACGCAATTTTTTTCCCATTAAAAAATTTTTAAATGTTTATTTTGCGTAAATGCAAAAATAAACATTCATGGTTACGCTTTCTAGATGATGAAAAATGTTAAACCCCCCTCGAATTTTGATGGTTTACATTTCAAAGTAGGTACCTACGTAGAATCCAAAACTCTAAAAAAAAAACGCTGCAAATTATTACACAACGGTTTATTATTTTTATATAGATCACTCGTCTACAAAATCACCAACCATCCAATATGAAGAGAAAAATAAAAAAATAAAATAAAATCAAAAAATAAAAAAATAAAAAAAAAATAAAAAAAATCAAAAAAAAAAAAAATAAAAATCACTAACCATCGATTGCATTTCGGTCAGCTCTAATTTGAACGGAGATTAGGCCTCTTTTGCGATTCACACTCGTGTTTTGATTTATATATATATATATTTCAATATAAACCCTTAAATTTTCGTAGGGAGTGAACGGTTTGTCCTACAGAGCTCTGCGTGGTCTCAAAAAATTCTAAAAATTGTATAGAATCTTAATTTGAAGGAAAAACAATACCTTTATATCGACATTTTTTGAGTTAGGGCGTTTTCAAAATTTCAAAATTGATTTTGGAACCCTTAGAAGTGACCTACATCAACCAAAAGCTTCGGGGCACAACTAGACCCCAAATGGAGCCTACATACCAAATTTCATCAAAATCGGTCAATGCTAAGTGGCAAAAGTGCCGCGTACGGCGGACGGACGGCCAAATTTTTATTCGATTTTTGGATTCTACGTACCTTGAAACGTAAACCATCAAATTTTGAGGGGGTGTTAAAATTTTTTTTTTTCTTGGTCGATTCCAAAGGTTCATTATTGAAAATAATAAACCAAAATTTGCCGTACTTTCCTTAGTTACCAAGTATAGATCTTGACGATATTTGGTATATAAGCTAAATTTGGGGTCTAGTTGTGCCTCGAACCTTTTGGCTAATGTTAGTTACTTCTGAGGGTTGAAATTTTCCAATTCGATATAATGGGTTTTTTTCATCAATTTAAAATAGTATTGCATTTTTAGAATCGAATGAGACCATCCGGAGCTCTGTATAACTAACCGTTCACTCCCTTTAAGAACTTAAGGGTTGGATGATAAAAACGCTGCAAATTATTACACAATGGTTTATTATTTTTCTATATAGATCACTCGTCTACAAAATCACCAACCATCCAATATGAAGGGGAAAAAAAATCAAAAAAAATCAAAAAAAAATTTTAAAAAAATCAAAATCACCAAATATCGATTACATTTCGATCAGCTCTAATTTGAACGGAGATTAGGCCTCTTTTGCGATTCACACTCGTGTTTTGATTTTTATATATGTATATATATATATATTTCAAAATAAACACTTAAATTTTCGTAGGAAGCGAACGGTTTGTCCTACAGAGCTCCGCGTGGTCTCAAAAAATTCTAAAAATTCTATAGAATCTTAAATTGAAGGAAAAACAATACCTTTATATCGAAATTTTTTGAGTTAGGGCGGACAACTAGACCCCAAATGGAGCCTACATTCCAAATTTCATCAAAATCGGTCAATGCTAAGTGGCAAAAGTGCCGCGTACGGCGGACGGACGGCCAAATTTTTATTCGATTTTTGGATTCTACGTACCTTGAAACGTAAACCATCAAATTTTGAGGGGGTGTTAAATTTTTTTTTTCTTGGTCGATTCCAAAGGTTCATTATTGAAAATAATAAACCAAAAAACAGAAACACGACTGTGAATCGCAAAAGAGGCCTAATCTCCGTTCAAATTTTAGCTGACCAAAGTGCGATCGTCGTTTCTCTGCTCGAGTTGTACTGTTTTGCGTCCTCACGTCCACAACTCTTTCTTCAAATTAAACTTGATTGTGAAGCGTAAATATGGTTGGTAGGTAGTGACAATGGTAAAGCTGTGATCTAAGTAGGCGAGGTATATTTTCAAAAAACCCTTGTGTAACTATTTGCAGTGCTTTTTAACAGTCATCAGTTTGTACCCCCCTACTAGACGAGCTTCAATCTGCGGGTTTCCCTTCTATCCCGAAGGATTTCTTGTATTATAATTTTGTAACCCAACAAGGTAGCTTTCGAAGGAGACGAGTCATCGACCCTTCATCGTGCCAGTTTTTTGAAAACAGCTGACGCCAGTAGGTGAAACTTGGCCCTGGCGCGGGACAGGGGCCAACGACCCCCAGCTTCGGGAGGACTCTCTCTTCAAAATGCCTCCATCGAGGCTGGAAAAGGAGGTTTTATGCCCTATCGGAAGGTGATGTCACCAATGGCTATCGGAGAGAGTACGATTTCGGAACGAATGAACAAATATCAGGTTCTCACTTCCGTCTTCGGCAGAAAACCAAAGTATTGAAATTTATTGAGTAGGTGAGTTGCAAAATCAGCTAAAATAAAGCCGAGTAAATCTGACGAAAATTGAAGCTATTGGACCTGACAATGTCATATTGTATAAAATTTGTTTTTGGCGGCTTTTGCATCCATTGTCTTCTTCCAGGTGGCTCCCGAGCCGTTTCTCTCATTGAAACGCGTTTTCAATTGAAACATATTGTTAAGTAATGCATGCATTCCAGGGGACGTTCCATTGGATAAACATTAAGTCAATGAGGAATTTCACCATGTCGGAATTTCGTATTTTTGACCCCAAAATCGGATTCAGCACCTCTAAAAACCCCCTAAGGCAAACTTTTAGCCCGAACTTCCTAATTTACGAATAAACAAAACAGTGTAGAAAATACGAATGTTTAAAAAAAACCGGGAAAATGACGTCATGCTGGAATAGTTCATTTATGGCCGCTTGAAGCGCTGAGATCGAGAAATCCATAGTCCCCAGATGCAAAATTTCATGAAACAGTAAAGTTCGAAATCGAAAAACTGAAGAAAAAAATAGAAAAAGCGAGATGGGGAAAATTAGGTTTCCCCTGTTTTTGTTTGATAACTTTCCTCTTAGAAAACACGATTTCGTCGTCCCAATGGACAACACTGGGAGGAGACGGCGATCCGAATAGCCCAATCAGCGAGCGTTCCCGCTTCACGTCTGTTTTCCCGGTTAGTTTTGAAATTACAAATTTTGATTGTCTCCCAAAAATAACAGGAGACTTATTTTCCGAAATCAGCCCGATTTTCATCTATCCCACACCATTAACTATTCAGGAAAAATGCAAACAGAAATCGGTGAAATTCCTCATTTAAACCAGTTGATGAGCGATAAAAGTATTTCACTCAATGTAATTTATTTAGTATTTTAGGCAAGAAATAGTGGTCTCCCCCCCCCTCCCTAACCCTCATCAACCATAACATTTCTAGTGGCATGGGAGCCTCGAATTTGAAGAGCATTTTAAAATCCATGATCTACGACACCCAACAGGTGCTCCTTGATTTTTTAAAGATTTTTAATCGAAAGTAGACTACATCCTGAGAATTTTGGCACCAATCTCGACCTTCTAGCGTGAGTAGATCTGTTTGTATGATTTTTCAAAGTTTCGACCGTTCATGACGTCACGCGCCCCTCTCGCCTGGGCGGGACCCCCCAGCCCACTGTGACGTTATAAACGGTCGAAACTTTAAAAATTCATAGGAAAAGATTTTCACACGCTAAAAGGTTGCGGTTGGTTCCAAAATTCTCGGAATGAGGTCTACCTTAGATTAAAAATAACAATAAACAGTTTTTCCTACCCAGGCGTACACCCTATTGGAGTTCACCTCCCTCACCCACCAGTCTGGCAAGCGGTAATACTTCTTAACGTTGAACTTTCATGTGTTAGTTTTGGTTGGCAGTCCGTCGAAATTCACATCCGTATTCAAGGTGAAACCCAAAAAACCCACGAAGTATGCGGTTTATGGTGTCCTGGCGCCATGGTGGGACCACTAGTAGTTCCATGGTGGTACAGAGAAGAATTCATGAAAATTCGGAGGTATAATGAGCATTTTTCGACAATTTCAAAGCTTGGTTACAATTAGTAAGCTATGAAGGAACAGAAATATTGAAAAATCGGATATTTTGTGAACATTATCGCCCCCTCTCCATACTAATTTTGATACTCTGGTGAAATAATGTGCAACTCGGAAGATTTCTGAGTCGAGCAAAACAAGAAATGCGTAAATCGGTTGGAAATTGAGGCCTGGACAGAGTACACAAGATTATGCCCGAAAACACACGTTTTTAAGCATTAACCCCCCCTTTCACCTCCCCTTAAAAGGCAAAATTCGAAATTCCGGCGACGTAGTGCACAACTAGATAGTTTTCCGCGTCGAACAAAAAAAAAAAAAAAGAAAAGAAAAGAATAACCACAAAAATCGGTTGAAAACTAAGGCCTGGGCAGAGTATACAAGATTTTGTCACATACACACAGACATACACCCATGGTTTTTTCGCGGATTTAGACTCAGTCTAAACTGGATTAGTGTGTGCTTATTTTTTTCAGTCGAGTGTTGTCCAATTATACCACAGATTAATCGCATAAGGACGCCTAAGTCTTATTGTGGGACGTCCTAAAAAAAGTAGGTAGGTACCTAACAATACCTAACGTGAAAAGTAACAAACCAAATGTCCCTCACATAAAAATCAATTAAAATTCATAATGAAAGGATATGAATTATTTAACATGAAGGACTCCTGACAATAACGTCACCAACG
Source organism: Apolygus lucorum (assembly GCA_009739505.2). Taxonomy (NCBI): domain Eukaryota; kingdom Metazoa; phylum Arthropoda; class Insecta; order Hemiptera; family Miridae; genus Apolygus; species Apolygus lucorum. The sequence goes on along the minus strand of CM019168.2, from coordinate 2,129,703 downwards.
GAAAACACTCAGACAGAGAGCAGATACAATATTTCTGGAACCAAGAGAACGCTGAAAATCACTACACAATGATCTATTTGCTTCCGAGTCTATCAAGGTAGCGCTAGCTTTGTCAGCCTTTCAAGGTAAAAAAAATTTCTCCAAAATCAAAATTTCCACGTTTTACACCTACCTGAACGACTTTGGTTCTGTGTCTGTCTGTCTGTCATGAAATCCTTGTAGACTGGCACCATTGGCGGGGGTGGGGGGGGGTGAACTCGAATTCATATGTTGGGTGTAGCTCATGGTTTTTAAAATGTTCCCACGCCACTAGAAATGTTATGGTGGATAAGGGTGAAAAGGGGGGGGGGGGATCACTATTTCTTGCCTAAAATACTCAATAAATTACATTTTCTTGGTTGTTGTGGAGAAGGAAGCAGAGGACGTCAATATACTTTTTTCAACATTTATTTGGCAAGCGCTTTCGGGGCAAACTATGGCCCCTTTCTCAAGCCTACAAGAAAAAACAATTAATTGAAGACTAAAAAATAACCAAGAAAATGACTACAGCAGGAGTATAGAACAATAAATTACATTGAGTGAATAGTTTTTTTCGCTTACCAACTGGTATTAATTGATCAAATGCTTATCCAATGGGACGTCCCCTGGAATGCAAGCATTATTAAACAATATGTTTAAAGATTACTCGCCTGCAAAGAACACAGTTTTGCAATTGGCACTTCCTACAAACCAAGATTATTTTCGCTTCACAATCAAGTTAGTTTTGAAGAAATGAACGCTTCACAGTCTATTCGAAGAAATAAAGAGCTCCTTCATATGGAAATTTGATTACTGGTTGATAAGGACGCAAAACTGAGTACATCGAAGAAACGAGCAACGATGGAATTTTGATCAGATAGAATTTCAACGATGATTAGGCCACTTTCGTAAGTCCAACCATCAAGTTTTTATAGGGAACGAACGGTTGGTCCTACAAAGCTCTGTTGGTCTAAATCGATTCTAAAAATTCAATACTATCTCAAATTGATGAAAAAAACAATGCCTTTATTTCGAGAGTTTTCGTGCTAGGGCACTCTTGAAAATTTCAACTCTCATTTTGTGATCCTTAGAAGTGACTGACTTCAACCAAAAGCTTCGCGGCACAACTATGCGAATACGGACGTACATTTTTTTGGTTTATTATTTTCAATAATGAACCTTTGGAATCGACCAAGAAAAAAAAAATTTCAACACCCCCTCAAAATTTGATGGTTTACGTTTCAAGGTACGTAGAATCCAAAAATCGAATAAAAATTTGGCCGTCCGTCCGCCGTACGCGGCACTTTTGCCACTTAGCATTGACCGATTTTGATGAAATTTGGTGTGTAGGCTCCATTTGGGGTCTAGTTGTGCCCCGAAGCTTTTGGTTGATGTAGGTCACTTCTAGGGGTTCCAAAATGAATCTTGAAATTTTGAAAACGCCCTAACTCAAAAAATTTCGATATAAAGGTATTGTTTTTCCTTCAATTTAAGATTCTATAGAATTTTTAGAATTTTTTGAGACCACGCGGAGCTCTGTAGGACAAACCGTTCGCTTCCTACGTAAATTTAAGTGTTTATATTGAAATATATATATGTATAAATCAAAACACGAGTGTGAATCGCAAAAGAGGCCTAATCTCCGTTCAAATTAGAGCTGATCAAAATGTAATCGATAGTTGGTGATTTTGATTTTTTTTTTAAACTTTTTTTTTTGATTTTTTTTTATTATTTTTTTTTTGTTTGTATTGGATGGTTGGTGATTTTGTAGACGAGTGATCTATATAGAAAAATAATAAACCATTATGTAATAATTTGCAGCGTTTTTAATTAGATTTTTTGACTCTTCCTTGGAACAAACCATCAAATTGGGGAAGGGAGGATTAAAATTTTTCTCTTGCTCCGTCCCAAATGTTCATTATTGAAAATAATAAAGAATAACTACCTAACGGTCGGTATGAGTTAATTTTCGAAAATTTTGGAATTACGAGGCTTTGAAGGAGGACAATTGAACACAAGGGTTCACATTATGAATTCAGAATTTAAATATTCAATTCACAGAAGTTTTATTGGCATCTTCACAAAAAAATTGGAAAAAAGTTAGTTGTTGATTTTCATACTTTCATGATTTTTTTCTGTGTAAATGAATTTCTTTTGGAAAATCAGTTACCGAGTGTTATTTTCATGTTTCTTGACAATGCACCCAAAGTACTTCTTCAAGTATGTACCTAATTCATATCAACCTACTTTGTTTTCAAGTAGTAAAACAAGCTATTTCACCGAATTTTACTTCCTGCGAATGATCCATGAATATTTCTTTGTAGTATAAGAATCATCATCTCCCCTTCGCAACGTACGAGTAAATCATGACCCATTAACCCCTGACGTCCATTTTTCGTGGTTCTGTGTTGTTTCTCGATCACGTTGATATGGTCACTTCAAAGTGTCAATAGGTGGATTAATATATTGGTTAGGTAGTTTTCATCTCTGTTGGTTTCGTGCCACTGAACACAGAATGTCAACATCACAAAAACGGAAAACATCGCGGATAGTGTGCCGATTTCCGCTGAAAAACAACAACATTCGACTCGGGAAGTTGATAGAAAAAACATCCTCGGACGTAATCAACTTCTCTGGAAATGTTCATGCTTATAACATAAACATAATTTTTTAATTTTCCAATAGTAATAAACATAACAACGAAAGTTTTCGAAATTCATTTCAAGCACCTCCTGTAACCACAATTTTGTGTTACCCAATTGCTGGTCTTTTTGATCTACCTATCCATAATTATATTTGTTTACCTCACAAGATCTCGCAGAAAATTGCCCACTGATTCCCAAATGTTCAAAATAGCACATTCAACAACAACAACAAAAAACTTCGAAAAACACGTTTTGTGACCCGTTTTTTGACAATTGAACTCCTTAAGCTTGTTTCATTATGAACTACGAGACTTTTTTAAATTGTTGTTTCGAAATGTACCGTATATTGATAATTTCAAAATAAAATTGTCCACTGAAATCCCAAAAACCACGCTTTCGGTACCTAGTTTTAGAAAATTGAACCCCTTGGGGCAGTAACAAAAAAGCTGAACAACAAAATCCTTCTTTCGTTTGTTATTTATGGACATTTTCGTATAATTTTATATGCTTAAGAAATTTGGAATTTCAGAAATGGTTTGGAAGGTTTCAAAACGGATTTTCATGGAAATATTCTTAAACCTTCGATATTTTGGTGGCTACTGCAATAATTTTTTTTTTTTTTGTTCTAAAATATCTTATAGAAAATTAATAAACCATCGCGTAATAATTTACATTGGTTTTACCATTAATTTTAGGTTGGTCATTAGGTATATTTAGAAGCAAGAAGTAATGATTTATTATTATTTTTTGAACAAATCTTAACGACTTGAAATTTTTATCAATTCACTTATAAACACCTAATTTATTAGGAGCATTAGCTTAAGATGTATCTGATATTTATTTAATACATCTTAAATGAGAGGCCTGTAAATAGAGAAAAAAAACCCCTCATGGGGGATTTTTGTAAATTTTTATAATGAAAAAAGTCTCTCATAACTGCAGAATACTTTTTCTCTTCCTCCTTGATCTTCTTTCTCCCCGATGACCCATATACTCCTGTACCCTACCTACAACGCCCCGAGCAGCTGGGAGAGGTCGTTACTCCGGATTTAGAAAACTGCTCCCTCGAAGAGTCCGTCCAAGATGGCTACCCTAAAACTCGATTTTACCTTCCTTTCTGGACAGCGACCCGATTATAAAAGGAAAAAAAACTTGTCAAAGCTTAGCGAGAAATTGAGGTGATAGAAAAAGAACTTTCAGTCATGCAGTAACACAAATTCTAGAAAACACACTAAATTATGATGTTCACACTAATACATTTGACATGGAGTAGTCAGCAGTGGGCGCCAAAATTGTAACTAAAAAACGCTGCAAATTATTACACAATGGTTTATTATTTTTATATAGATCACTCGTCTGCAAAGCCACCAACCATCCAATATAAAGAAAAGAAAAAAAAAATCAAAAAAATAAAAAAATAAAAAAATAAAAAAATCAAAAACAATCAAAATCACCAACTATCGATTGCATTTCGGTCAGCTCTAATTTGAACGGAGATTAGGCCTCTTTTGCGATTCACACTCGTATTTTGATTTTTATATATATATATTTCAATATAACCCTTAAATTTTTGTAGGAAGCGAACGGTTTGTCCTACAGAGCTCCGCGTGGTCTCAAAAAATTCTAAAAATTCTATAGAATCCAAAATTGAAGGAAAAACAATACCTTTATATCGAAATTTTTTGAGTTAGGGCGTTTTCAAAATTGATTTTGGAACCCTTAGAAGTGACCTACATCAACCAAAAGCTTCGGGGCACAACTAGACCCCAAATAGAGCCTACATACCAAATTTTATCAAAATCGGTCAATGCTAAGTGGCAAAAGTGCCGCGTACGGCGGACGGACGGCCAAATTTTTATTCGATTTTTGGATTCTACGTACCTTGAAACGTAAACCATCAAATTTTGAGGGGGTGTTAAAATTTTTTTTTCTTGGTCGATTCCAAAGGTTCATTATTGAAAATAATAAACCAAAAACTGGTAAAATTGGTTATAGTTTTGTTAAAATTTGTACATCAACTCTCACTGCATGTCTGGAGCCTTTTTCCAGTAATTATTATACTTTCTTTCAAATTTTGTTGTCAGTGTTCGAGAAAGTCGTATCTTCAAATTTTTGGTAATAAGAATCGTTAGGTGGGCATTACGTGGCATCTATTGATCAATACAACCGGTAAATTCCACAACATAAAATTTGTTTTTCACGATTATGTTGTCGATTTTTTTTAGTCAACAAATAGCAACATGATGGGGGAGACATTCGCGATTACGTTGATGGTGGTTCAGTGTTCAGCGACTGGCTGTAGATCCCGATCTGATAATTATATCAATGTGCCTTCCTCTGGTTCTCAGCCCCAAAGTTCGCTCAAAGTTTGAGCAAAAATGAGTCTTATCGCGAAAAATTGGCGAACCAGTAGAATCTATTTTGAGTGTCCGCACACGCTGCTGTTCGTCCGACGTTGACAAAATCTATAGTGGATCATATTGAGCCGCATCAACTCAAACCGTCTGCCAAGTGGCTGAGGCACATAGCTTCCTTGTATCCATAACCCGATTGTATACAGGGTATCACCCTAACTCGAGGACCAAACTTCAAGGATCGATTCTACAACTAATTTGCAAACTTTTTTGTCTCTTGCATTTTTTTTAAACGCTTTAAAATTATACTTTTTTCACTTTTAAGATTTTGTTCGTGTTTTCGACCTTGAGCCATTAAAACGGCCATAACTCCCTCAATTTACTGGATAAACTCAAATATGAGTATACCGTTGGAAAGAACGTTAAATTTCCTATCAGTTCATCAGGACAAAAAAGCTTTTTAAGCCTTTCGTATAAGTGAATAAATTGGTCAAAGTCAGAAATTTAAAACTTTCTCGAAAATCACCATTTTTCAGGCTGACTCATCTTATGTGATAAACAGCCATATCGGCGGGTACTCAACGGAAAAAACTTGCCCAGAATCTCAGCTTTCCAACGGTCTATCAATTTATCTTTTCAACATTCAAATTAGAAGAGTAAATGAAGTTTGAATGCCCGAAAACGTGTGTTTTACAAGCAAATCCAGTGTTTTAAGCGGTTTATGGTCCCCCTAGACCTCAAGATGGCTTGACGATTTTGGTATCATTTCCTATGTAATTTTCTACGCTGAATCAAATAGTGATACTTCCGAATGGTTCCGACTGCTAGAAAGTGGATTTTTCGAAGAAAACCTTCATTTTTCGTACATAAAATACGCATTATTCTTAATGTTGTGTTCGAGAAAGCTTTAAATTTCTGACTTTGACCAATTTTTTCACTTATACGAAAGGCTCAAAAAGCTTTTGTGTCCTAATGAACTGATAGGAAATTTAACGTTCTTTCCAACGGTATACTCATATTTGATCCAGTAAATTGAGGGAGTTATGGCCGTTTTAATGGCTCAAGGTCGAAAGCACGAACAAAATCTTAAAAGTGAAAAAAGTATAATTTTAAAGCGTTAAAAAAAAAATGTCAGGAGACAAAAAAGTTTGCAAATTAGTTGTAGAATCGATCCTTGAAGTTTGGTCTTCGAGTTAGGGTGAAACCCTGTAGATGATCCGATCCATAGTAGTTAATCTCGAAACATCAATCTCTAACTACTTCGCACTCTACTGCACCGGGGTTTCTACACTGCAAACCGCACAATCTCTGAACATTTCTTCGAAATTGGATGGAAAATGTAGAAGTTAAGGCTGTTACAAGGAAATTCAAGTTTGCGCATGCGAGTTGGCTACAGTCAATTTGGGGGCCATGATTTTCAAAGGGGACCATCTACAAACCGATTCGTGCAATTATTCCTGAAAATTTCATCAAAATCGGATTAAAAATGTAGCTGTTATGCCTGTTGAAGGATTTTACGTTTGCGCATGCGCAGAGGCTACTATCGATTTGGGGGCCAGGATTAGCATATACCAATCCGGACAACCCCTGAAAATCTCTTCCAAATTGGACAATATCTTTGTTTGGTTTTGCCCGTTTATTTAGTTTTCATGACAGATAAACAAAAATGGAACCAACATTGTTCAGGAAGGCCTGAAACGTTACGTTTCACGTCACTTTTCAAGGTTCAAAAAAAAAGATCTCCAAAATCAAAATTTCAACTCGCGTTCTACAGTAGAACGCGAGTTGAAATTTTGATTTTGGAGATCTTTTTTTTTGAACCTTGAAAAGTGAAAACTAAGCTTCCTCCGCTACCTTGGTAGAATCAGAAGCAAAATGCATCAAAATCGGACCAAGAATACGAGTAATTATGCTTGGGAAAAGATTTGCACAGACACTGTAAACAAAGCTCTGAAATGAAAAATGTGAGCGGAAATTACGATTTCCCCACATTTTTTTCGACCGGTCGATACAGAACTTCCCTATCTCAGAGAGGAAGCAAAATAACTTGATTAGTCGAAGGGCATTGCAGTATGCGTGACATTGAAGTTGGGGTGAACGACATGGCTGCACCCATCAGTTCAGAGACCTCTTCAAAGCCCATGAGGTTTCACCTTGTCCCACTCCCTCGTCCCTGATTTCTCGAATCGCGGGAAAGTCATTGGCAGGACTTTTAGGACTTGACAGGCGAGGTCACGTTAAAGTCGTTGACTGGTAGAAAGGTTTGTGTTGTGTATTTGTTACTTTGAAATTTTGAAAAACTGTTTGCTCCTGCCGATACTGAATTTAATACTTTCGACTGTTTATTGATCGGACTCTGAAATGAAGGTGAAGTGGTTGATGGTAAGAGGTTCGGAATTTCAATATACAGGGTGCCCACAAAACAGCTGTAAGGAATTCAAGGGGTCGATTCTACAACTAATTTCCAACAAAAAGTGTCTCTTAGAATTTTTTTTTTTAAACGCCTCTTTAACCGACTTTTTTCACTTTTAAGTTTTTTTTCCGTGTTTTCGACCTTACACCATTAAAACCGTCATAACTCTCTTAAATTACTCTCAAAAATTAATAATAAGGATACCGTTGGAAAGAGCGTCAAATTTTCAGTTGAATTACACGAGGAATGAAGCAACCTAAAAAGTGAACTTAGTAAATTTTCGAAAAATTCCCGTTTTTCAACGCCTATAAATCTAAGTATTACCAGGTAAAGTTCTGTTGCCGGAAAGCCTAAAAACTGCGCCAGAATCTCAGCTTTCCAATGGTATAATCAAAACATATTTTACAACCGTATTTAGGGGAGAAATTCGTGTTTGAACGCGGAAAAACGTGCATTTTTTCAACGAAGTCGGCGCTCTGGCCTCCTGTTTCCGGAGGCCTCGCGGTCTACTGCGGCGCCCGCCCACCCACTCCCATCGTCCGACCCCTCAGATTGACAAGGCGGAGCGCTGATTTCGTTAAAAAAATGCACGTTTTTCTGCGTTCAAACACGAATTTCTCCCCTAAATACGGTCGTAGAGTATGTTATGATTATACCATTGGAAAGCTGAGGTTCTGGCGCAGTTTTTATTCTTTCCGGCAACAGAACTTTACCTGGTAATATTTAGATTTATAGGCGTTGAAAAACGGGAATTTTTCGAAAATTTACTAAGTTCACTTTTTAGGTTGCTTCATTCCTCGTGTAATTCAACTGAAAATTTGTTATTTGGTATCAGGGAGATAGGAAATTTGACGCTCTTTCCAACGGTATCCTTATTTTTAATTTTTGAGTGTAATTTAAGAGAGTTATGACGGTTTTAATGGTGTAAGGTCGAAAACACGAAAAAAAACTTAAAAGTGAAAAAAGTCGGTTAAAGAGGCGTTTTAAAAAAAATTCTAAGAGACACTTTTTGTTGGAAATTAGTTGTAGAATTGACCCCTTGAATTCCTTACAGCTGTTTTGTAGACACCCTGTATACAAAACCAGGTATAATAGGTAAGGTGATGGCTTCTGGTCAACACAAAAGTAGGGTATCGTGTAGGTAAATTGAGGTACTAAATTAGCCTAGTTGACGATAGAGGTTTGTTGTCGCTTGTAAGATTTTCAGTTGGTTTCAGTACGTTAAGCTCCAGCCAGGGTATCTAGAGGTACCCCATCTCTCTACCAAGTGCGTAATTAGTAAGGGTTCTTGGGAGGGATAGTTTAGATTCTCCTCTCTTGTCGGGCAAAACTATTACATAGTAAGGGAATTGGCTGCTGATCACCAGAAAATCCATTTTCTAGCGGTCAGAATTATTCGGAAGTAACACCATTGGATTCAGTATGAATAATTACATATGAAATGATACCAAATTTTTAGAATGGACTTTTTCGAAAAAATTTTCACTGAAATCCATTTTGGAACCTTCTGAAACAATCCGCGGAGAGTGTAAAAAAATCCATCTCAAGATTACGAGCTAGGTATCATTTTCCAAGTAATTTTTCACGCTGAATCCAACGGTGATACTTTCAAATAATTCTGACTGCTAGAAAGTGAATTTTTCGAATAAAATCTTCATTTTTCGCACATGAAAATCACATTATTCGTAGATACCTACGGTAGTGAGCATGAAATAACACCTTTCTATCCAATAAAAACATCTTCTTATCAGTGTCAAGTTAAAGTTCAATCTGATGAGATTCAAACAACATCAAGGTTTAGCAGACAAAATATTGCAGAGTTCATACCTGAGTTCGGAGATTCTTTTCATTGAAGATGTCCCGTTATTTTTTTTTCTTCGAAAAATCCACTTTCTAGCAGTCAGAATTAGTCAAAAAAACGCTGCAAATTATTACACAGCGGTTTATTATTTTTATATAGATCACTCGTCTACAAAATCACCAACCATCCAATATGAAGAAAAAAATCAAAAAAAAAAAAAAAAATCAAAATCATCAACCATTGATCGCATTTTGGTCAGCTCTAATTTGAACGGAGATTAGGCCTCTTTTGCGATTCACACTCGTGTTTGGATTTATACATATATATATTTCAATATAAACCCTTAAATTTTCGTAGGGAGCGAACGGTTTGTCCTACAGAGCTCCGCGTGGTCTCAAAAAATTCTAAAAATTCTATAGAATCCGATCAAAAAAAGATACGGTTTCAAATGGGTTAATTTGAAGGAAAAACAATACCTTTATATCAAAATTTTTTGAGTTAGGGCGTTTTCAAAATTTCAAAATTGATTTTGGAACCCTTAGGAGTGACCTACATCAACCAAAAGCTTCGGGGCACAACTAGACCCCAAATGGAGCCTACATACCAAATTTCATCAAAATCAGTCAATGCTAAGTGGCAGAAGTGCCGCGTACGGCGGACGGACGGCCAAATTTTTATTCGATTTTTGGATTCTACGTACCTTGAAACGTAAACCATCAAATTTTGAGGGGGTGTTAAAAATTTTTTTTTCTTGGTCGATTCCAAAGGTTCATTATTGAAAATAATAAACCAAAATCACCATTGGATTAAGCATGAAAAATTACATAGGAAAGAATTCAGATTTGAATTTACTTCGTAATTTACAAGAGTTATAATAGTTTTAATGACTTAGGTAAGGTCGAAAACACGAGAAAAATCTTTCAATTAAAATACTTGAAAAAACGAGGGATTAAAAAAGGGTGAAACGCGAGTGAAAATTTTGATTCTGACTGAAATTTTCCGTTTCACTTCCCAAAGTAATCCTCAATGCTTCCGGATTTTCGGTATCCTTAGAATCCCACAATATGTTTATATTATACCAAATGGGCTTCTCATTTATACTCCATAAACCGGAGAATAAATCCAGTTTTTAACTATCCTGCTCAATTTTATACAGTCATATTTCATTGAACACCTAATACACTTGAGTATCAACCTCTATCAGGGGGACTCGTGAGAGGTCGTCGACCTTTTTCAGAGGTCCTTGTTGCAGAATCTTCCTGTTCTAACGGCCGAAAAGAACGGTATAATGGGGACTTCCTACTAGAGCCGCTACGCACTCTATTCCACCCAACTCAAAAGTATGAAAGGACTTTTTTTGAAGGCACATCGGGCGATGCTCAACATCTGATAAAAAGTGTACGGTAAAATGAGGCATTCAACAAAGGATGCCACTATTGATGGTATTTCCGCAAAGTTATCTTACCTTATCTTACCCTTCTCGTTCAAATTAATAGGAAATACGATTAAAAGATACTTTTGACTAGGATCTCTGCTCAATGAATCTTATAATCTCATCGAATTTAACGAAATTCGTAAGCATTGATTTTGGAGTCAAAACCACAAAAACTGCAAATTATTACACAAAGTTTTATTATTTCTATATAGATCACTCGTCTGCGAAGAACACGGCTTTGCCATTTTCACAATTTACCAACCATACGTACCACCTACCTACTTCACAATCAAGTTTATTTGGAAGAAATAAACGCTTCACACTCGATTCGAAGTGAAATGAAGAGTTGCGGGTGCCTTCAATAGGTAATTTGATTACTGGTTGCTAGGGACGCAAAACTGAATACAACTAGAAGAAACGAACAACACAACAAGGGTCGTATTTTGTCAGCTAAAATTCAACGAATATTTGCGTCGCAAATTTTGCGATTCAAACGGTTGGTCCTACAGAGCTCCGGATGGTCTCTGAAAGTTCTACAAATTCAATACTATTTAAAATTGGCAAAAAAACAATACCTTTATATCAAAAGTTTTTGAGCTTAGAAGTGACTGACCAAAAGCTTCAGGGCACAACTAGACCCCGAATGGAGCCCATATACCAATTTTCATCAAAATTGGTTCATGGTTGCTAAGGAAAAGTACCGCGTATTTTCAAAAGTGCCCTAGCTCGAAAACTCTAAACATAAAGGTATTGTTTTTTCACCAATTTAAGATAGTATTGAATTTTTAGAGACCACGTGGAGCTCTGCAGGACAATCCGTTCGCTCCCTACGAGAACTTAAGAGTTTTCCTTCGAAAAAACAGAATCACGAATAATATTCATATTATGAATCACCAAAGAGGCCTAATGTCACTTCAAATTCAATCTTACCGAAATGCTATCGCTGTTCGTTTCTTCGAGTTGCATTCAGTTTTACTTCTGTAGCAACCAGTAATCAAATTTCCCATATTATGAATACCCTATTTCTTCGAATCAAGTGTGAAGCTTTTAATTCTTCCAAATAAAAGGGGTATTCACGGTTGAGCTTCGTGTGTTGAACGTGTTAAGCAATTAACTTGTTAAAAAAAAAGTGTGAACAACCCCAGTCGACTCGTGTTAAACGTCCTGAAGTTGTTAAAGTCTCATCACTTCTTCTTCTTCGATAAGGTGGCTAGACCGCAGCCAGGAGGGTCATATGGTTGTTGTGTGGCATGATTCGGTGGAGGAAGTGTGAACAAGAAGGGGTGGATGCCATAAATTCGGTAAAACCCTCTGGTGAATAGGGAGTGGACCCCTGTCAACTGGTTCCCTGACCCTTCTTTCGCCTGCTCATGGTTACACAGGGGTTCTGGGCCTGATGGTGTTCCCGCCCAACGTTGGAATAAAGCACCAAACACGATTAAGCTGCTCATTCTCGACTCACTCCACCTTGCGAGAAGAGCCCCCTTAAGCGTTGACACATGCCCAAACAGTGTTCCCAAGAAAGGCGGAAATGGGCCTGGAGGCTATCGACCAATATCTATTTTGTCAGTAGTCTTCCGCCACTTCCAAAAAGTACTGGCATCTCGCCTCCAGGTGGCTGGTGTCATTGGTGATGTCTAGAGAGCATTTCGACTAGCGGATGCCACAGCAGAGAACCTTACAGTTCTCCAAACTGTCATCTCGCTGGCCCGTACGAAGTGCCACCAACTCCATCTGGCCACTCTGGAAGTCGCTAAGGCCTTGGATACTGTCAGTCACCTAGCCCTGACCAATTGCTTTCATGATGTCGGGCCCTATCTCGGTTAATTGAGTATGTGACCTGTCTGTACAAGGCGTGACAGTCCTTGAGGCAGGAGGTGAGGTGTCAAAGGATATAGTAATGGGGTGCGGGGTACGCCAGGGGGATCCCCTGTCACCTCTCCTACTCAACCTGGTTGTGGATGCGGCCTTGGGTAAGCTGCCCACTGAAGTAGGGTTTGATCTCGCCCCTGGGGTGCAGGTAGGAGGATTGGCTTTCGCCGATGATGTTACCCTACTCGCAGAAACCCCCTCAAAGCGTTTTCTAAGCAGTTAGCCAGGTGTGGACTTGTGGTTAACCCCGATAATTGTGGGTCGGTCTTCTTGGTCCCGTCGGGTCGCCAACATAAGGTGAAAGTTGTGGTTGGGCATTTTGTCATAGGACAATCCCCCATTCCATCTTGACCCATGTTGGAGGTTTGGTGGTACCTTGGTGTTAACTTCATGGGGGTGGCCACCATTACTGCAAGCCATGTGGACCTTGGTACCAAGCCTCCATTGAAGCCACAGCAGAAGCTGCGCCTCCTCCTTACGTATTTACTGCCAAAGCTGATCTATGGGTTAGTATTTGGCAGGCTTACGGCGGGGAGGCTGCAGGAATTAGATCGGGCTCTTGGCTGAAGTTCCCGCCTGGTGTCCCAAGTGCCTAGCTTCACGCACCAGTCAAATCTGGTGGTCTTGGCATTGTGTTTCTCTCGGCAAGTATCCCTTCTGAGTGCCACCAGCGCCTGCTAGCCCTTCAAGGGTCGAGCTCGGAGGTGGCCCGTGCTGCTGCTGATCTTGATTTTGTCAGGCAGCAGTTAGCATGGTTTGACCGAGCAACACCATCTGCTCCAAAACCCGTTTCGTCTGCTGAGTTTGCTGCTGCTCAACATGAGTAAGTAGATGGTAAAGAATTCCAACAGTGCTCAGAAAGCCGAAAGCTTTGGAGGGCATTGGGACCCGCGACTACCGACACTGTCACGCCATCTGCTGGAAAACTTTGCCAACTGCAGTGCAGTGTTCGAGAGATAGTAGCGGGACAACCCTACCCCTTTGCCGCGCCTGTCAGAGTAGAAATGAGCACCTGTACCATGTAGTGCAGCAGTGTCCACAGACTCATGGGGGCCGCATTCTACGTCATGATGCGGTCGCCAAGCAGATAGCAGCAGATGCTTGGTCATCTAGCGGCTGGATTGTTGAGACGGAGAGACTGTATCACATGCCAAGTGACCATGGTAAGAAGCCCGACATCTTTGCCGTCAAGCCCGACCAGTCTTGCATTATCCTGGATTTCCAAGTCGTCAATGGCAGCTTGGACATGGAGCAGCCTTGGCGGGCTAAGATAACAAAGTATGATACAAATGATTTACAGCTAGCGGTGACAGAGCAAAAAGGAGTGGAACCCAGCTGTTGCTGATGTTTCAGGGTGATGGCTACAACATTGTCATGGCGTGGGGTGTGGTGCAGGAAAATTGCCCCGGAGTTGCGCGAGTTTGGCATCTCAGTAGGTGTACTCCGTGGTATCACCACCCGCGTCCTGCTAGGTTCATATCTCAATTGGTGGTCCTTCTATAGAGGCACTTCCCTTCACCCCTTCCTCCCACCCCCACTCTCCTCATCTTCCCTCATCCCTAGGGCGGCGTCGGGTAAGTGTTGGGCGTCCTCCCCATTACATTTGATTGATTTATTTATTTTTATTTATGGCGTGCCCCCTGCGTCACTAAAGGGATGGGAAGGTTGGATTTGAACCACAGTTCGTTGTCCCCTGGAAGACTCAAAGGAGCAGTCCCTGATTTGTGATTCCATAGCGCGAAGGAATCAGAGCAGCAGTTGCTCTGCCACGTCACAGAAGGCCGACTTTGATTATTGAGAAATAAAACCTTTTTATAGCAATATGCGTTTTTTTAATTAGGAATTATCAGAAACAGTTTTGTACTCCCAATTGGGTAATTACTTTATTTCATTTAATCATTTAAACCAATTGCTCTAGATTACACTTATTCAAACAGCCCTCGAATGAAAAAGGGTGGTCTATTTTCGGTACAGGCGTCTAGAGTGCCAAATATATCGATAAAAAAGTCTCGATTTGTCAATATTTTATAGTGTTTTTTTCGTTCTATTTGCTTGAAAAACACCAGATCGGGTCATTGACATCGAGTAACAATAACTCGGAAGTCGATGTTTTTTCAAACTCCTATTATCGTTCTAGGCGTGATGCTGTAACCGAGAACGGTCTAATTTTATTAGCGATAAATTTAATCTGTGTTAGTTTGTGGCACAATTTGCCACATGCTCGGGCCCTCAGGGAGTGTGGTTTTGAGGAGATCGTACGATTTCGGGTACCGACGTCACGGGTTTATTGAACTCTTTTTCCATCCCGTCTTGTGTAGAAATTGTTTTGTTTTGTTTTTCGAGATTATGTTAGGACAGCAACACGTGTCGAGAGCGGATTAAACTCGTACAGCGGGTTGGTAAGGATTTCTCCAAAATATGTTTTTCTGAAAGGTCACTTTTTGATACAATCAGCTGTGATTTTTGTAAGTCACATACCTTTTTTTTAAAGATGTTCCTCTGTACGCCCCCATCCAATTAATTTAGGCGGGAACAGGACAACCGGCATCTGAAAAAGAATTAAGAGTTGATCAGTTTTAGACCAATGCCAAATCCGTGACGGATAAGTGACATAAATCTTTGTGCACTACCCAGGCCTTATTTTCCAAGCAATTCAAAGTTACAGTCAGATTTCGATTACATTTTTCAGAATGATGGTCCTCAGTGAATTTGATTATGATCATTGTTTCTGAAATCCTTATTAGAAAAGGATGGACTCTTTAGGGGCTGCTGATTGTGAGTTTCGAAAAGCCATGCAGTTTTGACATTTTCATGTCTTTCATATGGCACATAAAAAAAAAAATCGTCACGAAATTTGTTGCGACGAAATTTGCTAACGAAATTTGTCCCAAGTCGCCACAATGATGATTATGACCATCAGAAGTGAAGTTGTTAGGTACTTTACAGTTAGGTAGGTACTTTACAGTTTGATATTACCAGATCAGCTGAGTCGAAAATTGAGCTCCCAGATCAGCTGAGTCGAAAATCGAGCTCCCAGATCAGCTGAGTCGAAAATCGAGCTCCCAGATCAGCTGAGTCGAAAATCGAGCTCCCAGATCAGCTGAGTCGAAAATCGAGCTCCCAGATCAGCTGAGTCGAAAATCGAGCTCCCAGATCAGCTGAGTCGAAAATCGAGCTCCCAGATCAGCTGAGTCGAAAATCGAGCTCCCAGATCAGCTGAGTCGAAAATCGAGCTCCCAGATCAGCTGAGTCGAAAATCGAGCTCCCAGATCAGCTGAGTCGAAAATCGAGCTCCCAGATCAGCTGAGGCAAAAATCGAGCTCCCAGCTTTCATACTTTTCTCATCACCGCCCATTACTCAGTGTTACCGCGACAGATGAAGTTGAACCAATGGAAGAATAAAACAATGTTATTTTTGTAAAATAAATAAATATATTTTTCTTTTTTGTTTTTCTGTGTTTATGGGAGGTATGTAGTTCATGACATGAACTACACATTGTGTCGGGAGGGGAGGGGGGGGGGGCATGAAAATGTTTCAATGTGTTGCAGACTCGTATGCAAGCGTTTGTGCTATGTGCCAGGGCAAAGACATGAAAATGTCAAAACGTCGTGGAGCGTTCATTATTTAGATTATTAAAAATTATCTTCTTTGAGCGAACTGTTGGTCCCACGAAGCTCTGTATGCTGACATTAAATTATTTATAGCTGCTATTGAATCAGGGCTTGGTAACATAAAAAATGGGTATCAATTTTAGGAAGCGATAGGTAGTTAATTTGAAGGCCTGGATTTGTGTGATGTTCTCCAAATTAATTACTTTATATATCCAAGCGTAAGGAACCAGCTGCCTATTTCGTCTTCAGAGTGCAGAATCGCGCGGGTTCCAGTCTTCTTTTTTGTTGAAGAACGTACGTATACGGTTCATCGACCTCTTTCCCTCTCTTTCTCTCATCCTAAGTTTTTTTTTTTTCTTCTTTTTTTCCTATTCGCTCCACAAACGCGAGGCGGGTCCTCCCATCGCGGGTGAAAGTAATGCCGAAAAACCTACTGCCGGACTGGGCCAACACCTTCCTTCTCTCAGGTCCACAGGTGCAATTTTTATTCGAATCTCAATCGACGTTTCTCAAAAAGCGGGGTTAAAAGGGAAAATTTGAAGAAACTATACAAAAACGTCTGCGAAGTGGGTGTGGCACATAGCTTCCTCGTATCCATAACCCGTACTGATGATCCGATGCATACTAGCTAATTTCTAAGTACCTTGCACCACCCTCATAAGGGATCGTCAACTCGCACAATATCTGAAAATTTCGTCAAATTCGGATTGAAAGTGTTGAAGTTATGGCTGTTACAAGGATTTTAGTACGTTAGCGCTTGCGCAGAGGCTACTATCAATTTGGGGGCCCTGAATTGCATAGGGGACCATTCACACTCCAACGTGCACAATCCCTGGATATTTCATCGAAATCGGGCTAAGTTGTTGAAAGTATTGCCCGTTGCAAGGATTTCATGACAGACAGACAGACACGGAACCAAAATTGTTCAGGGAAGCCTGAAACGTAAAACGCGAGTGCAAATTTTTATTTTGAAGAACATTTTTAACATGGAACGTTTTTAGCCGTTAGCAAACTAGCCAAAAATGTCACAAAATTATGTTAGGAAAATAGTGACCCCCCTATTTTAAATGCATTTTAGACACGTTGCTATGGATAATATAATTTTGTTTTATCCAACCAGCTGAAATCGTTTACCACTCATTGAAAAGCTATTGATTTATCCAACATTTTATTCTCACTCACGTTGCCAATTTTTCGCCCCTTACCCTAATAATAAGGGCTGGAAAATGCGCTTTTTTACACGTCAACAAATAATTACCGAGCATATTATTATTGGTAGGTAGCGAAGGTAGGTATTTTTCTGTTGATTGAGTTTGATAGATCGGTTAGGTTGGGTTTATTTCAACGCATTTTAAAAGTTGTGTCGGTCATTGCTCCATGTTTGCTATGGAGAGTGCAAAACAACTCGTTCGCGAACTTTATGTCAGACTTCGTAGAGTAGTAACGCATACTATTGTTAAGGGATTATAGTTCATTCACGGAAATTCTTTACCCTAGAGACGGTCATTTTTCCAGTGGTTGATAAGTAGGGTTTATTTTTTGATTATGATTAAGTAGGTATTTATTGATAGACTGAAGTATTTCTATACCTATGCCTACCTAAGAGGTTCTGCACTAAATTTGCCTAAATCGAGTTTTTTTTTCAACCTTGAAAAGTGAAAACAATGCTTTCGCTACCTTGATAGACTCGGCAACAAAATTAAACATAAGTTTGAGTGTATTTATAGTTAATATAATTGAGCGATTTCGGTAAATTAGGAGTAAATGATTGGGAAGTTCCAGAAATGGGGTAGTTGCATGATATTTTTTTGTATTTTTTCTGTGTAGAGAATCTGTATTTAAGTACGTATCTGCAAATAAAACTCCCGGAAACGCTTCCTAAAAATTTGGAGATTTTTTCGAAAAACGGGATTTTGGATTCAGGCGGGAAAACCTACACACGGCTTGGTAGGGGTGGGGGCTACGTCACGGGTGTGAAGGGGGCCAAGACACCCTACACCACTGTTACCCTGACGCAAGGTTAGGGGTACTGTCCCGGGGGGTCCTTTTGATAGCAACCCTCTGTTTGTTTACATTCGTTTGTGGCAATAAAATTGGAGAATCACTCACACTTCGTGGTGCTTTCATACTGAATTTTGCTAGCTGCGCAATCGAAACATGTTGCATCAAAGATTTTGTTTCCTACTGGCATTCCCTCCACTGTAACTGAAATCGTACATGGTTGTGAGGAAACGCAGTGTTCTGGTGATACTCGAGCCACAACCTCGCAAATTTGCTAGATTCTTCTAATTTGGACATAACCAACATCGTTTTATTTAACAATCTACTAACACTCATTGGTACTACGTTGTACAGGATAATGACACTACAATGAAACTTCCAATAAATGAGCAACCATTTGGATGAAGAAGTACTACACACAAGAAATCACAGTTACAACTGACCTTTTACTATAAAAGTGTCAACTTACTTCACATTATTGGCTCCTTTTATTTCGGCACTGACGAACTTGTTATTGACGTAAAAATCGTACAACATGCCAATATTTATGTACGGAATATTTTCCAGGGAAGCTACCTCGAAACTCTAGTCGATGGCTCTCCTTTTTGGCATATTGACATTTTATTTCAACACTTTGGCACATCAACGAAAAAAAGTCACGGTTGTTTTTCTGATGATTTCTACTTACAGCCAAGTCGTTCCTACCGAACTTTATCTTCGTCATTCGCGTTCGTAGAAAAATCGTTCACCATTCGCTGGAAAGCCCTACATTTACGCATAAATGATATACTGCCAAAACTGTTGTACTTACGGAAGAAACTGAGATAATATCTCAGTTTATCTCAGTTAATATCTCATAAAACTCAGTAATATCTCAGTGGTTTCGAATGTTGTTGATAGGGGTATATTATACCCCTATCAACAACATTCGAAACCAGATTGGGTAGGTAGCGGGAAAAAGTGAAGACATGTGTTGCAGACTCGTATGCAAGCGTTTATTAAAAGCTTCTTGAAACTTTACAGTGAACATTATCTTTTCCAAACCAATCAACTAATAAATTATGGTAAATACTGGTGTAAACTATAATATGGTAACAACTCGGACCGCACTACGAGAAAAGTCCACCCGAAAAACTGATAACGTGATAACTATGACCGTAAAAGTAACGTGAGGTTTTAGAGCCAACACAACAAAAAGAAAAACAGCCAAAATTATGCTTCAAAGTTTTCAATTTAAAACGATTAATTCAAACATAAAAAACCTGAAAAATATATTTCAAAGTTTTTTTAATCATCACTATCATTTTGCAAGTATATTTCAATGTTTCTGACTCGAATTGTCCTCGATTGCAGTGATCTCAACGCACTCTATCGTGAAATTCTCGTTTAGGGATGACGTAAGAGGAGTGGCCCGCCAACACTAAAAAGCACGGTACTTCTTTATTGAAATACGGCTAAACTAAATGGAATTTCGAACTGAAAACTGGTCCATATACGTTTTTAAGTGCGCTAAATTCGAATCTGAAGTCAAAAACACGAAATTCCGACCCATGCAACTACCCCATTGTTATCATTGTGAGCGTCCATATAAACATTACTGCTGGGATTCAAGAACAATACTTCTATATTTCTCCCTGAATTACAATATTCTACATAGGTACCTTCGATTCATGTATAACGTAACTGGATGGAATGTAGCACTTGATGGACTTTGATTAAATTTATTAAAAAAGGTAAAAAGGTGTAATTATTGATCAGAACAACCATTCCGGACGGGGAGCAGGGTAGAGGATGGTGACGCGGGGGGGGGGGTGCCTAAACAGCTGATCTATGCCTCCTCGATGTTGTTTACTCATGGATGAGGTGCGTTTCACGAGGTACTCGAAGGAGGGTTGTATTGTCGACACCTTATAGTACAAGTGTTGGGTTGATACCTAAATAAAAGTAATCGTAAAAATTATTGAATGGAACCCTCCTTCCAGTACATACTGAAACTTACCTCATCCCCGATTAAACAACATCGAGGAGTTATTATCATCATCAACATCGAGGAGGTAATAGATCATCTGTTTGAAAATGGCTTAGCAGCACAAATTCTACGAGGCAGCATCGAAGGTACATAGAATATATATTTCAAGTAGATTGGAAGTTATTTTTCTATAATCCACTTAGTAATTACTGTAATCCATTAATCCGTAATTATGAACAAGTATTAATCCTTTTGGTAGCACCCCAAACAAACAGTTCAAGTGCAAAGAACGAGTACATTCATATAGTCCGCACTAGACATGAATATTACCTAAAAATAAATAAGGGGAAGAAATAAATGTATTTATGGTTCGTCAAGTGGACTTGTACAGACAGTAAACTTACGTATTATCTCAAGACCGGAAATATAACACGTAGATTAGTTGAGCAGAGTTTACCTACCTAAACTCATAGGACCGACCGTCATCACTCGATACCGGAAGGTTATTTTTAGTTTGCATCGAGGAAACAAGTTATAAATAATATATTATTCTACTTCTTTTATTTTATTTTTATTATTCAATTTGTTTTTCTCCTGAGCTCATTTGTATTGAACAATGTTTCCCGTTACGAAAACACAAACAGTTGAAAAGGGGACACTACAGATACGAATGGGAGAGGTCGTCGACCCCACGGAGTACGATTTCTGAGTTATCGCCTTTTCCGCTAAAAGTGTCTGTCGACTTGGAACTCATTATGGTAAATCGGGGGAGATCGTGAATCATCAGTCAGATTAACAGGTAGTATTGGAAGGAAAGACTCTTACGTCAAAACTCCCTGGACCGTGAGTAGGGGAGGGGGGGGATCTACACTTAAGTAAAGTATAACTTCAGGGTTCGATTCTACAAGGTATTTCCAACATAAATGTCTCCTAGCAATTTTGTTTTAACCCCCTGTTTTTCAAGTTTTTCCAATTTAACGGTTTTTTCGACCTTACATCATTAAAACTGTCATAACTCCTGTTATTTACCAAGTAAATTCAAATTTGAGAATATCGTTAGAAATAGCTTTATTTTAACAAGCTACGTAGCGCAAAAACAAAATCTTTTAGCAATGAAACGTTTCAAAAAATCAAGTCAAAGAGCAAACTTTAAAAATTTTGATTTTTTTTCAATTGAAATTTTTACTCTGAATCCCTGCCCATTTCGATGGGCGCTCTTCGAAAAAAACATGTTCAAATTGTCAGCTTCCTTACGATCTGTCAATTATTCTTTTTAAAATTCAAATTGGAAGAGTAAATCAAGTTTTAATGCCTTAAAACGTTTTAGAAAAATTTTTTGGTTAAATTGGAAAAACTTGAAAAATCAAGGGGTTAAAACAAAATTGCTAAGTTGTGCCCAACTTAAGTGTAGACACCTTGGTTTGTATTCACAAAAATCGCCAAAGTGAAACTTGAAGCCGCACTTCCGAAAGTGATATTTCAGGCCAAAGTGAAACTTGAGGAAAAATCGCTATTCACAATCGTTTTTAGTGTAGCTGCTCTTAGGTCAGCTTTAAGTTCAACTGATAAGGAAGTTGAACTTCCGAGAGGGTAACCCTTAGGGCGACTTGCTCCTATTGACCAATGGGAATATTCAGTGATAATATTGATAAGCGGTTGGTGATCAACAAACGATTGTCCATCTCTTTGCTTCATTCCTTTCCAAAACATCTATTTTGGCGTTTTTATTGATTTGAATGCGATAGTAGTGAAGTGAAAGAGTGTCTAAAATAAACAAAACGAACCATCGAAGAAACTATTCAATCTACGTCAGAAGTTGGCCATTCAAGAACGAGTTCTACCCAAGCAAGAAAAGCTGTGTTACGACGACGTAAGTATTTTCGTCATATTTTAATGGTTTTTCTTATCATCATATGAGATTATTCGAAATTCAACAATTAATTCTAACTTTTAATTAACCTAACTGTATAATACATATAGGTATTATAATTGTGTAACTGATTCAAGACCTGACTGATATTCATTTAATCAACGTATCATAGATCAATAATTTTTCGAGATATTCTGTGAATTTACTCGAAAATACACAAATTATTATCACAATTTCAAGTGGTCACATTTTCCCCCACTAATTACCCAGTTTTGTTTTTTGAAATATGGATAATTATGCTGGAGTACCCATTTGTCTATTTTTATGTTCGATTAGGTAGTTGAAGGCTCTTTCAAACTATGTATCCATAAATTCCTAGATAAGAAACTTACTATATATTTTTCTATTTAGGTAGATGAAAACCCATTGGTATTACACAGTAATTTGTACATGAAAATGGTCAGTTGTGAATAATGACACCCAGTTGAGTGGTCCGGTAAATTTATTGAAATTCTTCATCACATAATTGGAATTGAGTAAAAATATAGGTAGTGACATATTTTTGAATTGGATAGGAAAGTACATGATTTCTTGTTCCTTTTCGAGTTCGTTGTCTTCCCTCCTGAAAAACCGAAACTGTGATTAGGTGAGTTGTTGTTCGTTGTCTGAAACAATAATGTTCCAATCTTTTCCATTCTTATAATGAAGTTAGAAAATGAAACATTCCGAGAATCCTAGGCACAAAACGATTGTTCTGTCACTGGAGTTCTGTCATTCGACTTCTTAATCCAGTGACAGAACGACCGCCTCAGTTAGATAACTAGATAGATATCTACAAGAATGTGTAGGGATAGTAAATTAGATCAGTTGTTGATATTCACAAAGAAATTATTTAGGATGGGAAGGATTGTTTTTACGATTGTTGATGGAAAACTGAGGAAGGGCCGACATGAAAGGTTAATTTGGGCTTACCTACTGGTTCTTTGAAATAGAATTCACATAAATCTGACTACATTTTGGACACTTGAACAATAATGTCCTCAAATTGAAATGAACTGAGCACAATTATACGTGCTCAAAGGTAGCTGTAAAAAGGAAAAGTAGGAAATTGTTTACCTGTGACGTGCGCGGAAATTCTTCTGACCAACACTCGAATCCATTTTCGCTTTCTCTTCGCCTTCTTGGCACAATTTGTACACGTCTCCTTTCCGTAGATACTGCAAATATTCCATGTAGTCGTTTTCCATTTAAATCCGAACGGAAAAACTTCGTAAAACGGCTGTCGAAGCAAGCAAAATAGACGCACTTCTTGTCAAAAGCTGTACTAAGGGCCAGTAAAGTGTGGTAGGAGCCAAACTTACCCGGAAAGTGTAACTAGACGAAAGTTCAGCTTCGGTAAAGTGGAGCTGAAGTGACGCTTCTTCTAAAGTTCGGTTTGTGAATAGCGTTTTCTTTAAAGTACGGCTCTAAGTGGAGATTTCAGGCTTCACTTAGTGAAAAGCCCCACTAAGTGCGTTTTGTGAATACGGCCCCCTGTATATTCCTGGTTTCTATTCACCGATCCCCAGGCAAATCCATCAAATCCTTCAATTGCTCAGAAATTAACCGTCGTTTAGGAAAAGGGGAAGAAATAAATTCGAAGATTTTATGTAAAACTTCTTGATAGTACAATCGGGTTATTGGAATCGAATTAAAACTGTTAATGTCACGCAGGTCAAACTTTAACGCTTCCGAAACTCTACGAATGATCTGACTTTATGGAATTAATAATTAATTGCAAATTATTAATTATTGAGGAGCGTAACTCAATTATTGAGTAGTGGTAATTGAACTGGTGCCAGGTGGTTTTCCCTTCTACCATCCCACCGACGTCGCAGTGATTGCAATTTAATTGACTCCATTATAGCAATTTGCATAGTCATTGCGGATGTTGATAGCCAGGAGATGTTCTCCCCAATACGCCATACGCCTGCAGGAGTGGCCTAGCTTCAACGAAGGTCAGCTAGAAAAATGCTCTATCGACGAGTTTGTTGACTCTGCAATTGCAACATCGGATCTAGGATGCACCTTCAGGGCCAGCGCGTGGTTGGCACCCATCATCGCCTATTAACAGCATTTCAGCGGCTTTCAACTGAGGAAGGAAGGTTAAGTCTTGCGCAAGAACCCCACCAACGACTTATTATTCCCCGTGAGAAGCAGGATCCTTGCCAAGTTTTGCTCCTCAAGTGCAATCATACTCCGACAGGTCGACCAGGGGTTAGCCTTGGTTTAAATTAAATCTCTTTTATAAATCGGAGGATTTCTGCATCTTCAACGAGGTGGGTGCGACCAAGGTGAACCCTGCCAACTCCTGGTGGCATTGAAAGAGTGTGTTGAACTTCGGGGTGCAGTCATTACCGCCTCCCTGCACAATCAATCACGCGCACTTACTTGATAACTTCCACATTGTGAAACACAACTTTTGTTGTTTTTCTCCTTTGTTGCACCTGAGCTTGGAATAATTGCACCGTGATAGCATTTATATAACAACCTTACTAGCGTACCTATACTTCGTTTCACCTTCCCGATTACCAGATCATTCGGGTACTGCAATACTTAGGTACCTGATCTAACATGGAAGTTCTTGGTTCCAACTTTAGAATTTAATTTGTAAAAAAAAGTACTTTATAAAGAGGTTATATGTCTGGGTCCCCTTCAAAGTACTCTCCTCCCCGACGCACACTCTTATCGCATCGTTGTTTCCACTTTATGTTACTTCGTAGCATTTGCCTCAATCTCGAGAATCGTCTCTAATCTTTTTCTTTTCTAGTGTCTTTTGTGTTTAGAGCAGTGGAAGAAGTCACGTGCATCGAGATTAGGTTCCATGAAGTTTTTCCATCAATTTAAGATATTGTTTAATTTTATAAAACGAATGATACTACCCAGACGATCGAAAATAGCTAAAAGCTAATTGTGACATTATCAGGATACGTGAGCGCCCAAATCCCCCCCCTCCCTTCCCCACGACAATTTCTGTGTTGGATGAATGGTAAGTCAGCTACACGAGTGTGAATTGCACAAGAACAATTGCCAACCGAAGTGAGCCGAATTTCACCTGAGTTCAATTTTGAGAAACGAATAATACCATCCAAACGATCAAAAATGGATAAATGTGCGTTTACTTATTGTGAAATTTATCTGAACGCGTGGGCCTCTCCAGCCTAGCTCAAAATGCTCTAGCTCAAAAACTTTCGATATAAGAGTACAGCAGGGGCGTCGGGTGAAAATATTCGTCAGGCAAACAGCTAGACTGCAAATTATTACACAAAGGTTCATTTTTTTCTGTATATATCATGCGCCAGCAAAGAACTCAGCTTTGCCATTGTCACCACCTACCAACCATGTTTTATCTTCACAATCAAGTTTATTTGGAAGATCTACTTATCTACTCTATCACACTCCATTCGAAGAACTAAAGAATTCCTTCGTTTAGAAATTTTATTACTGGTTGCTAAGGAAGCAAAACCGAGTACAACCCAAAGAAACGATCGGTGATCTCATTTTGGTTAGCTAAAATTTGAAAGATAATCAGGCCTCTTTTGCGATTCATAATCGTTTTTCTGATTTATCGTAAGTTCAACCCTGAAGTTCTCGTAGGGAACGAACAGTTTGTCCTCAAAAGCTATGAGTGGTCTCGTTCGATTCTAAAAATTCAATGGTAGGTACCTATCTTTAATTTGTGAAAAAACAATACCTTCATATCGAGAGTTTTCGAGATAGGGCGCCTTTGGAAGTTACATCCCTTCCATTTCACCGCTTAGAACTAACTGACATCAACCAAAAGCTTCTGGGCACAACTAGACCCCAAATGGAATCCCATATACCAAATTTCATCAAAATCAGTCCATAATAATTAAGAAAAGTTCCGCGGACGGACGAATTTTTTTATATTCGATTTTCAAAATCTACACGTACCTACCTCAAACGTAAACCATCAGATTTTGAAGGAGCTCAAACTTTTTTTCTTGAAAATAATAAACCAAAAAACAGACTCTGAATTTAGACCTATTATATACTATATTAGACCTATAAGACGTGAAACCTTCATTCTACAATGTTATTATTTTCACCTGTATCAACTAGAAAAACGATTAGGAACAGTGAAATACAATAAAATCGGGAACGAGACACCAGTCAGCGTCAAACAGCTGCTATTTGCGGCGGCGAAAGAACGAACTGCTTTCCTTCCTTGAGTTGGATGGATGGATATGTTATGTATTGCCATGCGTGGGCTAATTAGTATCCATGGCCCATCTTCCGAGTCTTCTGCATTCAAGGTCACGAAACAGTTTTCCGACTGTTTGCAACAGCTGATAGCGTGGTAGTGGGGGTATAGCAATACTTGACCCCGCGCCTCCCGGCCGATCGTCGCCTCTCACTCTAAACGGTCCCGAAAAATTAATTTTTTCGAACTGCTTGCCTTGCATCGCAGAGTACCGGAGACAAGCCTTGCATCGCCCGCGCTAGTTCGCGTATCATCCGCAACCGTCGTACCTAGTTACCGACATTTTCAACACTCTGGTGTGTTGCGGGCTAGTATCCAAGACAAAATACGTACTTTCTTATTCCATTCTCCTATTTAATCTAACTTCCTTGATAATAACGAAATAGTCCCTAAATATTATAAAAGTTTTCCAAAATCGGCTAATATTACTTGCAAAAATGGAAATATAGGAGATTCTCAACAAAAATTAATTTTTGGTTTATTATTTTCAATAATGAACCTTTGGAATCGACCAAGAAAAAAAAATTTAACACCCCCTCAAAATTTGATGGTTTACGTTTCAAGGTACGTAGAATCCAAAAATCGAATAAAAATTTGGCCGTCCGTCCGCCGTACGCCGTATGCCGTACGCGGCACTTTTGCCACTTAGCATTGACCGATTTTGATGAAATTTGGTATGTAGGCTCCATTTGGGGTCTAGTTGTGCCCCGAAGCTTTTGGTTGATGTAGGTCACTCCTAAGGGTTCCAAAATCAATTTTGAAATTTTGAAAACGCCCTAACTCAAAAAATTTCGATATAAAGGTATTGTTTTTCCTTCGATTTAAGATTCTATGGAACTTTTAGAATTTTTTGAGACCACGTGGAGCTCTTTAGGACAAACCGTTCGCTCACTACGAAAATTTAAGGGTTTATATTGAAATATATATATATATAAATCAAAACACGAGTGTGAATCGCAAAAGAGGCCTAATCTCCGTTCAAATTTCAGCCGACCAAAATTCAATCGATGGTTGGTGATTTTGATTTTTTTCGATTTTTAAAGAATTTTTTTTTGATTTTTTTTGATTTTTTTTTTTTTTTTCCTGATATTGGATGGTTGGTGATTTTGTAGACGAGTGATCTATATAAAAATAATAAACCGTTGTGTAATAATTTGCAGCGTTTTTCATTTGCATATTTGTAGTAAGGCGTGGTGTGTTTGCTATGTTTGCCTGGAGGAGGCGCCACTGGAGTACAGGTGTTGTTTTTCATTAATTTAAAATATTCAAGATTTTAAATTATTTAATGTCAGCATACAGAGCTTCGTGGGACCAACAGTTCGCTCAAAGAAGATAATTTTCAATAATCTAAATAATGAACGCTCCACGACGTTTTTCCATCATTGTTTAGAAACATGAGGTAGGTACTGTTTATGGAAACGCCGTGTTTTTCGCAGACGGGTGATCTTTGCAGACAAATAATAAACCGTGTTGTAATAAATTGCAGCGTTTTTGAAATTCGAAACCCTTAGTATTGTCCAAAATTCCTGGCTTATTTTGTTTCACATTATTAACATTTTGGCTAACACCTGAAATTTTTGCGAAATCCTACTTAGTTACCTATTGTCTGTAGTGACAATATGTATACATATGATTTTTTAGGAAACTCAGGAATCTTTTCAGAATGTTTTAAAACGGATTTCAGTGAAGAAAATTCCAAAATCCTTTACATGCTAAAAATTTTGAATCGACTGCAATAGCCTTATTTTCTTTGAAAATTCTCTTTAAAGAAGCCGAATCCGTTTGTTCGTCCATGTTTGGTATTTTCCGAAGTAACGCCTTCGTGAAGATGGAAGAAATGAAAAAAGTCGAAACCCTGGAGAGAAAGGATCTACTTCCTTTGAAGCGCTGGCCCATTTTTACAGGGTTCACAAAAACCGGCTTCCTTCAGTCTTCGAAAGGTTTTTGACAATCCGTGCTGCCGTCGCCCTTTCGGATGGGCCTCGCCAAATGCTCATCGTCGGCCTGACCTCGTTTTCAACTGTTTCGACTAAATAATCTCCCTTCTCGTATTTTTTCCTCGTTTAAATCGTTTCTACGTTCGTTTTAGGGCGAGAAGTTTGTTCGGAAGACTTTGTGAGGTAGGTCGAAATCTGGTCGGATTGGTTTTTCAAGAACAGATTCCGGATGTCACCAAACCTCTTTCCGTTTTTCCTCATGGGTTTTTTTGTTTGCCAAGATTGACAGGTTTTTTGCCAATCTTCATTTTTGAAGGAGGTAGATTTCCAACGTTTAGGTACACTTTTGGTTTATTATTTTCAATAATGAACCTTTGGAATCGACCAAGAGAAAAAAATTTTTAACACCCCCTCAAAATTTGATGGTTTACGTTTCAAGGTACGTAGAATCCAAAAATCGAATAAAAATTTGGCCGTCCGTCCGCCGTACGCCGTACGCGGCACTTTTGCCACTTAGGATTGACCGATTTTGATGAAATTTGGTATGTAGGCTCCATTTGGGGTCTAGTTGTGCCCCGAAGCTTTTGGTTGATGTAGGTCACTCCTAAGGGTTCCAAAATCAATTTTGAAATTTTGAAAACGCCTTAACTCAAAAAATTTTGATATAAAGGTATTGTTTTTCCTTCAATTTAAGATTCTATAGAATTTTTGGAATTTTTTGAGACCACGCGGAGCTCTGTAGGACAAACCGTTCGCTCCCTACGAAAATTTAAGGGTTTATATTGAAATGTATATATATAAATCAAAACACGAGTGTGAATCGCAAAAGAGGCCTAATCTCCGTTCAAATTAGAGCTGACCGAAATGCGATCGATGGTTGGTAATTTTGATTTTTTTTGATTTTTTTTCTTTTTTTTCTCTTCATATTGGATGGTTGGTGATTTTGTAGACGAGTGATCTATATAAAAATAATAAACCGTTGTGTAATAATTTGCAGCGTTTTTTTTCGAAGGAATTATATACTTCATTTCAAGTGCGCTAAGTAAATAGACTAACCTAACTGTGATTTTTACAGGTTTTTGCATCCTGACTACCGAAGGGACAGAATAGACTGGACGCTGCACAACTTTTTGAAGAAGTAACGACAACTAGAACATCACGACTCAACCGCCGAATTACCATAATGCTCCCATCAAACCACATGAACTGTCCTCCTACCTATGGAAAATATTTTACAAAAAAACACAAAAGCACATGTGTGGGGTACCTCAAGCTGTTCTTGTACACACCCAGGACGCCAAGAATGGTGGCACCCATGTGCACTCTCATTCTAGTTCAGAAATCCGTTTTGTTCTTCCTGCTCCTCAAACTACCTTTCATTGTCTTCAAAGGTTTTGAGCGAGTCGACCATCCTATCCACCAGACCCACATCTCTCACCTGTTTCGGGCATACTATGATATTCCTCGCCTCACCAGTCGTCACTGTGGTTTCAAGTTTGATTCCTTCCACATAACTCCTCTGATCTTTAGTCAGCTTAATTCAGAGTAAATACGAACTCAGTCAAAAGTAGAGTCCTCGACTGAATTGGTGAGATCAGCAAACATGAGCAGAGACAAACAAAGATGGGGAACCCTCCAGCGAAAGGTGGAAGTCGTTGGGTATGGTCAAAATCCATTTGGGTTCCTGCATACAGGAGTGTGAGATAGGCGTGCCAGTGACATTCATCTATGCCAAATGGGATGGCAAACTCCCGAAATACCCACCACATGTTTGTGCTCTAGATATGTTTTCCCATTTCCTTTACCTATTAGATGGCCCTGCTCGTGGTAAAGATTGACCACAATGGCTTGAGCCGCATTTCAACCTGGAACAACAAGGTTATTGTCTTGATCTCTTGGTGATCACCGAAAGGAACTTCCATTATTGGGTTAGTCTCTGAACAGAGAATACTAGCAGACATCAACACAGTCAAAATTCAGAAATATGACGATCACGTCGGTTAGAGGCGACAGTGAAGCCTGCCAATAGGGTGAATATATATATACATATATGTATAAAAGTGATTGGGGCAACGATTACCTAGCATGGAATTTGGCATGGCAGGCCAGCTATTAAGGGGGTCTAATGGGGCACTAATGAATTTCTAAAATCCTTGAAAATTTCAAGTCTAGCTATATTTTATGGGAAAAACATAACTGAATTAACGGTTTTCCCATTTTTATCTGGCAATTATTGTTCGATTTTGATGATTCCAGCGGCAATAATTCAGTTTCTCAATTCCCTAGGGCCGTGCACTAATGAATTTCTAAAATCCTTTAAAATTTCAAATATAGGTACAACTTTTTAAGTTTTTGCGCCTTCGATTTCGTGAAATATTAACCCGGAACGAGGAATAAACGGCGACCGACTGAGACCCCCTTAACAATCTAGTACGGGCGGGCTATCCATTGTTCATACTAGAGTGAATGATCTCTTGAGTGCTGTGCAAATTTATATCGTTTACATACGAGGCAATGGCTGCTCAAAGTTGTGCTTAACATGTGAGCCTCGTGGAACTTGGAGCTGAACTCGAAACCCATGTGGAGAAGAAGTGTCAGCTGATGGCACAGCCAGAAGAGGCACAATCCTCCCTCCATCAACCCTCCCTCTTCAACCCAACTGCAAGATGAATATCGTGAAATCCAGCTTTATTTAGGGAGCTTAAGCTGCAAGATTAATCTTGTGTTTTGTAAGATTAATCTTACATTTACTAATTCTACACGCCTATCTTATTCTAGTTATAGAAACTATAATTGAAAATTGACTGAAACAGAAACTAAAAAATTAGTTTTTGTGTCATCCTCAGTATTAATGGTAATAAAGCTATTATTTGTTATTTTTCAGTCCGCGATGACAGTGTTCTTTGCATCGTATTCACCAAAAGATTCTCTGACTATAAAGGATACGAATGTTTCATAGGTAAGTATTTCTTACAAGTAAGAAACGGGTTTAT
Source organism: Apolygus lucorum (assembly GCA_009739505.2). Taxonomy (NCBI): domain Eukaryota; kingdom Metazoa; phylum Arthropoda; class Insecta; order Hemiptera; family Miridae; genus Apolygus; species Apolygus lucorum. The sequence continues at coordinate 2,098,519 of CM019168.2, read as the reverse complement.
GAGCCACTCAAAATTGCAAGTAATGTTTCCAATCCCAAAACAATCACGATTGGGCAATTTCTCTACCGAGAGGAGAGTTGTAAACCATTGCGAAACAATTCACGCACAAACATACTGTTCTAAAACTTAAGCGTCGCATAAAATATGAATTTCTCCTGACTACCGAAGGTGAATACTCAATTTTGAAAACGTTGACTCACACAATATGTTTTTTTCAACTCTCTCTCGACGCTGTCATAAAACGAAGAGTCAATTCATTTTTTTTTTTTTTTTTATCATTCCATTGGTACAAATAACGAGTTTCTCGAAATCTTATTACTATCATTATTACTTAGAAAAGTACCAACTATGGAAAAAAGAATGCGCTGATGTTGCACTACATTTATTATGCGGATGGTCTTCGCTTTTATCGATTTAACGAGCTTTTGGTTTATTATTTTCAATAGAGAACCTTTGAATCGACCGAGAAAAAATGTGTTGAACCACCTCTCAAAATTCTTTGATTTTCGTTTCAAGGTATGTAGAATCCCAATAATCAACCTAAAACAAAATATTCACTAATTTGTTCAAGTCCTAGTAACGAAGAGCCCTTGTATAAGAACAGTACCGAAGTACTATAATAAATAATTATTTGATATAAACGGAGGACGCCCACTGCAAAATTATACAATATTATTTACAAAATAGATTTCTTAGATATTGATGGAATAATGTCAACTGAACTACCAACCATTTATGATTATATTCGGACCTCAAAATTCAACATGTGTTTAGGCAATGTTTACCATTCTAAAATTACGTTTCGCACGGTAAAGTCTATTTTTTTGTACGGTGTTTGAATAAACCTCTTTCAATTCCACTTCAGTGCTCTGTTTTAACCTTAAGTGGTTACGGGACCAGACACGCAGAAAGAGGAAGAACACCAGGGGAAATAACCAGAGATGGAAGCAGAAGACAGCAGGACGAAAATAAGTCGTCTTGAAGGAACCAGCGATTGGGCATCCTGGAAGTTCCAGATGCAAATAATCCTGGAAGCAAACGAATATGCTGATTTCATTTCTGGTGAAGAACCTAAACCTCAGAGGATTCCACGTGCCGGCGAAACGGATGCTGAGACTGATGCCAGGTTTAAAAACGAATTAAAAGTTTGGAAGTTGAAAGATGCCAAGTGCAAGAAAACCATAATATCGGTAGTTGGGAAGGCACCTATGCTACACCTCATGAGTTGCGAAAGCGCAAGTGATATGTGGGCTAAACTTCATTCCGTGTACGAAAAGACTGGAGTCACAAGCCTGCACATGATCCAGAAGAAGTTTTTCGAGTATAAGATGAGTCCTGAAGACGATATTTCAACCCATATAAGCAAACTCGAACAGCTCGGACACCAGTTGAAACTTTTAGGAGCGCCTGTAGAAGAATCGTTCATGATGACAAAATTGCTAATGACGTTGCCTCCTACATACAGCCATTTTCATAGTGCCTGGGATTCTGAGCAAAATCAAACGATGGATAGACTTGTAGTAAGGCTGCTGACAGAGGAGACACGCTTGTCTGAAAAAGATGAAACCGAGGAAAGAGTGGCACTGATGAAGAAAAGGTTTGAGGAATATCGAAGCAGTAACGAAAAGAGAAACATAAGTCATATTGGAAGAACGTCATCCAGAAAAGAAGCTGGGAGGGAAGAAAGTGAACCATGTTTCTTCTGCGATAAGCTCGGACACTGGAAGAAGGACTGCATTCACTGGAAGAAGAAGAATCAAAACTGGAGTAGTCAAGAAAATATTGCCTGTTACAATGATATCAGTATTGCTGCAGACGGAACGAAGGACAATAACTGGTATGTTGACTCGGGCGCTAGTGACCATATGTCAGGTATGAGAAAATGGTTTTCAAACTTCAGATCCTTGCCAGAAAAGATCCCCGTGAAGATGGGGAATGGAGAGTACATGCATGCAACAGGAAGAGGAATTCATATCCTAGCATACGTAAACCATGGGTGGCATCGTAGGTACTTTGAAAACGTTCTTTATGTACCCGATTTGAAAATGAATTTGTATTCCATTGGATGTGCTATGGACAAGGGTTTCAGATTGGTGAGCAATCAAAGAAAGTGTATTTTTACTAGACAGAAAAAAAATAAATTTTTATTTAAATTTTTATTCAAATAAATTTTTACTTGAATAATAACAAACAAACCAAAGTGTTTTTAGAGTTGCCAAAATGGGAAAAACAAGAGAAAAGTAATGAAACAAAATTATTGTCGATCTATCTGAAATTGTTTCATTACTTTTCTCTTGTTTTTCCCATTTTGGAAACTCTAAAAACACTTTGGTTTGTTTGTTATTATTCAACTTTTTCATTTCAGAACAGATATAGCTCCTTTATTGTAATGTATACAAACGCACATTCCAACATTGCTGCACGATAATTGTGCGAGAAGACGAAGAATCTTCCTTAAAAAGAATCGTGACGTTTACCACAATATTCCCAAAAATCTGGTATGACTAGCTTCTTCGTATTCCATTTCCTTGTTCGGATGGGTCATGGACCAGTGAACTCAGTGGGTGGTGCCTGCGAGGAATGCTTTGCCTCGTAATCACGTTTATATACCCGGAAAGTCTTGTCGGAAAATAAATGATGAACATGCTTAAAGAATCGGAATGAGGTTACCTTCAAAAATCGTTCAGTTTCAATAACAAAAACCGTTCTAGAAGAATCATCAACACAATTGTGTTGGATGACAAATAAATGTGGAAAAACTAGGTGCCCATGAAAGTTGTGTTTAATTTTCTTCATTTTGTCAGCTGGTTCTAATTTCCAGCACAATGATCTTTGAGGGCGTTTAGCTGTGTCAAACAACACGTAGTTATCAGATTGTTGTACTTCCAACACTTGTTAATTAACACTTTCTTCCAAGCAACAATAGGTGCTGTTGCACTATTGGGACATTGACCTATGTCACGCACTTTTCGAGTTTTGGATGTGTTTGATGCTGTGCGCAAAAATGTATCCACGAAAGTCGAAGAAATTTTATTTTGCGTGAGGGAACTTGCGTACAGCCGACAATTCGTTATCATCACGAACTTGGAAAAAACTGGAAATGTCCCCTAGTCTTCTTGCTCGAACTCATCCCTGAGGTCAGAAACGCTGCAAATTATTACACAATGGTTTATTATTTTCTATATAGATCACTCGTCTACAAAATCACCAACCATCCAATATGAAAAGAAGAAAAAGAAAAAGAAAAAAAAAAAAAAAAAAATCAAAAAAAAAAGTAAAAAAAAAATCGAAAAAAAAAATCAAAATCACCAACCATTGATTGCATTTCGGTCTGCTCTAATTTGAACGGAGATTAGGCCTCTTTTGCGATTCACACTCGTGTTTTGATTTATATATATATATATATTTCAATATAAACACTTAAATTTTCGTAGTGAGCGAACGGTTTGTCCTAAAGAGCTCCGCGTGGTCTCAAAAAATTCTAAAAATTCCATAGAATCTTAAATTGAAGGAAAAACAATACCTTTATATCGAAATTTTTTGAGTTAGGGCGTTTTCAAAATTTCAAAATTGATTTTGGAACCCTTAGGAGTGACCTACATCAACCAAAAGCTTCGGGGCACAACTAGACCCCAAATGGAGCCTACATACCAAATTTCATCAAAATCGGTCAATGCTAAGTGGCAAAAGTGCCGCGTACGGCGTACGGCGGACGGACGGCCAAATTTTTATTCGAATTTTGGATTCTACGTACCTTGAAACGTAAACCATCAAATTTTGAGGGGGTGTTAAAATTTTTTTTTTCTTGGTCGATTCCAAAGGTTCATTATTGAAAATAATAAACCAAAAGTTAGACCCATAAGCAGACTGAACAGAATTATTTTTTCAAACACGAAAAGCAGTACATGTTAAGGAAGCAGGAGTATGTTGAGAAAGTATCAAATAATTTTGATACATACGCATTTGAAAACATTTTCTAGCATCGATGTAGGCATATCGAATGATTGCGGAAGAACAACAATTGGCTTGAAAACTATGGCTTTGAAGACTCCATCGGAGTATGAGAGCTTGAAAACAAACCTTTGATGATTTCTTCCGTTTGATTTCGTGTGAACTGCAATATTTCGATGTTATTGAATTGAATTTTGGTTTATTATTTTAAATAATAAACCTTTGGAATCGACTAAAAAATAAATTTGTTTAAAACTTTTGCCGCCCGTCCGCCGTACGCTGCCCTTGGTTACTACGGAACGATTTTGAAAAATTTTGGAATATAGGCTCCATTTGGGGTCTAGTTGTGCCCCGATGCATTTGGTTGATGTCAATCACTTTGAAGTGTTGAAAAATTAGGGCTGAAATTATGAAAACGCCCTAGCTCAAAAACTTTCAATATGATGGTATTGTTATTTCATCAATTCAAAATAGTATTGAATTTTTAGAACCGAATGAGACCTCACAGAGCTCTGTAGGACTAAGCGTTTGCTCCCTATGAGAACTTAAGGGATGAAGGATGAATCAAAAAACAACCAAAATGCGATCGTTGTTCGTTTCTTCGACATGCCTACTCAGTTTTGCGTCCTTAGCAACCAGTATCAAATTTCCTAATTTCTACATTACAGAGTGTGAAGCATTTATTTCTCTAAAATAAACTTGATTGTGAAGCAAATAGAAGTGACTGGCGTCAACCAAAAGCTTCGCGGCACAACTAGACCCTAAATGGAGCTAAGAAAAGTGCCGCGGACGGCGTATGCACGGACAATGAGGAATTTCACCATGTCGGAATTTCCTATTTTTGACCCCAAAATCGGATTCAGCACCTCTAAAAACCCCCTAAGGCAAACTTTCAGCCCGAACTTCCTAATTTACGAATAAACAAAACAGTGTAGAAAATACGAATGTTTAAAAAAACCGGGAAAATGACGTCATGCTGGAATAGTTCATTTATGGCCGCTTGAAGCGCTGAGATCGAGAAATCTATAGTCCCCAGATGCAAAATTTCATGAAACAGTAAAGTTCGAAATCGAAAAACTGAAGAAAAAAATAGAAAACGCGAGATGGGGAAAATTAGGTTTCCTCTGATTTTGTTTGATAACTTTCCTCCTAGATAACACGATTTCATCATACCAACGGGCAACACTGGGAGGAGACGGCGATCCAAACAGCCAATCAGCGAGCGTTCCCGCTTCACGTTGAAGGGGTCCGTTTTCCCGGTTTTTTTTTTTTAAATCATAAATTTTGATTGTCTCCCAAAAATAACAGGAGACTTATTTTCCGAAATCAGCCCGATTTTCATCTATCCCACACCATTAACTATTCAGGAAAAATGCAAACAGAATTCGGTGAAATTCCTCATTAATAAATGAAATGAAATTCAAAATGTCGCTTAGTAAGTACCTACCTATATTAGGAAATAGTTCCATTTTCTAACAAAAGAAGGGCGCAAATACCTAAAGAAATCTATTCTACTCGGTGAGATAGGTACCAAAAGCTCGATTTTTGAAATTTTGTCACTTAGGAGAAATTTTTGTAAAATGCGGTCCAATTGATGTTAAAGTGTGATTAACAAGACTTTGATAGTTAAATAGGTTTGAGATCAAGATAAGAAAAAATGTCTATAATTTGCCTCTGCTGCGCTCCCGGGTCTGTTAATCACTCATTAATATCAAATTATCGATAACATCGGTCATCCCAATTATCCTGCGCTCCCCGTGGGGCCAGAGGAACTAGCGCCGGTTTGACACCTAACGTGCTGTCTAAGATTGGTATCCGAAATATTGAGTATTCATTGTAGAACTGATAATAATTTGCAGTCATCACATTATCACATGGATTATATCACATTATCACAGTCACGATGGATTTGGACACATAGTTCGTTATCTCGGATGGCAATGTATTGCAGGTGCTACCGTAAAAAACTAGGTTCTGTTGGTGGTCGAAACGACTCTGGGTCCTCTTTGTGAACAAAAAGAGGGAAACGTTGATTTTGGCGTTTAATTTTCATTTAGCTACAGTTTCGCTGGAGCAACTTGCCAGCATCTTCAGGCTAAAAACATATTTAGAACAGCAGATCTCTTGTAGTGCTTTATGTAGAATATACTTCTATACTCTTGCCTTTATTTTAAAGAGCTCTGGGATTTTTGAAGGCCCCAAAGGTTCGGCATCGCTGCAAGAATCCGAGCCCCAGCGGAAGGTAGAGGTATACCTGCGCGACCCCTCCGCCCGTGAACCCCCCCCCAACCCCCCAACAGTTTACCCTCTTCTGCAAATGCACACTTGATTCACAAATTATTTCGATCATCCCATCACCAAAATCGTGATCAGCGAGAAAAATTGAACATATCGAGTATAAACTCGAGGCAGGTACGATTAAAACTCAGCAGCCCTCTCCTGGCCAATCCACCCAAACGAATTACGCCCTCTTCGCCGAATTACAGGAAATTTGGACTCATTTTCATCAGAATAATTAGTACGTTACAAATTTAAATTACAAAAAATGTTCACCGAACGATAAATAATTAAATTGTATGTTGATAGAAGAGGAAGAAGGAAGAGGGATGATGGGTTTTGACCGCGAAGGGTTGTGAGTTGAGACCCCAAGGTGAGCACCTTGCAACGTTGCCACCTCTTGGCAGGGAAGGGGTTTTGGAACCCGCGGTCCAGAGCTCTTTAAATAAAGGCAAGAGTATAGTCATTTTGATCTCAATCTTTCTCTATTCAAAATCGATCTTAACGGATCCAAACTTGTTTGTAAAATTGTTTAGTAATACCTCCTTTGATGTAACATTACTTTAATTTTAATTGCGGAAAAAAAGGAGATTACACATCGAAAAAAAAAAAAAAAAAAACGCTTGCATACGAGTCTGCAAAACATTGAAACATTTTCATGCTGATCTGGGAGCTCGATTTTCGCCTCAGCTGATTTGGGAGCTCGATTTTCGACTCAGCTGATCTGGGAGCTCGATTTTCGACTCAGCTGATCTGGGAGCTCGATTTTCGACTCAGCTGATCTGGGAGCTCGATTTTCGACTCAGCTGAACTGGGAGCTCGATTTTCGACTCAGCTGATCTGGGAGCTCAATTTTCGACTCAGCTGATCTGGTAATATCAAACTGTAAAGTACCTACCTACCTAACAACTTCACTTCTGATGGTCATAATCATCATTGTGGCGACTTGGGACAAATTTCGTTAGCAAATTTCGTCGCAACAAATTTCGTGACGATTTTAACACAGAATGTGTTTTTGCGATGACCTACCGGAAAAAAATCGTCACGAAAAAGCGACAGAAAAAACATCTGGTGATATGTTTATTGGTTGTCATGTTAATGTCAACTCCACATTTATTATTGTTGTTTTTTATTTAACGGATGACTAGTATCGCAAAAACACATTCTGTGTTCCTATGATTTCATACAGAGTATGGAAAAAGAAATAAACCGGGGGGTGCAGGGGGGCGGAGCCCCCCGCCGAGGCGCAAAGCGCCGAGTTTTTTATGTGCCATATGAAAGACATGAAAATGTCAAAAACGTTTCGTGTCGTTTTTTTTTTCGATGTGTAATCTCCTTTTTTTTCGAAATTAAAATTAAAGTAATGTTACATCAAAGGAGGTATTACTAAACAATTTTACAAACAAGTTTCGATCGATTTTGAATAGAGAAAGATTGAGATCAAAATGACTAGAAGTATATTCTACATAAAGCACTACAAGAGATCTGCTGTTCTAAATATGTTTTTAGCCTGAAGATGCTGGCAAGATGCTCCAGCGAAACTGTAGCTAATGTAACGCTATCACCCAAGCCTAACTAGGTGATAAGCGGACCTGCGCGACTAGCTCAGGGTATTGTGGGTTTCAAACCTTGCTTGGACCTATATTGCTTGTACCCCTAAATCTATTTAAAAAAATACTCAAAAAAAAGGGCGCCACTACTCTTAAGGAATAAATCCCCCCTTAGATAGAGCAGGAAACTAAGGGGTTGGAAAAATGTAACTTCAATCTCAATTTTCCAATTTTTTACTTTATTTATGTCAAACTTCTTTTATGAATGAAATGTTAAATGTTAATGAAGGAAACGGGAAAATTGAAGAATAATCTACCTCTTACCAAGAAAAAGGTATATCTAGCTACCCGCCTCAGTACCACTCCTTTCCAATATTTATGACAGATACTCTTAGGAAATTAAGCTAAGGTAATAAACATTGTATCGAAAGAGAAGAATGAGGCTGTAGAGGTGAGTTGACTTTTCCCGATAAGAATGAGCGAGGTAGGTACCAGAGGTCAAGGTGATAGAGAAGACCTCAAGAAGAGAAAGAGTTACATGAAGAAGAAAGACCCCTAAAAGATAAACAACACATATTAGAAATTGGAATGGACTCACTTTCCAAGGCACACAGGCATTGAAGACAGGAATGAACATGGATAAGGCCTCACCAAAACTGGGGTCTTTGAAATGCGTAATAGGTTCCAATATTTCCACCAAATCCACCAAGAACATTAAAGGCTGGTATCTGAGTTTGAAGGAGTAGGTACACCTATTAGAATCCAAGGAAAAGCTTAAAGACTTGGGTTATACATAGGCAAATACCTAATGTAAGGAAAAAAATAAAGTTTCTGCAGATCCACATAAATATAGAAGTAAGTGCCTTCAACGGCATTGAGGTAGATAATAACAGATATTACTATTATGTGAAAATATAGAGAAAATATGCGGATATAAAGAATTATATGTTATAGTATAGTTTACCTGGAGTGCACAATATAGTATGTACAAATCAGTATATACGAGAATATGTCCTCAGCCTGGACTATGGTATGCATAAAACAATAATTTGCAGGTTCTAAATTAATTGCTTTCAATTTATACGCAATGGGAGCATTTATCCTGCAGAGCAGTTGTTAAAGGAAAGCTAGAAGTGGTACTGAGGATTCCTGCACATCGTGGAATGATTCGATAAAGAAACTATGGGAAAGGGGGGGTGTGAAAGTTCATCCTGCTCAATACTTATCAGCGCCGGCCGGCCTCGCCTCGGATCGCCTAGAACCCAAACACGATTAGTGGTTTCAAGTCCAACTGATTAGCGACTGGGCGGCTTCTGCGATAAACGCCTACCTAATTAATTTGTAACATTCACTGTTACATTCCCTCCCTTGCTAAAAGGAAAAAAAAAGGAACAATCTCCTAAGCACCCACCGAAGACTTGCCATCATCCATTGCCTGGCTTCCAGCCTCACGATGCTCTTCATCCACAATTGTGTCTGGCTTCAGGTCCTTGCAATGCCAAACTCCCAGACTGCGGCCTTGGAGATCCTCTAGCTGGTATGTGAGGGAGGAAACCTTCTTCACAACGCGGCACTGCACGAACCGCGGAGCAAGCTTGCTGGCAAAATAATTGGCTTTATCTGAAAGCACTATATTCCTTTTCCAGACCATGTCTCCAGGATTGAAGGCAAAAGCAGGCCGATGTCGTAGATTGTAGGTGCGACAACTCTTCTCATAAGCCCGGTCTAAACAGTCTTGCACTTTCAGGAACACAGCAGGCAACTGACTCAGAGTGTCTGCGTGGGCTTTCCTGGATGATGCAGGCGGAATAACTTGACCCGATGTCATCAACCTGTGGTCCTGTCCGGAACGCTTGAGTTCTCTTCCAAAGTTCAAGTAAACAGGGGTGAACCCTGTAACCTGATGAGTAGCAGTACGAAGGGCAAACCCAATTTTGTGAAGCTGCTGATCCCATGTCCTCTGATTTTCTGCTATGTAGCTCCTTATGGCTGTCTTCACCACACGATTGACACGTTCGGTCGGGTTTGCTTGTGGATGATAGTTAGCGGTAAACCATATCTGAACTTCATACTCCTTCATCTTGTTTGCGAAGACATTGCTATGAAAACGGGTATCATTATCACAAACCACAATCTTTGGGATGCCAAAGATGAGGAACACATTCTCCTCGAGAAACTTGACTATTGGTCCCGCAGTACTAGATCGAATTGGGTGTAGGAGGCTGAACTTGCTGAAATAATCCGTAACTACCAATACATATTTATTTTGATGCGAAGAACTTGGTAGTGGTCCAATGAGATCGATGCACACCATTTGCCATGGTTCAGTCACTTCACGCTGCTTTCCAAACTGACCAGCAGGTAAGTCTTGGATTGGCTTCTGTGCCAAGCAAATCTTGCAGCGCCTAACATACTTGTGAACATCCGACGCCATTCCAGGCCAATAAAACTGGAGCTTGAGACGGGAAAGAGTTTTGAAGGTACCAAGATGTGCAGATTGTGGGTCATCATGACACAGGAACAACACTCTTTGCCTCTCAGCTTTTGGCACAACACGTTTCCAAGGGTCCTCTGTGCCCAACATGTCTCTTCTTGAAGGCACCTGTTTGTAGAGGTAACCATCTTGGCCAACCTTCCATCGTGGATAGTCAGAAGGATGTGCAAGGACATTGTCAAGCATGCCTTGATACCACTTGTCTGAGACACTCGACGCATCTACCGACTCAACAGGAGTATCCTCGAATGCACGAGACAAGGCATCCGCAACTACATTGGACTTCCCCGGGCGATGCTTCAAGACATAATCAAATTGTTGCATACGAAGAGCCCATCTAGCCAGACGACCATGGGGATCCTTGAGATTATGTAACCAAGTCAGAGCAGCATGGTCTGTTATTACAGTAACAATGGTTCCTTCAATGTATGGCCTAAACTTCTCCAGAGCATACAGTACAGCTAAGCATTCCAGTTCGCTAGCAGAGAACTTGCGCTCGTCTTTGGTAAGACTGCGGCTAGCGAACGCCAGTGGCTTCTCAACGTCTTCAATTTCTTGACAAAGAACAGCACCCAAGCCACTCCCACTTGCGTCTGTTCGAATAATGAAAGGTAGGGAGAAGTTAGGGCATGTGAGTATTGGCGCACTCACTAGATGCTCCTTGAGAGACAAGAAGGCAGACTCTTGCTCTGGTTCCCAACTCCATTTATTCTTCTTACTTAGCAACTTGGTGAGTGGAGACACTACTGTTGAGTAACCACTAACAAACTTCCGGTACCATGATGCCATCCCCAGGAAACGTCTGAGCTGCTTCAGGTTGCCAGGTCTTGGAAAATTTACAATGGCAGTCACTTTATCAGGATCCATATGTAAACCACCCTGGTCTATTACATATCCAAGGTAGGGTAGACTGGAGCGACAGAATTGGCTTTTCTCCCAATTCAAACTCAGCCCAGCCTCGACCAGGCGTGACAGTACTTTTTCCAAGACAAACAAATGAGTCTCAAAGTTATCTGTCACTAGAATGATGTCATCTAAGTAGACGAACACGTAGCCTTCCAGGTCTGGACCAATAACGCTGTCTATCAACCTTTGCCAAGATGCAGGGGAATTTGAAAGTCCAAAGGGCATCCTAGAAAATTCGAAAAGACCTCTGCCAGGAACGGTAAATGCAGTTTTAGGCTGGCTTGACTTCTCAATCCCAATCTGCCAGAAGGCACTTTTCAAGTCTATGGATGAAAGATAGCGGGCGTTTCTCAACTTGTTCAAGATATGGTCAATATATGGAATGGGATAGGAATCCTTAACTGTTATGGAATTTAATTTACGATAGTCCACACAAAATCGATAGGTTCCATCCTTCTTTTTCGCAAGTACCACTGGTGAAGACCATGGGCTCTTAGATGGATGGACAATTCCTTTCGCGAGCATATCATCCAACTCTTCATTCATCACCTTCAAGATTGCAGGGGATCTCCAAAAGTAGCGTTGTTTCACAGGACGATGATCGCCAGTGTCTATTACATGTTCAGTCCCCTTGGCAAGACCAACAGGAGGCACTGTAACGGAACGAAAGCGCTCAAGAAGAGAATCAAGTTGCGCCCTGAAGGAGTCACTGAGTTCTTCCCTAGAGGTGATTGCTTTAGGCACCAGGACGCTCTGTACCTCAGGAAAGTTGCCGAAGTTCCAAGTCCCATTGGTAACATCAAGTACAATTCGGAAAGCTTCCCAAAAGTCGACACCAAGTATGATCTCACATTCCAGATCAGGCACCACCAGAACATTCATTACTTTCACTAGTTCCTTGACTGCTATGGGCAGGGAAACTATACCAAGAGCTTTACAATTCTGCCCATTGGCAACTTTAACATAGGTAGCGTGCTGCCTCTTCAAAATGCCATCCAGTTTGGAGAGTTTCTTCCAACCAAGAGAACCAATGATGGTACGAGAAGCTCCTGAATCCAGAAGTCCAAGAAGTTTCAAGCCATAAACTTCTATCATCAAGTAAGGACGACAGTCTCGGTTTGAAGGATGAGGAGTCAAGGGGTGAATTGAATTGCATGATGTCATGACCACTCTGACTCGCTCGACCCATTCTCTCCAATCAGGATCTTTAGTAGAAGTTTTGCGTGAATTGGGGCCTGCCTGTCTCTTCGGAGGCCCCTCTTCTAGTTTCCCGTCTGGGGACTAGATGAATTGCAACGGGGGCAGTCCGCTCTGGAAACATCAGGGCGTCCACACTTCAAACAGAAAAGTTTGAGCGGCTTGCGACAATCTGGGTAGCGATGAGGTTCCTTACAATTCCAACACGAGAGCTTGAATTTCCTCCTAATCGAGTCGTTTCGAGGCTGAGAAACTGGCTGTACAGGTTCGATACTAGCGGAAGGAGCATTACTACTCGGTGACTCAACTTCAACAGCATGCACCTTATGAGCAGTCTTCCTACCAGCATATCCAAGGTCAGGCTCTAACAGATTTCTTGTAGGAGGTTCTTCGAACCGATCAGCCCAGGATTTCCCAACATGCAGCTGGCTAAGTACGCTCTCAAGTTCCTCAACTGATTGGTAAGCAGTGAGGGGAAGCAAACGTGCGTATTCGGCTCTGAATCTGGATTGCAAAATCTTCAACATTTGGGTTTCTGACAATGGTTCAGACAGCCTATTAAAAAGAGTCCTCATTTTGGTGATGTATATAACAGGATGCTCATCGGCCCCTTGGGTCCGCTTCATGATTTCCTCCATAAGGCGTTCATCGTAGCTGGGATCAAGAAAAGTCTCCTTGAGACTAGTGATGAGATCATGCCACGAAGAAAAGGATTCCCTATGAGCTCTAAACCAAGTAAGGGCGGTACCACGGAATAAATCGCTAGCACTATTGAATAATACTCCAGGAGAAATCCCTCGAGAAATTCTCTTGTCTTCCACATCAGCCAAGAATGACATGAGACTCCTATCGTCATCCCCAGAGTAGGTTATTTTCCACTTGTAGAGCTTTGGATCTACATTATGAGGTTGCAGTTGCATAGCAGATGGTAGATCATTTCCAGGCAACAGGTCGTTCAACTGCACTGGTGGCGTTACATGGGCAAGAGGAAGATATGACTCAATCGTTTTAATGAGAGCAGAGAATTTTGATTGAAGTGAAACTCTCTGTTCTTCATCATCATCTTCATATGACTGTCGGTAAAGGCGGTTATAATAGTGACAGCATCTATGTTGTAGACGTTTGACCTCATTGGCATCGGCGACGTTGCATGCTTCGACCAAAGCTGAAAGTTCATCGAGCTTGTCGCTGCAAACGGCCAATTCCTCCTTGGAATTCAATGTAGCACAGATATCTCGCTTGGCTCTAACATCATCTCTAAATGCTGTGGTCAACTTAGCACGAAGATCAGCTACAGTACCTGCCGAATCTAGACCTCTAATGTAAAGTTCGTGAATAAGTTCACTTTTGAGAAGCCTATACACATCAGGCCTAACAGTCATGGCTTGAGATTTCGAAATGTCAACGAAAATTCAAAAACAAATATGAATGGTAGTATAAAGATTCCAAGTATAATTCCAAAATTGTGCAGGGAAAATTTGGTAATTATGAAAATTAGATCAGATCTAGAAAATTAGATAGATTCTATCGAAAGGTACAGAGGTATCAATCAGGACAAGAAGGCCCCACGCTTGGGCGCCAAAATGTAACGCTATCACCCAAGCCTAACTAGGTGATAAGCGGACCTGCGCGACTAGCTCAGGGTATTGTGGGTTTCAAACCTTGCTTGGACCTATATTGCTTGTACCCCTAAATCTATTTAAAAAAATACTCAAAAAAAAGGGCGCCACTACTCTTAAGGAATAAATCCCCCCTTAGATAGAGCAGGAAACTAAGGGGTTGGAAAAATGTAACTTCAATCTCAATTTTCCAATTTTTTACTTTATTTATGTCAAACTTCTTTTATGAATGAAATGTTAAATGTTAATGAAGGAAACGGGAAAATTGAAGAATAATCTACCTCTTACCAAGAAAAAGGTATATCTAGCTACCCGCCTCAGTACCACTCCTTTCCAATATTTATGACAGATACTCTTAGGAAATTAAGCTAAGGTAATAAACATTGTATCGAAAGAGAAGAATGAGGCTGTAGAGGTGAGTTGACTTTTCCCGATAAGAATGAGCGAGGTAGGTACCAGAGGTCAAGGTGATAGAGAAGACCTCAAGAAGAGAAAGAGTTACATGAAGAAGAAAGACCCCTAAAAGATAAACAACACATATTAGAAATTGGAATGGACTCACTTTCCAAGGCACACAGGCATTGAAGACAGGAATGAACATGGATAAGGCCTCACCAAAACTGGGGTCTTTGAAATGCGTAATAGGTTCCAATATTTCCACCAAATCCACCAAGAACATTAAAGGCTGGTATCTGAGTTTGAAGGAGTAGGTACACCTATTAGAATCCAAGGAAAAGCTTAAAGACTTGGGTTATACATAGGCAAATACCTAATGTAAGGAAAAAAATAAAGTTTCTGCAGATCCACATAAATATAGAAGTAAGTGCCTTCAACGGCATTGAGGTAGATAATAACAGATATTACTATTATGTGAAAATATAGAGAAAATATGCGGATATAAAGAATTATATGTTATAGTATAGTTTACCTGGAGTGCACAATATAGTATGTACAAATCAGTATATACGAGAATATGTCCTCAGCCTGGACTATGGTATGCATAAAACAATAATTTGCAGGTTCTAAATTAATTGCTTTCAATTTATACGCAATGGGAGCATTTATCCTGCAGAGCAGTTGTTAAAGGAAAGCTAGAAGTGGTACTGAGGATTCCTGCACATCGTGGAATGATTCGATAAAGAAACTATGGGAAAGGGGGGGTGTGAAAGTTCATCCTGCTCAATACTTATCAGCGCCGGCCGGCCTCGCCTCGGATCGCCTAGAACCCAAACACGATTAGTGGTTTCAAGTCCAACTGATTAGCGACTGGGCGGCTTCTGCGATAAACGCCTACCTAATTAATTTGTAACATTCACTGTTACACTAAATGAAAATTAAACGCCAAAATCAACGTTTCCCTCTTTTTGTTCACAAAGAGGACCCAGAGTCCTTTCGACCACCAACAGGATATTATCATCCATCCGACTCAACACCCTTCAACAATAAACTAGGTTGTTAACCTCACTCAATCATATCATTGATAGATAGGTACTACTAAAGTCTTTGCAGACGGGTGATCTTTACAGAAACATAATAAAACGTTGTGTGATAACTTGCAGCCGTTTCTGAAGTGTTAAATAAGAGATCATTACAAGCACCCTCTAGAGTGGCAGGAAAGAGAAAAGAAGAAAATACTACTATCCATTCAACGACTAAGAGCTCACTAGAAGTAATTGAAATTATCAGTTGCATCTCCACATAACTGCTGTATAAACTATCTCTGAAAAAGTTTTTTCTTGTTTTTTTTTTTTTTTTTGCAATCGATGCGTCTGAAATAGAGGTATCAATTCAAGAATCAACAAGTAGGTATGAGGTGGTATTTTCTTCTCGTCACATTCATAAATTTGCAGATTTTGAAAACTCCAGACGTTAGGTAAGCAAGTTATCAAAAGATGCGTCGAAGGAACAAGTGATTCCTTGGATTTTAGGAGGATGTGTGGACGAGGCTGACTGGTGCTGAATCCGATACGTTAGAAGCGGTTTTGAGGCAGAAAATCCGTAGAATTTGACACTCGGCCTGTTCTTTTGCATTCGAGCAGCAGGTAGTTCAGTTCCCACGCGGGTGTCAACCTACCTCCTACCTCTCCTTCCCCAACTCTGATGTAACGCCCGGATTGCAACTTTTACCCAACAAAACACGTCTATTTTCAGTGACCCTTAGATATAATAACCTTCTTGAAACTTTGAAACGTCTCATCTCTCAACGGGGAAAAATTTACAGCCTTTAAAAATAAAAGTCAACAAAAAGTGGATGTGGCACAAAAATTTCTTGTATTCACAACACGATTAATAATGATTTATTTTGCTTTTGGGAATCATATAAATGACCGACCGTCAACTAATAATTCCCAAGCTCAAACGCAGTTGGTAGTGAGTGAAAATCTCTACCAAATGGGTGTGGCACATAGCTTCCTCGTATCCATAAGACGAATATATGGATGATCCGGTGCATATTAGATAACCTCTAAGGAACTACAAATCCAGATTATGATCAGTTGACGATGATATCTACTGAGAACCTCCAGAGTTTAAACCACACAGTCCCTGAAAATCCCTTCCAAATCGAATAGGAACTAACGGAATTATGGTTGTTATAAGGATTTCACGTCAGCGCGTGCATACTTTCTACCATCGAATCGGGATGGATTTATCCTTTTTTTTTAATCTCCCCTGCTCCGCCGTAAATGAAAATTAAATAAATAAATCAAATACAGGGTGTAAGCCTAACTGGTCTGCCATACGGTACCAGTCGATTTTACAACTAATTTGCAACAAAAAATGTCTCCTAGCAATTTTTTTTAAACCCTTCGTTTTCGAGTTATTTTAACTTTAAACTTTTTTTTCGTGATTTTGACCTTATGTCATTAAATTGGTCATAACTCCGTTAATTAGCTGTGTAAATTACAATTTGAGGATACCGTTGGAAAGCGCATTAAATTTCCTATTGGATAGATGCCTTAACTTTTTTTTGAGTCAAGGTTTGAAACATGAAAACGTCCTCTAAAAAGAGAATTTTACGTAATTTTGGAACCTTTGCATTTTTTCAATCGCAAATTGAACTACGAGGATCAACATTTTTTCAAGATGCAAGAACAGTGAAAACTGCGCCAGAATCTCAGCTTTCCAATAGTATAATCAAAACATATTTTACAACCGTATTTAGGCGAGAAATTCGGGTTTGAACGCGGAAAAACGTGCATTTGTTCAACGAAATCGGCGCTCCGCCTAGTCGATCTGAGGGGTCGGACGATAGCAGTGGGTGGGTCGGCGCCGCAGTAGACCGCGAGTCCTCCGGAAACAGGAGGCCAGAGAGCTGATTTCGTTGAAAAAATGCACGTTTTTCCGCGTTCAAACACGAATTTCTCCCCTAAATTCGGTTGTAGAATATGTTTTGATTATACCATTGGAAAGCTGAGATTCTGGCGCAGTTTTCACTGTTCTTGCATCTTGAAAAAGTATGGGTTCTCGTAGTTCAATTCGAGATTGAAAGAATGCGAGGTTTCCAAAATTACGTAAAATTCTCTTTTTAGAGGACGTTTTCATGTCTCAAACCTTGACTCAAAAAAAAGTTAAAGCATCTATCCAATAGGAAATTTAATGCTCTTTCCAACGGTATCCTCAAATTGTAATTTACACAGCTAATTAACGGAGTTATGACCAATTTAATGACATAAGGTCAAAATCACGAAAAAAAGTTTAAAGTTGAAATAACTCGAAAACGAAGGGTTTAAAAAAAATCGCTAAGGGACATTTTTTGTTGCAAATTAGTTGTAGAATCGACTGGTACCGTATGGCAGACCAGTTAGGCTTACACCCTGTATAATGGGGAGGACACCCAGGACTCACTCGACGCCGGCAGTAAAAAAGTGAGTAGGTATACTCAACTATGTGCTACACCCACTTGGTAGACTTCCCTCTCAACACGATATAGCGATATCGTTCAATATCCCTCGTATTTGTTAGGTACTTTGCAGTTTTGACGACCTCCTATCCCACTTACGTTTCTTCCAGGAAACATTAATTATTATTGCTCTATCAAGGTAGCGGAAGCATCATTTTCACTTTTCAAGGTTGGAAAAAAATGTTCTCCAAAATAAAAATTTCCACGCGCGTTTCACGTTTTAGATCTTCCTGAACAATTTTGTTCCCGTGGATATCTGTCCGCGTGTCTGTCATCCTTCTAACAGGCGAAACTTCTACATTTTCCATACGTCATCAAATGTTGAGAGGGGTTAAAAAACATTTTGTTGCTCGATTCCGAAGGTTTATTGTTGAAAATCATATAATTAAAATAAGTAGGGTCAAAAAAATCTTTATAGGGTTTCAGTGTACATTACCATCATAATATGCCATCATAATAATATGTGTAATATATACAGGGTGTTTCACAAAAAGGTTACACCCCCCTTCATTTTCGCAAAATACAGCGTAAAAAATTCCGATCAACGCAATTCTTCATAATTTTTTGTGAGGATCTCAGGAAAAATACTTTTGCGCAAAAAAGTTGCGCGCAATCGTGCGCAATTGACACTAACTTCATTTTTTCAAATGGAACCCCCCCTTTTTTATTAGAGATTCGGATTCTACGTCAAATTTCATGAAAAATTCATACCCACATCGATTTGTTTTATTGCGCGCAACCTGGCTTTTTGAACGCTCTAAGTTGCGCATCTCCACAATTGCGCAAAAATTAGGTTTTGGAGAACCCTAAGTGTGGCACATGTTTTTTCATCATTTTTTAACGCTGAATCACAGGGTGTCATCCGTTTTGAGAAAAACCAAGATTTAAGAGAAAAATTAACATTTCTTTCACAAAAACATCAGTTTTGAGGTCAAAATCATGTTTATTTTTTATTTTCTCACCTCCTTTTGAACCACCGGCCGTCTACGGTGGAGTTAAAAATAAAAACTGACAGCATGATCATGCTTGAACTGAATAAAATTACCTAAAAACTCATAACGATTTAAAAAGAGCGATTTTTTCATTAAAAACAACCGAATTTTTGGCCGCTATTTTGAGAAATTCCAGTCAAATTGAAAAACGGATGACCATGTGATTTAGCGTTAAAAAATTATGAAAAAACATGTACCACACTTAGGGTTCTCCAAAACCTAATTTTTGCGCAATTGTGGAGTTGCGCAACTTAGAGCGTTCAAAAAGCCAGGTTGCGCGCAATAAAACAAATCGATGTGGGTATGAATTTTTCATGAAATTTGACGTAGAATCCGAATCTCTAATAAAAAAGGGGGGGTTCTATTTG
Source organism: Apolygus lucorum (assembly GCA_009739505.2). Classification (NCBI taxonomy): domain Eukaryota; kingdom Metazoa; phylum Arthropoda; class Insecta; order Hemiptera; family Miridae; genus Apolygus; species Apolygus lucorum. The sequence continues at coordinate 2,079,264 of CM019168.2, read as the reverse complement.
AAAAAATGAAGTTAGTGTCAATTGCGCACGATTGCGCGCAACTTTTTTGCGCAAAAGTATTCTTCCTGAGATGCTCACAAAAAATCATGAAGAATTGCGTTGGTCGGAATTTTTTACGTTGTATTTTGCGGAAATGAAGGGGGTGTAACCTTTTCGTGAAACACCCTGTATAGGTATACTGAAAATAAAAATAATAAACAAATAATGCTGATAATAATAACAATAATACGTGTGGGTACTCCATGAGTTTTGTGTGACGAGGAGAGTATCTTTTGAGGTTTTCAGAATGTATTTAACCTAGAGGTTGATTTTATAATTTTAACGATTCGTGCTATGTGCCTCACCCACAAGGCTGATTACGCTGCCATATAGCTAATATTTCGATTTTCTTAATCATAGCTCTGAAAATTTCCTTGAAAATTCGCTCATTAATTGATGCTGCATGAATGGACTTTTAAAAAGTGGAGTCAACCCGCGGGCACTGTCTGCGCGAGACACGATTTCATTTACTTTTATTTACAAACTGTAAAGCCGAATAGAGACGTCACGAGTGCATCGGAAACCCGTAAAAAGAGAGATCGAGCGGAACGGATCAACCTTTCTCGCTATAGGAAACACAATTCGCGAAATGCGCGGTCGAGTTTGTATGCCTTCCCTGAGGGTGTGGGAGTTGCTGCGGTCTGGAGACTGGAAGATAAAGGGATCAGAGGGTTAAACAAAAGCCCCCAATAAGATCGTGTGCCGTGCAGGAAGGGGCAAGAATTCTAAGGCAGTGGGACACAGTCGCTCACGATCCGAGGTTCACGACCAGCCCTCCCTCTTCGATGCCCTATTTTCTAAGAAGTGAAGTTTCAATTACATTTATCTCCTTTTGGTTTATTTTAAATTGATTTCTTAAATTTACAACTTAATTGTGCATGGTATATTACAGTTAGGCGAATATACGGCTGTCAGTCGGTCGGCGTTACATCCCCATTGCGGGTTAGTATAATCTCTTACGAACCGGCGCTCGGTACCCCCCCCCCCCCCACCGGCTGAAGGAGCAACCTTGCTATCCACCACTCCCAGTCGTCTCATTGCTGGTCACTTTTCATCAACAGTTGTTCCCCAGTTTTTTTCTCTCAGGAAATAGTCCAATACTCCAATTTCCGTACTAATACTCCTCCTAATACTCCAATTTCCACGTTCCTTGCGGGATTCTGCTTATTTTAAAATCTCTACACCCATGCACTTATTTATTTCCAAAAATGAAATTTCAAAAGTAAAAACGCTGCAAATCATTGCTCAAAGGTTTATTATTTTCTGTATAGATCACCCTTCTGTATAGATCACTGGTTCTCCATCAATAGAACCTACCACCATCTGTATTCTCCCTTGACCTTCCCTCTCAAATTTCAGCTTCCTGCGTTCAATAGGATTGAAAATGACTTCGGAGCTCACTCAGCTGATCAGTGATCAGAAGAGTGAAGAAGATCTCCTCGAATGCTGGAGACGCCTGGAAGAGCACTTCCATTCAATAGGATTGAAAATGGCTTCGGAGCTCACTCAGCTGATCAGTGATCTGAAGAGTGAAGAAGATCTCCTCGAATGCTGAAGACGCCTGCAAGAGCACTTCCATTCAATAGGATTGAAAATGGCTTCGGAGCTCACTCAGATGATCAGTGATCTGAAGAGTGAAGAAGATCTCCTCGAATGCTGAAGACGCCTGCAATAGCACTTCCATTCAATAGGATTGAAAATGGCTTCGGAGCTCACTCAGCTGATCAGTGATCTTAGGAGTGAAGAAAATCTCCTCGAATGCTGGAGACGCCTGGAAGAGCACTTCCATTCAGTAGGATTGAAAATGGCTTTGGAGCTCACTCAGCTGATCAGTGATCTGAAGAGTGAAGAAGCTTTTGAGCAATGATTTGCAGCGTTTTTTACCCACCAACATTTTTTTTACCTACCAGCTAGGTACTACCTACCACACCATACTGCTTCACACCTTCACAATCAAGTTTATTAGAAAGAACTAAACGCTTCACACTCGATTCGAAAGATAGAAAGCTTCATATGGAAATTTGATTACTGGTTACGCAGAAGGCAAAACTGTATACAAATCGAAGAAATGAACAGCGATCGTATTTTAGTCAGATAAAATTTGAACGGCGATTAGACCTCTTTTGCGATTCACGCTCATGATTCTGCTTTATCGAAGGAAAACCTTCAAGTACTCGTAGGGACCGAACGGTTTGTCCTACAGAGCTCCGGGTGGTCTCAAAAATTTTTATAAATTCAATACTGTAGCAACTTCAATATATCCCTTATCTTATATTAAGGTGACCGATTGAACTCAAGAATACGAATGAATATATTTCGGGAATTTCCATCACTAACAACAGTACACCACGTGATTAGCAATTCATAATAGTATACGGTACAACATCTCCCCCCCCAACTTTGGTTTCCTCAACTCTTCCTCATTTGGTCCGCATGCACCCTTCTTTCTACTCCTTCGACGATCACCACATATGAGAGTGGTCCTGTTTTCATCTTCACGATACCTTCTTTGAAAATTTTCTCCTCTTTCTTTCTCTTCACCCACACCGTGTCTCCTTCCTCAAATTCCTTCACTGCAACCTCTCCTCTCCCTTTGTCATGGTACAGTTTTTGCTTGAGAATGTTCTCCTCCACTCTACTAGAGAGGTCTGGTTTCAGGAGTGAGAGCTTCGTCCTGAGCTGCCGTCCTATCATCAGTTCCGCTGGTGTCCTGTTTGTTGTTCGGTGTACCGACGACCTGTATGACAACAAATACTTGTTCAGCCTTGAATGGATATCTTCACCTTCCTTTTTGGATGATGAGAACCGCTGCTTAAACGTTCTCACCGCTCGTTCCGCCAACCCATTCGACCGAGGGTGGTAAGGTGTTGTAGTCACATGTCGTACATTATTCAAAGAGCAAAAATCTTTGAATGTTTGGGAGATCCACTGAGGCCCATTATCTGACACTAGAACTCTGGGGAGTCCCCACCTTGCGAATAGCTCCTGCAGCACTCCTATGGTCCGATCTGTGGTAATGCTCTTCATTGGGACAACCTCAATCCATTTACTCGTGGCATCCACAGCCAACAACCAGTAGTAGCCTTCAAAAGCCTCGGCAAAATCCACGTGAATCCTAGACCACACTTCAGATGGCATGTTCCATGAGTACAATGGAGATTCTTGATCCCATGGCCGGTTTTCTTGACAAGTTTTACAGTGCTTCAAAAAGTTGTCAATATTCTTATCCATTGCTGGCCACCAGACATACATCCTCGCTACCGATCTCATTGCTGACGCCCCATGGTGACCCTCGTGTAAAATATGCATCACCTGGTCTCTTAATGATTTTGGTATGAGTAACCTCCCTCGCCAGAGCAGTACGTCCTCTTCGTAGGATATTTCGTCTTTCTTCTCAAAGTACGTGAACATCTCTTCCGATACTTCTGCTTTCAGTGGCCAACAACTCCGCAAGTATTGAATGACTTTTGACAACTGCGGATCATCCAACACTCTGTTTTTCAGCAATCTCCTAGAAATGGAAACATCTTTTAACCGAGTCAGTGCTACTTTTCTGCCAAAATCTTCAATTTCCTCTACTGTTCCCTTTTCCTCTGGCATTCGTGACAACATGTCTGCAGGGCTATTGTCCTTGCCTGGGATAAACTCTATTATAAAATCAAATTCGGCAAGCATTACAGCCCATCTACTTATCCTGCAAAAGGCCACTTTCGGCAAATCGGCCTTGTCTCCGAATATATACGTCAGTGGCTTATGGTCTGTCTTTAGAATGAACCTTCGTCCATATAGATATCTTTCATATTTCCTCACAGTGTGTACGATGGCCAGCGCCTCTCTGTCAATCACAGAATATTTCTGCTCTGCGCTACTCAAAACTCTGGATGTGTAAGCTATTGGCCTCTCGGTTTTATCTGGATATCGATGACACAGTACCCCTCCTACCCCTTTTTCACCGGCGTCAGTATATACTATGAGTGGTAGCGTTGGATTGTAATGTGCCAGCGTTGTTGACGATGTCAGAATCCCTTTCAATTCCTCAAATTTGTTTCTGTGTTCTTCAGACCACATCCATTTACTTCCTTTCTTCAACAACTGGTAAAGAACAGCACAACTTCCTTGGAGATTTGGCAAAAACTTCTGGTAGTAATTGATACAGCCCATAAATGACCGTAACTCTTTCTGGTTAGTTGGCTCTCTCATTTTCTGCATTGCTGTGATGTGTTCACTAGTCGGATATATTCCATTCTTGTCAAATCTGTGCCCTAAATATACTACTGAATCTTGCATCCATTTACACTTAGCTAGCTGCACCCTCATACCGGCTTTACTCAACCTTGAGAGTACTTTCTCTACTGTTATGATATGCTCCTCTTTGGTTTTAGCCGTAACAATGATATCATCGAGATAACAACTCACCCCATCAATCCCAGCCAAGATAACTTCCATTGTTTTCTGAAACTTGGCTGGAGCTGAGCTGATACCGAATGGCATGCGTCTGTATCGAAAAAATCCCTTGTGAGTAGAAAGTACCAAGTACTTTTTTGAGTCCTCCTCTACCTCTAGCTGTAAATATGCATCCTTTAAATCTATTACCGAAAATTGCTCTCCTCCAGCGAGATGCGCACTGACCTCTTCGAAGGTTGGGAGTGGATGCATGTCCATCAAAATATACTTATTTATCGTGACCTTGAAGTCCGCACATAGTCGAATTTTTCCATTAGCCTTCGGAGCTACAACTAATGGTGAAGCCCATTGAATAGGTGTAACTGCTGGATCAACAGGTTCTATTACACCTTGACTCAAGAGACGATCCAGTTCCTGCTCAACTGCAGGCTTTAGCGCAAAAGGTACTGGTCGTGGTTTAAAAACCCTTGGAATTGCCCCCTGTTCCAACATTATTGTTATTTTGTGCCCCTGTATAGTCCCTGTTGACGGAATGAACAATTCTGAATAACGCTTGAACAAACTTTTTATTTCATTAGGAATATTAGACTCCTGTTTATTGTTTTCAGCTTGGCCTGGGTCTTGTTGTTGAACAGCACATACTTCCGCTCCCGGTGGAAGGGGAAGATCAAATTTCAATACCCAATCCAGTCCAAAAAGTGGAATGTCGTGTCTTCTTACGACTATAAGTGAAAGTTCCATAGTTCTTCCGAACGCCTTCACCTCAACCTGAGTTCTACCGAGCGTCTCCACCTCCAAACCTGTGTATGCTATCAAATTTGGATAAGCTTCTAGAGGAGGCTGACCAACTTGTTCCCATGTTTGCTTACTTATCACTGACTGATTGGCCCCTGGATCATAAAGCATTTTCAAGGGTTTCTTATTAATTTCTATGTTTAACATCACTTTCGTTCCCTTCTTCGAAATTTGCCGTACCCCAAATTCTGAATTAGCATCACTAATGGAAGAGGGGTTGCTACTATCATAACTTCGGTCCTGTATAGCATTGGTGTGATTCGTGTTAACTTGCTCTGATTTTATTATAGCACGTTTATGGGTGAAACATACTTTGGATAAATGATTTGGATTACCGCACAAGTCGCATATCTTTCCTGTCGCTGGGCATGTTTCACTCTTTTCATGTTGTCTCCTACCACATTTATAACAGTGCTTACCTCTTACTAGTACAAATTTTCTCTTCGTATTGTCATTCCGGTCTTTTTTTCGGTTTTTGTCTTCGTTTTGACTCACTTTGTTGACACGCGATGAACTAACAGCCATTTCGGACAACCTCTTTTGTTCCTTGCGTCCTTGTTCTAGCTTCTTGGCCAATGCTTCAACTTGTGCTAATGTGTGGCTGTTACCCGGGAAAGCTTTGAGGAGTTCATATTGCCAGTCTGCATTATTTATTCCAACGATAACCTGGTCTCGCACCCTTTCTGAAAGCGAAGTGCCATATTCACATTTCCCAGCCAATGCCCTTAAAGCATTAATATATCTTCCGATGTCTTCCTCCTCATTTCTCTTTCTTAGCGTAAATGCAACCCGATTGGTTGTAACTGCATTTTCTCGAACGTAGTAGTTATTAATGGCATGCAGCAACTCATTGTACGTTTTTTCACCAACTCTATCTGGGTAGAAGTTGTCAACCAACATACGAAACGTCTGAGATCCCACTTTGGTCAGCAGGAGATCCCTTCTATCCTCTTCATGCTGTACCCGTGCTACCTTCAACTCCAGTTCGAAGTACGGAAGATAGTACTCCCATCCTTCAGTATCTGGATCAAAAGTACGAATATTCACTCTGGGGTACCTTCTTGAATCTTCCTGGTTTGACTCATCACCCCCACCTCCTAAAGACACTTGTCTTCTATTTGTTCGAGGCATCCTTTGTCGCCAGTGTAGCAACTTCAATATATCCCTTATCTTATATTAAGGTGACCGATTGAACTCAAGAATACGAATGAATATATTTCGGGAATTTCCATCACTAACAACAGTACACCACGTGATTAGCAATTCATAATAGTATACGGTACAACAAATACTATTTAAAATTGGTGAAAAAACGATACCTTTATTTCGAGAGTTTTCGAGCTAGGGCACTCTTGAAAATTTCAACCCTTAATTTTCAACCCTTAGAAGTGACCTACATCAACCAAAAGCTTCGCGGCACAACTAGACCCCAAATGGAGCCCATATACCAAATTCGAACCAAATCGGTCCAGTGTTGCTAAGAAAAGTGCCGCGTACGGCGTACGGCGGACGGACGGAAATTTTTTTATTCGATTTTCGTATTCTACGTACCTTGAAACGTAAAACATCAAATTTTGAGGGGGGGTTAAAAATTTTTTTTTCTTGCTCGATTCCAAAGGCTTATTATTGAAAATAATAAACCAAAATTGTACCTCAATTTGAATTTTTTAAGGATTTTTGAAATGCATTAGTGCATCTACTTAGGGGATATAAAAATTAAAAGATTGCCGCCGGAAACATCAAAATCGACCAATAACTGCCAGAGAAACCGTTTATTCAATGACTGAGACCCCCTAAATATGACTTCGGGAGTCGATTCTATAATTTAAGTAGGAAAACGTGTCTTGGCAATTTTGTTTTAACCCCTTGTTTTCCAAGATTTCCCCATTTCCAGATTTTGTCGTGTTTTCGACCTTATGACACTAAAAATTACTATAACTACTATAATTTACGGTGAAAATGTAAAAATAAGGGCATCGTTGTCAAGAGCATCAAATTTCCTATTTTTCTAGAGCCAACAAAAAAAATCAGCCATAGTTAATCCCTACCTACCCCATACCTACTTTACTATCAAGTTTATTTAGAAGAAATAAAAGTTTCACACTCAGATCGAAGAAACAGGGATCATTAGGTAATATTATTACGCCCTAATTATTAGGAAATTCGATTACTGGTTGCTAAGGGCGCAGAACTGAATACAACTCGAAGAAATAACAACGATCGCACTTTGGTCAGCTAAAATTTGAACGTAGATTAGACCTCTTTTGCGATTCACGCTCGTGTTTCTGATTTATCGTAAGTCCGACCCTTAAATTCTCGTAGGGAGCGAACGGTTTGACCTACAAGCTCCGGGTGGTCTCAAAAAATTCTAAAAATTCAATACAATTTAAAAACGCTGCAAATCATTGCTCAAAGGTTTATTATTTTCTGTATAGATCACCCTTCTGTATAGATCACTGGTTCTCCATCAATAGCACCTACCACCATCTGTATTCTCCCTTGACCTTCCCTCTCAAATTTCAGCTTCCTGCGTTCAATAGGATTGAAAATGGCTTCGGAGCTCACTCAGCTGATCAGTGATCTGAGGAGTGAAGAAGATCTCCTCGAATGCTGGAGACGCCTGGTAGAGCACTTCCATTCAATAGGATTGAAAATGGCTTCGGAGCTCACTCAGCTGATCAGTGATCTGAAGAGTGAAGAAGCCTTTGAGCAATGATTTGCAGCGTTTTTTACCCACCAACATTTTTTTTTTACCTACCAACTTTTTTTTTACCTACCAGCTAGGTACTACCTACCACACCATACTGGCTTCACACCTTCACAATCAAGTTTATTAGAAAGAACTAAACGCTTCACACTCGATTGGAAAAATAGAAAGCTTCATATGGAAATTTGATTACTGGTTACGCAGAAGGCAAAACTGTATACAAATCGAAGAAATGAACAGCGATCGCATTTTAGTCCGATAAAATTTGTATGGAGATTAGACCTCTTTTGCGATTCACACTCATGATTCTGTTTTATCGAAGGAAAACCTTCAAGTACTCGTAGGGACCGAACGGTTTGTCCTACAGAGCTCCGGGTGGTCTCAAAAATTTTTAAAAATTCAATACTATTTAAAATTGGTGAAAAAACGATACCTTTATTTCGAGATTTTCGAGCTAGGGCACTCTTGAAAATTTCAACCCTTAATTTTCACCGCTTAGAAGTGACCTACATCTACCAAAAGCTTCGCGGCACAACTAGACCCCAAATGGAGCCCACATACCAAATTTGAACCAAATCGGTCCAGTGTTGCTAAGAAAAGTGCCGCGTACGGCGTACGGCGGACGGACGGAAATTTTTTTATTCGATTTTCGTATTCTACGTACCTTGAAACGTAAAACATCAAATTTTGAGGGGGGGTTAAAATTTTTTTTTCTTGCTCGATTCCAAAGGTTTATTATTGAAAATAATAAACCAAAAGGTGAAAAAACAATACCTTTATTCCTAGAGTTTTTGAGCTAGGGCACTATTGAAAATTTCAACCCTTAATTTTCACCCCTTGGAAGTGTCTGACATCGACCAAAAGTACAACTAGAGCATACTCATGGAAGCAAGTTTCGGGGCACAATATGGAGCCCATATTCCAAATTTCATCAAAATCGGTCCATGGTAACTAAGGAAAATGCCGCGTACGGCGGACGGACTACGATCGATATTCCTCGATGAAAATAGTGGCTAACTGTCACTAATCCGACTATTTTCTAATATATCGTCTTCTAACCAAAGGTCGCCCGAATTCGCAAGAAAACTAGTGACAAGCTACATCACGCAATCGCAAATCAAATATTACGAGGGTCTAATGGTTTTAGATTTTTAAGGATTATCACCCCCTTCGACAAGATTAGGACGGTATTATCAACCACAAGTGATTTCCCGTTTTTTTTCACTAGCAATGTCAGTATTCGGAATGAAGAAATTATCTATGGTTAGTCAATGAATATAAAGCTAACGGTTCCTAAGTTTTATCGTCAAAATACGAAAGGGTGAACGCTCTGCGCCGAAACTTCACCAGTAATCGTGTGACTGTCTTCTGATGTATAGATTAGGTACAACGAAGTTCAATAACCGTTCTACCCAGTCTAAGTGTTTAAAGCATTCAGGCTTATCATTTCCAGCAATGTGTCAATTACAACTTTTTTTTTGAGATCCTTAGAACTCCCTTTTTCTAGGAGGATGGATTCCTAAGGAGGAAGAGGGGGTTTATGATGGATTCCAGCCCCGGATAGTTCCTTGACCTACCTGGATAATTTTGGTTCTATGTCTGTACCTATGTGACCGTCATGCACACTAAAAATCCTAACTATACTAAGTTATAGCCCAATTCCGTTGAAATCGTCAGGATTTATGTGAGTACGATAAACCGTTAGTTTCCTATGTGGATAATTAGTTACTTTATTAATGACGGTTTACCGACGTTTTTTCATCAATTCCAGAGTTGTCCTTCAATTTTAAATTTTTCGTTTATTATTTTCAATAATGAATCTTTGGAATCGATCAAAAAAAGTTTAACTCCCCCTCAAAATTTGTTGGTATACGTTTCAAGCCAAAATTCAAATACAATTTATTCTGTTCCTCCGCCGTACTCGGCATTTTCCTTTTACCGATTTTGATTTACATTTTCCTTTACCGATTTTGATGATGGGCTTCATTTGGTGTCTTAGTTGTGCCCCAAAGGTCTTGGTTGATGTCAGTCACTTCTAAGGGTTGAAAAATAAGGTTTGAAATTTTGAAAACGCCCAGATTGAATTTTCAGAATTGAATGAGACCACTCAGAGCTCTGCAGGACCAACCGATCGTTCCCTATGAGAACTTAAGGGTTGAACTTGCGATAAATCTGCATGCATATCAGCATAAATCGCAAAAGAGGCCTGATCTCCGTTCATATTTTAGCTGACCAAAATGCGACCGTTGTTTGTTTCCTTGAGTTGCACTCAGTTTTGCGTCACTCCTGCAAGGACTAGTATTGCTGGTACTGAGATCGTTCTGCAGGCACAGGCGATGCGAAGTGCTCCTCGACGTTGAACTACGACCATTCGCTGTCGGAGATATCCTACCTCCATGGCGTCCGCCCCATACAAGAGAGTTGATTGCACAACATTCATAGGAGGTACCTTGGGTCGGTAGGTGGTGACAATGGCAAAGCCGGGTTCTTTGCAGACGAGTGATCTATACAGGGTGTCCCAGAAGTTATGGTCCACCCTCCGGCATTTCCGTATTTAATTACGTAATAAAATGGGCCCAACGCCATTTTTCATATTTTTTTGTAAAAAATTCGGAAATAAGTTTCTTTTGCGCAAAAAAATTGCGCGCAATTGTGCGCAATTGACACTAACTTTGTTTTTTCAAATGGGAAGCCCCATTTTTTATTGCAGATTCAGATTCTACGTCAAATTTCATGAGAAATTCATACCTGAATCGATTTTTTTCATTGCGTGCAACTGGTACTTTTCGCGCGCAAAGTGACCAGGGTGCGCAAAAGTGAGTTTTTTTTAACCCCAAGTGTGGCACATTTTTTTCATTATTTTTGACGCAGAATCACGTGGTGAGGTCCTTTCTTCGATTTCATCGTTATTTTTCCAAATTTAGAAGGAAAAATAATGTTTTTGGACTTGATTTTTCCTCCCCCTTTCGCGACACGTGCTGGGGACCGGCTATGGCAGGATTAAAAATAAATGCCTCACTTCTAAATTAGAAAACAAAATATTGGAAAGTAGATAGGTACTTACCTACTTTAATGTAAAAAAAAGCTTCTCATCTCAAAATTTTCAACAAAAAAATTAAAAGTTACAAAATTTCCGAAAAAGTAGTAATAAAAAACTAAGATAGTAATAATCAAATTAAAAAATCACAGCAACTGCTCGAAATCACCTCTTTTTGCCTGCAGACAAGTAACAAGTAACTTTTAATTTTTTTTAAAGGTTTTCAGCTTTTTGATTTTTTTTTTTTACATTAAAGTAGTAAAGTAGTTCCTACCTATTCAGAGGAGAGCAATTTATTTTTAATCCTGCCATAGCCGGTCCCCAGCCCGTGTCGCGAAAGGGGGAGGAAAAATAAAGTCCAAAAACATTATTTTTCCTTCTAAATTTGGAAAAATAACGTTGAAATCGAAGAAAGGACCTCACCACGTGATTCTGCGTCAAAAATAATGAGAAAAAATGTGCCACACATGGGGTTAAAAAAACTCACTTTTGCGCACCCTGGTCACTTTGCGCGCGAAAAGTACCAGTTGTACGCAATGAAAAAAATCGATTCAGGTAAGAATTTCTCATGAAATTTGACGTAGAATCTGAATCTGCAATAAAAAACGCTGCAAATCATTGCTCAAAGGTTTATTATTTTCTGTATAGATCACCCTTCTGATTTGGATAGGATTGAAAATGGCCTTGGAGCTCACTCAGCTGATCAGTGATCTGAGGAGTGAAGAAGATCTCCTCGAATGCTGGAGACGCCTGGAAGAGCACTTTCATTCAATAGGATTGAAAATGGCTTCGGAGCTCACTCAGCTGATCAGTGATCTGAAGAATGAAGAAGCTTTTGAGCAATGATTTGCAGCGTTTTTTACCCACCAACATTTTTTTTACCTACCAACTTTTTTTTACCTACCAGCTAAGTACTACCTACCACACCATACTGGCTTCACACCTTCACAATCAAGTTTATTAGAAAGAACTAAACGCTTCACACTCGATTGGAAAAATAGAAAGCTTCATATTGAAATTTGATTACTGGTTACGCAGAAGGCTAGGAACCAGGCTGGAACCAGTAATCAAATCGAATATACAAATCGAAGAAATGAACAGCGATCGCATTTTAGTCCGATAAAATTTGAATGGAGATTAGACCTCTTTTGCGATTCACACTCATGATTCTGTTTTATCGAAGGAAAACCTTCAAGTACTCGTAGGGACCGAACGGTTTGTCCTACAGAGCTCCGGGTGGTCTCAAAAATTTTTAAAAATTCAATACTATTTAAAATTGGTGAAAAAACGATACCTTTATTTCGAGAGTTTTCGAGCTAGGGCACTCTTGAAAATTTCAACCCTTAATTTTCACCCCTTAGAAGTGACCTACATCAACCAAAAGCTTCGCGGCACAACTAGACCCCAAATGGAGCCCATATACCAAATTTGAACCAAATCGGTCCAGTGTTGCTAAGAAAAGTGCCGCGGACGGCGGACGGGGGACGGCGGACGGCGGACGGGGGACGGCGGACGGGGGACGGCGGACGGACATTGCAGATTTGGATTCTACGCACCTTGAAACGTAAAGTGACAAAGTTTGAGGGGGGGTTATAAAAATTTTTTGCGATACGATCACAAAGGCTTATTATTAGAAATAATAAACCAAAATGGGGGTTCGTATTTGAAAAAACAAAGTTAGTGTCAATTGCGCACAATTGCGCGCAATTTTTTTGCGCAAAAGTATTTTTCCTGAATTCTTTACAAAAAAATAAGGGGAGTTACTTCGACAAGTTTTTTGATTTCTCCACAACCAACGAAATTGAAAGGGTGGTACGTTCATTAAGGACCACCCTGTATAGAACAATAATAAAAAACCTTTGTGTAATAATTTGAAGAGTTTTTAGGAACGAATGTGACCACCCAGAGAATCGTATGATGAACCAGTAAGTTACTAGTACATGAGCGTTGAGCTCCCTGAAGCCTAGCCACTGCCCCCCCCCCCCCCTCACGGGCCGTAGAAGGTTCCAGTTGACCATTCTCTAGATATAGTGCGGTACCTTTGAGGTGAATAGCACGTGAATTTTTTATTACACAATTTTTTTATCATTTGCAAATAATCACACAAATGAAGACCACAGGGGAAGAACGCACCAAGTCGATTTTTTGCGAAAAATAGGTTATGACGGTTTCTTATAGATTTTTTCACGGCGGACTCGATGGTGAAAACCAAAATGGGCAAAAACGATCCAATATAGGAGAAAAATGCGAAAAACGAAACACCGTACAGGGGAAGAACGCACCAAGCCGAGCGCAACCGGGGAAGAACGTGCCAACTTTCGGGCTCCCTCCCCCAGGTCGTATTCCCCTACCTGATGGATCTCTGTGATTCACGCATTCATGCGGATTTCCTGAGTTTCACAGTATTATTTTCGATTTTTAGCGGCGATCATTATTATTTTCTTCATACCAATAAGTTTATATGAGACTAGTGTTTGTTTTCTTGAAAACGGTGAAACAAAAAATTCACTTAATGAATTTCCTGGATTTTATTTCATTAAAATATTTTGCAAAACTTCTTCGTGAGTGAACTTTTGAAAATACCAAATCATTATATATATTATTAAAATGTCACGAAACCGTTATGCCCTGATAAGGAGAGAAATCTTATGGTAAGATACTATGAATAAAACCAGCAATACACGTTCATGGTGCGTTCTTCCCCTGTACAGATGGACCTTTGCAACTTTGGATAGCAATATGGAGTTTTAAAATACTGTTTGCACTAGTTTTGATTGTACCACCGCATTCTACAGTACGCTGAGATACAAATTCCATTTTTTGGTTTATTATTTTCAATAATGAACCTTTGGAATCGACCAAGAAAAAAAAAATTTTAACACTTCCTCAAAATTTGATGGTTTACGTTTCAAGGTACCGTAAAACCGTCAAACTTTACTCCAAGATTTACTCCAAAACATTTCCAAATACAATTTCTCCCACTCGAAATGGGTTAAATTCATTTTTTTTAATACGTGAATTGATCTTCAGGGCTTCCTGAACATTTTGAGTGGTCGAGCTCATTGATCAGATAATTGTAACCCCCAGATTTAATTGTTTAAATGTTGGAGTAAGGTTACCTACGACTGCGTCTATCTTTACTCCACTCTGAAAAACTCACGGTTATCGCTACAGAAACGGGCAGTGGTGCAATGTTACTAGTCGGGATTGAATTCATTACCCCAGAAATACTTGATAATATCAAGTATTTATAATATTATTATAAAATATATTCTGAAAAATTGAACTTTTTAGCTTGAAAAATACAAGTTATACCTAAGAAAAATATAAATTCCAATGATCATTTATTCATCATTTATTTCAACGAATTTGCTTGAAATGCAATATTTCTGGTTGAGAGATCACAATTTCAGTCTTCCAGTATAGACAGACTTATGTAGGTAGAGCAAAACTTTCTACAAGTTAAGAAATATTGAAGGACAATAAACGATAAACGAATGACTCAACAAAATCACAGAAAAAGTCTGTTTCACATTCGATAACTTTCAAATGAATTGCAATGGTAAATTTCAAAGTTAACCCACGAGTAAATAATATTGTAAATCACAACTTATGAGACCAAAGCACGTTTATGTTCATATCATTGTTGTAAAGTTTCGGTAGGGGCGCGTACCAAGCTTTTTCTCATTTCTTCTCCCCATCTCTTACTTCTGCAACATGAGATACACTAGAAACCTTACATTCAACACTGCGAAAATTATAAAACTCAAATATTTTTCGAGATTAAATAAGAAAAATATGAGTGAGGCTACCTTTTTCCCAACTTTTATAGTGGAGTAAAGATACCCGGTTTTTGGAGTAAAGTTACCATCAAATTTTTGGTAAACAAAAGCATAACTAAGAAAACACTTTTTTGAGAATATGATTAGTGTATTTTGTTCAAAATAAGATATTGAAAGTGATATGATGAGGGCTTGCCAGGTAAATCCACTCCAAACACCTGATATGGAAGAAATTTTGGAGCACAAGAAAACGGACAAAAACAGCTGAACAGGAAACTATGACTGAAAACAGCTGATAACATGGATAAAGGCGCCATCGCAAGCCACATCGATTCTCTAGGATTTGGAGAATAACGAAAACACAATAGCCAACTTTTATCTAAGTTCTACCACGCTTACGTCACAATAGAAGATTCTCACTTTTTGGGGTAAAGTTACCCCTGGTGGGGTAAAGTTTGACGGTTTTACGGTACGTAGAATCCAAAAATCGAATAAAAATTTGGCCGTCCGCCCGCCGTACGCCGTCCGCCGTACGCGGCACTTTTGCCACTTAGCATTGACCGATTTTGATGAAATTTGATGTGTAGGCTCCATTTGGGGTCTAGTTGTGCCCCGAAGCTTTTGGTTGATGCAGGTCACTCCTAAGGGTTCCAAAATCAATTTTGAAATTTTGAAAACGCCCTAACTCAAAAAATTTTGATATAAAGGTATTGTTTTTCCTTCAATTTAAGATTCTATAGAATTTTTTGAGACCACGCGGAGCTCTGTAGGACAAACCGTTCGCTCCCTACGAAAATTTAAGGGTTTTTATTTAAATATATATAAATCAAAACACGAGTGTGAATCGCAAAAGAGGCCTAATCTCCGTTCAAATTAGAGCTAACCAAAATGCGATCGATGGTTGGTGATTTTGATTTTTTTTATTTTTTTCATTTTTTTATTTTTCTATTCATATTGGATGGTTGGTGATTTTGTAGACGAGTGATCTATATAAAAATAATAAACCGTTGTGTAATAATTTGCAGCGTTTTTTAAATTGTATCGACCAAATTTGAACTAATATTAGGTTTTTGCCGGAAAAAATGATTTCCTGAAAAGTTTACAAAATGGGACATGGTGCGTTCTTCCCCTGTATCTTCAAATGTTTATTATTTTTCTGTACAAATCACTCGCCTGCAAAGAACACATTTTTTCAACCCTTAGAAGCGACTGGCATCAACCAAAAGCTTCAGGGCACAACTAGACCCCAAATAGAGCCCATATTCCAAATTTCATCAAAATCGGCCAGTGGTAAGGAAAATGCCGAGTACGGCATAATTTTCATTCGATTTCCGGATCCTACGTACCTTGAAATGTAAACCAACAAATTTTGAGGGGGATGTTAGAATTTTTCTAGGTTTTTTTAATTGAAAATAATAAACCGAATTGATGAACCCTCGAGTAATAATTTGCAGCGATTTTGATTCTTGTAACTCCCCCAGTGAAACAGGAGCCGAAACATGTAAAAGGGAGCTTGAATCTTCTGGATTTCATAGGTCGCATGCTTTCCAAACCTGGTAGGCCGTCTGTAGAAAACTCACCCCCGCGGGTTCATCGCACTGGGGCGTCTGAGACAGCCGGCATCCTTGAAGCAGGTCTCACCATCATCAGGCCTTTTCAACCAAGTTCACTGTCCTCTGGAAAGGTGACTCCCGACCATTTCCGCACAAGAAGGGTCATACGCGGAAACATCTGCAACTTTTGACGTTCGAAAAGTTTCTTTTGAGGGATTGATCCTAAATCACAAAGCTTTCAAAGGGGCCTTTGGAGTTGTGCCGAAAAAGAAGCGCGTTATTGCCCAAGGTCTATCGTTTCCGGGGTTGTCACCCTCTCGTGTAGACCAGCCTTGTGAGAGTTGGCACGATTCTTACCTAGAGTTGTCCAATTTACAAATCCATAAAAAGTTTCTTTCAAGGAGTTCACAGGTCTGTCCAAACAAATCTATTATGGCATCACCGAGTTAACTCCATGCTGCTCAAACCAAGTTCTGGCGAGGATATTAGGATCTTATTGATAGTTACGAGTAATATGGCAAACATCATCACTTCACATCACATCTTTGAAGGCGAATGATCAATACAGAAAAAAAGATATTTGTGTAATAATTTGCAGCGTTTTTGAAAATATAAATAGGTACGTTTAAGACAGTAAATTCGTCTAAAAACCGCATCTTAATGTCGTCGCAACAACCCGATCTTCAGCAACATAGCTTTTTCTATGTTGATCATTCATATAACAACACTTCTTCCTCATCATGAGCCGAGTTTCATGTTTGCGTAGAAACGCCAATCATTTCCTGAAAATCTCTCCATTCTGTTTCTTTTGTTTCTGACATCAGAGAGCAACGCCTTATACAGTCATGTTGTCGTTATTTTATCTGTGTTTGCTTCTCCGTCATCTCGTGGTCAGACATGTTGACCTATTTTTAGGATGATCTGATCAGGTGAGCCGTTTTGAAGCAAAACACCGAAGTAAACTCGTTCTGTTTTGATTCTCAAGTTTTTTTCCCTCCTCCTATCAAAACTTCTCGTTGGTTCGACCTACATTGCTGTTATTTCTAAAACACATTGAGGTTTCGTTGAACTTTTTCCGAACTGCGTATTTTTTAATTCCATTTCTGGATGCAGGGATTAGGAAATCAGTAAATGAGAACGTGTTTCGTAATCTCGCCCGAATCTCTTCATTGTAGGAATTATGTAGTTTTAACGCATATTACACTCATGAAGGGTAGAATGTAAGAGTTGACATAAACAAGAACACAACCATTAATTGCTTTTTCAAGTTTTTGAAGGCCATAGGTCTAAATTTATTAAGTAGCTAATAGCTAGCTTCAACTTGACACGCTAAATATGCAAAAAAGGGTATAAAATCGGCCGAAAAAATCGTCGAGAGAGTTCGAATGATACCACCTAGACGATCAAAAATAGTTAAATCTAGCCGGAGTGGAACTGCACTCCCTTCCCTCCTACCCCTTTTCCTCAGACCTACCTAAACTAACTTGACTACCTAGGCCATTCATAGTAATGAGTCTTATCTCCGTCGCTCTACAGGGTGTCTACAAAACAGTTGTAAGGAATTCAAGGGGTCGGTTTTACAACTAATTTCCAACAAAAAGTGTCTCTTAGACATTTTTTTTAAAACGCCTCTTTAACCGACTTTTTTCACTTTCAAGTTTTTTTTTCGTGTTTTCGACCTTACACCATTAAAACGGTCATAACTCTCTTAAATTACACTTAAAAATTAAAAATAAGGATACCGTTGGAAAGAGCGTCAAATTTCCTATCTCCCTGATACCAAATAACAAATTTTCAGTTGAATTACACGGGGAATAAAGCAACCTAAAAAGTTAACTAAGTAAATTTTCGAAAAATTCCCGTTTTTCAACGCCTTAAATCTCCAAATATTACCAGGTAAAGTTCTGTTGCCGGAAAGCCTAAAAACTGCACCAGAATCTCAGCTTTCCAACGGTATAATCAAAACATATTTTACAACCGAATTTACGGGAGAATTTTGTGTTTGAACGCGGAAAAACGTGCATTTTTTCAACGAAATCGGCGCTCCGCCTAGTCGATCTTAGAGGTCGGACGATGAGAGTGGGTGGGTCGGCGCCGCAGTAGACCGCGAGGCCACCGGAAACAGGAGGCCAGAGCGCCGATTTCGTTGAAAAAATGCACGTTTTTCCGCGTTCAAACACAAAATTCTCCCGTAAATTCGGTTGTAAAATATGTTTTGATTATACCGTTGGAAAGCTGAGATTCTGGTGCAGTTTTTAGGCTTTCCGGCAACAGAACTTTACCTGGTAATATTTGGAGATTTTAGGCGTTGAAAAACGGGAATTTTTCGAAAATTTACTAAGTTCACTTTTTAGGTTGCTTTATTCCCCGTGTAATTCAACTGAAAATTTGTTATTTGGTATCAGAGAGATAGGAAATTTGACGCTCTTTCCAACGGTATCCTTATTTTTAATTTTTGAGTGTAATTTAAGAGAGTTATGACCGTTTTAATGGTGTAAGGTCGAAAACACGAAAAAAAACTTGAAAGTGAAAAAAGTCGGTTAAAGAGGCGTTTTAAAAAAAATTTCTAGGAGACACTTTTTGTTGGAAATTAGTTGTAGAATCGACCCCTTGAATTCCTTACAACTGTTTTGTAGACACCCTGTATAAGTTGGACAGATGATGAATCAGAAACACGAGCGTGAATAGCATATGAACGTTCACTGACGGAAGTGAGGCAAACTTCCGCTGGACAAATGCGATGTTTCGCAAACGGGGAGATCTTCACAGAAAAATAATAAAATGTTGCGTAATAATTTGCAGCGTTCTATAATGGGGTTATCAAACTATGAATTTCGACTTTCCACCGAATCATGTTTACATTTTATTTTAAAATATTTCTAAATAATTTGGACAGAGACAAAGATAGCTCAATTTAAATTACGCGAAGATAATGTTTCCAAATTTTTCTCAAATTCGGAGAGATTTAGGTTACTTGATGATTTTATTTTTAATGCTCACAATCCTTTATACCAGTGATCTCCCAAATTTGGAGTGAACACTACACCCACCTTCGCAGATGATACAGCGATTTTGGCAGTTGGAGAATCCATCAACAGGTTAATTCAATCAATATCCAACGTACAAAAGTAGACTGCAAAATGCAGAATCAAAATAAATGAAACTACGAGTAAGTCGGTACATGTCGATTTCAATAACAAGAGAATCAATTATATTCCGGTACGTTTCCTGGGAGAAGTTATTCCTAATGCTGATTGTCACGTTCGTACTTAATTGTTTTGTTACAAAACACAACTTATTTGTTGAAAGAAGAAGCGAAAGTGATTTTTAGTAACAAGTGTAAAATGCAATCCTATGTTTTGAGGATAATAATAATTTGGAGTTTTAAACACGCATAGGTACCTACTAAAATTTATGAGTTCCTTAATTTTGACACTAATGAAGCCAAATACCTGCCAAGGTATGACACAAAAAGCCAAACTTAGATGAAAAGCCCATATAAAAAAAAAGGAAAAACTTCTTCTAAAATTCTGAAAAATGCATTGAATGAGGGGTCGAAGTTGTCAATCCAGAACAAGCTCAAACTGAACAACGAAGTCTGGACTGAAGCAGTCTGGACTTGTGGAGCTCAGCTTTGGGGCTGTACGGGTCAGTCAAATCGAGACATCATCCAAAGATTCCAGAACAATGTGCTATAAAGAACGGTTGTCAATGCACCATGAAACTTTCGAAACGAACGTCTCCATTTTGAGCAGCGGATCGAAACAATAAACGATGCTATAAAGCGACAAGCTGTGAGACACCTACGTCGGCTAAGATGTCACATCAACGAGGAAGCTGTCCAACTCCTTGATACAAGTGATTTCGTCAGAAGAATGAAGCGAACCAAACAACCTGACCTTAGCTTACTTGTGAAGCAGTGAAGTGAAACATCCACCATAATCAGCAAAACTCAGTGATGTATCTTAGTTTGAATATTTGTCCATATTTTCAAAATAGTATTGTTGATATGTTATACTTGGTGCAATAAAGAATATTGAAAAAAAAAGCCTAAATCCTTAGAATATGATTTTATCAAACGAGACAAATCCTCTCAACTTAAAATGCACGACGACTTTCTAGGGAAATTAAAATTTAAAAACTATAATTTAATTAGTTAAATACCCACCATAATATATTGTTGCTTATTTGATTATGAGATAAAGAATATTTTTTAAAAAATTGCTCACAATCTAAATAGGCAAAAAGTTACATTAAAAACAAATTAAAAACTAATCAATTAATTAAAAATGTATTCCAGGGGACGTCCCATTGGATAAGCATTAGTTGGTGAGCGATAAAACACTTCCTCCTGCACAAAACTGATTCATTAAATGTAAGTAATTTGGTTCATTGAAAAGGAACGTTCCTTGTTTGGAAATATTCCTTCACAGACGTTGAAGTATAATTGCTACAAGGGGTCGATATATTAGGGTTCTAGGAATATTTTGGTACCTATTTTTTCAACCAGATGGTAACATAAGAAGAGTCCACTCCAAGAAAGATGAAAGTCACTTTTTAGGACGTCCCACAGAAAGACTTGAGCGTCCTTATGCGATCGATCTGGGGTGAAGTTGGTTGTTGTTCTCAACCGATTTTCGTTGTTCTTTTGGTTTATTATTTTCAATAATGAACCTTTGGAATCGACCAAGAAAAAAAAATTTTAACACCCCCTCAAAATTTAATGGTTTACGTTTCAAGGTACGTAGAATCCAAAAATCGAATAAAAATTTGGCCGTCCGTCCGCCGTACGCCGTACTTTTGCCACTTAGGATTGACAGATTTTGATGAAATTTGGTATGTAGGCTCCATTTGGGGTCTAGTTGTGCCCCGAAGCTTTTGGTTGATGTAGGTCACTTCTAAGGGTTCCAAAATCAATTTTGAAATTTTTTTTTGCCCTAACTCAAAAAATTTCGATATAAAGGTGTTGTTTTTCCTTCAATTTAAGATTCTATAAAATGTTTAGAATTTTTTGAGACCACGCGGAGCTCTGTAGGACAAACCGTTCGCTCACTACGAAAATTTAAGGGTTTATATTGAAATATATACATATACATATATACATAAATCAAAACACGAGTGTGAATCGCAAAAGAGGCCTAATCTCCGTTCAAATTAGAGCTGACCGAAATGCGATCAATGGTTTATGATTTTGATTTTTTTTTTAATTTTTTTTTTTTTTTTAATTTTTTTGATTTTTTTTTCTTCATATTGGATGGTTGGTGATTTTGTAGACGAGTGATCTATATAGAAAAATAATAAACCATTGTGTAAGAAATAGAGGACCCCCCCCCCCCCCCACGACTGCCAATAGTGCCAGTCTGAAACCAAAGCGGTCATACGTCGCAACGTTCATCACTTTTTTTTTAACTCCTCTCAAAGACAAATTTTCTTTTGTGACGGAGGGGGCACACCATAAATAAAAATAAATAAATAAATCAAATATAATGGGGAGGACGCCCAGGACTCACCCGACGCCGGCCCTAGGGATGAGGGAAGATGAGGAGGGTGGCGGTGGGAGAGAGGGATGAAGGGAAGTGCCTCTGTAAAATGACCACCAATTGAGATATGAGCCTAACAGGACACGGGTGGTGATACCACGGAGTACGCCTACTGAGATGCCCAATTCACACCATGACAATGTTGCAGCAATCACCCTGATGTTGTTGGGTGCCACTCCTTTCAGCTCCGACACCGCTTGCCGTAAATCATCTGTATCATACTGAAAACATTCTACGATGTGTGCTGAGGCCTGGTGGTTGATGGGCACCCAATAACATCGCATTGCTCTCTCAGATTGCTGTAGCTGGCGGTCATTTGCTGTTCCTGGCATCTTCTTCAACACTTGTACTCTAAAGCATTCGTCAAATGTTGCAGCATGAGGTTGAGCGTGTTCCTTGACAGTGTGGTGGCTTTACCTACGTAGAATCAGAGCATTCTTTGCAAACCAACTGGTATACACATTTACGTGACTGGCACTCAGCTATTCCTTGACATTTTGAGGTGTGTGATGTGTTTGCAGATGTGGAGTTTTACGACTCAATGATCAAATTGCACAATTTGCACCTTGGGCGATGACAAGTACCTAACCCAGCTGACTGTGGTTCTGGAGGCGGTGAGTGGGGATGTCGATGTGACAAAATGTCACCCAAATTCCTTCCTAGTCGAAAGGTGAAATGAAATGAAATGAAATTTTATTGACATATTAAAAAAATATAACATAGCAGAACTTGATTAATTTACAGTCAATATATTGGTGGCTATAGGCAAAGCCCGTGCTGCCACCAAGAGTCATAAGAACTACTTACCTACATAAGAAACTAAATAATAAAGTAAATCTGAAACCTTATCAATATTTGTTACTCAACAATAAATCAAGAAATACTCATCTGTTCACGTACTGACTAGTTAACAGACTCTCGATAACGTCTGTCTGGCCATACCTAATAATCCAAGAAAAGACCAATTTCTTGTAACTATTCCTGCTGAAGTTGCCTGGAAGTCTCATCTCTACTGTTATTTTATTTACAAGAGTCAGGATAATGTACAAAGGACTCCGGGTATAAAGCGCAATACGGGGACGAATATTCACCACATGGCCCATTAGCCTAAATCTGGTTCCATATTGGCTATCAGACATCACTGGAAGCAGAATATTATAATTTTTATGGACAAATATTAATGCTACCTTCACACAAATTTGACGCAGTGAGAAAACCTTAGCACATTGAAATAGCTGCTCTGTCGGGTATCGCCTCGGTTTCTTAAGATATAGTTTTAGTACTACCTTTTGTAAAACAAATAACCGTTGCATATGTGATGCATTTGTTCCACCCCAAGCAATTATACCAAATTGCAAGAGTGACTGAAAAAGAGCGGTGTACATAAGTTTTAGTTTGTCACTTGGAAATATAGATCGCACTGAGTAGAACATATAAATGAATTTCCTCAACCTATGATAAATATAGTCAATGTGTTCTTTCCACGGTAGTCTACTGTCAATTACTACACCCAAGGACTTATAAGATTCAACACGTTCAATATTGGTACAATTGCAAACTTCACTACTCACACAGGTGTGAATTACTAGCTTGTAACCCTCAGGTACACGATCATTAGCGTGACTAATCGTTAAGTACTTTGTTTTAGAAGCATTTAGTGTCAACATACTAGTCCGAAACCATTTGTCTAATACCTCGATTACCAGTGAAGCTTGAGCATAACATCTCTCCCAGTTCTCAGCTTCTATTAAAATCGCTGTATCATCGGCAAATAAGTACAAATTAAATGCGTTCGAAACACAACCTAATTCATTAATATACATCAGAAATAGTACTGGTCCAAGCGTGCTTCCCTGAACAACCCCGAAATCATTTTTCGCATATTCACTATAGACCCCATTGATGTAAACTACGTGTTGTCTATCTTTTAGGTAGCTGGTGAACCAAGAGATACTCAGTTCAGATAACCCCATGGCCTTCATCCTCTTGAACAAGATAGCTCTATCAATACAATCAAAAGCTTTGGATATATCAAAAAAGAGCAGGATGGCCTTCATAGACTTGTCCCGAGCCCCGAGCAAGTCATTCGAGAGCGCAAACAGAGCATCGTCAATACCCTTTCCCTCTCGGAAACCAAATTGCGAAGAAGTCAACAAATTGTGTCCTTCCAAGTGACTGTACAAACAATTACGAACCCATCTCTCGAGGATTTTTGACAAGACGCTCAACATGGAAATTGGCCGATAATTACTTGGTTCTGACTTATCTCCCCCCTTGAACAACGGGATTATTTTACCTACTTTAAATGCTCTTGGAAATGTTGAAGTTCTAATACTCAGATTATAAATTTGCAATAGTGGTGTCATCATGCTGTCTATACACCTCTTCACGACCTGGGGACCAATACCGTCCATTCCTGCAGCCGAATTCCCCCGCATATCATTAACTATCTTACGTAAGTCATGTTCAGTCATTTCTGGTATCTTGAACTCCTGATAAGTGGTATGAGTATTAATTGGGGCAAGCGTACAGGGTTCATGTCCACCTCTCCTTCTTGCTAAGTTCGCCCCCACTTCTGCAAAGTAGCTATTAAGAGTAGAACAAGCCTCTATAGTAGCCTGGGTTGTCGACAATCCCTTCCTTTGTACTATTTCCCCTATGATCGGTAAGTCATTGCTCTTTTTTTTGTTCCGGTTTAAGGTCTTATTTATTATTTCCCATATCTTATTTGGTTCATTACCCGCTTTATCAAATTGGTCGGAAAAGTATTTTTCTTTTGCCTTGCGAATTAGGATTTTTAGTTTATTTCTATACTTGGTGTAATATGCTACCAAGGAGGTATTAAAGGGTTGTTTCTTCAACTTTTTCCCAAGTTTTTCTCGTTTTTTAATGGAAGTTATGAGCCCTACTGTGATCCATGGCGTCAATTTAACTACTTTATGAAATTTTATTAAGACGGTCTTGGTGCATATCTCTATTGTACATTTTAACTTATCGACCATTATTTCGGTCCCAGTATCAACATCCTGTGCTATGAGAACTGGTAAGAAGGTCACTCGGGGTGGTAAATATCGTAAATACAGTAGCGCGTGAAAATCTGCGTGCGGTCAAATCTTGATGGTTTGCACGATTAGAGTTGTAGAGTCGAGAGTTGAAACTTGACTCTCGGGTTTAGACAAACTCCCATCGGTCAAATCCCGTAACCGTCGACTCGTGTGCAAAAAAAGAAACAATTCGCGACTCCGCAAAAATTCGCCGGTACGACGACTACGACGGCTGCAAACTACCTGGAAACAACAACTGAAACGTCAGCATTTCCGCCACGTCACGCCCACACAAAGAATGTCGACACAAGCGAAAAATGAACATAAAAAAAACGTTCTCAGCCGCAAAAGTAGCTTCGGGCTGACGGAATATTAACCTCTGCCCTCCACCCTCACTTCCTTTTGTCCTTGTCACCTCGGGTCAGGAAAATTCGCGGAAAAATGACGTTTGAGGCAATTTTAGGGATAAAAGACGGTTGCGATGACACGAAAATTCCTGAAAAAAATCTCTAAGACGACAGAAAAAAAATCCTGGTCCCGAAAGATACTCGTAACTAAAAATGAGGGTGGAATGACATCTAATAGGAGCGTTTACCTTTTGATGGTGGATTTTTAGAGTTCAGCATAAACAAAGAGTCGGCAAGTACGTGCGGAACACAACCAACGGCTGTTCTTGCATAATCTGTAATGAAATCGCTCCAGAATTGAGTACACCCATCCAATAAAATTTTGTTGGGAGGTTGCTAAAATTCGAAACATTAAATTATTCCTACTTATTTATTCATTCAAATGAATCTGCAATCCATTATTCAATTCCCGGGCTTCGTTATATTAAATTCCAATTCGATCCATAATGAAGCTCTGCAAATTATATTAATTGATTTATTATATTCATTCAAATGATATTATGTTATAATTACATTATATTAATTATATTATACCTTATTCAAATTATATTCATTATGTATTTGCTAATTATATTCATTAATTGTTCAAGATAACCACTTACCACTGATTGTCCATTTTTCAAAACGAAAAAATTTATGTTAATTTGATCTTCCAAAGTAGGTATTTCATTATTTTAGTGAATAGTAATATAAACAATAAAATAAAATTTGGCTCCCAGAAAATTGATGCCTTGCGCACGCACGGACCAAAAAAAAACAAAAAAAAAAAACAGCAAATTCATGCAGCATGCAAAGAGCGAATTTTCATGGAAATTTGGTATGATAAATAGTACTTACATATATTGTTTTTTAAAGTTCTTTTTTATATTCTGGGATCAGTTTAGAATGTTCTAAAACGGATCGCAGTGAAAATTTTTTTTGAAACAGTCCATTCTAAAAATGTTGAGGTCATTGCAATAGCTTCATATTCCTTGAAAATTAGCCAAAATCTTTGGCATAAGTCAATTTGAATTGTTCGCAACTCGATTTGAACTTTTGGCAAATCCCTTCCGTTTTGACTAATATAAGAGTCCTTATCGAACTTTTTATACCTGAAATTTTCAATAAATGTTTTTCTCACTTAAGAAAAACGTCTGCCAAGTTGGGTGGGCAGTATAGAACATTGTAACATGGTAACATGGACGTATAGAATCAGTTGGCGAAAAAATTATGATTCAAAGAGTTATTGAATAGGTACCAAAATATTGGCGATAATATGCGGGATAGGGTTGCAGGTATTAATGCGCAGCGCAGCGGCTATTGCTTGACCAATTTGATTGAAACTTATAGGGTGTCTCTTAGAAGTTAGTCCCTAACTAACCTCCAAATTTGAGCAAAATCGGTTCATTAGAAACCGAGAAACCGAGGTTCCAGGAAATTCACGTTTGCGCATGCGCACTCGCTCCTATTGGTCCGAAGGTGCTGAAATTTATAGGGGGCCGTCTAGGACCTAACCCGCACAATCCCTGAAAATTTCATCAAAATCGGACCACAGGTTAGTATAGTTTTGCCCGGGACAAGGATTGACCACAGACAGACCGACAGACAGACAGACACGGAACCAAAGTTGTTCGGGAAGCTCTAAAACGCAAAAAGCAAGTGGAAATTTTGATTTTGGAGGACATTTTTTTTCACTTCTTTCACGAATACAAAGCTTCCCTACCTTCGGTAGTGAGGAAGCAAAAAAAAAATAAAAAAATAAAAAATAACAAATCAGAATGGAGGTAGGGTCTTCACAATTTGCTTCAGAGCCTATCAAGGTAGCGGAAGCATTGTTTTCAGTTTTCAAGTTTGAAAAAAAGTTCTCTACCTAATTCAAAATTTTCTTAGCACTTTCAAATTTTTAGGCCTTCCTGAACTATTTTGATTCCGTGTCTGTCTGTCTGTCGGTGTGTCTGTCATGAAATCCTTGTTAAGGGCAAAACTATACGAAGTTATAGTCCGATTTCGATGATATTTCCAGGGATATATGGTCCTCTATGAAAATCGTTGCCCTCGGACTGCCAGTAGACACTGCGCATGCGCAAACGTGTATTCCTTGTAACAGCCATAACTTCTACATTTTCCGTCCGAATTCGATGACATTCAGGAATAGTGCGGGATGCCGTATAGATGGTCCCCTACGAGTACTTTGAGATTGATATTTTAAGACGATGCATCGGATCATCTATACAATCGGGTTATGGGTACGAGGAAGCTATGTGCCACACCCACTTGACAGACTTTTTTTCTTCCATGTTTCCAAAGGTTCATTTACTGAAAATAATGAAACGAAAAGGCGAATCACATTCGTGTTTCTGTTTATTTTCTGACCCTTAGTGGGAGCGAACATATGAACGAGAAAATGAACCAAAAATACAAAATGTAGGACTTTGTTGAGTGATTTGACGCTCTCTTGTCGGTATGTGAGAGGAGTCACGTCTACTTCTCACGCAGCTCAACTCACAATCAACATCTCATATTACCGGGAACTTGCATGTTGTAGTTATCCCGATTAATATTTGTATTCTTAGCACAACTGCAGTTATCATGTTTACGCCCATGAATCGATGTCCTATGCGATCCCTTGAATGGGATCGGAAAGGAAAATTTGAATATTGATTATTTGCTTGTTTACTATTGCTATGAAGGGCCCACGATCGTCAACGACGTTGGTTTAGTTCTTTGAATTGGTTATTTATGATAATGAACTGTGTAACACGGTTTCTCCGAATCACGTATTATTTGAATGTTGTGTTGACTCCTTATCCTACTACTATTTTCTTTCATTTGGACCCCAATTCAAGCTGGGCCAAAAGGAACTAATCGAAGACATAATATTATTGAGAAATTAAAAACTTGGCTATATCCTCAGACATTACCTTTTGGCGGTTAAACAAGGTTACAATCTCAAAGAGTAAGCTCATATTTTATTTCAGCTACTCAAATCAGCTCCTAGATAGTTGAGATTTGACACTTTATCACATCGAAGTGACCCATTTGAGTGTTCTTGAGTAGATACTTGGGTCCTCAGATTGACATAGATTCAAATCAAATAATATATTTTTTATTGTTAAAGCCAAAATGGCAAAACAATCGTCAAGCAAGCAGGCAAAATACAAAAAAAAACCAGCAGACTGAAAACAAACATTTTTTCCATTTAATGGAAAAAGCCATCTATTTTATTAAGTTCTGTGCTAATTAATAAAAACTTCATCCTGCGTTCAAAGGACTTGCCAGTCAGGGAACGCGTACCAGTACCTGATATTTGGTAAATTTGTCTTGCTACTTTGTACCTACATCTGAATAGATTTAAAAGAAAAACAAATTAACCAAAATATTTTGTTCGACCTATCAAAGAAGGTTACGAGCACAATGTTCTTGATAGCTTATTGCCTCTCGTATTGTCTTTACATACTATAAAAACGTTGAGTTGAACTATCCATTAACACGTTGACTGCCAGGCCTGAAATCTCAAAACTTGCCTCCAGGCGAACATTCGCTTTGCTGATATTATTGTTCAGGATTGTTCAAAATGGTATTTTATGATCAAAACTGTAAAGTATTAGCGATCTTAATGAAAATAAGGGCAATTTGAGGTAAGACCCACAGGGGGTCTCAGCAAACTTTCGTCATTCGGGTTATGAAAAATATGTTTACAACAACTTGGCTTCAGTAAAACGTAAGTTATTTTATACAACTGAAGGGAAAAGTTATTTTCAAGATAAAGAATCAAAATATCCCAAAAAACAGAAAAAATGTTACATTTGTCCACTGAGAGAGGCTTCGTCGCGTTTTTTGAAGTGTTTGTTGAAACAATCTGAGAACTAATCTAGAAACAGTTATGAAACTCTTGGATAACATCAAAATATAAGTCAGAAGAGGAAGAAGCCGAATCAGAAACGTTAACATTCTTGATAGCAATAGGAAAATGCAATGTGTATGAAAAAAGAAAAAAACGCTGCAAATTATTACACAATGGTTTATTATTTTTCTATACAGATCACTAGTCTACAAAATCACCAACCATCGATTGCATTTTGGTCAGCTCTAATTTGAACGGAGATTAGGCCTCTTTTGCGATTCACACTCGTGTTTTGATTTACATATATATGTATTTCAATATAAACCCTTAAATTATCGTAGGGTGCGAACGGTTAGTCCTACAGAGCTCCGCGTGGTCTCAAA
The DNA here is from genome assembly GCA_009739505.2 of Apolygus lucorum. NCBI lineage: Eukaryota > Metazoa > Arthropoda > Insecta > Hemiptera > Miridae > Apolygus > Apolygus lucorum. Next base: position 2,049,750 of record CM019168.2, on the reverse strand, counting down.
AAATTCTAAAAATTCTATAGAATCTTAAATTGAAGGAAAAACAATACCTTTATATCAAAATTTTTTGAGTTAGGGCGTTTTCAAAATTTCAAAATTGATTTTGGAACCCTTAGGAGTGACTTACATCAACCAAAAGCTTCGGGGCACAACTAGATCCCAAATGGAGCCTACATACCAAATTTCATCAAAATCGGTCAATGCTAAGTGGCAAAAGTGCCGCGTACGGCGGACGGACGGCCAAATTTTTATTCGATTTTTGGATTCTACGTACCTTGAAACGTAAACCATCCAATTTTGAGGGGGTGTTAAAATTTTTTTTTTGCTTTTTCGATTCCAAAGGGTCATTATTGAAAATAATAAACCAAAACGTCGTCCCATAACACACCGAACTGATTACCTCCTCCCTACGGCGCTTTGGAGTCGGTAAAAAATGAGAAGTCAAAAAAGTGGAAAAATCCAGAAAATTCCCTTATCACGAAGAGAAGCAATTTGCACGACATGAAAGTAGGAAAATGTGTCGCTAGGCCGTGCCAATAAATGCTAACACATCATAGAGAGAAAAAATCCTACGAGCGCTAAATTCGCCATTAGGTGTGGGTAACTTCTGAGACCCACTGTGGGTCTCACTGGCAGTCAAAGTGTTAAACGATCCAGCACAATTGCGAACAGTTGCATGTTGCTCACAATGTAGGTAGCCTATCCTCTTCCTTACCGACCACCAAATTCCTATGAAAACTGAAACATTTCGGATGACCGGTTTAACTGTAATCTGTACCAGACAGTCAGATGAAAGAATTTATGTATTGATGTCGACAGAAAGTCATGTAATAGGTCACTCCGTAGAGGGGAAAACATGTAATAATAGTCCAGTCAAAATGTGTCCAAAAAGGACCCTCGCAGGAAGGTTTCGAGGGTTTCCGATTCCTTCGATATTCCTTATGTTTTGTGAGGTGCTGAATCCGATTCTGTGGTTTGCCACCAAAAATTCGTGACAGAACATTGAAAAACGCCTGCCAAGTGGGTGTGGCACATAGCTTCCTCGTATCCATAACCCGATTATATAGATGATCCGATGCATAGTAGTTAATCTCAAAACATCAGTCTCTAAGTACCTTCCACTACCCTCATAGGGGACCATCTACACGCTAATCTGGACAATCCTAGAAAATTTCATCAAATGCGGATGAAAAATAAAGTGAGTAGATGTACTGATTGTATGTGATTGGATCAAAAAAATACTTAGCCTCGGCTGGGATTCGAACCCGCGACCCCTGGGGGACAGTTGAAGTTACGGCTGTTACAAGGAATTCACGTTTGCGCATGCGCAGTCGCTTCTTTCAGTCCGGGGATGATGATTTCCATAGGGGACCATCTACACACCGACCCGCACAATCCCTGAAAATTTCATAGAAATCGGACAATAACTTCGTATAGTTATGCGCGTTACAAGGAATTCATGACAGACAGACAGACACACAGACACGGAACCAAAATTGTTCAGAAAGGTCTAAAACGCAAAACGCGAGTGGAAATTTTGATTTTGGAGAACTTTTTTTTTTCGTCCTTGAAAAGTGAAAACAAAGCTTCCGCTACCTTGGTAGACTCGGAAGCAAAAAGAAGAAAAAAAGTATTTTTTTTGCTGGTTTTTGCCTATAATTTAGAAACGGTCAACTTATGGCAAAACATTTTCATGCAAAATGAAAGCACGTCACATTTGCAACAAATTTCATTTTGTACGTTTCTTTGTCAGATCAACCGTTTAGGCCCCAGCGCTATTTTCGCTGTCACCGAGAAATTCACCCTTTTCCACTCAAAAACTGTAATAAGTACATAACTAGTTATATACTAGGGTTAACCCTCCAACGCCTAGTGTTACGTATTCGTCACGAGAAACATAACTCCTGTTTCTGTATGTTCATCACTGCTCGTGCAAAGAGGCTTGTTCGGTTCCATAGGACTTGACCGTTCAGTCCTCGTTGGAATTCTGACCGTGAAGTTTCTAAATGTGTTGTTTTTGTAAGTTTGAAAATCAAATACCGAACATCATTGACACTGACCGTTGGTAAGTGAAATATTCCTCTCAATCATCATACGAATCATCTATCATAGCTTGTTTTATGTTCTAAGATAGTTTCTTGATAGATTGAGTTGGTTTCGAGCCAATTCGGTCAATTAGGGTGCCTCCTATGAAGAGGAGAACGTCAACGTTACGAATACGTCACACTAGGCGTTATGGCCACCGTGTCATCTCAACTAAATCACCAGAAGAAAAAAAATCTTTTTCCATGTTCACCTTCATTTATGGTGGGAAAGAGTATCATGTTGTTCCTGTTTGACTTATATAAGAAAATTTGAGTACTTAGGGTACACTGATCTGTCACTAAAGCACTGTTACATTCCGCTGGAATGTCTCTTCCGACTTGGTTTTCTCCATCATCAAGCTTGTCTGCTCTTCATAATAATCGTCTTGGTGCATGGACATATTAGGGAGGGAGGCCAGTCTAGTCACACTATCGAGGCCATGAAAGTTTGTGGCCCAAGGCGTCGAAAATAATATCCAGGGTGGAGATTAGCATCTGCCTCCCAAAGTTCCTGTAGCGAATTGCATCAGTCCAAGACGTTGATATATGAGGCAGGTGCGGCCGGGATGGCGACCTTAACTGCAAGGTTTCCTGTCAATGGACTCACGTCCGCGGTGCACCCCCCCCCCCCCCCCCATCGCAATTGAAAAATGGCTTTTGTTCGGCACCAACATAAAAAGGCCCATGCACCGCAGATTTTATTAACAAGAAAAAAATGAAGGAAAAAAAACACCACACTAATGACGAGCATCGGTTCCTATTGATACGGAATACGGTGATTCATTCAAGGCCAATGTTGAGTAAGGTTAGTGATGCCCGGCCGATGGGCGATGTGATCTTTTTATATATAAATAAGGCGTAGAAACGTCGTTATCAGGGTCTCGTTTTGTGGACTGAATCCACGACGGTCACACATCGATAATGGACGTCTTTTGTGTCCTTCTGGAATCGCTGATTGCGGCCTGAAGAGGAACAATGGAACGAGACGCGCTTCGTTACGAAGCGGAAGGACGAGGCTGGGGAGTCGTTGAACTGAGTCGAGAAAGAGAGGCTGTAACAAACACAAAATGAAGTGGAAAACCTTGGAAAAATGTTTGCTCAAAGTATGAAGTAAGGAACTATCATAAAAAGAGGCCAATTTCCAAAATTTTGTACATTTGTTTCCAAGGAACACTAAAATATATTTTCCAGTGTGTTTTTATTTTTTATTTTTATTTTTACTCCCCTGAAAGACGAAGAGGGCACGCAACAAAAATAAAAACGATAGATAGGTACTACCTACCTATCACATATTTACCTTCACACCTTCACATTCAAGTTCATAATATGAGTACATATTATGTACTCAATCAAGTACATATTATGTACTCCTGCTGTAGTCATATTGTAGTTATATGTGGAGAAGGAAGCAGTACGACCCAGTTCTCATTCGTCAAAAAAAAAAGAATAATGAATGAGAACTGGGTCTTAACCCTTAATGTTCCGAAGTATCCTACAGGAAGAAAATCTTTGGAGCGTTCTCCAACACTGTAAAAATAAATTTCTAACTAGAGTGTGATTATGTTGGCTACCTTGACATCTCAAGAATCGATTGCAAAAGGTTCGATCGCTTTAACATCGATAATATTGAGATTCAGCAATCCCACCCCGAGCATGTTAGAAAGAAAACCATCGAGAAAGGTAAGTTTCTTGGCAACGTAACTCATATCGTATGAATTTTTGTGGTTTATTTCTTTTTGAATATGTAGAAAGTACCTACTCGAAGATGATGGATTAACAATTTCGTCTTAGTTCGAGGGCTAAACCGGTGTAAGTTCGGTTTTTCTGAGGTATCACGTAAGATCCTTCAGGAAAGAGGGGTCCAATGGTTTCTTACAAGATACTTCAGGAGAGGGGTTCTCACACGTCTTTATTCCGACAAGATACTTCTGGAGTGGGGGTGTTATGACAATCGAAATAACAAGGGTCGATTGACCACATTCTTCACACAAAACTGGTGGTTTTGAAATGATTGTCAATCAAATCGTAATCACCATCCGCATACCTGTGAATCTTGAGCGTGAATCAAATTTTCCACAAAGACCATATCTTTTATTCCTTTTCTAGGCAAAGTTAAATAGCTCGAGATATTTGAGGGAGTCAAGTAAATCCTCGAAGAATTTGAACACCAAGAAGAGAATTTACTGGAAGAGGAGGAAGATGAATACTGTATGTACAGGCAACCCACAAGAAAAATGGGGTTCAAGAAATTCAAACTAGAGACTGATGGATTGCTGCAAAAATCGAAGCCCTGAAACTCTAAAACGACCAGATGAACAAAATTCAACCTGGCGAGCTAAGATAAAATCGAACAATTTCCAGCCTCCAATGCTAAAGGCAAATACCCGTTTCGCCACTCAGGACTTTGCCTCAAACCAAACAGGAATTGCTTCGTGCAATACCACATTGAACCACAGCACCACAACAACGACTGACATATTTGCAACAGGAGATTGATACGTTTTAGTTCGTAAAGTTTATTGTTCCTAAAGTTTTTTTTTTTCATTTTATTTAAAGAAACCCAACAAGTAAGAAATTGTTTTTTTTATTAATCTATAGATAGAAACTTGAAACAAATTTGAAAAATTCCCTCATTTTTAGCGATTTTTTGAAAATTAAAGCAAGTCTTACCTAGTGTTTTTTAGTATTTTCTAGGAGGCATTCGTTTGATATTTATAGGGAACTTTTTGGATACTTGAAAGAAATTGGTGCTTCAGTACTTACTCTAAAATGTGATGAGATTCAAAATAATTTCTCAATTATTACTGATTTTCTTGAAAATTCGAGCTGGTCTGATTAGTATTTTCAGTAATTGTATTCAATTTCTATAGTCTACTGATTGGATGCTCGAGGAAAATTAGTGCCTTCAGTACTTTACTCTATGAAATATGACTACACCGGATTGTAGTTTGAGTTGTATAGCAAATTTGAATGAAAATTGATTGAAGACTGAAGTACTTGCTCACATGCTTACTATGGTTACCAGTTGGTGTGAGAATTGGTATCTAAGTTCCAGAAAATTAGTTTCCTAGTAATTATTATTCACTTGTAGTTGAGACGATTTTGTAAAGGAATTGCTTGTAATGATAAAATAATAGAATATTTTTGAAGAAATCTTTGTTTTTCAATGCTTATGTATTGCACACCCCATTCCTGAAGTATCTTACAGGAATCCGATGTAGTACCTCCCCTTCCTGGAGGATCCGGTAAGATACCTTTTTTTATTTCGTTGATTATGAGCAACCTGTTGCTCATAGAGTTTTTTCAAATGTTTTTTGTGTCATTGATGACCGAAATACTTCGAATTAAGAACAAAATAGATTAAAACAAGAATTTCCTGAAAAGTGGGAAATTAAGGGTTAATGCTTCCTTCTCCACATATAACTACAATCAAGTTTATTTGGAAGAAATAAATGCATCACACTCAATTCGAAAAATACGGTTCCTATATGGAAAATTGCTTATTGGTTGCTAAGGAAGCTATAATCGCAATTTAGTCAGATACAACTTGAAAGTAGATTAGATCTCTTTGGTGATTCACACTCGTGATTCTGTTTTATCGAAAGAACGCAGCGAATTATTACACAAAGGTTTATTTTTTTCTATACAGGGTGTAAGCCTAACTGGTCTGCTATTCGGTACCAGTCGATTCTACAACTGATTTTCAACAAAAAATGTCCCTTAGCGATTTTTGTTTAAACCCTTCGTTTTCAAGTTATTTTAACTTTAAACTTTTTTTTCATTAAATCGGTCATAACTCCGTTAATTAGCTGTGTAAATTACAATTTGAGCATACCGTTGGAAAGAGCATTAAATTTCCTATCGGATAGATGCCTTAACTTTTTTCTGAGTCAAGGTTTGAGACATGAAAACGTCCTCTAAAAAGATCATTTTACGTAATTTTGGAAACCTCGCATTCTTTCAATCTCAAATTGAACTACGAGAACCCATACTTTTTCAAGATGCAAGAACAGTGAAAACTGCGCCAGAATCTCGGTTGTAGAATATGTTAATATTCTACAACCGTATTTAGGGGAGAAATTCGGGTTTGAACGCGGAAAAACGTGCATTTTTTCAACGAAATCGGCGCTCCGCCTAGTCGATCTGAGGGGTCGGACGATAGCAGTGGGTGGGTGGGCGCCGCAGTGGACCGCGAGGCCTCCGGAAACAGGAGGCCAGAGCGCCGATTTCGTTGAAAAAATGCACGTTTTTCCGCGTTCAAACACAAATTTCTCCCCTAAATACGCTTGTAGAATATGTTTTGATTATACCATTTGAAAGCTGAGATTCTGGCGCAGTTTTCACTGTTCTTGCATCTTGAAAAAGTATGGGTTCTCGTAGTTCAATTTGAGATTGAAAAAATGCAAGGTTTCCAAAATTACGTAAATTTCTCCTTTTAGAGGACGTTTTCATGTTTCAAACCTTGACTCAAAAAGAAGTTAAGGCATCTATCCGATAGGAAATTTAATGTTCTTTCCAACGGTATCCTCAAATTGTAATTTACACAGCAAGTTAAAGGAGTTATGGCCGATTTAATGACATAAGGTCAAAATCACGAAAAAAAGTTTAAAGTTGAAATAACTCGAAAACGAAAGGTTTAAACGAAAATTGCTATAGGACATTTTTTGTTGCAAATTAGTTGTACAATCGACTGGTACCGTATGGCAGACCAGTTAGGCTTACACCCTGTATAGATCACACGTCTGCAAAGAACACGGCTTTGCCATTGTTACCACCAACCAACTTGAAGAAAAACATCGATCACATTTCGGTCAGGTAACATCTGAACGGAGATTCGGCCTCTTTTGCGATTCACGCTCGTGTTTCTGATTTATCCTAAGTCCAACCCTTAAATTCTCGTAGAGAGCGAACGGTTTGTCCTACAGGGCTCCACGTGGTCTCAAAAAATTCAAGAAATTCTATACTATCTTAAATTACTGGAAAAATAATACCTTCATATCAAAATTTTTTGAGTTAGGGCGTTATCAACATTTCGAACCTTATTTTTCAACCCTTAGAATTGACCTACATCAACCAAAATCTTCGCGGCACAACTAGACCCCGAATGGAGCCTACATACCAAATTTCATCAAAATCGGTCAATGCGTACGGCGGACGGACGTCCAAATTTTTATTAGATTTTTGGATTCTACGTACCTTGAAACGTAAACCAACAAATTTTGAAAATGATAAACCGAAATTTGGGGAAATAATAAACCGATTTTTTTTTTAGTATGTGGGCTCCATTTGGGGTCTAGTTGTGCCTCAAACTTTTGATTGATGTAGTCACTTCTAAGGGTTGAAAAATAAGGGTTGAAATGTTTAAAATGCTCTAACTCAAACCGAGAGAGTGTGGCACATAGCTTCCTCGTATACATAGCCCGATTGTATAGATAATCCGATGCATAGTAGTTAATCTCAAAACATCAATCTCTAAGTACCTTCCACTACCCTCATAGGGGACTCTTCATATCAACCCGAAAAATCTCTGAATATTGTTGGAAACTGTAGAAGTTAGGACAGTCACAAGGAAATACACATTTGCGCATGCGCAGTGGCTACTATCAGTCAGGGAGAAATGATTTTCATCGCAAAACGCGATTGGAAATTTTGATTTTGGAGAACTTTTTTTTTCAACCTTGAAAAGTGAAAACAAAGCTTCCGCTAGCTTGGTAGACTCGGAAGCAAAAATTTTGATATGAATGTATTGTTTTTCCATCAATTTAAGATGATATTGAATTTTTAGAATTAGAGACCACGCGGAGCTCTGTGGGACAAACCGTTCGCTCCCTACGAGAATTTAAGGGTTGGTCGTACGATAAATCAGAAACACGATCGTGAATCGCAAAAGAGGCCTAATCTGCGTTCAAATTTTAGCTGACCGAAATACAATCGATGTTTTTCTTCATGTTGGTAGGCAATGACAATGGCAAAGCCGTGTTCTTTGCAGACGAGTGATCTATATAGAAATATAATAAACCTTTGTGTAATAATTTGCAGCGTTTTTACAGTAAGTTCTGGAGCCCCCCCCCCCCCCCCCCCCCGAATGTCGATTTACCGTATGTGACGGTGGTGTGAGTTCAAACCCTCTCCATTCAATATTCGAAGCCCATTCCGTTACCCATCGAAAATTCGGCAACTCCGAGTGAATTATTCGACCATTATAGGTGAGTAGGGCGTGATTAGAACCGTAGCGGTCGCCATTATGCTAATGCGGAGTAATCAAATGCAAATTGAACCTCAAACGACCCACAATCTCCCGTAACCCCCCGACACCTCTGATATCCGCTAGATGATCATTTTCACGTAGACTGATATCGTAATATGGCACCTTCAGGAGCCCGCTTGTAATGAAGTGTCATGATTGCGATGTTTCTTCGAAAAAATTATGAATAATTACCTTCGCCTCGGTGGATTTTGATCAAAGATAACCGGAACAATTAACTAAAGTGTTGGGGTTAATAGTAAACGATGAATTTCGTAAACATATAAACATAAGAGGCGGACAAATATTTATCCGATTATAATCGATACCCAAACAGATTTCTCAATAATTATCTTTAATATTTGTTAATAACTAGTTGTAATATCTGTTATAGTTGTAATCTATTGTTGTAATACCTTCAATATTTTTTCATGCACAAATGGTACTCGATCACGAGAAATTGAAAGTTTTTGCTTCTTCAGCATACTTCAACATTTCATAAATGCATGTTTTCGTATAAGTACGTAGTAAAACAGCTTCGGCTATCCCACTGCCTATGATTGCAAAAGCTTGGATTGATAAATATACTCATGCGCTGGAGATGTTGTCGTCAAAAATTTGATTAAATCATGAAAATCCAGTCTATGTCCGTTTGATTGAGATAACTTGAATTAGTTCAATATTTTCCGGGTGAGGGGAGGAAAAGAGCAGTGTTTCCTCAGTTTAAAAGATTTTGGTTTATCATTTTCAATAATGAACCTTTGGAATCAACCAAGAAAAAAATTGTCTTGTTTCAAAAATAAATTTTGAAATTTTGAAAACGCCTTAACTCAAAAAATTTTGATCTAAAGGTATTGTTTTTCCTTCAATTTAAGATTCTATAGGATTTTTTGAGATCACGCGGAGCTCTGTAGGACAAACCGTTCGCTCCCTACGATAATTTAAGGGTTTCACGTACGATATCAGAAACACGAGTGTGAATCGCAAAAGAGGCCGAAATGCGATCGATGTTTTTCTTCATGTTGGATGGTTGGTGGCTTTGCAGGCGAGTGATCTATGTCGAAAAATTATAAACCATTGTGTAATGATTTGCAGTGTTTTATTCTTGTGTCAAGCATGCTTTCACCTTTACGGCATCGTCAGGACACATTCAAGTTCATAATTTATTAGTGTGCTGGTTTTCGCTTATATAACAGAGCAGCTTGTAACACACATGCATGACATTTTCACAATTTACTTATTATTATTATTATTATTATTATTATTATTATTATTATTCTTGTGAAAAGTGCCATTTTTTAGCATTTTCTGATTTCAGTTAAAGGCCAGGAGAGTCTCCAGTAGGTTTGTGCATTACTAATGTTATCAATGCTAATATGTTTGATTGTGTTCAAATTTTTGTACATTCTCATATAAGCTTCAGGTAGCTACTTCGCAACTTTAGAGTTCTTGTCCTACTGCTTATTATAACTCGTTTTTCCGTTTCCATAGTTACTGATTTTCTCATTAGTTTCTGACATCCACGTCAGTACTTAAATTTCTCTCTTGTAATCTTACGTGTGATTTAAGTGAATAAAAACCTCTTTGGTTTAGAATTGATTAGTTTATTCATGACAATTTTATTCACTTATAAATTGAAATGGAAAAATATCTGAGACCCCACCGCTTCGACGTCGATCCTGATTCTCCATCTGCCACGAAGGAATGGACCCACTGGCGGAACACCTTCGAAAACTTCGTGAGTACTTTGGAGGAAGACCTAGCTTTCGGTCTTGACGAAGAAAAGGAAAAACTCAAGGTACTTGTCAACCATTTATCACACGTAAGATTACAAGAGAGAAATTTAAGTACTGACGTGGATGTCAGAAACTAATGAGAAAATCAGTAACTATGGAAACGGAAAAACGAGTTATAATAAGCAGTAGGACATTCTCCCCCACTAATTCTTTTGTGGCAGGAAAGAACGACATACACGAAATAATTGCCCTGCTCGTGAAAATGACTGTTCAAAATGTCATAAAATCGGTCATTTTCCTTCTGTATGCCTGTCAAAGAAAAATAACACGGTCTCTTCGGCCATACTAGGCAGTGTTAACAGCACTGGGGTATTGAGAAAAGCTATTGTCAAAATCAAAGTTAACAACTATGATGCCAATTGTCTAGTGGACACTGGGAGTTCGAGTAGCTTTGTTGAAAAATCATTCATCAACCGGCTGAAAATACCAACATTTCCCGAAACTTGTAAAGTTTCAATGGCTTCTACATCCCTTTGCTCTAATATTGAAGGATTCACAATAGTTGACTTGGTCATTCAAGGTCATTTTTACCCTAAATTCAAAATCTCAATATTGGATAATTTATGCGCCAATGTCCTGATAGGGCACGATTTGATGAAAAATCATTCAAATGTTGAGATAACTTTTGGAGGACAAAAATCACCTCTCTCCGTTTGTGCTGGCGGGGGAGCAAGAGTTGATCCTCCATCGCTCTTTTCAAACTTACTACCTAATTGCAAACCAGTAGCTATAAAATCGAGAAGGTACAGTCCGGACGATTCCAAGTTCATCGAGTCGGAAATAGAGAAATTGCACTCCTCATGAGCGTTTTTTCAGGCATCCTCGGAGGTCTAGCAATGGTTGCTCCTTTCCATCGTGGCTCCTCGATTCAACCCGCGTTCTCTTGAAGAAGAACGTTAGAACTTCTAAATATGACGATCTTGTTGAAGAGGTTGACTTAGTCAACGTAAACCCAGAGTATGCCACCATTCGCCGGCAAGATGGGACGGAGGCAACAGTATCTCTAAGACACCTAGCGCCCAGAGGAGATCAAGCTTTAACTCAACCTCCAACTCAGCCATCAGTACAGCTAGAAGTACCACAAACCTCGGCAGAGGAGGCAAGCCCAACACCAACTCCAACTCCAATTCAAGATAGAAACCAGAATTCCATCGTTCAAGAACCACGGGATGCTGAAGAATCTGCACCACATAGAAGCCCTGACCAACCACCAACACCACGGCCAAGAAGGATAACCTCTCGGCCGCAACACCTTCAAGATTACTCAATTGGCTATTTGCCCTCCTATCGACTTCCAAATTGAATTCAAAATTTCCATTTTGGCTTGAAAATCAAAATTAGTGGGGGAGAATGTCCTACTGCTTATTATAACTCGTTTTTCCGTTTCCATAGTTACTGATTTTCTCATTAGTTTCTGACATCCACGTCAGTACTTAAATTTCTCTCTTGTAATCTTACGTGTGATTTAAGTGAATAAAAACCTCTTTGGTTTAGAATTGATCGGTTTATTCATGACAGTTCTCTTGCAAGCAGAATCAGAATCAGTCTGGGAATTGAACATCGGCCGACGACTGCTGAGATAACTGAACAAAACTAATGGCTTCTTCCCTCTCGCTCGCACACTTCTCGTCCCCAAGGCCTTAAATCACGTACACGATGAAAGAAGGTTTGACGTTCACGATTTAACCCTTAATTTCCCACTTGTTTAAAAAAAATTGTTTTTTCGGATTTTTAAAATCAAATTTAGATATATTTTGACAAATGAGTAGAATATTTGAGCAGATGTTTATTAAAAGGCTTCATTACAGTGCTTAAGAATGATCTTGCCTAGGGCCACACTAGCGCTATCTGTGGCAACAGAATCCGTCTATAAACCCTTTTTTTTTAAGAAGAAAAAGAAGAATTGGGATAATCCTTGGTGGGATGTTGGGGTCTGTTATTTCTTAAAGCACAGAACCAAGGAATGATGTGGAGAAGGTTCAGTTCATGAAAGATGGGATTTGTGCTGCCTTAGACAGTGGCGTCATTTCTGATGAGGAAACCGAACCAACAGCCTACAAGGTGAGAAATGAGGCCCTGTTACAGTCTGTCAACTCGATAATTATTTAGTTTTTCTTTGAGTTATTTTGGTTTTACTGTTACGTTTTCTTACACAATCAATAAGATGGAGTATCAAGACAGCCAAAGGCTATAAGTTTTGGTTTAGAAGTGGATAAGCTATTGCAGGTAAAAATTGGACTTCCTAAAAGATACCTCAGGATATTAAGGGTTAATATCAACAGAAACCATCCGCGGAACTCACAATTGAGTAGGTACAGCAGTTCGAGTATTTCTCGACAAGGAAACTCTCAGTTCGTTCAAATTCCACTCAACTAGATTGGAATCATGAAAGAGCTGAATAACAGCCAAGGTCTGAAATCATACAAAATGCAAGGTACGGCTGAAGAGACCAATTGCAGCTGCATGCAAAAAGGTCGAAAGGGGCAATTTAGATCGCGTGTCGGTTTTTGCTTTTTGTTTTTTCATTTCAAAGTCTAATGATGGAAGTAAATTTGTAGTAAACTCGTAGGAAACTAATTACAATCATTTGTGCAGCCTCGGCTAAAAAATAAATAAATAAAAAATGCTCACAAATCGTCTACCGAACGAGTTGATCTGAATTGTCCAATTTTCAGGAGATGAAGTAAGAATATTACCTGCAGCTTCAAAATAATTAGGGCTACCTGACTTCCCAAAAATCCGGAGCTTTGTTGCAAAACACAAACTTAATTGCAACGTAGTTATTTGTAAACTTAGTTCTTTATTCGGGTGTAAATTGCGTGTCTCGAGCGGACTTGTTGTGAAGTGGGTTCAGCATTATTGCAGAGACCGTGTAATGAAGGTTTTTTGGTTAATTATTTGCAATAATGAGCCTTTGGAACCGAACATGAAAAACGTCTGCCAAGTGGGTGTGGCACATAGCTTCCTCGTATCTATAACCCGACTGTATACAGAGTGTCTACACTAAAGATGGGCATGACTTCAAGGTTCGATTCTACAAGGTATTTCCAACAAAAAATATCTCTTTGCAATTTTCTTTTAAACCACTCAAAATTCTTTTTTTTTTCACTTTGAAGTTTTTTTCGCGTTTTCGAACTCACAGCACTAATATGGTCATAACTCCCTTATTTCTCTTGAAAATTCAAATCTGACTACACCGTTAGAAAGAGCGTTAAATTCCCAAGCTACCTAGTGCAAAATCAAAATCTTTCAGAAATAAAATAGTTTCTAAAAATCAAGTCAAAAAGCAAACATTAAAATTTTTTCGAAACTTAACTTTCTTCGACCAAAGTTTTCACTCTAAATCCCTGCCCATTTTCGATGAGCGCTCTTCGGAGAAAACATGCTGTAGTTGTCAGCTTTCCAACGGTCTATCAGGTTTTCTTTTTAACATTCAAATTGGAAGAGTAAATGAAGTGAGTCTATTTTATTTATTGGTCGCGTTAGCAAGACTTGCTTTGTTTTCGTGACGATTTTTCAGTTTATGTGACACATGAAAATGTAAAAACGTGTGTTTTAAAAAAAAACTTTAGTGAAAAAAAAGGAATTTTGAGTGGGTTAAAAGAAAATTGCTATGAGACATTTTGGTTTATCATTTTCAATAATGAACCTTTGGAATCGACCAAGAAAAAAAAATTTTAACACCCCCTCATAATTTGATGGTTTACGTATCAAGGTATGTAGAATCCAAAAATCGAATAAAAATTTGGCCGTCCGTCCGCCGTACGCGGCACTTTTGCCACTTAGCATTGACCGATTTTGATTAAATTTGGTATGTAGGCTCCTTCTGGGGTCTAGTTGTGCCCCGAAGCTTTTGGTTGATGTAGGTCACTCCTAAGGGTTCAAAAATCAATTTTGAAATTTTGAAAACGCCCCAACTCAAAAAATTTCGATATAAAGGTATTGTTTTTCCTTCAATTTAAGATTCTATAGAATTTTTAGAATTTTTTGAGACCACGCGGAGCTCTGTAGGACAAACCGTTCGCTCACTACGAGAATTTAAAGTTTGAACGTACGATAAATCAGAGACACGAGTGTGAATCGCAAAAGAGGCCTAATCTCCGTTCAAATTAAAGCTGACCGAAATGCGATCAATGTTTTTCTTCATGTTGGGTGGTTGGTGGCTTTGCAGACGAGTGATCTATATAGAAAAATAAAAAATAATAAACCATTGTGTAATAATTTGCAGCGTTTTTGTTGGAAATACCTTGTAGAATCGAACCCTGAAGTTTTGCCCATCTTAAGTGTAGACACCCTGTAGATGATCCGATGATTCTCAAAACATCAATCTGTCAGTGGGTGCCTACCACTATCACAACAATATATCTACCATCCTCTGTTTGCAAAGGTAGACCTCTCTCTGTACCTACGTGGACCACACTGTTTGCACAGGTAGACCATCCTCTGTACCTACGAAGACCACTCTGTTTACCAAGGTAGACCACTCCTTATACCCATGGGGACTACTCTGTTTGGTAGACCTCTCTCTGTACCTACGTGGACCAGACTGTTTGCACAGGTAGACCATCCTCTGTACCTACGAAGACCACTCTGTTTACAATGGTAGACCACCATGTATACCCATGGGGACTACTCCGTTTGGTAGACCTCTCTCTGTACCTACGTGGACCACGCTGTTTGCACAGGTAGACCATCCTCTGTGCCTATGAAGACCACTCTGTTTACCAAGGTAGACCACCCTGTATACCCATGGGGACTACTCTGTTTGGTAGACCTCTCTCTGTACCTACGTGGACCAGACTGTTTGCACAGGTAGACCATCCTCTGTACCTACGAAGACCACTCTGTTTACCAAGGTAGACCACCATGTATACCCATGGGGACTACTCTGTTTGGTAGACCTCTCTCTGTACCTACGTGGACCAGACTGTTTGCACAGGTAGACCATCCTCTGTACCTACGAAGACCACTCTGTTTACAATGGTAGACCACCATGTATACCCATGGGGACTACTCCGTTTGGTAGACCTCTCTCTGTACCTACGTGGACCAGACTGTTTGCACAGGTAGACCATCCTCTGTACCTACGAAGACCACTCTGTTTACCAAGGTAGACCACCCTGTATACCCATGGGGACTACTCCGTTTGGTAGACCTCTCTCTGTACCTACGTGGACCACGCTGTTTGCACAGGTAGACCATCCTCTGTGCCTATGAAGACCACTCTGTTTACCATGGTAGACCACCCTGTATACCCATGGGGACTACTCTGTTTGGTAGACCTCTCTCTGTACCTACGTGGACCACACTGCACAGGTAGACCATCCTCTGTACCTACGAAGACCACTCTATTTACCAAGGTAGACCACCCTGTATACCCATGGGGACTACTCTGTTTGGTAGACCTCTCTCTGTACCTACGTGGACCAGACTGTTTGCACAGGTAGACCATCCTCTGTACCTACGAAGACCACTCTGTTTACCAAGGTAGACCACCCTGTATACCCATGGGGACTACTCTGTTTGGTAGACCTCTCTCTGTACCTACGTGGACCACACTGTTTGCACAGGTAGACCATCCTCTGTACCTATGAAGACCACTCCCTGTGTACCTAAGAGGACCACGCAATGTACCCCGGTGAACCGCTAAGTGTGCCTAGTAAGACTTCAGCGAACACGGAAAAAAATTCGCTATTCTCGATAGCGACCGACTCGAAACTCCGGCCTCCGACCAAAAAGAGTTCAACGACCGCGGAACAACCCGTTGCCCGAATTTTCGGCCTTTTGTGATCAAAGAGGACGAGGAACCAGCAAATAGGTCGTTCAACTCGCGGGAGAAGTGGCCCGCGAGGCGAGATGGAGTGAAAGTGACGAGGCGTCCCTCTCCCCGCTCGTTGCTCGCAACCTGTCGAATTCCGATTAGAATGACGAGCCGAGCGATCAATATCGTTAGCTATCAACGATCTCGATCGTTTATCGGGAGGCTCGTTAGCTTTCGCACATCAGCTGTTATCAGGTGGGAAAACGGTTTCCGGAAAGGGGCCGAAAGATCCGAGCGATAACAAATTCGACGAAACCACTGCAAATTTTTACACAACATGTTAGATAGTTAGATACGAGTTTATTTGGCGCCATTTTGTACACTTTTGCAACAAAATGTAAGGATGTGTATTCCATTATACTGCCGTCCAAAGGAGAAAGGCAGTAACTTCGGAATGAGACAATTTGAGAAAATTCGGGTTTTGTGTTTCTAGCCATGAAATCCTTAGTTTTCATCGTAATTTGATAATTTTTTCCCCCAATTCTCGTTGAAACTTTCTTCTTATTAAAAAAATCACTTCTATGGGAAAACATCATCAAATATATGTCTCAAATCAATAAACTGTTTTCTTCAGTTGTACTAAACTTGATATTGCCTTGGCGTTACAACAGTAATCTAACTTTGCTGCTCTTAATCGTTGCATTACGTCACGCGCTGTGTTTTATTTTTGTCTGAACATAGATTTTCATATTTGCAGTTCTCCTGTTACTGTATTTCTTTTTTGCATGAGCGAGTATTATCAAGGTACGAAACCAACGGAAAAAAACAGTTTTGTTAGTGAACAATAATTGATTGTTATTAAAATATAATTTATTGTTACTTATAGAAGAATGTCTTATTGTTCGTAAGTTTATTCAACTAATTATTAGTATTTTTGACATTTTCATGTCTTTGCTTTGGCACATAAACTGAAAAATCGTCACAAAACTAAGCAAGTCTTGCTCACGCGACCAATAAATGAAATAGACTCACTGTGTTGCGTAGAGAACAATCAACTGTTTTCTTATTTTGATGCTTGGGTAGGTACGTGAACTAACAACCTTACATCACTACCTTGTTGTGTAGTTGTTGACATGAAAATGTCCCAATGTGTTGCAGACTCGTATGCAAGCATTTCCTATTTTATTTATTACTTTCGAACCAATATTTTCGATTCTTTAAATAAGTCAATTTTGAATTTCATTACTCTCCAGGCTGTAGACACATGTGTCTGTATATACATATTTTGTTATTAAAAATTAGTTAAGAAATTGACACAAAATAATTACTATGTTGAATTTTTAGGACGTCCACAGTAAGACTTGGGCGTCGTTATGCGATTGATCTGGGATAAAGTTGGACAACACTCAACAGAAGAAAAAATAACCACACAGTAATCCCTTTTAGACCATTCTGAATCCAAATCCGCGAATAAAACCGTAGGTGTGTCTCTGTGTGGGTGACAAAATATTGGGTCGTCTGCACAGGACTTAGTTTCCAACCAATTTTCGGGGTTCTTTTTTTGTTCGACTCAAAAATCTCCCAAATTGCACTCTATCTAACCAGAGTATCAAAATTATCAAGGGGAGGGGGCGAGTAGGGGGATAATATTCAAAAAATATCCGATATTCAATATTTCGGCTCCTTAATAGCTTACTCTTATTTTTCAAAAAATACTTCTTTTTACTGTTGCATTGGATTGAGATTTGGAAGACGAATCCAACGATATATAACATTCCATTTTTCGAAAAATTCGTGTTACTGCCTTTTTCCGTTGGACGGCAGTATAGTTGGCTCCTGATTCCACCATTTGGAGCAACGATTTTTTAGGACGTCCCACAGTAAGACTTGGGCGTCCTTATGCGATCGATCTGGGGTGAAGGAGGACAACACTCAACAGAAAAAAAAAATAACCACACAGTAATCCGTTTTAGACCTTTCTGAATCCAAATCCACGAAAAAAGCCATAGGTGAATGTCTGTGTGTGTGTATGTGTGTGTGTGACAAAATCTTGTGTCGTCTGCCCAGGCCTCAGTTCTCAACCGATTTTCGTGGTTCCTTTTTATTCGACGCGGAAAACTATCTAGTTGTGTTTTAAGGGAGAAAGGGGGGGTTAATATTGAGGAATTTCACCATGTCGGAATTTCCTATTTTTGACCCCAAAATCGGATTCAGTACCTACCTCGAAAAACCCCCTAAAGCAAACTTTCAGCCCGAACTTCCTAATTTACGAGTAAACAAAACAGTGTAGAAAATACGAATGTTTAAAAAAACCGGGAAAATGACGTCATCCTGGAATAGTTCATTTATGGCCGCTTGAAGCGCTGAGATCGAGAAATCTATAGTCCCCAGATGCAAAATTTCACGAAACAGTGAAGTTCCAAATCGAAAAACTGAAGAAAAAAATAGAGAAAGCAAGATGGGGAAAATTAGGTTTCCCCTGTTTTTGTTTGATAACTTTCTTCTTAGAAAACACGATTACCTCGTACCAACGGGCAACACTGGGAGGAGACGGCGATCCGAACAGCCCAATCAGCGAGCGTTCCCGCTTCACGTCCGTTTTCCCGGTTAGTTTTGAAATCAAAAATTTTGATTGTCTCCCAAAAATAACAGGAGACTTATTTTCCGAAATCAGCCCGATTTTCATCTATCCCACACCATTAACTATTCAGGAAAAATGCAAACAGAATTCGGTGAAATTCCTCATTGAAAAACGTGCGTTTGCGGGCATAATCTTGTGAACCCCGCCCAGGGCTGAATTTCCTACCGAATTGCGTATTTCTTTTTTTGTTCGACCCATAAATCTTCCAAATTGCAAACTATTTCACCAGAGTATCAAAGTAGCATGGGGAGAGGTCGAGTGGGGGGGATAATATTCACAAAATATCCGATTTTTTAATATTTCGGCTCCTTTACAGCTTACTAATTGTACCCAAGCTTTGAAATTGAGGACAAATTCTCTTTATACCTCCGAATTTTCATGAATTATTCTCTGCACCACCATGGAACTAATAATGGTCCCACCATGGTGCCAGGGCACCATAAACCGCATATTTCGTGATTTTTTGTTTGTTATGTGTTTCACCTTGAATACGGATGTGAACTTCGACGGACTGCCTACCAAAACTAATAGATGAATGTTCAACGTTACGACGTATTTCCGCTTTGGTGCCAGACTGGCACCATTGGCAGGGGGGGGGGGGGTGAACTCGAATTCTCATGTTGGGTGTCGTAGATCGTGGATTTTCAAAAGCTCTTCAAATTCGATGCTCCCATTCCGCTAGAAACGTTATGGTGGATAATGGTGAGGAGGGGGACCACTATTTCTTGCCTGAAGCCACTGCGCATGCGCAAACGTGAATTTCCTTGTAACGGCCATAACTTCCACATTTTCCACCTGATTTCGATGAAATTTTCATGGATTATGTGGATTAGGTTGTAAATAGTCCCCTATGAAAATCATCATCCCCGGACTGATAGAAGCGACTGCGCATGCGCAAACGTGAATTCCTTGTAACAGCCGTAACTTCAACTGTCCCCCAGGGGTCCCGGGTTCGAATCCCAGCCGAGGCTAAGTATTTTTTTGATCCAATGACATACATCTACTCACTTAATTTTTCATCCGAATTTGATGAAATTTTCTAGGATTGTCTTCTAGGTTGATTCTGGATTGGTGTTTTGAGATTAACTACTATGCATCTGATCATCTATATAATCGGGTTAAGGGTACGAGGAAGCTATGTGCCACACTCACTTGGCAGACGTTTTTTTGCTGTTGTGTGTTGTCCAACTTTGCCCCATATCGATCGCATAAGGACGCCCAAGTCTTACTGTGGGACGTCCTAATAAGTGGGTACAGGGGTTTCTCGAATACTATTCAATTATGTTTATGATGTTTCCAGTTTTGTAAGAGCGAACTAAATAAATAACCGTTTCGCGTCCAGCCTCGAATTCCCCTCCAAATGGAAGAGAATCGGGCAGTAAAATTGTGAAAAATTCACGCCTCATGTGTTGGAAATAATGATCTTCGAAATTTTTGAAAATCTCCTAGATCCCTCGCATTATTCATTTATTTATTAATTTTTTTTTTTTTTTACTTGACCTCAACGGTACAAAATAGGAGCCTTGAGATGAAACGCGAGAACTGGCAGAACAATGGCAGATACTACATACAACTGCGAACGCTCTAGGGGTCGTTGAACCGTTCCAAAACCGAAAAAGAAATTACATGGGTTTCCAGAATTTTGACACCGAGTAAACTAATGTTTCGTATTCAAATGGAAAAAACTAAAAAAAAAGGTCGGAGTTGTGACCTCTAACCAGCTGAGTCGGTACTACGTGTACGAACCAGAGGTTCGTGGTGAGGGTTCTCCAAAATGATGACACTTCGAAAACTGACCTGCAGGATGTTGAAGGAAATCGCTGCGGACTGCTCACAATAGGCGAAAAACGCCGCGAACTATTACACAACGGTTTATTATTGCTTCCGAGTCTACCAAGGTAGCGGAAGCTTTGTTTTCACTTTTCAAGGTTGAAAATGAAAATTTTCTCCAAAATCAAAATTTCCACTCGCGTTTTACGTTTCAGACCTTCCTGAACAATTTTGATTCCGTGTCTGTCATGAAATCCTTGTCACAGCCATAACTTCTACAATTCTCATCCGATTTCGATAAAATTCTCAGAGATTGTGCGAGTTGGCAAGCAGATGGTCCCCTATGAAAATCATTGCCCTCAGAATGATAGTAGCCACTGCTTAAAAAAAAATTGTGCGGGTTGATGTGTAGAATTTCTATGAGGGTGGTGCAAGGTTCTTAGAGAATGATGTTTTGAGATCAACTACTATCGGATCATCTATACAATCGGGTTATGGATACGAGGAAGCTATGTGCCACACTCACTTGATAGACGTTTTTTCTGTCAATTACTCTAAGGACCAGTCCTTAGGGAAAGGCTCGAGAGACTCAGATGTTCTATTATAACTAATCTTGAACGTCTCGGTTGCATCATTTGTTTATTCAAATTAATCACTATCTTAAATGTACGGGAAAACGTCATTAAACTGTCTTAATTAGGTAATTAATTACCCTCATGGTCATTACCCTGTTGGTCCTACAAAGCTCTGAATGGTTTCAAAAATTCTTTGAAAATTAAGAAATTTAAAATTAATGAAAAAACAAAATCTATATTTATTTCAAAAGTTTTCGAGATAGGACCTTTTGAGAATGTTTTCCCCGACCTCTTGACATGACTGACATGACTGACAATAACCAAAAGCACAAAGACCCCAACTCGAGCCAATATTATGAAGGTACCTACGGACAGAACATTTTTTGTTCGCTTTTTGGGTACTACACATAGGCTCAAATAGGCTCAAATTTTGAGGGACGGAGTGTTACACAGTTACATGTTACACAATTTTTCTTGCTCAATTCCAAAGGGTCATTATTGAAAATTATAAAACAAATAGAACTAATTATTTCTTTCGTAGGGAACGCTAGTTTAATGTTGGTACCTTCTTAAGGGGGTTTCAGTCGGTCGCCGTTCAACCCTCGTTGCGGGTCAGTATTTCCCTAAATTAAGATGTTGTGTTTATCAACCCACGGCATGCATAAACTGTCAAGTATCGGGAATGGGGTCGTTCAACAAACGCTGTTATTGCCGAGCTTTCGGAAAATTTATTCCCTTCATCAGGGCCTGAAAAATACAACAGGCACACTCAGGCAACAGAAGCTGGAAGAAACGGAAATACACTAGTCATAACAAGAATCAAATTACCTATTGAGATCAGTACAGATATACAAATTTTGTTACTAATGAATCAACAAATGGATACGAAACAAGAACAAAACAATTAACTCACTCAAAGCAGCTACATGTGAGGAGAGTGAACCCACCAACTCATACTCTCATTGTTTCAACTTTGTCAAACTAAAAACAAAATTCATCATTAAAATTGAAAATTGAAAACTAAAAATCTAAAAAGGTCCACACAACTCTGTAATCATAAGCATCACACGCTCTGTAGTCACAACTACTACATCAGTAAATCCCAAAGTGCCTTCAACTACTTAAAATTATATCAACTTTTAAACTTAACAGGATATGTTAACAAAGCGTAAATAGCAACCATAAAAACTCACCTTTTAAAATAAATAAATAGCATCAGGCTTCCAACAATAACAAAACAATAAATTTTAAAATTTTCTAGGCTTATAAATAACAATAAAACTTTGGAAACAAAACTAAACTAATTCTATTGCACATCCCACAATCACAGCCTAGGCACAATCCACTGGTAGACACAGACGTTTCATTTTTTGTTTCATTCTTTCATCTTCTTCACTTCCTGCAGAATGCTAGCATAAATAGAGCTCAGGCCATTTACATCAGTACGATAGTTACATGCTCCAGGGGTCAACTGAATGTAACACATCTCCTTAAAAAGCCGCCGACCAATGAGCTTCTCGTGGTCTAATATTTTCAGTTCGTCAAATTTGAACTCATGACCAAACTCTGTTACATGGTCAGACAAAGCTGTGTTCTTTTGTTGCGATCCTGTGCTCCGGCAGTCCTGCTTATGCTGGGCAATACGCTCACGTATATACTGTTTTGTTTGCTCAATGTATGGAACGCCGCACTCACAATTTATCTGATAAACAACATTGGATTGCAGGATCAGTGGATCCATAGATTTCAGGCGAGTGTGAAACTGTGCTGCTTTATTTGCAAATGCAAATACCACTCGTGCATCAGGAAACTCTTTCCTAATTAAAGCCTTGAGTTTAGTGGATACTCCTTCAACAAAGGTGAGTCTTGAAAACCATCTATGTGGGGCTTCAGGATCCATGACGGTCTGTACAGGTGGGATTACAATTTCTGGAGGCCTTCCAGCCATAACGAGTCTCGATATCAAGGATCTAGGATATCCATTTTTAACTAAGATTCTTTCTATTATCCTACAATTTTCATTATGGAACTGTGGACTACTAAGTCTCATTACCCTCGAAACAAGCTCTTTAGCAAATGATATTTTCATCGGAAGTGTGTGGCACGAACGGAAATCCATACATCTTTCAGTGGCACTAGGTTTTCTATACCAGTCAGTCTTGAATTTTCCGAAAGCTCGGCAATAACAGCGTTTGCTGAACGACCCCATTCCCGATACTTGACAGTTTCCCTAAATTGCAGGGGCTCAAACTTTAAAAATTGTACCTAGATTTGAAATGTTCACGGATTTTTGAAATTCATTAGTGCATGGACATAGGGAAATGAAAAACTAAAAGATTGCCACTGGAATCATCAAAATCTAACAACAATTGCCAGAGAAATATGGGAAAAACCAAACTGAATAAACGGTTAAAGGTAAAAAATATAGTTACTAAAAGAAGTTATCAAAGAAATAGCTTCATTTTTTAAAAACTCACTAACATGAAATTTGGTTGGGCGAGTAGAACATGAGGAATATCATAATATCTTAATAGTCTGACAAGTGATGAATTTCAAGATTTTACGGTAAATTTTAGGACTCACGGCTTTGGTTCAAGACCGAAATTGACAACCGAACTGGTAAATATTATGATTTTACCTCTAGCTTATACCTACTATCTTCAAAGACAACTTTTTCGTACTTTCATGGCTCTCTTGTTTTCGAACAATCAAACGATCCATCAGAGCTCGGCCTGGATAATGATGCTGTTCGCGGCAGAAAGGTCAAAATGGTTCGAGGAACTCTAGAAAGTGAGCCTAATTTTGTTCGTTTTCGTCTTGCCTTCCGTTCTAGGTGAGTTTATACTGCTCATCAGCCGAGGATAACAGGAAAAGGAAGGTTCCTTGATTGGAAATATTCCTTCGCCGACGTTGAAGTATAATTGCTATAAGGGGTCGATATACTAGGGTTCTAGGAATATTTTGGTATCTATTTTTTCAACCAGATGGTAACAGAAGAAGAGTCCACTCCAAGAAAGATGAAAGTCACTTTTTAGGACGTCCCACAGTAAGACTTGGGCGTCCTTATGCGATCGATCTGGAGTGAAGTTGGACAACAGTCACAGAAAAAAAATAACCACACACTAATCCGTTTTATACCATTCTGAATCCAAATCCGCAAAAAAAAACCATAGGTGAATGTCTGTGTGTGTGTGTCAAAATCTTCTGCCCAGCCCTTAGTTCTCAACCGATTTTCGTAGTTCTTTTGGGTTATTATTTTCAATAATGAACCTTTGGAATCGACCTAGAAATTTTTTTTTTAACATCCCCTCAAAATTTGTTGGTTCACTTTTCAAGGTACGTAGAATCCAAAAATCGAATAAAATTTGGCCGTACGCGGCACTTTCCCCATAATATGGGGAAAGTGCCGACTACGGCCAAATTATAGCATTGACCGATTGCTATGCAGGGTGTTTCACGAAAAGGTTACACCCCCTTCATTTCCGCAAAATACAGCGTAAAAAATTCCGACCAACGCGATTCTTCATGATTTTTTTTGAGGATCTCTGGAAAAATACTTTTGCGCAAAAACGTTGCGC
The DNA here is from genome assembly GCA_009739505.2 of Apolygus lucorum. NCBI lineage: Eukaryota > Metazoa > Arthropoda > Insecta > Hemiptera > Miridae > Apolygus > Apolygus lucorum. The sequence goes on along the minus strand of CM019168.2, from coordinate 2,025,304 downwards.
GTAATCGTGCGCAATTGACACTAACTTCATTTTTTCAAATGGAACCCCCCCTTTTTTATTACAGATTCGGATTCTACGTCAAAATTCATGAAAAATTCATACCCACATCGATTTGTTTTATTGCGCGCAACCTGGCTTTTTGAACGTTCTAAGTTGCGCAACTCCACAATTGCACAAAAATTAGGTTTTGGAAAACCCTAAGTGTGGCACATGTTTTTTCATCATTTTTTAACACTAGATCACATGGTGGCATCTGTTTTTCAATTTGACTGGAATTTTTCTAAATGGCGGCCAAAAAGTCGGTAGATATTAGTGAAACAAACGCTCTTTTTAAATCGTTATGAGTTTTTAGGCAATTTTATTCAGTTCAAGCATGATCGTGCTGCCAGTTTTTATTTTTAACTCCACCGTAGACGGCCCGAAGCCCGTGGTTCAAAAGGAGGTGAGAAAATAAAAATAAACATGATTTCGACGACAAAACTGATGTTTTCGTGAAAGAAATGTGATTTAGCCTTACAAAATGATGAAAAAACATGTGCCACACTTAGGGTTCTCCAAAACCTATTTTTGCGCAATTGTGGAGTTGCGCAACTTAGAGCGTTCAAAAAGCCCGGTTGCGCGCTATAAAAAAAATCGATTAGGGTATGAATTTGTCATGAAATTTGACGTAGAATCCGAATCTGTAATAAAAAATGGGGGGTTCCATTTGAAAAAATGAAGTTAGTGTCAATTGCGCACGATTGCGCGCAAATTTTTTGCGCAAAAGTATTTTTCCTGAGATCCTCACAAAAAATCATGAAGAATTGCGTTGATCGGAATTTTTTACGCTGTATTTTGCGGAAATGAAGGGGGGTGTAACCTTTTCGTGAAACACCCTGTATACGCGGACCCCTTTAGGACAAACCGTTCGCTCACTACGAGAATTTAAGGGTTGGACGTAAGATAAATTAGAAACACGAGCGTGAATCGCAAAAGAGGCCTAATCTCCGTTCAAATTATAGCTGACCGAAGTTTTGACATTTTCATGTCTTTGCTTTGGCACATAAACTGAAAAATAGTCACGAAAACTAAGCAAGTCTTGCTCACGCGACCAATAAATGAAATAGACTCACTGTGTTGCGTAGAGAACAATCAATCTCACTTCGAATAGTCCCCAGATGCAACATTTCACAAAACCAGTAAAGTTCGAAATCGTAAAACTGAAGGAAAAAATAGAAAAAGCAAGATGGGGAAAATTAGGTTTCCCCTGTTTTTGTTTGATAACTTTCCTCTTAGATAACACAATTTCATCATACCAACGGGCAACACTGGGAGGAGACGGCGATCCAAACAGCCAATCAGCGAGCGTTCCCGCTTCACGTTGAAGGGGTCCGTTTTCCCGGTTATTTTTTGAAATCATAAATTTTGAATGTCTCCCAAAAATAACAGGAGACTTATTTTCCGAAATCAACCCGATTTTTTTCAATCCCACACCATTAACTATTCAGGAAAAATGCAAACAGAATACGGTGAAATTCGTCATTCGACGTCGAATCTCGATTTACGACGCCTTCAGCCCGTGGTAAATCGAATCGTCGTAATAGCCGGTGCGCATGCGCATTGACTCTCGTCGAATCTCCAAATTCGAAGATTCGACGTCGAATCTCCCAGACCATGAATACCCCTAATGTACATGGAGATTGATGGTTTGAGAATAACTACTGTGCGTCATTTATACAATCGCGTTTTCGATACGAGGAAGCTATGTGCCACAACCACTTGGCAGACAACGACGATGATATCGATACCATAAAGCACAAAGGGGCTATGTCCATCCATCTTCCACATTTTATTTTTTTTTCAACTTCAGAAAAACTCAAATTTAACAAAACTATTATTGACCTTCTTGACGATTATACCTCGAAAATTTCTTGAAGATATTAAAACGTTTGGTGTGATAAGCCATTATTTTAGGATTTGTGCATTGATGATAATTTCTTATCATATTCTTATTGAGAAGGCGATCACGTCCTGCGACAAGAAGCATCCCTCAGGTTGCGCACGGCCGCCGCACAGTGGGCAAAATGGCCAATCTAGGTGGACAAAAGTCAAGTCAACACATGGGAATCTCTAATATTAGTCATTGTTCATTATGAGTTTGCAGTCCCCAAAACGTTAATATTTACTTTATCAAAACCTTCTATTGCTGTAAAAACTTCGATCAAAAGTGTCGCTGTTTCCTGTTCGAATAAGATCGTATTATCAGCTACTATGAACCCCCAACTTTTCTCGTCTACGCTGCAGTTAATTGTAGGCAGAATCGTTCCAGGCTTGGTTTCGGCAATAATGGAAACCATTGAAAGGAGTAAGTACTATTTTTTCCTGCTAAAATTGTAAAAATAGTGTCTGATACTGTATGTTTATGAGTATATGCCATACCGTATTTCTAAAAATGATAATTTACATCTTGGAGTTAAAGTAGCACACGGCCAAGAGTTGCCAAGGAAATCCGATTTTTTTTCGTTTATTTAAGTGTTCTAGTTTCGGTATTCAACCACCTTTTTTTGCGATTTTATGCGTTTACCGAGTTACTTAATAAAATGGTTGATTTTCAGGTATAAATATCACGATTCCTCGCCATCAATTTGCTACCAAAGAAAGATGGCCACGAAAACCTCACTAGGTATGTGATCGGGTTAGGTAATCTCGACGATTCTTCAAAAATATTAAATTTAAAAATGATCAAAAATGCTGTGATAGACTTTTCAAAAAAACGCTGCAAATTATTACACAATGGTTTATTATTTTTCTATATAGATCACTCGTCTACAAAATCATCAGCCATCCAATATGAAGGGAAAAAAAAAAATCAAAATCACCAACCATTGATTGCATTTTGGTCAGCTCTAATTTGAACGGAGATTAGGCCTCTTTTGCTATTCACACTCGTGTTTTGATTTATATATGTATATATTTCAATGTAAACCCTTAAATTCTCGTAGGGAGCGAACGGTTTGTCCTACAGAGCTCCGCGTGGTCTCAAAAAATTCTAAAAATTCTATAGAATCTTAAATTGAAGGAAAAACCATACCTTTATATCAAATTTTTTTGAGTTAGGGCGTTTTCAAAATTTCAAAATTGATTTTGGAACCCTTAGAAGTGACCTACATCAACCAAAAGCTTCGGGGCACAACTAGACCCCAAATGGAGCCTACATACCAAATTTCATCAAAATCGGTCGATGCTAAGTGGCAAAAGTGCCGCGTACGGCGGACGGCGTACGGCGGACGGCGGACGGCGGACGGACGGCCAAATTTTTATTCGATTTTTGGATTCTACGTACCTTGAAACGTAAACCATCAAATTTTGAGGGGGTGTTAAAATTTTTTTTTTCTTGGTCGATTCCAAAGGTTCATTATTGAAAATAATAAACCAAAATCGGAGAGAGGTGGGAAAATAGCCATGGGAAAGAAGACATTTTTTCCAACAAATATTCGACATGGCTGAGTGGGAAAGAGTTTGAAGTTGTCATTTCTTACAAAATTACTCAAGGAATCATGAACCAACCAACTGTGCGTCCCGAAAAACCGTTTGAGGACTCAAGCGATAAAACAAAAAGAAGAAAAGAGAAAGAATTGTTGACTACTGGTCCCGAAAAGTTATGCTTAGCGGCGCTCACTGCTCTCTACTCAGCAGAAGACAAGAAGCAACTTCAAGCACATCAACAGTTGAATCTTCTACGATGTCGAATAAGAACATGACTTTAACATTTTCAAATTCAACATTTCAGAGTTATATCCATTTAACACTGTAATAATGTCATTAATCTCAAAGTAATTAATCAGTAGGACCTACCTAATTAAAATGTCAAGAATTTAAGATAAAACATGAACAACAATATCATGATAAACCGTTTGCCTACTTTCATTGAAGTCAAGAGAGCTTTTCATTATTTTTCCAGTAATCAGGGTCTTTTTATTCAATTTTGAATAAAAAACCGACCAAAAAATAATTTTGTCCACCTAGATTGGTCATTTTGCCCACTGTGCGCCGCCCGTAGCGCTGCGTTTGCTGTGCGCATTCCCTATAGAAGACGAAGGGAAGGGACTTGGCCTAGAAGCATAGCATTTACACAAGGGCCGGAGGATGAGGAGGTCCTGGGAGAAGCTACAGAACCAGCCAGGTCGTTCACCCGGTGACACCCATCGCGCGGGTGGACGGGAGACTATCCAGGTTGAGACGTTCTTCTCTCTCTTTTTTCTTCCTTTCCATCGCCCTCCCTCTTCAGTTTCAAAAGTGGCCTCGAAGGTAACTCACTACGAAGTTTCGATTACGACGTCTACGATTACGACTTTCCTGCTCCTTCAAACTGTCACTTGTTCCTCCGTTTTATTTTCTTTCGTCTTTACTTTCGCATCAACTCGCGTGGCTTTCAGTGAAGAGATTTTGAAAGTTATTCTCCGCAAGTTTCAGGTTGCCTACACGCTGCGATAGTTAGATGGATATGGGTCATTTCAAAATTTGGGGTTATTTTGTCCTCGAACTTTTCCATAAATTATTGTTGAAGTTTTTATGTGTTTTCTCCCGTAAACGTCCTTTGTTTTGACCACTGAGGCAGATCCTGAAGTGGGCGCACACTTTATCGAGTAGTTTCAAATTTATAGAATTTTGAATTTTTTTCCATAACTTCGACTTTGTAGGGAGAGATAAAACATTGTAGGGAGAGAGAAAACCAAGGGTGAGTTGATCTCATGAAACCTTTTTATTCCTTCAAAATACGAGAATCTTAGTTTAGGAGAGTCTTTTTTATTTATCGCAATCACAGTCCGAAGCTATAATCTAGGTACATCAGAATTATCAGATTCTTCAAGTCTTTCAATCAGTCTAATCTTTCGTAAAATGTGGGTTAAGGAAAAGTCAGAATTATATGACCCAGCGGTGTAAATAGTTCAGGTAACTCTTAAAAATGTAAACGGCTTTGAAAAAACTTTTGAGAACCCATAGTTTATTCAGTTTCTTAATAGTACATAGGCCCCATAGGCCTCATTTTCTTAATATTGCATAGGTAACTCAGTTTCTAAGTAATACATAGGTAACTCAGTTTCTTAATAATGCATAGGTAACTCGGTTTCTTGATAATAAAATTCTTACAAAAACGCTCGATTCCAAAGGTTCATCATTGAAAATAATAAACCAATAGTGTCCAACATTCGGGAATCAGAGCCTAACTAAAATAAAATGAGGTAAGGATCAAAAATATAAAAACGTCAAACTAATGGGAACTGCACTAATGGGAACTGGGAATCTGAACAAAATCTCCTGTATTTATGACTCGAATATCATTGTCATTAACCTCAAACTGTACATGGATCCCCGGAAACGCCGTAATCCATTTTTTTACTACAATAGTAAATCGTCATTAATAGTATCGTTGCTGTAAACATAGTGATAAGGCGTAATGTTTTCCTTCCGAATGTACCAAGGTAGCGGAAGCTTTGTTTTCACTTTTCTAGGTAGAAAAAAATGTTCTCCAAAATTAAAATTTCTACTCGCGTTTTACGTTTCAGACCTTCCTGAAGAATTTTGGTTCCGTGTCTGTCTGTCTGTCATGAAATCCTTGCCACATCCATAACTTCTACATTTCTCATCCGAGTTTGATGAAATTTTCAGGGATTGTACGGGTTGCCTTGTAGATGGTTCCCTATGAAAATCATTACCACCGGATTAATTAATAGTTATTAATAGAATTCTTTTTTTTGGACTCGCTCTTCAAGCTGGCCAAAATGAACATTCCTGGAGTGAGTGTTTCGGGCACAGGCGGTTTAGCTGAAGCTGGAAGTCCAGTAGAGGTAGAAGGAACAGCACACGTAGACGGTTCATCCAAGGTTGACTAGAACTTCTGCACAAAATATGTTGTTGTAATTACTGATGTAACCTATGGTTAACTACTGATACCAAGAATATACACCAAGAGCTCAAATTTAAACCATTATCTTGGTGAACCATGAGCAAAACTTCTCTCCCTGCAATTCCATCTCTCTTCCTACAAACCAGCCTCTTCCCAGAAGTTGTAGGTAGAGAGGTTGTAGGGAGAGAGATTTGTGAGGTTATCACTCTCTACTGGCCTCACCAATATTGATTCTGAACGTTAGAAAAAATACATAACACTATGGCATTCATAATTGTAATTTGAGTTTAATTAAACTTAGTTGAACACTTACCCTGATGAGTGAGGTGGTTGTAGGGATCGAGCAAGTATTAACCTACTCTCAAAGCTTTATCACTTCACAACATAACCCACACAACTGGGAGCTTGGAAATTCAGCAAACTTCAGTAGCTTCGGAAGACATCTTGCAGCAGTGTTCACTTTTGTTTTTCATGACACAAAATAATCGTTTTCCAGGAGTGGGCGGGCATTTCAAAAAAATTGTAGGGAGAGAGAATAAAACCTTGTGACAGCCTCAAAACATAGCAAAAACCCTTCCAATTCATGGAATTTTCGTTCGTTTCTAATTTATTCCTGAAGAGGAGAGTAACCTGGACCAATAACATTTTTTACTTAAATTAAAATATGAATATAGAGTTCTCCAAAAATTTTCAAAGTTCCCAACCTACCCTTTGTGAAAGGTGTAGGGAGAGAGAATTGGGATCATTAATGATTTTTAATTATCTGAGTTAATTGATTAGTGAAATTAATTCTATGTGATCTTTGTAGACACCAACCTGCTGTATCTCCCTGAAAAAATTCTGAATTTCCAAGACAAATAGAGTGTTCACAAAAGCTACGTGACAAGAAATAACCCCAAATTTTGAAATGACCCATATATCGTAGGGATGGGACATCGAACAGAAAACATCGATGTCGATGTCGATATTTCATAGAAACATCGATATCGATGAAACAGTATGAAAAACATCGATGTCGATAAAATCTTTAGGTGAAAAATCGATGTTTTTAAAAAGCGGGAAATTTAATTCATTTGTCAACCAATTAGAATCAATGGAGAAAACCTGATGAGGCTGCTCTTCCTCCATTCATACGATGTGGATATTTTGCTTCCGAGTCTACCAAGGTAGCGGAAGCTTTGTTTTCACTTTTCAAGGACGAAAAAAAAAGTTCTCCAAAATCAAAATTTCCACTCGCGTTTTGCGTTTTAGACCTTTCTGAACAATTTTGGTTCTGTGTCTGTCTGTCTGTCATGAATTCCTTGTAACGCGCATAACTATACGAAGTTATTGTCCGATTTCGATGAAATTTTCAGGGATTGTGCGGGTTGGTGTGTAGACGGTCCCCTATGAAAATCATCATCCTCGGACTGATAGAAGCGACTGCGCATGCGCAAACGTGAATTCCTTGTAACGGCCATTACTTCTACATTTTTCATCCGATTTCGATGAAATTTTCAGGGATTGTGCGGGTTGGTGTGTAGACGGTCCCCTATGAAAATCATCATCCTCGGACTGATAGAAGCGACTGCGCATGCGCAAACGTGAATTCCTTGTAACGGCCATTACTTCTACATTTTTCATCCGATTTCAATGAAATTTTCAGGGATGTTACAGAGTAGTGTTTAGATGGTCCCCTATGAAAATCACAGAGAATTATTTCTCATAGAGGGATCATTCATAGAGGGATGGTCTTCTGTGAGAATCTCAAATCCCGTTAATTGCAGGCTATCGGTAGCTCAGAGGATAAAGTCTTGATCTGAGTTCCTAAGGTCGTGGGTTCGAAAACCCAGCCGAGGCTATGTATTTTTTTGATCCAATCATATACACCTACTCACTTAATTTTTCATCCTAATTTGATGAAATTTTCTAGGATTGTCCAGATTAGCGAGTAGATGGTCCCCTGTGAGGGTAATGAAAGGTACTTAGAGATTGGTGTTTTGAGATTAACTACTATGCATCGGATCATCTATAAAATCGGGTTATGGATACGAGGAAGCTACGTGCCACACCCACTTGGCAGACGTCTTTTCTTTTGGCGTGCTTTTATTTTACTGGATAACCTACTCCATTATAATTTTTTCATTCGTTATAAATTATCCGATTTTTATGCACTTCATTTCGATATCCCATAACTTCCCCATTTCCATTATTGTTTCAAGCATAAAGAGACTTTTTTCTATTGTTTTCCAGTAATTATATTGTTATATAAAGTGATGATTGTGTTGAATCATCAAAAATTAACGACCCTCTACCGGGGATTGACCTTTTATCGTTCCGACCAAACTATATTAAATATAGTAAAAGTGTAAATTTTACACTTCTGAGTCCGAGTTCGCTACCACTGAGCTAAGGAAGTGGATGGACAGACAAGCGAAGAGGTAGCTGATCACAACATTTGAAAGGTAGGAGATTTTCTTCAAATTCCAAGTAAAGCCAATGAAGTTATCTGGTCTGAAATTGGATTTTGTCGGGTTCCCTTGCAGTACCTAGTAGGTCAAATTCATCAAACGATGTTATCAGACCATCTCGTCGACATATCGATATTATCGGACCGAAACATCGATGTTTGAAAAACATCAAACGTAAAACATCGATGTTAAAAACATCGATATTACGAGCAAAACATCGATGTTTCAATATTATCGATATCGATGTCCCATCCCTAATATAATATATTCCGAATTTAATTCGGATTCTACATACCTTGAATTGTAAACCAACAAATTTTGAGGGGGGTTAAAAACCTTTTTCTCTTGGTCAATTTCAAAGTTTCATTATCGAAAATAATAAACTAAAAGTCTACCAAGTGGGTGTGGCACACAGCTTCCTCGTATCCATAACCCGACTGTAGAGATGATCTGATGCATAGTAGCTGATCTCAAAACACCAATCCCCAAGTACCTTCAAGGGGTTCATCTACACGTCAACCCGCACAATCGCTGAAAATTTACCCACAGAAGACTTTTAAAATAGTTACTTTTTTACAAAATATTTTTGTTTTTGTTAACTATCAACTGTTGATGGGTTTTCACTGAAATATGGTATCTTTGGATAATACAGAGAATATTGCTTCAAAAGATGAAGACACTGGAAGTTATCGATACCTTCTGCAGCTCTTCTCACGGGGATCGTTAGATCGAATTCCTCTCACTTGTCGAAAGACATCGAACACCAGTCGGGAAAAAGCCGATTTTTGCAAAATACCCGTACCGTTTCAGCGAATCTAAAGAACCTCCCATGTTGGAGTACCATCGAATCATACTACATGAATCCCATTACATTCTATAATATTATAAATTTATGGTGGTTCTAATATATTATTATTAAAGCATAATTTATAATTAAAAGAAAGCATAATTAATATTATTATTAAAGCATAATTTAATCAGTAGCACAATATTTGCTAATACTGACAAATTATTGGTAACAAAGACCAATCACAATACAATGGAGTCATCATGACCAAAGTGTGGACATACAAAGTCAAATACTAAATGGACATACTAAAAAAAAGGCAACTTACTCAAGTACTCACAGAGTCATGTACAACATCACCATGCTTCTCTCTGGACACTTCCAGGCTTTTCTACACAGGATCGGTAAGGAACTCCGACATATCCGAGGATGATGAGAGTAATACTTTCTTTGTCTGCCTGAGATGGGAACATGAATGAGGACAGCTGCAAAGCATCGCAGGAAATATAGCATCCACTATTCTAGTCAAAAGAATGCTGGACAGGAGTACTGGAGGGCAGTCGCTGCATTTACAGCTACTATCCCCAAGAAGAGGGAAGAAATGAGGTCATGGGAGTGAGACAAAGCGCTCCCTTAAGAATGAAAATCAAACTGTGAAGTCAGAAAAAAACCCATTGATACGGATATTTCCCTAAAGTAATGCTGAAAAGGTGGTACTGGGAGATATTGCTTCCGAGTCTACCAAGGTAGCGGAAGCTTTGTTTTCACTTTTCAAGGACGAAAAAAAAAAGTTCTCCAAAATCAAAATTTTCACTCGCGTTTTGCGTTTAAGACCTTTCTGAACAATTTTGGTTCCGTGTCTGTCTGTGTGTCTGTCCGTCTGTCATCAATTCCTTGTAACGCGCATAACTATACGAAGTTATTGTCCGATTTCGATGAAATTTTCAGGGATTGTGCGGGTTGGTGTGTAGACGGTCCCCTATGAAAATCATCAGACTGATACAAGCGACTGCGCATGCGCAAACGTGAATTCCTTGTAACGCGCATAACTATACGAAGTTATTGTCCGATTTCGATGAAATTTTCAGGGATTGTGCGGGTTGGTGTGTAGACGGTCCCCTATGAAAATCATCAGACTGATACAAGCGACTGCGCATGCGCAAACGTGAATTCCTTGTAACGCGCATAACTATACGAAGTTATTGTCCGATTTCGATGAAATTTTCAGGGATTGTGTGGGTTGGTGTGTAGACGGTCCCCTATGAAAATCATCACCTTCGGACTGATAGTAGCTACTGCGCATGCGCAAACGTGAATTTCCTTGTAACGGCCATAACTTCCACATTTTCAACTCGATTTCGATGAAATTTTCAGGAATTATGTGGATTAGGTTGTAGATGGTCCCCTATGAAAATCATCATCCCCGGACTGATACAAGCGGCTGCGCATGCGCAAACGTGAAGTCCTTGTAACAGGCATAACTTCCACAATCTCAATTCGATTTCAATGAAATTTTCAGGGATGTTATAGATTACTATTTAGATGGTCCCCTATGAAAATCATCACCTTCGGACAGATAGTAGCCACTGCCCATGCGCAAACGTGAATTTCCTTGTAACGGCCATAACTTCTACATTTTCCATCCGATTTCAATGAAATTCTCAGGGATGTTACAGAGTAGTGTTTAGATGGTCCCCTATGAAAATCATAGAGAATTGTTTTTCATAGAGGTATTTATTCATAGAGGGATGGTCTCCTGTGAGAATCTCAAACTTTTTTATGACAAGTTTAATAGCTCAGAGGAAAGAGTCTCGATTTGAGCTCCAGGGGTCGCGGATTCGAATCCCAGCCGAAGCTAAGAATTTTTTTGATCCAATCACATCCTAGTCACTTAATTTTTCATCCGAATTTGATGAAATTTTCTAGGATTGTCCAGATTAGCGTGTAGATGGTCCCCTATGAGGGTAGTGAAAGGTACTTAGAGATTGAGGTTTTGAGATTAACTACTATGCATCGGATCATCTATACAATCGGGTTATGGATACGAGGAAGCTATGTGCCACACCCACTTGGCAGACGTTTTTTAGAAGGAAGGGCTGGTGAGGGTTTACTTGGTAGGTAGGTATTTCTAATCCAATAACAGTCCCATGTCGCGACGGGTTTACTCGCTATGGTTTCTGTAAATGGTTTCCCTCACAACTCCCACGAACGAAAAAAGGACATGGATCAGTATAAACTTTCTACACTAATATTATAAATCTCTGTGTCTGTTTGTTTGTCTTTCCGGAACCGATTGTTATCAACGAACATCCTTCAATTCATAAGTTACCATCTTACAATTCATAAACTTTTTAGTCGTAGAGCCAAACTTAACTAATTTAAAATACTAGGCTAGTTAAAAATGAGATTAAAGAGAAAAAAACCTTTTTTGAAAACAAGCTTTTATTTTTTGTCAATAAAATGAACTACTTAAAAGGCTGAACATAAATTACCTCCAATAAGAAATATAACACTTTATTACAAAAATATAATACTTTATCACAGTCCCAATTTTATCAATAAAAGCGTGCTACGTTTAGCGTCTTCTGTTTCCTCTTGCTATCGTGATGTAACACGCCTGTATTTATAAAATTGGGACTGCGATAAGGTGTTATATTTTTTATTATAGGTAATTTATTTTCAACTTTTTAGTTCATTTTATTAACGAAAAATAAAAGCTTGTTTTAAAAAAGGTTTTGGTTTATTATTTTCAATAATAAGCCTTTGGAATCGAGCAAGAAAAAAAAATTTTAACCCCCCCTCAAAATTTGATGTTTTACGTTTCAAGGTACGTAGAATACGAAAATCGAATAAAAAAATTTCCGTCCGTCCGCCGTACGCCGTACGCCGTACGCGGCACTTTTCTTAGTAACACTGGACCGATTTGGTCCAAATTTGGTATATGGGCTCCATTTGGGGTCTAGTTGTGCCGCGAAGCTTTTGGTTGATGTAGGTCACTTCTAAGGGCTGAAAATTAAGGGTTGAAATTTTCAAGAGTGCCCAAGCTCGAAAACTCTCGAAATAAAGGTATCGTTTTTTCACCAATTTTAAATAGTATTGAATTTTTAAATATTTTTGAGACCACCCGGAGCTCTGTAGGACAAACCGTTCGGTCCCTACGAGTACTTGAAGGTTTTCCTTCGATAAAACAGAATCATGAGTGTGAATCGCAAAAGAGGTCTAATCGCCGTTCAAATTTTATCGGATTGAAATGCCATCACTGTTCATTTCTTCGATTTGTACAGTTTTGCCTTCTGCGTAACCAGTAATCAAATTTCCATATGAAGCTTTCTATTTTTCGAATCGAGTGTGAATCTTTCAGTTCTTTCTAATAAACTTGTTGTGAAGGTGTGAAGCAGTATGGTGTGGTAGGTATTACCTACCAATAGTTGGTAGGTAAAACAAAATGTTGGTAGGTAAAAAACGATGCAAATCATTGCTCAAAGGTTTATTATTTTCTGTATAGATCACCCTTCTGTATAGATCACTGGTTCTCCATCAATAGCACCTACCACCATCTGTATTCTCCCTTGACCTTCCCTCTCAAATTTCAGCTTCCTACGTTCAATAGGATTGAAAATGGCTTCGGAGCTCACTCAGCTGATCAGTGCTCTTCCAGGCGTCTCCAGCATTCGAGAAGATCTTCTTTACTCCTCACATCACTGATCAGCTGAGTGAGCTCCGAAGCCATTTTCAATCCTATTGAACGCAGGAGCTGAAATTTGAGAGGGAAGGTCAAGGGAGAATACAGATGGTGGTAGGTGCTATTGATGGAGAACCAGTGATCTATACAGAAGGGTGATCTATACAGAAAATAATAAACCTTGGAGCAATGATTTGCAGCGTTTTTTCTTTAATTTTATTTTTTGCATAGAGTTTTTTGTCACTCAGTTGGTTTTCATTAGAAACTCACTGCTCTCGGGCAGGGATTTTACTGCTAGCAGATAGTAAAATCCCAAGTTCTATATGGACGGGAGATCTATACAGTGAAATAATAAACCATTTTGTAATAATTTGCAGTGTTTTTGCGTCGTATTTATTACTCTCTAATGGAGAATCTAGAAATTAGCATCGATTTTCAGGAGAAGACTTGTAACCTTCCTTGATTAATTCGAACCAGCTTATACGAAATTTACAAAATTCTGTAACTTTAGTAGGGAAATTATGATAGGGAGGGGAGTTGACTGGCTACTTGAGAACTACTACCATACGGAGAAACAATCACCACCTGTAAGTTTGATAGGTAGAGATTGAAAAGTTACAAATAATTTATTCTCTTAAAACTTGGCTGGGGGGGAGGAGGGCAGGTAAGTACAAAAACGCTGCAAATTATTACACAATGGTTTATTATTTTTCTATATAGATCACTCGTCTACAAAATCACCAACCATACAAGAGAAAAAAAAGAAAAAAAAAATCAAAAAAAAAAAAAACAAAAAAAAAATCAAAATCACCAACTATCGACTGCATTTCGGTCAGCTCTAATTTGAACGGAGATTAGGCCTCTTTTGCGATTCACACTCGTGTTTTGATTTATATATATATATATTTCAATATAAACCCTTAAATTTTCGTAGGGAGCGAACGGTTTGTCCTACAGAGCTCCGCGTGGTCTCAAAAAATTCTATAGAATCTTAAATTGAAGGAAAAACAATACCTTTATATCGAAATTTTTGAGTTAGGGCGTTTTCAAAATTGATTTTGGAACCCTTAGGAGTGACCTACATCAACCAAAAGCTTCGGGGCACAACTAGACCCCAAATGGAGCCTACATACCAAATTTCATCAAAATCGGTCAATGCTAAGTGGCAAAAGTGACGGCCAAATTTTTATTCGATTTTTGGATTCTATCTACCTTGAAACGTAAACCATCAAATTTTGAGGGGGAGTTAAAAATTTTTTTTCTTGGTCGATTCCAAAGGTTCATTATTGAAAATAATAAACCAAAATGGAATTCTACAGGAAAGCATTTTAAAGTTTCAAATTGTATTCCTAATTTAGGAATCCACAATAATGTATACTTAACTCTGCCATTTTTTCACAAAAGTATCCTAAAACCGAAATGATAGCTCGAACTGCCACTCAAATTACATCTTAATAGTAAATTAAATGGGTTTTTAAAAATTGTCGAGTTACCTGGTTACGTGCAGTCTAATTTCCATACTTACTCACCTACCATAAGAAAACCTACTTGCCAGATTAAGCACAATTTATTACACTGGGAAAAAGTAGGTAAACTCAGTTACCGGTCTGTTCTCGAAACAGAAATGAGAGATAACCGAATAATCACGCCCCAGCCAATAGGAAGCATGGTAGACTTACGCTGACACTTGCAAACGAAAGTTGACACAAAATAGCGCCTACAGTGAAGATATCTCGATTTTCACCAAAAAACGACTTACCTGGTTTTTCCCCATCGCCAGCCAGTTTTGAGCCAAAAAAGATCAGTTCATATCTAGTGTTACAGAAAATGAGGCGGTAAAACAAAAAACACTGTTTACTTTGATAATTGTTTTTTACACGAGACAGCTCTAATCTGTTGTTTCATATTTTATCATCTTGACAATATCACACCCCTAAAATGGCCTGATTGATGCAAGGGAAACCCTATAATTGGCCCAAGTGCGAGGATTCAGAGAAAAGAGTTTGTTTACAACGAAAAAATGACCGCGTTGTCTGCTGATTAGACCCAACTGGGTCATAATCGTTCATTGAGTATCAACTAAACGTGCTCATCTGCCACTTTGAGGAGTGTGTAGTTTTATCTTCGACCCACTTGGGACTAGTAGTAGTATGAACTTTGAATAACTTCCCACTTTCAAGACTTAGAGGATATGAAAGTCCCTAACATGATACATCATCTTCAATCCCGTTGGGGATTATGCATGAGAAAAAACGCTGCAAATTATTACACAACGGTTTATTATTTTTATATAGATCACTCGTCTACAAAATCACCAACCATCCAATATAAAAAAATAAAAAAAATAAAAAATAAAAAAAATTTAAAAAAAAAATAAAAAAAATCAAAATCACCAACCATCGATCGCATTTCGGTCAGCTCTAATTTGAACGGAAATTAGGCCTCTTTTGCGATTCACACTCGTGTTTTGATTTATATATATATATATTTCAATATAAACCCTTAAATTTTTGTAGGGAGCGAACGGTTTGTCCTACAGAGCTCCGCGTGGTCTCAAAAAATTCTATAGAATCTTAATTTGAAGGAAAAACAATACCTTTATATCGAAATTTTTTGAGTTAGGGCGTTTTCAAAATTTCAAAATTGATTTTGGAACCCTTAGGAGTGACCTCCATCAACCAAAAGCTTCGGGGCACAACTAGACCCCAAATGGAGCCTACATACCAAATTTCATCAAAATCGGTCAATGCTAAGTGGCAAAAGTGCCGCGTACGGCGTACGGCGGACGGACGGCCAAATTTTGGTTTATTATTTTCAATAATGAACCTTTGGAATCGACCAAGAAAAAAAAAATTTTAACTCCCCCTCAAAATTTGATGGTTTACGTTTCAAGGTACGTAGAATCCAAAAATCGAATAAAAATTTGGCCGTCCGTCCGCCGTACGCCGTACGCGGCACTTTTGCCACTTAGCATTGACCGATTTTGATGAAATTTGGTATGTAGGCTCCATTTGGGGTCTTGTTGTGCCCCGAAGCTTTTGGTTGATGTAGGTCACTCCTAAGGGTTCCAAAATCAATTTTGAAATTTTGAAAACGCCCTAACTCAAAAAATTTCGATATAAAGGTATTGTTTTTCCTTCAATTTAAGATTCTATAGAATTTTTAGAATTTTTTGAGACCACGCGGAGCTCTGTAGGACAAACCGTTCGCTCACTACGAAAATTTAAGGGTTTATATTGAAATATATATATATAAATCAAAACACGAGTGTGAATCGCAAAAGAGGCCTAATCTCCGTTCAAATTAGAGCAGACCGAAATGCAATCAATGGTTGGTGATGTTGATTTTTTTTTTTTTTTTTTTTTGATTTTTTTTTTTTTTCTTTTTCTTTTCATATTGGATGGTTGGTGATTTTGTAGACGAGTGATCTATATAGAAAATAATAAACCATTGTGTAATAATTTGCAGCGTTTTTATTCGATTTTTGGATTCTACGTACCTTGAAACGTAAACCATCAAATTTTGAGGGGGTGTTAAAATTTTTTTTTTCTTGGTCGATTCCAAAGGTTCATTATTGAAAATAATAAACCAAAAATTGATAAGACGTCAGCATAGTGGGTGTGGTACATAGTTTCCTCGTACCTCTGACAAATTTATAGGGAACCATCCACAGTTTCAACCACACAACTCTTGAAAACCATTCAAATGAAATGGAAACTGTAGAAGTAATGCTTATTTAGGATTTAACGTTGGCAGATGTGCAGTGGCTTCTATTGAACCGAAGGCGATGACTTGCCGGCACAACCCCTGAAAACTGCTGTAAATTCGATAGAAATAAGTCCAAACAAGATTTTGCATTGACTTACCCTAGTAACATAGCTATGAATCCCTATTCACTTTTCCATAATATCTAACCCTTTTCCGAGAAGTAGCTGAACGAACCGGACCGGCCTCTAGTTCATATGTATCCTCCTCTTGGGCGCCAATGGTAACCAGTAGGGGATATAAGTTAAGTTATTAGAAGAGTATTATAAGTTAAATTCATGAGAAATTACCCCCAATGGCTAAAAGTCTACTCGAACTCTGCCGACGTTTGTAATACCACACAATTCACACTTCGTCATTGTACACAAAATGAGCATCATCCAGGGGCGTCTGGTGAGAATATTCGTGAGGCAAACAGCTTGGTCAGTCACAGAGGAATAAACAATAATGAAAAACGCTGCAAATTATTACACAAAGGTTTATTATTTTTCTGGAGATCAAGCGTCAGCTTTACCCTCGTCACTACTTACCAATCATATTTTCGCTTCATAATGTTGTTTATTTAGATGAAATAAACCCTTCACACTCCATTTGAAGAAATAAAGAATTCCTTGGTTTAGAAATTTGATTACAGGTTGATTAAGGGAGCAAAACATGTACAACCTAAAGAAACGAACAGTGATTGCATTTAAGTGATTTTTTTTTTTTTTTTTTTAGTCAACTAAAATTTGTAAGGTGATGAGGCCTCTTTTGCGATTCACACTCGTGTTTCTTATTTATCGTAAGTTCAACCTTCAAGTTCTCATAGAGAGCAAACAGTTTATCCTATAAAGCTCTGGGTGGGTTCATTCGATTCTAAAAATTCAATGGTAGGTAGGGGAAAGGTGCCTATTATGGGGGTATCCTTAGTATGGGGAGGCGCGAGTTTCCCTGCTCTACGGCGATTCAGGTAGGTGGGGGTGACCTCAGTGTGTTCCCCAGTTGCAGCCCTTCGGTCAGAGCGAACATGTGGCGTCCACTGACGTAGCTTTCGGATAATATAAGTCAAACAGTTTATTCTTCATTTCAAAAACAATATTTGACCTCGCTTACGAAACCTGTAGCAAATTTAGCTTAACGATGAATAATTGTGTCAGTGTGAATGTATTTAGAGGCGTTCTTTCTGCATCTTTTAAGCGGTAGTAGACGTTTCTAGCTCTCGATTTGCGGCCAAGACGCCATGTTTTCTGAAAAGTAATGTGTCCCCAAATATGGGGAGTGAATATGCCTTTGCAATTTCCTAAACATGTTCATAATAAATGAATGTTCAAGTCCATTCAATGGAATTAAAGAAGTCTGATTTATAATGGTTGTGAAAAATAGTTTTATTAGGACGTTATGCATGGACTTTGAAATCTGAATCAAGTATTTTAGTGACGTAGTCATTTGTAAAGGCTGTTTTTGTAAGTTCCTAACGCAATTTTGAGAAAATAAACAGTTGAAACCATTTTCTATGATTTATTTGCCCCCTCTACTTAATTTATGTTGTTATTTCATGAAAATATCTGGAAGATTTAGTGATATTCTAAGAATTAAAGCCCCAAAATAGAGCTCCCCATTCAACCTGCCCCCTCTCTCCAGTGTAGGGGACCTATCCCTTCATACAACCTGAATGGTTGCGTGGTATGGGGAGATTTAACTTTTTTCAAAAATTGTGTTATACTTCAGCCCCAAATGAACATTTAAAAAAACTTTGGTGTGGATCACTTAGCTAGATAAATTTGCTGCATTTTGGTTCACAAAGGAATCTGAAAAACTGAAATAAGCAAAACTTTATGGGCTAAAAACCATGACCCTCCCCATACCAGGCACCTTTCCCCTACCTATCTCAAATTGGTGAAACAACAATACCCTCATAACGAGAGTTTTCGTGAGACGGGGCCTTAAGAAGTTACAGCCCTGCTGTTTCACCGCTAAGAAGTGAATGACATTAACCAAAACCTTCGGGGCACAAGAAAACCACAAATGGAGCTCTTATACCAAATTTCATCAAAATCGGTCCATGGTAATTAAGGAAAGTTCCGCGGACGGAGGGATTTTTTTATATTCGATTTTCAAAATACACGTAGTAGCTACCTACCTCAAACGTAGACCATCGAATTTTGAGGGGGTTCAACATTTTTTCTTGAAATAATAAACCAAAAAAGGGAGACTCTGAATTTAAACCTCAAATGATGTTAAACCTCCTTTCTACAATATGCAATTATTTCCAAGTAGGTACCTATCAACAAGATAAACGATTAGGTACAGTGAAATGTACAGTAAAATCGGGAACGGGACACCAGTCAGCGCTAGGCAGCCGCTATTTGCTGTGGCGAAAAAACCAAGTTTTCCTTCCTTGAGATAATGTGGTTGGATGGATATGTTGTGTCTTGCCATGCATGGGTTAATTAGTATCCATGGCTCATCTTCCAATTTTCTGTGCTTTCAAGGTCACGAAACAGTTCCTTGACTGTTTGCCATGGCTGATAGTGAGGTAGTGGGGGTATGGTAATACTTGAGACTGCGATGACCCCCCGCCACCTACCGATCGTCACCTCTCACTCTAAACAGTCCCGAAAAATTCATTTTTTTGAACTGCCTCCTTGCATCACTTTGCCCCGCACTAGTTCGCTTATCATCCGCAATCATCTACATTACCGACCTCTCCAATGGGGAATTTGCCTCAATTTTAGATTCTGGAATTTCAAGGCAAATCCTATTATAGGGCCCTAGAATAACGTTTAACACTAGGAATAACCAACGGAAAAAAATTACCGTAGGAGAAAATGACTAAACAAGTGAACCTCTGTTACAAAACACCGCGAAAATCGAGGAGTATTGTTGACGTCATACGAAAAAAAAGAAAAAAAAACGACGCGAAAGCAACGACAACAGACAGAGTTCTAGCACGCCACACAAAACGATCCAGTGAAATGGCTACTCGAATAATGTGATTCAAATCTTGAAACTAAATAAGAGAAGATGAAGAATAATAATGCTTGATAAACTAGTAGATAGATTCGTATTGTAAAAAAGTGAGTAATACTGTTTCTTTTGGTCAATTTTGTGTCAGGGTTCTTCCTGCCAGATCGTGGCGCATTCTTGTGCGCACTACTCGGAAGGTAAAAGTTCGTGTATGTGCCGCTTCTGTGGTAAGCGCCACAGAACCTCCTTTGAAGTCAGATTGGTAGAATATCCGTCACGTTTCAAACATGGCTGCCTCTTACACCTTGCCACCACATTTAAAATTTCCATCTTCCTTAAATTCTCTAAATTTTTTGGATGCGTTTTCGAGCAGCTCACTATGGTTTTATTCCATAAAAATAAACCCTCATTCGAAAAAATAAAATAAAAAAATGTGAGGCAAATTCCCCATTCTGTGGTGTGTTGCGGGCTAGTATCCAAGGCAAAATACGTACTTTCTTATTCCATTCTCCTATTTCATCTAATTTACTTGGTAATAATGAAAAAGTCCCTAAATGATATTAAAATTTTCCAAAATTGGCTATTATATTACTTGCAAAAAAAATGGGAATATAGGAGCATCTCAACAAAAATTAATTTATTCATTTTGCTTATTTTTAGTAAGGCAAACAGTGTTTGTTATGTTTGCCTGGAAGAGGCGCCACTGGCATCATCATTAATGGAAAAGATGCGAATAGAGAAGAATGAGTGAATGACAAGATGACAACGATATGCCAGATGAGATCTTCTTCTTCTTCTTCTTCTTCCAAGTTGAATGTCCCGGCCGCAGCCAGACAGATGAGATAAGCTCAAGTGTTTTGATAAAGCTCGAGATAATGCGAAGCAGCTGATTCGAAGGAAAAGCGCTCTACTATCACTAGCGGAGGATAGATGAACTAATCCTGCTGGTGTGGTTCGTACTACCTTAGATTCAAATAATTTGGAACTTTCCCCGTATATGCGCTATATTGATTGCTGTAAGCCGAGGATATAGCAGGATTCTGTAACAGGATGCGAACGTGGAATCAGGCTGGAGAAGAGAAGGGTGAAGATGGGAGGAAGATGAGGAAAGGGAAGGAATGGATAGAAGGTGATATCAAAGAGAAATGTTTTCGGGGTGCAGCAGTTGAGGACTGGCTTGTCCTTACGAGGGCGTTGACCCAAATAACCAACTCTCACCCACAAGACTTAACAGCCCTGCATTCGTGTAAACATCCGGCCTTGAAACCTGAGGATACACTGACCGAAGAGTCAAATAAGATTTCAAAAGAAACATTGCATCTCGAAGACTCACCAAATTAATTCTTTATCCATACGGAATGCAATATTATTGATAAGGTTCCTGAGTTAGGGTAGAGGAGAGTAGCCTACGCTGTTTACTACTGGTTCTCCAATATTTGTATTCCAGCGGTATACGATACCTCATTCATGTACCTATGGGTACGAAAAGGTACACAAAAACGCTAGTGAAAAAGGGCGTATCTCTGTAATTTCTTGAAATCCTTAGGCGTATGTCGTTTTTCCTAAGCCTAAAAGGCGGATATCATGCCGAATACCTTTCTCTACTAAGCAAGAAAGCTGCATCTCCTGAGATACGGCTTTTTTGCTTAGTAAAAATTCGAAATATGTTCTTGGCAACCAAAATGCTTAGCGGAAAAGCCGGATCTCGTAGGGTGCTCGCTTATTAATGATAAGTCATCAAACTAACTGGGCTGGAGGCTCGACACCGAACTTTTCCATATGATTAAATGTAATAATCTGCGTAAGAAAAGAAGTAGTGTAGAAACAACTAACGAATCATGTTAAAAACCCCGGCTAAAATCTGCCAGGAAACCGCTTGAAGTGCTTGGAATGCTTAACAAAAATTAAAAATTTTGAGTGGGTTAAGAAAATGCTTGCATACGAGTCTGCAACACATTGGGACATTTTCATGTCAACCACTACACAACAAGGTAGTGATGTAAGGTTGTTAGTTCATGTACCCAAGCATCAAAACAGTTGATTGTTCTCTACGCAACACAGTGAGTCTATTTTATTTTTATTTATTGGTCTCGTGAGCAAGATTTGCTTAGTTTTCGTGACGATTTTTCAGTTTGTGTGCCAAAGCAAAGACATGAAAATGTCAAAAGGCGTATATCTCGAATATCACCCTCATTTACTAAGCGGAAAGGACGTATCTCCTCTAAATTGGTTATGACGTGTCCCATGAAAAACTCGGCGCTTTGCGCCTCGGCGGGGGGCTCCGCCCCCCTGCACCCCCCGGTTTATTTCTTTTTCCATACTCTGTATGAAATCATAGGAACACAGAATGTGTTTTTGCGATGCTAGTCATCCGTTAAATAAAAAACAACAATAATAAATGTGGAGTCTTTGGCAATAATAAAATAAATAATTGTTAGACATTTAATTTGGTCTAAAACCCTATAAATGTTATATAAATAAATATGTAACTACAAGAAAAATACTATATAAATTGAGAGCTTCCCAACGAATGGTGAACAATTTCTGTGCAATGAACACTGCGGGAGTTCTATTTCCTTACCAACGGCTTGGTTGCACGTGAAAATCATTATAAAAGGCGCGTAACGGTTTTTTCTGTCGCTTTTTCGTGACGATTTTTTTTCGGTAGGTCATCGCAAAAACACATTCTGTGTTAAAAAGGCCGTAGTAAGTTGGAGAATGATTGAACCTACCGTATGTTGTCCCGAAAATGGGGTAAAAGTATAATTAACTGGACGCGAAACTTAAAAAACGAAAAGTGCTTGTACTGAAAATCTTGATTTTCGGAGATGCGCCCTTCTTGCTAAGGACGGCAGTATAGGTTCCAAGTCAATCTGTCAGGTTGTAAATTCCTTGTTCCACCGGACATTAATCAATCAACAGATAATAATAAAGAGATTATTGTTCGCTTTTGGTTTATTATTTTCAATAATGAACCTTCAGAATCGACCGAGGAAAAATAAATTTAACCCCCCTCAAAATTTGTTGGTTTACATTTCAAAGTAGGTACCTACTTACGTGGAATCCAAAAATTGAATGTAAATTTTGCTGCCCGTCCGCCGTACGCGGCACTTTTCTTAGTTATCATGGACCGACTTTGATGAAACTAATTTGGTATATGAACTCCATTTGGGGTCTAGTAGTGCCCCGTGCTTCTGGTTGATGTCTGTCACGCCTATGGGTTGAAAAATGAGGGCTGTAATTTTGAAAACGCCTTACGCAAAAAATGATGATATGAAGGTATTGTTTTTTCATCAATTTAAAACAGTATTGAATTTTTAGAATCGAATGAGACCACCCAGAGCTCTGTAGGACCAACCGTTCTCTCCCCATGAGATCTTCAGTTGGACTTACGATAATTCAGAAACACTGTGAATCGCAAAAGAGGCCTAATCATCGCTCAAATTTTAGCTGACCAAAATTCGATCGCTGTTCGTTTCTTCGAGTTGTGCTCAGTTTTGCAACCAGTAATCGTATTTCCTAATGACGGCACCCACTTCTCTTGTAGGTTGGTAGGTAGTGACAGTGGCGAAGCTGTGTTCTTTTCAGGCGAGCAATATACAGAAAAAATTAACCTTTGTGTAATTATTTGCAGCGTTTTTACAACATTTTCCACCATAGATTTCCTCACAATCAAACAAATCGATGTTTGCATATGCGTCATCAATTTTCCTCACATTATTGTTGCTTGGATTCGTTCCAATTTGGGAGGGGGTCAAATTTGGATCCTTCAAAACTTAAATTTTAGCTCGCATTTCAAGTTTCATAGTTTTTTGAAGACTTTCTGTAAAGACAAACAATCATTGTTTTATTGAGATGAAATTTTCTGTATTGAAACATAATGTGTAGTTCTGGGGTTTTTGTACTATTGAGTTAATTACTATAAAAATCTGAAAGACGTTTTATTCTACCCTCCCAAACTTTACGTTCGCTTGAATAACAATACCTTGATGGAAACCAACCCAAGGAAAAGGGGATGATGAATATATTCAAGTAGAATATGGAAAAGATAGGTTATCCTATAAGCAATGAGGCTTCTGTTTACGTATTGGTGGGATGGATGATCTCTTAGGTGTTTTGGTTTATTATTTTCAATAATGAACCTTTGGAATCGACCAAGAAAAAAAAATGTTAACACCCCCTCAAAATTTGATGGTTTACGTTTCAGGGTACGTAGAATCCAAAAATCGAATAAAAATTTGGCCGTCCGTCCGCCGTACGCCGTACGCGGCACTTTTGCCACTTAGCATTGACCGATTTTGATGAAATTTGGTATGTAGGCTCCATTTGGGGTCTAGTTGTGCCCCGAAGCTTTTGGTTGATGTAGGTCACTTCTAAGGGTTCCAAAATCAATTTTGAAATTTTGAAAACGCCCTAACTCAAAAAATTTCGATATAAAGGTATTGTTTTTCCTTCAATTTAAGATTCTATAGAATTTTTAGAATTTTTTGAGACCACGCGAAGCTCTGTAGGACAAACCGTTCGCTCCCTACGAAAATTTAAGGGTTTATATTGAAATACATATATATATATATATATATAAATCAAAACACGAGTGTGAATCGCAAAAGAGGCCTAATCTCCGTTCAAATTAGAGCTGACCAAAATGCAATCGATGGTTGGTGATTTTGATTTATTTATTTGATTTTTTTTCTTCTTCATATTGGATGGTTGGTGATTTTGTAGACGAGTGATCTATATAGAAAAATAATAAACCATTGTGTAATAATTTGCAGCGTTTTAAACACCTAACAAAACATCTGCCGAGTGTAGTGTCAATGAAGTTTTCTACACATCTACACTGTATGTACGTATGTATGTTTCTATGTCTACAATGCCATTTATGGACCTGAAGAACAGGTCGGTGGAATCTTTAATCGGAATATTGTAGAGTAATTTCTCTGATAGACTCTACAAAGTCAATCATGATCATCTCAGTTTTCATTATCTTTTCTTAATATTCGTTTTCCTTCCCTACAGAACGATGGACCTTTCACATCTCCTGCCTTCTCGTGAGTCCGGAAAAGACATTGTATCTAGGGAAATACCTAGTTGGTTTGATGAAAGATCGAGTTACGCTAGACGACACCTCAGCAGTGTACGATCATACGACAGATACGTTGTCATTTTCCCTAAGTTATACTAAGTTGGCGAAAAATCCGTTCCCAGGAGTTTCGAAGAAAACAGGTGCAATTGACCTGACTGTCTCGAGTATCTTGATTCAGTTAATGCCTTTTGTTGTCTATTGATATTTACCTCGATTGACCAAGGATTAGGAATTCCCACTTTTCAAATTCGAAAAAGGGAGTGGAGAAGAAGGGTGAAAATAACCTGATGAGGTTTCATTCTATGAGTTTCTGCATTATTTTCAATGGGGGGTGCGCCTTGATTTTTTTTTTAGATTTTTAATCCAAAGTAGACTACATCCTGAGAATTTTGGCACCAACCGCGACCTTCTAGCGTGAGTAGATCTGTTTCTATGATTTTTCAAAGTTTCGACCGTTTATGACGTCACGCGCCCCTCTCGCCTGGGCGGGACCCCCCAGCCCACTGTGACGTCATAAACGGTCGAAACTTTAAAAATTCATAGGAAAAGATTTAGACACGCTAGAAGGTCGCGGTTGGTACCAAAATTCTCAGAATGAGGTCTACCTTAGATTAAAAATAACGATAAACAGTTTTTCATACCTAGGCGCACACCCTATTGCTGAGGTACGTACGATTTTAAGCATAATTTATCTACAGATCCCCCAAAGTATATTTCGCTTTCGTCCTACAAATTGTTACGTGATAATTCCAAAATACTCTAGAATAGTTTCCATACACGGGATGTGTTCAAATTTTTAAATTAAAAACATACTTCAATTATTAGTTAAAACAAGGAAAAATATTTAAATGATTATTTGTTTTTGTAACATGTTTAATGACGGCTTGTTAGGTTGACTTGTTATAACATTCACATGGTTAGATTTGAAACAAATTTTCTCTCAAGCTTAGATAAAGTGGATGAAAGTTTGGGACGACACTAGTGCCATCTCTCATCTCAGAATCATACCAGACCCCCGTTCCCTTTAGCCCCAACTTTTCGGGGAAATAAATTCGACAATTTCTGTTCGACAATTTCAGATACCAAGTGGAACCTATAAGGTGACAAGTAGAGGCTATATAGGGATAATCTCATCCGCGGGTCGTATATACGTGTAAATAATAACCCACATCCCGTCTCCTGACACCATGTATGCACATGACACCTTTCTTTGCGAATGTCAACAGACCAGATTTCCTTGTTGAGCCCGCGAACTGTCGATCTCTGGTTTTCTCTTCGAGTTTCAAAGGTTCGTTTCCCTTATGGAGGGGAAGTTCATATTTCTTCTGAGAAACCCGATGATGCTACCGCGTACCTCTCGACTTGGAGCAAGAACCGGCCGTATACGGTTGAACTTGAGGACGACGGCTGACAGAACGAGGAAAGTGTCGCGAATGGCGTACGACGGGCGGAAATTTGTTTTCGATCGATTTTTCGATTCTACGTACTCTGAAACAGACGGGGTAAATTGCTTCCTTGCTCGATGCCAAAGGTTCATTATTGAAAAACAATAAACCATCAATAAACAGTTGTGTAACAATTTGTAACGTTTTTAAACTAAGTTGAAAAAAACTAAATTTTTCAACTCCATTTTGGTTTATTATTTTCAGTAATGAACCTTTGGAATCGACCAAGAAAAAAAAAAAATTTTAACACCCCCTCAAAATTTGATGATTTACGTTTCAAGGTACGTAGAATCCAAAAATCGAATAAAAATTTGGCCGTCCGTCCGCCGTCCGCCGTACGCGGCACTTTTGCCACTTAGCATTGACCGATTTTGATGAAATTTGGTATGTAGGCTCCTTCTGGGGTCTAGTTGTGTCCCGAAGATTTTGGTTGATGTAGGTCACTTCCAAGGGTTCCAAAATCAATTTTGAAATTTTGAAAACGCCCTAACTCAAAAAAATTCGATATAAAGGTATTGTTTTCCTTCAATTTAAGATTCTATAGAATTTTTAGAATTCTTTGAGACCACCCGGAGCTCTGTAGGAAAAACCGTTCGCTCGCTACGAGAATTTAAACTTTGGACGTACGATAAATCAGAAACACGAGTGTGAATCGCAAAAAAGGCCTAATAGTCCAGTCAAATTAGCAGTTAGGGTTTGCATTAATTCCGGACAAAGCGAAACTTTTATGGGTGACTTGTGGGTGCCTATGGAACATGTTTTTAGTATATTCTACTAGATTCTCCTTGTGCTAACTTTTTGGTGCCCGAAAAACCGCGATTTTTCGGCACTTGTTTCAGTTTTTTGCCTATAACTCGTACACGATGCATCCTACGGAAAATTTTACTCCTTCCTTTATTAAACAGGATGAATTTCTGCGTCGAATGACCACCTGAAACGTTAAGATCGGTTCAGCCGTTTGGCCGAAATCGATCGTTGAAGTTTGGCGATTTTTCCCAAATTGGTTGAAAAATGGGTTACGCTCAAGTTTCAAGGCCTGTACATCAAAAACGGCGTATCCAACCAAAAAATGTCACATAATCAAAGTTGTAGAGAATCAAATTTTGTGTAAGAAAAGCATCCCCCCTTCCTCCCCCTTCCCACCCGCCCCTACCAAATGATAGAATAACGAAACAACTTCTGAGTAAACGAAATTATGAGTATTGAAAACGGTGTTGCAATCAAAAAATGTCATATAATCAAAGTGAAACGTCTGTTGTTCAACTTACTAAGGCACTGAGGTACTTGTAATACTAGAAAAGGCGAAAGAAAAAACATTCTCCTGGTCCTAACTTTTGGTGCCCGAAAAACCGCGATTTTTCGGCACTTGAATCAGTTTTTCGCCTATAACTCGTACACGATGCATCCTACGGAAAATGTTACTCAATCCTTTATTAAACAGGATGAATTTCTGCGTCGAATGACCACCTGAAACGTTAAGATCGGTTCAGCCGTTTGGCCGAAATCGATCGTTGAATTTTGCCGCTTTTTCCCAAATTGGTTGAAAAATGGGTTACGCTCAAGTTTCAAGGCCTGTACATCAAAAACGGCGTATCCAACCAAAAAATGACACATAATCAAAGTTGTAGAGAATCAAATTTTGTGTAAGAAAAGCATCCCCTCTTCCTCCCCCCCTCCCACCCGCCCCTACCAAATGATAGAATAACGAAACAACTTCTGAGTAAACGAAATTATGAGTATTGAAAACGGTGTTGCAATCAAAAAATGTCATATAATCAAAGTGAAACGTCTGTTGTTCGACCTAAGGCACTGAAGTACTTATAATAATAGAAAAGGCAAAAGAAAAAACATCTCCTAGATTCTCCTTTTGCTCACTTTTTGGTGCCCGAAAAACCACGATTTTTCGGCACTTGTTCCAGTTTTTCGCCTATAACTCGTACACGATGCATCCTACGGAAAATTTTACTCAATCCTTTATTAAACAGGATAAATTTCTGCGTCGACTGACCACCTTCATTTTTTAGATCGGTTCAGCCGTTTGGCCGAAATCGATCGTTGAAGTTTGGCGATGTTTCCCAAATTGGTTGATCGCCAAAACTTCAACGATCGATTTCGGCCAAACGGCTGAACCGATCTAAAAAATGAAGGTGGTCAGTCGACGCAGAAATTCATCCTGTTTAATAAAGGATTGAGTAAAATTTTCCGTAGGATGCATCGTGTACGAGTTATAGGCGAAAAACTGGAACAAGTGCCGAAAAATCGTGGTTTTTCGGGCACCAAAAAGTGAGCAAAAGGAGAATCTAGGAGATGTTTTTTCTTTTGCCTTTTCTATTATTATAAGTACTTCAGTGCCTTAGGTCGAACAACAGACGTTTCACTTTGATTATATGACATTTTTTGATTGCAACACCGTTTTCAATACTCATAATTTCGTTTACTCAGAAGTTGTTTTGTTATTCTATCATTTGGTAGGGGCGGGTGGGAGGGGGGGAGGAAGAGGGGATGCTTTTCTTACACAAAATTTGATTCTCTACAACTTTGATTATGTGACATTTTTTGGTTGGATACGCCGTTTTTGATGTACAGGCCTTGAAACTTGAGCGTAACCCATTTTTCAACCAATTTGGGAAAAAGCGGCAAAATTCAACGATCGATTTCGGCCATACGGCTGAACCGATCTTAACGTTTCAGGTGGTCATTCGACGCAGAAATTCATCCTGTTTAATAAAGGATTGAGTAACATTTTCCGTAGGATGCATCGTGTACGAGTTATAGGCGAAAAACTGAATCAAGTGCCGAAAAATCGCGGTTTTTCGGGCACCAAAAAGTTAGGACCAGGAGAATGTTTTTTCTTTCGCCTTTTCTAGTATTACAAGTACCTCAGTGCCTTAGTAAGTTGAACAACAGACGTTTCACTTTGATTATATGACATTTTTTGATTGCAACACCGTTTTCAATACTCATAATTTCGTTTACTCAGAAGTTGTTTCGTTATTCTATCATTTGGTAGGGGCGGGTGGGAGGGGGGAGGAAGGGGGGATGCTTTTCTTACACAAAATTTGATTCTCTACAACTTTGATTATGTGACATTTTTTGGTTGGATACGCCGTTTTTGATGTACAGGCCTTGAAACTTGAGCGTAACCCATTTTTCAACCAATTTGGGAAAAATCGCCAAACTTCAACGATCGATTTCGGCCAAACGACCGAACCGATCTTAACGTTTCAGGTGGTCATTCGACGCAGAAATTCATCCTGTTTAATAAAGGAAGGAGTAAAATTTTCCGTAGGATGCATCGTGTACGAGTTATAGGCAAAAAACTGAAACAAGTGCCGAAAAATCGCGGTTTTTCGGGCACCAAAAAGTTAGCACAAGGAGAATCTAGTAGAATATACTAAAAACATGTTCCATAGGCACCCACAAGTCACCCATAAAAGTTTCGCTTTGTCCGGAATTAATGCAAACCCCCCCCCCCCCCTTTTTTTGGCTAATTTGACTGGACTATAATCTCCGTTCAAATTAAAGCTGACCGAAATGCGATCGATGTTTTTCTTCATCTTGGATGGTTGGTGGCTTTGCAGACGAGTGATCTATATAAAAATAATAAACCATTGTGTAATGATTTGCAGTGTTTTGATTTCTTATTTTGGTTTATTCCAATATTTGGTATTTAATTCCTAGTTTCGGTTAATTTCCAATTAGGATTTCCAATAATGGACACTTGGGGAAAACATCTTCGTTATTATACCTTTATAATAAAGGTATGGTTTGTCCATAAATGTAAAATAGTATTGCATTTTAAGAATCGAATTAGACCACCCAGAGCACTGTAGGACCTGCCTAGTGACGATTCGATACTTTCGATATTTTGTTTCGATATTTCCGATATTTGTATCGATATTTTTCTTGCGATATTATCGAATATCGAAAGGAAAATATTGATATCGAAAGAAAAAAATTATCGGTTGTGATGGTTATATTCCTTCCCACTGCAATTTATCAATTTCTCCTAAAATATAAATAATAATAAAAACCAAAATGAATAGAAATGGAAGATGAATGTATTATATTACGTATTGATACAACTTTTAACAAGTAAAATTTGAACTGGCATTAAGTATATAGATAAAAAAACGATGCAAAAACATACATTCGATATCAGTGAAATCAACATTTTTCATTCGATAATTTATCGTGATCACTGATATTGATTTTAAAAAACGATGCAAAAACATATTCGATATAAGTGAAATCAGTATTTTTCTTTCAATATTCTATCGACATCACTAATATTGATAAAAAATATGCAAAACATATTCGATATCAGTGAAATCAATATTGTTCTTTCGATAATTTATCGATATCACTGATATTAATTTTAAAAATATGCAAAAACATATCCAATATCAGTGGAATCAGTATTTTTCTTTCGATATTCTAGCGATATCACTGATGTTTATTCTAAAAAAGCGATGCAAAAACATATTTGATAGGTAGGTATCAGTGAAATCGTTATTTTTCTTTCGATATTCTATCGACATCATTAATATTGATAAAAAATATGCAAAACATATTAGATATCAGTGAAATCAATATTGTTCTTTCGATAATTTATCGATATCACTGATATTAATTTTAAAAATATGCAAAAACACATCCAATATCAGTGGAATCAGTATTTTTCTTTCGATATTCTAGCGATATCACTGATGTTTATTCTAAAAAAGCGATGCAAAAACATATTTGATAGGTAGGTATCAGTGAAATCGTTATTTTTCTTTCGATATTCTATCGACATCATTAATATTGATAAAAAATATGCAAAACATATTCGATATCAGTGAAATCAATATTGTTCTTTCGATAATTTATCGATATCACTGATATTAATTTTAAAAATATGCAAAAACATATCCAATATCAGTGGAATCAGTATTTTTCTTTCGATATTCTAGCGATATCACTGACGTTTATTCTAAAAAAGCGATGCAAAAACATATTTGATAGGTAGGTATCAGTGAAATCGTTATTTTTCTTTCGATATTCTATCGACATCATTAATATTGATAAAAAATATGCAAAACATATTCGATATCAGTGAAATCAATATTGTTCTTTCGATAATTTATCGATATCACTGATATTAATTTTAAAAATATGCAAAAACACATCCAATATCAGTGGAATCAGTATTCTTCTTTCGATATTCTAGCGATATCACTGATGTTTATTCTAAAAAAGCGATGCAAGAACATATTTGATAGGTAGGTATCAGTGAAATCGTTATTTTTCTTTCGACATTCTATCGACATCACTAATATTGATAAAAAATATGCAAAACTTATCAGTGAAATCAATATTGTTCTTTCGATAATTTATCGATATCACTGATATTAATTTTAAAAATTGGTATGCAAAAACATATTCAATATCAGTGGAATCAGTATTTTTCTTTCGATATTCTAGCGATATCACTGATGTTTATTCTAAAAAAGCGATGCAAAAACATATTTGATAGGTAGGTATCAGTGAAATCGTTGTTTTTCTTTCGATATTCTATCGACATCACTAATATTGATAAAAAAAGATGAAAAACATATTCGATATCAGTGACAATGTCACATCAATATTTTTCATTCGATAATCTATCGATATTAGTGATATCGATATTTTTCTTCCGATATTTTAATGATATCGGTACTGCCTTCCGATATTATTTCGATGTTAAATATCGTATCGAAGGGTACATCGAATCGTCACTAGACCTGCCGTTCACTACTTGAAGTTGTTGTTCACTACCATTTCTACTAAAGCTAAAGAAAAATACGATAATAATACGATAATATGTTTTACGATTTAACACGAGTTAAATCGTAAAATTTACGATAACATTTAATGTTAGTTCACTTTCGGGAAAGTAGGCCAAACATCTGTACAAAATTCAGCTGATCAAATGCGATATTTGTTCTTTCCTCGAATAGTGTTCCCTGTTACTCAGTTTTTATTAACTGACTGTTACACAACATGTAATACATATATTTTCATCGTAAACATGTTGTTTTTTTCTAAAATTAACAAAAAAGTTGTTTTTCCTCAGTAACCTGAACCAAATTCAGTTATGAATATAAGGGCACCCATAACTCTCGGAAAACGATGTTTAGCTGTCATACATTTTCTGTCAAAATAAACATGATCGTTAACCTTGCACGAAAATATGTCTCATCTTAGCAGGCCAGTACAGACAAATGATAAACTGTTGTGTAATAAAGCAGCGTTTATGGTAGACAGTCACTATGACGGTTTCAGTGTCTGTTTGTCTGTGGTCATTTATCCATTGTATTCTGAGAAGACGTTTAACGTTATCGAAATGACTTTGGAATCCCCTACTCAATCCGCAGTATTGCAAAAAAACATGAAAAATCCTCTCACAATTACGAGTCTCTAAAGCCTTTTTTTGCCAGATGGCTGAGATCGAGAACCGTCGAAATTTATGTTTGCCAATGAATCCATCCTTCACAAAACAACAAATGGTCGTATCTCAAGAGACTCGTTTAATTCGATCCAGGCTGACCCACTTACGAGGTTGTACCGACAACAAAGCGTCTCGACAGCCAATGGGAAACGAGGAATTTTTAAATGGTATTGTGACCGCCAGGAAGGCGCAATAAAACCGAGAAGAAGGTGGTTACTCTTTCTTTTGCATGGCCATATGGGATAGAGTTCTCACTCGTAAATTTTTTTCTTCTAATAATCATTCATTTAAAAAAGTAAATTTATTGTCCATATACTCATGTAGGTGAAATGATTCAACTCAAACCTGAGCTTTATTCAGTCAAGAACGTAACATAGTTGAATGAAAATTATTGGATTGAAGAAGAAGGATAAGATACATCAGATGTATTATCCTTACATCTGATGTATTATAGTATACATTAGATTCTGGTATCGAAGGAAACATAACTATATAACAACCATAACTGGAGTTAACTTCACTACATTCTCCCCGCCTAGGAGAAAGTTACGTAGTCCTTCAAGTACGCAGGAGGACGGCGATTTCTAGTCGGGCGAAGAGACTCAGTTGCGGTTGGCACTGGTATTTCTTGACTAGGAGAAGCTTCTTCCGAAATCAAGACATTCTCAGAGCTTGCTGGAGGATTCACTACCCCTTGGAATTGGCTTGTAGGAGATTGATTGGATTGGATGTGCGAGTGAGATGGAGAGCTTGGTGGGGTGAAATTCTGAGGAGGAGATGAGGGTGGAAATCTGTTGTTACGTAACCTTGTATGATTGCAGAGTAACTTGTCGAAGCCATAGACACTTTACTAGCTTCTGGGAGGATGGGAATTTTATGCGAGGAAACAAATTCCTCATTAATGTAGCTGCTAGAACTGCCAGTATCTATCAGACAGTTAGCCTTTAGATGTTTTCCTAAAGTGACCTGTACAACTGCCTTCCGTAGCAGACCAGGATTGGCGGCAATGAGAGTAGCTGAGGTCTCATGGTCGGTATCTACCATGGCAGACGTTGTTTTCTTTCTAAGGTTAGATTGACAGACAACAGCAAAATGCCCTTTCCTCTGACAGGATTGACAGGACGCATCCCGCGCAGGACACTCGGAACGAGGGTGTCTAGCCTTCCCACAGAACCAACATGGTTCCTGCTTGGTACCTTGCCTGTGTCTGTTGGAATGTTGCCTGTTCAAAGCCATGACAGTTTCCTTATTGTTTGCGTCATGAGAATCAGAGTAAGTGGAAGCAGATGTGGACGGATGAGAGGCATAGTACTGAGCATGCTTGCTGCCTGACTCTATCGCTCGAGCTTTCTCTATGGCAACTTCCAAAGGAAGGGTATTGTTTTCCAATAGACGTTTACGTATCTCCGCAGATGAAATACCATTTATAAATGAGTCTCTAATCATGTCGTCACGATTGACATCTGCTGTGACAGACTTGAACTCGCAGTCCTTGCTAAGAGTTTTGAGGGCTTGGACAGACTGATCGATAGACTCATCAGCATGCTGCTTCCTAGTGAGTAGGCAGAATCGTGCAAACACTTCATTATTCGGTTTAATGTAGAGATTGTTCAGCGTTTCTGCAGCAGTTGCAT
The DNA here is from genome assembly GCA_009739505.2 of Apolygus lucorum. NCBI lineage: Eukaryota > Metazoa > Arthropoda > Insecta > Hemiptera > Miridae > Apolygus > Apolygus lucorum. The sequence continues at coordinate 1,991,150 of CM019168.2, read as the reverse complement.
AACTAGTGCATTCAGAAATGAATTCGTATACGGAATATGAAAGAAAGTTTATCAATACCTTTTTCTTCTTAGCTTCAAGAATGTCAGGCTCCGACTCTTCTAGGTAGTTTTCGAACGTCACAAGCCAATGAGCCCATTCTTTGCTTGCTGATGGAACATCTGGTAGCGTATCGAAACGACGTGGCTTCAAAGCTTTTTCCATGATAGTAACTTGACTGAATAAATTGAAATGATTCAACTCAAACCTGAGCTTTATTCAGTCAAGAACGTAACATAGTTGAATGAAAATTATTGGATTGAAGAAGAAGGATAAGATACATCTGGTATCGAAGGAAACATAACTATATAATAACCATAACTGGAGTTAACTTCACTACAGTAGGTACTCACATAGTGCTTCCTAAACATCGAAAAATCATGTACAGTACTGCTGATTCATTATAGAAAAATTGTTGGTAAAATTTACAATAAACTTGCGTTATACCCTGGAGTTCCATGAGGTCTAACTGATGGTGTTAAGTTGCATCGCACCAAATCAGTGTTCACAGTGGTAGGATGATAAGAAGATCTGAGACGTCCCACGATTCTTAAGCTGGTCTGTCATGCTTTCAGTGTTATGCAGCAATGCACAAACTCGGAGATGTTAGTGTTACTTTAGAGCTCACACCTTCCTAGGAATCTACGCCTAGTATAGGGGTATTTTTCTATTCTACACAATCGACCTGCCAATGAACGACATGACAAGTGTACTATGAATGAATGAATGAATGAATGAATGAATGAAAACATGCCTTTATTATAAACAATAAATAATACAATTCTTGATAACGAGGAGCCATGCAATAATCGTGGCCACATAGGGCCGTCCGATGAGTTTGCCATAACAACTTACAACTCTAATGCAATACAGAATCCAACAACCTTACTAGAACTGCCTACCTTAAATATATACTTGCAACCTTAATATATAGAAAACAATTAATATCAATTGATCAAATCAAACAAATCACCTACATAAATCCATATTCAATCATCGTTTTGTGCCTTAGTTGCCATGCCACCGAGCAGTACCTAATCAAACTAACATTCCCAGACTTAATAATCCCCAAATACTCATCCCAGCCAAGTTCTGCCCTACCCAGGTATCGCCGTCTCAAGGTAACATTTTCCAATGAAATGAAAAGCATTTTCAACTTCGCCACCGCTACACAAGTCACAAGTCTGATTATTTGACCCATACGACCTATACTTCAACGCTAAAAGGTCACCCCTGATCTTGAAAACCCACCTACATTGTTGAAACTCCTCAAACTTGCTCAATGGTACTATGTCACTCTCACATCTAAGGGCCACGTACTGAGGGTGATTTCGAGAGCTACGCACCTTTTCCTCAAATTCGGAATACATTGTTTTGGCTATTAACTCAAGACTTTTATCGACTAGCGTTTTCCATTCGCTGAGGTCCGCATGCTGATTCAATGGGATGACAAGTGTACTATGAATCTTCACACGCTTTGGTTCGAGGTACGATGGCACAAATCGAATCATCATATATTTGTATACTTGAACTATCATGTATTGGATGATATCAAAAGAGGAAATTAGGTACACAGTAACGAGGAGTGTCTTAGAGGTTATTCATGAACACATTGAATGGAGATTGAAGGAGATGGACAGAAAGGTAGCTTGGAGGGAAGTACCTGCCCCCTTCAAGGAGGGAAGCCACTCAATCGAAATTGATTTCCTACTCACCCAATCAAGATGACAATATATTTTGATAGCTGTCGCCAAAAAGGTTTATGTAATTAGATGAGTTTCGGAAAAACTTCAGGAATCGTTTTAGAATAATTCAAAACGGATTTCAATGAAAAAAGTCTGCCAAGTGGGTGTGGCACATAGCTTCCTCGTATACATTGCCCGATTGTATAGGTGATCCGATGCTAGTATCTAGTAGCTAGTATCAAAACATCAATCTCTAAGTACCTTAAGTACCTTGCACTACCCTCTTAGGGGACCATCTCTCGTCAACCCACAAAATCATTGAAAATTTCATGCAATTCGGATAAAAACTGTATAAGTTATGGCTGTTACTAAGATTGTAGGTTTGCACATGCGCAATCAGGGGGCGATGATTTACTCAGGCAAATATCAACACCCAAATCCGCATAATTCCCAGGAAATGACATAGAAATCAGACAAGAAAAGTTATAAGGATTCCATGACAGACAGACAGACACGGAAACAAAATTGTTCAGGAAGGCCAGAAACGTAAAACGCGAGTGGAAATTTTGATTTTGGAGAACATTTTTTTCCAACCTTGAAAACTGAAAACAACGCTTCCACCTTGTAGACTCGGAAGCAATAATAAAAGGTCAATGCTGAAAATTTTGAGTCCATTGCGATAGTTTTATGTTCTTTGAAATTCGCTGATGGTTCACTAAAGACAACTCGACAAGGAATTAATATTAAGGTAAGATCACTCAAGTACCCTAATATTAAGGTAGGTATACAATAATAATCATAATAAAATATTGATTATCGCTGAATCTGTCATTTGAAAATCAATCCCTTCTGTAAGAGGGCTCTCTGGCATGTTTCCTCATGTGCTTGTGATCCAGAAAACATCGCTCCTATTTTCCTCAACTTTTCACTTTCGGATTTTGGCCAGCTTTTGGGAAGTTCCTGAGAGACAACCAAACTCCGATTGAGGGCGTTTCGCCCCCTTCATCCCCGGACGACCGGGGTGGAGCAGAGGAGGAAGCCTTGGAGTGGGACGTCCCATTTGAAAGGCCTCCGTACCAACTATGCAAATCGGAACGCGGGTTCACCGACCCCGACCCAGATCAGATCAAAAGTTGTAATGTAGAAAGCGCGGGGAGTCCTCGGAGCGAAAATCCTTCCCGGATCGCGAATCCCCCCATGAAGCACAGACAGACATACACGTCATCTTGTTGAACGGGAACGTTCAAGGAACTTCATAACAAAAAGTGCGAGTGAAGGTAGGCTACCTGTTCTTTTCAGTAGGCTAATAAAGCCTGGAGGGACATATTTAGGTCGCAGTGGAGGGAGTCTGCAAATCAGCGGCAATCCTCCCGCCTTTTAATTTAAAAAGATTATTGCGTCGAAAAAAATAATAAACCAAAAAAGAACCACGCTTATCGGTCGAAAACAAAGGCCTGGGCAGAGTACCTATGAATAAGAGCGAAATCACACGTTTATCAAGCTCGGACCTACCCTTTACCCCTTACGTAATTAAACATATTGTTTAGTAATGCATGCATTCCAGGGAACGTCCCATTGCATAAGCATTAGGTCAATTAATACCAGTTGGTAAGCGAAAAAACTGTTCACTCGATGTAATTTATTAAGCATTTTAGGCAAGAAATAGTGACCCCCCTCTTCACCATTATCCACCACAAAATGTCTAGCGGCATGGGAGCCTCGAATTTGAAGAGCATTTTAAAAACCATGATCTACGACACCCAACAAGCGATTTCGAGATCAACCCCCCCCCCCCCCACCCACTCTTTGGTGCCAGTCTGGCACTTCCATCTATTTGTTTTGGTAGGCAGTCCGTTGAAGCTCATTTCCGTATTCAAGGTAAAACACAAAAAAAAAAATTAAAAACCCATGAAATATGCGATTTATGGTGTTCTGGCACCATGGAGGCACCACTATTAGTTCCATGGTGAGACAGAGAATAATTCATGAAAATCCGGAGGTATAATGAGAATTTTTCCACAATTTCAGAACTTGGGTACAATTAGTAAGCTATAAAGGAACCGAAATATTGAAAAATCGGATATTTTGTGAATATTATCCCCCCACCCATCCCCTCCCCTTGCAAATTTTGATACTCTGGTGAAATAGTGTGCAATTTGGAAGATTTATGAGTCGAACAAAAAAAAAGAAACACTCAAAACGGCTGGAAATTGAGGCCTGGGCAGATTTTACAGGATTATGCCCGCAAACGCACGTTTTTTGAGCATTAACCCCCCCTTTCCCCCCCTTAAAAAACAAAATCCGAAATTCCGGTGACGTAGTGCACAACTAGATAGTTTTCCGCGTCGAACAAAAAAAGAACCACGAAAATCGGTTGAGAACTAAGGCCTGTGCAGACGACTCGAGATTTTGTCACACACACACACACACACAGACATTCACCTATGGTTTTTTTTTCGCGGATTTGGATTCAGAATGGTCTAAAACGAATTAGTGTGTGGTTATTTTTTTCTGTTGAGTGTTGTCCTCCTTCACCCCAGATCGATCGCATAAGGACGCCCAAGTCTTACTGTGGGACGTCCTAAAAAGCTGCAAATTACTACAAAAAGGTTTATTGTTTTTCTGATAGATCGCTCATCTGCAAAGAACACAGTTTTGCCATTACCACCAACCATAGTTACTTCACACCTACTTAACAATCAAGTTTATTTGGAAGAAATAAACTCTTTACACTCAATTCGAAGAAATAAGGATTTGTGGGTTCCTTCATTAGGCAATTTGCTAAGGACGCAAAACGGAATACAACTCGAAGAAACGAACAACAATCGCATTTTGGTCAGCTAAAATTTGAACGGAGATTAGGCCTCTTTTGCGATTCATACTCGTGTTTCCGATCTATCGTAAATCCAGCTGAAGTCCTTATAGAGACCGAGCGGTTAGGTCCTACAGGGGTCTGGGTGGTCTTATTCGATTCCAAAATTCGATACTACCTTAAATCGATGGAAAAAACAATACCTTTATATAAAAATTTTGTGAGTTAGGGCGTTTTTCAAAATTTCAACACTTATTGTTCAACCCTTAGAAGTGACTGACATTAACCAAAAGCTTCGGGGCACAACTAGACCCCAAATGGGACCCATACACCAAATTTCATCAAAGTCGGTCCATGGGAACTAAGGGAAGTGCCTCATATGGCGTACCACCAGCGGACGAATGGAAACATTTTTATTCGATTTTTGGATTCTACGTTGGAACGTAAACCAACAAATTTTGCGAATGTGGGGGGGGGGGGTAACAAAAATTTTCTTTATCGATTCCAAAGGTTCATTATTGAAAACAATAAACGAAAAAGTACCTACTGCGTCGAACAAAAAAAGAACCTGGCAAGATTAAGGTCGAAATCGCACGTTTTTAAATGTCTCACCCCCCCCCCCCCCCTTCATTTCAACAGCAAAATTGAAAAACCTCTTGTTCTGATACTTATTATTAGTTTATTATTTTCGAATTGGTTAATTACCTAGGCATTAGAATTTATGAGTTACGTTGTGAGCTTCCCACTGCTCACTCGCATGGAATGACTTCGAACAAATCATTGACCACAGGTCACAAACCCAGGTGCCTACAGACCGGACGATAACATTGTTGAAAACATTGTTATTAACATTTTTCAGTAAGATTTCTTTCAGACCGGAGGCAACACTGTTGACGACAATGTTATCGACATCGGGCGAGTGGAATTGTTAATAACATTGTTACGGCGCACGAAAAATGCTGACAACAATTCCTCCTTCGAAATGTTACCAAAAACATTGTTGGCAACATTTTTGGTAACAAAGTTATTTTTTCCGTCAACATTGTTAGTAACACTGTTGTCAACACTGAGTTTTGTTATCGAGCCATGAGCGATAACAAACCGGGATTTCTGGTAACATTGTGTTTCACAGGATTTTGAGCCTTTAAATTGGTGGGAGAAGGGTAGACTGTGATTCACACTGTTGCACTGACGACGAACTGTGGAGGACATTTTGGTTTCTTTGATTAATTATGTGCAGTAGTGACAAGGGAAGTAGTGAAGTGGGAATAATGAATTGGGAAAAGGACGAAGTAGTAATGAGAGTCTCATCTTTTCGGATATCCTCGAGAACGTCCCGGCTTTCTCTCTTCGCCAAGTATGGCCGTACCCATACTCTCCTGTGTCGTCTAGCTGACAAGCACAAAACTACGACGCACGCTGCAGCAGTTGCTAAGTCAGCCATAGTCCATCGAGTACTGGAGAACACCTACTTGTTCACACCCAAATGTTATTACTTTGAATGTTAACAACATTGTGGATAACATTGTTAGAAAACTAGACCCAAAAAAGCAGATGGATGAATTTTTGGCAACAAAAAAGTTGACGACATTGTTGCCAACAATGTTGGTAACTAATTTTCCAGATCATCACTTTTTGTTTCCAACATTTTTGTTATCTACAATGTTATGTTAATAACAATGTTTTCCACTAACATTTGGTCTGTAAAGGCCTTTAGACTCTGTACACCTCTAAGGAGATCTAGATGAGACTTCTCCCTACCATTGAATGGCACTGATGAGTTAAATACCTGTTGAGAAATTCGAGTGGAGTCGGAAGATTAGTATAGAGTAGAGTTGGAGATTTGAGGGATGAAATCAAGGTCACCAATCACAGCACAATCACTCCGACCAGTGTTTCGAAGAGCCCACCACATCGCAAAATATAAATTGGCGGATCTCCTACTCAAAATGGATATTCACACCAAACAATGATTCACAACAGGCTTCTAGAGCCACCACCCCGAACTAGAAAAAGAAGAATGATGCTGCCCTTGGCAGGTAGCAGAGAGCTGGTTCCATTGGGCATGCAGAGGGTAGGTTTTCTCTGTAACAACTCCAGTTCAGAGCAGTTTCTAGGAAGTTGGGAGAAGGGCAGCCATCGGTCCCTCCCAGAAAGCTAAGAAGCCTACAAGGCCAACTGACCTTTGTTTTGTTTGTGTTTACCCCAAATAAACCACATTATAACTTTCTTTTGCTTCCGAGTCTACCAAGGTAGCGGAAGCTTTGTTTTCACTTTTCAAGGATGAAAAAAAAAGTTCTCCAAAATCAAAATTTTCACTCGCGTTTTGCGTTTTAGACCTTTCTGAACAATTTTGGTTCCGTGTCTGTGTGTCTGTCTGTCTGTCATGAATTCCTTGTAACGCACATAATTATACGAAGTTATTGTCCGATTTCTATGAAATTTTCAGGGATTGTGCGGGTTGGTGTGTAGACGGTCCCCTATGAAAATCATCATCCTCGGACTGATAGAAGCGACTGCGCATGCGCAAACGTGAATTCCTTGTAACAGCCATAACTTCTACATTTTCCATCCGATTTCAATGAAATTTTCGGGGATGTTACAGATTAGTATTTAGATGGTCCCCTATGAAGATCATTACCTTCGGACTGATAGTAGCCACTGCGCATGCGCAAACGTGAATTTCCTTGTAACGGCCATAATTTCCACATTTTCCACCCGATTTCTATGAAATTTTCAGGGATTATGTGAATTAGATTGTAGATGGTCCCCTATGAAAATCATCATCCCCGGACTGATAGAAGCGACTGCGCATGCGCAAACGTGAATTCCTTGTAACGGCCATAACTTCTACATTTTCCATCCGATTTCGAAGAAATTTTCGGGGATGTTACAGATTAGTATATAGATGGTCCCCTATGAAAATCATCACCTTTGGACTGATATTAGCCACTGAGCATGCGCAAACGCGAATTTCCTTGTAACGGCCATAACTTCTACATTTTCCATCCGATTTCAATGAAGTTTTCTGGGATGTTACAGAGCAAAATAGATAGAGCAAATTAGATTGTAGATGGTCCCCTATGAAAATCATAGAGAATGGTTTTTCGTAGAGAGATTCATTCATAGAGGGAATGGTCTGTGAAAATCTCAAATCCTATTCATTACATTAATAGCCTCAATAGCTCAGAGGTAGCGCATAGATCTGTCCCCCAGGGGTCCCAGGTTCGAATCCCAGCCGAGGCTAAGTATTTTTTTGATCCAATCACATACATCTACTCACTTAATTTTTCATCCGAATTTGATGTAATTTTCTAGGATTGTCCAGATTAGCGTGTAGATGGTCCCCTATGAGGGTAGTGAAAGGTACTTAGAGATTGGTGTTTTGAGATTAACTACTATGCATCGGATCATCTATACAATCGGGTTATGGATACGAGGAAGCTATGTGCCACACCCACTTGGCAGACGTTTTTTTAGTTGAAACAAATCTCTTCCCTGGCGACCAACCCAAAACATGGTCACTACAGGGTGTTTTACGAAAAGGTTACACCCCCCTTCATTTCCGCAAAATACAGCGTAAAAAATTCCGACCAACGCAATTCTTCATGATTTTTTGTGAGGATCTCAGGAAAATACTTTTGCGCAAAAAAGTTGCGCGCAATCGTGCGCAATTGACACTAACTTCATTTTTTCAAATGGAACCCCCCCTTTTTTATTACAGATCCGGATTCTACGTCAAATTTCACGAGAAATTCATACCCACATCGATTTGTTTTATTGCGCGCAACCTGGCTTTTTGAACGCTCCAAGTTGCGCAACTCCACAATTGCGCAAAAATTAGGTTTTGGAGAACCCTATGTGTGGCACATGTTTTTCCATCATTTTTTAACGCTGAATCACAGGGTGTCATCCGTTTTGAGAAAAACCAAGATTTAAGAGGAAAAATTAACATTTCTTTCACGAAAACATCAATTTTGAGGTCGAAATCATGTTTATTTTTTATTTTCTCTCCTCCTTTTGAACCACGGGCTTGGGCCCGTCTACGGTGGAGTTAAAAATAAAAACTGACAGCATGATCATGCTTGAACTGAATAAAATTACCTAAAAACTCATAACGATTTAAAAAGAGCGATTTTTTCACTAAAAACAACCGAATTTTTGGCCGGCATTTTGATAAATTCCAGTCAAATTGAAAAACGGATGTCACCATGTGATTCAGCGTTAAAAAATGATGAAAAAGCATGTGCCACACTAAGGGTTCTCCAAAATCTAATTTTTGTGCAATTGTGGAGTTGCGCAACTTAGAGCGTTCAAAAAGCCAGGTTGCGCGCAATAAAACAAATCGATGTGGGTATGAATTTCTCATGAAATTTGACGTAGAATCCGAATCTGTAATAAAAAAGGGGTGGTTCCATTTGAAAAAATGAAGTTAGTGTCAATTGGGCACGATTGCGCGCAACTTTTTTGCGCAAAAGTATTTTTCCTGAGATCCTCACAAAAAATCATGAAGAATTGCGTTGGTCGGAATTTTTTACGCTGTATTTTGCCAAAATGAAGGGGGGTGTAACCTTTTCGTGAAACACCCTGTATAATTGAAAATCGTGATAATAGCATTCCAAACAATATTTCATTGCTAATAATTATAGGATGATTACATTAATTTAGTATAAATTATTTTGACATAGATAATGTTTTTTGGCTGAGGATCATGACAAAATAAGCGTCATCGTGATTTGAAAAAAAAAATGTAATAGGTAACTAAGTTGTTTACTGTTTAGTAGAACGTTATTTGGTTTATTATTTTCAATAATAAGCCTTTGGAATCGAGCAAGAAAAAAAAAATTTAACCCCCCCCCCTCTCAAAATTTGATGTTTTACGTTTCAAGGTACGTAGAATACGAAAATCGAATAAAAAATTTTCCGTCCGAAGCCATTTTTACTTCTATTGAACGCAGGAAGCTGAAATTTGAGAGGGAAGGTCAAGGGAGAATACAGATGGTGGTAGTTGCTATTGATGGAGAACCAGTGATCTATACAGAAGGGTGATCTATACAGAAAATAATAAACCTTTGAGCAATGATTTGCAGCGTTCTTGGATATTACACTATCGTATTTACGAGTAAACTAGGTATTTCATTAAGGCCAATCATCCCGAGAATAGTTCCAGAAACAGCCACCACGTTGCGCTTCAAAATGAACACAAACGTAGTTCACGTTTTTCTCCTCGCCTGTTCATCCAATTTTCAATCTGAAAATTTTATTGTACTCAGAATACATGTGTGAATGGCGCTCAACCCTTAAAGTTTGTTAATTTTTCAAAATTGTACATTTTTTGAAATTTTAAAATTTTGAAATATTTATTTTGGGCGTTTAGGATAATTTTTTCGAAAAACTGGGATAATAGCGCACAACGGCAATTAAGTGAGAGTCTATAAAAATTGCAATTTTGAAGATAGTGTGTGCAGCGCGATCGGAAAGCGTCGGGGCGGCGAATGCTTGGACTTCAAAACATATTGTTTAGTAATGCATGCATTCCAGGGGACGTCCCATTTGATAAGCATTAGATAAGTTTAACCAGCTGGTAAGCGATAAAACAGTTTCAATCGATGTAATTTATTAATTATTTTAGATAAGAAATAGTGACCCTCCCTCCCCATTCACCGTTATCCACTAAAACATTTCTAGCGGTATGGGAGCCTCAAATCTGAAGAGCATTTTGAAATCCATGATCTACGATACCCAACATGCGAATTCGAGTTCACCCCCCACCTCACCCTTATCCACCATAACATTTCTAGCGGCATGGGAGCCTCGAATCTGAAGAGCATTTTGAAATCCATGATCTACGATACCCAACATGCGAATTCGAGTTCACCCCCCCCCCGCCACACCAATGGTGCCGGGCTGGCACCAAAGCGGAAATACGTCATAACATTGAAGTTTCATCTATTAGTTTTAATAGGCAGTCCGTCGAGGTTAACGTCCGTATTCAAGGTGAAACACAAAAAAAAAACCACGAATTATGCGGTTTATGGTGTCCTGGCACCATGGTGGCACCACTATTAGTTCCATGGTGGCACGGAGAATAATTCATGAAAATCCAGAGGTATAATGAGAATTTTCCCTCAATTTCAAAGGTTGGGTACAATTAGTAAGCAGTAAAGGAATCGAAATATTGAAAAATCGGATATTTTGTGAATATTATACCCCCACCCATCCCCTCCCCTTGCAAATTTTGGTACTCTGGTAAAATCATGTACTACTCGGAAGTTATTTGAGTCAAACAAAAAAAGAAACACGCAAATCGGTTAGAAATTGAGGCCTGGGCAGATTTTACAAGATTACCCCCGCAAACGCACGTTTTTTTAAGCATTAACCCCCCCTTTCCCCCCCTTAAAAAGCAAAATTCAAAACTCCGACGCCGTAGTGCACAACTAGATAGTTTTTCGCGTCGAAGAAGAAAAGAACCACGAAAATCGGTTGAGAACTAAGGCCTGGGCAGACGACACAAGATTATGCCCAAAAACGCACGTTTTTTGAGCATTAACCCCCCCTTTCCCCCCCTTAAAAGGCAAAATTCAAAATTCCGGCGACGTAGTGCACAACTAGATAGTTTTCCGCGTCGAACAAAAAAAGAACCAGGAAAATCGGTTGAGAACTAAGGGCTGTGCAGACGACACAAGATTTTGTCACACACACACACACACACACACACACATACACACACACACACACACAGACATACACCTATGGTTTTTTTCGTGGATTTGGATTCAGAATGGTCTAAAACGGATTACTGTGTGGTTATTTTTTTTTCTGTTGAGTGTTGTCCAACCTCACCCCAGATCGATCGCATAAGGACGCCCAAGTCTTACTGTGGGACGTCCTAAAAAATCGAAGGCGGGTGAGGAATGCGCTGGCTTTCAGAGACCCAAACAAGGAGTTTCGGGGTCAGAAGTTAATCCGGTGCGTTGACAACAACATGGGGCGGGCGGGCGGTACTTGGAAGAATCACCAGACTCGAAATGTTTCTTGATGAATTACCTTTTCTTCATAATCTACTTTTTTCGCTCAAGGTATCTTTGAATAACCCAGTGATAGTTCTTACAGTTGATAGTGCTATTTTTGACTACTTTGTTTCCTGTAATTTATTATGTTTTCTTGTATTAGGTAAGCTATTGTATTGTATTATTAGCTATAAGCGTCGAAGTTTATGATCCATAATAATGGGAAATGCATCTAGACTTCTTCTTCCAAATCAGAAAATTTTCAACTACATTTTTTTTCGTGATGATACAAGCGTTAGTTTGGAAACGTGAGGTTATAGCGCTCAATCGAAGTATCTACAAAATCTACAGAATTTTATGTTTTGAAAATCGGGATTGCAGCGTAGGTGTTCTAATTTCTCTTTCTAGAATTTTCTATCTTTTAGAAAATTCTTTACACTCTTTTCAATTTCGAGCAAGAAAGTAAATTTTATTTTAATTCGCAACAAGTCAAAAATTATCACCTGTTGCCAAATGATGAACTTTTTGTTGACGTAACAAATTCAAGTAACAAACGTCTGCCAAGTGGGTGTGGCGCATAGCTTTCTCGTATGCTTCCCGATTGTATTGATCCGATGATAATAATTTATGTAGCATATCTCAAAATACCAATCTCTAATATAGAAAATATATAGATAAAATATAGAAAAAACATCTGCCAAGTGGGTGTGGCACATAGCTTCCTCGTATCCATAACCCGATTATATAGATGATCCGATGCATAGTAGTTAATCTCAAAACGCCAATCTCTAAGTACCTTTCACTGCCCTCATAGAGGGGCCATCTACACGCCAATCTGAACAATCCTAGAAAATTTCATCAAAGTCGGATGAAAAATGTAAGTGTTATGGCTGTTACAACAAAATTTTCTTATTACCTAGCCATAGGTACATGTAATGAATACGAGGATACGTACCCCTTCCACTTGGCAAACATTTAGAACCCACCGATTAGATTGTAAAAAGCGTGATGTTCCGTGGCCCATTCACAAACTACCAGCTAAATTTGAGTAAAATCGAGCCAACTGTTGACAGCGCACCCATTCCTACCTAGATGGATTTCGAAGTAGATTGTCTCGAGGCTGATGCGCAACAATCGTGCTAATTTCATCTATATTGGATCATGTTTCCGCTTAGATCAGCCCGGAACGAGGACGCAAACAGACGTTTGCCATTGATAGATCCAGAACCGAAGTTGTTCAATGAGCTCTAAAACGAAAAGAAAGGGAAAATGTTTGATTCTGATGTTCCAAATGAAAAACGTGGGTGTGGCACATAGCTTCCTCGTATCCATAACCCGATTGTATAGTGTAGATGATCCGATGCATAGTAGTTCATCTCAAAACAAGTTAATCTGTAACATCCCTGAAAATTTCATTGAAATCGGATGGAAAATGTAGAAATTATGGCCGTTACAAGGAAATTCACGTTTGCGCATGCGCAGAGGCTTCTATCAGTCCGAAGGTGGTGATTATCAAAGGGGACCCATCTAAATACTAATCTGTAACATCTCTGAAAATTTCATTGAAATCGGATGGAAAATGTAGAAGTTATGGCCGTTACAAGGCATTCACGTTTGCGCATGTGCAGTCGTTTCTATCAGTCCGGGATGATGATTTTCATAGGGGACCGTCTACACACCAACCCGCAAAATCCCTGAAAATTTCATAGAAATCGGACAATAACTTCGTACAGTTATGCCCGTTACAAGGATTTCATGAAAGACACACAGACAGACAGACACACAGACACGGAACCAAAATTGTTCAGAAAGGTCTGAAACGCAAAACGCGAGTGAAAATTCTGATTCTGGAGACCTTTTTTTTTTTTCATCCTTGAAAAGTGAAAACAAAGCTCTTCCGCTACCGTGGACATTATGACCACAAATTTGGTCCGGAAATATCTAATTTAATAATATTCTGTGTTGGTACGGCTATGATTACGAGTAAAAGTTTCATGAACTATTTCCAAGGGAAACGCCAGTGTTAGTCACCTTGATTTTAGGAGGTAGGTACCTACCTAAAGGAAGTAGGTATCTTACTTACCTAACATCAATCTCCAATCAAAATATGTTCTTTTTTGGTAATATAAACAATTTTTATTATTCTCGTAATTTATTTTTATTATTATTTATTATTATTATTTTTATTATTATCTCAATTTTATTTATTCTCGTAGTTTCGCAAGTAGGAAGGAAATAAGTACGCAGATAAATAGTTATGACATGAAAAGGTAGGTAGGCTTCTGATTACAGTAAGACGAACAGACATACCTACACCAAAATTATTCAGTAAGTTCCCAAATTCAATCAATGTGAGAGGAAATTCAGAATGAAGAAATGAACAGACTTGAAGTCACAAAATCAAAATCAGAAAGAACTAACAAAGACGTCTGCCAAGTGGGTGTGGCACATAGCTTCCTCGTATCCATAACCCGATTGTATAGATGACACGCCAACCCGCACAATCTCTGAAAATTTCATAGAAATCGAACAATGACTTCGTATTGTTATGCGCGTTACAAGGAATTCATGACAGACAGACTGACACGGAACCAAAATTATTCAGAAAGGTCTAAAACGCGAGTAAAAATTTTGATTTTAGAGAACTTTTTTTTTCGTCCTTGAAAAGTGAAAACAAAGCTTCCGCTACCTTGGTAGACTGGGAAGCAAAATCGGGGTCCGTGTTGTGAGGGTTGCGGAGGAAAAGGTGACAACAAGTCTATAGTCCAGATGCGTAAGGGGACTCAGCTGCTAATCACCTTCTTAGAAATCCTTTGATTTTCGCCGCCGACGCTTTACGATCAATATATTCAATAAATTTCAAATAAAAAAATATTTTCGTACTCAGGTGAGTTAGAGGTTTGGCGCTATAAGCGCAGATTTTGAAAAATGTGAAATGATTTTCACAATTTGAACTTTAAAATTCTGAATAAAATTGAAATTACAATTTTATTGTGAAAATTTTGGCAGAGCGCCATTTGGAAACTAATAATGAGTACATTCCCGTTTCAAAATGAAAATCGCTTGAACTGGTGGAGAGAGAAACTAGAACTACGATTGCCCCTTTTTCTACAATCGCCGGTGCTGCCATCTGGTGAAAAAAAATCTTATTAAAATCGGGGATGATTGGCCTTAAGTTACCTACTAATCACGCTACTCTAGTCCAGAAAAAATGCTGCAAATTATTACACAAAGGTTTATTATTTTTCTCTATAGATCACTCGTATGCAAAGAACACGGTTTTGCCATTGTTACCACCAACCAACATGAAGAAAAACATCGATCGCATTTCGGTCAGCTAAAATTTGAACGGATATTAGGACTCTTTTGCGATTCACGCGCGTGTTTCTGATTTATCGTAAGTCCAACCCTTAAATTCGCGTAGGGAGCGAACGGTTTGTCCTAGAGAGTCTCTAAAAATGCGAGACTATCTTAAATTGATGGAAAAACAATACCTTTATGTCATAACTTTTCGAGTTAGGGCGTTTTCAAAATTTCAAACTTCATTTTTCAACCCTTAGAACACCAATATACATACATCAACCAAAATCTTCCAGGCACAACTAGACCCCAAATGGAGCCCACATACTAAATTTCATTAAAATTGGTCAATGCTAAGTGGCAAAAGTGCCGCGTACGGCGTACGGCGGACGGACGGCCAAATTCTTATTCGATTTTTGGATTCTACGAACCTTGAAACGTAAACCAACAAATTTTGAGGGGGGTTAAACAAATTTTTTCATGGTCGATTCCAAAGGTTCATTATTGAAAATAATAAACCAATAGAGCAAGTAACTTTTTCTTAGCAATTTATGAAACAACAACAAAACAATTCGAAGTTTTGAGTTAAGTTATTTCACTTCATAGTAGGTATATCGCCTACTGTTTCTTATCTTACCTACAAGTCAAGTTTCGAATCAATGTAGTAATAAATTCGTACCCAGTTTCATTACGTTAATAATCACGCTACTCTGGTCTAGAAAATGAGGAAGTAAGTGTTTCTTATTTCAGTACTCATCGTCCTTTATTATCTAAAACTAACGAATTTTAGTGACATTGTATTATATTGTAAATAAATTATATTTCAAATAAATAATTGCCAAAAGACATATCTATCTATACATGAGTTTTTTTTGTGCAAGCGGTAAAAATGTCGTGTTATAAGTCTGTCGGTCTTTCCATCAAAATAAAGTTGATTTTTAACCTTGCTTGATAATTTATGATTGGTCGGAAGTGAAAAAGGTTAGTACCTTTTCTTTCTTACGTCAATTAGAAAGTATTGTGAGAATTAAGGCTTTCTCACCGTAAGTAAATACCTTTTAATTTTCTCGCGCGTTGAAAAAGAAGATTGGAATCCAATGCCAAATTGTTTTCGTTTGCACGATAATTGCTCATTTGAACCTTCCCATGAGTTAGTTATTTGATGGGGTTGATTAGTTTTGATCTGAACTGAATCAGAAGGATTTGGTATTTGGAACTTTTTACCCTGTCCAACTTCGCTCGCAGTTCTGTAAGAAATAAGAAGATGAAAATTGAGCTTAGAAGGAAGAAGTAGAAAAAGGTTCGCTGGAAGGAGGGCATGGAAATCCGAAGGAGAAAGACCCAGGAACAGAAACTAGGTCGTGTTTACACTGGAGTACTCCTAAACTGGTTCAAGAAGGTTGAGATGAAAGTTCGCGGTGATTGCGGTCTATGATTCAACAGGTTATTCTGGGACATTTCTCCTTGTCCAGTGACCACTTCAACTCCAACTAAGCCGGTCCGCTCTGGTTGGGTTCCCTACGACCAAGATTTCTCACCTCCGCCAGGAGACACTTCTTATCTTTCTAGAAGCATCGAGGAAGTGGGTGCAAGATGGTCGTGTGAGAAAGCGTATTAATTTTCTTCTTGGGCGGAACGCTGAGAGTCATGTTTGAAAGAGGAATCCCAGTAGCGGTTGATCATTATATTCACCTCCTAGAAGGATCGGGGAAAAGAAAAAGTGGAATAAATCTTTTCTACACAAAAAAAAAGAAGAAAATTACAGTAGGTAACTAAACTACTTAATTCTCCTTCATGTAAGTTTGCAAGTTTGAGTATAATGCTATTTGTACAGTAAATCAACAGTTTGGGTCCAACCTATGAGGCTCATTCACGAGATCCTCCATAAATTTCATCGATTCAGATCCATAGAGGTTTTAGAGGGTTGTTTCAGCTGGGCACAAGATTAATGCTTATTATTGTCATCCATGGATCAAACGACCCAGGTAATAGATGTGGAATGTCACCAACTTAATCAGGGACGCCTTATCAATCGCCCTGATGTTGATGAATTCCAAATACAGTCAAAATTGATGTCAAACTCATCATTCATCTTCAATGTGAAGCAACACTGCCAACCCAACTTGGCAGACAATTTGGAATTGATGACTTGAAATTTTGAAGGGATGGGAAGTAGTTCCGGAAAAAGTATTTGTCCTCCTTTCTAATCTTCTCCGTGTTCAAGTATTCGTAACAATTTTTTGTCAAAATCAGCAACGTAAGAAATTAGTTATTTTTATTACAGATTATTGACAAAACTAAGTACTTTAAATATCGTACTCAAAACTGATGCTATTGCTCAAATTTGATTTTTCTGTAGTTAAAAATTAGAAATATCTTCCTCAACCTAGTGGTTTTTGTATTACTGTACGAGGATGACCACTTCGCTGGTCTAGGAAAATGAAAATTCTGCAAATTATTACTCGGCGTATACATTAATAGTTCATTCCAACCATACTTATCTTGTTTGCTTGTTCTTGGTTGCTAAGGAAGTAAAATTGAGTGGCATGAAACTCTTTTCGATCTATTATCCCTTCTACGCGCTTTTCTGATTACATAGCTGATCGAGTATACTCATTTTGGTGAAATCCAAAAATAAAAAACCAATATGAACCCCTTGTCAGCACCCGCGGAACACGAAGAAGTTTTCGAGGAACAACATACCAAGTACCTGAGGTACCGAGGTACTAAGTAACTTATACCTAGTATTTATAGAACAAATAAATAAACAATACAACTGGGATAGTAATCTAAATATAGAATCATACAGCGGTACAGTGTGGAAGGTAATCAATCAATAATTTTTTAATTACACACAGAAGAGATACGAAGACGATACCTCCCTACCAGCTGTTCATAGTTGCCACCCACCCTCCCACTCCCCAGTTCCACCCTTCTCGACCACTCCATTAGTAGGTACTACAGTTTTTAGTTCGCGTGGCTTGTTCTGTCTCAGGTTTTCCAGTTTTACACGAAAGCAACGAATCTATGCGCGGACTGAGGAGAAGTTGATGAAGAACGAGTCTTGTGCGTTCTCACCTAAACCTGAGGTTACCCAAGGTATATTTATTATTGCTGTATTTTCTTTCGTACTCCTGAGAAATCAGTTATTTAGGTGAGTGTTCATGGTTCCTTATAGACGTCATCGTTATCAAATTTTATGAGTAGTTGTTAGTCATCTACATGCAGTTGAAGTTTTGATTAATCACTAAGGGCCGGTTTATCAGTCATATTTTACCCCTCGGTAAAGCAGATTTATTATGTTATCGGGTAACTCAATCGTACGCGTTTATCAGTCCCCAGATAGCCGTTACCCGTAGTTTAAAGTTGTCCGAGGACCGGATAAAAAGTCACCGGGGGGTAACTCGATTTATGCAAGGCTTTTTAACCTCAAAGAGTCACTTCTCGTGTTTTTGTTTCCTAGAACGTTCGTTTTTGCAAATTGCGTTGTTGATTGTTATTGAATTATGCTACAATCGAAAATGGATGTGTGGGGCTCTTTTTCGGACAGCAGCGAAGATGTTGCTATGGTTGAATTCCTGCAGTGGGGAAGAAGGCGGAAGGATGAAAGGCGGCAACATGGTTAGATCGCGAATTGACCAATTGGAGAAGTGGGACGATTGCGTTTTTTTGATGAGATTTTGATTGGATAAAAGAATAAAAAACCTTGTTGGTGTCTGTCGGCGACTTTAGTGGCGTCAGTAAAAGCTCTGCCTGTAAAATTGTCAAGTATGGTGTCCCCGGGAACTGCCAGGCTATCCGCCCAATTTATCAGAATACCAGCAACCGAGGAAGTATTATTTCAATCTCGGATGGAATTTTATTTAAAAAAAAAACAAAAAAAAAAAAGCCAGGTTTCCTGGAGCGGTAGGTGCTATGGACTGCACGCATGTGAAAATTCAGTCGCCAGGAGGGTCACACGCCGAAAATTTTCGAAATAGAAAAGGGTACCTACTTCTCTATTAACGTACACAATATTTCGTCTGCAAATTTGAAAATTTTGGACATAGTGGCTCGGTGGCCGGGATCTTGTCATGACCAGACAATTTTCAACAAAAAACAATAGGTTCTGCCGTGCCAAGAAGGAAATAGGTACCGAGATCGAGATGAGAAAACACAAAAACAAAGCAATTGCTTCATCCTCTTCTAATTTCTTACTTTTTCTGATGCAAAACACACTGCGAAAACGATTTTTTTATGTGGAGGAAGCTAGATTTTATTACATGGAAGAAGAATTTCTTCCATGTTTTATTGAAAGCTTTTCACAGCCGTCTTGATAAGCTGGGTAAATAATCGATTATTCGGCCTAACAGACAGTTAATTTTACCAGCCAGTTAATAGTTACCAGTGGGTTAATTTCGCACTGATAAACAGCACCTTTATAGTATCCATAATTTATCCCATCGTTAAAGTTAACAGTGGGATACGTAAACCTCCGTTAACTTTGGTGACTGACAAACCGACCCTAAGGATCGGATCTCTACACAATCGTGTTATGAATACGAAGAAGCTATGCGAAAACCCAAGGTAAGGGAAGCACTGATTTCACTTTGAAAAAAATGTTCTCCAAAATCAATATTTCCACTCGCGTTTTACGTTTTAGACCTTTTTTGAAGAACAGTTTTGGTTCCGCGTCGGTCTGTCTGCCATGAAATCCTTGTAACGGGCAAAACTATACAAAGTTATTGTCCAATTTCGATGAAATTTTCAGGGATTGTGTGGATTAGCGTGTAGATGGTCCCCTATGAGAAACGTCGCCACCAGACTGATAGTAGCCACTGCGCGTGCGCAAACGTGAATTCCTTGTAACAGCCATAACTTCTACATTTTCCATTCGATTTCGATGAAGTATTCAGGGATTGTGCGGGTTAATGTGTACACTGTATCGCATCGGATCGTCTATGAAATCGGGTTATGGATACGAGGAAACTATGTGCATTTACCACTTGGCACACGTTTTTATTCGATTTTCGGATTCTGCGTTTCTTCAAAAACCATTGAATTTTTAGTGGGATTAAATTCCAAGATTCTGAAGATTCATAATTGAAAATAATAAACCTAAAAAGTCAACTGTGAGTTGCTGAATCTACATGCTATGGGCACACGTTCTTTCGTTGTAGCCAACAAGGCTGATCTAATGTTTGCGGTCTGCACTCAAAATAATCGGCTGTGTTCATTTTGTCAAGGATGTGCGATTCAAGTAAAGTGTTGAAGTCACGTTCCTTTGCATAATTGGAGCATCCCGAATGTCTTTGTTTATTGAATGAACGGTTTAATGTTTAGGAAACACCGCTCGAGCATGGTCGTGGACTTGCCCTTGTCAAAATGTGTGAAGGTTGAACAACGCACCTCGCTTTAGGAAAATATTCAAATTTTCGTGGTAATCGTTATGAGCAGATAGAAAGGTTGGTGCATGCTTAATAAAGAGTGACAAAAAAGTATTGGACCAGTACTTTACCTTTTTGTAGTACCCACCTATAAAAATCATGAGCTGTTTACCAAGCGGGTGGGAAGTATATCTTCATCATGCAACATAATGTGGGACGTGTATACAAATCTAGGGCCGAGTGGCAGAAGTTATCAAGTGTCAAATCTAATCAAGTCTTCTTTTTTGACCGACTTCAACGCGCCGAAGGCGCGCGAAAGAGGAGGTACTCAATTCGGGTTGTCGTGGGACGACGATTTTTTTTTTTTTTTTTTTTTTTTTTTTTTTTTTTTTGTATGTCTGAACACCTTGCATTTCTTTATTCTGGTACCAATCTGTCTGGTTCTTTTTGAAATTTGTTCTACCAGTATCCGTGGTGGTCCCATTTCAAACAGATTTCATTTCGCTTTGTTAGAAGTATCGAAAATTTGTGAATGAAGTTGAAAAACGTGGTTTTTCAAATAAAAAAACATTTAATAGTCTTATTAAAAACATTTTAATAAGAAAAACGTTTTCGGGAATATCGGTCCGCATTCACTCTTCTTCCCCTGTGACTTCCGACTGTGCTGATGACGGACTATTTGTGTATAGTCAAATTGAAGGTCTGATTGTAAGCTTCAAAATGGTATGCTATATGAGGGGGGTTCCGATAACTAAAAGGTACTGCGGGGGATGAGAAAGGGGGAAATTATAGTGGGCTATTCGCTCAGAACCTGCATGAGCCATATCAAACGTGTTTATCAATGCTCGAATATGTGAGTTTTCCTACCATATACGTATGAGGGATAATTATAGTACTGTTAGTTAGGTATTCTACCAAGTGGGTATAGCACATAGCTCCCTCGTCATCCTTAACATGGTTCGGTAGGTAATGGTATAGAAGATCGTCGTAACTGCATTGTGCCGTACCAAATATGAGGGATTATAGGACAACTAGGTGATGAGAGGGTATTCTACCAAGTGGGTATAGCACATAGCTCCCTCGTCATCCTTAACATGGTTCGGTAGGTAATGGTACAGGTGATCGTCAGAACTGAATTGTGCCATACCAAATATGAGGTATATAGTACAGTTAGGTGATAAGTCCCCGTCAATCATGTCATGGTTGAGTTGTTGAATTGTGTTGTCAGAACTACCAAGTACCTATCAAATATGAGGGACGTCGAACAGTTAGGGGATATGAGAGTAGATTGCTAAGTAGCAAAGTGAACCAAATACCTCCTGAAACTGATCCAAAAACGGAAAGTCATCTATACATATGGAAACTGATCCAGATTACAGAATGTGGTCCACCCTACGGCGTCTGGTTCACCTTACTGAAATGATTCACAGTATGGAAACAGATCCACATTAACAGATCGATAAACTGCCGGTAAATTAATTTCAGATTTAAATTGAAAACCACTAAAAAGTGAAAAATAAAAAATAATATAAAATGGAAAAATAATAAAATAAAAACCTTTTTAACAAAAAAAAATGGACCGACCTCAAAAATTATGTCCGTAAACACCAAAAAGGGAAAAATAATAATCTCAGTGAAAACGTACTTGATGTAGTAGGTTGTTGGACATAAATATCTAGTCAACAGATGTTATGTTGGAATAGATACTCATCTGTAGATTCTATCATCTAGATGCTATCTAGGTAGATAGGTAGGTAGGTACGCATTGAAGTCGCCGCCGTGCCCATCTGTAGACACAAACGTCTTCAAAATCTTCTACTCACCAACATATCATTCTTCTTCGTAGATATACATACCTCCCATACTACAAACATGCTTCCACACCGAGTATGAACGTAAATATTTGTAAAATTGTGGGAGGTGTTACATGTTAATTAGGTAACAACGCTTCCGACGGTACGTAGCTACATTAAAATATGTCCACCAATATAATAAACTGTCTCCTATAATAATAAAGTCTCAAATACTCGTCACAACCATTCCTAGGGAGGTTCACACTTACTATCATACTTATACAGCAGCAGAGACGTACTAGGTACCTGATAGTTTGGGGAGCACATTGTAACTCAATGGTATTCACTCTTGTAATGGTAACCAGATCGTCGAGTAAGGAAGGTGGTTAGTTTGTGTCTGCAGATGGGCACGGCGGCGACTTCAATGCGTACCTACCTACCTATCTACCTAGATAGCATCTAGATGATAGAATCTACAGATGAGTATCTATTCCAACATAACATCTGTTGACTAGATATTTATGTCCAACAACCTACTACATCAAGTACGTTTTCACTGAGATTATTATTTTTCCCTTTTTGGTGTTTACGGACATAATTTTTGAGGTCGGTCCATTTTTTTTGTTAAAAAGGTTTTTGTGTTGGCTGGTAGAAGTGACCAAGTGCGCCTGCTCTCCCGAAATTCACGGTTTTGGTCTGGTTTATGAGTTTTATTCCTCTTGATTTTACCTCAAAAATGGACAAAATGTACGTCAACCCCCCCCCCCTCCTTCCCGCAGGTACCTTTACCTCACCCTCGTATTCCAGAAAAGCGCCGAAAATCAAACATCATTTTTAGATATCACGAATATTCTCATCAGAATAAGTTTATTCTCAATCATATTCTCAATCAGAGAATATTCTCTCAATCATATTCTCAATCATATTCTCAATCATATTCTCAATCTTATTCTCAATCAGAGAAAATGAAATTGACAAAGAAAATTGATTGATTAAAAGGAAATACAATTGAAAATAAAATAATATGGACTGCCAGTAATTAAATGATTGCCACTATAAAATTGTCTTGACTTCAGTTGATTTACTGTTTTGGACCAAGTTTTTAATCACCTTTCTTCCCTCTACCCAGTTGATAACGGTTCGACGCGCTGGCTAATGAAACTACATCAAATTCACACCCCTCTCACTACCCTTGAATGTTTTTTTTTATTTTTATTTGCCACTCCACACAAAGTGCATCGACAATAGTCAATAAAATATAAATATAAAACAAAACATAAGTGTAATAGGGCTAAACAAAACAATGGGACATTAGAAAGGGCACACGGGTAAAAAAAAGAACGATCACATCCTCCAGAAGACAAAGGCAGCGGAGCCCAGCCGGAAGGCACCCAGCCGGGCTCGGACCCACCCACCATGGCGGCAACGGTCTTGTCTGCGGTGCAAACGTTGCACGGGGAAAACCATCAAGGGGGCCGCCCCCAGGCCGGCCAAGACCCCGCAGCCAACGCCCACATACGGGAGGAATCAACAATTTAACAAGAGTGGTAACTATAATCATGACTAAAAACAAACTGACTAGAAAAGCAACTGAAAGATCAAATAAAATTTTCAAAAAATCTAAAATACTAACAATAAATAACAGAAAAACCACTCAAATGAAAACAATAATTATTCCCTATAGTTATATCACATACCCTATCCTAATATCACAGCATTGTTACTATTATCACAAAACATCACATCAATAAATAAATAAATTCCTACATAGATATAAGCTTGACTGAACTGAGTACTTTGATAAATGTTCCTCAGGCAGCAGCACGTCATAAAATAAAATAACTAAGGTATTAATCAATAAATTAAGAATAAGATTTAGCTTGTTTAATAGCTTCAAAAAATTCATCAAATGTATAGGGAGCAAGTTCGCGCAAGAAAAGACCAATTTTCTGCTTGAATTTTTTTTTTTCAAATTCTTTTAGTTCATTCGGGATCACATTATAAAATTTAATCCCCCACCATCTGGTAGCGTTTCTTGAACAATTCAACCTGGTAAACGGAACTGTCAAAGCTAGAACATTCCTAGTACCATACTGCCGTGAGAAGGAAAAACAGCTTAAATAAAAAAATCGCGAAATTGAAAAATTTGGTCAGAAAAGGCTCAACTAAAAATTCTGTATTTTAATGTGGAGGAAAAACAGCTTACCTTTGATCGTTCGGAGCAAAAAAGGCTTATCTTTGACGGTTAGCACGCCTTGGCCTGGTCTTTCGTAATTTAATGTGGAGGAAAAACCACTCAACTATACATAAGCTGTTTTTCCTCCAAATCGTTCGACTAGATCTTTCATGCTGAGCCATTTTCCGCTTCAGCCAAGTGGTTTTTCCTCCTAATCCCCTCACTCCATTGGTAACATCAGATATTTTCCGTGAATTTGAGAAGTTGTTTGAACAGCTGAGCTGGTTTTCTCTAACATTATAAGTGGTTTTCTCAAATATAATGTTCGTTTGATTTGTATAAGATGTGGAGGAAAAACAGCTCAAGTGGTTTTTCCTCCAAATCGCTGCCACAGTTTTGGTTATTAACTGGGAGAAAGAGCTTAACTATGAATAATCGAAGTAAAATCGATGTTTCTTGTATTTAATCGATATCAGCACGATCGATAGGATGTAACCTAACAGACGATCGAAAATGTGGACTTATAACTATAAACTGGAGACGAATAATGGAGTGGTAAGCTCAAAATCCATGAGGCATTTTTCGGGCGCCCAGAATTTCATAGATAAGCTGTTTTTCCTTCTCACGGCAGCATAGTTGTGAGATGCAGTGTGAAACTCATCAATATTTGAGTGTATGTAGACACAGCATTCCAGAATGTAAACAGCAGGGATTGTCAAAACTTTTAAATTAATGAAGGCCTCTCTGCAGTCAGCTCTGTAATTGAGTCCTGAAACAACTCGGAGTGCTCTTCTCTGACATCCAAAAATAATTTTAGCTGACGGACAATGACCCCAGCAAACAATAGCATAGGA
The DNA here is from genome assembly GCA_009739505.2 of Apolygus lucorum. Taxonomy (NCBI): domain Eukaryota; kingdom Metazoa; phylum Arthropoda; class Insecta; order Hemiptera; family Miridae; genus Apolygus; species Apolygus lucorum. The sequence continues at coordinate 1,966,117 of CM019168.2, read as the reverse complement.
AGCTTCGCTAAGAAAGACTGCATGGAATGCTGCAAGGACTGCTTTTCCTGACAATTTATCACGTCTACGGATCAGAAATGTGGAGCTATTCAAAAGGTTTGCCAAGCTCAAGCAGTGCGCATTCCAATTAAGCTTTGGGTCCACTTGAACTCCCAGAATATTAACTTGCTGCGTATTATTTTCAAAGAAAGACAGGCTCCTCGAACCAAAGAAAATATTTTTAGTTTTAGCCTTGAGTAACTTCCGAAGTAAAATCAATAAAAACAAGACAGTTTGCATTTTGATTTTACTAGAGTTCAAAATTAGAACACAGTCAAAATAGAGTCAACACAAATCAATCTCATTTGAAAATTTTTTACCAAAACTGAGGCCGTTTTCCTTATTTTACAACTTGTAGAATTACTGTGAAATATTGATGAAATGCGAAATTTGAAATGACTGTTGGGGCTCACGATCACTTCTTGTTGGTTGCATGCGCCTAATCGAATAAGAATGAAAGTGCGATTCACCCTCGTGTTTCAGCTTAATTATTAATCCTACATGTAAAAGCTTATAGAGGAGTGAACCGTTGGTCCTACGTAAACCATCAAATTTTTATGGGAAGTTAAATTGTTTTCTTGCTCTATTCCAAAGGATGATTATTATTCTCAATAAACAAAAACGATGCAAATTATTACACAAAGGTTAATAATTTGTCTATGTAGATCACTCGGCTGCAAAGAACACAGCTTTGCCATTGTCACTACCTACCAACCGTAGGTACAACCTACTTACCGCAATCAAGTTTATTTCGAAGAAATAAAAGCTTCACACTCAATTCGATGAAGTAGGGAGTTGGGGTTGCATTAATTATTAGGAAATATGATTGCTGACGCAAAATTGAGTACAGCTCGGAAATCAGATTTTGGTCAGCTAAATTTTATCGGATATTAGGCCTCTTTCGCAATTTACACTCGTGTTTCTGATTAATCGTAAGTCCAACTCTTAAGGTGTCATGGGGAGCGAACGGTTGGTCCTACAGATCTCTGGGTGGTCTCATTCGATTCTTAAAATTCAATACGATTTGAAATTGATGAAAAAAGAATACCTTTACATTGACATTTTTTGAGCAAAATTGCAGTTCTTATTTTTCAACCCTCAGAAGTGCCTGACATCAACCAGAAGGTTCGGGGAACAACTAGACTCCAAATGGAGCACATATACCAAATTTCATCAAAATCGGTCCATGGGAACTAAGGAAAGTGCCGCGTACGGCGGACGGACAGAAAATGTTTTATTCGATATTCGGATTCTACGTACCTTGAAACGTAAACTAACCAATTTTGACGAGATTAACATTTATTTTTTCTTGGTCGATTCCAAAGGTTCATTATTGAACATAATAAACCAAAATCTGAAATTTTGAACTTGGACACTATTTTGGGGTCTATTTGGGTTCCAAGGTTCAGCCAACCGAATCAGCCAACAAACTCGTAGTAGTGGGGTGAACTACTGGAGTACCAGAGTGGGTGACCTCATTTGGGTACCTACAATATTAACATGATACAAATTTGTCACTTCGGCCTTCAATTTAATCAATGGGCCTACGATATTTTGACACTTGATTTGATAGTTTTTAGGACGTCCCACAGTAAGACATAGGCGTCCTTATGCGAGCGATCTGGGGTAAAGTTGAACAACACTCAACAAAATAACCACACACTAATCGGTTTTAGACCAATCTGAATCCAAATCCGCGAAAAAAAACCATGGGTGTATGTCTGTTTGTGTGTGTGTGTGTATCTTGTGTCGTCTGCCCAGGCCGTCTGGGCCGATTTTAGTGGTTCTTTTTTTTTATTCGACGCGTAAATCTATCTAGTAGGAATTTCGAATTTTGTCTTTTAAGGGGGGGAGGGGGGGGGGTTAATGCTCAGAAAACTCTGCCCATGCCTCAATTTCCAAACTATTTGTGTTTCTCTTTTTGTTCGACTCAAAAATCTCCCAAATTGCACATTATTTCACTAGAGTATCAAAATTCGCAAGAGGAGGGGGTGAGTAAGGGGATAATATTCACAAAATATCCGATTTGTCAATATTTCGGTTCCTTTATAGCTTACTAATTGTACCCAAGCTTTGAAATTGAGGAAAAATTCTCATTAAACCTCTGGATTTTCATGAATTATTCTCTGTACCACCATGGAACTAATAGTGGTGCCACCATGGTGCCAGGACACCATGAACCGCATATTTTGTGGGTTTTTTTTCTTTTTGCTTCCGAGTCTACCAAGGTAGCGGAAGCTTTGTTTTCACTTTTCATGGACGAAAAAAAAAGTTCTCCAAAATCAAAATTTCCACTCGCGTTTTGCGTTTTAGACCTTTCCGAACAATTTAGGTTCCGTGTCTGTGTGTGTCTGTGTGTCTGTCCGTCTGTGTGTCTGTCTGTCTGTCTGTGTGTCTGTCCGTCTGTCATGAATTCCTTGTAACGCGCATAACTATACGAAGTTATTGTCCGATTTCTATGAAATTTTCAGGGATTGTGCGGGTTGGTGTGTAGACGGTCCCCTATGAAAATCATCATACCCGGACTGATAGAAGCGACTGCGCATGCGCAAACGCAAAGGGTTATGGATACGACGAAGCTATGTGCCACACCCACTTGGCAGACGTTTTTTTCGTGTTTCACCTTGGATTTCCACTATGGTGCCAGACTGGTGGGGGGGGGGGGGGGTTGAACTCGAATACGCATATTGGGAGGCATATATTAGGGGGGTAGATCATGGATTTAAAAATTCTCTTCAAATTCGAGGCTCCCATGCCGCTAGAAATGTTATAGTGGATAATTTTGAGGGGGGGGGGAGAGGAGATCACCATTTCTTGCCTGAAATACTAATTAAATTACATCAGTGAAACAGTTTTATCGCTTACCAGCTGGTTTAAATTGACCTAATGCTTATCCAATGGGACGTCTATGCATTACTAACCAATATGTTTTACAGGAGGCTTATGAGTTATCTGAAGCATTAAACCTCAATACTGGAAAAAATGGACTTGGTCACTTCTGCCATGCAAACCTCGAAATATTTTATGTACAAATTATTGAATAAACTATTGCCACTGATAAATACCCTAATACAAAACGGAGTTTTCTCAATCAAACGTAGTAAATGTTTTACACCCAACCTCAGGTCCCAACTTATGTGAAATGAACCAGTATTCTCGATCGACCAAGATCAGACCATAACCCATGTATTTTACATTTATTTTGACAAAGTTTCAACTACTGCAGATTGCTTCGATTATACTCCAACTGAAGGATATTTGTATTACTGTAGGAGGATGACCACTTCGCTGGTCTAGGAAAATGAAAATTCTGCAAATTATTACTCGGCGTATACATTAATAGTACATTCCAACCATACTTATCTTGTTTGCTTGTTATTGGTTGCTAAGGAAGTAAAATTGAGTGGCTTGAAACTCTTTTCGATCTATTATCCCTTCTACGCGCTTTTCTGATTACATAGCTGATCGAGTATACTCATTTTGGTGAAATCCAAAAATAAAAAACCAATATGAACCCCTTGTCAGCACCCGCGGAACACGAAGAAGTTTTCGAGGAACAACATACCAAGTACCTGAGGTACCTAGGTACTAAGTAACTTATACCTAGTATTTATAGAACAAATAAATAAACAATACAACTGGGATAGTAATCTAAATATAGAATCATACAGTGTGGAAGGTAATCAATTAATAATTTTTTTTAATTACACACAGAAGAGATACGAAGACGATACCTCCCTACCAGCTGTTCATAGTTGCCACCCACCCTCCCACTCACCAGTTCCACCCTTCTCGACCACTCCATTAGTAGGTACTACAGTTTTTAGTTCGCGTGGCTTGTTCTGTCTCAGGTTTTCCAGTTTTACACGAAAGCAACGAATCTATGCGCGGACTGAGGAGAAGTTGATAAGAACGAGTCTTGTGCGTTCTCACCTAAACCTGAGGTTACCCAAGGTATATTTATTATTGCTGTATTTTCTTTCGTACTCCTGAGAAATTAGTTTTTTAGGTTAGTGTTCATGGTTCCTTATAGACGTCATCGTTATCAAATTTTATGAGTAGTTGTTAGTCATCTACATGCCAGTTGAAGTTTTGATTAATCACTAAGGATCGGATCTCTACACAATCGCGTTATGAATACGAAGAAGCTATGCGAAAACCCCGCTAGTTTTGCTTCCGAATCTACCAAGGTAAGGGAAGTATTGTTTTCACTTTGAAAAAAATGTTCTCCAAAATCAATATTTCCACTCGCGTTTTACGTTTTAGACCTTTTTTGAAGAACAGTTTTGGTTCCGCGTCGGTCGGTCTGCCATGAAATCCTTGTAACGGGCAAAACCATACAAAGTTATTGTCCAATTTCGATGAAATTTTCAGGGATTGTGTGGGTTATTTTAGCGTGTAGATGGTCCCGTATGAGAAACGTCGCCACCAGACTGATAGTAGCCACTGCGCGTGCGCAAACGTGGATTCCTTGTAACGAATGAAGTTAGTATGACAAAGGCCCAACTACTCTAATACTACTATTAGCTGACCAAGTTCCAATAAGGTAAATATTAGGTATTTATTAGTAATTAGGTAAATATTCTGATTCAGTCCCTTCAGTTTGTTTGGCCTGCACCTGTTCACCTTCTGCTATGAACAGTGTGGGGACAGCGGTGTGGCTACGGTCGTTTAGGCGTCGTTGTATGGCGGTGGACTTTGGACCTACCTCTGCGGGGATCGTGGGTTCAGGGCTCATCGCCGGCAGCGTGCGTTTTTCGGCAGCCGGGGCTGTCATCGCCCCCCTCGTCCAAACCCAGGGCGGTGAGGCAATGGGAAGCCATGAGCGAATCATCAATCAAGCGAATCAGATCAAATTCTGATCTTCCCTTTGGAATTTCCCTTTGATTCCAGGAATGGCAGTCGGACGAAAATCCAACCTGAAATGGTTGTTTACTTACTTTACTAACTTTTAAGAACAGTGTTGCCCTAAACCAGACACAATTCGATCCTATAATCACTCGACTGAATTGAATTCCGGCTATCTTGAGATTTTATACGATGCTCCCATAATCTCCTTTGAGAATCTTGCACGAGCTATTTACTACTCAGTGTGAGGTGAAGCTGCAGGTCTAATGTCGGACCTTCCAAAATCAAATGCTCTCTAGAATTTACGCATTTAATGCGCCACATGCATATTTGGCTTTTGAACTTTCTTCGACTCCTTGCCCGAACATAACTATTCAAATCATAGTCCGATTTGACGAAGGTTTCTGCTGTTCCCCTAGAATTCCCTTCGGATCACTACTTTCCTGTGTGTACTCATAATCGTAATTTTCTTGTAACAACAATTTCTAGCGGTATGCGAGCTTCGAATTTGATCAGCATCCAATCCATGATCCACGTTAGCCAACTCACTCCCAATATTATTCCCCACCCCCCACCCCCACTCGCTCCCTCTACTTGGTAATTATGGTACTCGGCTGAAATAGTGTGCAACTCGGAATATTTTTGAGTCGAACAAAAATGTTTGAAAATAATAAACCAAAAGGACCACGAAAATCGGTTGAAAACTGAGAGCTGGGCAGAGTACATAAGATTTTGTCTCGCAGGCACACACACACATTTACCTATTTCGCGGAATTAGATTCAGAATGGTCTAAAACGTATTAGTGTTTGGGTCATTTCAAAATTTGGGGTTATTTTGTCCTCGAACTTTTCCATAAATTATTGTTGAAGTTTTTATGTTTTTTCTCCCGTAAACGTCCTTTGTTTAGGCCACTGAGGCAGATCCTGGAGTGGGCACACACTTTATCAAGTAGTTTCAAATTTATAGAATTTTGAATTTTTTTCCATAATTTCGACTCTGTAGGGAGAGAGAAAACCAAGTGTAAGTTGAACTCATGAAACCTTTTTATTACTTCAAAATACGAGAATCTTAGTTTAGGAGTCTCTTTTACTTATCGCAATCACAGTCCGAAGCTATAATCTAGGTACATCAGAATTATCAGATTCTTCAAGTCTTTCAATCAGTCTAATCTTTCGTAAAATGTGGGTTAATGAAAAGTCAGAATTATATGACCCAGCGGTGTAAATAGTTCAGGTAACTCTTAAAAATGTAAACGGCTTTGAAAAAAAAACTTCTCTCCCTGCAATTCCATCTCTCTTCCTACAAACCAGCCTCTTCCCAGAAGTTGTAGGTAGAGAGGTTGTAGGGAGAGAGATTTGTGAGGTTATCACTCTCTACTGGCCTAACCATTATTGATTCTGAACGTTAGAAAAAATACATAACACTATGGCATTCATAATTGTAATTTGAGTTCAATTAAACTTAGTTGAACACTTACCCTGATGAGTGAGGTGGTTGTAGGGAGAGAGAAAGTGTTTACCTACTCTCAAAGCTTCAACACTTCACAACATAACCCACACAACTGGGAGCTTGGAAATTCAACAAACTTCAGTAGCTTCGGAAGCCATGTTGCAGCAGTGTTCACTTTTGTTTTTCATGACACAAAATAATCGTTTTCCAGGAGTGGGCAGGCATTTCAAAAAAATTGTAGGGAGAGAGAATAAAACCTTGTGACAGCATCAAAACATAGCAAAAACCCTTCCAATTCATGGAATTTTCGTTCGTTTCTAATTTATTCCTGAAGAGGAGAGTATCCTGGACCAATAACGTTTTTTACTTAAATTAAAATATGAATATAGAATTCTCCAAAAATTTTCAAAGTTCCCAACCTACCCTCTGTGACAGGTGTAGGGAGAGAGAATTGGGATCATTAATGTTTTTTAATATTTGAGTTAATTGATTAGTGAAATTCATTCTATGTGATCTTTGTAGACACCAACCTGCTGTATCTCCCTGAAAAAATTCTGAATTTCCAAGACAAATAGAGTGTTCACAAAAGCTGCGTGACAAGAAATAACCCCAAATTTTGAAATGACACATGTTATTTTTTTTCTGTTGCAGGTTGTCCAACTTCACCTGAGATTAATCTCATAAGGACGCCTAAGTCTTGGTGTGGGACGTAAAAAGTGAATATTTCTTGAGCGTTATTACAAACTGTAGGCACATCAGCATTACGTCCGACACGTGGAGCTTCAGAAAAGTGTCTTCTTGAGATCCAGACGAGGTCGACTAAAGTTCCCACATCTCTCTTCATCTTCTTTGTTCTCAACTCAGAGAAAAGAAAACTCGCGCCTTTTGCCTCTTACCTTCCAAGCGAATAATAAACCCGCGTCCTCCCAGACGGTTTTATGGTCTTGGATTTAAAAGCCCCGGCAATGGCAGAGATCATCTGGAAAAGGCGAAGTATGGGAGGGAACTTTTGTATTGTAGATGAGACGGGGGTCTCGTATGTGGGTCAGCAGCCGCACACCTGTCCCCCCCCCCCCCCCCATCAGAGGTTACGACCCGGTCATCAAACTGCGAGAGTTGAAGAAGGAAAAAAACGATGGTTTCAAAGGTATGAAAAAGAGACGAAATCCAAAACGAACAAAAATTCCCGAAGTTGAAGGAGTTACAACGCGGGAAATCACCACAAACCGACTATCTCTCCACGCTCAACTCTGCCAACAAACAACACAACAAAATATTGGGACTCGATTCTACAACTAATTTAAGTAAGAAAATGTCTCTCGGCAATTTTTTAACACAGAATGTGTTTTTGCGATGACCTACCGAAAAAAAATCGTCACGAAAAAGCGACAGAAAAAACATCTGGTGATATGTTTATTGGTTGTCATGTTAATGTCAACTCCACATTTATTATTGTTGTTTTTGGTTTATTATTTTCAATAATGAACCTTTGGAATCGACCAAGAATTTATTTAACGGATGACTAGTATCGCAAAAACACATTCTGTGTTCCTATGATTTCATACAGAGTATGGAAAAAGAAATAAACCGGGGGGTGCAGGGGGGCGGAGCCCCCGCCGAGGCGCAAAGCGCCGAGTTTCACCTTTGTTTTTCCAAGTTTTTTTCAATTTAAAATTTTTTCGTGTTTTTGACCTAATGTCACTAAAATTGCTATAACTACCTTTATTTACCGTGAAAAAGTAAAAATAAGGGGATCGGTCCAATTTCCCACCTTCTTAGGGCATACTAAAAAATATTTGTGGGGTCCTGATGGGTGAAAAATCAAGTCGTCGAATAGTTTTTGTCAAATTGGCAAAATGTCCAATTTTTTATTTGATTGTTAGGGTTTCTTCACACCAAAAACTGCGCAAAGATCTCAGCTTTCCATTGGTATAATCAAAAAATATTTTATAATGGAATTTAAGGGAGAAATTTGTGTTTAAACGCGGAAAAACGTGCGGGTTTTTTTTTTTTTTTAATTTTATTTTTTAAACGAAATTGATGGGTTGAGAGGGGGACGTGGTGCTTGAGAGGAGTGGCGGCGGTGAAGACCCCGGAATCCACCCGACAAACCTTTGATTTCGTTGAAAAAAAATCACATTTTTCCGCGTTGAAACACAAATTTCTCCCTTAAATTCGATTATAAAATATTTTTTGATTATACCATTTGAAAGCTGAGATCTTTGCGCAGTTTTTGGTGTTGAGGTTCGTGGAAACTATGAAGAAGGTGGAAAACTTGACCAAATGGAAACTATGACCAAAAGAAAAAATAGGTAATACACATTGTTGAAGCAATCTTTCGCATTCATAGTTCTGTTCAAGAAGTCACCTATGAATTGATAAGGCTGTACGAGGCACACGTGACTCCACCATCTGCCAAACTCACGTGGATCAATAAAGGAAGAGCCCCATTCATTTTACATAACACACAACAGTTCCGTAATGTGTGGCGATTTCCACATCTGTATTTTTCTACAGGATGCAGACCTGGGTCGTTATCCTCTAATTTATTCCTGGAGTTGAAGGAATGACCACACGGAACCGGGAAGAAAAACACTTTTGCTGATCACGTATTTTGTACTTGACCCCTAGAAGATGGAGAAATCCTTCGTAATTATCAGCCCTCCACAGTCTAATGATGAACTAATTGGTTTAGAACCAATAAATAGATTCTGAAAGATTCCTCAAGAAAACCTTATAAGAACGGACAAGACCACAAAAACAAGGTTTCCGTAAAAATCCGACGTTCGAATGAGATATCAATCTGCAATACAGTCAAATCCTCGGGTCAATAAACAGGAATTTTTATTAAATTTATCTTTATCGAAAATCGTCCGCATAAATAAAATCGCTTTTCGCAGTAGATAATGATGGGGCCTTGACCTGATGGATTGAATCTTTGACCGCAGTCACAATACGAGCGGATTTCGATTAATTCGTGAAGATTGTAATTACGATATTGCCATAGTTTCTTCCGATAACTCGGTAGAGATGACTGACAATCCACGAGTCAGCGGAAAAACCCCTACTTATATGAGTAGAAAAATTATACAAATTCATTATGAGCCCTTTTGAATTTTCAAGAGATTAATATGAATCCAAGAGAAATAATAATGAGCAACATTATAATTTCTACCAGAAGATTGGTAGAAACTCAATATAGATAGGTCAATATACCTACCTGTTTTAGGTTTTTAGAATGATGGCAATAATTATATCACGTGATTCTGGTGTTTACTTGCTCTGGCTGTTCTAACTTGTAATGACTGATAGTTTTAGGAAGATGAAGGCTTTACTGCATTTCAAAAATGTACGTGTAATTTGTGTGAGTTGATGAATTTTCGATGATTTCTGTTATAATCCATTACTTATTAGATCATGTGTGATACCAATTTTCCCAATTTCTCATTTCACATTCATGTTTTATACTTGTGCCTCGTTTTACGCTGAATAAAGCCTATTCTTTTCAAGGATTTCATTATTACAATTTCCGAACAATTAAATTTATTTGTGAAATTTAGGTAGTAGTTAGGTTGAGTGTAGGCAACAGGAACATTCCCCTCAGAAGATGTCGAAATTAGGAGCAAAAAGACACTTTTGGATTTCCAGTATTAACATTGGAAACCCGATTAATTTTGAATATTTTACTAGCAAATTTCACAGAGTAGATATTTATAAACAATTTGAGCTTTTTATGATCTTATTTCTTTGGAAAAATAAATTAATACAGCTGGGAATTGAAGGGAAAATTTCTTACCTTTAACACCACATGAATTTCACCATCAGTATTTCGATGGTTGAGCGTGTTCACGAGCAAATAGTGTGATTTTAATCATTATTCTCTCTAGATTCTTCACCTAAACCATTTTGCGTCATGTAATTCGTCTTTATAAGCGTTGTTATTTTGAAACCTTCCTAATCTACAACCTATTTAGAAAACTGACGAACTGAAGGTTCGTAAACCATCTCGAGGCAGACAGGTCGGACGTCGAAAAAGAAAAATATTTTGAGAGTTCCAATCTGAAAACGAGCAGCAATAGGAGGTTAAGGGGAGGGTCATTAGACGTCTGGCCTGCCTCTCTAATGTGTATCACTGGCCTTCAGCGCTAATGTATCACGATGTTTCTTTTGAAATGTCACTGATACCCACTAACCCAGAGTGTTGCAGACCTACAAATAACTTTCACGGTCCGAATACGTTGATATCGTAGTTTAAGGCTGACATAAGGGGAAGCTGAATAAGGGATTATCCAAAGAATGCAATTGTAACCACCATGGTGACCATCATTTCTGAATCATCAAACCGAAGATAGGAAACCCTTGTGTTCGTGACAAGTCTAAATAATTTGGTTTCTCTAAATGTAAATTCTTTATTCGTAAGATGCGCATCACAGCCTTCTAAACTTCTTGTGTTTCAGGGTCCCATCTTATCTACTGGCAGTGAATGGCCCTAAACCATGCAAGAGACGCTTGATGATGACGGTGGTGCAGTCAATTCTCTTGTATGGAGCGGAGGTGTTGGCGGATGCGTTGTGTGGCGTAGGAGGTACTTACTGTAAGTTTGATGGGATGAGGTTGTTATTTACTTAGGTTCTAACTTCCAAGGCATATTTTAAAGATAAAGGACTTGGGATGTCCCCTCCTTTTTCAAAAAACTGGACCATTTTTGTGAAAACAAAAATCAACAGGACAGGATCTGGAAGTCAGAACCTAAGTAAATAACAACCTCATCCCATCAAACTTATAGTAAGTACCTACCCTCGACCATATAACAAGTGTAACAACTGCCCTACTTCAAAACCCCTAATGACTCCAATATCATTTACAGACTAATTAACCTAGTATCTAGTCTTACTTATCCGTACTTGTTTATACATCCTCCTAAACCGCACCCGTTGTTGACAGTGTCCTGAAGATGCCCCCTGGAGCGAAAGCTAGCTCGACATGAAAAAAAACGTCTGCCAAGTGGGTGTTGCACATAGCTTCCTCGTATCCATAACCCGATTATATAGATGATCCGATGCATAGTAGCTAATCTCAAAAAACCAATCTCTAAGTACCTTTCACTACCCTCATAGGGGACCATCTACACGCTAATCTGGGCAATCCTAGAAAATTTCATCAAATTCGGACGAAAAATGTAAGTGCGGTAGTGATTGGAATCAAAAAATTTCATTGCAAGACTGGGAATCGAACCTGGAACTCCTGGGCGTGAGTCCAGAACTTTGCTTACTGATCTACAGAGGGGTTAGTTGAAATGCTTTGAGATCCTCACCTCAGACGCAACTGTTACGGCTGTTACAAGTATTTTACGATTGCGCATGCGCAGAGGCTACTGTAAATTTTAAGGCCTTGATTTTCATTGGGGACCATCTACAACCTAATCCGCGTAATCCCTGAAAATGTCATCGAAATCGGGTAGAAATTGTGGAAGTTATGGCTGTTACAAGCAATTCACGTTCGCGCATGCGCATCGGCTACTATCAGTCCGGGGGTAATGATTTTCATAGGGGACCATCTAAACACTAATCTGTAACATCCCTGAAAAGTTCATTGAAATCGGATGGAAAATGTGGAAGTTACGGCCGTTACAAGAAAATTAACGTTTGCGCATGCGCAGTCGCTTCTATCAGTCCGAAGGTGATGATTTTCATAGGGGACCATCTAATCACTAATCTGTAACATCCCTGAAAATTTCATTGAAATCGGATGGAAAATGTGGAAGTTACACACAGACACACAGACAGACAGACACGGAACCAAAATTGTTCAGAAAGGTCTAAAACGCAAAACGCGAGTGAAAATTTTGATTTTGGAGAACTTTTTTTTTCGTCCTTGAAAAGTGAAAACAAAGCTTCCGCTACCTTGGTAGACTCGGAAGCAATAAAACAACATAAGCACATACTGAGGACTCGCCGCAATTTGTCCTCCCCTCACCAATAACCTTGTCTAAAAGAATCTTCGATATAAGAGATGAAGTAGACGGGTCCTCCAAAGCCAAGGAAGAAAGAGCCAAACATTCAGAAATGGATGGATAGGAAGCTTGGAGAAGTGAACTTTTTTCTTACACAGTTCTTCACAGGAATCTTTTCTACGCCTACTGCATGAAATGGAAGGGTAACTGCCCCAACATCTCTGCACTGCCAGAAGAGAGAAGAAGATGAAGCGCTACACACCTTTTTCAAATGCACCAAATGGCCGGCTGAAAGAAATCAGCTGCTAGCAGAGCTAGGGTTAGCTCCAGAAGCTGTTGTCAGCAAGTATTCGGAGAGTATCCTGACAAGGAAGACATTGTTATAATGAGAGAGAAATAGAAGGGAGCACCTGGTCTTTCCCGCCATCCAAAAGAGACGAAGCGCCCCAGGACTCAGTCTGAAATAATGTGTAAAAATTTTTCCAGGCTGAGCTTCCAACGTGGGAGAACAGGAGGTATTTTTTAGTGGCTTTGAATCCCACATAACCTCGAAGACGCTGACCCTAGTTCCTATATTGTAATCACGATCTATATAATATAGACCTAAAGCTAAGAATTTTAAACACGTATATATTATTTATATTTATTGACGCATTGTCCTTCTAGACAAAGAACAAATATCTATCTATCTATCTACCTAACAATCCTGGTCTTCTCTGCGAATTCCTTGTCAAGGGAAGAAATCATGATTCTCCTTTGAGACTACTCGAAAGTTATGCAGGTTAATTTAGTAGTAGATTGGTACTAAAAAAAAAAATCAATGACGTGATATAATCACATATGAGCAGTAGAACACATCCAGATAGTTCAACGAGTTCAAAAGAGACTTGCCTGCTCACCAACACTGTAGGTAGGTAATCAACATTTTTGCGTTATTTTAAGAGATTTTTCATCGGTTCGACTTACGATTTATGCACACGAGTTCAAAAATGAGTTCTGGATGCGCTTCTAGCCAATTCTATATTTTCCATGTTCATTTGGGCATGCAATGAACTTCTTCTATGTCCTTTGTTTGAGAACACTCCGATATCTTCGGGATGTTTCAGGGATGATGCAAGGCGTTGTGAAATAAGGGTGTCCGTTCGGATTTGAATTATGGACGGAACGTCTACGGAAAGAATGTGAAAGGATATGTTGCATCATAACGTGTTGGGCCCACGTTCCCTTTCTAAAAATATCTCTACCTCATTTTTTATTTTTTTTATGGGTCTGTCTGGTAGACGGAGCGGTGTTTGGAGAAAGGGCCGGGAATTAATGGGCAAAGAGTCCCGTCTGGGAGGTTTGATAGGGATGAAGGACCCCTGTAGTAGAGTTCGTGGAACTTGGAACTGAGTTCCTTCAACCCTGGTCCAGGTCCGTCTCAGGGCCGAAGGGCCGAAGACCGCCTCTTACAAATGCATCCGCTTCGAAAGTAGATTTGGAATCTTCCTATTGCAACATCATACAAACCTGTAGCGGTAGGAGCCTTTACAGGAAAACCTGATAGCTTTTGTCATGTTAACCCTGAAGGTCTGAATTACTTCAGCAGGCTCTGAGACACCAACAAACATTTGGAACCCTGCTGTCCGAGAACAGCAAGTCCAAGAAAGACAGGTGCACCTGTTCGGAAGCAGCGCAAAGCAGCCTTCGCATCTTTTGGTGAGGGTGTGCACACGAAATTCTATCATTGGATCATTGAAAACAAAAGTATCAACAGTGAAACAAATTCAGTCAGACAAGTATCAATAGACACAATTCACAAAATAGATTGTTATTTCACTCGAAAGTACTTTTGATGTATTATCTATGTACATAAAACGCCAACCGTACGTATGAACTTATGCACGGTGGGGTTGGAGGGATCGTGGGAGTGGGGAGAGTCGGCGGAATCGCAGACGGGAGAAGTTGGGGGCAAAGGAATCCAACAATCGGAGGTGAAAACAGGCTTTTGAAGTGGTCATTTTTCTCGAGTAAACCAACAAGTTTCGACGATTTCAACGTTCTAACTCGACTTTTCAAACAATCGGAGGTGAAAACAGGCTTTTGAAGTGGTCATTTTTCTCGAGTAAACCAACAAGTTTCGACGATTTCAACGTTCTAACTCGACTTTTCAAACAATCGGAGGTGAAAACAGGCTTTTGAAGTGGTCATTTTTCTCGAGTAAACCAACAAGTTTCGACGATTTCAACGTTCTAATTCGACTTTTCAAACAATCGGAGGTGAAAACAGGCTTTTGAAGTGGTCATTTTTCTCGAGTAAACCAACAAGTTTCGACGATTTCAACGTTCTAACTCGACTTTTCAAACAATCGGAGGTGAAAACAGGCTTTTGAAGTGGTCATTTTTCTCGAGTAAACCAACAAGTTTCGACGATTTCAACGTTCTAACTCGACTTTTCAAACAATCGGAGGTGAAAACCAGCTTTTGAAATGATCCCTTCTCTCGAGTAAACCAACAAGTTTCGACGATTTCTAAGTTCGAACTCGACTTTTTCAAACAATCGGAGGAGAAAACAAGCCTTTGAAGCGGTCATTTCTCCCGAGTAAACCAACAAGTTTCGACGATTTCTAAGTTCGAACTCGACTTTTTCAAACAATCGGAGGAGAAAACAAGCCTTTGAAGCGGTCATTTCTCCCGAGTAAACCAACAAGTTTCGACGATTTCAACGTTCTAACTCGACTTTTCAAACAATCGGAGGTGAAAACAGGCTTTTGAAGTGGTCATTTTTCTCGAGTAAACTAACAAGTTTCGACGATTTCAACGTTCTAACTCGACTTTTCAAACAATCGGAGGTGAAAACAGGCTTTTGAAGTGGTCATTTTTCTCGAGTAAACCAACAAGTTTCGACGATTTCAACGTTCTAACTCGACTTTTCAAACAATCGGAGGTGAAAACAGGCTTTTGAAGTGGTCATTTTTCTCGAGTAAACCAACAAGTTTCGACGATTTCAACGTTCTAACTCGACTTTTCAAACAATCGGAGGTGAAAACAGTCTTTTGAAATGATCCCTTCTCTCGAGTAAACCAACAAGTTTCGACGATTTCAACGTTCAAACTCGACTTTTTCAAACAATCGGAGGAGAAAACATGCTTTTGAAGAGGTCATTTCTCTCGAGTAAACCAACAAGTTTCGACGATTTCTAAGTTCGAACTCGACTTTTTCAAACAATCGGAGGAGAAAACATGCTTTTGAAGAGGTCATTTCTCTCGAGTAAACCAACAAGTTTCGACGATTTCAACGTTCAAACTCGACTTTTTCAAACAATCGAAGGTGAAAACAAGCCTTAGAAGCGGTCATTTCTCCCGAGTAAACCAACAAGTTTCGATGATTTCAACGTTCGTTTTCGCCTTTTCGAACAATGGAAGGTGAAAACAAGCCTTTGAAGCGGTCATTTCTCCCGAGTAAATCAACAAGTTTTGATGATTTCAACGTTCAGTTTCTACTTTTTCGAACAATCGAAGGTGAAAACAAGCCTTTGAGGTGATAGTTTCTCACGAGTAAACCAACGAGTTGAAAATGTGGAAGATGGTCGGAAATAGCACCTTTGTATTTACAAGGGATATAGGGAAATATATTATCTAAGATTGGTTTGCCTGCAAAATGCAGGCTTTTCAGCTCGTTTTCAATAGGTAATAAACCATTGGAATCGAGCAAGAAAAAAAATTTTAACCCCCTCTCAAAATTTGATGTTTACTTCCAAGGTAAAACAATAAAAAAACGTCTGCCAAGTCGGTGTGGCACATAGCTTCCTCGTATCCATAACCCGATTGTATAGATGATCCGATGCATAGTAGTTAATCTCAAAACACCAATCTCTAAGTACCTTTCACTACCCTCATAGGGGACCATCTACACGCTAATCTGGACAATCCTACAAAATTTCATCAAATTCGGATGAAAAATTAAGTGAGTAGGTGTATGTGATTGGACCAAAAAAATACATAGCCTCGGCTGGGTTTCGAACCCGCGACCTTAGAAGCTCAAATCAAGACTTTATCCTCTGAGCTATCGATAACCTGCGATTAATGGGATTTGAGATTCTCACAGGAGACCATACCTCTATGAATGAATCCCTCTATGAGAAACAATTCTCTGTGATTTTCATAGGGGACCATCTAAACACTACTCTGTAACATCCCTGAAAATTTCATTGAAATCGGATGGAAAATGTAGAAATTATGGCCGTTACAAGGAAATTCACGTTTGCGCATGCGCAATGGCTACTATCAGTCCAAAGGTGGTGATTTTCTTAGGGGATCATCTAAATACTGATCTGTAACATCCCTGAAAATTTCACTGAAATCGGATTGAAAATGTGGAAGTTATGGCCGTTACAAGGAATTCACGTTTGCGCATGCGCAGTCGCTTCTATCAGTCCGGGGACGATGATTTTCATAGGGGACCATCTACAACCTAATCCACATAATCCCTGAGAATTTCATTGAAATCGAGTGGAAAATGTGGAAGTTATGGCCGTTAGAAGGAAGTTCACGTTTGCGCATGCGCAGTAGCTCCTATCAATCTGAAAGGGGTGATTTTCATAGGGGACCATCTAGATACTAATGTGTAACATCCCTGAGAATTTCATTGAAATCGGATGGAAAATGTAGAAGTTATGGCCGTTACAAGGAATTCACGTTTGCGCATGCGCAGTCGCTTCTATCAGTCCGGGGATGATGATTTTCATAGGGGACCGTCTACACACCAACCCGCACAATCCCTGAAAATTTCATAGAAATCAGACAATAACTTCGTATAGTTATGCGCGTTACAAGGAAATCATGACAGACGGACAGACACACAGACAGACAGACAGACAGACACACAGACAGACAGACACGGAACCAAAATTGTTCAGAAAGGTCTAAAACGCAAAACGCGAGTGGAAATTTTGATTTTGGAGAACTTTTTTTTTTTCGTCCTTGAAAAGTGAAAACAAAGCTTCCGCTACCTTGGTAGACTCGGAAGCAAAAGATAAATACGGTATTTGTAGATAAGGAGATATTTTTCTATGATTTTTCAAAGTTTCGAATGTTTATGACGTCACGCGCCTCTTCCCTCTGGGCGGGACCCCCCAGCCCACTGTGACGTCATAAACGGTCGAAACTTCGAAAAATCATAGAAAAAGGTCTTCTCACGCTAAAAGGTCGCGGTTGGTTTCAAAATTCTCAGAATGAGATCTAGTTTAGATTAAAAATAACAATAAACAGTTATTGAAAGTTCAAGTTTCACACCCCATTGAAGGTTGTTGAAAGTTCCCCCTGGACGGGTGTTGGACGAATAATATGTCAATAACACGAGTGTGAATTGCATTGAACGTTCACTGATGGAATGTGAGCGAAATTACAGCAGATCAAATGCGATCTTCATTCGTCACTTCGAATAGAATTTCATGTCACTCAGTTGACTCCCTTTATAACCAAGAACCAAATTTCGTAATGAGGCACCCATAAGTTTGAGTTAACAATGCTTTACTGATAGGTATTTTCTGTCAAAATAAACTTTACTGTTAACTTTACTGTTAACCTTGCACGATATATCGTGCAAGGTTAGCAGTAAAGTTTATTTTGAGTTGGTAGGTACTGGTAATGGAAAATTTGTGTAAAAATTGCAGACGGGTCACCTTTAAACAAAACTAATAAATCGTTTTAGATAGATAGATAAATGTTTATTTGGTAACATTTTGTACACTTTTTACATGAAAAAATGAATGAAGGGACGCGATTTGCAAGATTACCTACCCGTCGTTAGGCTTGGCCCGCGTTATAAGGTAGGATCATTGCAAAATTGCTCTATCTCAGTAAATGCATTGACAAAATACATATATTATGATATATAAATTTATAAATACATATAGTATGATAATTTGGTAGGTTTCTGACTAGTCGAATGTAAATGAAGGTGGAGAAAATGACCAAACTAATCTTCGGTATTTTTCTTTCACGTTTCCGTCCTGGATCACGACATGTGTCAAATATTGAGTCTTCTTAGAGCAGAGTTCAGGTGTTTTTCAACTCTAAGATTTTACTTATTGTTAATTTCAGTTATAAGAAGAACGTCACCAAGTAATGGGTGGAAATTCCCATTCGGAAATTCCCAAATTGACGTCGTGTCAATAATGAAAAATACTGAAGACTAGCTTGGTAATTTTCTCCACTTCCTCATATTATGATACTTATATGATACAATTCATATTTTTGGTTTATTATTTTCAATAATGAACCTTTGGAATCGACCAAGAAAAAAAAATTTTAACACCCCCTCAAAATTTGATGGTTTACGTTTCAAGGTACGTAGAATCCAAAAATCGAATAAAAATTTGGCCGTCCGTCCGCCGTACGCGGCACTTTTGCCACTTAGCATTGACCGATTTTGATGGAATTAAATTTTTTAACATACCAAATTTTGGTATGTAGGCTCCATTTGGGGTCTAGTTGTGCCCCGAAGCTTTTGGTTGATGTAGGTCACTTCTAAGGGTTCCAAAATCAATTTTGAAATTTTGAAAACGCCCTAACTCAAAAAATTTTGATATAAAGGTATTGTTTTTCCTTCAATTTTGGATTCTATAGAACTTTTAGAATTTTTTGAGACCACCCGGAGCTTTGTCGGACAAACCGTTCGCTCCCTACAAAAATTTGAGGGTTTATATTGAAATATATATATATAAATCAAAACACGAGTGTGAATCGCAAAAGAGGCCTAATCTCCGTTCAAATTAGAGCTGACCGAAATGCGATCGATGGTTGGTGATTTTGGTTTTTTTTATTGATTTTTTTCTTGATTTTTTTTTTTTTTTTTTTTTGATTTTTTTCCATATTGGATGGTTGGTGATTTTGTAGACGAGTGATCTATATAGAAAAATAATAAACCATTGTGTAATAATTTGCAGCGTTTTTTAACAATACTTGAATTCATTGAATTGTAGAAAGGAAGCTATTTAATAATCTCTAATCCTAAACATAAACGCAGTTTTGTTGTCTAATAGTAAATACCTTAGCAATATCGAATAGGTCTAAGGATGGTGTCCTACGTGGTAATGACAATGGTTGTGTAGTAATTTCCAGCGTTTTTCCCACGTTGTTGTCCTACGGCAAACCCAGAAAAAATCACATAATGGCACCCAGTCCTACTGAAGGAACCCTGGATGGAAATTCTAGTTGAGGCCCCAAATATTTCAATTATATTCATATCTCTGTGGCCTGCAGGAACCCCTCTCAGAAGTCCTTGATCGTAGTGCGTAGCGTCCTTCACGTTGCTTCTCTATTTTTATCAACCTTCCCATGGAATGAAGAGGACAGTGAACCAGGGGCCGATCAAAACAACATTTTCGGCAGTTCAAAGAACTTGGGACCAACCCGCGTCTCATCCGATTAAGCGAAGCGCCAATCTCTTGTGAATGGCGAGTCGCTGAATAATAACGATAGGCCTTATGAGTTATTAATATTCGCGCGTAATCAAAAGATAGTTGTTGAAATGCAAAGTAGGAACGAATAAGGAAATTCCGAAAGAGGGAGTGGCGACCTTGTTTAAGTATCTTTATTTTTATCCTGGGCTAATGAACTAGGCAGCATCAAGACGCCGGATCCTCTAGAAGTTACATAACCAAAATGAATTGCTCCCTTTAGCCAATATAGTGAAACTTATCGAGATGGAGCATTTTGGACATTTCTTCCCTAATTTTCTGCCTTTTGTTTCCATCTCTGATTTTAGGTTCCCTCTAGGACTTTACTAGCACCAACTACCTGATTTTTTCCCACTTTAGTAGTAATTGTCTTTTCTTTTTCATGTCTGTCTAGTTGTTTGTTCCCAAACACCCCTTCGGTACTACTCTTCCCAAGCTGCATGATGGCGCCTATTTCAATTTGGCCAAAAAATGGGCTTAGATAATTTTTCTCCACGATCCTTCGTTTGTAAATTTAGTCACAACTATTGTCAACATGATGATTACGATGTTTCTGCTCCATACTAGTGCATTAAATCATTTTTGCACCTGTCATGTTACTGTATGAAAGGAGCCCCAACTCCTACTCCCCACGTAACTTGGATGACATTTTTGGAAGATCAATTCCGAATCGTCAATACAACGTTTTTGTTTTTTGAATCATTAACTACCTCGCGTTCAAACGCTTCTGTGAATCAATTATTGGAAATTTACAAATATTCCAGAGGACTCGGACTGGAGGACGGAGCAGCCATTTGGCTCCCAGAAGATTAAGGCCTCACACACGCACGCAAAAAAAGGAAAACCTGTGGCATAGATCAATTTGAGTTTTTGGCAACTCAATTTGAACTTTTGGCGTTTCAATTTTTCTTTTCGCAAATCCATTACGTTCCAACCTACTGGAGTCCTTGTCTGACTTTTTCACTTCTAAAATATTCAATAAATATTTTTATTTCTCTCTCTCTCTATAAAAAAAATATTGTTGGAAAATATTTGTGCGTTTCCTACTTCTCAACATAATTAATGGGAACTTGAAATTTTAGGGTTCCATTGTGAGGTCAACACTAAAACCAAACGTGGCTCTTTTCTCATTCAGGTACCATTTTTGTAACTCCTTTTTACCTGTACAAGTTCTAGGGAGCAGTTGTCTTCCAACGATCTATGAACGCAGCTGGTCCCCCCTCTAAACACAATAAGATGTGGTCCAGCAGCTCGAGCTTCTGAGCATCCTTGTCATCCCTTCTTTTGAAATGGAAACCTTGCAACCTGAAAGGTCGTATTCCAGGTAATAACCTTCTCTCGCTAGTCCGAAAGCGAAAGAAGTAAATCTGAGAGAAATTGCTGGATCCTAACAACTAGCAGTAGGTACTTAGTAAACACAGAATTTACAATACTGTTCCTACTGTGAATTGTGATATAATTATATTTATACCACAATAGCCCTATGTGCGTCATCAGAATCTGTCTGTAAACCCTATTTTGTTCCGTCCAATTTTGGTTCCGTGTTTGTCTGTCTGTCGGTCTGTCTGTGGTCAATCCTTGTCCCGGGCAAAACTATACTAACCTGTGGTCCGATTTTGATGAAATTTTCAGGGATTGTGCGAGTTAGGTAGGTACTAGACGGTCCCCTATCAATTTCAGCACCTTCGGACCAATAGGAGCGAGTGCGCATGCGCAAACGTGAATTTCCTGGAACCTCGGTTTCTAATGAACCGATTTTGCTCAAATTTGGAGGTTAGTTAGGGACTAACTTCTAAGAGACACCCTATAAGTTTCAACCAAATTGGTCAAGCAATAGCCGCTGCGCATGCGCGAACTTTAAATTTATTGTTACAACCAAAACTCCGCAACTATTCATCTCGCAACTATAGTCTTCGCCAATATTTTGGTATTCAATAACTCCTTGAATCATAATTTTTTCGCCAACTGATTCTATACGTCCATGTTACAATGAGTGAGGAAGCTATACTGCCGTGCTAGTCAGAAAGTCGTATCTTGGCTTCACCCAACTTTCGGGAAAACGACCTAATAGGTTTCGTGATGAAATAACTCTTTCACGGGATTTATTTTCCTCCTTTTACCACAACTAAAAGTTTTTCTTATAGGAAATTAGTTGCTGAATCGATTTCTGAGGTCAAAATTAAACATTTTTAAGTGTATATTGTCAAAAACTGTATAACATTTTTCTATTCTTATTTTACTTACATTTAGGTCTGATATACTAAGCCTTGAAGTCGTATCTCGATCTTGAATTCACGTTTGCGCAAGCGCAGTGGCTACTATCAGTCCGAAGGTGGTGATTTTCATAGGGGACCATCTAAATACTAATCTGTAACATCCCTGAAAATTTCATAGAATTCGGATGAGAAATGTAGAAGTTATGGCCGTTACCAGGAAATTCACGTTTGCGCATACGCAGTGCTACTATCAGTCCGAAGGTGGTGATTTTCATAGGGGACCATCTAAATACTAATTTGTAACATCCCTGAAAATTTCATAGAATTCGGATGGAAAATGTAGAAGTTATGGCCGTTACAAGGAAATTCAGTTTTGCGCATACGCAGTGGCTACTATCAGTCCGAAGGTGGTGATTTTCATAGGGGACCATCTAAATACTAATCTGTAACATCCCTGAAAATTTCATAGAATTCGGATGGAAAATGTAGAAGTTATGGCCGTTACAAGGAAATTCAGTTTTGCGCATACGCAGTGGCTACTATCAGTCCGAAGGTGGTGATTTTCATAGGGGACCATCTAAATACTAATCTGTAACATCCCTGAAAATTTCATTGAAATCGGATGGAAAATGTAGAAGTTATGGCCGTTACAAGGAAATTCAGTTTTGCGCATACGCAGTGGCTACTATCAGTCCGAAGGTGGTGATTTTCATAGGGGACCATCTAAATACTAATCTGTAACATCCCTGAAAATTTCATAGAATTCGGATGAGAAATGTAGAAGTTATGGCCGTTACCAGGAAATTCACGTTTGCGCATACGCAGTGCTACTATCAGTCCGAAGGTGGTGATTTTCATAGGGGACCATCTAAATACTAATTTGTAACATCCCTGAAAATTTCATAGAATTCGGATGGAAAATGTAGAAGTTATGGCCGTTACCAGGAAATTCACGTTTGCGCATACGCAGTGCTACTATCAGTCCGAAGGTGGTGATTTTCATAGGGGACCATCTAAATACTAATCTGTAACATCCCTGAAAATTTCATTAAATTCGGATGAGAAATGTAGAAGTTATGGCCGTTACAATGAATTCACCGTATTCCGTTACAGTTTTTTGACAATATACACTAAAAAATGTTTAATTTTGATCTCAATAATCGATTCAGCAACTAATTTCCTATAAGAAAAACTATTAGTTACGGTAAAAGGAGGAAAAATAATCCCGTGAAAGAGTTATTTCACCACGAAACCTATTAGGTCGTTTTCCCGAAAGTAGGGTGAAGCCAAGATACGACTTTCTGGCTTAGCAAGGCAGTATTTGGATAGGTAACAGTGAGAAGGTTCCTAAAGTCACCACTAAATGCTGAGTTTTCAGAGGCAAAAAGTCATATCATGTCGAATCAGAATGCAAGAAGTCGTATCGCCGAAATACTAAGGCCGATTCTCGTAACTGTGTCAAGATACGAGTTTTCTTCTTCTGATTCGCTCTGATACGACTAGTTGCTTAGCATAATCAAGTTAACATGCCTTAACGCAAAAATCGGGAGGCTTGTTTGATGCACTTCTATTCGAGATACGACTCTGAAACTTCGAAAATCGATAGAAATCGACCCCATAAACCCCCGGGTAATAATAACTCAATTTGGTCAAATTTTCACTATACGACTTTCTGGCTTAGCACGGCAGTATACTGCCCACCCAACTTGGCAGACTTTTTTTTTGAGTTATCATGTTTTCATTATTACGTTTTCTTACACAATAGATAGTTGAAGTATCAAGATAGCCATTATCTTGATCCATCACCAGACCTATCAGTTTTGGTTTAAAAGTCGATAAACTGTTCTAGGTAAAAATTGGACTTCCTAAAAGATACCTCAGGACACTAAGAGTTAATACATAGCTATTTCAAATTACAGATACGAAATGAACCATGAAAGGTGACAAAAATGTTTGCGAATTTCATTTTATTACTCGTAATTAGGGTTATTAATCTCCGAGAAACATATTATTGCATACTTCCCGAAAATCTTGTCGGTAAGTAGACTCTCCAAGAGTTAAATTGTTGCGTTGCATTTTGACACAGATTTGTCTTTTGGCTGGGAGTCAAGGAATTTTTCGCGACACTTTTTTTTGCCACAAAAAATGCAACGCTCCAACCAGTCAACAAAATCATAGCTATAATGCAAGGTTCTCTAGAATACTGCGATAAATACATTACCAACGTGCGATCGGAGAGTTTTTATCTTTTTTTTTAGAAAAAAATTCTGTTTATTCATCGAAAATGCTACAGGTAAGTACATATTATTCAAATAAAATATTTTTTCGACATAAGGTATTTCTACAAAGTTGTATTAATGTGTCTTTTATTTCATCATTTTAATTTTCAAATTACACCTACAACAATGCACATATCCATGATCTATTGTTTTTCCCTCTAAGGGAGAAATTTCTTCGTGTACTTTCGATTCATCTCTGCCGGGTGCCCAGAGTAAACAGATCTGATTTACAATCTTTACTTCAAATGTTGTTTCCGGTTCTTTTGAATCAGAGGTACACCTCAGCTTCGTCCATATTTACGGTTGTTTTGGCAGTATACTGTATACATATACTGTATACAATTATGTATACATAATTTTGACATGGATATGTCTTTTGGCTGGGCGTCAAGGAAATTTGCGCGACACTTTTTTTGACACAAAAAATGCAACGTGGATACTAGTAAACGGATAGCTACATATCGTTAGCTATGAAGATGCTACGTCGTTGATCACAAAACTTGAAATAAAGTGTCATCCTACTTCATCCTAATAAATTATTCATAAAATATCTTATGTGTATTTTATTTCATCATTTTACTTTTCAAATTTCACCTACAACAATGGATATAAATCCATGATCAATTCGCTCATATCCTAGAAGAGGGGTACAAGTCCAAAAATGTGATTTTCGGGAAATCGCTTTCAAAGTTTTACACTCAAACAAATTGCTATATCTCCATGACAACACGTTTAATGTTAATGATATTTGGGGAAAATGTTCCCGTACTAATGTTTCCACAGCTCATGGACCGAAATTATTTTTGCTTCCGAGTCTACCAAGGTAGCGGAAGCTTTGTCTTCACTTTTCAAGGACGAAAAAAAAAGGTTCTCCAAAATCAAAATTTCCACTCGCGTTTTGCGTTTTAGACCTTCCTGAACAATTTTGGTTCCGTGTCTGTCTGTCTGTCTGTGTGTCTGTCTGTCTGTCATGAATTCCTTGTAACGCGCATAACTATACGAAGTTATTGTCCGATTTCTATGAAATTTTCAGGGATTGTGCGGGTTGGTGTGTAGACGATCCCCTATGAAACTCATTATCCCCGGACTGATAGAAGCGACTGCGCATGCGCAAATGTGAATTCCTTGTAACGGCCATAACTTCTACATTTTCCATCCGATTTCAATGAAATTTTCAGGGATGTTACACATTAGTATTTAGATGGTCCCGTATGAAAATCATCACCTTCGGACTGATAGAAGAGACTGCGCATGCGCAAACGTGAATTTCGTTGTAACGGCCATAACTTTTACATTTTCCACCTGATTTCGATGAAATTTTCAGGGATTATGTGGATTAGGTTGTAGATGATCCCCTATGAAAATCATCATCCCCGGACTGATAGAAGCGACTGCGCATGCGCAAACGTGAATTCCTTGTAACAGCCATGACTTCAACTGTCCCCCAGGGGTCGCGGGTTCGAATCCCAGCCGAGGCTAAGTATTTTTTTTGATCCAATCACATACATCTACTCAGATAATTTTTCATCCGAATTTGATGAAATTTTCTGGGATTGTCCAGATTAGCGTGTAGATGGTCCCCTATGAGGGTAGTGAAAGGTACTTAGAGATTGGTATTTTGAGACTACTATGCATCGGATCATCTGTATAATCGGGTTATGGATACGAGGAAGCTATGTGCCACACCCACTTGGCAGACGTTTTTCGCTAGTGAGGAAGGAGTGGGGGGAATATTTTTGTCAAATTTCTTCGATTTTTGGTGCTGTTCCCTTTTTTTCGTGGACAATATTTCTTTATTTCAGAGATGTCACTTTTTTTCATGGACGATTTTTATTCTTTCCCAAATGATTAATTTGGTTTTAAATGAGAATAATCATGACTTGAGGTGTATAAAACGAGAATTTATTAGATTGGGAGTTGTCGGAAAAATACAACAGATTGAAAACGGAAGATATTTATAATTCTGTCTCCAAAAATATTCTTAAGTAATTGAAACAGCTTCTTAAAATCTATAATCAAAGATAACCAACGTGTGATTTCGAGTTCAATCCCCCCTCCCCATCACACCATTCCTTCTTCAACGGTTTCAGTACAACCAGTACAACTTTCATCGGTAGTTTCGGTAGGTAGTCCGTAGGAGTAGACATTCAAGGTGAAACACACCAGTGGCACCACTAATTTGTTCTATGGTGTCAAAATTTATAGTTCTTGAAAATACAAAGGTTTATTCATAAATATTCAAAGCTTGGGTACCATTAATAAGCCCTAAATGAACCAAAATATCGAAAAATCGCAATTTGGTGAATATTATCCCTCCACTTGCCTCTTCCTAATGAGAAATTCAGTACTCTGGCGACTTGATGTTAGTAAATTAGTTATCTGAGTCGAAAAAAGAAACACGCGAATCGATTGAAATTGAGGAGTAGGTAGCGGGCTCAACGTGCTGTCATTTTTATTTTTTTATTTTTTTATTTTTTTTAATATTATCTTTATTATTGGCATGGTTATTATACATACAGCCATAAACAATATAAATTATATACAGACTTTTTTTTTATTATATAAAAATTACATGGCGCTTAATTATTGATTCTTAAACTAAATTTCTTACTAGTTTCTTAAAATATAGACTAAAAGATCTCTTACGTAGAAGTTGAAAGCAAAGAATTATATAATTAAATTATTGTTTTCAATAAAATTGTTTAATGCGTCCCACGCTCCAGCATTCTTTGTAACCAATAATGTGTTATAATTGAATGGATTTGGCACTTTTTTTGTTAGGCTCCTGAACATAATTTCTCTCTCCCTCTCATAAATTGGACAAGTCATAAAAATGTGCTCCATGGACCCGTTTGGATGTCCACATTCACAAGTAGGATTTTCCCTTAAGTTGATTCGATGTAGATACTCCGGGCAGATCGCATGGTTAGATCGCATCCTGCAGATCATACGTATAAAACGTTTGGGTTTATCCATTATTTTAAACCATGGTGCATTTGTTACTCTGGGACTCAGGTTCTTGTAAAATTTACCTTTCTCTCCTAAATCATACTGCGTTTGCCATCTACTATAATTTTGTCGTTTGACTATATTATACAGATCTTCCTTAGGTCTAGAGTAGTTTAATGTCAAACCCTCACGTTCTGCTTGTTTTGCTGCCCTGTCTACCTTTTCATTTAGGCACAAACCTACGTGGGCTTTAACCCATAAGAAGGTAACATTAACACCGTTTTCTTTTAACATGGCCACTAATTTTATAATTTTGACAATCATATGGTTTTTGAACTTGGTGAGGTACAGACTTGACAATGTTTGAAGTGTGCTAAGGGAGTCCGTGCAAATAGTTACTCCTTGGTCAGCCAGCTGTCTAATGTTCACATACATATATTCGAGAGCTTGTAGGATCCCAATGATCTCTGCTGTATAGCTGCTGGTTTCATTGTATAGTTTATATTGAACAATATTATTATACTTCACATCAAGTATGGCAGCCCCTACTAACTCTCCTATCTTCGATCCGTCGGTGAATATGAGTCTGCAATTTTCCAGTTACTAGATAGATTTCCACGTCGAACAAAAAAGAAACACTCAAATCAGTGGGAAATTGAGGTTTGAGCGAAATACATAAGATTATGCTGTAAAAAAAAACAAATTTTAATAGTTTCTACTCCCCCCCCCCTCCTTCAAGGCAAAATTTAATGTGGATGACGTAGTCCATAGCGCTAGATAAATTTTAGCGTTGAACAATGGAGGAACCACGCGAATCGGTTGGGGAATAATGCCTGGACAAACACAAGAAACACAGACTGATGGATTTTCTTCCGTGGATTTGGGTTTTGAAGGGACTAAAACGGATTAGTATCTGGTTATTTTGTTTTCCGTTGAGTTTTGTCCACCTTTAACCCAGATTAATCGCATATTCAAGGATGCCCAAGTCTTACAACGTCCTAGAAACACAAATAGGTAACCATCTACCTACCTGCTGTTAAATAGCCACAGCATGATGGATGAAATAATTTGGAAACCGTGTAAATTATTATAATTGTGATTATTACTGCAATTATTATTTTTCTGTAAAGATCACCATTCAACTACCTTCTTGGGACAAGGTCAGGAGGGGGGTCCTTTGGGCTAGGCTCGAGGGAACGAAGTGTTCTGATAAATTGCACAATAAACATGCATTTATCATTGTTGATCGTCTTGATTGTGATAGTAGTTTCCAAAAAATTAACACTAGGCGTCTTTAATTGAGGAATTCACTTAATAGAGGCGATGGGTAGCACTGGGCTTTGTGCCTGTCTTCTACAAACGTAGGTGGCTCGCCCCGTCCATCGAACAAAGAACTTTCAGCATTCAGGCGGAGGGAGAATGAGCTAGGCTTAAGTTTGTCTTCTAGGGATGAAAAACAGCACTTCCACTACCCAAAACTGTTCCTAACTCAAAAATGACATTTTTGGACTTGTACCCCTCTTCTAGGATATGAGCGAATTGTTTTTCCCACTAAGGAAGAAAATTTGCCTTAGTCGTTTTTGTCTTAATTTTCATCTAGCCAATACACATAGATATCCATGTCAATATTATTTAACCATTCTGTCATTGAAATGTAACAGAACTGCATTCATTCTGCTTCTAGAATGCATTTTTTGCGATGACATTTCCAGGGATGTTCAGATTGGCGTGTAGATCGTTCCCTATGAAAATCAGTACCCCCGCATTGATAGTAGCCGCTGCGCAAGCGCAAACGTAGAACACTTGTAACAGCCAAAACTTGTACATTTTCATCCGAATTAGGTGAAATTTTCAGAGATTGATCAGATTGGCATGTAGGTAGATGGTCCCTAATGAGGGTAGTAAAAACTCCTATACATTTTAAACTATACTCGTTCCTCGTATTGAGCCCAAATAATTTGTAAGAAAACGAGTTCCCCCGTACGAATGGCAACACTGCATTCAAGCCTTCAAACCCCCTTTTCTTCCCTTTAAATCACACAAGCGTGACTCGAACTTTTCAAGCCCGCCCATTGTCCACCCTAGATTATTCATTATTACGTCAGAAGATTGTCGTGAACCTCAGGGCGTTTCAAGAGGGCAAATTAATCAATCAACAAGGTTCCTGATTATCAGTGGCGGTAGCCCGTAGGCTCAGTAGCCCGTGAAGGGAAGGTCTTTCACGGATATAAATAGCTCCTTGGAGATTCTGGGATATTATGATGGAGTTCCCAGTTGAAAGACCCCGTTCGAGGTCCTTAGGAAGGATCTACCTCCACCACTACCTCCACTTCAATGGCGCGTCTCCAAATCACTCCGTAGTACTCGAATCCCCTGGTTGCGGCGTCGATCAAGAAATATTGCGGTAGGTCGTGTTGAGACCTATTTCTCATGGGAAATTAATACCTGTCCAGTTGGCGAGGCACCAATTTTCGGGTTTCCTGCGTTGGACGACTTGAAAGGTTGTACGTCAAAATGCCGGGCGTCACAACCTAATTTTTACGTTTATCATACAGGTTTTAGATACAATTGACTCGGAAACCCGTATTTTATGTTGAGCGCAAAATCTTCCTTTGACACCTGAGTCTTGAGTAGCAGTAGTAGTCTTGGGTAGTAGGTTTAGTAGTTATGGCCTCCTCAACAGATGGATGTCATCTACCTACACAAGGGAGAAGGTACAGGACACCTGTCTTCAGCCCTTCCTCCAGAGTATTGGTAGGTACTACCAACCTACTACATACTTCACACCTTCACAATTAAAATTTTTTGGGGAAAATAAACGCTTCACATTCGATTCGAAAAATAGGGAGTTTCATGTAAGACATTTTTGATTACTGGTTGCTGAGGAAGCAAAACTGAATACAACTCGAAGAAACGAACATCGATCGCATTTTGGTTAGTTAAACTTTCAACGGAGATAAGACCTCTTTTGTGTTTCACGCTGGTGATTCTGATTTATCGTAATTCCGACCCTTAAGTACTCGTAGGGAGCGAACGATTTATCCTATAGAGCTCCGGATGGTCTCTATAGATTCTGAAAATTCAATACCATTTCAAATTGGTGAAGAAACGATACTTTTATTCTGAGAGTTTTCGAGCTAGAGCACTCTTGGAAATTTCAACCCTTAATTTTCACCCATTAGAAGTGACCTACATCAACCAAAAGCTTCGCGGCACAACTAGACCCCAAACGGAGCCCATGTACCAAATTTGAACAAAATCGGTTCAGTGTTGCTAAGAAAAGTGCCGCGTACGGCGAACGACGGATGGACGGAAATATTTTTATTCGATTTACGGATTCTACGTACCTTAAAACGTAAACCAACAAATTTTGAGGGGAGGGATTAACAATTTTTTCTTGGTCGATTCTAAAGGTTCATTATTGAAAATAATAAACCAAAATACTGATCCATGTTGAAACTCTTGATTCACAATTCATCAATGTACCTCTCATGTACGAGTGCTTCACAATGTTTTCTAAGTTCAATCAACGCCTGGGGAAACATTTTTTGAAGTTGACTTTCTTTTTCTTTTTGGTTTACTATTTTCAGTAAAGAACCTTTAGAATCGACCGAGAAAAAAAATGTTCAACCCCCCTCAAAATTTGTTGGTTTACGTTTCAAGGTACATAGAATCCGAAAATCGAATAAAAAAATTTCCGTCCGTCAGCCGTACGCGGCACTTTTTTTTAGCAACACTGAACCGATTTTGTTCAAATTTGGTATATGGGCTCCATTTGGGGTCTAGTTGTGCTGCGAAGCTTTTGGTTGATGTAGGTCACTTCTAAGGGGTGAAAATTAAGGGTTTAAATTTTCAAGAGTGCCCTAGCTCGAAAACTCTCGAAATAAAGGTATTGTTTTTTCACCAATTTGAAAATAGTATTGAGTTTAGAAAAATTTTTGAGACCACCCGGAGCTCTATAAACCGTTCGCTCCCTACGAGTACTTCAAAGTTTTCCTTCGATAAAACAGAATCACGAGTGTGAATCACCAAAGAATCACCGTTGAAATTTTAGCAAAATGCGATCGCTGATCGTTTCTTCGAGTTTTATACAGTTATGCTTCCTTAGCAACCCGTAATCAAATTTCCATATGAAGCTCGCTTTTTCTTCGAATCGAATGTGAAGCGTTTAGTTCTTCCTAACAAACTTGATTGTGAAGGTGAGGTGTGGTAGGTAGTAGGTACCAATGGTTAATTATTTATTTTTGATTTAGTTTTTGGTATCCCAAGTGCGATTACTAAATTTACTGATCGGACCCCCGGACTCGATCAGATTTTCCTCCATTATACACGTAACAAAATCCAGAGAAAGACGCTAGTTTTCTGAAATAATCCATTTTCTATCCGTTTTCATATTATCGCCACTGCATTTCTATGGTATGTATAAATGAACGGTAAGAAGGGGGGAAAAGGCTGAAGTGAGATCCGAGAACCACGGAGGCAGCTGGCAGAGCAGTCCTTGGAATTGGCTTTAAAAACGCCAACGTTGTGTTTTGAATGTTTTGAAACAAACTGAAAGATTAGGTTACAGAGTACCGCCGCGCATTTTCGTTAAGCAGTTGCAATTCGAATTTCACACGAGGTAAAATATTTGCACAACAAGTTGAACACACGTCGGACGATCGAGACAAAAAACGGTGTATCCCTAGGACCTTTAACATTTCAACAAAAAAAAAGTCCCTACCCTCATAGGGGACCATCTACACGCTAATCTGGACAATCCTAGAAAATTTCATCAAATTCGGATGGAAAATTAAGTGAGTAGATGTATGTGATTGGATTAAAAAAGTACTTAGCCTCGGCTGGGATTCGAACCCGCGGCCCCTGGGGAACAGTTGAAGTTACGGCTGTTACAAGGAATTCACGTTTGCGCATGCGCAGTCGCTTCTATCAGTCCGGGGATGATGATTTTCATAGGGGACCATCTACAACCTAATCCACATAATCCCTGAAAATTTCATCGAAATCGGGTGGAAAATGTGGAAGTTATGGCCGTTACAAGGCATTCACGTTTGCGCATGCGCAGTGGCTACTATCAGTCCTAAGGTGATAATTTTCATAGGGGACCATCCAAATACTAGTCTGTAACATCCCTAAAAATTTCATCGAAATCGGATGAAAAATGTAGAAGTTATGGCCGTTACAAGGAATTCACATTTGCGCATGCGCAGTCGCTTCTATCAGTCCGGGGATGATGATTTTCATAGGGGACCGTCTACACACCAACCCGCACAATCCCTGAAAATTTCATAGAAATCGGACAATAACTTCGTATAGTTATGCGCGTTACAAGGAATTCATGACAGACACACAGACAGACAGACAGACAGACACGGAACCAAAATTGTTCAGAAAGGTCTAAAACGCAAAACGCGAGTGGAAATTTTGATTTTGGAGAACTTTTTTTTTCGTCCTTGAAAAGTGAAATCAAAGCTTCCGCTACCTTGGTAGACTCGGAAGCAAAAAGTATAATCGTCAAGAAGGCCAATAATAGTTTTGTTGAATTTGAGTTTTTCTGAAACTAAAAAAATATTACTTTGGAAGAAGGATGGACATAGCGCTTTTGTGCTTTAAGGTATCTTTAAGGTATACACAACCCTAAAACGCACTTACAATAATAATTATTATTCCAATTATTGGAAGATACTATAAATCCGTTCATCACCCTACCTTAGTTACCATGGACCGATTTGATGAAATTTGGTATATGGCCTCCATTTGGAGTTTAATTGTGCTCCGAAGCTTTTGGTTGTTGTCAATCATTTCCAATGTATTGTTTTTTCACCAATTTAAAATAGAATTGAATTTTCAGAATCGAATGAGACTATCCAGAGCTCTGTAGGACAAATTGTTCGCTCCCTTTGAGAACTTAACGGTTGGATAAAATCAGACACACAACTGTGAATAACTTTTTTAGGGAATTTTCAAGGAAAACGAAGCTATAATAGCTTGCAATGATTGCAATGGCCTCAAAATTTTTAGAATGGACTTTTTCGAAATTTTTTTTCACTGAAATCCAATTTGGAACATTCTGAAACGATCCTTGAAGTTTTTCCAATAATCATATGTATATATATATCATATGTGTGACTCCGCACAATAACTTGAGTAATTGTCTCGCAAAAATTTTCTAGTTTTCGCCAAAATTTTCGTAACAACAAACAAAAGGACGAGTACGTTAGCCAGAAATTTTGGGCAACCCTAAGTGGTCTAAGTCCCTAATGGTCACAAAAAAACAGGGTTTTCCAATTTTTTGTAGTTATTACCTTCACATTCATAGTAATAAATGGTATAATTGGATTCAGCACAAAATTTTTTATATCAATGCGTTTTCCAAAAATGAAAATTGTCCAAAAAGTATGTATATAAGTTAACTCGTACAGCTTTACGATTTGCTTTTGGTTTATTATTTTCAATAATGAACCTTTGGAATCGACCAAGAAAAATTTTTTTTAACACCCCCTCAAAATGTGATGGTTTACGTTTCAAGGTACTTAGAATCCAAAAATCGAATAAAAATTTGGCCGTCCATCCGCCGTCCGCGGCACTTTTGCCACTTAGCATTGACCGATTTTGATGAAATTTGATATGTAGGCTCCAATTGGGGTCTAGTTGTGCCCCGAAGATTTTGGTTGATGTAGATCACTTCCAAGGGTTCCAAAATCAATTTTGAAATTTTGAAAACGCCCTAACTCAAAAAATGTTGATATAAAGGTATTGTTTTTCCTTCAATTTAAGATTCTATAGAATTTTTAGAATTTTTTGAGACCACCCGGAGCTCTGTAGGACAAACCGTTCGCTCACTACGAGAATTTGGACGTACGATAAATCAGAAACACGAGTGTGAATCGCAAAAGAGGCCTAATCTCCGTTCAAATTAAAGCTGACAGAAATGCGATCGATGTTTTTCTTCATGTTGGATGGTTGGTGGCTTTGCAGACGAGTGATCGATATAGAAAAATAAAAAATACTAAACCACTGTGTAATAATTTGCAGCGTTTAAAAAAAATGTTTATCGTCCCCCCTGAGAATGGAATTTAGGGCTGATACAACCCCACATCCTTATATGGTACCTAAAGTGCGTATTACAAAAATTATTAATTATAAAATTTACAAACAAGACAAATACAACATTACAATATATTACATCATGGATATGCGGACAAAGTACAAAGTATGTACTACGTACTGCATGGCGGGCGTGTTCTATTCGCACTGTGCGATAGTGGTACTTCGAAATTTTTGGTGTAAGTAGGTAAGTCAGTGTTCTAGGATTCTGTAGGCTGTACATTCACATTAACATGTTTAAAATACATTATTGTCGTATAAACGATAAATGATATAATAAGGACGTGAAGTATAACGGTCCAAATACTCGGGGTAAAATACAAACTTAAATCTAAAGGGTCTAGATGTTTAAATTGGTTGAGATCAACGTTTTTCAAATTTAATTCTTAGAGCGTTAGAGCCATTTGATGGCTTTTAATTTCAACATTCAAGTTGTTAATTAATTTTGGGAGACCCGGTGAATGGCTCTCTGAGTGTAATGATTGACATTTGTAGAAGATTTCGTTAATACTATCTGATATAAGAAAAATGCCTTTTAATTCCGAGATTTCGGATGACAGTTTATTATGAATTTCAATTCTATCGCCAAAAGGGAAAATAGCTAAGTGTTGGTTAGACTCAGGGATCTGTTCGATCCAATTGTTTTCAAATTTTACATTTGTGTATTTGCAGTGTTCTGTGGTTTCAGATTCGAATATCTCCACTTCACATTTTGCATCTTGATTTGATATCAATTTCTTATTGCAATGAATCACATTGCCTATCTGACAAAGGTATTACTGATACATTGGATTTTAGAAGATAACTAATACTCGGAAATATGGTTACATATTCATTGTATTGGCCACTTGAATTGGAAGACCATTCCACTGTTGGAAGAAACCCTATGACCCCCCCACCAAAGAAAAAAATCCCCCGTTGTTATTTACAGTAACTCTATTGTTACGGTTGAAAAAAATTATACTGATTAATAAATTGAAAAAAAATAAAGTTGAACTTTGATCTATTTGTTTTGGTAGGCTGTCCGTCGAAGTTCATTTCCGAATTCAAGTTGAAACACACAAAAAAAAACCGTCTGCCAAGTGGGTGTGGCACATAGCTTCCTCGTATCCATAACCCAATTGTATAGATGATCCGATGCATAGTAGTTAATCTCAAAACACCAATCTCTAAGTACCTTTCACTAACCTCATAGGGGACCATCTACACGCTAATCCTAGAAAATTTCATCAAATTCGGATGAAAAATTAAATGAGTAGGTGTGTGTGATTGGATCAAAAAAATACATAGCCTCGGCTGGGTTTCGAACCCGCGACCTTAGGAGCTCAAATCGAGACTTTATCCTCTGAGCTACCGATAACCTGCAATTAATGGGATTTGAGATTCTCACAGGAGACCATCCCTCTATGAGAACCAATTCTCTGTGATTTTCATAGGAGACCATATAAACCCTACTCTGTAACATCCCTGAACATTTCATTGAAATCGGATGGAAAATGTAGAAATTATGGCCGTTACAAGGAAATTCATGTTTGCGCATGCGCAATGGCTACTATCAGTCCGAACGTGGTGATTTTCATAGGGGATCATCTACATAATAATCTGTAACATCCCTGAAAATTTCATTGAAATCGGAAGGAAAATGTAGAAGTTGTGGCCGTTACAAGGAATTCACGTTTGCGCATGCGCAGTCGCTTCTATCAGTCCGGGGATGTTGATTTTCATAGGGGACCGTCTACACACCAACTCGCACAATCCCTGAAAATTTCATAGAAATCGGACAATAACTTCGTATAGTTATGCGCGTTACAAGGAAATCATGACAGACGGACAGACACACAGACAGACAGACACACAGACAGACAGACACACAGACAGACAGACACACAGACACGGAACCAAAATTGTTCAGAAAGGTCTAAAACGCAAAACGCGAGTGGACATTTTGATTTTGGATAAATTTTTTTTTTTCGTCCTTGAAAAGTGAAAACAAAGCTTCCGCTACCTTGGTAGACTCGGAAGCAAAATGAGTGTTAATGTTGGTGTTGGCTTATCGTTACGACGTATTACCGCGTTGGTGCCAGACTGACAACATTGGCGTTTGAGGGGGGGAACTAAAATTTCTGATGTTTGGTATCGTAATATGCTTTGTACGCTTTTTTATTGTCATTCTACATATGTATACAGGGTGTTTCACGAAAAGGTTACACCCCCCTTCATTTTCGCAAAATACAGCGTAAAACATTCCGACCAACGCAATTCTTCATGATTTTTTGTGAGGATCTCAGGAAAAATACTTTTGCGCAAAAAAGTTGCGCGCAATCGTGCGCAATTGACACTAACTTCATTTTTTCAAATGGAACACCCCCTTTTTTATTACAGATTCGGATTCTACGTCAAATTTCATGAGAAATTCATACCCACATCGATTTGTTTTATTGCGCGCAACCTGGCTTTTTGAACGCTCTAAGTTGCACAACTCCACAATTGCACAAAAATTAGATTTTGGAGAACCCTTAGTGTGGCACATGTTTTTTCATCATTTTTTAACGCTTAATCACATGGTGACATCCGTTTTTCAATTTCACAGGACTTTTTCAAAATAGCGGCCAAAAATTCGGTTGTTTTAATGAAAAAATCGCTCTTTTTAAATCGTTATGAGTTTTTAGGTAATTTTATTCAGTTCAAGCATGATCATGCTGTCAGTTTTTATTTTAAACTCCACCGTAGATGGCCGGTGGTTCAAAAGGAGGTGAGAAAATAAAAAATAAACATGATTTCGACCACAAAACTGATGTTTTCGTGAAAGAAATGTTATTTTTTCCTCTTAAATCT
Organism: Apolygus lucorum; assembly: GCA_009739505.2. Lineage (NCBI taxonomy): Eukaryota > Metazoa > Arthropoda > Insecta > Hemiptera > Miridae > Apolygus > Apolygus lucorum. Next base: position 1,929,001 of record CM019168.2, on the reverse strand, counting down.
TGGTTTTTCTCAAAACGGATGACACCCTGTGATTCAGCGTTAAAAAATGATGAAAAAACATGTGCCACACTAAGGGTTCTCCAAAACCTAATTTTTGCGCAATTGTGGAGTTGCGCAACTTAGAGCGTTCAAAAAGCCAGGTTGCGCGCAATAAAACAAATCGATGTGGGTATTAATTTCTTATGAAATTTGACGTAGAATCCGAATCTGTAATAAAAAAAAGGGGGGTTCCATTTGAAAAAATGAAGTTAGTGTCAATTGCGCACGATTGCGCGCAACTTTTTTGCGCAAAAGTATTTTTCCTGAGATCCTCACAAAAAATCATGAAGAATTGCGTTGATCGGAATTTTTTACGTTGTATTTTGCGGAAATTAAGGGGGTGTAACCTTTTCGTCAAACACCCTGTATAACAATCGTCAATAAATATTAAATATATGACATGTTACATTTTATACGACCATTTTTGTCATTGTTTGTTGTTATAAATTTTATAACAACAAACAATGACAAAAATGGTCGTATAAAATGTAACAAGTCATAAAGTACCTACGTAACAAGGTAAACAATACCTTTCACTGGTCTAAACTGGTCATTCAATGAAAAAACAAGACAATAATGAAAAGAACAAGTTGCGTGATGCGCTAAAGCCGCAGAAAGCGGTGCGGGGCCAGAGGGGAGCTCCGGCCCCGCCCGGACCACCCACCATGGTGGCGTTCCAGAACCAAAAACGCACGAAAGAGTCGTTGGCGATCCTCATGGATGATGAAAATGGATGATCATCATGGATCATGGATTTTAAAATGCTATCCGAATTCGAGTCTCCCATGTCGCTAGAAATGTTATAGTGGATAAGAGTGAGGGTGGAGACCACTATCTCTTGCTTAAAATACTAAACAAATTACATTGAGTGAAACAGTTATCGCTTACTCTACTGGTTTGAACTGACGTCCCCTAGAATGCATGCATTACTAAACAATGTGTTTTGACTTATACTAGTTTTCCCGCCCCGTATTATACTGTCGCCCACAAAATCAAGTACACATCAGAAGCATTCTGTGTTATACAGTAAATTTTTGTTGTGGATAAAGATTATTAGGCAAAGCGATCCTTTTGAGTGCTCATTGAAACAGTTGAAACTTTGAATCTTTGTCTTGAAGGCCTGAGAAAGAACGGCCAGAGTCTGTTCCCTGCGAGTCCTGTAGGGACCGACTGCTTTCCCTTCCTCTACCAACCAAGGACGCCTCCATCGAGTCCACGACCCGCATTTCGTCCTCGACGAGGTTCCTGAACCTTTTATTTCGAGACCCCGTCAATGCCCTGCTTTGTCCTTTCCCAGCCTCCCTCTCCTGCATTCATGAATACCGGCCGCCGCCACGTGGTCGATCTCTACTAGAGATTCTTGTCGTAAAACTCTGAGTGTACCCAGGCTGCGGAAAATCTGTAGGAATGCTCTGCAAGGCCTCATGCACCTAAACGCATAAGGCATGAGTGAACATAGGGTGTAAGAGTGCGCCCCAAATACAGGGGCGTCGCGTGATAATATTCGTCAGGCAAACAGCTAGGCTGCAAATTATTACACAAAGGTTCATTTTTTCTGTATTGATCACGTGCCAGCAAAGAACTTACATCAACCAAAAGCTATGCGGCACAACTAGACCCCAAATGGAGCCCACATACTAAATTTCATCATAATCGGTCCATGATAATTAAGGAAAGATCCGCGGACGGACGGATTTTTTTTTTATATTCGATTTTCAAAATCTACACGTACTTACCTACCACAAACGTAAACCATCAAATTTGAGGGTGGTCAAACTTTTTTCTTGAAAATAATTAACCAAAAAGGGAGACTCTGACCTAGACCTAATAAGATGTGAAACCTTCATTCTACAATGTTTTGCAATTATTTCCTAGTGTCTATCAACAAGAAAAACGATTAGGTAAGTACAGTGAAATACAGTAAAATCTGGAACGGGACACCAGTCAACGTCATACAGCTGATATTTGCGGCGGCGAAAAAACGAACTGCTTTCCTTCTTTGAGATAATGTGGGTGGATGGATATGTTATGGATATGTGGGCTAATCTCTCTGCATTCAAGGTCACGAAACAGTTTTCCGACTGTTTGCAACAGCTGATAGTGTGGTAGTGGGGGTATGGCAATACTAGACCCCGCACTGACCCCCCGCCACCCCGCCGATCGTCGCCTCTCACTCTAAACAGTCCTGAAAAATTCATTTTTTTGAACTGCTTGCCTTGCATCCAGCGATGCAAGGAGGACCAGCCCCCGCGCTAGTTCGCTTATCATCCGCAATCATCTACATTACCGACCTCTCTAAGTCTCTGGTGTGTTGCGGGCTAGTATCCAAGGCAAAATACGTACTTTCTTATTCCATTCTCTTATTTAATCTAAATTCCTTGATAATAATGAAATAGTCCCTAAATATTATAAAAGTTTTCCAAAATCAGCTATACATTACTTACAAAAGATGGAAATATAGGAGAATCTCAACAAAAATTAATTTATTTATTTTGCACATTTGTAGTAAGGCAAACAGTGTTTGCTATGTTTGCCTGGAGGAGACGCCACTGCCCAAATACAGCATTAGCAACTTGGGTTTTAGAGCAGCCCAAAGAGGCAGGAGGGCTTTTTGCAATAGGAATAAACCCGCACAATCAGTCAAAATCTCAGTTCCAATTGATCACTCAAGCTTGAGAGATCTCAGACAATTAGGAAGGGAAGACATGAGACTTAGAGGATTTTAAATTTGCGCAAACGCAAAGGAAGCATTCATCCGAAGGCCGAGAAATTCATAGGTAACCATCCAAATCCCAACCCACATAACTTGTCTCAATCATCTCATGACAACCAACCATGGACAACTGATATGCAAATACAATAAGGTTTGTAAATTGCAACATATCGGATGAAAGCTTCAACGAGCGAGTCAAATAATTTGAGATCACCAAACAACTTGAGTGCAAACGAAAGATACCAATTACAATGCATATCGCACCCTTGCGACAAAAGGGTCACAACTCAAAAAAATGCGTTTTTTTATTTTTTACATGAATGGGTTCAAAAAAAATAGCTCTATCGACTCAAAAACACAGTTCTATTTATAGGGACTCCAGTGGACGGTAGGAAGCAGTTAAATCGGTTTCTAAGATCAACCCCCTCCCTGCCCCTATTCCATTAAAGGGTTGCATTTTCAGTTGTTGCCCGGACGTCGTCCCTAAAGCCGGTTTCTTTCCGCGGCCAAGTGGCATAAGTAAAAATGTGACTGTTTCGATGATCGACGGGTTTTCTAACGTGCGTGTTTTTTCAAGTTGTGACTGTTTCTGTGATCGACGGCCGTATAATTCTCTTGCTCAAGTCAAATTAGAACAGTTTTTGTGAACTAATATAAAATGGACCCAAACAGTCGTGGTGGGAGAATATTAAAACTACTCATCTCCAACCCAGTTTCTCCCAGAATTCCGATACTTTCCCGGTCGGAGTCAAGTGCCAAGGAGTTATTAGTAGCCCAAAATCAAATTTCCAGTCGGAAACCCGTCGGAAACAAGTCCGAATCGAATGAACATGAACCTAGCTTTACAACACGACTCTGTGAACTTCAGCCATGAATTCTCCACAGGACAGGTGGATATTCCAATTCGTGATCTTTTTGAGCCATCTGAGTGTATTGAGCCATTTATAGATGGCTCAAAACATAACGAAATTTGCGAGACACCGTGGAGGTCTCACCTGATCGAGGTGCCAACGGAAGTGAAACCAGGTCCAACCCAACAGATTCGGACTCAATTTTTGCTGATTCTCTCATTGAGCAAGCGGATTTCCTACTTTAAGAGATTGTTGAGCAACCCTTTCATCACATTAACTCAAGTAAGATAGGCACTCGAGGCAATGACCTCTGTGAATCCCTTGAAGATTATGATAACTCAGATGAGACTCTGAATGATTTTGGCCCTCTTACAGGCACGAGTAATGTTTCCTACTCTGTGAAAGTTGATTCCATGAAACCCACACTCTTGCATTTCTTGAGGACTGTTCCAAGTACCTCTTTAGATACTTCTTGCGGCAGTGAGGCAGACCAAAGCAATTGTAAGGACCCTGTCTACAACGAATGCCAAGAAAACGACAGTGATGAGAGTTCTGGACTAAGCTCACATTCATTGGGATGCTCACATTCATTGGGGTACTCACCATTGCCGCCCTCTCCATGCCTGGATGAACATCATACAGATGAAAATGTAGAAGAAACGCGGCAGGTAAAAGGGAAAAAAAGGAAGAGTAACCCAGCCTTGTGGATTGCCCAAAAGAAGAAAATGCTGCGAAATAGTAGGCTTACGAGACTTCCAAATCAAAAATACAAGTCAGCTCCAGAAAAGTTGGACCACCTTGTGGTGAAAAAATGTCGCTTGAAGTGTCTAGGGTAAGTCTGCGAAGAAGAACGTAAACGCCAATTCTCAGGATCTTGGGGTTTGAAAGATTTACAGCGCCAAAGGGAGTACATAGCAAATCACAGCCAGCAAATCAAACCCAAATGTCGGTATTCCAGCACCCAAGATTTGCGAGACTTAACAGGGCCTTCTATTTTGACATGTATGGAGTTCGCACTAGAATTTGCTAGACATTTTTCATGTCAACTCTCTTCATCAATTGCAAGATGGTGAAAACAGCACTTTCGAAGAGTTCCCCGTCTGGCTAATCTATCTTCACCATCCCAACAACATACCAGTCAACTTGTTCGTGCTTACTCAAGCAAAATACCCTTGGCAGTGAATAAAAATATAGACAACAATGATTTATGTGACAAAATAATTGCTCCTCAATGTTATTACGAATCGTTTTACCAAACAGTTTTGGAGCTGTGAGATTTAAAAAAAAAATGAGTTCCTCATTAAGTACTATTAGATTCTTCAAAGAGACTGACCTGCTGTGAAACTTAGAGTCATATTGATAATTATTCTTGTATTTTTTGTTCATCAATATGTTACCTATTATAGTTGCTAACTTCTAAGATTTTTGACAAGTTCTAATTTTAAAATTTATCACTTTATTATTTTTTGAAACAGTACAAAATGGGAGGCACTTTTTCCTGAAACATTTATTAGTTTCAAAAGGATTAAAATCATTCGTAAGTTCCTATTTTTTTATTGTTACGAACTATTCATTTCTTAGTCTCATTACAGTCAGTTTTCCATGTTTAACAGTCCAAATTAATGTTTTCCAAAACTCATTACTTTATATTAAAATGTGATACATACCTACGCCTTATTTTAGATTGGTATTTGAAATTCTACTATTTGTTTGTGTCCAATGTTAAGGCTGTGAGCGTTCTTTACTTTATTAAAAGTCTATTGGTCGAGATTTCTTAGAATCTTTTCCCCTCCCTTCAGAAATAAGTTATGCACGATAGGGTATCAAGTCGAAATATGCGTAGTACTGATAGAGTCGGCTTGCTCATAGATACAGTCATAACTCAAAAACTTTTCAACGAAACAGTCACATCTCGAAATATCGAGTCGTTCCATGCTCGAATGATTCATGAAAAGAGTGATAACTCGAAAAACATGATATTTTGTACGATTTTGGGAATACGAATTGAGGTTTTATTTTAAAATGCAGGTAAAACGCATTTTTGGTCACTATATCAATATATGGTGAAGAATCAACCCCGATACATCCATAAATGTGTGCCGTAGACGTTTTTCGCGTTTCCTGAAAAGTTGACCACTTTCGAGTTGTGGCACTTTCGTCGCAAGGGTGCGATATTTACTATGAAACAAAATCACCGTTGAACGAAGGTCTGGATTCGGGGATTCGAAGATGCAAAACAATCAGACGCTGAAGGCGTCGGAGCGCGTACAATGGTGCCAACTAGATGATTCGGCTTAAGCTGATCTACATTGAATTTATATAATAATTCAAAGCTTGTAAGCAAGAACATGTTATTCGCATAGGTACATTGAATTGTATTTATATTTTCTAAATAGAAATATACTGATGGTTTATTGTGAAATATGAACGGTAGAAGGAGGTCACGACACTGAAACAGGGTGTCCATGATTACTCGAAAAAAAAATTCCTTGAGTTTTCCAGGGTGAATTTTTTGTCTTTTCCAAGGGTTGTAAGTAACCTAGTACATAAATAAATTATCATAATTTCTCAAAATTCTAGTTCTTAAGAACATTTAGGAATGAATAAGCCAAAAGGGTGTGACACATAGCTTCCTCGTATCCATAGCCCGATTGTTTGGATGATCCAATGCATTGTGGCCAATCTCAAAACATCAGTACCTTGCACTATCCTAAGAAGGGTTCATCTACACGTCAACTCCCACAATTCCTGAAAATTCCATCGAATTCGGACGGAAAATTAGAAATTATGGCTGTTACATGGATTTAACGTTTGCGCATCCGCAGAGGTGACTGTCAATCCGGAGGCAGTAGTTTTCTTGGAAGACCATCTACACATCTACACGTCAATCTGAACTTCCATGAAAATTTCATCAGATACGGAGAAAAATTAAGAATATGGCTGTTACAAGTAATTCACGTTTCCGCATGCACAGTGTTTCCTTTCAGTCCGGTGTCGATGATTTTTATTGGTGACCATGTACACACACACCCCCATAATCCTTGAAAATGTCATCGAAATTGGACAGGGTTGGTACTATTTCCAAAAAACACAAGTTCTAAACTCATTTTTGAAAAACGGGCTAAAACATTTAATTAAAATTCTATGTTTAAAACAGTAGGTATTTAATACTGCTTTAAACATGTGAGTGTGTGAGTTGGTGAGGTGTTTCAAACTGGACCAATAGGAGGGAAATGACAACGAACTCATGCGAAATGAACAACAAAAAACATAGTACCTAGGAACAAAGGTACACAATAGATTTTAATTTTCATTCGTCTGAAGTAGAATCACAAGTTAGATATCAAAAGCCTGGAAATTCTCGAAAATAGAAATCAACGTGTGTTCTTGTTTTTTGCTTCTGAGCCTATAAAGGTAGCGGAAGCATTGCTTTCACTTTTCAAGGTTGAAAAAAAAGTTTTCCAAAATCAAAAATTCTACTCGGTTTTTACATTTTAGACCTTCCTGAAAAATTTTGGTTCCGTGTCTGTCTGTCCGTCATGAAATCCTTGAAACGGGCAAAACTATACGAAGTTATTGTCCAATTTCTAAGAAATTTTCAGGGATTATGGTGATCGGAATGCAGATGGTCCCTTATGGAAATCTTCATACCCCCCAAATACTCATTTCTACCGTGAAAAAAAATTCTACCTTGGTAGTAACGTATCCAACCTCATGATATTGGTAAATGTTTGAAGATCCAGCTGTGATCAACCTTCACTCAACGTAACGCGCGCGATGCTGACCATATCCGCTTGTTTCCGGTGCGCTGTTCACTCAAAAACACAAAACTCAAGAATCGTAGGCGAAATTACTATGAATCGCACTGCCTCATCTTTTTAGGCTCGAAATATGGGAGGTAAGTAGGGCACTTCATTCAGATTGTAGCGAGGTACTCTGAAATCTATCGACAAAACACTCAAGATGAAACCAAAACCCTGAACTCGGGCGTAAACAATCACGGAACATTGGTAACTACTTGAATCTAGTAGAGTAAAAACTAATTACAAAACACCTAAATTAGAACTTATGATCATGACGCAACGCGCAAGAGAATGAAATATAAAAATTGTTTCTACGGTTTACAATGAGAAGAGATTCAAAGAGAGTGTAAGAACCCGCAGGAACCAAACTAGGGATGGGAAAAAAACAATAAATTCTTTTAAAGAAAATTATTGATATTTTGTAGATATTTTTCCCCCTTAAGTTTCTTCGGTTTACATTGAGAAGAGATTCAAAGAGAGTGTAGGAACCCGCAGGAACCAAACTAGGGATGGGAAAAAAACAATAAATTCTTTTAAAGAAAATTATTGATATTTTGTAGATATTTTTCCCCCTTAAGTTTCTTCGGTTTACATTGAGAAGAGATTCAAAGAGAGTGTAGGAACCCGCAGGAACCAAACTAGGGATGGGAAAAAAACAATAAATTCTTTTAAAGAAAATTATTGATATTTTGTAGATATTTTTCCCCCTTAAGTTTCTTCGGTTTACATTGAGAAGAGATTCAAAGAGAGTGTAGGAACCCGCAGGAACCAAACTAGGGATGGGAAAAAAACAATAAATTCTTTTAAAGAAAATTATTGATATTTTGTAGATATTTTTCCCCCTTAAGTTTCTTCGGTTTACAATGAGAAGAGATTCAAAGAGAGTGTAGGAACCCGCAGGAACCAAACTAGGGATGGGAAAAAAACAATCAATTCTTTTAAACAAAATTATTGATATTTTGTAGATATTTTCCCCCTTGAGTTTCTTCGGTTTACAATGAGAAGAGATTCAAAGAGAGTGTAAGAACCCGCAGGAACCAAACTAGGGATGGGAAAAAAACAATCAATTCTTTTAAAGAAAATTATTGATATTTTGTAGATATTTTCCCCCTTGAGTTTCTTCGGTTTACATTGAGAAGAGATTCAAAGAGAGTGCATCTTCTGCAGGAACCAAACTAGAGGTGGCAAAAAAGAAGCGATTCTTTTGAAGAAAACCATTGATATTTTTTCCCCTTAAGTTTCTTCGGTTTACATAGGGAACATAGGGAAGAGATTCAAAGAGAGTGCATCTTCTGCAGGAACCAAACTAGGGATGGGAAAAAAACAATCAATTCTTTTAAAGAAAATTATTGATATTTTGTAGATATTTTTCCCCCTTAAGTTTCTTCGGTTTACATTGAGAAGAGATTCAAAGAGAGTGTAGGAACCCGCAGGAACCAAACTAGGGATGGGAAAAAAACAATCAATTCTTTTAAAGAAAATTATTGATATTTTGTAGATATTTTCCCCCTTGAGTTTCTTCGGTTTACAATGAGAAGAGATTCAAAGAGAGTGTAGGAACCCGCAGGAACCAAACTAGGGATGGGAAAAAAATAATCAATTCTTTTAAAGAAAATTATTGATATTTTGTAGATATTTTTCCCCCTTAAGTTTCTTCGGTTTACATTGAGAAGAGATTTAAAGAGAGTGCATCTTCTGCAGGAACCAAACTAGAGGTGGCAAAAAAGAATCGATTCTTTTGAAGAAAACCATTGATATTTTTTCCCCTTAAGTTTCTTCGGTTTACATAGGGAACATAGGGAAGAGATTCAAAGAAAGTGCATATCCTGCAGGAACCAAACCAACCAACTGTCGAGGAACTGTTTCTTATGATGCCCAGCGTTTAAATCTAGTTTCATGGATGTCATACTTTCATATTATCGTATATTACTTTTTAGTTAAACCTTTTTCATTTTGAATTGAACCTTTTTGCTTCTGAGTTAATCAAGGTAGTGTCCGAGTTATTGTTTTCACATTTCAAGGTTGAAAAAAAGTTCTCCGAAATCTAGATTTTCACTCTCGTTTTACGTTTTAGTCCTTCCTGAACAATTTTGGTTCCGTGTCTGTCTGTGTGTCTGTCTTGAAATCCATGTAAGTAACTGGCAAAACTGTACGAAGTTATTGTCCGATTCTGATGATAATATCATCAGAATATATTATATTCAGGGAAAGTCCGGGTTGACGTGTAGATGGTCCCCTACGAGGGTACTGCAACGTACTTGGAAACTGATGTTTTGAGATTAGCTTCATTACATCGGATCATCTATACAATCGGGTTATGAATACGAGGGAACTATGTGCATTTTTCTTGCTTTTCTTTTGTTGTTTTTCAAAATTAACTTGCATTTTCTGTAAATTACCTATGCATGCTTCAAATATGAGTTTATTACAAAAAATTTTAATGCTAATAATTTTCAGCCTTCTGGTTTATTATTTTTAATAATAAACCTTTGGAATCGACCAAGAAAAAACATTATAACCCCCACCCTCAAAATTTGTTGGTTTACGTTTCAAGGTACGTAGCTTCCGAAAATCGAATACGAATTTTTCCGTCCGTCCGCCGTACGTGGCACTTTTTTTTGCAACCATGGACCGATTTGGTTGAAATTTGGTATAATACATATAACATATATTATATGGGCTCCATTTGGGGTGTAGTTGTGCCACGAAGCTTTTGGTTGATGTCAGTCATTTCTAAGGGGTGAAAATTAAGAATGAAATTTTCAAGATTGCCCTACCTCGAAAACTCTCGAAATAAAGGTATTGTTTTTTCACCAATTTGAAATAGTATTGAATTTTTAGAAACCTCGAGGAGCTTTGTAAGACAATCCGTTCGCTCCCTACGAGAACTTAAGGGTTTTCCTTCGATAAAACAGAATCGCGAGTGTGAATCACCAAAGAGGTCTAATCTCCGTTCAAATTTTATCTGACCAAAATGCGATCGCTGTTCGTTTCTTCGAGTTGTATTCAGTTTTGCTTCCGTAGCAACTAGTAATCAAATTTCCTATATGAATTCCCTATTTTTTCGAATCGAGTGTGAAGCAATTATTTCTTCCAAATACCTACCTACCTAAATATGGTAGGTTAAAAAAAAGCGCTGCAAATTATTTTACAAAGGTTTATTATTTTCCTTTGTAGATCACGGCTTTGCCATAGTCACTGTTTATTTAGTTTTTCTTACCTAGAGTTTTAGGGTTAGGGCATTTTTGAAAATTTCAACCCAAAGCTTCGCGGAACAAATCGAAATATATTTTCAAAAATGCCTTAGCTCTAAAACTCTCGTAGGTACCTATGGTTGGTAGGTAAATAAAATAAATGAATAGTGACTATGGCAAAGCTGTAATTTGTGTAGATGAATGATCTATACAGGAAAATAATAGACCTTTGCGAAATAATTTGCAGCGTTTTAAAAATAAATTTGGATGCTCTATTTTTCAGCTCTGTTAGGCACCTGAAGCACTGTTTTATGGGAATTCTTGATCGACTTCAACGCGCCGAAGGCGCGCGAATGAGGAGGTACTCAATTCGGGTTGTCGGGTTGTCAATGGGCACGGCGGCGACTTCAATGCGTACCTACCTACCTATCTGGATACGCTGTGGTTATTAAGTACTACTCACATTATCTGGTGTGTATTACAACATGCGTCCATCGTGCAATACAAAACATGAATACGAGTAGATATAAGTGTTCCAAAACTATTGGGCAGTATATCACTGCTATCGTAAGATGGAGGATATGAGTGTGACAATAAGTGTGAATCACACTAAAAATAATTGATGGTATTCCTACATACCATCTGTTGACTAGATATCTATGTCCAACAACCTACTACATCAAGTATGTATTCGCTGAGATTATTATTTTCCCTTTTTGGTGTTTACAGACATCATTTTTGAGGTCGGTCCATTTTTTTTTTTTTAAAGGTTTTTATTCATAATATGAATACCTATATTATAGGTATTCATAAGCTGCCATAGTGCTTCATGTGCAGATTTATAAAAACGTATTTAAACTGTGTTTAAAACAGTTTAAAAACCCCTTTGTCTCACAGAGGCATAAAGTTTTGAAGTGTTTTGAATGAAAAATACAGGTTTTTTTAAATTTCGTAGAAAAGCGCTGTTTTTCCAACCCTTAATTTGAACAAAAGGTAACTTCGTACAGGTTTGCCCGTTACAAGGATTTCATGACAGACAGACACGGAACCAAAATCATTCAGGAAGGCCTAAAACTTAAAAGGCGAGTAAAATGTTGATTTTGGAGAACTTTTCTTTCAACCTTGAAAAGTGAAAACAATGCTTCCGCTACCTTGGTAGGCTCTGGAGCAAGAAGTACTTAGGTGGTATCTATTAACTAGAGATGTATGATAACTTGAACAGTGGTCACAATGGGGTAAGAAACAACGAGATAAAGTCCGTAAGTAAATTCGAAGAAATTCACACACAAAAAACACCCTTTTCCCAACACCAGCCTGTATAAAAGACTTTTCTCGCTTAGACTCCCGGAACTTCCCTCAAAAAGGTTTGGCGCTACGGCTTTTTCCAGGATTTTTCATGAAAAAAATTAATTCCCTGAGTATTCCCGGTTTTCAAGGTCGCTAGTGAACTACTTCATTAGGTAACATGGGTACTTTCTTGAATGAAAACTTGGTTATATTCTTCTTTCAATAAATTTCTAATTCAATGAATCATCGCCTACATCCAATTCTACTCAAGATATAATTTCCTCTGACATTCTGGAAATCCTGGTGACTTTTCATGAAATGTCAAAATTGACCATGTGATAAATATTACTTTGCAGGTACCTTTGAGCGTTAGAAACGCCAGAATATTATCACCCCCAAAACAAAGGATTGTATTCGACATAATATGTTTATTAACATATTATGTTAATAAAGATCTCTTTCGCTTTTTCTCTCAAGGAAAAAGTTGTATTTTCGTGAAATAATTGTAAGCATAGAAAACTAAATCGTACGAGCACAATATAAATAGTTACCTACGATGGTAACAGCTTACTTCCCAAAATTATCCCAAGTATCCACAGGAAATCTTCATTTAATAGGTTCACCACTTAGTTCGTTTATACCAAGAAAGTAGAAGCAAGATTGGCAACTTTCCACGCAGCTAGTGTAGTGTTTTTCCCATGTGGATTTTTCCTCCTCGAAGGCTATCATAGAACCATCAGAATATAGATGCTAGGCCCTAAGGCGTAAACAAGGACAAACAAACATCCATAAACATCCAGATAAGAAAAGATAAAAGACATAAAGAAAAAAAAACATCCATTTTGGAAAAAATTCCATTTTCCACGGAATATTTGTTATTAATTTTAAATTCAAGGGCTTCCAGGGAAGTTTCCTAGAACCCGAATTAGGTATCATTAGGGCCTCGTAAAGTTGTTCCGATGGACGCAAATTCTTGTCGATTCATTATCTTCGTTTGGTTTTCCGTCCTCCATCCTTCACTCATGGGGGGCGTCCGATGCACGTAGTCATTCATCAAACGCTGCAAATTATTACACAAAGGTTTATAATTTTTCTATATAGATCACTCGTCTGCAAAGAACACGGCTTTGCCATTGTTACCACCAACCAACTTGAAGAAAAACATCGATAGCATTTCGGTCAGCTAACATTTGAACGGAGATTCGGCCTCTTTTGCGATTCACACTCGTGTTTCTGATTTATCGTAAGTCCAACCCTTAAATTCGCGTAGGGAACGAACTGTGTCCTACAGGGCTCCGCGTGGTCTCAAAAAATTCTAAAAATTCTATGCTATCTTACATTGATGGAAAAACAATACCTTTATATCAAAATTTTTCGAGTTAGGGCGTTTTCAAAATTTCAAACCATATTTTTCAACCCTTAGAAGTGACCTACATCAACCAAAATCTTTGGGGCACAACTAGACCCCAGATGGAGCCCACTCGGTCAATGCTAAGTGGGGAAAGTGCCGCGTACGGCGTACGGCTGACTTCGACGGCTGTATTCGATTTTTGAATTCTACGTACCTTGAAACCTAAACCAACAAATTTGAGGGGGGATTAAACAATTTGATTCTTGGTCGATTCCAAAGGTTCATTATTGAAAATAATAAACCAAAAACTCTCCTGGAGTGCTAGAAAGTAGTGCATGAAGGTCACTTCTACGTGCGAAACTGATCGCGGAATGGTCTTGTGTGCATTGTTGTAACTCTCCACCACTTGTAAAATACCTATTAGTGAAAACAGAGTCACATCTCAGTTGAACACCAAATACAACTGACTTTGAGATGTGTCACTCAACACACTCCTACAGGTACGAAAGTAGCACACTATTGGCTTAAATGAGCGATATTTAACCCTCACCTTGTAAAATATGGTTCTGGTCTTCATTATTTTATTTTTTCGTATAGAGCGCTGGTGGCTAAAAAAGCTTCAAGTACCTTTCAAGTACTTCACATATAGTGGTAGCCATTACTTTGTAGTGACAGCTGGGTGAGGGGAGGATTAAGAAGGCTGGTCCTCGTTTTATAGTTTACTCGAGTACTTTCGCCGGATAGGCATCATCAGGAGCTTAACTGTCTAGTGGATGGGGGTTCACTTTTCCCTTGGTTATACATGGTAATAATCATTCGGCTGAATTTCCATTTGTCATAGGGGCTTGCGAATTTGCTGCTTAGGGGTGGGAAATTTGAGATTCTTCTCTTGGTTTGCCTTATTCTTCATTCCAAAATTTTTTGGTATTTTCCTTGTGCATTTTTTGCATGTTGTAGATGTGGTCATCCTTATATGGTGCAATTAACCTTTTCAGTTAAGTTTTCCACTGGCTATTTTAATAAAACCCCTTCCTTGGTTTTCAATCATGGTGCCAAAGAATAATTCCCAAGCAGGGAGCTCTGGTGACCCAATTGCACATATAAGGATGACCACATCTACAACATGCAAAAAATGCACAAGGAAAATACCAAAAAATTTTGGAAGGAAGAATAAGGCAAACCAAGAGAAGAATCTCAAATTTCCCACCCCTAAGCAGCAAATTCGCAAGCCCCTATGACAAATGGAAATTCAGCCGAATGATTATTACCATGTATAACCAAGGGAAAAGTGAACCCCCATCCACTAGACAGTTAAGCTCCTGATGATTGCCTATCCGGCGAAAGTACTCGAGTAAACTATAAAACGAGGACCAGCCTTCTTAATCCTCCCCTCACCCAGCTGTAATTTCAAGTACTTTTCGGATATGCTACAGCATTAGATGAATAGGAACCCACTGGGAGGTCAGTATTTCATCATAATTCCTGGTTGATGTTTCAAAAAACATCGTTTGAGTCTGTCAGACCCTAAACTCTGGGTTCTTGACTCTATTTGCTGATGACATCACAGCAGTGGGAAGAGTGTCAGAAGAGGAGCACCGCGTCAACATGTTAAGAGTTTCTTCTATGATTCTTTATTGCTTAATGCGGAGTTTCTTCTATAATTCTTTATTGCTTAACGCTTGAACTACCACCTGAATGGCCGTCTATCTCAATCAGTAAATTGCTGAGTTTGGAAAATGATAATCGACTTTCCTGGACGCGACATGTTGAAAATTTGTCAAAAAGCGTGCAAGTTGTAACTATATGTTGCGTATGCTGGCGGGCAGTGTTTCGTTTGATGTACTGCGATCTGTTTACTACGCTTCCTTTCATAGCCGCCTATCATATTGTATTATATTATGGGGAAACTCTTCGCACTCTATCAATTTGCTCAAGCTCCAAAAGAGAGCGATTCGCATCATGAAGAAGCTTGATTGGAGTGACAATTGTCGAGGACACTTCAGCGATATGGACATCCTTACTCTGGCAGCTCAATATGTGTATACGAGCCTTTTGCATGTGTTGGGTAATTTTAAATCTTTCATGAGAGGATCTGATATCCACAGTTACCCTACGAGGAGCCGTTCCAATCTATGTCCCCTACCTGATTTCCTCACTAAGTCAATGAAGAATAATCCATCCGTCTGGTGTGCGATTCTACGAGTACAACCATCTGTCTAAACGCTTCCGAAGCCTACCAGTCAATATAATCAATCAATATAGTAAATATAATCAAGCAGATTGTAAGGAAAACATTGATCTCAGCAGAACTCAACAACGTATAGACTCCTTCTTTGATATTAAATTTGACGTATAGTATTTTTCCTATTTTAGCCATTACTTACATGACTGAATAAATTAAATTAAATTAAATTAAATTACTACCTGATATGGGTTTGGGTGGTAGCTGCTAATTCCGATCTCTGCCTTGCTATACTGTTGTTAGACAAGGTTTTCCACGAATTGATGATTTTCTACAGACCTACGTCAGCGAATCTCTTGAGATAAGGAAAAAATTAATATAAAAATAACCGTAACAGCTTTTTTCACTATCCTTATGTCCGGCAGACTCCAAAGAGTTTTTTCGTAAGCTCTGAAGCCGTAAGAAAGGAGTTAGAAATTCAGATTGGTGAAGAAAGTGGTTAGTAGAGACAAAAGCAGGAGGTATGATAAGTACAACTTTTCTTAAGTTCTATATGAAGGATAACAAGAGTAATCTATTGAAAATATTCTTGTCGTATTATTTTCAAAATAATGTGCAATACACAAAAATACTTTGTAAAATGTTCTAATCGTTGAAATTTAAATTCCTGGAGACGTTGAAATAAAAGTTAGTACGAACGGTTAGTTATTTTGTTTGTAATCATTCCATTTATTCAATTTCCAAATTTTCGGATAGGAGGTCTATCATATCCAGTATGCCGAACGCGGCACTTTCCTTAGTTCCCATGGACCGATTATGGTGAAATTTGGTATATATGGGCTCCATTTGGGGTCTAGTTGTGCCGCGAAGCTTTTGGATGTTGTCAGTCACTTATAAGGGTTGACATTTTGAAAACGCCCTAGCTAAAATAATTCTGGTATAAAGGTATTGTTTTTCCATCAATGTAAGATAGTATAGAATTTTTAGAATTGAATGAGACCACCCAGAGCTCCATAGAACCAATTGTTCGGTCGCTACGAGCACTTAAGGGTTGGATTTATGATAAATCAGAAACTTGAGTGTGAATCGCAAGTGAAGCGACTTTTACAACAACTTTTACCAACATAGGAGTCAAATTAATTGATGTTATCACGCGAGGGATGAGTATTAATATGAGACTACTGGGCCACAATGTTCTCAATAACGAACGAAAAAACAAACGCTGCAAATCATTGCTCAAAGGTTTATTATTTTCTGTATAGATCATCCTTCTGTATAGATCACTGGTTCTCCATCAATAGCACCTACCACCATCTGTATTCTCCCTTGACCTTCCCTCTCAAATTTCAGCTTCCTGCGTTCAATAGGATTGAAAATGGCTTCGGAGCTCACTCAGCTGATCAGTGATCAGAAGAGTGAAGAAGATCTCCTCGAATGCTGGAGACGCCTGGAAGAGCTCTTCCATTCAATAGGATTGAAAATGGCTTTCGAGCTCACTCAGCTGATCAGTGATGTGAGGAGTGAAGAAGATCTCCTCGAATGCTGGAGACGCCTGGAAGAGCACTTCCATTCAATAGCATTGAAAATGGCTTCGGAGCTCACTCAGCTGATCAGTGATCTGATCAGTGAGCAATGATTTGCAGCGTTTTTTACCTACAAACATTGTTTTACCTACCAATTTTTTTTACCTACCACACCTACCTATTGGTAGGTACTACCTACCACAGTAACTACCACACCTACCTATTGGTAGGTACTACCTACCACACTATAATGGCTTCACACCTTCACAATCAAGTTTATTAGAAAGAACTAAACGCTTCACACTCGATTCGAAAAATAGAAAGCTTGATATGGAAATTTGATTACTGGTTACGCAGAAGGCAAAACTGTATACAAATCGAAGAAATGAACAGCGATCGCATTTTAGTCAGATAAAATTTGAACGGCGATTAGGCCTCTTTTGCGATTCACACTCATGATTCTGTTTTATCGAAGGAAAACCTTCAAGTACTCGTAGGGACCGAACGGTTTGTCCTACAGAGCTCCGGGTGGTCTCAAAAATGTTTAAAAATTCAATACTATTTAAAATTAGCGAAAAAACGATACCTTTATTTCGATAGTTTTCGAGCTAGGGCACTCTTGAAAATTTCAACCCTTAATTTTCACCCCTTAGAAGTGACCTACATCAACCAAAAGCTTCGCGGCACAACTAGACCCCAAATGGAGCCCATATACCAAATTTGAACCAAATCGGTCCAGTGTTGCTAAGAAAAGTGCCGCGTACGGCGTACGGCGTACGGCGGACGGACGGAAATTTTTTTATTCGATTTTCGGATTCTACGTACCTTGAAACGTAAAACATCAAATTTTGAGGGGGGGTTAAATTTTTTTTTTTTCTTGCTCGATTCCAAAGGCTTATTATTGAAAATAATAAACCAAAACAAATTCGATTATTCTGACCTACTGAACGAACACATTCCTTCTAGGATTGGGAAGCAAAACACCTTCACTCACTTTCTCGTTTTCAGAAGAGCTTGTAACGATTTTATTAGGATCCTAAAAACTAGTAGCCTCGATGCGATCTGAACACCCCTTTCTAACTGAGTCTAGTAGCTTATTTGGTGTTGATATTGAATCTATTGAGCTTAAAGATCGCCTGAATATCATAAAACCCGATCCAGCTTGTACCTACTTAATCCAAAAGTTGATAGATTCGCAGATCACTTACGAATGCACCTTTTCTTTTCACATTCGAAACAAAGGTGTAATTATCCAGATTGCGTTGATCAATTTTCACAGTTTGCTGCTTTTATGTATATTTACTGTTCAATTTTTGAGGGGAAACATACCTTCTTCACTGGTAGTTGATATTTACAAGTTCCGCAGGTCAGTTAAAAACTGCTTACCTGTAACAAAGAAAGAACGTTAGTAAAGAAGAAAATAAGTTTAGTAAACGGGTTTCCAACAAAGTTACAACAGTATTGAAAATTAAATTTGGTGAATAACAAAACTAATACCAATTACACCAATGAATTAAAGCAACGTTAAAAACGCTACAAATTATTGGACAAGGTTTTGATTTCTTGTAGAAATTTATTCTTGCCCTCGTGATTCTAGTACGTTGAAAAGACAATCCTAGAAGTGATGAAAACGGCTGCAATTCAGGTCACACATTCTGAGTTTTCAGCCTTTGCCCTAATGAAGGCGATATACCGGAGTATGGTTCTTCATTGGCCTAAAGCCAATCTAGTCAATTGAAGAAACTTTAAGATATTTTTTCACTTTTCCAAAATTCTGCCAATTTATACTATGATGCTGGACAGTTTTTCTCTTCAAAAACTTGTTTCCCTCCAACTGTTGGTGCGCCAATCAAGAGCCCAAATCAATTTCGAATGTGTCCGCGTATTTAACCGGACAAGTCCTCATCAGACTACTGAATGGTTGGTCGAAAAATTTAGCTGCCAAATGCATGAAAAGCAGATCGAAATTTTAGAGAGGAAAAATTATAAGACAATCAGACTATGCGTTGGAATTCCAAAGAGAATGCCAACAAATATACAACTTTATACTGGTGATTGCCAGCATTCAACTTAAACTGCACTCACATTGGACAAAGCCTCACATATATCTTAAGTATTTTTGACACTGGATCGAGTCGAATCATCACCAGATCATTCAGAAAATACGATAAACGATTTTTACAGCCTCATTGCCGTCCAAAAATAGGATATCAATGAGTCTAAATTCATAGTCACTTTTTCCTTGGATATTGATTTTGAGGTTTTATAATAACTATAAAACCACAAAATCAATTAATAAATTATTTATTAATGATGAAGGAGGAGGTTTCCATTATTTTTACGATCGGCAAAAATCGCCGAAAGCGTTTGTAGCGAAGTAAACATTAAAAACAATTTTGGTGGAAAAAAATGGCGTAAAATGAATCATTATTAACCCTAAGACGATCTGACTGTAGAACCGTAGGTCTACCGTCCGTAATTTTTTTTTTTTTTTTGGAAGGACTACTAAAATTCATTACTTCTTTATTTTCCGGCGATTACAAATATTCTATTATTACTCATTTTGAGAAATATGACCCCAAGCACTACTCCAAAAAATCTGGCCTACAAGTCTACGCTTTCTGTTGAAGTCTTGACCATTTTGGATTTTAGATTTATTTCTGTAGTTATGTACTTAGGGGTTAAAATTTTCCCAACGATGAAGTATCCATCATGGAGTGAAAGTAAAATAAATTATAAATAAAATAAATCAACTTTTAGGGGAAGCAGCTGGAAAATTGATGATTTTTCGATTTAAACTCCTTCGTGACAGCGAGGATGCAGTCGAACATTCTGAAACTTGTTTTCTCTTCTCGTGGGAATGGTATTGGTGAGCACAACAGATGACTTATTTTGATGTTGATTCCTCGTAGTATTTTTCGGTATCCTATAACACTAACCGGTCCTTCAAATGACCAACTTTTAAAATGCAATTCTGGGATTCTACACAGAAAACATCGAAACGTAATACTTCTAATTTAGAGAGGGGATGATTTATTTTATGTGGTAGAATGAAGGTTCATTTTAGAAAAAAAAATTAACCAAAATGGACAGAAATTGGAAGAAAGCGTCCATAAAAATTCGAATATAAAGTTTTTTATTTATTTTTTTTTATTTTATTTAGTTGTACAAAAGAAACAAAATAACATATTTCTTCCAGTTTCTTCAACATTATCAATTATTTCTAGTTATAAAGAAAGTAGAGGACCATAATTAGAAATTTAAACAACTTATTGCTAGGAAAGAAGGCCAAAGGCCCGTGACACCTAGCAAGTATCGTCGCCAGCACTCCCATAACTATGCTTGCATCATCAAATCATAGAGTTTAATATACCCAACAAATATAAAACAAAATCAATTTTAGCCTTTCATATTACACATATGTACTATTTATCACGTCTTCGCACTGCGACCAACCCATCTCTAACAACCACGACAAAATCATTTTCCTGTAAGCAGATCTTGAATACAGTGCAGGTGTCCTAAGCTTCTGGTCAATTGATCTATGTAAAATATACAAAATATATTCTGGGCTTTTGTGGTTAGCGTGAGAACTGGCCTAACGTTCATGACATTTCCCTCAGATCGGAACCGAGTTTCATATCGATGATCGTGATCATCGGATATCAAATCCGGGTCTTTGTGGTATATCAACAACAAGGATTTTATAAATAGCTGACGAGGTGTTAGAGCTTTAAATTCGTTGTACAACTGGTTGGTGGAGTACCGCTTTGGCTTCCTTAGAATTACCTTAATAATTGATCTCTGCATTACGTTGATTTGTTCCATGTGAGTGGCATAAGTACCCCCCCAAACCAAGATGCCGTACTGCATAACAGAATGAACCAACGATCTGTAAAGGAATTTGAGCCTATCAATATCAAAAACACATCTCACATGATAAAAAATGTACAAAAACCGCCTTAGCTTCTTACACAGAGAGTCAATGTGATACTTCCACTTCAACTTGTTATCAATGAATACACCAAGGTACCTATATTGGCTTACTTTTTCCAGTGGATTACATACACATTCAATAACCGCCTTACAGGTGTGTACGTATATATGCTTATCACTCACTTCAATAGAATCATTTAAATTACCAAATACCATGTATTTCGTTTTTCTTGAATTCAGCGTAAGTAAAACGTTTTAAAATGGAACAGCTTCAAAGTATCGTAATTTTGACTTCGTTGTCCTAAAATTTGATCAATTCCACGTTCTTCCAGCGAAAAGTTACCCTAGGACCATTTTTTCATAATTTAAATTCACAACAACGGGAAATTCTGATGGAAGGCAATGATCTACCTGTAGTGGAGAAGGAAACCAAAATGGGGGATTTCAATGATGTTGAAGAGATTCCAGCTCACACTCACTTCATCACTCACAACACGGACACTCCGACCGATGATTCGGATTGGCTTTCACAACACGACAGATAACGACGACGGCCTAATCAGAATAAAATATTCGCAAAGAAGATAATTTCACTAGTAACAGGAACCACGACAAAAATCTAACACACCGACCTAAGGAGGGAATACTGGAGTATGTACTGGTGGATGGCCAAGAGGGGGGTGGATGGCGCATGCGTAATACAGGTTTGTACCGGTTTGCAGAGCAACGAGGGTTTTCAGTTAATCCTTGAGTGAAGACCATTTCCAGGAAGGACAGACCTGCCAGACCACCCCCTCGAAGCCCCAAGAACCTTCCAAAATTAGTGACGATTCGATGTACCTTTCGATGCGATATTCAACATCGAAATAATATCGGAAGGCTGTATCGATATCAATAAAATATCGGAAGAAAAATATCGATATCACTAATATCGATAGAATATCGAAAGAAAATATTGATGTGTCATAGTGACTGATATCGAATACGTTTTTGCATCTTTTTTTATCAATATCAGTGTTATCGATAGAATATCGAAAGAAAAATACTGACTTCACTGATATCGAACATGTTTTTGCATCTGCAAGATGAGTGATATCGATAGAATATCGAAAGAAAAATACATATTTCACTGATATCGAATATGTTTTTGTGTCTGTTCTTATCAACATGAATGATCATGATAAATTATCGAAAGAAAAATATTAATTTCACTGATATCGAATATGTTTTGCATCGTTTTTATCGCTACCTACTAACATATTGTCAGTTCAAATTATACTCATAAAAAGTTGTATTATTACATAATATAGTAGGGTGCTCCGGGGTAAGTGGAATAGGGTTTTTGGATAATTCGTTTTGTACTGTTCATATATTTCAGTAGAAACCTTCAAACGCGCTGAAATTCTTACCAGAACTTGGGATAACTATCCCCTTCAACATGTAAAAACCATTTTCCGGTACGACCATTATTAAGGAAGTTACTGTCAAATTTAAGTGCTCTGGGGTTGTAGTCCACTTACCCCAGGATTTACGAAATTTAGGGGCAAGTGGATCACAGCATTTAATTGACGTTATTTGCACTTTTAACCTGTGATATGGGTGGGAATGAGAGATACACGACACAATATAATAAAGTAAGACTGTTTTATTATTTACTCTTGTTTTTTCATTAATTTTAGAATTTTTTTCACCTCTCAAATCAACCACAGCCAAGATTCTGAATTGCTAAAATCATAGAACAATCTCAGTCTTAAAGAAAATATTAATTAACGTCATGCTTAGCTTGGCTACTCTATTGCTTTGTTTATAAATGTCTAATCAGTCTGATAGGTAGGCACCTAATAGGAACTATTGACAAAATAATCCATTACAAACTAGAGACTCGAGTAAAAATCACATATTCAGCCATGAACTAGTTATGAAAGACAAAATAAAATTAACTTTTATTTTTATTTAATAAAATATTATAAATATTTTTTTATATATTATATATTTATTATATTATATATATAATATAATAAATATATAATATAGGTTTATTTATAATATATAAAAAAATATTTATAATATTTTATTATATAAGACAAAATAAAATTAACTTTTATTTTTATTTAATAAAATATTATAAATATTTTTTTATATATTATAAATATATATTATATATTTATTATATTATATATATACTAAATTAATATAAAACAGAAACTATGTTGGACATACTCGTAGTCATAGGTTGTCATGTTATTTCAACATTGTTATTTATGTGTTGCGTTCATCTTCTGTTTCTATTTATTTTGGTTCTTTATTATTTTTATATTTTAGGAGAAATTGATAAATTTTGGAAGGAATATAACCATCACAACCAATAATTTTTGACATTTTCATGTCTTTGCCCTGGCACATAGCACAAAAAACTGTCACGAAATTGCGTAACGAAATTGTGTTACAGTGCCTTTATAATGATTTCCGCTTACAACGACCCCGTTGTTAGGTTTGTTCCTTTTCTACACTTTTTAACCCACAAAAATCGTTCACCACTCGTTGGAAAGCTCTCGATTTAACGAACATTTTCATGTTCTCCATAACATATTGACTATACGAATAGCGGAGCTATGGGCATAACTGTTCTCATATTTTGTTTACAAACTAATGATCGTGAGTGTAGAAGATAATTTATCCGGAATCGTCTATTTTATTGAAATTAGGTACCTACCTCTTAATATTAATAATTGTGTCAATTTGTAACATAATATATCTATGTTATTATGTTAATGATTCGTTTCACATTCTGACAACAACGGAGGGTGGGTTATAAAATCCTATAGTGAGGTAAAAAGCAATAGGTAAAGACATGAAAATGTCCCAATGCGTTGCAGACTCGTATGCAAGCGTTTTTTTTTTTTGTTTTTTTTAATAAACTTGACTGTGAAGGTGTGAAGCCAGTATGGTGTGATAGATAGTACCTAGCTGGTAGGTAAAAAAAATGTTGGTGGGTAAAAAACGCTGCAAATCATTGCTCAAAGGCTTCTTCACTCTTCAGATCACTGATCAGCTGCGTGAGCTCCGAAGCCATTTTTTCCAATTTATTTTTCGAATCGAATGTGAAGCGTTTAGTTCTTTCTAATAAACTTGATTGTGAAGGTGTGAAGGCGGTATGGTGTGGTAGGTAGTACCTACCAATAGTTGGTAGGTAAAAAAAATGTTGGTTGGTAAAAAAACGCTGCAAATCATTGCCCAAAGGTTTATTATTGACATTTTATGACTTTACTATGGCACATAAATGAAAAATCGTCACGCGGGGATCGTCACGCGGGGAGCGTTATGAGGGGAGCGTTACGAGGGGAAATTTCTGATGATTTTGATTTAATTTTTCTTTCGATATCAATATTTTTCTTTCGATATTCGATAATATCGCAAGAAAAATATCGATACAAATATCGGAAATATCGAAACAAAATATCGATATCAATAAATATCGAAAGTATCGAATCGTCACTATCCAAAATCGAAGGGCAACTAGCCTTATTCAACAGTCCAGCCTTTCACAATAATAGGGTGTGCGCCAGGGTAGGAAAAACTGTTTATTGTTATTTTTGATCTAAGGTAGACCTCATTCTGAGAATTTTGGTACCAACCGCGACCTTCTAGCGTGTGTAAATCTTTTCCTATGAATTTTTGAAGTTTCGACCGTTTATGACGTCACAGTGGGCTGGGGGGTCCCGGCCAGGTGAGAGGGGCGCGTGACGTCATAAACGGTCGAAACTGAAAAATCATAGAAACAGATCTACTCACTCAAGAAGGTCGCCGGTGGTGCCAAAATTCTCAGGATGTAGTCTACTTTCGATTAAAAATCTTTAAAAAATCAAGGCGCATCCCCCATTCAAGAGATGGAATTCACTTCAGTTGGACAACTAAATCAAACACTGCAAATCATTGCTCAAAAGTTTATTATTTTCTGTACAGATCACCTTTCTGTATAGATCCCTCCCTACCAACCATAGGTACCTACTACCTACTAGGGCATTTTTGAAAATTTCAACCCCAACCACCAACCAAATGGAAATGAAGGGTTGAAATGTTCAATAATGCGTTAAGTAGTAGGTAGTAGGCATCTATGGTTGGTAGGGAGGGATCTATACAGAAGGGTGATCTGTACAGAAAATAATAAACCTTTGGGCAATGATTTGCAGCGGTTTTTTTTACCTACCAACATTTTTTCACCTATTTTTTTTCCTACCAACTTTTTTTTACCTACCAACTATTGGTGGTACTACCTACCTCACCATACTGCCTTCACACCTTCACAATCAAGTTTATTGGGAAGAAATAAACGCCTCACACTCGATTCGAAAAATAGACAGCTTCATATGGAAATTTGATTACTGGTTGCTCAAAAAGCAAAACTGAATACAAATCGAAAAAATGAACAGCGATCGCATTTTAGTCAGATAAAATTTGAATGGAGATTTGACCTCTTTTGTGATTCACACCCATGATTCTGTTTTATAGAAGGAAAATCCTCAAGTACTCGTAGGGAGCGAACGGCTTGTCCTGCAGAGCTCCGGGTGGTCTCAAAAATTTTTTAAAATTCAATACTAGGTATTTAAAATTGGTAAAAAAACGATACGGCTATTTCGAGAGTTTTCAAGCTAGGGCACTCTTGAAAATTTCAACCCTCAATTTTCACCCCTTAGAAGTGACTGACATCTACCAAAAGCTTCGCGGCACAACTAGACCCCAAATAGAGCCTATATGCCAAATTTGAACCAAATCGGTCCAAGGTTGCTAAGAAAAGTGCCGCGTGCGTCGTACGGAAAATTTTTTATTGGATTTTCGGATTCTATGTACCTTGAAACGTAAAACGTCAAATTTTGAGGGAGGGGTTAAAATTTTTTTTCTTTCTCGATTCCAAAGGCTTATTATTGAAAATAATAAACCAAAAAGCTGCATAAAGCCAATTCGCTCTTGAAGGTCGCTGCCTGGATTATGGGATTGTCGGAGTTAACAACATCCTGTTTAGGTATCTGCTTCAAAACACCGGTCTTCGACTAGTTTGACTTAGTCATAATGGCTCGTTAGCATGTGAACGAATGATGGGCTTGCATTATCGAAATGGTTTTGTGGAGGGAACTGGGTGTGGCACATAACTTCCTCGTACACAACATCGTATAGTCACGAATTTTTAAATAATCCGGAACCAACACAGTTCGCTTCCTACGCTTCCTTTGTTGGGGTTTTGTAATTACCAAATACCCAGCACTTAATACAAGTAATGCAGGATCTTCTCCATCCATCGCGAGTTGAAAGGAAACTGACGATCGAACGTGGACAAAAATCGCTTGCCTCTCGTGCATGCGTCAAACGCATGCTCATGATTCACCAACTCGCACAATCCCTGAAAAATCTCACACATACAACACATCTACTCACACACACACAAACACACCGAAATCGGATGAGAAATGTAGAAGTTATGGCTGTGGCAAAGATTTCATGGCTGACAGACAGACACGAAACTTTTTCAGGAAGGTCTGAAACGTAAAACGCGAGTGGACATTTTAATTTTGGAGAATTAACGAATTTTCAAAAAAAATGAAGCTATTGCAATGGCCTCAAAATTTTTAGAATGGACTTTTTCGAAAATTTTCTTCACTGAAATCCGTTGGTTTTCCAAAAAATCTTATATCTATGTAAAGGGCGTCGCACGAGTTGTCCCCCCCCCCCCTGCTAAAATCGTCCAGATAGTGGTAAAATTTTTTTTTTAATCCTCATGATTTTTTCCAAGGATCTCAATACCGCACCGTGGTCATATTTGTCATAACTTCTAAATTTCTCAACCGATTTCAATTAAATTTTCAGGGACTGTGCGGATTGGCGTGAGATGGTCCCCTATGAAAATCATCACCCCCCGAACTGATAGTAGCCGCTGCGCATGCGCAAACGTGTAATCCTTGTAACAGCCATAACTTCTACATTTTCCAATAATATTCAGAGATTGTGCGGGTTGACGTGTTGAGTCTCCTATTAATAGCACAATCTCTGAATATTATTGGAAAATGTAGAAGTATCTCTAAGAAGAATCTCTAGTAGAAGAATCTCTAAGTGCACTCTCTCTTGCACTACCCTAATTAGGGTAGTGCAAGAGAGAGTGCACTTAGAGATTGATGGTTTGAGATAAGGTATTATTCATCGGGGGTTCAGCTGTGGCCGAGCGATTTGCGGCATGTGTCTCTGGAGACGAGACTCGGACCGGATTCGGGGCCGTGAGTTCGGGGCTCGCTTCGGGAGCATATTTTCCGGTAAGCCGGTAGCAGTTTCCCCCTCGTCACAACCCAGGGCGGTGAGGCCTATGGGAAGCCTAGAGCGAAATCATCAGAACAAAAATCAGAATTTAATTCTGATCTTCCCTGAAGACAGCTGATGACGTCCGCGACACCAGGAATGGCAGTCGGACGAAAACCCAACCTGAAGTGGTTGTTTACTTTACTTACTACTACGCATCGGATCATCAATACAATCGGGTTATGGATACGAGGAAGCTATGTGCCACACCCACTTGTTTTCTTCATAAGAAAGAACAAATTACATTGGTCATTATTATGATTATTATATTATTATTATATTACCCTAAATTGAATGCATATTAATTTATATGAATACATCAGAAAAAGTGTAAACCTGCATAATACATTTTAGAGTTGTTACAAAGAGGATTTTCATGATTTCCTATCGACATTTTCCGTACGAAAATTTGTTAGCCCATTGCAATAATTTCTCCAAAAAGTTTCCAATTTTTTTTTTGTGAACCCTAGTGTTGGAATTCTAGGTGCGAATGACACCTTACGTAACTTCGACCCTCCAGTTCTTACTAATCCAGACAACCCCCAGAGAGACGACAGGATACGACAGGTTTCCCGCCTCCGACCACTCTCGGTTCTTGACATTTAGAAGTGATACAAAACGAAAAGGAAACCAAAAGGAGAAAAAGTCGCAGAAATCTCTCAAGGTTTGCTTGGCTGTGGAAGCTCTCAGACGTTGAAACTCCACTCACACATTGAAGTAATATAAAGAACACAGGCGCACACGCACTCAATAACTGAAGTTCCTCGAACTGGGGATGTCAAGTAGTGTCCTTTTGTGAATTTGTCTCTTCTTTTTCTATTGTCACCTTGAAAGGACCTCCCGAATGTCAAAACAAGTGCGTAAACCACCACGTGTGGTCAACAATTTCAAGGGCGCCTCCGACGTGTTTTTGTTCCATCCTCTTAGGTATTTATGTTATAGAATTAAACTACAATTCTCCATTGAAAAAAAAAGCCGAATCATGTGATGTATTCATCTATTCCTTAGGAATCCTCTCTTTTTTAATGTAATAACGTTAGGTGGGTTCAACGGACGCAAACCTCCTGGCAAGGATTACAGTCTTAAAAGTTCTTATAAGCGGATTTTCAAAAAAAAAAAAAAAAAAATGAAGCTACTGCAATGAACATTTTTGGTTCCGTGACTATCGGTCTGAGTGTCTCCAAGTCCTTGTAAAAGGCCTCAGTAATACGAAGCTACTGTCTGATTTTGATGACATTTTCAGCGATGTTCTCTAAGAAAATCGAAGACAGTATTAATGTTTCAGAGTCAAATTCAAACATTATTTTTTTCCTAAACCACCATTTTGGTTTATTATTTTCAATAATGAACCTTTGGAATCGACCAAGAAAAAAAAATTTTAACATCCCCTCAAAATTTGATGGTTTACTTTTCAAGGTACGTAGAATCCAAAAATCGAATAAAAATTTGGCCGTCCGTCCGCCGTACGCGGCACTTTTGCCACTTAGCATTGACCGATTTTGATGAAATTTGGTATGTAGGCTCCATTTGGGGTCTAGTTGTGCCCCGAAGCTTTTGGTTGATGTAGGTCACTCCTAAGGGTTCCAAAATCAATTTTGAAATTTTGAAAACGCCCTAACTCAAAAAATTTCGATATAAAGGTATTGTTTTTCCTTCAAATTAAGATTCTATAGAATTTCTAGAATTTT
This sequence comes from Apolygus lucorum, assembly GCA_009739505.2. Classification (NCBI taxonomy): domain Eukaryota; kingdom Metazoa; phylum Arthropoda; class Insecta; order Hemiptera; family Miridae; genus Apolygus; species Apolygus lucorum. The sequence continues at coordinate 1,900,092 of CM019168.2, read as the reverse complement.
TTGAGACCACTCGGAGCTCTGTAGGACAAACCGTTCGCTCCCTACGAAAATTTAAGGGTTTATATTGAAATATATATATATATATATATATATATATATATATATATATATATATATATATATATATATATATATATATATATATATATATATATATATATATATATATATATATATATATATATATATATATATATATATTTTGGTTGTGAAAAGGTGAAAGCACTCGCGGTGTAATAATACTGTCTTTGATTTTACAGGAGGGAGAAAAGAAAAGAAACACAAAATTTGAATTTGAAAGAACTTACAGGAGATCGGAAATTTTCGCTCACAGCGTCGTCAGCCCGGTAGAAATGGTAACCTGAAGTAGCCTCCTCGTCTTGCATCTAGTGTGATGTGGTTCTGACGCGCGAGTTGGTATGTTTGCCGGCAAGGTGGAAATTGGGCATGGAGGAATTTTTCACAGGTTTCAAACGGGCAATAGAGAAGGGAAGTAGGTATTGAAGGTGGAGGAGGTATTGAAATAGGTTATTGAATAGGGTATTGATAGGGGGTATTGAAAGTGAAGGAGAGTAGTTTTTGGCGGTGAAAAGAGAATTTTTTGTGGAGAGAATGAAAAGGGTATGTGTGAAAAGGGTATGGGTATGTATGTGTGGGTATGTGTGTGTGTATGTGAGGTGGAGATGTAATGTTGTGTTTAGAGTGAAAAGGACTGTCTGAAGGGTGTGTAGGTGTGTGTGTGTGCAAGTAGGTATGTATGTATGTATGTGTGTGTGTGTGTGTGTGTGTGAATGTGTGTGTGAGTCAACTTCGTCGTCTGTGATCCACCATGGTCCACGTTGAATCTCAGTTGAATCTCCGTTGAATCTCAGGGTAAATAACCATCGATCGTCAGTGGTAAGAAAAGTAGAAGATCTGCCTGTGAGCCGCCATGCTTTGTCACATGATGCCACATTCGACGACTGCTACAAAATAAAGATCTTGAGGAGGATGAGGACAGAAGAAAATAAAAGTACGCTTCTTCAGTCGGAAAAAGCTCATTGTCACGTTCTAGGCGCCTTCACTACACCAGGATTGAACATCAAGAGATGAGCTTAGCAACAAATAACTACAAAAACATCAACAGGTCGAATTTCCCACTTTCACTTTTGTCTTATAGTTTGAAAACGGTATTTAACCGAAATATTAAAAAATAGGCCATTTCTTGTAATAATTGTTGTCAATATTTTTCTTATATATATATATATATATATATATATATATATATATATATATATATATATATATATATATATATATATATATATATATATATATATATATATATATATATATATATATATATATATATATATATATATCTATATATCTATATATCTATATATATATATATATATATATATATATATATATATATATATATATATAAATCAAAACACGAGTGTGAATCGCAAAAGAGGCCTAATCTCCGTTCAAATTAGAGCTGACCAAAATGCGATCGATGGTTGGTGATTTTTATTTTTTTTTTATTTTTTTTAAATTTTTTTTTTATTTTTTTTAAATTTTTCTCTTTATATTGGATGGTTGGTGATTTTGTAGACGAGTGATCTATATAAAAATAATAAACCGTTGTGTAATAATTTTCAGCGTTTTTATGTTTATTGTTTGCCCGTAATAAGTAGCGTTATCGTGGGACACTCAACGGAAAACCCGTTCATTTAGAATTTAAAAATGAAACTAAGAGTAAATTGAACTCTCGAAATTGAGACTCGCCGTTTTGCTTAGAGCCTTTGGCTAAAATTCAAGTAACATGGAACATGCTTCAGCCAGGCTTTTCGGCGGAGTACCTATACTCTTGCCTTTATTTAAAGAGCTCTGGGATTTTTGAAGGCCCGAAGGTTCGGCATCGCTGCAAGAATCCGAGCCCCAGCAGAAGGTCAAGGTATACCTGCGCGACCCCTCCGCCTGTGAACCCCCCCAACCCCCCAACAGTTTACCCTCTTCTGCAAATGCACACTTGATTCACAAATTATTTCGATCATCCCATCACCAAAATCGTGATCAGCGAGAAAAATTGAACATATCGAGTATAAACTCGAGGCAGGTACGATTAAAACTCAGCAGCCCTCTCCCGGCCAATCCACCCAAACGAATTACGCCCTCTTCGCCGAATTACAGGAAATTTGGACTAACGATAAATAATTAAATTGTATGTTGATAGAAGAGGAAGAAGGAAGAGGGATGAGGGGTTTTGACCGCGAAGGGTTGTGAGTTGAGACCCCAAGGTAAGCACCTTGCAACATTGCCACCTCTTGGCAGGGAAGGGGTTTTGGAACCCGCGGTCCAGAGCTCTTTAAATAAAGGCAAGAGTATAGTGATAGGGTGACCACAACCCCGGCATGACCATGTATCAATGCTCGATATCGATGTTTAGTATTATTGTTTGACATCGATGTTTAGTATCGATTTGATATATCGATGTCAGCTATCGAATGGAGTAGGGTCGACACACGTCTAGCAGGAGCATGTACCTAGCGCCTCTGTTTCTTCGCTTAAATAAACCCCGTACCCCGTTCATTATTGCTTCCGAGTCTACCAAGGTAGCGGAAGCTTTGTTTTTCAGTCTGTGTCTTCTCTAACTGTTCCCGACAGATCAATAAACGTCTGCCAAGTGAGTGTGGCACATAGCTTCTTACTATGTCAATTGATCGGGATTAGGGTCAACTGAAAAACAACACCTTCTTCGCCGAGCTTTCGGTAAATATATTACCTTCTTCAGGGCTCGAAGGCTAGCTTCTTCGTATACATAAGCCGATTGTATAGATGATCCGATGATCCGATGCATAGTAGTTAATCTCAAAATATCAATCTCCAAGTACCTTGCACTACCCCCATAGGGGACCATCTACAAGCCAATCTGAACAATCCTAGAGAAAATTTCATCAAATTCGGATGAAAACTGTAAGTGTTACGGCTGTTTCAAAGATTTTACGTTTGCGCATGTGCAGAGGCTACTGTCAATATAAAGGCCTTGATTTTCGTTGGGGACCATCTACAACCCAATCCGCATAATCCCTGACAAATTCATCGAAATCGGATTGAAAATGTGGACGTTATGGCTGTTCCAAGGAATTCAGGTTTGCGCATGCGCAGCGGCTACTATCAGTCCGGTGGTAATGATTTTCATAGAAGACCGTTTACACACCCACCCGCACAATCCCTGAAAATTTCATCGAAATCGAATGAGAATTGTAGAAGTTATGGCTGTGGCAAGGATTTAATGAGAGACAGACAGACACAGAACCAAAATTGATCAGAAAGGTCTGAAACGTAAAACGCGAGTGGAAATTTCGATTTTGGAGAACTTCCTCTACCTTGGTAGACTCGGAAGCAACAAACCAAAAAACATTTACTTTCTTACAATAAATACAAACAAAAACATAGACAAAAACGTTTTAAAATAAATAAATGTTTCAAAATAAAATTGATTGTTCTTTAATAAGTGTTATAAGGAAATTTTTGTTCCCTCAGACATACAAGTACATATTGCTTCCGAGTCTACCAAGGTAGCGGAAGCTTTGTTTTCACTTCTCAAGGTTGAAAAAAAAAGTTCTCCAAAATCAAAATTTCCACTCGCGTTTTACGTTTCAGACCTTCCTGAACAATAATTGTTATTAATTTTTGTTAATTGTTATTGTTTAATTGTTATTATTAATTGTAATTAATTGTTATTAATTAATGTTATTAATTTTATTGAAATTGGATGAGAATTGTAGAAGTTATGGCTATGAGTAGGATTTCATGACAGACAGACAGACATGGAACCAAAATTATTATGGTTCCGTGTCTGTCTGTCTGTCTGTCATGAAATCCTACTCATAGCCATAACTTCTACAATTCTCATCCGATTTCAATGACATTTTCAGGGATTGTGCGGGTTGGCGTGTAGATGGTCCCCTATGAAAATCATCACCCCCGGACTGAGCCGCTGCGCATGCGCAAAAGTATATTTCCTTGTTACAGCCATAACTTCTACATTTTCCAACAATATTCAGAGATTATGCAGGTTGACGTGTAGAGTCCCCTGTGAGGGGAGTGCAAGGTATTGAGAGATAGATGATTTGAGATCAACTACTATGCATCGGATCATCTATACTATCGGGTTATGGCTACGGTGCCACACCCACTTGGCAGACGTGTTTTGTTTATTTGGACGAAAATTTTTTCCTGAATTGATTCATATTGGTGCCAAAATGTGTGAATAATATCAGAAGTTATAATTGGCACATGGTCAGCCCCGAATTTTGCGCAAGAGTACATGCGGGGATACCTAAGAGAGTCAAGTATGGGTGGGGGGAGTGAACAGTCGATTAGACCACTAAAATGAGGAATTTCACCATGTCGGAATTTCCTATTTTTGACCCCGAAATCGGATTTAGCACCTCTAAAAACCTCCTAAGGCTAACTTTCAGCCCGAACTTCCTAATTTACGAATAAACAAAACAGTGTAGAAAATACGAATGTTTAAAAAAACCGGGAAAATGACGTCATGCTGGAATAGTTCATTTATGGCCGCTTGAAGCGCTGAGATTGAGAAATCCATAGTCCCCAGATGCAAAATTTCATGAAACAGTAAAGTTCGAAATCGAAAAACTGAAGAAAAAAATAGAAAAGCGAGATGGGGAAAATTAGGTTTCCCCTGTTTTTGTTTGATAACTTTTCTCTTAGAAAACACGATTTCGTCGTCCCAATGGGCAACACTGGGAGGAGACGGCGATCCGAACAGCCCAATCAGCGAGCGTTCCCGCTGCACGTCCGTTTTCCCGGTTAGTTTTGAAATTAAAAATTTTTATTGTCTCCCAAAAATAACAGGAGACTTATTTTCCGAAATCAGCCCGATTTTCATCTATCCCACACCATTAACTATTCAGGAAAAATGCAAACAGAAATCGGTGAAATTCCTCATCGTTCAAAAAGCTCAAATTTGGAAGAAAATACTTTTTTAAAACCTGCTTTACGAATGTAGGTAGGTCTCTTAATGTAGTCTTTAACAGGAGAGAAATGCAGAAGAGTGAAAACGTTTATTGCGTGTAATTGTATCTTGTCATTATACCCATGGACACCACCACCACCATCGCTTCCTAGCCACCCTGCAGCCAGGAGGTGAAAAAACACTCTCAGGGTCGAGAGGGGAGGTCATCGGACGAAAAGGGTCTTCAACGCAGTAGAAACTTCGGCAAAACAAAATAAAATGGAAGGGAATGATATAAAAAGGGAAATAAAAGCAAGAGAAATATAGCTGAGTCTGGGATCGTCGACATTGGACTAGTCATGTTGCTAATAAGTTCACTGGCCGGCTCTGCGTGGGTCACGAACCGCTCTGACTAGCAGGTTCAAGTCGAGCGCCCTCTTCACACTGCTCGAGTACGATAAATTCTGAAAATCCTTTCTTCTGCAATTTTCTTATCTAACGCACATTCCAGCACAGAAAACACTGTTTGGAAAACGTAACAATGAATCAGTAATTTACCTTGTCACCACTATTGGATGTATCCAACTAATCAATCGTTCCACAATCACATTTCTTCATCACTCACCTACCAACATTCCTGTCAAACTTTACATGAAAACATTCCAAATTCTCTTATCACCTGTTCCTTATTACCTAAAATCAAAGTGAACATCGTAATCTCTGCCTAGAACTAGTTCTAGGGTCTTTAAACATCTCCTTTCCACTATTTCCATTGTCATTATTAACTTCAACACTTCATGAACTGCTGTTTACAACTACCACGGAGGAATATCAATGTATCTTATCATTAATTAAAAACGCTGCAAATCATTGCTCAAAGGTTTATTATTTTCTGTATAGATCACCCTTCTGTATAGATCACTGGTTCTCTATCAATAGCACCTACCACCATCTGTATTCTCCCTTGACCTTCCCTCTCAAATTTCAGCTTCCTGCGTTCAATAGGATTGAAAATGGCTTCGGAGCTCACTCAGCTGATCAGTGATCTGAAGAGTGAAGAAGATCTCCTCGAATGCTGGAGACGCCTGGAAGAGCACTTCCGTTCAACAGGAGTGAAAATGGCTTCAGAGCTCACTCAGCTGAAAAGTGATCTGAGGAGTGAAGAAGATCTCCTCGAATGCTGGAGACGCATGGAAGAGCACTTCCATTCAACAGGAGTGAAAATGGCTTCGGAGCTCACTCAGCTGATCAGTGATCTGAAGAGTGAAGAAGATCTCCTCGAATGCTGGAGACGCATGGAAGAGGACTTCCATTCAATAGGAGTAAAAACGGTTTTGGAGCTCACTCAGCTGATCAGTGATCTGAAGAGTGAAGAAGATCTTCTCGAATGCTGGAGACGCCTGGAAGAGCACTTCCATTCAATAGGAGTAGAAATGGTTTTGGAGCTCACTCAGCTGATCAGTGATCTGAAGAGTGAAGAAGATCTCCTCGAATGCTGGAGACGCCTGGAAGAGCACTTCCATTCAATAGGATTGAAAATGGCTTCGGAGCTCACTCAGCTGATCAGTGATCTGAAGAGTGAAGAAGCCTTTGAGCAATGATTTGCAGCGTTTTTTACCCACCAACTTTTTTTTTACCTACCAACTTTTTTTTTACCTACCAGCTAGGTACTACCTACCACACCATACTGGCTTCACACCTTCACAATCAAGTTTATTAGAAAGAACTAAACGCTTCACACTCGATTGGAAAAATAGAAATGTTTAAATTTTTGTCAAATTGTAACATTAATGTATGAATAATGACATAAAATGAGTATCATTATGGCTGTATACAAAATGTAATGCCAAATAAAGGAAAATAATGTCGAAAAACGCTTGCATACGAGTCTGCAACACATTGAACCATTTTCATGCCCCCCCCCCCCTGGGATGATCTGGGAGCTCGATTTTCGACTCAGCTGATCTGGGAGCTCGATTTTCGACTCAGCTGATCTGGGAGCTCGATTTTCGACTCAGCTGATCTGGGAGCTCGATTTTCGACTCAGCTGATCTGGGAGCTCGATTTTCGACTCAGCTGATCAGGGAGCTCGATTTTCGACTCAGCTGATCTGGGAGCTCGATTTTCGACTCAGCTGATCTGGGAGCTCGATTTTCGACTCAGCTGATCTGGGAGCTCGATTTTCGACTCAGCTGATCTGGGAGCTCGATTTTCGACTCAGCTGATCTGGGAGCTCAATTTTCTACTCAGCTGATCTGGTAATATCAAACTGTAAAGTACCTACCTTACTGTAAAGTACCTACCTGTAAAGTACCTAACAACTTCACTTCTGATGGTCATAATCATCTTTGTGGCGACTTGGGACAAATTTCGTCGCAACAAATTTCGTCGCATCAAATTTCGTGACGATTTTTTTTTATGTGCCATATGAAAGACATGAAAATGTCAAAAAAAAAAAAAAAAGCTTCATAATATGGAAATTTGATTACTGGTTACGCAGAAGGCAAAACTGTATACAAATCGGAGAAATGAACAGCGATCGCATTTTAGTCCGATAAAACTTGAATGGAGATTAGACCTCTTTTGCGATTCACACTCATGATTCTGTTTTATCGAAGGAAAACCTTCAAGTACTCGTAGGGACCGAACGGTTTGTCCTACAGAGCTCCGGGTGGTCTCAAAAATTTTTAAAAATTCAATAATATTTAAAATTGGTTAAAAAACGATACCTTTATTTCGAGAGTTTTTGAGGTAGGGCACTCTTGAAAGTTTCAACCCTTAATTTTCACCCCTTAGAAGTGACTGACATCAACCAAAAGCTTCGCGGCACAACTAGACCCCAAATGGAGCCCATATACCAAATTTGAACCAAATCGGTCCAGTGTTGCTAAGAAAAGTGCCGCGTACGGCGTACGGACGGAAATGTTTTTATTCGATTTTCGTATTCTACGTACCTTGAAACGTAAAACATCAAATTTTGAGGGGGGGTTAAAATTTTTTTTTCTTGCTCGATTCCAAAGGCTTATTATTGAAAATAATAAACCAAAACTGCCAAGTGGGTGTGGCACATAGCTTCCTTACCTATCCATAACCCGATTGAATAGATGATGCGATGCATGGTAACAAAACACCAATCTCTAAGTACCTTGCACTACCCTCATAGGGGCCCATCTACACGCTAACTCGCACAATCCCTGAAAATTTCATCGTAATCGGACAAACAGGAAGAAGGCCTAAAACGTAAAACTCAAGAGCAAATTTTGATTTCGGAGAATTCTTTTTCCAACCTTGGAAAGAGAAAACAATGCTTCCGCTACCTTGGAAGACAAGGAAGCAAAAGCTCTAAGCTCTGGTTGCCTTTTGAGATTTGAAGTTATCCGAATTCGAAACTAAATATTAGGTTCACAAAATCACTATAGATTAACGGACACATTGCTCACAAGTGGTTGGATTAATCATGTAATTCTCGTACTTGAGACTCAGTTTTGTTGATTAATGCAGCAAGCCCAAGAAACGTGCAAAAGAAAAACGTGTTGGAGGAGTTTAGAACACTTGTCAATACTGCTCAAAGAATTCGACCTACTTGTGGCGAATAAGACTTCATGAATGATAATAGTATCATGGAATAAGGAACAGCTCAGAACGCACGACGAAAACATCGACATTCAAGGACGAACTGAACAGGGCAGGTTCATAAGTACGTTACCATGACATAGATTTCCAACTTATGCATCGACAAAACGAAAAATTTATCCAACTGCCTTTCGAGGCAGAATATGATTTCAGTCAGCTCATACATCACCATCAACGTGAAAGATGTGTACCATTCATCGTTTGACAATTCACGAGAATTCAAACGCTGGAACTGGTGGGCGACCTCGTGTCCTCGCGACTTTGAAATTCATGATTACCTGATGGAAATCGACAGAAAGGGTAATAAGATTCGGGATGGAAACAAATTTTTTGTGTTACCTAGGACCTACTTGAATCGTACGGATAATTAGGAAGGTAGGTTAATTAAGTAAGAGTCAAATTAAGTTAAGTTATATCAGTAGGTATACTTGCTAAGTATCTCCTATTACTCCCAATCAACTCAATTTCGGTTCTACTGCTTCCGAATCAAACAAGTTGGCGGAAGCATTCTTTTCACTTTTCTCAGTTAAATGAAAAATATTTATCAAAACCTCCCAAATTTTGGTTTCCTGGCTGTCTATCAATGTGTCTGTTAGTCGGTTTGTAGGTCTGCAAATCTCTGTAACAGGCAAAATTATTCTAAGTTACTGTCTGATTCTGATGCATTTTTTAGGGATTATGCGGATGGTCCGGGTATGGATTAGGAATGGGTATCGATACCCGATATTTTAAAATATCGATACTTCTATACCGATACTCGATATTTTAGTATCGATACTGCACTATCTGATATTTTCGGATATCGATACTTTGGATCCGATATTTCTAAAAATCGAATATCGATACAGTTCTCTCAACATAATGGCTAAATAAATAAAACGTCTGCCAATTGGGTGTGGCACATAGCTTCCTCGTATCCACAACCCAATTATACAGGGTGTAAGCCTAACTGGTCTGCCATACGGTACCAGTCGATTCTACAACTAATTTGCAACAAAAAATGTCCCTTAGCAATTTTTTTTAAACCCTTCGTTTTCGAGTTATTTTAACTTTAAACTTTTTTTCCGTGATTTTGACCTTATGTCATTAAATTGGTCATAACTCCGTTAATTAGCTGTGTAAATTACAATTTGAGCATACCGTTGGAAAGAGCATTAAATTTCCTATCGGATAAATGCCTTAACTTTTTTTTGAGTCAAGGTTTGAGACATGAAAACGTCCTCTAAAAAGAGAATTTTACGTAATTTTGGAAACCTCGCATTTTTTCAATCCCTAATTGAACTACGAGAACCCATACTTTTTCAAGATGCAAGAACAGTAAACACTGCGCCAGAATTTCAGCTTTCCAACGGTATAATCAAAACATATTCTACAACCGAATTTAGGGGAGAAATTTGTGTTTGAACGCGGAAAAACGTGCATTTTGCTTCCGAGTCTACCAAGGTAGCGGAAGCTTTGTTTTCACTTTTCAAGGACGAAAAAAAAATGTTCTCCAAAATCAAAATTTCCACTCGCGTTTTGCGTTTTAGACCTTTCTGAACAATTTTGCTTCCGTGTCTGTCTGTCTGTCTGTCTGTCTGTCTGTCTGTCTGTCTGTCTGTGTGTCTGTGTGTCTGTCATGAATTCCTTGTAACGCGCATAACTATACGAAGTTATTGTCCGATTTCTTTGAAATTTTCAGGGATTGTGCGGGTTGGTGTGTAGACGGTCCCCTATGAGAATCATCATCCCCGGACTGATAGAAGCGACTGCGCATGCGCAAACGTGAATTCCTTGTAACGGCCATAACTTCTACATTTTCCATCCGATTTCAATGAAATTTTCAGGGATGTTACAGATAAGTGATTATATGGTCCCCTATGAAAATCATTACCTTCGGACTGATAGTAGCCACTGCGCATGCGCAAACGTGAATTTCCTTGTAACGGCCATAACTTCCACATTTTCCACCCGATTTCGATGAAATTTTTAGGGATTATGTGGATTAGGTTGTAGATAGTCCCCTATGAAAATCATCATCCCCGGACTGATAGAAGCGAATGCGCATGAGCAAACGTGAATTACTTGTAACAGCCGTAACTTCAACTGCCCCCCCAGGGGTCGCGGGTTCGAATCCCAGCCGAGGCTAAGTATTTTTTTGATCCAATCACATACATCTACTCACTTAATTTTTCATCCGAATCTGATAAAATTTTCTAGGATTGTCCAGATTAGCTTGTAGATGGTCCCCTATGAGGGTAGTGAAAGGTACTTGGAGATTGGTATTTTGAGATTAACTACTATGCATCTGATGATCTATATGTATAATCGGGTTATGGATACGAGGAAGCTATGTGCCACACCCACTTGGCAGACGTTTTTCAACGAAATCAGGGCTCTGGCCTCCTGTCTCCGGAGGCCTCGCGGTCTACTGCGGCGCCCACCCACCCACTGCCATCGTCCGACCCCTCAGATCGACTAGGCGGAGCGCCGATTTCGTTGAAAAAATGCACGTTTTTCCGCGTTCAGACCCGAATTTCTCCCCTAAATACGGTTGAAGAATATGTTTTGATTATACCATTGGAAAGCTGAGATTCTGGCGCAGTTTTCACTGTTCTTGCATCTTGAAAAAGTATGGGTTCTCGTAGTTCAATTTGAGATTGAAAGAATGCGAGGTTTCCAAAATTACGTAAAATTCTCTTTTTAGAGGACGTTTTCATGTCTCAAACCTTGACTCAAAAAAAAGTTAAGGCATCTATCCGATAGGAAATTTAATGCTCTTTCCAACGGTATCCTCAAATTGTAATTTACACAGCTAATTAACGGAGTTATGACCAATTTAATGACATAAGGTCAAAATCACGGAAAAAAAGTTTAAAGTTAAAATAACTCGAAAACGAAGGGTTTAAAAAAAATCGCTAAGGGACATTTTTTTTGGCAAATTAGTTGTAGAATCGACTGGTACCGTATGGCAGACCAGTTAGGCTTACACCCTGTATAGATGATCCGACGCATAATAGATAATCTCAAAACACCAATCTCTAAGTACCTTTCACTACCCTCATAGGGGACCATCTACACGCTAATCTGGACAATCCAAGAAAATTTCATCAAATTCGGATGAAAAATGTAAGTGTTATGGCTGTTACAGGGATTTTACGTTTGCGCATGCGCAGAGGCTACTGTAAATTTCAAGGCCTTGATTATCATTGGGGACCATCTACAATCTAATCCGTATAATCCCTGAAAATTTCATTGAAATCGGATGGAAAATGTAGAAGTTGGCCGTTACAAGGAAATTTACGTTTGCGCATGCGCAGCGGCTACTATCAGTCCGGGGGTGATGATCTTCATTGGGGACCATCTACAATCTGATCCACATAAACCCTGAAAATTTCATTGAAATCGGATGGAAAATGTAGAAGTTATGGCCGTTACAAGGAATTCACGTTTGCGCATGCGCAGTCGCTTGTATCAGTCCGGGGACGATGATTCTCATAGGGGACCATCTACAACCTAATTCGCATAATCCCTGAAAATCTCATTGAAATCGGGTAGAAAATGTGGAAGTTATGGCCGTTACAAGGAAATTCACGTTTGCGCATGCGTAGGAAGTCGGACAAAATAGAGAAATTAGCATGCACATCCACAGTAACGAACATGCAATAAGAAGCTTTTCATTACTGTTATAACCACAGAGAACGAAGCTCAAGGTTATAACTCACGATCAGTGCAGAATACGAGAGGGAAATTTCCCCGTGCTTTTTACCCAAAATACCCTTGAAACAGAGAAATATCCCCGCCAAGGCTGCCAACTTAAGATGAAAATGAGTTGAGTAGCCCCTGAGCGTCCCCTCAGGCTCAGTGTGCACTCAGGTGACCACAACACTTAAGTGGGCCGTCTCAATCAACTATGAATACGGACTGTTGAGTCGAGGCCGACCCTCAACTCAGATAATTGAGGGCTCGCTCACATTCAAGCCTTGTCTATGAATTCCGCCCTAAGATTGTTAATACAGTACGGCATAACTATACTCGGGCCGCAGGTCAATTTTGTTCCTCCAATATCAAAATTTTTCCTTTCTGAATAAATTTGGTTCCGTACTTTCAGGAATCAACACGGAGGATGGTTGCGAGCTGGGTCCTACCTTGATTGCCCATCATTCGATTTTATTAGGATCCGATCAGTCGAAGCCACGGTGCATCTAAGGAAAGTTAAATTGGCCTTCATTACCGTACCCCGCATTCGCCAGACATTTTGTTACGGTTTGGTGCTACCCTGTAACTTCAGAAGGCCACTTGAGATTCACAGACTTTTGAAAGGAACGAATGGACGAGAAGCATATGTTATCGAATGCTTGGAGCCTAATCCATTAAGTTGTATAGAATGCTTACAGTGAGTGTATCGTTACCACAAAGCCAAAACCGCCTAAGTGCCATTTTGGCTGATTTCACCAAAATTCATTTTTGGAGTCAGTTTATGATATTCTACACTACGCTAGTGCCACAACCCCCTATTCCAAACAGGTTAGCTACAATGTAGGAGGTTAGCAACACCTATCTCCAGAAATGAAAAATCTCACTAAGACAAAATCGCGTATGTGCGCTCGAGTGCCATATAAGCGATTTTGGCATTGCGAGTATTGGCTGGGCACAATTTCGCCTATGTGTAACCTTGACCATTACAGTTTATTGTCTATTCCTTCGCAACCTCATCAGTAGTTATAATTGGTTCTATTCCTTCTCAGCCTACGACGTATAATATTGGTTTTTTTTGTGCCAAAAAAAGACCAATGCAGAAGGTGCTTAGTTTTCAAAGGCATGAGCTTGGAAGAGAAGGCGACCCATCAGGAGTACAGTAGACATTTAGAGAAAAAGGAAGCAGCTCGACGAGAGAGGGATATAGATAAAGATTTGGCTCGAAATGATTCGTCCTATTTGTGCATCAATTTCGATTTAGAGGCTGTCCTTAACGTCCCGAAAGGAGAGGCTAGTCAGATCTTTTATCTACGGAAACTGGCGGTTTACAATTTCACCGTGTTTAACCTGAATTCTCATGACGGGGATTGTTATTTGTGGGACGAAAGCCAGGGGAGACGGGGGGCAAATGAGATAGCATTATGCCTCTTAATATACCTCAGAAATAAGTGCACTCCCCAAGTTTCCATCATCCACATGATGTCCGACTCGTGTTTTGGACAAAACAAGAATTCATTCGTGTTGGCGATGTGCATCCATCTTCTGAAAAAGACGCCAACCTTAAAAATAATTAGACACAGCTTTTTTGAAGTAGGACACACTGAAATGGAGTGTGATTCGATCCATTCAAAAATAGAAAAAAAGAGCAAAAAAGTCCCTGTTTATGTACATGAAGGCTGGGCTCAGATCATTAGAGGTGCCCGAGCACATTCATCTCCTTATCGGGTCCACAACCTCACTTTCGACGATTTTCTGCAATTCCCTTGTTCTCGATTCGAAATACCTTGGAGAAAAGTCTGCAGCTACCAAGTCACAAAGGATGAACGGGGAAAGGTGGAAGTAAAGTACAAAATAGATCATGCTGGGGAGATCGTATTAGCAAAGGAAAAGCGTACAAGAGGAAAGCAAAGTGCGGAAAACCCTTCTCGAGCGTACAAGCAGCCACTCCAAATTTCTGCAGCCAAGTTCAAGGATCTTACGAAGATGTGCAATGACTTAACCATACCAAAGGAGTACCACTCATTCTTCTCGTCGCTAAAACCATCGGAGCAAGTGCGCGACAGATTGCCAGAGCGACATTTGAGCGAAAATTCAGATAGTGATTATGAGTGATTTTGAAAAATAATTGTTCACCTAACATTATTTAATATTTTTTAATTGAAAACTTTCATCAGTAATATGGTACCTATTGTCCTTTTCTATGAATAATAAACTACATTATTTTTATTTTCAGGGACTTTTTCCATGAGTTTTCTTCCTTAGAGTTAGGCGTCATGCTTCTCTCAACGAGTAATGACATCCAAAATCAATTTTAGTGTTATCGAAGTTCAACGTATGTTGAACATAATTCATTATCGACGGGAACTTCTAGCACAAAAGTGCCATTTTAACCAAAATGCACAAGGCCAAAACCGCCTATGTGCCCTACCCCCTCCCCTATTGATACGAAATAGTTATTTGACATGTGGTGTATTACAGGTGATAGCTAACGTTGTAATAATAAATGAATGGCAGCTTCGAATTCATTTGTCGATTTACACTGAAGCATCAAAACTTCAAATGGGTTTTTCTCAAAACTTGGGAAATGCACTTAGGTGATTTTGGCTTTGTGGTAACTTTTGAAAGGAACGAATGGACGAAAAGCATGTTATCGAATGCTTGGAGCCTAATCCATTAAGTTGTATAGAATGCTTACAGTGAGTGTATGTGAGAACCAATTATCCAATTTACGGCTAAGCCGCGTTTCCATTCGTTCGAGCTCTTAGCTTTTAATTGCGGATCAAAATAGACCGGCAGTAATGTGAGTTTTATTTCGATAGATTCGGCAGAAGGAAAGAAAGTCGAGGTGTTTATAGAATGTTAATTCGTGGGAATTGTCGGAACCTTAATGGGTGTTTAACAATTAGGTAAAGCAATCAAGTCATTAGTAGGTACCTACAAACCGAGTAAGAGTGCAAAAGTTATTGAGGCCGAAGGTTGAAAAACAAAAAAGAATTTCCTTCGGGGTAATTTGTGCTTTTTTTTGGGTGGTACCTATATCACGAAATTTGGTTAATTAAACGAGATATTATTAGAGTTCACGGAAATCGGAAATGGCTTTCAGCAGGGATTTGGTGTATGGGAGGGGGAAGGGGGGATTTCCCTTGCCAACCCTAAAATCGCAGTTAAAAATACCTCTTCAATTAGCCCAGTCAATGTGTACATCCAACATAGCAATGGCGCCACTATGTACAATTTTTTGACATTTTCATGTCTTTTCAAGTCTTTGCTTTGGCACATGAAGTGAAAAATCGTCACGAAAACTAAGCAAATCTTGCTCACGCGACCAATAAATGAAATGTGTTGCGTAGAGAACAATCAACAACCTTACATTTTGCTTTGGCACATGAACTGAAAAACGCTGCAAATTATTACACAATGGTTTATTATTTTTTATTTTTCTATATAGATCACTCGTCTGCAAAGCCACCAACCATCCAACATGAAGAAAAACATCGATCGCATTTCGGTCAGCTTTAATTTGAACGGAGATTAGGCCTCTTTTGCGATTCACACTCGTGTTTCTGATTTATCGTACGTTCAAACATTAAATTATCGTAGTGAGCGAACGGTTTGTCCTACAGAGCTCCGGGTGGTCTCAAAAAATTCTAAAAATTCTATAGAATCTTGAATTGAAGGAAAAACAATACCTTTATATAAAAATTTTTTGAGTTAGGGCATTTTCAAAATTTCAAAATTGATTTTGGAACCCTTAGAAGTGACCTACCTCAACCAAAATCTTCGGGGCACAACTAGACCCCAGAAGGAGCCTACATACCAAATTTCATCAAAATCGGTCAATGCTAAGTGTGGAAAGTGAGGCGTACGGCCAAATTTGTATTAGATTTTTGGATTCTACGTACCTTGAAACGTAAACCATCAAATTTTGAGGGGGTGTTAAACAATTTTTTTTTCTTGGTCGATTCCAAAGGTTCATTATTGAAAATAATAAACCAAAATCGTCACGAAAACTTTGATGCTTGGGTACATGAACTAACAACCTTACTTCACTACCTTGTTGTGTAGTGGTTGACATGAAAATGTCCCAATGTGTTGCAGACTCGTATGCAAGCATTTAAAATTGAGTTTATGATTTTGAATCGAGTGTGAAGCGTTTAGTTCTTTCTAATAGACTTGATTGTGAAGGTGTGAAGGCATTATGGTGTGTTTTGGTTTATTATTTTCAATAATGAACCTTTGGAATCGACCAAGAAAAAAAAATTTTTAACACCCCCTCAAAATTTGATGGTTTACGTTTCAAGGTACGTAGAATCCAAAAATCTAATACAAATTTGGCCGTCCGTCCGCCGTCCGCCGTACGCGGCACTTTTGCCACTTAGCATTGACCGATTTTGATGAAATTTAGTATGTAGGCTCCATTTAGGGTCTAGTTGTGCCCCGAAGCTTTTGGTTGATGTAAATCACTTCTAAGGGTTCCAAAATCAATTTTGAAATTTTGAAAACGCCCTAACTCAAAAAATTTCAATATAAAGGTATTGTTTTTCCTTCAATTTAAGATTCTATAGAATTTTTAGAATTTTTTGAGACCACCCGGAGCTCTGTAGGACAAACCGTTCGCTCACTACGATAATTTAAAGTTTTGACGTACAATAAATCAGAAACACGAGTGTGAATCGCAAAAGAGGCCTAATCTCCGTTCAAATTAAAGCTGACCGAAATGCGATCGATATTTTTCTTCATGTTGGATGGTTAGTGGCTTTGCAGACGAGTGATCTATATAGAAAAATAAAAAATAATAAACCATTGTGTAATAATTTGCAGCGTTTTTGTATGTTGTTAGGACCCCTAAGAGTAGAGTTTATCCCTAAATTAGCAACCATGAAAACTTTTTTCCTCTCACTTTGTGAACTTTTTTCAATGTTTTTATTATAACTACAAAGGCAATTTCAAATTGAAACTGTTCATCTTTCCTTGAAATTCCTCTCTCTTTACTTATTTCTAAAATGAGTACTTATGCGAGTGGAGGCCTCAAAATACGACCTTAACAAGAAAATTTCACTCTTAGAAAATATTGCCCACCTTTTTTCGAATTGCTGTATCTCCATAATTAATCAACCTACAGAGCTACCTAAACCTAGAAACTAAAATGAACTTAACTTTGTCTCAAACTGAAGGCAATTCAACCTACTTTAAAACGTTACGAGGAATAAGTGGTTGAAATTGTTATAGTTTAGAAGTTTTAGTTTGAAAGCTGAAAAACGCTGCACATTATTACACGAAGGTTTTTTTCAATGTAGATCATTCGTCCGCAAAGAACACAGCTTTACCATTGTCACTACCTACCAACTATATTTTCGTTTCACAATCAAGTTTATTTTGAAGAAATTGCTCTGCAGGACCAACCATTCGCTCCCCAAGTGAACTTATGATTTAACTTATGATAATCACAAACACGAGTGTGAATCGCAAAACAAGCCTGATCCCCGTTCAAATTTTAGCTGACCAAAATGCGATTGTTGTTCGTTTCGTACTTAGTTTTGCGTCCTTAGCCTTAGCAACCAGTAATCACATAATCATATAATACAAACATATATAACCACATAATTCATAATCACATTCCTAATAATTAAGGCAACTTCAACTCCCTATTTCATGGAATTGAGTGTGAAGCGTTTATTTCTTCAAAATAAACTTGATTGTGAAGCAGGTAGGTAGTATCTATGGTTGGTAGCTGGTGATAATAGCAAAGCTGTGTTCTTTGCAGGCGAGTGATCAGTATAGAAAAATAGAGAGTTCCTAGGAGATAGCGACCCTAAAGATACGAATTGTAGTATCTACTGTATCTAGAGCGACCGAAGTGGAGGCTAACCAAAAACGCTGCAAATTATTACACAATGGTTTATTATTTTTCTATATAGATCACTCATCTACAAAATCACCAACTATCCAATATGAAAAAAAAATCAAAAAAAAAAAAATCAAAAAAAAATCAAAAAAAAAATCACCAACCATCGATTGCATTTTGGTCAGCTCTAATTTGAACGGAGATTAGGCCTCTTTTGCGATTCACACTCGTGTTTTGATTTATATATATATATTTCAATATAAACCCTCAAATTTTTGTAGGGAGCGAACGGTTTGTCCTACAGAGCTCCGCGTGGTCTCAAAAAATTCTAAAAATTCTATAGAATCTTAATTTGAAGGAAAAACAATCCCTTTATATCAAAATTTTTTGAGTTAGGGTGTTTTCAAAATTTCAAAATTGATTTTGGAACCCTTAGAAGTGACCTACATCAACCAAAAGCTTCGGGGCACAACTAGACCCCAAATGGAGCCTACATACCAAATTTCATCAAAATCGGTCAATGCTAAGTGGGGAAAGTGCCGCGTACGGCGGACGGACGGCCAAATTTTTATTCGATTTTCGTATTCTACGTACCTTGAAACGTAAACCATCAAATTTTGAGGAGGTGTTAAAATTTTTTTTTTTTCTTGGTCGATTCCAAAGGTTCATTATTGAAAATAATAAACCAAAATGGCAGCGATACAGACTCTAGCTTATCAAAATTCTTATCAGCTCGTTTTTCATCTGCACCTGCAAGTCACATTAACATGATTTTCACTGTTTAGTTTACCTACTCTCAAAAAAAAAAGTTCTTTTCCGAAAATTTAAAGAAATTGCTATAATTTCTGGTTCATTCTCTTTGCTGCTGTTTGGTTTACTCTTTAAAAAAAGTGCTGATTGCGATAATTTCTCTAGAATGTAAACTGTAAAGCTCCAGTTGGTCTTAACCTGTAGCAAATTTAACCTGCTTTAAATAGATACATTTTAGATGTTGCAGTTAAAAACTGGAAAAGTGCAAGGTGGATTTAGCTAGTCTGGGTCCCCCGACTGACAATGTAGGAGAAAACTGGTGGTTAGTGAAGAACGCTGAATAAATATAAAACATTTTACTTGATAATAAAATAAACACAACTGACGAGTTAACGATGTGCATTGACTCAGAGCAAACAATGAAAGAACTTCATCACCCTCATTAATCTACGTCTAAAAATGTATCGAGGATTTGCATTTACACACTTTTGTCACTGAAATAGTAATGTATACAACTTACACAAATATAACTTAACTTTCAGTCAACTTAAGTTCAGCGAGGAGAATCAATTAAACATCCAGTTAATTTTGATAAGTAAGTACCTAGTCTCGAACTCACAAAAGAAAAATGTTCTACCTCTGGTTACAATAGTGTTATAATCTTGGAAGGGTACTTCACGATGCCACCGAAAGATACGATTCATCCGTATTGAGATAAGGAGTGGTATCTTTCCCACAGATAAATCTGTGCCATCTCCTGCGATCAGTGGTATCTGATCGGAGGTATCTACTGCGCATGCGCACGAGGCGATAAAGTGTGGTATCTCACGTCGGTATCTCCTAATATGTTAGGTGATGTACTTGATTTATTTGATGAGGATCCTGAATTTTCATGTCGATCATACGATACTTTTTCTTCTTATGGTCATGGGGTCGATTTTTCTAACAAGCTTCTACTAGTACAGATGAATCTTAGAAGTTATAACAGAAACTTCGATGAATTTCGCTTGTGGTTGGAGTCCGAAAACTGTAAGCCTGACTTTATCATTTTATCTGAAGTTTGGCTAGAAAATGTTGCAAATGTAACTGACTTGTGTGGTTATACGATGTTCAAATCGGAATTAAATAGAAACAGAAACGATGGTATAATATTGTACGCTAGTTCGAAGTACATCTATAATGCAGTAACAGTGGATTTGTATAATGCTACAGCTTTGAAATTAGAGTTTATAATAGGAAAAATAGAATATTCTGTACTGGCCGTGTATAGGACGGGTGATGGAGTAGGTAGATTTGTGGCTAATCTCTGTGAAGAGTTAAAAAAGTCATCAAATAAAAATTGTATAGTGGCTGGTGATATGAACATTGATATACTTGCGGGTGACTGTTACGAATCTACGGATTATTATGATTCCATTACTTCTTTGGGTTATACACATCAAATCACTGTTCCAACCAGAGTGACTGACTCGTCTGCAACATGCATTGATCATATAATTACTAGAATGAAGGATCATAAATTTATACCTGGGGTTGTGAAAACTAATATTACTGATCACTTTACTACGTTACTATCTTTCTTTAATGAGGGGTTAAACCCCGCTACATACAATGATCATCTGCATTCTAATCCACGGATGTATATAAATCAGGGAGTGTTTGAGGAAAGTTTTAAAAACGTGGATTGGAGTCCAGTTTTGATCCCGGAAATATATCAATCGACATTAAATTTCATTAACATCTTGAAAAAATGTTTAAGTACCGCTTCTCACAAAATAGTAGTATCAAATAAAAAACAGAAAATTACACCGTGGATTACATTAGGTCTGATAACCTCTATAAGGAAAAGAGATAAATTAAAACAAAAAGTTTCTGTACAGCCTTTTAACCTGTCACTAAAAACTTACTACACCAAATATCGTAACTATTTGAAGAATCTAATCCGGAAAACAAAAAGAGATTACTTTGATGAAAAATTCAAAAAAGTTGAGGGTGATCCTAAAAAAGAGTGGGAAGTATTGAATGAGGTGTTGAACCGAAATAGAAGACATACTGCTGAGTGCCCTATGGCATCGGAAATTAGTAAGAAAGGTAAAATAAAACTAGAAACAGCACGCCTGGAAGCTTCCGAGGTACTAAATACCTACTTCAGTTGGAAAAAAAAAAAAAAAAAAATTGGACAATCGCTTGCAGAAAAATTGCAGGAGAGTAGAAATAGAACTGGTTGTTCTAGCGAGATATCTCGTATTCTCCGCCCCATCCCAGACTTGGATAATATATTCATAATACCAGAAGTTACGGAAATAGGTTTGAATAACGTTTGTAACCAGCTTAGAGGAAACTCAGCAGCTGGAATGGACGAAATTCCATCTAAGCTTGTCAAGAAATACCTCAAGTATTTGAAAGTTCCACTTCTCCACATAATTAACACTAGCATTTCTGCCTCAAAATTTCCTGACATCTTTAAAACTGCAAAAGAACTAATGCCGAACAATATTATTCATTTATTTGCTTTGTATTATCATTTTTTATTGTATATTATCTTCTTCATGAATAAAGTCTCTCTCTCTCTCTCTCCTAGGATCTCTCTAATAATAAACCTTTGTGTAATAATTTGCAGTGTTTTTTCAAGATCCCATTAAATGGGATCTTGAAAAAACACTGCAAATTATTTATTATAGTTTTTTTGAAAACAAAATTAGATAAAACACAACATCAGTTGCTTACAACAAAATTTGTTGTAATTTTGTTGTAATATGTTGTAATTTTGTTTTCAAAAAAACTCCGGGAACGAAAGTGATAATCAGGTAGATTAGTTTAAAGTTTCAAGCTCAGTTGGAGTCCCAAGTAGCAGAGAGGCCTGCAAGGTGAGTTCAATGCACTCTGCAGGGGAGAGCCGAGGTGAAGAGCCTCGGTGACGAAACAAGTGCATCCCCAGAAGCGAGAGTCGAGTTGACCTTGAAGGAGGTTTCGGCCGCGAATGACGTCATCACTGTGACTTCAAACCCCCTCCATCATCACTCCCACTTCCCCCCCGAGAAGCCTGGGAAAGGGTTTCAACTGGCACGAAAAAGGCGGGAAACCCCCGGCGGGCTTCGCGGTTATTTTCGCATGGAGAAGACATCGTTTTCCAACCTACAGAAGGAACGTGCGATTTCTCATAGCTGGTATACCTTCCTGGTGGGCGATCCTTACTAGGAAAATGACTCAAGAATCTCAAGATGATTTTCTCGGAACGTCCTCCCACCTGATTGTTTCCCTTTCGTTTCATACACGCATTTGTGGCTCCTCACGTTTTTTCTTGGACGCAATCATGTACCTGCCGACCAACTCCACTTCTTGCTAACTCGGGTTTAAAAAACGAAGGTGAGAACTTCAACCGAACGAAAGAATGAATCATCTTCGGCAGAGGGAACTCTACAAACCGATATTAACCCATTTGGAACCAGGAGGAAACCTCCTTTGAACATCATTTAGAAGTAAACTTTTGACGTAATTGTTCACTTCTGCTTATTTTCTTGATCTAGAATATTCACCTCAAGCCCTTCCAGTGTTAGTTTAGTTCAGAACGTGATTCAGTACAATTGTTTCTCATTTGAAAATGGACCAATCTGTTGGTGTTGAATCGCTGCTGAATAACTTGGTGTAAATAATCAAAATATACATTTTTGTCAGTATTTTTTAGGACGTCCCACAGTAAGACTTGGGCGTCCTTATGCGATCGATCTGGGGTGAAGTTGGACAACACTCAACAGAAAAAAAAATAACCACGCAGTAATCCGTTTTAGACCATTCTGAATCCAAATCCACGAAAAAAACCATAGGTGTATGTCTGTGTGTGTGTGTGTGTGTGTGTGTGTGTGTATGTGTGTGTGTGTGTGTGTGTGTGTGTGTGTGTGTGTGACAAAATCTTGTGTCGTCTGCCCAGCCCTTAGTTCTCAACCGATTTTCCTGGTTCTTTTTTTGTTCGACGCGGAAAACTATCTACTTGTGCACTACGGCGCCGGAATTTTGGATTTTCCTTTTAAGGGGGGGAAAGGGGGGGTTAATGCTCAAAAAACGTGCGTTTTTGGGCATAATCTTGTGTCGTCTGCCCAGGCCTTAGTTCTCAACCAATTTTCGTGGTTCTTTTTTCCTTCGACGCGAAAAACTATCTACTTGTGCACTACGGCGCCGGAATTTTGGATTTTCCTTTTAAGGGGGGGAAAGGGGGGGTTAATGATTAAAAAACGTGCGTTTGCGGGCATAATTTTATAAACTCTGCCCTGGCCTCAATGTCCAACCGATTTGTGTGTTTCTTTTTTTGTTTGACTAAAATGACTTCCGAGTTGTACATGATTTCACCAGAGTACCAAAATTCGCAAGGGGAGGGGATAAGTGGGGGGATAATATTCACAAAATATCCAATTTTTCAATGTTTCGGTTCCTTCACTGCTTACTAATTGTACCCAACCTTTGAAATTGAGGGAAAATTCTCATTATACCTCTGGACTTTCATGAATCATTCTCTGTACTACCATGGAACTAATAGTGGTGCCACCATGGTGCCAGGACACCATGAACTGCATATCTCGTGGTTTTTTTGTGTGCTTCACCTTGAGTACGTCGGATGTGAACCTCGACGGACCGCCTACTAAACCTAATAGATGAAAGTTCAATCTTACGACGTATTTCCGCTTTGGTGCCATACTGGCACCATTGGCGGTGGTGGTGAGTGGGGGGGGGGGTGAACTCGAAGTCGCATGTTGGGTGTCGTAGATCATGGATTTTAAAATGCTCTTCAGATTCGAGGCTATCATGCCGCTAGAAATGTTTTGGTGGATAAGGGTGAGGGGGGGGGGGTCACTATTTCTTGCCTAAAGTAATAAATAAATTACATCGAGCGAAACAGTTTTAT
The DNA here is from genome assembly GCA_009739505.2 of Apolygus lucorum. NCBI lineage: Eukaryota > Metazoa > Arthropoda > Insecta > Hemiptera > Miridae > Apolygus > Apolygus lucorum. Next base: position 1,876,317 of record CM019168.2, on the reverse strand, counting down.
CGCTTACCAACTGGTTAAACTGATCTAATGCTTATCCAATGGGACGTCCCCTGGAATGCATGCATTACTAAACAATATGTTTTCATTTTGTTTTTACCAGAATGTTTATTTATGGGATAAAACTGTTTTGTTGGAATTTGTTCAAGTTATAACTTCACAAGAAGTGGTTTTACATCAGCGATGCCATATGGCACCGCTGGTCTCTCAGGGGCTCTTAGTTGCTGTCTCATAGCCTCTACATTTCTTATCCGATTTCGAAGAAATATTCAGAGATTATATGGGTAGTTGATGTTTCGAGATCAACTACTATGCATCGGATCATCTATTCAATCGGGTTATGGATACGAGGAACCTATGTGCCTCACCCACTTGGCAGACTTTTTTTCATTGCAGGCCTGAATTTTCTGTTCAAGAAGTCCTTGATGTAGGTACCAATTGGTGATATTCCTGATGGAATTAACCAATACACCCGATGGAATGTTGAACCACCTGAGCCAAATGTACTGACTGATGAAGAGTCAGGCGATTAAACAAGGTGTAGTTGCTGGCCACAGCAAAATTATACAGATTTTTGACAATCGCTGCTACTGGGATCTGAAATCTGACAAGAATTGCGAAATTTTTAGCAATGCTAGGCGACGAAAGTTTTTTTTTTTAATTATACAACGTCAAGGAGACATTCAGAATCGTTTGTGAGGTACCTACAAATACCGTCTTCTTGAGTGTTGGACGACATCCTGTTTGATCGCAGGGTCCATTATGTCGTGAACACCTATCATAGGTGTCTTTTCGTCTTTTCATAATGAAAAGAAGTGGGCTGGCTTCAACTGGAAGTCCCAGACTAGAACAATGTGCCACAAGTCCTATGTGGGCTTATAAGTGGTTTGTTCTATGTTACTTTATCGAAAATTTGAATGTTCCATTACAATATTTCTCTCATAGGATTTTCAAATGTACCGTTTTGTGGTAAAAAATACAGAATTGACTAAACCTACAAAGTTTTGTGTAAAAATTGACTAAACCTACAAAGTTTTGTGTAAAAATTCGATCAAAAAAAGATACGGTTTCAAATGGGTTAAGGGGACATATACGGCAGCAATTTTGGTTTTTTTCGCGATATTTGTTCAATGGTTCGTCCGATTTTGATGAAAATTTGAGGAACTAATCCTCAATATATTTTGGTTAGATGGTAAAAATCTGAGTCAGGTTTATCGAAATTTGAATGACTGTTCCTGCCTGTTTTCAACCAATGGAATTGCGGTATCAACTCTCGATAGTTCAACATCGATTTATATCGAATAGAATACACTGCAAATTATTACACAAAGGTTTATTATTTTCCTAGGGGTCTAGTTGTGCCCCGAAGATTTTGGTTGATGTCGGTCTCTTGTAAGGGTTGAAAAATAACGTTTGAAATTTTGAAAACGCCCTAACTCAAACAATTTGGAAATAAAGGTATTGTATTACCATCAGTTTGAGATAGTATTGAATTTTTGAGGCCACGCGGAGGTCTGAAGGACAAACCGTTCGCTCCCTACGAGATTTTAACTATTGGACTCTCGTATAGATATAGATATAGATTTATTGGCAATAACAGTAAATAAAACAAAGTACATTCTCATTAAAAGTAAAGCACTGCGAAAAATAAATATAAAAAAGGTACTTCAAAATACAAAATATAAAAACAGATATTGCCCACCGAAGAATAAGTTCCAGGGAACTTGTGCTCTTCGGAGGAGTTCAAACAGGTAATTCTAACTGAGAAATAATAGTATTGCTACCAGGTAAGCTTATAATATGGGGAGTGCGTTGCACACAAAGTAAATAAAAGTTAGAGAGAGAAACAAAAAATTTTGGATACCTACCGAGTTATATACAGTTATTTAATACTTTTTTAAACTTAGAGAGGTTGTGAAATGAAAATATATTAATTTATTTTGGTAAAGAGTTTTAAGGGCAACTACATAAGAATTTCTCTTATAAAACTCGCTATTTATATTTGGCAGAAGAATCCTATTGTAGTTACGAGTAACTGTTGATACAGAAAAATGCTTGGGATCTATGCCAGTACCAAACACGTGTACACAAGACTGAATATGGAAAATTCGATTTATCTTTTTAACTTTAAAGTTTTTATACAACAGTGATGAAGGATACCTTGGGTTTTTATTCAACATAATTCTTAATAATTTATTTTGTATGGTTTGCACTTTTTTAATGACGGACTTACAGGCTGTGCCCCATAGAATAATACCATATTTAATAATGGGAAAGGCCAAACCGTAATAAATAGTTTTAAGTCGACTTATTGAAAGAAACTTACGAGATTCTTTGAAAACGCAAAGTAACTTACGCAATCGTATAATTAGTGCATCAATATGATTCTTAAAACTTAGGCGATTGTCGACTAGTATACCCAAATATTTACATTCATTACTAAGTGGAAGTGGAATACAACTACAATAAGCATGGCTCTCCAAGCAAGCATAATTCAAATGGAATCTCACTTCGCAGTTTGATGGAAAACCTTTGTTTCCAATTGAAAAACGTAGAACGGAAGTTTTATCTACATTTAGACATAACTTGTTTAAATCAAACCAATATTTGATTCGGAAAAGATCATGGTTAATAGTGCTGATCAAATCATCGTAATTTTTACCCCAAAAAATAATCGAAGTGTCATCTGCAAATCCAAACAATTTGCCCTCCAAATCAAGATCCATTAGATCATTAATATAAAGTAAGAATAGAATGGGGCCTAATACAGTGCCCTGAGGTACACCACAGGTGACTGTTAATTCGTCACTCAAAGAGTTCCCCACTCTAGTAACTTGGGGTCGATTATACAAGTAGGATTTAATCAATTCTAGAGGTATGCCTCGAATCCCATATGTATAGAGCTTTTTGCACAAAATCTGATGGTGTACTGAATCAAATGCTTTGTTGACGTCCAAAAAAACCCCGAAAACATAAAAACCCTCATCAAGCTTTTGCGATACAAGATTATTTAAATTGAACAAGGCATGGTCAGTACTGATTGGTCGTGTTTCTGATTTATCGTCAGTCCAACCCTTAATTTCTCATAGAGAGCGAACGGTTGGTCCTATGGAGCTTTGGTCTCCCTCGATTCTAAAAACGCTGCAAATCATTGCTCAAAGGTTTATTATTTTCTGTATAGATCACCCTTCTGTATAGATCACTGGTTCTCCATCAATAGCACCTACCACCATCTGTATTCTCCCTTGACCTTCCCTCTCAAATTTCAGCTCCTGCGTTCAATAGGATTGAAAATGGCTTCGGAGCTCACTCAGCTGATCAGTGATCTGAGGAGTGAAGAAGATCTCCTCGAATGCTGGAGACGCCTGGAAGAGCACTTCCATTCAATAGGATTGAAAATGGCTTTGGAGCTCACTCAGCTGATCAGTGATCTGAAGAGTGAAGAAGATCTCCTCGAATGCTGGAGACGCCTGGAAGAGCACTTCCATTCAATAGGATTGAAAATGGCTTTGGAGCTCACTCAGCTGATCAGTGATGTGAGGAGTGAAGAAGATCTCCTCGAATGCTGAAACGCCTGGAAGAGCACCTCCATTCAATAGGATTGAAAATGGCTTTGGAGCTCACTCAGCTGATCAGTGATGTGAGGAGTGAAGAAGATATCCTCGAATGCTGGAGACGCCTGGAAGAGCACTTCCATTCAATAGCATTGAAAATGGCTTCGGAGCTCACTCAGCTGATCAGTGAGCAATGATTTGCAGCGTTTTTTACCTACAAACATTGTTTTACCTACCAACTTTTTTTTACCTACCAACTATTGGTAGGTACTACCTACCACACTATAATGGCTTCACACCTTCACAATCAAGTATATTAGAAAGAATAAAAGCTTCACACTCGATTCGAAAAATAGAAAGCTTGATATGGAAATTTGATTACTGGTTACGCAGAAGGCAAAACTGTATACAAATCGAAGAAATGAACAGCGATCGCATTTTAGTCAGATAAAATTTGAACGGCGATTAGACCTCTTTTGCGATTCACACTCATGATTCTGTTTTATCGAAGGAAAACCTTCAAATACTCGTAGGGACCGAACGGTTTGTCCTACAGAGCTCCGGGTGGTCTCAAAATTTTTTTAAAATTCTGTACTATTTAAAATTGGTGAAAAAACGATACCTTTATTTCTAGAGTTTTCGAGCTAGGGCACTCTTGAAAATTTCAACCCTTAATTTTCACCCCTTAGAAGTGACCTACATCAACCAAAAGCTTCGCGGCACAACTAGACCCCAAATGGAGCCCATATACCAAATTTGAACCAAATCAGTCCAGTGTTGCTAAGAAAAGTGCCGCGTACGGCGTACGGCGTACGGCGGACGGACGGAAATTTTTTTATTCGATTTTCGGATTTTACGTACCTACCTTGAAACGTAAAACATCAAATTTTGAGGGGGGGTTAAAAAAATTTTTTTCTTGCTCGATTCCAAAGGCTTATTATTGAAAATAATAAACCAAAATTCAATACTATTTTAAATTGATGAAAAAACAATAACGTATATCAAATTTTTTTGAGCTAGGGCGTTTAAAATTTCAGCTCTTATTTTTCAACCCTTGGAAGTGACTGAGATCAAACAAAAGCTTTGGGGCACAACTAGACCCCAAATGGAACCAAATTTAAATTGTTGTTGAAATACCAAATTTCATCAACATCAGTTCAAGGGAACCGGGCAATGTTAGGCGTATCTGCGGACGGACGGACAATGTTTTATTAGTTTTTTGAGCATCTGGTGTATTTTGGTTTATTATTTTCAATAATGAACCTTTGGAATCGACCAAGAAAAAAATTCGAAGAAACTCGGCGCTTTGCGCCTCGGCGGGGGCCCCCGGTTTATTTCTTTATTTATTTATTTCTTTATTTATTTATTTATTTCTTTTTCCATACTCTGTATGAAAAATTTATTTATTTATTTATTTATTTATTTATTTATTTATTTATTTATTTATTTATTGATTTATTTATTTATTTATTTATTTATTTATTTACTTATTTATTTATTTATTTATTTCTTTTTCCATACTCTGTATGAAAAATTTATTTATTTATTTATTTCTTTTTCCATACTCTGTATGAAAAATTTATTTATTTATTTATTTATTTATTTATTTATTTACTTATTTATTTATTTATTTATTTCTTTTTCCATACTCTGTATGAAATCATAGGAACACAGAATGTGTTTTTGCGATACTAGTCATCCGTTAAATAAAAAACAACAATAATAAATGTGGAGTTGACATTAACATGACAACCAATAAACATATCACCAGATGTTTTTTCTGTCGCTTTTTCGTGACGATTTTTTTTCGGTAGGTCATCGCAAAAACACATTCTGTGTTAAAAAATTTTTAACACCCCCTCAAAATTTGATGGTTTACGTTTCAAGGTACGTAGAATCCAAAAATCGAATAAAAATTTGGCCGTCCGTCCGCCGTACGCCGTACGCGGCACTTTTGCCACTTAGCATTGACCGATTTTGATGAAATTTGGTATGTACGCTCCATTTGGGGTCTAGTTGTGCCCCGAAGCTTTTGGTTGATGTAGGTCACTCCTAAGGGTTCCAAAATCAATTTTGAAATTTTGAAAACGCCCTAACTCAAAAAATTTCGATATAAAGGTATTGTTTTTCCTTCAAGTTAAGATTCTATAGAATTTTTAGAATTTTTTGAGACCACGCGGAGCTCTGTAGGACAAACCGTTCGCTCCCTACGAAAATTTAAGGGTTTATATTGAAATATATATATATAAATCAAAACACGAGTGTGAATCGCAAAAGAGGCCTAATCTCCGTTCAAATTAGAGCTGACCGAAATGCGATCAATGGTTGGAGATTTTGATTTATTATTTTTTTTTTTGTTATTTTTTTTATTATTTTTTTTTTATTTATTTATTTTTTTTTTTTCATTCTTCTCTTCATATTGGATGGTTGGTGATTTTGTAGACGAGTGATCTATATAAAAATAAGAAACCGTTGTGTAATAATTTGCAGCGTTTTTTACCCCATTGTGTTAATTCAGGGTTTATGAGCCAATATTAAATAATTTGAAATTCAGCTTATCTTCTGGAATCGGCATCTTCTGAAGCACCGGAACCAAAAATCGAACAGAAAATCAAGACGGGGTATCAGGTACCTCTATCAAGACTATCTTGTGATCTGGACGAAAGAACTTGTTGTTTACCTCCAGCCTCACGAAGGGGACCTACGGTATCGGATTGTTTTACATCCACCGAGACTTTTATTTTCACCCTCAGAAATCAACAGCTTATCTCTCCAACTCCCCGAAAATTGATGTCCACCGGCGGGACTTCTCGGAATTTCGTTTCCCTTTTATTTTCGTTATCCGTAAAACAAGAAAAAAAAAAATCCGAATAAAACGAAAAAAAACCGGCTCGAGTTTCAAGGTCGAGAGTTTTCTGAATGACTCACCGTCCACGTTGTTCCAGAGGGGTCTGAGTGGAGGCGTCGTCTGGGATCGGATTGTAATCCTGGCGGGCTTTTCTGGAAGGTTCCGAATCTCATCAGTCGCGCCCACGCAGTTCTTGAATGGAGCAGATGACTAAATTCGCTTGGCGATCTTTTTCTCCATTTGGTTTATTATTTTCAATAATGAACCTTAGGATTCGACTAAGAAAAACAATTTTTTAACCCCCCCCCCCCCCTCAAAATTTGTTGGTTTATGTTTTTTTTTTTTTTTTATCCTACGCCCGTCCTTGATTGCATTAGACGTCTTGCTGCCCAGTACCTCTCACACGCAGTTTCCTCCGGTGTGGACCCATTGACCCCTTCCAGTGCTGCGCACTCCATGAGGTGGCGGGCGTCCATTTCCCCCTGACTACATAATGGGCACATTGGCGAGTCGACTATCCCCAATATATTTAGATGCTTTTGGAGGTAGTCGTGGCCAGTTAGCATTCTGAACAGAGCTACTGACATTCGCCGTGGTAGGGTTTGGGAAATCTGGCCATCCTCTGCCATGAGGGACTCCCAGTCTTTCCCTGCACTCGCGGCCACCAATCTTTCCTTGGTGCGACATGCTATGGCGGCTGCTATTTGTCTTTTGGCAGTGTGCAGTGACTGTGGTGGATCCGGCTGAGCTTTCAAGGCACCTGCTTTTGCCAGCCGGTCTGCTTCTTCATTGCCTTTTACACCACAGTGGCTCGGTGTCCGCTGGAGGTGGACGACCCCGCCATATTCCCTAATCTGGGCCAGCACTTCTAACGATTCATGAATTGCTCGTGAGGGGGCAGGAGTTTCAGCTGAGCCTAGTGCGAGCATGGCAGCCTGGGAGTCGACAAATATAACGGTCTGCTGCAATCTTCGTGTTTGTATCTCCCGCAAGGCCATCAATACTGCAGCTATCTCGCCATCAAAATTTGTGGCACACGCTCCAACTGGCTCACTCAACTCGAATATTGTCGAAAAGACACCAGCTCCCCCGTTTCTCACAGCTCCAACCGCTGAACCATCTGTGTAGACATGCAGCCAGTTTGAAGACGGGTATCGTAGCTGCCTAGTCTCGAGGAACGCTGCTTTGAGTTCTGCTGGAGTTGCGGAATTTTTGGATGCACCTCCTACAAGATCGAGGTTGTAAGAAAAGGACTGGTGATTTGTAATGGGCGGGAGAGGCTCAGGATTTCCAAGGTTCAGGTTCAGGTCTCTCACCTTATTTTCAACGACATGTGTGAAGTTTAACTGGGATATGAGCCTTGTATGGGGTGCGCTATAATTTCTCCAGTATGGGATGTTAGATGGCCTAAGCTTTTCATTTAGCATTATTGCTGCAGCATCAATCCTTTCTGTAAGGGGTTCAATTCCTGTATGGGCCTGCATTGCTGCAACAGGAGTAGATGTTGGTTTACGTTTCAAGGTACGTAGAATCCAAAAATCGTATAGAAATTTGGCCGTCCGTACGCGGCACTTTCCTCACTTAGCATTGACCGATTTTGATGGAATTTGGAATGTGTGCTCCAATTGGGGTTTGGTTGTGCCCCGAAGATTTTGCTTGATTTAGGTCACTTCTAAGGGTTGAAATTTTGAACAAGCCCTAACTCAAAAAAAAAAAACCCTGTGTTGTTGCCTGTAAAGTCGGTATACGGGCGAAAGTTTTACGTGACAACGACTTTGAGTGGTAAAATAATTTTAATGTTAATATTCATTCGTATAGTAGGAAGAAGGATAAAATAAAATTCTTTGTCAAGTTGCACAGAGTAGGTATTTCCCGTAGGTAGTAGGTATTTCCCATGGGTGGGGGGGGGGAGTGAGTGCCGGGGAAGGGGAGGGGCCGCCCGCCTTTAGGGAGCGCCGAGCTGCACCCCCTCCGTGAGCGGAGCGTAACGCAGTTTCTTGAAGTGTCTCCCGGTAAACCAATTTATAAGACGTTATCACGTCAAAATGTTTATATAAAGATATTGTTTTTTTTTTAATCAATTTTAGGTAGTATAGAATTTTTAGAGATCACGTGGAGCCCTCTAGGACAAACCGTTCGCTCCCTACGAGAGTTTAAGGGTTGGACGATAAATCAAAAACACGAGAGTGAATAGCAAAAGAGGCCTAATTTTAGCTGACCGAAATACGATCGATGTTTTTTTTATGTTGGATGGTTGGTGGCTTTGCAGACGAGTGTTTTTTATTGGGACAGGGCAAGTCACTTAGACCATAAGTTTGATCTATTGTGACAAAATTCCCTTTTCATTTAAGTACCCGTTTGAAAACCTCTTCTCTCACAAGTCAAAAAGTTTTTTGGGCGTTTCCCGAGCAATTTCGGTCGGGACAAGAGTACCCTTACCGAAATGCCGGAAACTGGTAGATGCTACACAGAGGATATGTTCTGCTGTCTCGAGTCCTTCTCAGCAGAGCCGGCATTCAACTCCCAACTGTCCCGAGCGTGCTGCGACTTCGAGCGTTTTTAACGGTGCTGCCGTTGTCCTTTGTGACCTGAAATCAGGAACCCGACTTCGAGCATGTGCTCCTCGACTTTCCCAGTAAGAATGACTGCATTAAATCGCCGAATGTCACAACTTACAATAAAGATCAGTAGATTCCTGCAGTGCTACGATGAGATACTGACGACCCAGACTCAATAAGTGTTCCTTTTGGTTTATTATTTTCAATAATAAGCCTTTGGAATCGAGCAAGAAAAAAAAATTTTAACCCTCCCTCAAAATGGGATTTTATACGTTTCAAGGTACGTAGAATACGAAAATGTAGTAAAAAAAAAAATTTCCATCCGTCCGCCGTACGCGGCACTTTTCTTAGCAACCCTGGACCGATTTGGTTCAAATTTGGTCTATGGGCCCCATTTGGGGTCTAGTTGTGCCGCGAAGCTTTTGGTTGATGTCAATCACTTCTAAGGGGTGAAAATTAAGGGTTGAAATTTTCAAGAGTGCCCTAGCTCTAAAACTCTCAAAACAAAGGTATCGTTTTTCACCAATTTTAAATAGTATTGAATTTTTAAAAATTTTCGAGACCACCCGGAGCTCTGTAAGACAAATTGTTCGCTCCCTACCAGTACTTAACCCTGGAATGGAATCGTCACGTAAATTTTACACCTGTGGCCTAAAAACAGTCGCCCACTAGCGAAATATTGGGAAGGCGCCACTCCACCTATGCTATCCCTAGGGTGTCACCCTTCAGTCGCGCATGCCCTCTGCCACCGAGTTTGTCGCTGTTGTCTCTCACAGGCCTGTAAACTGAACTCATGGTGTAATTTTTACAACGTTTCCAATAAAGTAGGTAGAACGGTGTAATTTTCACACCACGTTTCCATTCCCTGCCCCATTCATGGTGTCAAAATAACATAATTTTTGTTTCACAAAACAGCCATATATAAGAAAACACAGTAATATTCCTAAATCTCCTATTGCTTCCGAGTCTACCAATACGAAGCAATTTGCTTTCCTGTTCCTTTGAAGTGATTTTCATTGTTGGAGGTTACTTTTTCTAGTCCGTCAAATACCTTGAAAGACTGAGAGGAAAACTGTTGAGTTATATTTTGTAAATGAGCTTGAAAACAAAGATGTGTTCATTGTTAAAAAACTATTTATTTGACTGGTAGTAGCACCTGGCAGTACCCCTTCTGCTATTTAAATCAGCAGAAGTATTGAACTTGGATATTGAGCCCAGGAAAACTAATAGAAATCAAGGGAAAATAAAGAAAGCAAAGAGAATTGGCTCAGAATCCCCTCATTTTAGTAGTAAAGAGGCAATAATTGTCTCAAGAACGGCCACAAATGCAGTAGAGAACTATACTTGAATGAAAAAAGTGTAAATAAATGCAGAGAGCTGACGAAATAGGTTGAATATTGATGTTTTCTGACTGGTGTAAAAATTACACCTGACGTTTCCATTAAGCACACATCGGGTGACGATTCCATTCCAGGGTTAAGAGTTTTCCTTCGATAAAACAGAATCACGAGTTTGAATCACCAAAGAGGTCTAATCTCCGTTCAAATTTTATCTGACTAAAATGCGATCGCTGTTCGTTTCTTCGAGTTGTATTCAGTTTTGCTTTCTGAGCAACCAGTAATCAAATTTCCATACGAAGCTTCCTATTTTGCGAATCGAGTGTGAAGCGTTTAGTCATTTCTAACAAACTTGATTGTGAAGGTGTGAAGGCAGTATGGTGTGGTAGGTAGTACCTTCCAATGGTTGGTAGGTAAAAAAAAATGTTGGTATATAAAAAAAAACGCTGCAAATCATTGCCCAAAGGTTTAATATTTTCTGTATAGATCACCCTTCTGTATAGATCCCTCCCTACCAACCATAGGTACCTACTACCTACAAGGGCATTTTTGAAAATTTCAACCGTTCATTTCCATTTGGTTGGTGGTTGGGGTTGAAATTTGCAAAAATGCCCTAGTAGGTAGTAGGTACCTATGGTTGGTAGGGAGGGATCTATACAGAAGGGTGATCTATACAGAAAATACTAAACCTTTGGGCAATGATTTGCAGCGTTTTTAGTTCATTTAATTAACAAAAAAATTGGTTGCCTGTAAAGTCGGTATACGGGCGAAAGTTTTATTACGTGACAACGACTTTGAGTGGTAAAATAATTTTAATGTTAATATTCATTCGTATAGTAGGAAGAAGGATAAAATAATAGTAACAATTTAAAACATTTATTTATACAAAGAATTATATTTAAAACATGAATTTATACAAATAATCTCGCACTGAATTTCATATTAACAAATTGTTGAAACATTTATTAATATAAATAACAAATTCAAGATTTCACAAAATTGGTTTATGTTAAATCAATCAGTTGAATTTAAATTTTGAATTTTTAATTTCACATAATAATGTAAAAACGATCAAATAGGAACAACTATTTGATCGTTTTCACATTATTATGTAAAAATTTAAACAAATTATTATTGGTTGAGAAACGAAATAAACGTCATTTATTTCATCATGTTATATCCTCGCTCCTCTGCCAAAACCACAAAACTTTAAAACTATCCTCTGCCAAAACCGCTAAACTGAAAATTTATTGTTTTTCAGTAGAGGCTTCCAAAGTTACTCCGCAACTTATTATCGTTACGGACTAGCAATACTTCGATTGTTGCACTGTTTTCCTTACCTTACAACATGACAGAATAAGTATAAATAGGTTTCACTCCATCAAATCATCATGAACAACCTAGATGACCTCACAATGTCCTAAAAAACGCAGATTCGTGGTTTTGGTGGAGTGGGTCCGCAAACGGGAAATCCTTGAAACAGCCATAACTTCTACAATGTCCATCCGAAGTTGATGATATTTTCAGGGATTGTTCGGATTGGGGTGTAGATGGTCCCCTATGAGTTTCATCACCCCCGGATTGATAGTACCCTCTGTGCATGCGCAAACGTGACATCCTAGTAACAGCCACAACTTCAACAATGTCCATCCGAAGTTGATGATATTTTCAGGGATTATTCGGATTGGGGTGTAGATGGTCCCCTATGAGTTTCATCACCCCCGGATTGATAGTACCCTCTGTGCATGCGCAAACGTGACATCCTAGTAACAGCCACAACTTCAACAATGTCCATCCGAAGTTGATGATATTTTCAGGGATTATTCGGATTGGGGTGTAGATGGTCCCCTATGAGTTTCATCACACCCGGATTCATAGTACCCTCTGTGCATGCGCAAACGTGACATCCTAGTAACAGCCACAACTTCAACAATTTCCACCCAAATTAGATGACATTTTCAGGGATTGTTCGGGTTGGGGTGTAGATGGTCCCCTATGAAATTCATGGCCCCTGGATTGATAGTAATCTACTATGAACGAATATAATAAACAGTAGCTTAGCAATAGTTCATGAATTCACTCTCTATATATAGAGATAAAATAAAATGTATACTTACTATAGTAAGTATACATTTTATTCATACTATAGAGAGTGGCTGAAGAAAAATTGAGTCAACACAATGGTATTAAAAAGTGAATTTTATTTAGATTGTTAATAAAATTTTAATACTAATACAATTAATTGTCTGCCAATTGCTCCCGAGGTTACTACGCAACAATCGCGAATCTTGTGCTTGTGATGGGGACGACTACGCCAAACTCACGTATCTGTCAGATTAGCGAAAATGCAGAGGAGAAAAAAAACGTCTGCCAAGTGGGTGTGGCACATAGCTTCCTCGCATCCATAACCCGATTGTATAGATGATCCGATGCATAGTAGTTAATCTCAAAACATCAAAACAAGTTAATCTGTAACATCCCTGAACATTTCATTGAAATCGTACGGAAAATGTAGAAGTTATGGCCGTTACAAGGAATTCACGTTTGCGCTTGCGCAGTGGCTACTATCAGTCCGAAGGTGGTGATTTTCATAGGGGACCATCTAAATACTAATCTGTAACATCCCTGAAAATTTCTTTGAAATCGGATAGCGAATGTAGAAATTATGGACGTTACCAGGAAATTCACGTTTGCGCATGCGCAGTGACTACAATCAGTCCGAAGGTGGTTATCTTCATTGGGGACCATCTACAACCTAATCCGCATAATCCCTGAAAATTTCATCGAAATCGGGTTGAAAAAGTGGAAGTTATGGCCGTTACAAGGAATTCACGTTTGCGCATGCGCAGTCGCTTCTATCAGTCCGGAGCTGATGATTTTCATAGGGGACCGTCTACACACCAACCCGCACAATCCCTGAAAATTTCATTGAAATCGGACAATAACTTCGTATAGTTATGCGCGTTACAAGGAATTCATGACAGACAGACAGACAGACAGACAGACAGACACACAGACACACAGACACACAGACACACAGACACACAGACACTGAACCAAAATTGTTCAGAAAGGTCTAAAACGCAAAACGCGAGTGAAAATTTTGATTTTCAAAAATTTCAGCAGATTCGTGGAATAGATACCACTCAAATAACCATGTTCTAGTGGAGTTAGAGAGTTGAAATTTCTGGAGGAGATACTTGACCAATGTCACTACTAAAAGTGATGCGTAGCCCAATTTTCGAATTTTTGCAGTTTAGCGGTTTTGGCAGAGGATAGTTTTAAAGTTTCGTGGTTTTGGTAGAGGAGCGACGATATTATCAGTCTGAAATTATTTACCTTTGCTGTTTGAATTGTTGCGATGGACGAAACTACCTTCACATTATCACTACACAATCGTTTTACAATTAACTGGCAACGTGTAAAATTGTATGCAGGCGCCTAAATAGAAGCGCAAGACATGAACCGGTGTGTATGCCTATCTCTCTCGCTCTGTCTCTCTCGCTCTTAGGCGGAAGATAGAAAGAGCGAGAGAAGTGGAAGGGACGCGTGCCTCTCACTCGCTCTCATTGTGAGCGCATAACGTGAGCGGAGCGTAACGCAGTTTCTTGAAGTGTCACCCGGCAAACCAATTTATAAGACGTTGTCACGTCAAAAATAAAAACTTGTTTTAAAAAAAAGTTTTTTCTTTAATTTCTTTTATTAAATTTTTTTTTAATTTTTGTTTGTCTGTCATTAATGAAATCTAGCAAGTAAAATTGACTCATTTCCCGGTATCCGATTGAGCTGAAATTTTGCATGGATGTGTAAGTCGCATGACAATGGAATATTATTGACTTTCTGAGACCAACATCCAATTCATAGGGGACCATTCTCATAAAACCCCAACCGTACGTAAACGTTGCCGATCGGGAGGAGTCGGAGGCGGGAGGAGTCGGGGATGGGAAAAGTCTGAGTCCGTGTAATATCCCCCCACCCCCAGGCTTTTGTTTTTAGTCAAAGATTAAAAATTACAGAAAAAACTTTGTTTTAAATATGCTTTTATTTTTTGTTAATTAAATGAGGAAAAAGTTAAAACTGAATTACCCCCAATAAGAAGTATAACACTTTATAAAGATAAAACTTTATCATAGTCCCAATTCTGTGAATAAAAGCGTGTTAGATTGTGATATCAAGAGGAAAGAGAAGATGGTAAATGTAACACGCTTTTATTCATAGATTTGGGACTATGATAAAGTTTTATCTTTATAAAGTGTTATACTTCTTATTGGGGGTAATTCATTTCTAACTTTTTAGTTCATTTAATTAACAAAAAATAAAAGGTTTTCTTTTCTTCTTCTAATTAATCCATCATAATATTGCTAGCGACATGCGAGCTTGATTTTGAACAGCATTTCAAAATCCATGATCTACGATAACCAACCCATACGGGTAACGTTGGACTTCTATGTGTTGGTTTAGGTAGCCCGTAAGATCACATCTGTATCCAAGGTGAAACAGTCAAAAATCAACGCAATGGGAGGATTGAGTGGTTTCTGGTGTCCTGGCTGGTCGATACAATCCATGTCGGTACTGGATACCATGTCGATAGAGCAAAGGTTGGGCCCTAGAAGCGAGATTAGAAAAACGACTGCCAAGTTGGGTGAACAGTAGCTTCCTCACAAGAATAAAATGGAGAATTAGTCCGTGTAAAAAATTATTGCACAAAAATTATGAAACTTGACTCTTTTAATTATGATGCTGGTTTTCAGAGTCGATGGTACAGCCAGAATGTCTAGTAATGTCCTGGACGTGGCGCTTACAGGCAGGCACAGAACCAATGTTGCTCAGAAAGAAAGACATGAGGAAAGGCAAATTCTGGATCCAAATATGTTCTTCTACATTAGGAGACAGCAAATGAGACTCTCTTCTGTACCCCCGTGCGTCTAAGTTGATCTACGTGTCTCTTATAGACATATCCATCGTCCAATTTGATGATATAATGCAGGAGTCCTTGTTTTTCCATCACTGTTCCAAAACGCCAAGTTGGATGAGTTTTATCATAATACCTTGACTGAACTCTATCACCAACTGTAAATTGACGAGTTCCTGGCAAAGGCTTTGCAATTTCATTTGAGTTCTTGTCTGGAGGCTTTATGGCATCCAACCTCAGACGCAGTGGTCTCTTAAGATATAGCTCTGCTGGTGAATTTCCCTCTGCGAGTGGTGTTGCTCGATACATTTGAAGAATCTTTTGCAGTTTCTGAGTGAAATTTAGAGGTTCAAGTTCCATGGCTTTCAACCGGTTTTTTAGTGTTTGCACATTCCGCTCAGCCAACCCATGTGTTGAGGGATGGCCCGGGGCTGAAAATTTTTGAATAATTCCATTCTTAGTACAGTATGTTTTGAATGCGTCACTAATAAAATATGTCGCATTGTCGGAGACGATTATTTTTGGGTAACCATGAAGTGAGAAGATTGATTCCAGAAGTTCGATGGTTTTAGATGAAGTAGGTGCATCATTGATGGCTCTAAACTCAAGCCACTTGGACCTGGCATCCACAACAAGGAGAAGATGTTTGCCCAAATACGGTCCTGCATAGTCTAGAAGAACATATTTGGAATCAGAGACAGGGAAGCTTTGTAATCGTGCAGCAGGTTGAAAAAGCCGGATCCTCCAAAATGACTTTTATTCTGAGTATCAGAGCTTTCTGAAACTTTGGTTCCGTCTCTGCATGTCTGTGGGTCGGTCTGTCTACGGTAAATCCTCATACCGAACCGAATCCTCATGCCGTTGGGACGGTTTCCCATGAATTTGTTCAACATCTGACAAACTGCTGGGGCTGCAGACTTTTTTTATTATTTTATATTATTTTAATTGAACATCAATTCCTAGCAATCTAACCTCTCGATTTTACTGATATTTGAAGATAGCTTGGGGCTGCAAGGGGGATCACATCACGATCTGATGAGTAGGTGCATCGGTATATGTGAGAAAGTGAAATATCATCAACGTAATCCAACAACAATCATGTTTTCATACCAACTAGTTAGTCAATTTGGCAGCCTTTTTCCCTTCTCACTTCTTGAACAGTCGCGAAGGAAATTGACTGTTTTCAAGTTCTAGAATCACCTCGTAAAGGTCGTCTGGCAATCGAATAAAATTGAATTGTCCAACAAGAAATAAGGGTGGTTAGAGGTAGGAGGACTCCGAGGAATATGTCAAGGTTGCTGAAGATATTCAAGATGGCATTTCGTTTATCTTCACGATCTGAATAGCCGATGTTTATTCGTTTCTGTCGCTTGACAGGAATCGGAGGACACTTTATAAAATCGATTCTAAGTAGGGAGTCGGGTAGCTTCCATTTTTGCGGTTTATTTTTTTCGAGAAAAAAGTGGAAATACGTTGGGTTTCAACGGACATGAAGCAAAAATGTGGCGAAGAACTCGAGAGTGCACCGATGATTTCCAATCGTCAATGTATCCTTTCGTATAGAGCCAGTGCCAGTATCTTGTGAAGCATTCTTCTCGGCTAATAACAGTATATTATTGAATACCATTAGTTTCGTTATGTCTTAGAAAGCCCTCCGATAAAATACACGTAAAGAAACCCTCTTCCAGTTTGCTCTGTTGGTGGGTTTTGAAAGTAGAAGTTCCGTCCACCGACCTTGGGGGGAGATATAAATGTAATTTACATAGTTGAAAGGACTCTGGTGGTGTCTGAGACCTTTTCCAGACGTAAGGACAACTTACCTACCACCTACCAGGTTCAACGTCCGATGTTTTTCTTTTCTTTGTTGAAGTCTTTACCCGTAGTAGATACCTATAACAGGCTGGCCTCAACTTCTCTTTCATCTTCTTTTTCATTAATTCCATGAGAATTAATTGCATGGGGTTAGTTCCGAATTGTAGTGGGGTTAGTATTATATTTAATATTGTCTACGTACCGTATTGGGGAATATTTGAATCAGTTTCTTTCAATAGTATATTGAATATATAGTAGGTATTTTGAATCAGTTATTATCAATAATAAACCATTGGAATCGAGCAAGAAAAACTTTTTAACCTCCATCAAAATTTGATGGTTTACGTGTCAAATATGTAGAATCCGAAAATCGAATAGAAAAATTTCCGTCCGTACTCGGGATTTTTCTTTATTAGCAACCATGGACCTGGTTTTGGTTTTGATTTTTGGTTTCTGGTTGATGGATTTGGTTGAAATTTGGAATATGGGCTCCATTTCTAGGTCTAGTTGTTGGCTTTTGGTTGATGTCAGTCACTTCTAAGGGGTGAAAATAACGGGTTGAAATTTTCAAGAGTGCCCTAGTTCGAAAACTCTCGAAATAAAGATACCATTTTTTACGAATTTGAAATAGTATTGAATTTAAAAAAATTTAGAGACCATCCTGAGCTGTGTATGACGAAACGTTCGCTCCCTACGAGAAATGGGTCGGACTTGCGATAAATCAGAATCGCAAAGAATGCAGGCCTAATCTCTGTTGAAATTTTAGCTAACCAAAATGCGATCGCTGTTCGTTTCTTCGGGTTGTATTCAATTTTGCTTTCTAAGCAACCAGTAATCAAATTTCCATAAGAAGGAACCACAACTCCCTATTTTTCGAATCGAGAGTGAAGTGTTTACTTCTTTCAAATAAACTTGATTGTGAAGTATAGGTATGAGTAGTAGCAGATAGTAGCAATGCTGTGTACTTTGCAGGCCAGTGATCTGCACAAAAAAACGCTGCAAATAATTGCACAAAGTTTTATAATTTTTCTTTATAGATCACTCGCCTGAACGAACGCAGATTTGCCTCTGCCACTACCTATCAACCACATTTTTGCTTCACAATCAAGTTTATTAAATAAACTTGAATTACAAATTTTGTAAGAATTAAACGCTTCACACTCAATTCGAAGAAACATAAAGTTGTGGGTGCCTTCATTAGAAAATTTGATTACAGGTTGCTAAGGACGCAAAACTGAGTACAAATCTTATAAGAAACAAACGGCGATCACATTTTTAGGTTAGCCGAAATTTGAACGGAGATTGGTCCTCTCTTGCAATTCACACTCGTGTTTCTGATTTATCGTAAGTGCAACCCTTAAGTTCTCATAGGGAGCCAACGGTTGGTCCTTTAGAGCTCTCGGTGGTCTCATTCGTTTCTAAAAATTCAATACTATTTCAAATAGATGAAAAAACAATAACTTTATTTCGAAAGTTTTTGAGCTAGGGCGTTTTGAACATTCTAGTCCTTATTTTTCAACCCTTAGAAGTGACCGACATCAACCAAAAGCTTCAAGGTACAACTAGTCCCCAAATGGGGCCCATGTACCAAATTTCATCAAAATCGGCACATGAGAACTAAGGAAAGTGCCGCGTACGGCCGTCGGACGGCAAAATTTGTATTCGAGTTTTGGATTTTACGTGCTTACCTAGAAAAGTAAGTCAAGCAAGTCCAACCTACAAATTTTTCAAAAACTCGCTACGTCATTAATTTGAACTTTACGTTTTCGGCAATCGATAATACAGAAGCATAACTTTGCAAGTCGCCAAGGATCATTACTTATCTGACTTGCGCAACGTATTTGTCCGAATCTGGCATCACAACGGGGCGAATGATCAACTCAAATTTTCACTCGCCGAGTATCCTTTTGTCACACAGGATTCACTTCCAGTGAGTATTCGAGCAGGTGTCGAAAGGGGGAAAACCGATAATGATTATCAGACAACTGCGACGCAGATTCGTAAGGTCAGAACCAGTTTGCAAAAGTTTTGCAATATGTAATAAAATGGAGGATTCGAGTTGGCCTCGAGTGTTCAAAAGGTTCTTGCGTTATAATGTAGGTAGACGTACTTACACCTAGTTACTAAGGAGACATCCTTCGGACACGTCATTAAAATCGAATGCGCACTTCAGACCAGCAGTGCTTTCCAATTGGTAGTTGTATCTACACACAATAATCTCTTGTGAGTGTTTGTCGGTATATATCGTCGGGTGATTGCAAAAAGTGACCAAGTGACATTTCGCTAGTTTTCAGGAGAGCCGTCTGAAGTTTACTACTTTTTCCAGTCAGAAAATTAGCATATAAAAAACAGTCTGTAACTTCAAAAACTATTATACCATATTCCTAGGGACCTCTAAATGCTTATTGTACTCGAAATTAATGAATTTTTCACGTCATTTTGTCATAATTGTTATTTTTCTAGAACATTAGGACTTGGTCATTTTTTCCAGGAAATTTTCAGGAAAACGGTTCACTTGATCATTCCTGCAAATCGGGTCGCATGGTGATTATTCAATAATAATCATCATGATTTTTTATGTTTCGTCAAATTGAAGTCTCATCGAGGCGTGGTTATCGTTATTGGCTAGAAATTACTATAGAAAGCCCTAAAATTCTCGAAATTTCACTTGGTCAGTTTTACCGGGAAACTCTGGCCTCAGAAAAGCACTTGATCAGCGTTTGAGAAAACTTTGTATTTTGAGGAAAAACGGTGGAAAACTCTATCAAAACGATGCTAGACTGTAGCATAACATAACATGTTGAATAACATATTCAAAATAATTGTACCTAGATAATAATCTGTGTCATAAGAATATCGATGGCTAAAAGACGTGTGATATGAAAAAAATGGGAATCAAGTGCTGTGGTCCTCTTTTTTATTCGAACCACTGGAAATTTCTAATTTCAAGTTGAGCAACACTTTTTATGAACAACAGTTAATTCAACAAGTGCTATCAACACGTTTTGCTACCTTGTATACAGATCCAAGACAAAAGTTTTTTTGTTCTCCTGAAACCAGTAGAATTTTCATACCACAAGTTGTCTCTTAGTCATCGATATGTGTTATGCTAAAATATGGAGTGGTCTTCTATAATAAGTATAACTCGTCGGGAAAATGTCTGAGCATTTGTTCTGCTCCACGACGATGAACGATAGAGTTTCAAGACAACTAGCGGATCTCCAGTGACGAGTTCAACTGCCTGTCACCCGAAGCTGCTCGTGGCACCTCTCAAGCGACCTTCCCAGGTGAATCGGATTCTCGGAAAACAGCAACCAATTCTGCTGTAGCCTCAGACCGAAGGGCGTTCCCACAGGACGAGGAGGTTTTGGATGTCCCCAGGAAAAGTCCATCCGAGGCGTTTCTCAAGAGCCGCATTGGAGTTTTCTCGTGATATCGAATTCTAAACCTGGAGTTGAGGATGTCTGCTTTGCTTGCAGCTATGGAAGCCGTTGGGTGGACAATCCGTCTGAAGAGGAGTCGTTCTTTTTTTACAACTTCCAGTGATTTCCATTGATGAAACCTCCCATTTTCCCGACGCCTTCATCTGTTCATGCTGAAGACAACTAGGTAAAATGTTCACCTACCATCAAGGAACTCCACGAGAACGAAGCCAGAGTTTGAGACCTGGGACAACAAACAGCGAGCGAAGCGAGTCAAATAGTTTAAAACTTAAATTTATGGTAACAACCTCTTGATGTATATTAAACACAA
This sequence comes from Apolygus lucorum, assembly GCA_009739505.2. Classification (NCBI taxonomy): domain Eukaryota; kingdom Metazoa; phylum Arthropoda; class Insecta; order Hemiptera; family Miridae; genus Apolygus; species Apolygus lucorum. The sequence continues at coordinate 1,855,546 of CM019168.2, read as the reverse complement.
ATCTAATCTCGACTGGATTATTGTGCAGCTGCCAGTAGCCTACCAATTGAAAGAACCGAATGGCACTTTCCATTCTTTTGGCGTCTCCATATTGCATTCAGGCTGAGGATCTCTAAAGTTGTGGAAATGGGAAATGGAAATCTATGTTGTGGTAATTACGATAACCTATCTGATTGAACAGGGAAAATATTCAGTGATTAAAGATACCAACATTCACCGTCAAAACACTTTAATAAGGTGATCAGTTCACATATATTCCACAATTCGAGAAAAAATAAAGCCTTAGGTAGGATAATAATAGGTATGATATACCTGTCTGATGGTAAGTACCTACCTATTGGACAAAATTGGTAAAACGAACGAAAAATTAATAGATTAAATAAAGATCTTTTTTAAAAGGAGCTCCTCCCACCTCTAATTCTCAGAGACAATTATAAAATTTGTAATCGTAATAAGGTTTCTGACCAGGACGAGGTTTCACACAGAAACTTCGGAAATGGCCACTTGACGACGAAAATCAACAGAAAACCCTTGATGTAGAAACTGCGAGAGATTGGAAGCGAAACAGAAGAAAATGCACTTCCATCAGAACACTGTCGTGTAGGTGGAGGACACGTGGGGATTCTGTGATCTGGTATAACGAGTAGGGACTTCGTACTTACAGACAAGTCCGATGGAAGCACAGTAATGAAAAAAATCAAAAAAAAAAAAACTTTAGAAGTGAAAAACAAAATAAACAGTAGGTACTAAATAAATCTAATTGAAAGACCGATTTTGATGGAATTTAAAAAAGTTCCGCAGACAAATCACGAAACAAAATCTGATTTCAACTAATTTGAATTTCCGGTGTGATTGTTCTCGATGCATAGTTTATTATTCTGAAATAAATACCGAAACCACAGAAAAATGTTTCCGTTGTTTTCTGATGAAAACAAGTTTAATATCAGGGATATTAAAGAGACATTCTTGAATGGTAGGTACTTAGATACATCTCAACAAAACTTCAATAAAAATGTCAAAACAAAACGCTTGCATACGAGTCTGCAACGCATTGGGACATTTTCATGTCTTTACCTATTGCTTTTTACTTCACTATAGGATTTTATAACCCACCCTCCGTTGTTGTCAGAATGTGAAACGAATCATTAACATAATAACTATCTATAGCTATTTGTTGTATTTTTCAAACCTCACAATGCGTTGCTGTTGTCTACTCTAATGTAAAGAGGTAGGTACTACGAAAGAGTGTAGATATATAGGTTGTTGGGGTAGGGTAATAGAGGGTGTTTTTATCACTTCGGAGCCCTTCTTATCCCTACCCAAGTCAAGGTCATGCGTCCCCGTCGCACAACCCGGGCCCCCTGGGATGGACAGAGGTGGTCCCATTAGGTTTCCCTGGTGGACCCCTCTTGAATTTCCAGGGGTGGCTGAATGACCCTCTGGCGATTAGGGAGGGGACCCCTGTCAACGGGTTCCCTGGCCCTTCTCTACTAGCGCCCCCCCGTTATGGACAATAATACAACACGGCCTCATAACCCCCGCCAGCCAATTGGCTCGCGGGGTATTAGGGGAGGCGCTCAGAGGCGCCCCAGGCAGGGGCGTCGGCCATCCTCACCCTCCTCCTCTTCCTCATCATCCCTACCCTCTTCCTCTTCCACTGCCTCTTTAGACCACCAGTGTGCCCATTGTGAGTGGGCATTCACCACCAGGTCTGGCCTTGGTGTCCACATCAGACGGAAGCATCCTGTGGCTGCAAATGATGAAATTGATGTTGAACGAGTGCAGCCTAGGTATGCTTCCGAGGATTTGCGCAGGATGGCGGCAGATGAGGTGGTGGCTGTGCGCAATGGGGTACGTAATATCAATGTCTATTTAAGCGAACGTTTTCCCACGCGCACAGTCATTGCCATCAAGAACCTCCGCCTGAAGCCCCACTATAAGCAGCTTGTCCAGGAAGCTATCCTGGCAAATAGCAGTGGGGCTTCTCCCGCATCTTCTATTGCTGGTGTGGACCAGCAGTCTGCCATTCAGTATCCATCCCCCGGGACCTCCGGTCTTCTCGCCGATTTGAAGACCCAAGTCTTGAGGCTCGGGGGGCAGGTAGGTCGTATTGAAGGCTATGAAAGCACCTACCTGCAGGATCTGGCGAGGCGGGCTGCTGAAGGGCTGGACAACCTGGAAGACAAGGTTGCAGCCTATCTAGGGAGAATCTTCCCGCGGGTTGGGGATGCGACCGTGACGCAGCACCAGGGGGGACCTCCTCCCAGAGTGGTGTTGCGTGGAGGTCGCAGAGCAGCTAAGCAAGCAAGACGGTGGGAGTACCACCGGGTTCAGAGTTTGTGGAGGAAGCATCCGGCGCGTGTAGCTGCGGAGGTACTGGAGGAGCCTGGGGAAGATCAAGTTCAGCCCCCTCTTCAGGAGTTTGTGGATTTTTGGGAGCCACTTTTGAGTGCTCCCAGCCACAACCCTGGAGAGCGAGTGGTTCCCCCAGTCTCCACCAGGGATTCCTTATGCAGCATCTTGTGTTCGCCGGTGCTACTTGACGAGGCACACAAGTGCCGTGTCAAGAACTCCACATCCGCTGGACCGGATGGTGTTTCCGCCCGTCGCTGGAATAAAGTACCAAATACGATTAAGCTGCTCATCCTCAACCTGCTCATCCTTGCGGGAAGACCCCCGAAAGCGTTAACCCGTACCCGAACCGTATTTATTCCCAAGAAAGGGGGAAGTGGGCCTGGAGGCTATCGACCGATCTCAGTGTCCTCGGTAGTCTTCCGCCACTTCCAAAAAGTACTGGCATCTCGCCTTCAGGTGGCTGGTGTCATTGGTGACGTCCAGAGAGCGTTTCGGCCAGCAGATGGCACAGCAGAAAACCTTACGGTTCTCCAAACTGTCATCTCGCTGGCCCGTATTAAACACCGGCAACTCCATCTCGCGGCTCTGGACGTCGCCAAGGCCTTTGACACAGTCAGTCACCTTGCCCTGACCGATTGCCTTTGTGGTGTCGGGGCCCCATCTCGATTAATTGAGTATGTGGCCTGTCTGTACCGCGAAGGCGTGACGGTCCTCGAGGCAGGAGGTGAGGTGTCAAGGGATATAGTGATCGGGCGCAGGGTACGCCAGGGGGATCCCCTATCGCCACTCCTCTTTAACCTGGTCGTGGATACGGCCTTGGGTAAGCTGCCCACAGAAGTAGGGTTTGATCTCGCCCCTGGGGTGCGAGTAGGAGCATTGGCCTTTGCCGATGATGTTATCCTACTCGCGGAAACCCGCGAGGGCTTGCAGATTGCCCTCAATGCATTTGCTAAGCAGCTATCCAGGTGTGGACTCGTGGTCAACCCCGATAAATGTGGGTCGGTCTCCTTGGTCCCGTCGGCTCGCCAACACAAAGTGAAGGTTGTGGATGGGGGTTTTGTCATAGGACAAGCCCCCATTCCTTCTCGATCTGTGTTGGAGGTCTGGCGGTACCTTGGAGTCGACTTCATGGGGGTGGCCACCATCACTGCCAGCCGTGTGGACCTTGGTAGAGCGCTAGCTCGCGTTACCAAGGCTCCACTTAAGCCGCAGCAGAGGCTGCGCCTCCTCCGCACGTACTTACTGCCGAAGCTAACCTACGGGTTAGTCTTCGGTAGGCTTACGGCGGGGAGGCTGCAAGAATTAGATCGAGAAGTCCGCTCTGCTGTGCACTCTTGGCTGAGGTTCCCACCTGGTGTCCCAAGTGCCTATATCCATGCACCGGTCAAATCCGGTGGGCTTGGCATTGTGTCTCTCTCCGCATGTATCCCTTCTCTGCGCCGCCAGCGCCTGCTAGCCCTTCAGGGGTTGAGCTGGGAGGTCGCCCGTGTTCCTGCTGGTCTTGATTTTGTCAGGCAGCAGTTAGCATGGTGCGACCGAGCAACACCATCTGCTCCAAAACCCAGTTCGTCTGCTGAGTTCGCTGCTGCTCTGCATGAGTCAGTAGATGGTAAAGAACTCCGACAGTGCTCCGAAAGCCTTATCTCATCCCAATGGGTGGATTGGGCTTCGGAGGGCATTGGGGCCCGCGACTACCGGAACTTCCACGCCGTCCGCGTGGCAACACTGCCAACAGCGGTACGGTGTTCAAGAGGTAGTCGTGGGATGACAGATACCCTTTGCCGTGCCTGTCGGAGTGGAAATGAACACCTGTGTGGGCTCCCGCCCACAGGAACGCTTCTCCAGTAGGGTGGGGCCGGGTCAACGCCACCGACCCCCTTCGACCTGACTCGTAGGTGACGTCAACGTGGCCCAATCAGGAGGCGCCAACCAACATCTCGCGCGCCCTCCCCCCTCCGGCCGGAGAAGCGGCAAGAGCTTCTCCCCCACCATCACCGCCGCCCCCGCCAACACCACCTCGCGGGAGGAGGGGGGAGAGAAGACGGAACCTCGGGTCAGGCCTGGACGACACTACTCCCCTCTAGACCTCTGCCAAGTTAACGTCCATTGAGAGCTCCGTGCCCGTGAGTCGTGTAACCGCCACAGTCTTCCCCCCACGCCGCCACGCTGTACGACCCCCTGGACATCAGCGTCGCCACGAACCTACCTCTGCCACACAACATCGGAAGGATACCTACGGGCCCCAACGTGAGTGCACAAACTAATATTACATTTCATTCCATTGGCCAATGAACTAGGAGTGACGTGTAGTCATAAGAGTAAAAACTTAACAACATTATCATTAATTCGCCACGAAACTTATCTGAAATTGAACTTTAGTAGACTTTCTGATTGAACCTCTGATTTTCTGACCATGCAATGAACTTGAACACCAAATAATTAATGGATTGTAACGATATATTAGGAAACCATACTGAGTAAAATTCTGTTCATACTTACCACAAAACTTGCCTTTAGCAAATCGCCACAAACTTTGAAGTTGTCTCTTAATTAATAAAAGTGCCATATATTTGTATTTTCGTTTACCTTTTGTCAGAGTATACCTGGTTACCAATTTGATAGTTGAGGCTAGTGCATCGCCACACCTCGAGGTTTTGACAAGTCCCTTCAGGACCGCCACGTAAGCCCATCAGGCAGGAACACCTTTGTGTATCCAATTTGCATTTGGCCCTTCAGGCTTTTAACTTTCAGCATAAACCGCCACGAGACGCTTCAGGTCGCCACGCAATTTCGCCACGCTTTTTCACCACGCTTTTCGCCACGCATCTTTAATTCTAAATTCTTCACAGGTAAATACCTTTCTTTACAATTTATCTGTGTTTCGACTTTTGTCTTGTTTTCTTTTCAGCCAATATTCATTTTCAAATCAACCCCCCAACAACTCGTGCGATAGCTTGGGCTGTCGAGTTCATTAACCTAGTTGGTGAGCCCGACCACCCAAGCGCCTAGATCCTCTAGGACAAAACACTAAAGATATACCTGCGAGTTGATAGCAGAGGTGAACCTTTCCCTTCACCACTGGTACCCAAGTTGCCAGGTATATCCGAAGAACAAACTTACACCTGTATCATGTAGTGCAGCAGTGTCCACGAACTCATGGGGGCCGCATCCTACGTCATGATGCGGTCGCCAAGCAGATAGCAGGTGCCTTGTCATCTAGCGGCTGGGATGTTGAAAGGGAGAGATTATACCACATGCCAAGTGACCAGGGCAAGAAGCCTGACATTGTTGCCGTCAAGCCCGACAGGTCTTGCATTATCCTGGATGTCCAGGTTGTTAATGGCAGCATGGACATGGAGCAGACCTGGCGGGCTAAGATAAGAAAGTATGATAGAGATGATTTACGGCAAGCAGTGTCAGAGCTAAAAGGAGTGGAACCCAACAACATCAGGGTGATGGCTGCGACCTTGTCGTGGCGCGGAGTGTGGTGTGGGAAAAGTGCCATGGAGTTGCGCGAGTTGGGCATCTCCGTGGTGTCACCCGCCGCGTACTGCTCGGCTCAAATTTAAACTGGTGGTCATTTTATAGAGGCACTTCCCTTCATCCCTCTCTCCCACCCCCACCTTCCTCATCATCCCTCATCCCTAGGGCCGGCGTCGGGTGAGTCCTGGGCGTCCTCCCCATTATATTTGATTTATTTATTTATTTTGTTTTTATGGCGTGCCCCCTCCGTCACAAAAGACATTTTGTCTTTGAGGGGAGTTTATTTAAAAAAAAAAAAAAAAAAAAAAAAAATTACAAATTAACACAATTATTAATATTAAGAGGTAGGTAGGTAATTTCAATAAAATAGACGATTCCGGATCACTCACGATCATTAGTTTGTAAACAAAATATGAGAACAGTTATGCCCATAGCTCCGCTATTCGTATAGTCAATATGTTATGGAGAACATGAAAATGTTCGTTAAATCGAGAGCTTTCCTACGAGTGGTGAACGATTTTTGTAGGTTAAAAAGTGTAGAAAAGGAACAAACCTAACAACGGGGTCGTTGTAAGCGGAAATCATTATAAAGGCACTGTAACACAATTTCGTTACGCAATTTCGTGACAGTTTTTTGTGCTATGTGCCAGGGCAAAGACATGAAAATGTCAATAGCTCTCCAAGAACAAGTGCACTGGATACAGGGACCCAGAACTAATATTCAAGTGAATTCTGACTTCCGAAAAAAGTTGAGAAAATCTGAGAAGAGAGAAATGAGACGGGAACGAGAAGAGAAGAGACGAGACGATGGAATGACGCTCTCGAGAGAATTGGGGATGAGATTAGAGAATTGCGCAAGCCCCAGAATTTCTGTCCCTCAAGGACGTCGACGATAAGGAAGGAAGCAAAGGCAGAGTACACAAAAGATGAAGGAGCAGGTTCTTCGTGATTTGCACTAACAATATCACTTCGGCTGGACAAGGTTAGTGCTGCGGATTAGACCTCAAATCGGCAAGGACTACCTACCTTCGATTGAATGAAATGAGCAGTACGACAGAACTTACTTCCTGGATCCTCTTGGCGGAGAGACACCATCATTTTTAGCAACTTGGCATAGAAAAGTCACAGCAGGACTATCACCCAATGGTCGTCAACAGGCAGTTCTACTTCATTTCCCCAAATAAGTTTCGGGATCGCAACATAAAAACTACCTATTTGAACTGATACGCACAGGAGTGTTTGGCCTCGATATGAATCCTGGAACTGCAGCTATAAGAGATGGGAGGCAACAATGGATGACATGAGAATTGTCTAGACCCTCGTCCCTACCCAGTATTTCAGTGGAAAAATTCCTCTACAGGAAGATTAATTTGAAAGGGAAGGGCTTTCAACCTTCTCCGAAGTGTGTTGAACTCCATTGATAGGAGATGTTATGTCTGAGCCAACTGGCCGTGGGAAAAACGGTGAGCCTCCCTTCGTCAAGTTTCAAGTTATGAGCTTTAGAAAAAATATCATTGTGATATATCGGATGTGTTTGTGGGTACAAGACGTTGTTTGAAGGATCATTATTAGGTTTGAGGGTGCATTCACCCTGTGACACCCAAAAGGAATGAGAAAAGTCGATAATTTACGTGGCTAGGAGCCTCAGGGACCGAAGGAAGCAAAAAAAGGTAGGGCGGTGGCCTTTGCGAGAGACAAACAACCACTAGTCTAGACGGTCCGGGGGCGAAGAGGAATCAATTTGGAGAGTGGAAGACTTCAGATATGAGTTTCCTGCCTATCTTTGGGTCTTGGGGACCAGTGAGATCAGTTCTGGGAAAGACACAGGCAGCTACTTCTAATCAACAGAAGTTCTATTAGAACCCCTCAAGAACATGGCACCAAGAGATAGCTTTGCATCAAGCAAAACAGCCCAGAAGAAACCAAGGAAGACATCAAAACAAATACGTAAAAAACTTAATGTCCCTTACATTAAAAAATATACCTATATAATTTATTAAAATTGTAACAACCTCCAGTATTCAACTAACTGTAGTGTTGTTGTTCCCTAGCGACAGGGTGACTCTTTGTAGAAGCATTGAATAAATCATCCATTCTTGTCTTGATTTACACCTAGAATTGTTTAATCATTGTAAAGTATTACAATTTGGCGCATTTCGGTATAGGAATTAGTATGAGTGTTCCTGTCGACCTACGTTTCAACAAAACCGCTGGGAGGTGGCTACTCGTAGCTTTTCGTAGTCACAAGACATGGTATTGTCTTCCGGCCTTGTACGGTGACATCTCTCATCATTCAAAGTTCATTGATGAACGAAGAGATTTACGTGACAGCGTAAGTCAGAAGACTGTCTCCGTTATGATGGACGAAGAAGACCTGAACCTCTACATCCTCTGGTCACGGGATAATGCTGCGCCTCACGACCTGCATGAAGCTGGGGAACAAGAAGCTCCGATGGCGATGGATCCTGTAGCTCAGCCGACCACTACTTCTTTTGGTCCAGACTTTGCAGCTGTCATGGGTGTAATCTCAACAGAGGAGCATGAGTGCGTTGATAGAGGGCCTCGTAGGCACTATGACCATCTCGTTTGGTAAGGCAATCAGCGATATTACTAATAGTATAGTAAGTAAACCTCACAAGATGTCCATACCTAAATTTGATGACAAAAATGAGGACCCGGCTACTTGGATTAAGCTATACGAAAAAGGTTGTGCTCAAAATAACTGGCGTACCACTGAGCAGAAAATAAATAATTTGCGAGATAGTTTTACTCCTGGATCTGTGGCAGAGAAATGGTACAATGCTCGGGTTCTTGAAGGCTCAGAGGCAACTTGGGAAGAATGGAAAGGCTCGTTTGAGAGAGCATTTGGTCAAAACCCGATTCAGTTGGTGTTTGATGCTCTTTCCTATCGGTACGAAGGTGGAGCTCTGATAGAGTTTTTCTACGAGAAGCAGAGGAGACTCTTACTAGCTCTTGGTACCCTACCAGATCGACCATTCAACCTGCTTGTGCTACAAGGACTCCCAACATACATGCAAAACCTCATTCTTGGCAACGGGACGGACATCAACTCAAGGGAACAGTTCAGGCTGTCTCTAGAACGTCTGAAGCCAACTCAACAGTTTAACAGTACCAGCGGGAACTCTACGGGAAGCAGCCATCTCAAGAAGTTTGCTCCTGGTACTTTTCCGAATGGAGGTAATCATCCAATGGGGCAGAAGAAAATTGGGAGAACCTTTCCGCCTCGCGTAAATGTGGTTGACGAAAATGAAAAAGCGTTTACGACTTTGGTCGATAAAATTACGTCAAATCCCGTTTTACAACTCCCTGACTGGCGTTTAGGCTTCGAACTTTGCACGGATGCCTCCCACTATGGTTGTGGTGCTATCCTATACCAACGTGATAAGTTCAAGCCCAAGAAGCTCCAACTAAGAGTGATCGGATACTTTTCATACTCCTGAAAAGTATCCGATGACAGGTTGAGTATTTTGAGGCATTATCATGACAATCCAGGATCTGGAGGACATGATGGGTTTTGGAGGACTTACCTTAAGATGAAACAACGCTTCACATGGCCAAAAATGAAAACTGATATTTCAAATTATGTCAAGAGCTGCCATCAATGCCAAATAACTAAATTCAAGTTCAAGCCTAAACCCGATACTCTAATTCTACCTTCAACTTCACCAATACCCTTCCACACCCTGCATTTGGATTTCGCAGAGTTATCAAAGAAATCGGACTGCCAGAAAACAACTAAGTCATTCCTAGTTGTGATAGACGAGTGCTCACGATTCACATTTGCGAAGAGTATGAACGAAAATACTGCAGCAGTGATCAAGTATTCAATGGACTTCCTGTAATTTCGTTAGTGAAGAAATTGGTGATGGATAATGGCCCACAGTTCAGTTCCAAAGCCATTGAAAAATTTGCCCAAGAAAGAGGAATCCAGTTAATCCACTCAACACCATACCATCCAGCTGGCAACGGATTAGCTGAACGGAAAATCCGGGACCTTAAACAGTATATTTCGATGTACCCGCAGTTCAAGGGTGGTTGGAAAGCATGTCTTGAGGCAGCAGTGAAACACACCAATAGATCCCACTCATCAGGTATAGGAAGTTCGCCACATTTCAAAGCTTTTGGAGAGATTTCCCTATTCCCAGATGATGTGAACTACAATATTACGAAAGAAATGATCAAGGAAACTCCATTTTCAGACATAGACAGAGAGAAATATCAAAAAAGGATGAAGGATAACTTCGATCGTCGACACCCAAAGAAAATTCCAGCTCTGAAGGAAGGTGAGAAGATATTAGTGCAGTGCGGATATGTCAACAAAACCCCAATCGTTAAAGGGCCTTACACCATAAAACGCGTCGTATTAATGAACAACTACCCGAAAGCAGTGTGCTATGAAGATGATACCAACAAAGAACAGATAGCCTCTATAAAGAACGTTTTGAAGTATTTTCTCAGATCGGAGGAACCTTTCTAAGTGGGGGAGAGTGTAACAACCTACAGTATTCAACTAACTGTAGTGTTGTTGTTTCCTAGCAACAGGGTGACTCTTTGTAGAAGCATTGAATAAATCATCCATTCTTGTCTTGATTTACACCTAGAATTGTTTAATCATTGTAAAGTATTACAAAAATTACAAAAATTGATTGAGGAGTTTGATGCCAAAATTGTACTAAAGACTAATTTCGTCGAAATTGAGTTAACACTTTCCTAGGGTATTAGGGGATAGTTCTTCACAAAAATGCGATCGTTTTAGAGGAAAATATAATCTATTCTCTTGAATATTCCATATCATTTCAAAAGGTTGTTATACTTACTCGTGTAATAAAGGAAACTGCCAATTTAGAGGAGACCGAAGCTTTTTATTCCGAATATAACTCACACGAACATTTCCTATATCACAACAAAACGGCTCAGACCCCCAATGCTGTCAACATCACATCCCCCCTCAAGACATCCCTTATTACTTTTGAAGATGACGGGCAGGACGAACCACAGCCTTCCAACCAACAGAAGTCTTCAACCCAACAGAACTTGATTGAAAGGACGTGCGAGCAGTTACAGGCTTCACGAACTTCGCATTGACCGATTTCTATGAAATTTGGTATGTAGGCTCCATTTGGGGTCTAGTTGTGCCCCGAAGATTTTGGTTGATGTAGGTCACTTCTAAGGGTTGAAAAATAAGGTTTGAAATTTTGAAAACGCCCTCTCAAAAAATTTTGATATAAAGGTATTGTTTTTCCATCAATTAGAGATAGTACATCATTTTTAGAATTTTTTGAGACCACGCGGAGCTCTGTAGGACAAACCGTTCGCTCCCTACGAGAATTTAAGAGTTTTACGTACGATAAATCAGAAACACGAGTGTGAATCGTAGAAGAGGCCTAATCTCCGTTCAAATTTTAGCTGACCGAAACGCGATAGATGTTTTTCTTCATGTTGGATGGTTGGTGGCTTTGCAGACGAGTGATCTATATAGAAAAATTATAAACCATTATGTAATCATTTGCAGCGTTTTTACTATAGATGCCAGAACAGCCTATTATTGTGTGAAACAAGATATTGTTTCAAAAATGACTATATCCAATTCCGTTTGATTTCAAAAAGTACTATATCCACTTCGTTTGATTTCAGAAAGCACCATAAGTACTATATCCATAAATCTGATATTTTAAATAGATGTCTTGTTCAAAATTATTTTAAACTTTTAAATTTACATTTTTTCCAAAAATATTTATTATAGTAATTTAGAAATATGTATATAAAAAATAACACCATTGGCTTATAGCACGTTTTTCAGGTCGCTATGGCTTGTTGCGTTTTTATCGCGTTTGACCAAAACGGATATAGTGCCTTTTGGAACTAAACTCCACAATTATTCAACAGTTTTCTGCGAAATTATTAGTTTCTGCGAGCTACCAGATCCAAAACAGTGTTGGCAACGATATATCGGTGTATTTATACATCGATATATCACGTTTGATAATGTCGCGACTTGTTTTCAACAAGTGAAAATTAAATATTAAAATGAATGGATGAGAAGGGACGCTTGTACCTGTAAAAACATCAAGTAATTTTATTCAAAATTTTGTAGGTACCTATCTACGCTGTTGATTGTGTACTTGGATGGTTCACACCTACAGTGGCGTTCAAGGCCAAAAGTAATGGAGGAGCGTCTAAATTAAAATTGTGTGTGTCTATTATAATTGTTTCCACAACAATCATTTTCAATTTTTAAGAACCATGGCTACAGTATACCCCAGTCAATTTTTAAATCTAACATTGTAATCTAACAAAGGCCAGCAACTTCGCGAAAGCGAATTCGAGAGCAGCCGCCCAAACAGAGGGAAGACAACCCACCCAAGCAATAAATAAATATATCAAATTAATTCACATAAACAATCGCTCACATAAACACACAGACTACAACTAAGTTACAAAAAAAAACGAACATTGATGGGGGACAAAACTGTATCACATAAATATTGGTACGTTTTCCATAACAACAATGGTTGCTAGGAATAAAGTATAGCAAACGGATGAAAATCTTCTTAGAAAATATGGATAGTGGATTCAGCATGGGTACTATTATTACAAGTGGAAGTTGAACCAAAATAGATCGAAATGTTCGGAAACGTCAATTAGTATTTATTTGAGAGGAATCAACAAAAAGTTGGAAAAAAGTGAAAACGGTAAAAAAGTACCGTTATTCATGATCACTGGTCATAAATTAGAAATCTTTTTACACACATTTCTTCAGGTGAATTTCGCTACCGAAATTTCGTCATTTAGAAAGTAAAATTTGCAAGAGGAAACTGGACGAAAAGAATACGTGACGCGAGTTATTTTCGGCTGTACTGGTTACCCCAATTCGTGTCCCAGAATAACTTGGTTGCAAAATACAACAGTATTTGTATGATTGAATTGTAAATAAAACAAGTCTGCCAAGTGGGTGTGGCACATAGCTTTCTCATATCCATATCCCGATTATATTGATGATCCGATGCATAATAGCTAATCTCGAAAAAACAATCTCCAACTACCCTCAAAGGGGACCATTTACAAGCCAAACCGCAGAATCCCGCAAAATTTCATCGAAATCGAACAATAACTTCATATAGTTTGGCCCATTACAAGGATTTCATAACAGACAGACGTCGCTTTCTATTGGGTTTATTTGAAACTAGAATCGATTAACTTGGTACTTCTGAAGAAAATTAAGCTAATTAACATTTTTTCAATGTTTCAAAATGTTAAGAATGAAAAATTTTCTCCACAGAAATTCATTTGGAGCATTTTGAAAAGATTCCTGAATTTGGATTTTACCGAAGGAAAATGAAGCTGTTGCAATGGCCTCAACATTTTTAGAATGGACTTTTCCGAAAAATTTCTTCACTAAAATACGTTTCGGAACATTCTGAAACGATCCCTGAAGTTTTTCCGAAACTCATATGTACCTAAATTACATACATGAGTCACTCCATGTGATATAACTTGAGTAATCTGTTTAACAAAATTTTTTTAAAAGTTTCTGCCAAAATGTTTGTAATAACAAACAAAAAATACGAGTTCGTTAGTCAGAAATATTGGACAACCCTAAGTGGTCCAAATTTTAAAAAATAGTCCAAAAAACGGGGGTTTTCCGGTTTTTGTGGTTACAACTCTCACAACCATAGTAATATGTAGCATATTCGGATTCAGCACAAAATTTCTGATACAGATGCACAAAAAAAGTCTGCCAAGTGGGTGTGGCACATAACTTCCACGTATCCATAACCTGATTGAATAGATGATCCGATGCATAGCAGTTAATCTCAAAATATACATCACTAAGTACCTCGCACCAACATCATAGGGGACCATCTACACGTCAATCCGCACAATCTCTGAATATTGTTGGAAAATGTAGAAGTTATGGATGTAACAAGGCACTTTTGCGCATGCGCAGCGGCTGTTGTCAATCCTGGGGTGAAGATTTTCTTAGGGGACCATCTACACGCCAATTCGCACTATCCCTGAAAATTTCATCGAAATCGGATGAGAAATGTAGAAGTTATGGCTGCGGCAAGGATTTCATGACAAACAGACAGACACGGAACCAAAATTTTCAGGAAGGTCTGAAACCTAAAACGCTACCTAAGTTTACTTTTTGGGTTGCTTTATTCCCCGTAAAACTCAACTGAAAAAATTGTATTCGGTATTGGGGAAGTAGGAAGACATTTTACAATCTTTCCAACAGTCTCTTCAGATTTGAGATTACTCCGGAAATGAGGGAGCTATGGCCGTTTTAATGAATTAAGGTCTATAACACGAAAAAAATCTTAAATAGTGAATATTTCGGAATAGAAGCGTTAATCGATCTCTTGAAAGAATGAGATCTGTTTTGTAGACACCCTGTACAAAAATATCATTGTTGAATGTAATACATATAACAAATGTTTCATACCTATAAATTGCTACCTTTTAGAAAAAATTATAGTAAGATATTAGTTAAGTGAAACAAAACATTCCACCTCGCAAGGTAGAATACAATATTACAATAATATGGTTGAAAAACGCTTTTTAAAAAAATTATCTAAAAGAAATTGACAACACCATTGTTTCTTTCACCAAATTTTCAAGGAATTCTTAACCATTCCTTCAACCGGAAGATTTTTTTGAAAATTCGCTCATTAATTCATGCTGCGTGAATGGACTTTTTTATTTAGAATGTTCCAAAATTGAATTCATTGAAGAAAATTGTCAAAATTTTCCATACCTACTAAAATTTTCGATGTCATTGCAAGAGCTCAATTTTCTTCTAAAATTTGCTAACCTGAGAACTAGCATCATGTAATACGAGCTTACGAGGAACAAATGGGGGCGGACAAGTCAAGGTTTTTCCATCGTCCAGCCCGAACAAGGATCGGAGGACGTGCGCGTTTGTCAGAATTGAAGTGACCCACATCGGGGGGAATCACGTCCAGCCGCCTTAGTGGGAGCTGATTGACATTGTGACTAGTTTGTGATGAGATGCGTGGAGGAAGGATGCGTGAGGGGGGGTGTCTACGTGCGGGAGATGACGGCGAGACCTTCAGTAGGTAGACTCGCTTGAATGCCAACTCGTGGATGCAGGGATGGGCGAATTCTTATTCGTAAATACAATTATGAATACAAATCATATCTGAGATTTTATGATTACGAATACGAATACAGGTATGAATATGAATACATAGGTAACAATCGTATTCACATTTTCATTATGATTTTCCTCCGTATTCGTATTTTGAATACGATTTTCCCTGAATTCAAGTTTCGAAAACGATTTCATGATTTTTTGACATTTCATGTCTTTGCTATGGCACACAACCAAATTTTCGTTATGTCACGTTACGTTACGTGACGAAATATGCTAAATGATTATTATGATTCGTAGAAGTGAGGTAGGTAGGTACCTATATGATTATAGCTGAAATTTGGCTATATGATTATTATGATTTGGCTGGTAGCCTCCTTAGGACGTGAACAATAAGTTGTACAGGGTCTTGATCAGCTGAGTGGCTCTTGAAGCTAACTTCTTTCCTATCAACCGTAGGAAGCTGAAATTTGTCTCGTTAGGACATGAACAACAACGCTACTGGAGTAGGTGATGTAGTCTGGCTCGAATACACAGAAGAAAATGTCCCACTGTGTTGCAGACTCGTATGCAAGCATTTATGATTCTTAGAAGTGAGGTAGTTAGGTACCTATATGATTATAGCTTCTAAACTTTTCCATTTAGGTTTGTAAACAAATCCATGTCAACCTTACATGGATACCTAGTAGTTGTATTGATACTATATTCAATCGAAGTAAAAAGTTAGGTTTATAACTAAGAGTTGCAGTTATAATTTGTAGTCATACATTATGAATTCAACTAAACGTAAACCGCGTTTTGACGACGAAGAAAGCAACGAAAAACGGTTAAAGCGGGGTTCAACAGTGAAATCAACCGCCGAACGGTTCTTTTCTTATTATTATTATGTTTAATAATAATAATAATAAATATAATAAAATAATAACATACTAAATATAATAATTATTATTATTATGTTTAATTAATAATAATAATAAATATAATAAAATAATAACATAGGTACCGTTCTTTTACTACCCACGACGATATATGTATGGATGTAAATAATAAATAAAAATATGAGTTTAATTTTTGTTTTCTTTATATTGAAAAAAATGTAATTCACAGATTCACAAGATTGCTAGAAGATGGAAGGGAAGAAGGAGGGAGGGGAAAGACATGAAATGTCCTAATGCGTTGAAGACTTGTATGCAAGCGTTTTGTGCTATGTGCCAGGGCAAAGACATGTAAATGTCAAAATCGTCACGAAAACTTTGATGCTTGGGTTGAACTAACAATCTTACTTCACTTTTGTGCTATGTGCCAGGGCAAAGACATGAAAATGTCAAAACGTGGTTTTTGGGTCGTCCTCGTAGTTTTTTTTTACAATTTCCCTTAAAGTCGAATTATTTTTACAATTTTCCCTGAAAATCGTAGTTTTGGTTTATTATTTTCAATTACGAACCTTTAGAATCGACCTAGAAACAATTTTAAACCCCTCAAAATTTTTTGGTTTACGTTTCAAAGTACGTAGAATCCGAAAATCGAATAAAAACTTGGCCATTCGTCAGCCGTACGCGGCACTTTCCTTCTCATGGGCCGATTTCGATGAAATTTGGTATATGGGCTCCATTTGGGGTCTAGTTGTGCCCCGAAGCTTCTGGTTGTTGTCAATCACTTCTAAGGGTTTAAAAAAAGGGTTAAAAATTTTAAATCGCCCTAGCTTAAAAAATTTTGATATAAAGGTATCGTTTTTCTTCGATTTAAAATAGTATAGAACTGTTAGAATCGAATGAGACTACCCAGAGCTCTGTAGAGCCTACCGTTCGGACCCTATGAGAACTTAAGGGTTAAATTAACGATAAAGCGTCGAAGAACACATCACAACTAAAAGCCCACGTTCATAACAAAATCTCGCCTAGGTTTCAAGATACTTTCAACATGGTTTTTACCGCGAATCTTGTTTACGGTTCTTTTAAATCAGAGGTACATATCAGCTTCGTTCATATTTACAGCTGTTTTGCGAATATATAATTTACGCAAAAATTGAGGTCTTTTCAACGAGTGGCGAACGATTTTCGTGGGATGGAAACTAACGGCGATACATTTCCCTACAAACGGGTCGGTTGTAATTGAAAATCATTGCAAAATCCCGCGCTACTTTCGTTCCACGGTTTCGTCACGTTTTGCCCAGTTAGGTGATGGCTAAAGCATGTTCCATGATGAAACTCATGGGTTAGTGATGCCGCAGTGAAAGTATTAAGAATTTCATCATCTAATGCTAACTATCTAAATCTAATTGATTTTGCTCAAATTTGGAGAGGGTTAGTACCTACTTATTCATTTCATCACGAATCGACCGTCCTTGACTTGAGCTTAACCCTCTGTGTGTATAGTGTGTCCCACAGACACCTATTTAGTCTAGAAACGTGATGATTTTGGATTAGCGAGAAATAAAAACACTCAAAACAAGGTCGAAAGTTTTGAATTTTTCATCATTTTCATTCTGAATAATTTGGAGTGAACTATTTTTAACCCTCTGTGATTATAGTTTGTCCCAAAGACACCTACTTTGCCTAGCAAAGTGGTCATGTTGGATGAGCGAGAAATGTAAACTTAGTTAAAACAAGATCCAATAATTCTGATTTTTTTAAATATTACTTTTGTTTTTATTCATTTGGAGTGGAATATTTTTAACCCTTTGTGTGTATGTTGTGTCCCACAGACATCTATTTTGTCTAGAAACGTAGCGATTTTGATTAGCAGGAAATTAAAACACTTAGAACAAGGTTGAAAGTTTCGAATCTATAAAAAATTTTATTTTGAATAATTTGGAGTAAAACATTTTAAAAACATTCCACTCCAAATGATTAAAAACGAAAATAATGAAAAAGTTCTGGATTTTTGACTTTGTTTTTTTTTCTCGCTAATCCAAAATCACCACGTTTCTAGGCTAAATAGGTGTCTGTGGGACACACTATTCACACAGAGGGTTAAACTTATCGAATGATATTATTGAATGCTCATCGTACACCTATAAGATAATGTTTATTTTTTTGTTTTTCCCTTTGGTAATAACAAATATAATAATACAAGGTTTTATAACAATTATATTATTGTTTGATATTAATGATTGACTAATATGATGTTTCTTCCGAATGGTTTAGTAGCCATGTACACATTGTATTCGTAATAAAAGTTCCTAAAACTTCCGACGAAGTGAAAGTTACCTTGAAAGGGGGTGCACAAGCAGTGGCCCTATAAAACGAAAGGTTTCCTAAGAGTAGCTAACGGGTCTAATTTTCGCAGGACCGTTTCAACAAAAGAAAATCGTCGTAAATTTCCGAAAGCGAAGTCCCGCTACGACGAGGGTCCCGTTACAAATAAAGGGTTCCGGAGGTACCCAAAGGGTTTGTTTAGGCCTTGCTGCGTGTTATGTGTCCGCCAGAAGGTCCTCGCCCTCATCCAAGGGCAACCTTCTCTTTTATTTTGATTCCTCGAAGTGAAAGTTGGTTCCAGAGGCATCCTATTGGTCCTCAAAATATCACAAAAACTCTGTTGAAGTGGGAATGTTGAAACAAACCACGCAACAATCAAATGAATTTTACCTAAAATGATTTTAGTGCACTTTGAACAACTTCGGCACTTTTGAAAAAACCCTTGAAAATCCCATCGATTTCGGATGGAAAATATATAAATTATGGCTGATACAAGGGTTTATTTACGTTTGCGCATGCGCAGAGGCTACTGTCAATCCGGGGACGCTGGATTTTATAAGGGACCATCCACCACCAACCCATACAATTCCTGAAAATTGCATTAGAATTGGGCGGTAAATTCGGCCCGTTACAAGGATTTGCGGTCACAGACGAACCACAATTGTTCAAGAAGGTCTAAAACGTAAAACACGAGAGGAGGTTTTGATTTTGGAGGACATGATTTTTTTAAATCCTTGAAAAGTGAAGACTTCCGCTACCTTGGTAAACTTAGAAGCAAAAGTATAATTCCGAATAAACTTGGGTGGCTTGAAAACTTTAATGTCACAATAGCTTCAATTTTCTCCGAAAATTTGCTAAAAGCTGAAAATTCTAGAACAATTTAGCGGTAGAAAACTATCAACCATCAATTTTTTATGATCCCGAGAATTTACAAGTCGGTACTGCTTGTTTTTGTCGTTTTGTTGATTCAGGGATCCCAGTTTCCCAACTAATGAGGAATTTCACCATGTCGGAATTTCCTTTTTTTGACCCCAAAATCGGATTCAGCTCCTCTAAAAACCACCTATGGCAAACTTTCAGCCCGAACTTCCTAATTTACGAATAAACAAAACAGTGTAGAAAATACGAATGTTTGAAAAAACCGGGAAAATGACGTCATGCTGGAATAGTTCATTTATGGCCGCTTGAAGCGCTGAGATCGAGAAATCTATAGTCCCCAGATGCAAAATTTCATGAAACAGTAAAATTCGAAATCGAAAAACTGAAGAAAAAAATAGAAAAAGCGAGATGGGGAAAATTAGGTTTCCTCTGTTTTTGTTTGATAACTTTTCTCTTAGAAAACACGATTTCGTCGTCCCAATGGGCAACACTGGGAGGAGACGGCGATCCAATCAGCGAGCGTTCCCGCTGCACGTCCGTTTTCCCGGTTAGTTTTGAAATCAAAAATTTTGATTGTCTCCCAAAAATAACAGGAGACTTATTTTCCGAAATCAGCCCGATTTTCATCTATCCCACACCATTAACTATTCAGGAAAAATGAGAACAGAAATCGGTGAAATTCCTCATTGTAGCCCTTGTTCAGTACTGTAAGTCATATGGAATCACGGGATGCCAAATGAAGATTTTTGTTTATGTCCGAAAAATTCGTTGTCACTTACAGTTTGTCAATAAATCTGCAGTTAAGATGGACTTTCCTAAAACTGTCGAGGAACTAAGAGAGACGGAATCTGTTCCCTATAGGAAATTGGTAGGTAAATTAATGTATTTGGCTTAAGCAACAAGACCTGACTTGGGATTCTTCGTTTCCAAATTGGGTCAATTTGCATCAAACCCAGGAAAGATACATTGGGAGGCAGCCAAAAATAGTATTGAGATACCTTAAAGGAACAATCGACGAAGAATTTATCGTAGGCAGCAATGGAGAAAATATACTGGGATATTCAGATTCAGATGGGGCTGGGAGTAACGATGACAGGAAGTCGACGAAAAAAAATTCTATGATGATACTAGTAACATGAAAAACAAAAAATATCCTGTCAAAAAGGGGAACAGAATTTTAAATACCTAGATTAGGATAAAAACCCTCCAAAATAAACTTGCCAACTCAACATATAAGTGTCACGTTAACGTCGCTACAGGATTTCACGGTGGAGATCTGGAAAAATTTCGTGGAAAGTTAGCAACTGCGAGTGCTCGAGCTAGCTGCTCTTTTACAAGTTTTGCGTTTTGGCAACACGGATAGTACAAAAATACTCTACTCATAGTTTGTCAGTAATCTGTGAGAAAAAGTGTAACGAGTAGGTACCAAAAGGACTTGGTAGTTGACGAACCCTCCTGTAGACCTCGTTTGGCATCCAAAGGTGAACTTTTACTCCCGACCTGCTCTTCGTCGGACCTGTCTAGGAAACCCCATCATAGAACCCGTCCTCGACAGATGAGCCTGCAGTTTCCAATCCTCAACTCCCTGACTGACGATTTTATCCCTCCTGACCCCGATTCCCAGGTTTATCCCTCCTCTTCGAAACTCTAATTGGTTCCGCACTTATCCAACGAAAGGAACTTGATTTCACTTCAACTTGCTGCATTTTCCTTTCGTCAGGATGACATCTAGGACGGTCGTCGAACCCCGTTCTCCTGCCTCTCGCCTGCAGGTTTTCACTGCCTTCCCTACTTCGACCAGCATATTCACTTTCCTGCAATCCCCTTCCCTCCCTTTCTCTCCACCTATCCACTCTTTCTCCTTCGCGATACCCTACTTTCTTCGTGAACGTGAGGGCGCGTGTTTATTTATATTTGCTCGTCCAGGAAACTCGGGTCAGATCCTGAGCCGTTGACGTTCCCCAACTGGACCAAAATATTAAACAACAATACACACCAGCCTTTAGATTCCGAACAATACACAACTTTAAGACTAGTGGCAAACATGGCAAACACTGTTTGCCATACATATCGTCGTCTAAGTTCTAACATTGTGCATCTCAACTATCATTTTACAGGACGAGCAAAAAACTGATTTCCTCTTAATCCTCAACGATTGTAATACTTCTGGAAGCTGTTCAACCTAAATCTCCGGAGCCATGTTTGTCATAATTAGTTCAAAATCCCAAACAATGGGATTAACAAAATTTCGTTGATATGCACAAGGTTGCCGTAATTTTTTTCCTGACATGCACAATGTTGACTAGGTATTGGATTTAATTTTGTTTAATTCTAGGATTAAAATTCTCGCAAGGTATTTAAAATGCTGAAGTAAAGTGTCAGAATGTCACTAAAAGAGGGCCGTCTGATAGAAATTTTGCAATATAAAATGAAATTTTTGTTAATTGAAAATTATTGCTACAATGCACTGTTTTATTGCAAAACAAAATTCAAACTTTAGGAAATTAAAATCTTTCGATATGAAGAAGACTCACAGCACTTTGATTCTTATTGGAGGGGCAATCTCAATAAAAATTATCATTTTTTCTCTTTATCAAAAATTTGAAGTATTATCACTTGTTACACAAAAGTTTAAAAAAAGTATAATTGTTGGTAAAAAAAAGAAAAATGTCAGCTTGAGATGAAACAAAAAATATGTTTTGACATCTTAGGAACTTTCAGTCTTTCCTTCTCCTTTTCAGGAACTTTCAGACTTTTTTAAACATAACATAGTCGCTTAGGAAGCATCATGGCACATCTAACTTAAGCCTACTTTTCAGGAGAGCAAAAAAAAAAAAAAAAACGATTTGATCGGAAAAATTTAGTTTTTATAATTTTTTATTCATCGGTCTATCTTTGTTTACAATGTACTAACTTGAATTGCATTCAATAGTACTGTAACTATTAAGTCAACAAATCTCGTAGATATGTCATGCTGTTGAAATTTTTCCTTTCACTTGTGCTAAGATACGGGAATTTAAAAAGTGAGAAATCATTGCAATATTCTGAAGTTGTGATATTAAAAACGCTGCAAATTATTACACATAGGTTTATTATTTTTCTGTATAGATCACTCGTCTACCAAATCACCAACCATCCAATATGAAGGGAAAAAAATAAATAAAAAAAAATATACTTAATAAAAAAATAAAAAATAAAAAAATAAAAATCACCAACCATCAATCGCATTTCGGTCTGCTCTAATTTGAACGGAGATTAGGCCTCTTTTGTGATTCACACTCGTGTTTTGATTTATATATATATATATAAATTTCAATGTAAACCCTCAAATTTTCGTAGGAAGCGAACGGTTTGTCCTAAAGAGCTCCGCGTGGTCTCAAAAAATTCTAAAAATTCTATAGAATCTTAAATGGAAGGAAAAACAATACCTTTATATCGAATTTTTTTGATTTAGGGCGTTTTCAAAATTTCAAAATTGATTTTGGAACCCTTAAAAGTGACTTACATCAACCAAAAGCTTCGGGGCACAACTAGACCCCAAATGGAGCCTACATACCAAATTTCATCAAAATCGGTCAATGCTAAGTGGCAAAAGTGCCGCGTACGGCGGACGGCGTACGGCGGACGGACGGCCAAATTTTTATTCGATTTTTGGATTCTACGTACCTTGAAACGTAAACCATCAAATTTTGAGGGGGTGTTAAAATTTTTTTTTTTCTTGGTCGATTCCAAAGGTTCATTATTGAAAATAATAAACCAAAAATGTCTACCAAGGGGTGTGGCTCAAAGATTAATTGTATCCATAACCCGCTTGTATGGATGATACATTGTAGCCAATCTCAAAACATCAATCATTCAAATCATCTATCACCTTGCACTACCCTCATAGGGGACCATCTACACGCCAACCCGCACAATCCCTGAAAATGTTATCAAAATAGGGTAGAAAATGTAGAAGTTATGGCTGTGACAAGGAATATCGTAGTGGCTACTATCAACGCGATGATTTTCTAAGGGACGATCTGCACCCCAATCCGCACAATCCCTGAAAATTTCATCGAAATCGGACAATAACTTCGTTTAGTTTTAATACTGACAGACAGGGAGACAAAATTATCTAGGAAGGTCTAAAACGTAAAAAGCGAGTGGAAATTCTGATTTTGGAGAACTTTTTTTTTCAAATTTAAAAGTGAAAACAATGCTACTGCTACCTTGGTAGAATGGTAGCAAAATGTAATAGGTATTATGGAGAAGTCACAATTTTAATGCAACTTTATAATCACAAGAGAGTAAGGAAATTTCAAGTGTTCATTTTTTGTGAGATTGTGAATTCTTACAGGGATATTGAAATTTTTCTAGTAGGTAATGAATCTTTCATTATTGCTTTGCAATAGGCCACTCTGGGTGGAGAATCCTTGTTTGCATCTGGGAACAGCTGAGAAGAACAATGTTGTCCTGACGTTTAGAGGTACCCAATGTTGACAAAATAATTTTTTGCGGCGATCCTATTGGCCAAACACCAAAACTTATGTTTCCATGGTATCGGGCGCGAAAAATCGTTTCCGATTATGTACATAAGTCATTTTCGATAAAAATTGAGATGCACAATGTTAGAACTTAAGCGACGATATGCAAAATGGATAAATAAGGAAAAGGACTGTTTCAGAGGGGTGACGGGGGTCAAGTATTGCCATACCTCCACTACCACAGCATCAGCCTAGGGAAACAATAGAGGAACTGTCGGAACCTTGAAAGCAGAGGAACTTCGAATATGAGCCATGGATACCAAATTAACAACCCCCTCAACGCATTGAAATATCCATCCACCCACATTTCCCACGATTAAAAATTCCAAATTGGCTTACGTTATTTTAATCATTATTTTACTCCAAAGAAGTACTTAGGTATTATTCGAACTATTTCATGGCTATTTTCTGTGAGTGTCTATAACCGAACTATACTCTTGCCTTTATTTAAAGAGCTCTGGGATTTTTGAAGGCCCCGAAGGTTCGGCATCGCTGCAAGAATCCGAGCCCCAGTGGAAGGTCGAGGTATACCTGCGCGACCCCTCCGCCTGTGAACCCCCCCAACAGTTTACCCTCTTCTGCAAATGCACACTTGATTCACAAATTATTTCGATCATCCCATCACCAAAATCGTGATCAGCGAGAAAAATTGAACATATCGAGTATAAACTCGAGGCAGGTACGATTAAAACTCAGCAGCCCTCTCCCGGCCAATCCACCCAAACGAATTACGCCCTCTTCGCCGAATTACAGGAAATTTGGACTCATTTTCATCAGAATAATTAGTACGTTACAAATTTAAATTACAAAAAATGTTCACCGAACGATAAATAATTAAATTGTATGTTGATAGAAGAGGAAGAAGGAAGAGGGATGATGGGTTTTGACCGCGAAGGGTTGTGAGTTGAGACCCCAAGGTGAGCACCTTGCAATGTTGCCACCTCTTGGCAGGGAAGGGGTTTTGGAACCCGCGGTCCAGAGCTCTTTAAATAAAGGCAAGAGTATAAGTAGGTATGCCGAATCTAGAGTTTTGATTTTCAACTTGAAGGAAAAACTGAAATACCTACCTGCCCTTCAGAAAATAGGTATTTAATGATGTATGTGCTTGCTAAGCACCACATGACTCAAGTTAATTTTCTTTTAATGATGGCAACTGACTAAATATCGATAAAAATGAAACCTATCAGTATTAACTACCTACCCATTAATAATCAACGTACAGCCTACTGCTAGTTTCTTCCCATTAAATGATCTGCTACAGATATCTATCGATGATTAACTTCAAGTTTAATACGAAGAATTTATTTATTTACAGTTTAATGAAGACTGGAGGTTTCACATCTAAATTTGAAGCCTCCTACACACGTTCACATGGCCGATATAATTTTTCTTTTTTTCAATATTGTTAATTCCTCTATGACTGGCCTCTTACCTGACGAATATTCTCACCTGACGCCCCTTGATTGAGACTAAAGAACTTCTGCCAAGTTGGGAGGGCAGTAAAGCATCTCTCAAAGAATAACAACGTGTGGTAGTTGATCAACAATAATAACTACCAACATTCTTTGATATGAAACATGAATTTCACGGTACATGTTAAAACTGGTTTCCTACGTTTAGAAACATTAATTCCATTCTTTCTGATTTTTGTCAAGTTTTCAGAATACTTAACAATCTTCTCGGAATTTCCTTGCTGGGTGTATCGCTATGAAGTTCATTAGCAAATATCTTAGAACCAACTCATAACTGCCCTCAAAATGTGAGTAAAATCCGTCGATTACACGGTGATAAATTGATATTTTAAGAAAATTAGACGTATTTGCACGTAATTTTGATGCGACGGGGATGAGATGTATGAGAACATCTGCAAATTGATGTATGGACTGCCTGATTTTGATTTTTTTTAAACCGGTCATTGTTTCATGTATATGCCCAGGTCTTGAGATTCGACAATTTCTTTCTACCTATCCAAATGCAATTAAATTTATAAATGCAATCATTCTGGAGCCTAAATCTGAACAACACAGGCAGAAATAGTTGATTCTTCTTGTAGAATAAAAATGATTTTGCTTCCTGGTCTACCGAAGTACTTAGCGGTGCATTGTTTTCACATTTCAATTTTTTTAAAAATGTTGTTTAAGTGGCTCCCCCGAATCGAGAGTAGCTTCTGCGCATGCACAAATGTAAAACCCTTGTATCAGCCATAACTCCTTCATTTTCCTTCCGAATTCGATGACATTTTCAGAGATTGTGCGGGTTGACGTGTGGTTGGTCCCCTATGAGAGTAGTGCAAGGTACTTAGAGATTGATGTTTTGAGATGAGCTACTATACATCGTATCAACTATTCATAGGTTATGGTCAGGGGAAAACTATGCGCCACACCCACTTGACAGAATTTTTTCATTTGTTAATTTTAACGCTGAGTTTGGTCCCTATGAGAATGTTTTAGAGGCAGGGAGTACTAGAAACTGTTTAAAACAAATTTATATTATCAAAAATTTCATCAAATTTTATCAAACAACAACAACAGTTTGTTGGGAGAAAACCGTACGAAGATACTAAGTACTTTTTTCAATTTTCCCTTCCTATAATAATGTGAATTCTAAGCGCTGAAATTCTTGCTGCATCTACCTATACAGTTGTCTGTTGTATGTTATAGGAGACCAGTAATATTTTATAAGAATTTAATAAAATTAAGATATCCATAGTCTCTCTCAGAGGCACTGGATGAAAGCAGATGGAGAACCCTTATAAGAAGCCGAGAGCTCAAGTCTAATGAGACAGTCTGGAGGGAAGCTCTGGCCATAATCTATCACGCTCAAACGTTTGTTAACATTTCCAAAACCTTTCCAAACAGTTAGAAGTCAAACAGCTAGAAAGTTGGTGTTTTTATTGAGTAGAAAGTTGTTACTTTATGCTCACTACCGTATTAAATGTACGAAAAACGAAGATTTTCTTCGAAAAATCCACTGTTTAACTGTAAGAATTATTCGGAAATATCACCATTGGATTCAACGTGAAAAATTACATAGGAAGTGATACCAAACTCATCAAGTCATCTTGAGATCGAGGTCAATAATTGAGCTTAAAATTGTGTAATTATTGACGTTTGTATTGCCTATTTTTAGGATATGCAAAATAAAAACTTTTGAATTTGAATTTGAATTTGAGGGAGACCATACTCCGCGTAAAACACTGGATTTTCAATGCTCAACTTGATTTACTATTCCAATTTGAATTTTAGAAATACTGATAAGCCAATGGAAAGCTGACAATACAAACATGTTTTTTCCAAAGAGCATCCATCGTAATAGCTAGAGATTCAGAGTAAAAACTTCGAAAAGAAAAAACTCAATAAGTTAAGTGTAATAAAAAAACGTCTGCCAAGTTGGGTGGGCAGTATAGCTTCCTCACTCATTGTAACATGGACGTATAGAATCAGTTGGCGAAAAAATTATGATTCAAAGAGTTATTGAATACCAAAATATTGGCGATAATATGCGGGATAGGGTTGTAGGCATTAATGTTTATAATATTTTTATAATTTTTATAAGGTATTATAGTTTATAATATTTTGTATTTTCAACGTAGAATTTTATTTAGCGGTCCACCGTCTAGGACCTAACCCACACAATCCCTGAAAATTTCATCGAAATTGGTTGAATAGTTGCGGAGTTTTGGTTGTAACAATAAATTTAAAGTTCGCGCATGCGCAGCGGCTATTGCTTGACCAATTTGATTGAAACTTATAGGGTGTCTCTTAGAAGTTAGTCCCTAACTAACCTCCAAATTTGAGCAAAATCGGTTCATTAGAAACCGAGGTTCCAGGAAATTCACGTTTGCGCATGCGCACTCGCTCCTATTGGTCCGAAGGTGCTGAAATTTATAGGGGACCGTCTAGGACCTAACCCGCACAATCCCTGAAAATTTCATCAAAATCGGACCACAGGTTGGTACCGTAAAACCGTCAAACTTTACCCCAAGATTTACTCCAAAACATTTCCAAATACAATTTCTCCCCACTCGAAATGGGTTAAATTGATTTTTTTAATAAGTGAATTGATCTTCAGGGCTTCCTGAACATTTTGAGTGGTCGAGCTCATTGATCAGATAATTGTAACCCCCCTATTTAATTGTTTAAATGTTGGAGTAAAGTTACCTACGAGTGCGTCTATCTTTACTCCACTCTGAAAAACTCACGGTTATCGCTACAGAAACGGGCAGTGGTGCAATGATACTAGTCGGGATTGAATTCATTACTCCAGAAATACTTGATAATATCAAGTATTTATAGTACTATTATAAAATATATTCTGAAAAATTGAACTTTTTAGCTTGAAAATTACAAGTTATGCCTAAGAAAAATATAAATTCCAATGATCATTTATTTCAACGAATTTGCTTGAAATGCAATATTTCTGGTTAAGAGATCACAATTTCGGTCTTCCAGTATAGACAGACTTATGTAGGTAATCGAGCAAAACTTCCTACAAGTAAAGAAATATTGAAGGACAATAAACGATAAACGAATGACTTAACAAAATCACATAAAAAGTCTGTTTTACATTCGATAACTTTCGAATGAATTGCAATGGTAAATTTCAAAGTTAACCCACGAGTAAATAATATTGTAAATCACAACTTATGAGACCAAAGCACGTTTATGTTCATATCATAATGCAGCTGTTCAGTTGTAAAGTTTCGGTAGGGGCGCGTACCAAGCTTTTTCTCATTTCTTCTCCCCATCTCTAACTTCTGACATGAGATACACCAGAAACCTTACATTCATCACTGCGAAAATTACAAAACTCAAATATTTTTCGAGATTAAATAAGAAAAATATGAGTGAGGCTACCTTTACCCCAACCTTTATAGTGGAGTAAAGATACCCGGTTTTTGGAGTAAAGTTACCATCAAATTTTTGGTAAACAAAGACATAACTAAGAAAACACTTTTTTGAGAATTTGATTAGTGTATTTTGTTCAGAATAAGATATTGAAAGTGATATGATGAGGGCTTGCCTGGTAAATCCACTCCAAACACCTGATATGGAAGAAATTTTGGAGCACAAGAAACAGGACAAAAACAGCTGAACAGGAAACTATGACTGATAACAGCTGATAACATGGATAAAGGCGCCATCACAAGCCACATCGATTCTCTGGGATGTGGAGAATAACGAAAACACAATAGCTAACTTTTATCTAAGTCCTACCACGTTTACGTCACAATTGAAGATTCTAACATTTTGGAGTAAAGTTACCCCTGGTGGGGTAAAGTTTGACGGTTTTACGGTATAGTTTTGCCCGGGACAAGGATTGACCACAGACAGACAGACACGGAACCAAAATTGTTCGGGAAGCTCTAAAACGCAAAAAGCAAGTGGAAATTTTGATTTTGGAGGACATTTTTTTTTTCACTTCTTTCACGAATACAAAGCTTCCCTACCTTCGGTAGTGAGGAAGCAAAAGTACAAAGTGTACTGAAGTTAGGCCCACGTTTTTTTAGTACATACCCTTGTATATCCCGTCATCTGGGAACCTCCACGCCCATTTTGATCATATCTACCTGAACAGCTCCTCAGGGCTAGCCTCAGCTACTGGGCGGGTCACAGGTGGCGGATAGTGAATGCTCCACTAGATATAGTGGACAGCTGCGAATAGGGGAATCCTGAATAAGCAGTCCCGGACCGAGGCGGCAGCATTCATCAGTGCGTGGGAGGCCTGACTCTTTGGCGCGGAGGCAGGGCTCAGTAAAAACCACTAGAGCACTATGGCGAAGCTGCAACATGGCGAGAAAATGCCGCCATTCAAAAGCATTCAGCACCCAGGCCAGGGCATGGTCTGTGAGCCATGGTGAAGGCGGATGCCCTAGGGGGATGGGAACCTCGATATAAAAGTCCTCTGGTACTCCAGGTTGGGGGTTGGGCGAGGGGCTAACAACCCCTCCCCGTAGAAAACTTATTGTTACGAGACCCGAAAAAAAAAAATAAATAAAAAAAAAACAAAAAAAAACGGGAGGCCAAGGCTCACACTGGGCTGTAGCGCCAGAAGAAGAAGAAGAAGAAGACCTGAACAGCTCGATGGTGCACGGGTAAATTTCCTAGGAACGTTTCCTCCATCCTACCTAAAGTCAAAAACTAATTTTATCTTAACTGACCGTCAGGAATCAAATTGTACAAACAACAATATTGAATTGGGTGTGCGCCTGGGTAGGAAAAACTGTTTATTGTTATTTTTAATCTAAGGTAGACATCATTCTGAGAATTTTGGTACCAACCGCGACCTTCTAGCGTGTGTAAATCTTTTCCTATGAATTTTTAAAGTTTCAACCGTTTATGACGTCACAGTGGGCTTGGGGGTCCCGCCCAGGCGAGAGGGGCGCGTGACGTCATAAACGGTCGAAACTTAGAAAAATCATAGAAACAGATCTACTCACGCTAAAAGGTTGCGGTCAGTGCCAAAATTCTCAGGATGTAGTCTACTTTCGATTAAAAATCTAAAAAAAAATCAAGGCGCACCCCCCATTGGGAAATTTTTAGTACCTAAGGCGAATTCTTCAAATCTCGTCCTTTCATCTATAACTTGAAGAGAGTTGATAAATTTTCGGTCCCATCCCAAAATGGTATTAGATGAAAATAAGTTTTCTGCCCATGAAATACTTCCCTTTTGAACCTTTGAGGTTGAGGAAAGTAAAAATAGGCAATTGCGTGAGACTTCTTCCCCTACTCATTAGGTTGCAACCTTCGCCAATAAATGTGACTCAGGATCCGCCAAGTGTGGGAGAGGGGTGCCCACGAGGTGGCAGAAAGACTGGGGTTCCTATTTAGACCAAGGGCGGTCGCATCGCGGGTTTTGCTGTGCTGATTCAGGTCGTCGTTATATCCTCCTTGTCTTCATTTGAATTTCCTTTTTTAGAGTTGAGAGCTGGCATATAAATGACGCGAACAAGTACTCAAACTTCCACTCAAGAGGAGTTTTTGCTAGTTGGCTAATTGATGGCAGAGAGTAGGATTATTAAACTTCCCATTTGTCCAATCAAAAATTCTCTTGTTGTTCTCGCAACTTCGACCCAAGCTTTTATTCGCTCTGTGTTTACATTTATTTGAGTGGAGTGTCGTGCAAGAACTTGTGGTGTTTCTCGTCAGCTAACGCGTCCCCCCCCCCCCCCATCATCACCTTCCGGCCAACGCTTTGGGCAGACCTCAGTGCGTATGAAATCCTCACAGGACCACCTTCACGTCGAAAATACGAACTCTTTCGCCATTTTCTTCGCGCATTCCTGTTGCTTTTTCTAAAGCCGTTCTGCCTTTGTGGAAGAAACTACCTACGGTGTACCATCTCCATCCTCTCATCCACCGAAGTCGACGTAAGTACAGGAAGCGATGGCACCACCAAGAGTATCCCATATATTCGTTCATTTGGCTGATCATAAACTCATTTCTTCTACAGCTCCTTGGGAAACCGGATCCACCTACGGTTCTTCATCCAATTTTGACCACTCCTATTCTGAGGCTCTTCGTACCTACTCGCAAGCTGCTGTCGTCACCACCAAACCTGCAGCACTGCAGGTCCGTAAGCCTGCATTGAGGACGACCGCTGGTGAGCTTCGGATCCTTCCAGAATCAGGATCCCGTGTCTGGCCGCGTTCTCCCATAAGGTCGGCTCTTCCCTTTTTATAAAATTCAAAATATTAGGAACCCAAGACATTCCTAACTATAACCAAAATTTCAGTAAGCATCGTTTTTGTTTACACCATATTATAACTGGAGCTCCATAGGTTTTCTTTCATACTTTATACATTTCTACAAATATAAACTTTTTGTACCTATTCAAAAACTTGCATCAGAACTCACCAGTTTATTTCAGAACCCAGTCACCAGTTTCTCCTTCCACAACGATCTAGAGTGAAAGATCTAGGTATTCCTATAATTCTATTTCTTTCAAAAACATTTTGGTAGCTCGAGCGTAGTTCACTTTTGTGGAGGAAACTTTTAAAATAAACTGGTGAGCAAATAGGTACAAGTTTTTTGGAATATATTTATTGTATTTCACAATTTCTACCTATTCGTATTTCTATACGTTCATATTTCTTTTCTTCGCGTATTTCTATACGTTCATATCTCTTGTCCTTCACGTATTTTTATACGTAGGTACACATTTCTTCTACCACACGTATTTTTATACGTACTTACTCGTTGATATCTCTATATCAATAATTCATTATCCTCAACTATTTGGTATTTTCACAATTTTTATTGTGAAAGTGAAATATTAGCCTCATTTTATAGGTACCTAAATTTAAGATTAATAGGTATCTACCATTAATCAATCTTTTCTATTCACAAGTTTTTGTGACTTGTGAGGTATTTTTCGACATTTTAAAGTACCTATTTTATGTCAACTGGGGTGTTGTTGCGAGTTTCATTCTATTTTTAGAATTTTTATTGAATTTCGTTTCAAACCTCATTCCTACCTTTGCCTATCCTTTCGAAAATTCCCGCACCTTTTTCACCATGGACGCTGCTACTAAAGCGGAATTCACTAAAAAGGGAGCCGTTATCCGTAAATCCATGTTGTTATCTGGAAAGGAAGTTCTTCGAATAAATGAAGTGGGTATTCAAGCTGTCACTGAACCTGGGTCGCGTGATATGTTCAAGGGAATGTTTAGAACCATTGAAAAACACCTAAACACTTTCGAAGAATATTACCAGAAATTACTGGTGCTGTACGACGAATATGATCAGCTTACGGATTTTCCATCAAAACATGATTCTGATAATAGGTCTAAGATTCTCGATAGTTATTATCAAGCTCACGCCAATTTCGAAAAATTGTTCAACGTAACTGAATCATCAGCTGGAGCATCCAACGTTACCATACAGGATTCACGATCTTCGAGAAATTTACCCAAAATTGATCTTCCTAAATTTAATGGTAGTCAGATCACGGAATGGCCCAAATTCCGTGATACCTTCACTTCCTTGGTACGTCTAGATGATTCATTGACGGTAATGGAAAAATTCCATTACTTGGTCACCTCTGTTAGTGGTAATGCTGCTTCTCTAATCAATCATTTACCATTATCGGAAGCAAATTTCGAAGTCGCTTGGAACGCTTTGACAGACGTGTACGATAACAATCGTATTATAGCCAATACCTATCTCAACAATATATTGTCTTTTCGTCCGCAACAGAGCAAGCCTACACACGAGTCTTTACAAACATTTTTGACTAAAATTTCAGACAACATCTCTGCCCTGAAATTATTAAATATTGAACGTGAGTCGGATTTCCTACTTTTTCATATGGCAATTCGTTGTTTGGACCCTGTAACTCGTCAAAAATTCGAAGTAGCTCATAAAAATGTAAATTTTCCGACTTATGACATTTTGACTAAATTTGTTCGAGAACATAGCATTGCATTACAGTTAGCAGAAAATACGAATAGCAGTAATTCAGAAGGTCATTCATTTTATGATAACTCAAATGATAAATTTAAACAAAAACAAAAGTTTAAAACTGCTGCAAAACCATCATTGCTAGCTAGTTCCGAATCAAAACAGTCATTCAAGTCTGAAATATCATCAAATTGTCCAATTTGTAAAGAAAATTCTCATCCTGTTTCGAAATGTTCGAAATTGTATTCGATCACTCCAAATCAAAGATTGAATCTTCTGAGAAATTGGAAAGGATGCAAAAATTGCTTATCTTCATCTCACAACACACATTCTTGTCCGTCAAAGTGGTCATGTAGGTTGTGTAATCATCGTCACAATACAATGTTACACATTGAACCTTCAGGTACCAACTCCGCATCTGGCGCTTCGGAACAACCCAAACAATCAACTTCTAGCGGAACAACTCTTAGTTCAACTTCACATAATGAGGTCAATGTTTTACTTGGAACTGTAGTGGCAGAAATATTAGACGTTCAAGGTCATTATCAGCCAGTTCGAATCGTTGTCGATTCTGCGTCTCATTATTCATTCATCACCCAAAAATGTATTAACAAATTGGGGTTGACAAGTAAATATTGTCCCAAGAAAATCAGTGGTATTGGACAGACTTTATTTGATGGAATAAAGGGTCAAATATTATGTACTATAAAACCTCGTAATAAAATAACTCCACAGTTACATGTTGATGCTTTGGTAGTGAAGAACATCACTTCATATCTTCCTACCGTTCCCGTTCCAAACTACATCTTCTCAAAGTATGTCAAATTTGAGTTAGCCGATCCAAAGTTTTGGGAACCGTCTTCAATTGACTTTTTACTTGGAGGAGATTTATTCAGCGAGATTTGGAAAGGTTCGCCAATTACTATAAAGGACGACTTTCCAAAACTATTCGAATCTATATTCGGATATATTGTCATCGGGAAATACGCTGACTCTTCACCTCCCGTTGGCACATCACTCATGATTTCTTCATGCAAACCAGATGATTTGAATGCAAATTTGACCCGTTTTTGGGAATTGGAAGAGCCTTCAATTTCAAAGGTTCCACTTTCTTCCGATCAATCTGAATGTGAGGATCATTTCCGAAATACTCATTATCGCACAGAAACGGGACGATATGTGGTTAAGCTTCCATTTAAGCACGAACCACCCGTATTTTCCAACATTTCTGCTATAGCCTTGAAGCGTTATCGCAATTTGGAAATAAAATTGGATTCAAATTCTGAATTTAAACAGCAATATTCAGATTTCATGACAGAATACGAGAATTTGCAACATATGGCTCCCACGAATGAGTCTGCTAAATTTGTAATACCACATCACGGTATTTTCAAAATTGATCGTGGTAAAAATAAATTGCGTGTTGTTTTTGACGCGTCTGTCAAAACAACAAAGGGTTCTTTGAATGACAGTTTACATGTCGGACCCAAACTTCAAAATGACATACGCACTATTCTTTTGAATTTTCGAATTCATCCTATGGTTTTCGTCACAGATATAGTGAAGATGTATCGCCAGATCATTGTTGATCCAGCTGATCGTACATATCAGCATATATATTGGCGATCTAACACTGCGAAACCTATCGAACAATTTCAATTGAATACCCTGACTTATGGACTTGGATGTTCGCCATTCTTGGCTCTTCGAGTAATTCATCAGTTGTGTCTAGATGAAGGACACGACTTTCCCAAAGCAGCTAAAGTCCTAGTACAATCTTCGTATATCGATGATATAGCTGCAGGTGCTCGATCAGTTACTGAAGCACTGGACTTACAACAGCAACTCATAGGAATTCTCGAACGTGGAGGCTTTAAGTTGAGCAAATGGGCAAGTAATTGCAACCAATTACTTCAAGCTGTTTCTCAAGATGATAGTTGTACAGAATCATCGATTTCTCTTCAAGAGAGTGATGATATCTCTCTCAAAATACTCGGACTACAGTGGGACCCGAAAACGGATCAATTCTCATATTCAATTGCCGTTCCAACAATCGTTTTCACTAAAAGGGGTATTTTGTCTGCAGTGTCAAAGATTTATGACCCGCTTGGCTTCCTGTCTCCTTCAGTCATTGTGATGAAGAGCGTAGTGCAAGACTTGTGGAAAGAGCAAGTAGGCTGGGATCAACCCATACCTACAGAAATTGAAGAAAAATGGTCAAGTCTAGTAACTCAACTGGAATTTTTCTCGCAAATCAAAATTCCGCGCTATGTATGCTCTGAAGGAATCACCCAGTATAGAATTGTTGGGTTTTCGGATGCCTCGTCAAAGGCGTATTGCGCAGCCTTGTATTTGCAGATCATATGTTCGACAAAAATTTCATCTCAGCTTCTCGTCGCCAAAACGAAACTAGCACCAGTGAAGCAGATTTCCATCCCTCGTCTTGAGCTGTGTGCAGCACTCTTGCTGGCCAGAATATATGAAGCGACTTCGTCATTCATTGAGAACCTTCCACATGAAGGCTTACCTTCAAAATTCTTTTCCGATTCGTCCATAGTTCTAGGATGGATCAACACGCCATCCTACAAACTCAAAACCTTTGTAGGTAACAGAATTACGGAAATCAATAACTTGACTCCAGCAGAATCGTGGAGTCATGTTCAATCCGAATTGAATCCGGCAGATTGCGGATCCAGAGGTTTACCTCCTGAAAACCTCATCAAGTTCCAACTATGGTGGAGTGGACCACATTGGTTGAGCCTTCCAGAAGATTTATGGCCATCCAGTTCTCCACAAATCCCATCAGAACTTCCGGAAATGACTTCTTATAAAACCACAATGGTTACAATCCAGGATCAACATGATTTCATCAAATGGATGTCACGTTTCTCGTCATTTCTCAAACTTCTACGATCTGTAGCGTGGATGAAGAGGTGTATCAAAAACAGACAAACTGCCAAGATAGGTGGTTCAAAGAAGACGGGAGCATATACCTTCGCAGAACTTGAAGACGTCCGTTGGATTTGCATCAAAGCAGTGCAGTCTCATTTCTTCTTCAACGGAGATTCCTCTAAGCTTCAATCAGCGACTGACAAGTTCATCAAGCTTCAGCCTTTCATGGATTCTCATGGCATTTTCCGCGTTGGAGGTCGGTTGAGACATGCGAATCTTCCTGATAACCAGAAGTACCCTGTTCTTCTTCCTGTCGGTGCACACTTCACCAAGTTACTTGTGGATCACTATCACAAGATTTACCTTCATCCAGGGCCCAGCACACTACAAGCTCTCATACAAATCAAATATTGGGTGCCATCACTTAGAAGATTAGTGAGGCAAAGGACTTTTTATTGCTTGAAATGTTTCAAATCCAAAGCAAAGGGTAATACTCCCATCATGGGTGACCTACCCCCCTGCCGCCTTCAGGGTGGGCGGGCTTTCATCCAAGTTGGCGTGGATTTCGCCGGTCCTTTTGTCATGAGAGACTCCTTACGACGTAAAGCTCCTTTGAGCAAAATATATTTATGCATTTTTGTATGCATGGCTAGCAAAGCTGTCCATTTAGAAGCGGTAACCAGCCTCACATCTGAAGCATTCCTTGCCACACTTTCACGCTTCACATCTCGTCGAGGGTTTCCCAATGAAATATTCTCGGATTGTGGACTTAATTTCGTAGGAGCAGCCAACCAACTGAAGGAGTTCATAGAGTGGTACAAAGAATCTACGACTCAAGACGCCATTTGTGACTTTTGTACCAAATATGACTTCAAATGGAATTTCAACCCTCCTCATAGTCCCAACTTCGGAGGTCTTTGGGAAGCTGGGGTGAAGTCGAGTAAGGTGCTGCTGAAGAAGATAGCTGGAGACTCGCCGATGACTTTTGAAGAGTACAGTACTCTCTTCTCCAAGATAGAGTCGATCCTCAATTCGAGGCCTCTATGTCCTTTATCCACAAGCCCTGAAGAAACCAATTATTTATCTCCAGGACATTTCCTTATTGGTAGGCCACTATTGGCTTTGCCTGAACCATCACTTCACGATCTTCCAGATAATCGTCTTTCCCGCTGGCAAGTTGTCAAGAAGATGTCGGATCAGTTCTGGAATCGCTGGCGTTTGGAGTATTTGCACACCTTGCAAGGAAGAGCAAAGTGGCACCGGAAGACTCCAAACCTTCAAGTTAACGATCTCGTTTTGTTGAAAGGTGACACTCCTTCAATGAGCTGGCCGCTAGCCAAAGTGACTTCGGTGCATCCAGGCGCTGACGGAGTCACTCGAGTAGCAACAGTCCAGACAACTACTTCTTCGCTCCGGCGTTCTGTGTCCAAGCTTATACCTCTTCTTCCTCTTACCTCCTCTCCTTATGATTCCTCTTTGTAAATTTTGAAAAATTTAGGTGGGCGGTATGTTCTCGCAACTTCGACCCAAGCTTTTATTCGCTCTGTGTTTACATTTATTTGAGTGGAGTGTCGTGCAAGAACTTGTGGTGTTTCTCGTCAGCTAACGCGTCCCCCCCCCCCCCATCATCACCTTCCGGCCAACGCTTTGGGCAGACCTCAGTGCGTATGAAATCCTCACAGGACCACCTTCACGTCGAAAATACGAACTCTTTCGCCATTTTCTTCGCGCATTCCTGTTGCTTTTTCTAAAGCCGTTCTGCCTTTGTGGAAGAAACTACCTACGGTGTACCATCTCCATCCTCTCATCCACCGAAGTCGACGTAAGTACAGGAAGCGATGGCACCACCAAGAGTATCCCATATATTCGTTCATTTGGCTGATCATAAACTCATTTCTTCTACAGCTCCTTGGGAAACCGGATCCACCTACGGTTCTTCATCCAATTTTGACCACTCCTATTCTGAGGCTCTTCGTACCTACTCGCAAGCTGCTGTCGTCACCACCAAACCTGCAGCACTGCAGGTCCGTAAGCCTGCATTGAGGACGACCGCTGGTGAGCTTCGGATCCTTCCAGAATCAGGATCCCGTGTCTGGCCGCGTTCTCCCATAAGGTCGGCTCTTCCCTTTTTATAAAATTCAAAATATTAGGAACCCAAGACATTCCTAACTATAACCAAAATTTCAGTAAGCATCGTTTTTGTTTACACCATATTATAACTGGAGCTCCATAGGTTTTCTTTCATACTTTATACATTTCTACAAATATAAACTTTTTGTACCTATTCAAAAACTTGCATCAGAACTCACCAGTTTATTTCAGAACCCAGTCACCAGTTTCTCCTTCCACAACGATCTAGAGTGAAAGATCTAGGTATTCCTATAATTCTATTTCTTTCAAAAACACTTGTTCTGATGTTTTTTATTTATTTTTATTTTTTTGTCTTGACATTTTGCAATGATTTCAACTTACAATCAAGTCGTTGCTACTGAACTTTATCTTCTTCAGTCGTGTTCGTAGAAAAATCGTTTACCATTCGTTGGACAGCCATAAATTTATGCATAAACTATACAGGGTGTCCCATGTTAAGGACCGAAAAACTTCGGGAGTCGATTCTACAACTAATTTTAGTAAGAAAGTGTCTCTTAGCAATTTTTCGTTAGACGCTTAATTTCCGAATTATTCCAATTTTAAGATTTTTTTCGTGTTTTCGACCTTAAGCCATAAAAATGACCATAACTCGCTTAATTTACAAGCAATTCAAAATCTAATTACACCGTTGGATAGGGCGTGAAATTCACCATCTTTCCAGTGGTTATACAAAAATTTTTGTAAGGTCGTGAGGGGTGAAAAATCAACTCGTAAAGTCATTTTTGTAAAATTGTCAAAATGTCCTACTTTTTCTTTCGATTGTTAAGGTTTTACTTCCAAATGATTTTTCACGTACTCTACATCAAAAACTGCGCAAAAATCTCAGCTTTCTAATGGTATGATTTGTTTTAATTTTACTCCGCTAATTAGGGGTGAAAAATACGTTTGTATGCAAAAAACGTGGTTGCGCTTATGGAAATCAAGGTTTCTGGTTCGTTGGGCCTCGGGCAGGTTCGACGAATTAGCGGTGGAATTCTACGTCATTTTAAACGCTATTAGACTGATTCCATCACCGTTGGTATGTGAAAGCTTAGTATTAAATTTGGTAGGTCCGAATCTTTTTTTTTTTTTTTTTAATTTACTTGGTATTTATGCACGAATTGAATGTTCAATTCTCGCAACTTTCTCGATTGTATGAAAAAAGAGATATCTCATAAAGAATAGCGTGTAGATGTGGAATAAAAAATAAAGATAAATAATGATATTTTAGAGAAAGTAAAAATGATATTTACGAACAAAAATAATCTTTATCTTTATCGATGTACGTTATTGACTAAACATAAATGAGATAATAAATTATCCTCTACTCCGTCTTTGACTTCGTTTGTCATTCGTCCGGATACCTGTAAACACAAAGCAAAGTTTTTACCAGCCAAGTAGAAAATAATTGACATTTTGCAATGATTTCAACTTACAATCAAGTCGTTGCTACTGAACTTTATCTTCTTCAGTCGTGTTCGTAGAAAAATCGTTTACCATTCGTTGGACAGCCATAAATTTATGCATAAACTATACAGGGTGTCCCATGTTAAGGACCGAAAAACTTCGGGAGTCGATTCTACAACTAATTTTAGTAAGAAAGTGTCTCTTAGCAATTTTTCGTTAGACGCTTAATTTCCGAATTATTCCAATTTTAAGATTTTTTTCGTGTTTTCGACCTTAAGCCATAAAAATGACCATAACTCGCTTAATTTACAAGCAATTCAAAATCTAATTACACCGTTGGATAGGGCGTGAAATTCACCATCTTTCCAGTGGTTATACAAAAATTTTTGTAAGGTCGTGAGGGGTGAAAAATCAACTCGTAAAGTCATTTTTGTAAAATTGTCAAAATGTCCTACTTTTTCTTTCGATTGTTAAGGTTTTACTTCCAAATGATTTTTCACGTACTCTACATCAAAAACTGCGCAAAAATCTCAGCTTTCTAATGGTATGATTTGTTTTAATTTTACTCCGCTAATTAGGGGTGAAAAATACGTTTGTATGCAAAAAACGTGGTTGCGCTTATGGAAATCAAGGTTTCTGGTTCGTTGG
Source organism: Apolygus lucorum (assembly GCA_009739505.2). Taxonomy (NCBI): domain Eukaryota; kingdom Metazoa; phylum Arthropoda; class Insecta; order Hemiptera; family Miridae; genus Apolygus; species Apolygus lucorum. The sequence goes on along the minus strand of CM019168.2, from coordinate 1,815,492 downwards.
GCCTCGGGCAGGTTCGACGAATTAGCGGTGGAATTCTACGTCATTTTAAACGCTATTAGACTGATTCCATCACCGTTGGTATGTGAAAGCTTAGTATTAAATTTGGTAGGTCCGAATCTTTTTTTTTTTTTTTTTAATTTACTTGGTATTTATGCACGAATTGAATGTTCAATTCTCGCAACTTTCTCGATTGTATGAAAAAAGAGATATCTCATAAAGAATAGCGTGTAGATGTGGAATAAAAAATAAAGATAAATAATGATATTTTAGAGAAAGTAAAAATGATATTTACGAACAAAAATAATCTTTATCTTTATCGATGTACGTTATTGACTAAACATAAATGAGATAATAAATTATCCTCTACTCCGTCTTTGACTTCGTTTGTCATTCGTCCGGATACCTGTAAACACAAAGCAAAGTTTTTACCAGCCAAGTAGAAAATAATTGAGGAATGAGCTGTCAGGAGACGATGCACATTAAGTACTGAAGAAGGAGGTCACATTGAGCACTTACTCCGAATCGGTAATATGATGACCATTGCTTCAAATTTTGACATTCCTCAATTATTTTCTACCTGGCTGTTAAAGCTTTGCTCTGTGTTTACAGGTATCCGGACGAATGACAAACGAAGTCAAAGACGGAGTAGAGGATAATTTATTATCTCATTTATGTTTAGTCAATAACGTACATCGATAAAGATAAAGATTATTTTTGTTCGTAAATATCATTTTTACTTTCTCTAAAATATCATTATTTATCTTTATTTTTTATTCCACATCTACGCGCTATTCTTTATGAGATATCTCTTTTTTCATACAATCGAGAAAGTTGCGAGAATTGAACATTCAATTCGTGCATAAAAACCAAGTAAATTAAAAAAAAAAAAAAAAAAAGAGTCGGACCTACCAAAATTCAATACTGAGCTTTCACATACCAACGGTGATGGAATCAGTCTAATAGCGTTGAAAATGACGTGGAATTCCACCGCTAATTCTTCGAACCTGACCGAAGCCCAACGAACCAGAAACCTTGATTTCCATGAGCGCAACCACGTTTTTTAGCATTCAATCGTATTTTTCACTCCTAATTAGCGGAGTAAAATTAGAACAAATTATACCATTAGAAAGCTGAGATTTTTGCGCAGTTTTTGATGTAGAGGTACGTGAAAAATCATTTGTAAATAAAACCTTAACAATCAAAAGAAAAAGTAGGAAATTTTGACAATTTTACAAAAATGACTTTACGAGTTGATTTTTCACCCCTCACGACCTTACAAAAATTTTTGTACAACCACTAGAAAGATGGCAAATTTCACGCCCTATCCAACGGTGCAATTAGATTTTGAATTGCTTGTAAATTAGGCGAGTTATGGTCATTTTTATGGCTTAAGGTCGAAAACACGAAAAAAATCCTAAAATTGGAATAACTCGGAAATTAAGCGTCTAACGAAAAATTGCTAGGAGACACTTTCTTACTAAAATTAGTTGTAGAATCGACTCCCGAAGTTTTTCGGTCCTTAACATGGGATACCCTGTATACTGCCAAACCTCTGTAATTGCGGAAGAAACTGACAATAATAGGTCAACAAACAATAATTATTGAGAGAGCATAATTATTATAGGTAGGTAGCGGGAAAAAGTTAAGACATAAAATGTCCCAATGTGTTGCAGACTCGTATGCAAGCGTTTTGTTGAGATTTTTCGTTTGTTTCTTGCAGGTAACTCTCAATGTAGCTCTCAAGGGACTAAGTATTTTTTAGGCTTTCAATCTACAATACAAGGGATATAATACAGGTGGGTTACAATACAAGGTCTGTGGTTACAATGAGTCCAAACAAGTGGATTCCTGAAACTTCACTGGTACCTATTGGTTGAGTTGGTACAATAACATATCACGTGATAAATAATAGGGAATACAATATCAAATAAATGCGTGTCATTCAATATCATATAATCATTCGTTCATACACGAAAGAGAATCAAGAACACTGAATGTGTTTTGTGTTTATACGGCTGAAGCATGTTCCATATTTCTTGAATTTTAGCCAACAGCTCTAACAGTAAGCATCCGGTGGTCCAGGGCGCTTGCCCCTTGGCGAGGTATGATCAGTCTAATCGAACTTTATAATCATGATTGAGTAACTAGACGGAACAATGAGGAATTTCACCATGTCGGAATTTCCTATTTTTGACCCCAAAATCGGATTCAGCACCTCTAAAAACCCCCTAAGGCAAACTTTCAGCCCGAACTTCCTAATTTACGAATAAACAAAACAGTGTAGAAAATACGAATGTTTAAAAAAACCGGGAAAATGACGTCATCTTGAAATAGTTCATTAATGGCCGCTTGAAGCGCTGAGATCGAGAAATCCATAGTCCGCAGATGCAAAATTTCACGAAACAGTAAAGTTCGAAATCGAAAAACTGAAGAAAAAAATAGAAAAAGCGAGATGGGGAAAATTAGGTTTCCTCTGTTTCTGTTTGATAACTTTTCTCTTGGAAAACACGATTTCGTCGTCCCAACGGGCAACACTGGGAGGAGACGGCGATCCGAACAGCCCAATCAGCGAGCGTTCCCGCTGCACGTCCGTTTTCCCAGTTAGTTTTGAAATCAAAAATTTTGATTGTCTCCCAAAAATAACAGGAAACTTATTTTCCGAAATCAGCCCGATTTTCATCTATCCCACACCATTAACTATTCAGGAAAAATGCAAACCGAAATCGGTGAAATTCCTCATTTGTTTATCAGTCTCGCGGTACACTTTTTGGGCTGAAAAAGACGATGTACAACTTTTTTTCAGAAGACAAAAAGTGGAAATTGTGACGCCACGATTCTGATGTATCGAGATGTACAACTGTGATGTACATTATATGTACATTATACGAGTACAAAGCTACGTTTGTGTACTTTTCAGTTGGTAAGTAATTTAGTCACATACTACGACTGTTCTGTGACCAGAAATGACTGTTGTGTAGTCAGGGTTGCGATGTAGTCAGCCAATTATGTTATTTACTCAGCCACAGTTGTGATCAACAGCCACAGTTGTGTTCCTATCTCCAATACGATGTGTCCAGCTACAAAAAGTGATCAAGCTAGCCGAAACTGTAAGGTAGCCCTCTGCTATATTAAGTCCTCCAGCAGTAATTTGTCGCATAAGGAATGATCTACGAATAAGAGCGGTCTCCGCCTAATTACTACACTTCATATTGGCCAAAGCAATCCTTACTTACAAGATTTTCTCTAGCAAGGCCATCAGGAAGTTTTTTTTTTCCAATCGATGAAACGCCCTATCCATTAATAGGCATAGGAAGTCAACTTGAAGAGGCACCCACCAGGATAAAAAAAAGAAAAAAAAGAGAAACGCGTCAGATGAATCAGAGAGGCCCGACCGGTTCGATAGAGGTGATTGTGTCAGGGAGGTGACATTGGCACACTTAAGGCTAAATGTCACGATGTTTTAGTGTGATTCTGAAATGAGGGATGGCAGCACCATCGGGGCCGAATTTCGTTTACTCCTCAGTTGAGAACGGATCAGGATATTTTAGTTCTGCAAACGGATTTCTTTTCAAGATCACCGTAGAATTCCGGGTAATTGGTTTAGAAAGTGAGCAAAAATTTTTTGCACACAGTTGCAGCAAAAATTTGTTCAAATTTTGAACATTTTCAAAAAGTGGCCTTATAGCCACTTGCAGAACCTCCATCAGAATACGAATCCGTTTGCGGAATTTTTCTAACTTGATCATAGCCGTCGGATTCACGTTTTTACGATTTGGAGAGGTGGCGAGGGGGGCGATCATGGGCTGGGGGGGAGGGCGGCGATCAAACGCCCCGCCGCCCGCCCGACCTTCACATTCATGTTTTGCTAGTATGCACCCTTTGGTCTCTATTCCTTTTCCTGGCCTCCTAATAGGTAGCTACCATCAACCTTCCCATTTCCAACTCCTCTGTCTTGAGGTTGATCGAATTGGGCGAAATTTCCATAAAAAGCAAGACATAGACAAATAACTTATGAGAAAGATTCTGCATTAATTTGATTTAGATAATGGTTTGCACTACTAAATAGTTGGTTCAGAAATTGTGGTAATTTCAGTTCACTGTACATGGACTAGGTAGGTACCTACTTAGTTGTTCAAGTTTCGTTGTACAAAATCTAGTTGCAAAAGTCATCTCACACCGTTCTAGTTGCACTAGCAATAGATGGTTTGAGGAGCTAATTCTTGACGTTTGACGTTGATTTCCAAATTTTGTGAACAGCTAATGACGATGAAAAAATAATTAGTAGGTAATTCACTCTGCAATAGTGTTGAAAAAGGTAAAAACACCTGTTCATTATTTACCAAAAATTCAAATATCTTTGAAATAATATCAAAATAAATCTAAATAATTGAAACTAAAATCCCCCGTGTCTGAATTTTTATTCTCGAATTCTCTCTTCTAAGAGTTAAATTATCAATTTTCTCTGTTTTTTAATGTCATTTTTGATTTTATGTAATTATAACTCAAATTACAAACATGACTGTCCCAAAATTACCGTTAGTGCACTAATAAATATCCTAGAACTAGGGATAGTGCTGTGGTCTTACAAGGTAATTACCATATAGATGGCAACCCTACGTGTTTACCTTTTCGGATTACTCAAAAAGTTCGAGAAGAGTTCAAGGTCGCACACCTTTCTCATTCGCTAGCGATCCCGGGTACATCGGGCACTGTTGACGTTCGAATACTATAGGCAGCAGTACTTTCGTCTAATTCGTATGATATATGTAGAAATTATGGCTGTTTCAAGGATTTAATGTTTGCGCATGCGCAGATGCTGTCAATTTGGAGGCCGTGATTTTCGTAGACCATCTACACCCCAATCTCCATAATCCTGAAAATGTCATCGAAATCAGATGGGGAATGAAGAAGTTAAAACTGTTACAATTCACGTTTTCGCTTGCGCAGTCACTACTATTAGTGCGGGAGTGATTATTTTCATAGGGGACCATCTGCTCGCCAACCCGCACAATTCCTGAAAATTTCATCGAAATCGGACAATAACTTCTTATAGTTCTGCCCGATACAAGGATTTCACGACAGATTCAAAGACAGACAGACACGGAACCAAAATTGTTCAGGAAGTTGTAGTTGTAGAACGCGAGTGGAAATTTTGATTTTGGAGATTTTTTTTTTCTTCATCCTTGAAAAGTTAGAACAATACTTCCGCTACTATTGTTTTCACTTTTCAACGTTTAAAAAAGTACCTACCTCCTTTGGTTTGGATTCCTACTCGAGTTTTATGTTTTAGACCTTCCTGAACAATTTTGGTTCCGTGTCTGCCTGTCTGTCATGAAATCCTTGTAACACCCGAAACTATACGAAGTTGATGTCCAATTTCGATGAAAATTGTTGAGGGGTATTATGCGAGTTGACGTTTAGACGATCCCCTATGAAAATCATCGCCCCAGTATCAATCAATAACATGTATAACATGCTACCAAACCATTATCAGAATCTTTCTCATAAGTTATTTGTCCATGTGTCTTGATTTTTATGGAAATTTCGCCCAATTCGATCAACCTCAAGACAGAGGAGTTGGAAAAGGAAAATGTTGATGGTAGCTACCTATTAGGAGGCCAGGAAAAGGAATAGAGACCAAAGGGTGCATACTAGCAAAACATGAATGTGAAGGTCGGGCGGGCGGCGGGGCGTTTGATCGCCGCCCTCCCCCCCAGCCCATGATCGCCCCCCTCGCCACCTCTCCAAATCGTAAAAACGTGAATCCGACGGCTATGATCAAGTTAGAAAAATTCCGCAAACGGATTCGTATTCTGATGGAGGTTCTGCAAGTGGCTATAAGGCCACTTTTTGAAAATGTTCAAAATTTGAACAAATTTTTGCTGGAACTGTGTGCAAAAAATTTTTGCACACTTTCTAAACCAATTACCCGGAATTCTACGGTGATCTTGACAAGAAATCCGTTTGCAGAACTAAAATATCTCGATCCGTTCTCAACTGAGGAGTAAACGAAATTTTCTTCATTTTGGTGCTGCCACGTGGTGGCAGATTTCACAACTAAAGTCGGGACATTTAGCCTTAAGTCACCCGTTGGACACCGCTGGGTCCGAATTTGAATAGTCGATTAACATTTGACCCGACATCTCTTAGTCAATTCGCGAAACAGAATTGTGGAGAGTGGGAGACCAATAAACGTGACTTCGGATTTGGAGTCGCGAGGGGTGGGAGACGGAATTTGGATCAAGGGCGCTCGCATCGCGAGTTTTGCTTTGCCGATTCCTCTTTATTCATTTGTTCAACAGAGGAGGAAGGTCATCAAGATCAGGATGTTGACAAATTACGTTTGTTACATGTAAGTACATAAAGAGCGGCAAGGATTCGTGCATTCAAAAGCGTGTCTTAAGGAACATACCGATTTCGAGTTCCACTGGTAAGGAAAGATAGGTAAGACCAACCAGCTAATAATTGGGAGGAAATTGTTGGCGTTTTGTGAGTGGCAAGGATTCACGAGTTCAAAACCGAGTCTTAGGAAAAATACCGATTTCTAGTTCTTCTGGTAAGGAAAGATAGGTAAGACCAACTAGCTAATAATTGGGAGGAAATTGTTGGCGTTTTGTGAGTGGCAAGGATTCACGAGTTCAAAACCGAGTCTTAGGAAAAATACCGATTTCTAGTTCTTCTGGTAAGGAAAGATAGGTAAGACCAACTAGCTAATAATTGGGAGGGAATTGTTGGCGTTTTATGAGTGGCAAGGATTCACGAGTTCAAAACCGAGTCTTAGGAAAAATACCGATTTCTAGTTCTTCTGGTAAGGAAAGATAGGTAAGACCAACTAGCTAATAATTGGGAGGAAATTGTTGACGTTTTGTGGGTGGCAAGGATTCACGAGTTCAAAACCGAGTCTTAGGAAAAATACCGATTTCTAGTTCTTCTGGTAAGGAAAGATAGGTAAGACCAACCAGCTAATAATTGGGAGGAAATTGTTGGCGTTTTGTAAGTGGCAAAGATTCACGAGTTCAAAACCGTGTCTTAAATACTTAGCGAAAATACCGATTTCGAGTACCATTGGTAAGGAAAGTGAAGCCTCACACCATATGGTTTCTCGTATCGGACAAGAGACTTGGCAAAGCTAGGACCAGGCTTCAAAATGTCTTCGGCGTCTGGGTAGTTGCGCCACTTCTCGCCAAATTCCGGGCACACCAACTTGCGGATTGGCTCACGGCCTCAGGGCCTCTTGGCTCACTACCCTTTTGTCCTTATCCATCGCACGCGTCTCTAATCTCGTCTGGTTCCCCTACCCCGACATCCGATGTAAGAACAATATTGAGGAGGTTGCTCAACCGTTCATTCACTACAACTAAAATCGACTCGGTCGTCAAGGCTAATTAGCCGTTACGTTACGTAAACTAATATTTGCCAGATTTAATTACACCGGAGCCAGTGGAATATTGAGGTCTTACTGTAGCGAGAGAAACTGTAAACAGCTCTCCTCTACATATACATTAAATTGAATCTTCCACAACATACCTACCTACCAACCTGAGAGAAAAACGCTGCAAATTACTACTCAAAGATTTATTATTTGTCTGTTTAGATCACTCGCCAGCAAAGAACACAGGTTTGCCATTGTCACTATCTACCAACCATATTTTCGCTTCACAATCAAGTTTATTTTAAACTACGAATAAATAAACGCTTCGCACTCTATTCGAGTTGAGGGTGCCTTCATGAGGAAATTGGATTACTAGTTGCTAAGGACACAAAACAGAGTACAAAACGAAGAAAACAACAACGATCGGTCAGCTAAAATTTGAACGAAGATTAGGCCTCTTTTGCGATTCACACACGTATTTCTGATTTATCTTAAGTCCAACCTTTAAGTTCTCTTGGGGAGCGAACGGTTGGTCCTACAGAGCTCTGGGTGGTCTCATTCGTTTCTTAAAATCCAATAGGGGAGTGGGGGGCACATTTGACAATGGCTGTTTGTCACACAAGATTTGAATTTTACCGCGATTTCGTGTTTTTGTATTGTGAAGAAGAAGAAGAAGAACCATTCCAGGTGAAAACCGTGCAGGTTACAAATCATCTAGTCGGCTCATGGCGGTTTGAGTGTTTAGACCCCTCAAAAGTAAGTTTTTTTTTCATTTTGTTTTTCGTTGATTACCGAGTGGATTCAGTTTTTTTTTTCAAATGTAGCTCATCCAGTTTTTCAGTCGTATATGTCTCCATGCAAGTGTTTTCCTTGGATTCTTCAAAACAATTCATCGTTCGAGGTTGGCTTGGGTTTTACTGTAATGGCTACTCTCGGGGTAGTTTTGACAGTTTTGCTAGGGGAACATTTGACATATATTTTTATATACCTATGAAGTTTGTCAATGCTATGTTGATGTAGGTTTTTGAATACCTACTCGACCTGACGTTTTTCAATAAACATCTTTGTTTTGATCATTATTTTTTGTTACTTCAATTCCTACATCCATAAAACTTGGTGTTCCTTTGAGAAAGAAGAGTGGGTACTCATCTAATTGAAATTGTGTTGGTAGTGTTGATTGTTACAGGCTGCAGGGTCTATGGTTGTTCTGTCTGACTCAAAATTATTGCCAGATAATGATTAAATCATTAGCAAATTTTGCCGGACGTTCCATGGTTTTTTGGTAAGATTAGTTTAGAATTATGGTACTTTCTGTGAACTGTCAAAAGTGCCCCTTTCTCATGCCAATTGTGCCCCACCGGTGGGGCACAATTGTCACTTCCTAAGCATTTTGAAAATTTACAAAAAAAAATACTTGGCAAGCAGATTGAAAAAGGAACGAGATGTATGTGGGTAGCAAAAATACCGTAGTTAACGATAGAAGAAAGAAATTCAAGACCTCTCGTTCTTTCAACCTTGTAGGATGGAAAATGCGAAAAAGTGTCAAATGTGCCCCACCACTCCCCTACCTACTATTTTAACTAGATGAAAAAACAATACCTTCATATCTAAAGTTATTGAAATAGGGCGTTTTGAAAATTTCAGCCCTTATTTTTCATTCCTTAGAAGTGAGTGACAATAATCAAATGCTTTGATTTGTGCTCTGTACCCAAAATGGACCCGATATACCAAATTCCATCAAAATCGGTCCATGTTATCTAAGGAGAGAACGGACAGTAACATTTTCATTCTATTTTCGGATTCTCTTTACCTACCTTGAAACGTAAACCATCAAATTTCAAGGGGGTTATAGTTTTTTTTACTTGGTGGATTCCAAGGGTTTATTATTGAATATAATAAACCAAAATGGCAAATCTATTATTCTGTGCAAAGACGAAAAACAGAAGAGAGTCGATTTTCAATATTATTCTGGATTGACCCTTCTGTTTTTGGGAGCTACCTACTCCCCGACAACCTATATAGTAAGGAAACAATGTACTTTGCAAGCAGACCTAGATAGCAAGTGATTATACAGGGTGTCACCCTAACTCGAGGACCAAACTTCAAGGATCGATTCTACAACTAATTTGCAAACTTTTTTGTCTCATGACATTTTTTTTTTTAACGCTTTAAAATTAAACTTTTTTCACTTTTAAGATTTTGTTCGTGTTTTCGACCTTGAGCCATTAAAACGGCCATAACTCCCTCAATTTACTGGATAAACTCAAATATGAGTATACCGTTGGAAAGAACGTTAAATTTCCTATCAGTTCATCAGGACACAAAAGCTTTTTAAGCCTTTCGTATAAGTGAATAAATTGGTCAAAGTCAGAAATTTAAAACTTTCTCGAAAATCACCATTTTTCAGGCTGACTCATCTAATGTAATAAACAGCCGTATCGGCGGGCACTCAACGGAAAAAACTTGCCCAGAATCTCAGCTTTCCAACGGTCTATCAATTTTTCTTTTCAACATTCAAATTAGAAGAGTAAATGAAGTTTGAATGCCCCAAAACGTGTGTTTTACAAGCAAATCCAGTGTTTTAAGCGGTTTCTGGTCCCCCTCGACCTCAAGATGGCTTGACGATTTTGGTATCATTTCCTATGTAATTTTCTACGCTGAATCAAATAGTGATACTTCCGAATGGTTCCGACTGCTAGAAAGTGGATTTTTCGAAGAAAACCTTCGTTTTTCGTACATAAAATACGCATTATTCCTAAATGTGGTAGTGAGCATGAAGTAACACTTTTTAACTCAATAAAAACACCGAATTTCTAGTTGATTGAAGTTTTTGTTGAGTTCAAAGGAGTTACTTCATGCTCACTACCACATTTAAGAATAATGCGTATTTTATGTACGAAAAACGAAGGTTTTTCTTCGAAAAATCCACTTTCTAGCAGTCGGAACCATTCGGAAGTATCACTATTTGATTCAGCGTAGAAAATTACATAGGAAATGATACCAAAATCGTCAAGCCATCTTGAGGTCGAGGGGGACCAGAAACCGCTTAAAACACTGGATTTGCTTGTAAAACACACGTTTTGGGGCATTCAAACTTCATTTACTCTTCTAATTTGAATGTTGAAAAGAAAAATTGATAGACCGTTGGAAAGCTGAGATTCTGGGCAAGTTTTTTCCGTTGAGTGCCCGCCGATACGGCTGTTTATTACATTAGATGAGTCAGCCTGAAAAATGGTGATTTTCGAGAAAGTTTTAAATTTCTGACTTTGACCAATTTATTCACTTATACGAAAGGCTATAAAGCTTTTGTGTCCTGATGAACTGATAGGAAATTTAACGTTCTTTCCAACGGTATACTCATATTTGAGTTTATCCAGTAAATTGAGGGAGTTATGGCCGTTTTAATGGCTCAAGGTCGAAAACACGAACAAAATCTTAAAAGTGAAAAAAGTTTAATTTTAAAGCGTTTAAAAAAAAATGTCAGGAGACAAAAAAGTTTGCAAATTAGTTGTAGAATCGATCCTTGAAGTTTGGTCCGCGAGTTAGGGTGACACCCTGTATATCTAAGAGGATTTAACAAAAATACGTAGTTGTTGACTCTTTGAAACTCAGCCCACAAAATAATTGGTTAGGGAATTGGCAGGTTCATGACAACAAAATGATTTGATTATTTACGCAGCTGCCAAGTTGTGGAGCATATGACTTCCTCGAATTGCATATAATGGACTTCAAAAATCACTCGTAGATAATTTGAAAACTAATTAAATAAATCTGTAGATTACAACTGATAAATTCCTAATATGAAACATTGTTCTCATCATCATATTTAGAGCTGTCTCAGTTTACAAATAAGCACAATAATTAAGAATTTGTTGACGAATTGTAGAAGCTAATCTTGGAAATTTCATCAAAGTCGGAATAAATTTTGCGTATGGTTTTGCCTTAACAACAGGTTTTACCTCGGACAATGAGCCAAAATTGTTTGGAAGGCACAACACGGGCAAAAATGGTGATTTTGGAGACCCAAAATTTTGCGCACATTGAACAAGTACCTACAATACAAAGCTTTCTAAGAAGCAATTCCTCCAAGATTGAATTTTTTTCTCGATTTTTACAACTCAGGGCACTATGACCAAATTTGATTCTAAATCTTCTGTCGATCTGTGGTCATGATAGTTTTATTGACTTTATTATGCTCCGATACTCTATAGGATGCCTATACGTATAGTAAGAGACAGGGAGTTCATACGAAACTGACATGTGAGGTTTTGGTGAGTCATGAGTAAAATGAATTCTGGAACGAATGAATAAGTTTCAGTGTCTGAGGATTCGAGAACGCATAAATTTAAATGTGTGAATGAGAAGAATTTGAACAAAACAAATCAATGCGGCTATAAGAAGTCAATGGGATAGTTACATGAAAGACCACGCAAACAATAAACGTGCGAGCTGCACGTGAGGCTGGCTGGAAAATTACTAGTTCGTTGAAATATTCTCTCAGAGTCTGTTTTTTATTGCACGGCAAAACAGTCCCATCATCGTATCGTTTTCCGTGACGAAGTGAATTACTCTCACCTACTTTTACTGGGATTTTTACCATAGAAATATACGAAGGCGACTGGTCCAGCTCAATCCGTTTACAAAAGACAAAAAACGTTTTTACACAGGTATACTTATTAATAAAGTAAACTTTTCCATGTTGTCAATTTCATGGATTGGATCCCTCACACATTCATGTTACAGGTCTGCCAAGTGGGTGTGGCACATAGCTTCGTTGTATCCTCAACCCGACTGTGGCGATGATTTTTGTACTTAGTACCTAGCTAATCTCAAAACATCAATCTCTCAGTACCTTGTACTACACTCACAGGGGACCATTTACACGCCAACCTGCACAATCTCTGAATATTTCTTCGAAATCGAATGGAAAATGTGGAAGTTGTGGCTATTACACGGTTTTACATGCGCTGAGGCCACTATCGGTCCTGGAACGATGATTTTCATAGGGAACCATCTACTCGCCAACCCGCACATTCCCTGACAATTTCATCAAAATCAAACAATAACTTCGAATAGTTTTGCAAGTTACAAGGATTTCGTGAGAGAAAGACACACAGACAGACAGACAAGGAACCAAAAATATTAAAAAAGGTCTAAAATGTGAAACGCGAGTGGAAATTTTCATTTAAAGGTGCGATTTCCCTGGCGCGTCTGCGGCGGGCGGCCGGCGGCTGGCGATTTTGTCATGTACCTACTCAGCCGCCGGCCGCGCCGCGCTGTAGAACAACGTGTTCTCAGCGGCGCGGCCGTCCCCCCCCCCCCCCCTCACCAGTTTCGATAATGTTGCGTGAGATTATTGTTGTGGCCCATTCACTGGTTTCGATCAAATTTTCAGCGAGTAGATCCTAGATAGTCTCATATGAATTTAAAGCCCCCATGCATGTCAATGATGAGGAAGCTGTGTGCCAGTTTGGCAGAGTATTGCTTGTGAGTCTACCCAGGTAGAGGACTTATTGTTTTCACTTTTCTAGGATAAAAAAGTCCTCCAAATCAAAATGTCCACTCACATTTTACGTTTCTTCTTGAATAATTTTGGTTTCTGTGTCTGTCTTCTTCTTTGGTTCCGTGTCTGCCTGTAATTTGGTCCCTAAATCCTTGTAACGAGCAAAACTACATGAAGTTACTATCCGAATTCACATTATCCATCCGAATTCGATGACATTTTCAGGAATTGTGGGTTCGGGACACTAGATGGTGAAAAATAACGATCATACGGTCCATAGTTTCCGTTCGATTTCGATGGTACTTTCAGGGATTGTGGGGTTGAAACTCTGGTTGGTTCCCCATAAATTTGAATGATTGAATTTTTGAGAATAAATATTATGCATCGGATCATCTATAACAATCGGGTTATGGATGCGAAGTAGATATGAGGAGTTTGATTCCAAAAGGTAGGTACTATATCCATTTTGGTTAAACGTGAGAAAAACGCAAGAAACCATAACGACATGAAAAACGTGCTGTAAACCAATGATGTTATTCTTTATATATTTCTAAATTATAATAAATATATTTGGAAAGAAAGGGAAATTAGTTCAAAGTTTAAAATAATTTTGAACAAGATTTGAAATATCAGGTTTATGAATATAGTACTTTTAGATACAAAACGTGGCGTTTAGTACTTTTTGGAATCAAACGAAATGGATATAGTACTTTTTGAAAACAAAAGAAGTTAATAAAGAACTTTTTGAAACAAAACGGATAAGAGACCGCCATTGTGCTGGATATAGTACCTTTTGAAATTAAAAGGAATATTCACCCTTGTTTTTCGAGGGAATAGATAATCTTTTGCTCCAAAACGATCGCATTTTTGTGAAGAACTTCCTCCTTAAAACCCTGTGCAAGTGTTAACTCAATATCGATATCAATATGGTCGATCAATATGGTCAATCGATATCAATATCGATATCAATATCAATATGGTCGTTAGTACCTTCTGGAATCAAACTTTTCATATTTATGTGCAACATCCACTTAGTGGACTTTTCAGGTGTGAAATAATAGGTAGGTATATACATTTATCAATGTATATACACGTATCTCTTTTCAGAGGGTTGTATATTTATGAGAAAAGAAAATGTTGGTTTGGTACTGATCTTCTTGTGAGTTTGAGTTTGCCGTACACGCCAGGCTCAATACTGTAACTCACAGTAAAATATAGAAACATTGCGGGTTTGCATACCCTAGCCGCGAAGGCAGCGCGGCTGGACTGCTCACTAGACCAGTCGGGTCGCAGCCGCGGCGGCTGTCATGTAGCCGCCCAGAATGGCCCATGTAGCCGCCGAGACGAGCCGCCGGCCGCGGCCGCGCCAGGGAAATCGGTTTCATCTAAAAACACTGAAGCAGTGGGGAGCGTCTGGTCGCGAGCCGCGGCCGCCCGCCGCAGACGCGCCAGGGAAATCGCACCTTAAGAGAACTTTGTTTAACCCTTAAAAATCACCTCTACCTAGATAGGCTCGGAAGCAATATTCAAAGTGAACAAAATGGCAGTTTTAGCTGGGTAAAAAAGTTGTTGCAAAATAGTTGCAGAATCGATTTCTGAAGTATTTTTGATTAGTTTCGGGACACCCTGTATAGACGAGGAAACTTCGTTTTCAAATTTGAAGAAAATGACTAATATTGATAATAGAAGAATCACATCGAAGAATCAAGTTAAACCGCCCACCCAATTTCGCTTACGTTTTTGGTTTATTATTTTCGATAATGAACCTTTGGAATTTACCAAGGAAAAAAATCCCCCTTCAAAATTTGTTGGTTTTGTTTTCAAGGTACGTAGAATCCGAAAATCGAATAAAAATTTAGTCGTCCGTCCGTCCTCGCCACTTTCTTCAGTTCCCATGGACCGATTTTGAAGAAATTTGGTATATGGGCCCATTTAGGGTCTAATTGTGCCCCGAAGCTTTTGGTTGATGTCAGTCATCTCTAAGGGTTGAAATTTTGAAAACGCCCTAGCTCAGAAACAGGAGTGTGAATTGCAAAAGAGGCCTAAACTCCGTTGAAATGTTTAATGTAGTAGGTAGGTAGGAATTACCAATGGTTGGTACTACCATCCTTAGGTAGGTACTACACACTTTTACATTGCCAAAGCCGTGTTCTTTGTGATCTATATAGAAATAATAAACCTTTGTGTAATAATTTGCAGCTTTTTCTTCTTCCGCATTCAGTTAGGAGATTGTATCTAAAGAAAATCTTTTCGGTCGTCCGTGGTCTGCGTCCCTATGTATTTATGTGTGAACCTGCAGACCTAATTTTGGTTTATTATTTTCACTAATGAACCTTTGGAATCAACCAAGAAATTTTTTTTTCAACACCCCCTCAAAATTTGATGAACGATTTGATGAAAAATTTCAAGGTACGTAGAATCCAAAAATCGAATAAAAATTTGGCCGTCCATCCGCCGTACGCGGCACTTTTGCCACTTAGCATTGACCGATTTTGATGAAATTTGGCATTTGATGAAATATGGCTCCATTTAGGGTCTAGTTGTGCCCCGAAGATTTTGGTTGATGTAGGTCACTTCTAAGGTTCAAAAATGAATTTTGAAATTTCGATATAAAGGTATTGTTTTTTCTTCAATTTAAGATTCTATAGAATTTTTAGAATTTTTTGAGACCACGCGAAGCTTTGTAGGACAAATCGTTCGCTCCCTACGAGAATTTAAGGGTTGGACGTACGATAAATCAGAAACACGAGTGTGAATCGCAAAAGAGGCCTAATCTCCGTTCAAATTTTAGCTGACCCAAATGCGATCGATGTTTTTCTTCATGTTGGATGGTTGGTGGCTTTGCAGACGGGTGATCAATATAGAAAAATAATAAACCATTGTGTAATAATTTGTAGCGTTTACAGTTATTTCCCCGGTATGAGGGAAATTAATTTTTCCTATTAACAAAACACCTGCTCTTCAATGTGAGGTCAACATTTTGAAGGTAGCAAATTCAAACAATTAGCTCTCACATTGACAAGTGGTTTCTGTTCAACCATTTAGCTTCACGAAAAGCCAAACTTTCTTTTGGGTGTCTCTCCTTTGTAATGAAGATTCACTACCCCTGGAAACTGGTTCTTTGTATTTTTGACGATTCCAAAAAAGGTACGTGCAGGTATGGAGTAGTGACCTCGACTCGACCCTCATTATAATACGAAAGTAGGTCGTCCAAGTGCGTCTTTATTGAGCACACCGACAAATGACCGTATGTGGGTGCAGTCTACGGTTGTCTCAAATCAACAAAAAGTGATGAACCGTAACTAACTGAAACTGGGTCAAGGAGAAAGCAGCAAAAGAAGAGAAGTAGCAATAAAGTTGAAAATAAATTGTACAAAACGTACGAAAGTCCTTCACAATATCCCCTTATTACTAAAATACTGTGATGTAGGCTGGGGGGATCCATTTTTCGTCCGCCGTACGCGCCACTTTCCTTAGTTACCTAAGAAGAAAGAAGCTCCGAAGCTTTTCGACAGTCCAAGAGGTAAAAAATAGGGGTAGAATGTTTCCAAACATCCTAGCTCGGGAAATCTTTAATGTAAAGGTATTGATTTTAAAATTTTATTGAATATTTATAATCTAATTAGACTACCCAGAGCACTGTAGGTAACTTGTAATAAATTAGAAACACGAGCTAGAATCGAAAAAAAACTGTTTATTGTCGTTAAGGGATCATCTAGACGCCAATCTGAACAATGCCTGAAAAATGCATCAAATTCGGATCACAAATGTAGAAGTTATGGCTGTTACAAGGAAACTCACTTTAGCGCATGCGCAGGAGCTACTCAGTACAGGTGCAATGCTTTTCATAGGGTACCATCTACACCCCAATATGATCCGTGAGAATGTCATAGAAATCAGAAGGAAAATGTAGAAGTTATGACTGTTACAAGGAAATACACTTTGACACATGTGCAGTGGTTACCATCAGTCTGGGGCAACGAATTTCATAGGGGACCATCTACACGCCAACCCGCACAATCCCTGAAATTTTTATCGAACTCGGACAATAACTTAGTATAATATACTATATATATTATATTTTTTTAACCTTGAAAAGTGAAAACAGTGCTTCTGCTACTTTGGTAAACTCGGAAGCAATAATAAACCTTGTGTAATAATTTTCAGCGTTTTGGTTTATTATTTTCAATAATAAGCCTTCGGAATCGTGCAAAAAAAAATTTAACCCCCCTTAAAAATTTGATGTTTTACGTTTCAAGGTAGGTACGTAGAATCCGAAAATCGAATAAAAAATTTTGCGTCCGTCCGCCGTACGCCGTAAGGTGGGATTTCGCATGCAGCGGCTGCGGCCAGCGTACGCGTCTCCGAGACGCGGCGGCCAGCCGCCCACTACTCCTTCTGTGTATTTCAATGGAACCGATTTGACATGACCGCCAGCGGCCGCGGTCAAAAATTCGGGCCGCCGCGTCTCGGCGGCTCGACTGCTCGAGGGACCAGTCGAGACGCGCCCCTTCCGGCGGCTGTATATGCAAACCCGTTTCATTTCAAGTGAAATTCGGTACATCACGGAGGTGAAGACTGTAATTCACGCAAACCCGTTCATTTCAAGAGAAATTCTGTACTGTAATTGTTCTCATCAGATCTTCTTCCACGAGGGAAGTGATGAAACCAAATTGGTTGAAGTTGAACCGGAAAAACAGTCGGAACTTCTCTTCATCGTTCTCGAGGTGCAACTGCACTAGTTTCGAGAAAAAGCCCTCCTCTTTTCTTTTTTTATACATTGGACCTATTGGTCTTCTGATAGTACAATTAAAATCTTCCTCCTCTTCTTCATCCATTAATAAACACACCGCGAGTTTCCTTCTGGCCATCACGTTTCCGCTCCCGTTGAACCAAAAAAATAGACTGATGATCGACGGGACGCCGCGTTCCATCGCCGACATGCGAAACTACCCTCTCCCGCGGCCGGCCGCGGCCGCGGGCGGTCGGGCAGTTGGCCGCCGGCGGTCGGGCGGTCGCGTCTCCATGCGAAATCCCACCTTTACGCGGCACTTTTCTTAAGCCCGGCTTTCCTACATGCGTCTCGCCGCTGCGGCTGCGGCTCGCGTTCAGCCGCATTGACTCCTTCAATGTATTTCACATGTGGCCTCTTTCCTACATGCGGCTGAGCCGCTGCGTCTGCGGCTGGTGGAGCGCGTCTGCGGCTGGACTGCTCAAGGGACCAGTGCCTAGCTGCGGCCGGGATATGCAAACCCGCATCGTACGTCTCCCTCTCTTCAAAAATGGGTATCACGGACGATAAATGGGTCATTTCAAAATTTGGGGTTAATTCTTGTCACGCAGCTTTTGTGAACACTCTATTTGTCTTGGAAATTCAGAATTTTTTCAGGGAGATACAGCAGGTTGGTGTCTACAAAGATCACATAGAATGAATTTCACTAATCAATTAACTCAGATAATTAAAAATCATTAATGATCCCAATTCTCTCTCCCTGCACCTGTCACAGAGGGTAGGTTGGGAACTTTGAAAATTTTTGGAGAACTCTATACCTATTCATATTTTAATTTAAGTAAAAAACGTTATTGGTCCAGGATACTCTCCTCTTCAGGAATAAATTAAAAACGAACGAAAATTCCATGAATTGGAAGGGTTTTTGCTATGTTTTGATGCTGTCACAAGGTTTTATTCTCTCTCCCAACAATTTTTTTTGAAATGCCTGCCCACTCCTGGAAAACGATTATTTTGTGTCATGAAAAACAAAAGTGAACACTGCTGCAAGATGGCTTCCGAAGCTACTGAAGTTTGTTGAATTTCCAAGCTCCCAGTTGTGTGGGTTATGTAGTGAAGTGTTGAAGCTTTGAGAGTAGGTAAATACTTTCTCCATCCCTACAACCACCTCACGCATCAGGGTAAGTGTTCAACTAAGTGTAATTAAACTCAAATTACAATTATGAATGCCATAGTGTTATGTATTTTTTTTAACGTTCAGAATCAATAATGGTGAGGCCAGTAGAGAGTGATAACCTCACAAATCTCTCTCCCTACAACTTCTGGGAAGAGGCTGGTTTGTAGGAAGAGAGAAAGAATTGCAGGGAGAGAAGTTTTGCTCATGGTTCACCAAGATAATGGATTAAATTTGAGCTCTTGGTGTATATTCTTGGTATTAGTAGTTATCCATAGGTTACATCAGTAATTACAACAACATATTTTGTGCAGAAGTTCTAGTCAACCTTGGATGAACCGTCTACGTGTGCTGTTCCTTCTACCTCTACTGGACTTCCAGCTTCAGCTAAACCGCCTGTGCCCGAAACACTCACTCCAGGAATGTTCATTTTGGCCAGCTTGAAGAGCGAGTCAAAAAAAAATTCTATTAATAACTATTAATAATTAATAGTTAATAGATTAATTATTAATCCGGTGGTGATGATTTTCATAGGGGACCATCTACAAGGCAACCCGTACAATCCCTGAAAATTTCATCAAAATCGGATGAGAAATGTAGAAGTTATGGCTGTGGCAAGGATTTCATGACAGACAGACACGGAACCAAAATTCTTCAAGAAGGTCTGAAACGTAAAACGCGAGTAGAAATTGCACCGCTGGGTCATATAATTCTGACTTTTCCTTAACCCACATTTTACGAAAGATTAGACTGATTGAAAGACTTGAAGAATCTGATAATTCTGATGTACCTAGATAATAGCTTCGGACTGTGATTGCTTGAAGTTCCGGAACTTCACTTCATCACTATCCAAATGATCTTTTACCAAAACATGAAAAGCCCCTTCCGAACGTCGCAATCCTAACAAACTATCTTCTTCTCTCCTCATTCCTCCCATAATCACCCTTTCCTCCTCTTCCACAATTCACCAAGCCAATAGACCCTTCTTTCTTGACAGTCTGAACACTACTGAATGCTTGAGCCGCATGGCCGTTGCGTCCAGACGCATGTAGGAAAGATACCCCCCTGCGGCAGCCGGAAGCTCTGCGGCCCAATGTGATCGCGAGCCGCAGCCGCTGCGGCCAGACGCGTGTAGGAAAGCCGACCTTTAAGGAAAACACTGGACGACTGAATGGAACTTGCTTATGGGTTGCAAGTTGGGGAATTGAGGAATAAGTCATGTTGTGGAGTACATAAACATTTTCGATCAGCTGGTCGAATTCTGGATAAGAGATATAAGAAGAATCTCCACATCTTAGGTAGAAAATCGAATAGAAAAGGAAAATTGAATAAAGGAGGTACTGCAACCTTAGAAGGGGAGGTTACAAAAACATTCGGCACCTCTCTCCTTTATTGAAGTCTGCAAAGAGCTTTTTTAAAAAACAAAGGAACAAGATAATTTTCATTTATTTTTTAAGTAGACTGATCGTATTCTATTTTCGTCAAAAATTGAGTATACGTACTTGCCTGCTAGGTAGAGTTTATCATGTTGACTTTCTTCTCCTAAACCGATCGTCCATTATTAAATATCATTACTATTGGGTCGGTAAAAACACAACTAAACTGTTGTACTGACTTTAGTAGGTAGGTACTCGTATAAGCAGGTACTCGTATACATAATACCGTGAACTGGGGTGATACTGATATGCTGGGGTGATACTGATCAACACGCCTTTTTCCATATGCATGCGATTGCAGAACTCCACACAGTCCTAAATTGGAAAGTTAGGTCGTGTTATGTGTTCGTAACAAGTCTCCTCTGGGGAGATATCGTTCCCGCCCGATAGTCTAGGTTACCATGGTAGCTGATAAGGAAATAAACAAATCTCAAAATCGGGCTCAGCTGACATTGTGATTGTAACTTCTGTTGTGCCGGTGTCGGGTGTTGTGTGGTGAAGTTCTAGCGAAAAGATTTTGTTTCTACTAGAGGTAAGCATGAAATATCTGCAATTAGTTTGTTCTTTCCGTGTTACTACAGTTGGTTATCTGTTAAAAACAAAAACAACTCATTTCCAGGGGGTGATAGTGATCACGGCCGAAAAGCCCCGAAACTATCAAAACGTGATTGGTCCATCATTATTTTTGGCAACAAGTGCTTTAAAATAAGTTGTTTATTGTCAGTTACCAAACATGTGCCACAAATTGTCTTATTATAATAAAAAATACTGAAGAGGATATTACGAGTCTTGAATTTCGGCTTGATTCTGATTTTTATAAGTAAAGAGTTGGTTTTCATTAGTTTTTCAACAAAAATTGTTCTGAAATGAGTTGCTTGTGGTTTTTTTTTACCTCAGGGTACTAAAAAACAATTTTTAATAGTTTAAGTTCGATTTTTAATTGTTTTTAATACGTTTAAGTTCGATTTTAAATTAGTGATCACTATCACCCCCTATGTGGAGGGTGATACTGATCAATTTATTTTTTTTTTTAAATGAGCTTAATTGAACAAAATTTCAAAGTTTTATATAGGATACTGTTCGTAAGATGTGGGAGAATATAAACTATTTTTTTCAGATTTTTTTGAATTATTACACTGGTAGTTTTCAAGGAAAAACTGTAGAAATTGATCACTATCACCCCAGTCTACGGTATGTATTACACCATCTTCAATCAGAACCATTATAATATAATATTAATATCATTCATTATAATTATGATAATATTATTATAATGAACTTAGAAAGTGGTGAAACAAAGAAAATTAAAAGTAACTGATACTTTAAAGTCACTGATTCTCGAAACTTAGAAGCAGTGATAGAGAACTTAGAATAAGGTGATTCCACAAAGAAGGAATTTAAACGATTTTGGCATCAATAAATCGAAAGCGTCGAAGTAGGTAAGAAGGAATGGTCATTTAGAGCTGCATCCATGTTGACCACAGAGAAGGTTTTCTTACGTGTGCTGTGTTGGTCCTTAATAGTCCGTCATATCAGTGGTAAATCCTTTTAATTCCCAAAATAGAAATTTTTCAAGGGAAAAAAAAAGAACTAGTTACAGTTAAAGAACTAGATACAGTCGGGTGCTGCTCCTTTTTGTATCTCTTATAGATGGAGATTTATGTTGAAAGCAAGCTGGTGGAACGTGAATCGTATTTGCAAGACTTCTGTGCACAAATTTCGTATTTATGACTTACGATTTTTTATTCAAACCTAACTCGACTTACGAGGTTTTACACTTTTACGATTGACATGGTTTGTGAAAGAGGGAAAATCAAGGATTGAGCTAGGTTGGGTAGGTACTATTTTCTCCGTAACGATTCAGTCTCAGTTCAACGAACGAATGTTGCTGAGTAGTTATCAGTTGAAATGAGCGTATATGACACTTGAAGTCTCACAATCTAGTTGATATTGTAATCGACCCGGACACTCCAGAGTCTAATGTTTCGGAGGGGTCGTGAATCTACTGAGAAACAGGATGTGAGTAAGTCTACACTTCTGCGTCTTACATTTATTAAGCCCCAAGATAATGAATGGAACGAGATAGAAGGGAAACAACAGATAGACAGCTGCTGGCCGCAGCAACCTTACAGGCGAGCGGTGGCGTGATAGAGAGCGAAATTAGCTTCGTTGACTGGCTGTCTTATCAGTCATGCAGTTTTATCGTCCATATGAGTTTTTTGTAGCGAGGTACTTAGGAGCTGGCAAGGTGGGTCAGCATCGTCAACAGCCTCCTCAACAAAACCTCTATTGTTTCAATCCCTGAGCTATGAATTTTACGAAAATTTATTTTAAAACGCTGCAAATTATCGCCCAAAGGTTTATTATTTTCTGTATATATACTGTATAAATATGTATATTTCTGGATTGAAAATGGCTTCGGAGCTCACTCAGCTGATCAGTGATCTGAAGAGTGAAGAAGATCTTCTTGAATGCTGAAGGCACCTGGAAAATCACTGATCAGACAAAATTACGAAATTTTAAATTATATGTTCTACTTAATATGCATCTGACGGAGGAAGTTTTATAAAAGTACTCCGTTCAATCATGCTTAATTTTATTATACTAGGTAAGTTCTGGCAGTGATATTTTTCTGTGATAATAGTGTAACTATATTGTGATGTTAGGATTAGGGTACCTAGGTGCATTTTTAATTTGACTGTATTTGTAGAGTGATATATTTTATATGAGCGAGTAATGGTTATGATGAAGGTACGAGCCTCGTCCACTTTTCTTCTCTACTTCATGCCTAGCTT
Source organism: Apolygus lucorum (assembly GCA_009739505.2). NCBI lineage: Eukaryota > Metazoa > Arthropoda > Insecta > Hemiptera > Miridae > Apolygus > Apolygus lucorum. The sequence continues at coordinate 1,792,483 of CM019168.2, read as the reverse complement.
TTGGCCCAATTTTACACTAAATAAATAAACATATGTATTTATTTCTCGTTCTATTGTTTCTACTGATTTTTATTTTAAATTATTCGGACGAATATTGAAGCTTGAAAATAAATAGGTTGATACTAGATTTTCATGTTGCCTTATATTTTTGTAGAATAAGTTCAGAGATGTCTTGGGTGGGTACCATTGCCCTGAAATTCTCTGAACAGAGATAAGACAGGAGGTTTGTTCCTCATTTTTCGCCTCTTCCGGGGACCGAATCTGGTATTTTAGTGAGTTCCTAGAAATTCTGAGGATGTAAAAAGGTTCAAAGCTTTCCCCATACATCCAGGTCTCTCTCTTTACTACAATTTTGGACTTCAAACAGTTCGAGCAACCTCTTGTTCTAAGAAAGAGGGTATCGCTGACAGCACCAGGTAGTCTCCTAAAAAGGCTTGAAGACCACATAAAAAATAATTCGAATTTGGAGTGGAAAATGTAGAAGTTATACTTTCTTGTTACAAAGGTTTCAAGTTTGCGCATGCACAGGGGCTGATGTCGATTCGGGGATGATGAGTTTCATAGTGTTACCATCTACACCTCAACTAGATTAATCACTGATAATTTCATCAAAATCAGATTCAATTTGGTATAGTTTTTCTCAAAAAACTGGGAAAATAAGGGTTGAAATTTTTAAAACGCCCTAGCTAGGAAAATTTCGGTATAAAGGTATTGTTTTTCATGTGGTCTCATTCGATTCTAAATATTCAATACTATTGAATATTTAGAATCGAATGAGACCACCCCGAGCTCTATAGTACCAACCGTTCACTCCCCACTCTTAAAATCATAAAACTAATATAAATCAGTTGAACTAATGATTAATCAGCGTTGGCGAACGGACGGCCAAATTTGTATCAGATTTTTGGATTCAACAAACCAACAAATTTTGAGGAGGGCTTAAAAAAAATTTCTTGGTCGATTCCATAAGTTCATTATTGAATACCAAAATAATATTGAATATACCAAAACTAGGTAAAGTATAAATCCCATTTTCAAAAACGCTGCAAATTATTACACAATGGTTTATTATTTTTTATTTTTCTATATAGATCACTCGTCTGCAAATCCACCAACCATCCAACATGAAGAAAAACATCGATCGCATTTCGGTCAGCTTTAATTTGAACGGAGATTAGGCCTCTTTTGCGATTCACACGCGTGTTTCTGATTTATCGTACGTCCAAACTTTAAATTCTCGTGGTGAGCGAACGGTTTGTCCTACAGAGCTCCGGGTGGTCTCAAAAAATTCTAAAAATTCTATAGAATCTTAAATTGAAGAAAAAACAATACCTTTATATCGAAATTTTTTGAGTTAGGGCGTTTTCAAAATTTCAAAATTGATTTTGGAACCCTTAGAAGTGACCTACATCAACCAAAACCCTCTGGGCACAACTAGACCCCAAATGGAGCCTACATACCAAATTTCATCAAAACCGGTCAATGCTAAGTGGCAAAAGTGCCGCGTACGGCGGACGGCGAACGGCGAACGGACGGCCAAATTTTTATTCGATTTTTGGATTCTACGTACCTTGAAACGTAAACCATCAAATTTTGAGGGGGTGTTAACATTTTTTTTTCTTGGTCGATTCCAAAGGTTCATTATTGAAAATAATAAACCAAAATTAGGTTGGTAATTTGGGGCCCTATCTTGCATTTCACCACCGACACGAGCTGCCCCACACGCTGTAAAGTTGTCAAGTAATTATGTCTATTGTGTTTCAATTAAATCGAAAACAATTATTATCAGTGTGAGTCACTTAGTCATAAACAAGAATACCTATCTAATAATAATACTGCATCACATTATTTCGTAATATGTTGTAATACTGAACTAGGACGGAACAAACCTATTCATTATGACATCTTTGCACTACACTCTTATCATCAATGAGGAATTTCACCATGTCGGAATTTCCTATTTTTGACCCCAAAATCGGATTCAGCACCTCGAAAAACCTCCTAAGGCAAACTTTCAGCCCGAACTTCCTAATTTACGAATAAACAAAACAGTGTAGTAAATACGAATGTTTAAAAAAAACGGGAAAATGACGTCACCCTGGAATAGTTCATTTATGGCCGCTCGAAGCGCTGAGATCGAGAAATCTGTAATCCCCAGATGCAAAATTTCACGAAACAGTGTCATTCAAGAAAAGGAACTCATACCTCATCATCAGTTCGGGTTCAGAGAAAAACACTCTACTATAGATCAAGTACATCGCATCACAGAAGTAATTGAAAACACTCTTGAGAAGAAACAAGTTTGTGCTAGTGTTTTCCTTGATGTTTCCCAGGCGTTCGATAAGGTCTGGCATGAAGGTCTACTATACAAACTCCAAAGGGACTTGCCACATCAATACTACCTATTGCTAAAATCATACCTCAGTGAGAGACACTTCAGAGTCAAGCATGAAGGAGCATACTCTAGTCTTAAGGAAATTAAGGCAGGCGTTCCTCAAGGAAGTGTGGTGGGCCCGCTCCTATATCTTCTTTATACGAATGATGTACCAAGCAACGAGGACACAATCATTGCGACATTTGCGGACGATACTGCCCTACTATCGGTAGGTGAATCCCTCGAAGAAGCCACTTCAAAATTACAGCGAACCGTCAACGACATCAGTGAATGGACCAAAAAATGGCGTCTCAATCTGAATGAACAAAAATCTACCCAGATCAGCTTCACTAACAAGCAGATAACTAGTTTGCCAATCATGCTGAACGGACAAGCGATACCCATAGCTAATACTGCTAAATACTTGGGGATGACCCTTGACACAAAACTGAAATGGAAAGAGCACGTTAAAAAGAAAAACGAAGAACTGAAGATAAAGTATAGAAAACTGTATTGGTTACTCGGTAGGCACTCCGAGCTTTCCGTTCACAACAAACTGCTGATATACAGGCAAATCCTGAAACCTGTGTGGACATATGGCATCCAGCTTTGGGGCTGCACGAAAAAATCTAACATCAAGGTTATACAAACTTTCCAAAATAAGGTATTAAGGAGCATTGTAAATGCCCCCTGGTATGTGCGCAACGACGACCTCCATCGCGATCTTAAAATGGAAACCGTCAGCGAAGCGATCAAGCAACATGCTATTAAACACGAACATCGGCTTCATGGTCATACAAACCCCGAAGTTCTCCGTCTCCTAGACAGTACAAATGCCGTCCGGCGACTGGATAGAAAAAAACCCTACGAACTTGTGACTGACACAGTGTAGTGCGTGGGGTGTTCTCTTCTAGAGCGCAGCCATTGGGCTGCTAACTCTAAAAAGTGTAAATATTGTATGCATAGAAATTAGCTTGATGGGCACAAATGCTCAGTTGTTATGATATTGATATTTTTGATAAAATATATCGATTTGAAAAAAAAAAAAAAAAAAAAAAAAAAAACGAAACAGTAAAGTTCGAAATCGAAAAACTGAAGAAAAAAATAAAAAAAGCAAGTTTGGGAAAATTAGGTTTCCCCTGTTTTTGTTTGATAACTTTTCTCTTAGAAAACACGATTTCGTCGTCCCAATGGGCAACACTGGGAAGAGACGGCGATCCGAACAGCCCAATCAGCGAGCGTTCCCGCTGCACGTCTGTTTTCCCGGTTAGTTTTGAAATCAAAAATTTTGATTGTCTCCCAAAAATAACAGGAGACTTATTTTCCGAAATCAGCCCGATTTTCATCTATCCCACACCATTAACTATTCAGGAAAAATGTAAACAGAATTCGGTGAAATTCCTCATTACCCACCACTAGTCACGGGTATTTTCACGTTCATGCAAAATCCCCACACTTACGCATCAAATTCGTAGCAGTGATCCTCAACACCACACCGGGTATTTCCGGAGGCTATTACAGTAATTTTGTATGGAAACGAGTCCAATTTTTTCATTTTTTTCCTTTTGCCGAAAAATAGTGCTGACCTGAAGGAGATTGAAAAATTATCATAGTTACATCATTCTAATCCCATATTTTTTTGTTCTTGGCGAAGACTTTTTTTTCACTAAAGAATTGTGTCATCGTTCAACTCCTTGAAAACAAAGAAAAACACCACCTATTACTGAATTTAATTTGTTGGAAAGTCCAACGAAAGACGAAGACGAAACGATTAAGACTATGGTGGACGGCTCAAAAAAAAATAGAAAGAGATTGAACAAAGTGCAAGAAAAATAGAGACAGTCACTAAAGGTAAACCGCTGCAAATTATTACACAAAGGTTTATTATTTTTCTGTATAGATCACTCGACTGCAAAGCACACAGCTTTGCAATTGCAACTACCAATCAACCATATTTTCACTTAACAATCAAGTTTAATTTGAACAAATAAAGGCTTCACACTCGATTCGAAGAATTAAAGAGTTTTTACCTAGGTGCCAATAGTAGGAAATTTGATTACTGGTTGCTAAGGACGCAAAAATACTCGAAAAACGCTGCAAATTATTACACAGAGGTTTATTATTTTGTATAGATTACTCGTCTGCGAAGAACACGGCTTTGCCATAGTCACTACCTACCAACCATATGTATCTTCTTATGCATACCTATACTCTTGCCTTTATTTAAAGAGCTCTGGACCGCGGGTTCCAAAACCCCTTCCCTGCCAAGAGGTGGCAACGTTGCAAGGTGCTCACCTTGGGGTCTCAACTCACAACCCTTCACGGTCAAAACCCATCATCCCTCTTCCTTCTTCCTCTTCTATCAACATACAATTTAATTATTTATCGTTCGGTGAACATTTTTTGTAATTTAAATTCGTAACGTACTAATTATTCTGATGAAAATGAGTCCAAATTTCCTGTAATTCGGCGAAGAGGGCGTAATTCGTTTGGGTGGATTGGCCGGGAGAGGGCTGCTGAGTTTTAATCGTACCTGCCTCGAGTTTATACTCGATATGTTCAATTTTTCTCGCTGATCACGATTTTGGTGATGGGATGATCGAAATAATTTGTGAATCAAGTGTGCATTTGCAGAAGAGGGTAAACTGTTGGGGGGTTGAGGGGGTTCGCTGGCGGAGGGGTCGCGCAGGTATACCTCGACCTTCCGCTGGGGCTCGGATTCTTGCAGCGATGCCGAACCTTCGGGGCCTTCAAAAATCCCAGAGCTCTTTAAATAAAGGCAGGAGTATAGGTACTTTACAATCAAGTTCATCTTGAATAAATACACGCTTCACACCAAGTTCGAAACAATAGGGGCCTGTGGATGCCTTTATTACGAAATTTGAATACTGGTTGCTAAGGACGCAAGACAGATTACAACTCGAAGAAGTGAACAGCGATCGCATTTTGGTCAGCTAAAATTTGAACGGAGATTAGGCTCCTTCGTGAATCACACTCGCGTTTCTGGTTTATCGTAAGTCCAACCCTTAAGTTCTCATGAGGAGCGAACGGTTGGTCCTACAGTGCTCTGGGTGGTTTCATTCGATTTCAAAAACTCGATACTATTTCAAATTAATGAAAAACAATAACTTTATATCGTTTTTGAGCTAGGGCGTTTCGAACCTTATTTATCACGCCTTAGAAATGACTGACATCAACCAAAACCCTCTGGGCACAACTAGACCCCATATAACAAATTTCATCATAAACGGTCCATGAGAACTAAGGAAAGTCTCGCGTACGGCGGATGGACGGCAAAATTTGTATTCGATTTTTGGATTCTAAGTACCTTGAAACGTAAACCAACAAATTTTGAGGAGGGTTAACTTTTTTTCTTGGACGATTCCAAACGATCTTTATTGAAAATAATAAACCAAAAATCCAGGACTCTTGAAATAGAGCAGAAATGAAATATTTTCATTCCATTTTCGGATTTTACGTATTTTGATACGTAATACATTAAATTTTGAGGGGGTTAAAAATTATCTCTGGCTTGATTCTAAACGTTCATTGTTGAAAATCAAAGTTTACCAGAAAACACCATCGTGTTGGTGTTTATCAATTCGAAAAAACCAGCAAGATGATCGTAAAAAATATGTTTCCTATAGGGAACTTTATCGGTGGAACTCAATAATATTATAATTAATTTTTCACCCCTGATATTACAAGTTTGCAGTTACCCTACGTGAGGAAGCTATACAGCCCACGCTATTGGGAGACTCTTTATAACGATTCTGCAAGCCCGTCAATTTGAAACATTGTGACCGGTGATAGCCGTCCAGTTTCGTAGAAAATCGGGTCGAACGAGCTGTGTGATTGATTTACGTTCCTTTCAAACCGATTTTGAAGCGGGGGAAAGCATTTTTCGTCATGGCCGCATTGTAGGTCACTGTGACACTGGGACGGCGTTAACGTTGTAAAACCATAAAATAGAAAACTCGGGGTTGCAGTTTCACCGCTGCTACCGCTCCCTATTTTTTTTATGGGGGTTGCTCGAAATTTCTATACGAAAATGCTTTGAAAAAGAGGGGAAAGCATCACAAAAATATTATGCCAGTTGTGGAGTACAATAAAAAGAGAGTTTAGAAACCACAGTAGGTAGTTGAAATATTACAAGTCTCGTTTCACTTCCCGGTTCGTTTCAGGAGAAGAAAAATATGACCATACAGGAAGTTCTCTCTTTAGTAGTTGGTATGAAAGGGCCATCTAGTATACCCATTGCATCGAGTTCGAGATATTTGGGCATTTTTAGCATTATCGTTCCAAGGCAGGTAGAATGAGTAAGGTAGATAGGTATGGGCTTGAGCAATCATCATGGTTTCACTAGCTGAATAATGTTGATTTAACCATATTTTACATCCGTAAACGAAGATAACAAAAACATGCTTGATACCTTTTATAAAATGAATTCATTCTATCATTTGTATCGCTTTTTAGTCGTTTATTCTCTCAAAATTGTCCAAAGCACAAGTTTTAAATAAAACGCTGCAAATTATTTAGCACTAAACGCACACAGAGGTTTTTTTTTCTGAATAGATCACTCGCATGCAAAGAATACAGCTTTGATTAATTAGTAAGTACCAACTGTATCTTCGCTTCACAATCAAGTTTACTTTGAAGAACTAACTAAACATTTCACACTCTATTCGAAGAAATAAAGAGTTGTGGGTGCCTTCATTAGCAGATTTGATTACTGGTTGCTGAGGACGCGAAACTGAGTACTACTCGAAGAAATGAACAATGATCGTATTTTGGTCAGCTAAAATTTGAACGGAAATTAAACCTCTTTTGTGATTCACACTCTGATTTATCGTTAGTCCAACTCTTAAGCTCTCATAGGGAGTGAAAAATTGGTTCGATAGAGCTCAGGGTGGTTTCATTCGATTCTAAAAATACAATACTATTTTAAATGGATGAAAAAACAATATCTTTATATGAAAGTTTTCAATCTTGGGCATTTTCAGAATTTCAGCCCTTATTTTTCAACCGTTAGAAGTTACTGACATCAACCAAAAACTTCGGGGCACAACTAGGTACCAACAACCCAAATACAGCTTACCATATTTCGTCAAAATCGGTCCATGGTAACTAAGAAAAGTACCGCGGACGACGGAGGCCAACATTTTTATTCGATTTTTGGATTCTAAGTATCTTGAAACGAAAACCAAAAAATTTTGAGGGAGGGTTAAACAATTTTTTTCTTGGTTGATTCCAAAGGTTTACAATTGAAAACAATAAACCAAAATCAATCTGATGATTTTTACGATGATGTTTATAGCTTTCTAAATTAACATACATAAACACAATCAGCAGTAACTTGGCAGGAGTTTTTTTTTTTTTTGGTTGAGCAGTGTTTTTAAAGTGTTCTTAACGTGCAATTCGAAGTAGGTACCGGAGAAAATGAGAAAAATGTATCTCAAGGAATAATCGAAGTAGAGAGCTTCCCAAAAGCCGACCCCATTCCCGCTTGTGAGTCGGGTCAGTCGGGACGGATTTGGGTCAGCACCTGACTTCCACCCACGCGACATCCTGAAGGAGAAGATCGAGGTGAAAACGGATGTAGTTGGGAGTGAAGGGGTTAATGGACTTACACATCCAGGCCGTACCTCATATCAAACGAGTCGGGAAGTTGAAATGAACCGGATCATTCTAATTTCTCTAGCGATTTTCAATGCCACCGTGTCGACAGGAAATCGCGCTATTGAGTGTGCCGCTACAAGAAACTTTCATAGACCATCCTTGGGAGTGGGAGCATTGTTGTCTTTCTTGTTTATATCCATTTGGGAAACGATTAATTGAATAAGTAGCCCTAACATAAGTACAGCAATTTTTTTTTAAATTTCGTTTAAACCGTCAAATTCGTTTATACGTATTATAGACTCCTCAATCACGAGTCGTCAGATATTCTTCAAAATGAATCGATTTAAATCAAATCGATCTTTTAGAAAAGAATCTAAATATGCTATCGATTTTTAAATTAATCGATACTTTTCAAGCAAAAGTCTTACTGCAGTAGGTAATTACCAAACGCTGGAGCGAACTTTTAATGCCTTTGTATAAAAATGTTTACTTAAGGGGACACGGAACCCAAAAAATGATGAAAATTTCGATTTTTTTTTTTTTTTAATTGAAAATCATTCTTGAACATGCTGAGAATAGATTTAAACAAGAATTACCGAAAAATTCCGTCTCAAATGACGAGGAAATTAATTTTTGCGTACCTAGTGCAGCCCCGAAACTAACGAAACTAACCTACCAACCTGTTACACTATTTCAATGCAATACTGAAAAATCGATACTATAAATCGGAAGGCAAATATTGAATTGTCTTTGGTTGAACAACCAATAAGCAAAGACAATTCAAAATAATCGATAGTTTCATCTGCAAGCGCCTTCGTTTGTTCCCGCTCAACTTCAAATTGCTCTCCTGAATAGTTCACTTTTTCATGATGAATGTTCCTTTTTCTCAGGAACTGCTAATCCTATCCTCTATTTCTTTTTTTTTTTTTTTAATGAAAGAAGACACCTGAACGAAGGCTGTACCGGATCCTTTTACCAATTTTCCAATTCCAACTATTCCAAAAAGAGTAACGAAGGTAGAAAATAATTCTATTTTATAAAACAGAATCTCAAATAAAAATTATTTAAGATAATCTAAAAAGGATCCGGCCCAGGCAAGATGAGAATATATCCTACAAACCAAAAAAAAAAAAAATTAGAAGATTCGGTTGAACAGGGACTGAGAAAAATGTACCAGAAAACACCTCTATTTCAAATAATCAACTATTACTATCTTTCATGTTGATTTTTAACATTTAATAATGATCAACAGGAGGTTTAATATAAACAAAATTTTAAAAAATTTAGTTGGAGGAAAACCTCTATAATAAAAAAACGGACCGACCTCAAAACTGATGGTGGCATCCCACTAAAAAGGAAAAAATAATAATGACAACTTATTCACATAGGTTGGTACGCATTGAAGTCGCACCCGTGCCCGTGCCCATCTGTAGACACTAACATAAGCAAGTAGATTCCACTTCCATCTCGTTAGTATTACGCCATGCGAACGGTTTGTCCTACAGGGCTCCACGTGGTCTCAAAAAATTCTATACTATCTTAAATTGATGGGAAAACAGTACATTTACATAAAAATGTTTTGAGTAGTGCGTTTTCAAAATTTCAACCCATAGAAGTGATCAACATCAACCAAAATCTTCGGGGCACAACTAGACCCCAAATGGAGCCTTAATACTAAATTTCTCAAAATCGGTCAATTCTAAGTGAGGAAAATGCCGCGTATGGTGTACGGCGGACGGACGGCCAAATTTGTATTCGATTTTTGGATTCTACGTACCTAGAAACGTAAACCAACAATTTTTTTGCTTGGACAATTCCAAACGTTCATTATTGAAAATAATAAACCACAATTCCTCTCTATAGGAAGTATTGATGACGGACCGAATGTTCCGTTACTTATTCGCAACATGAGAGAAAACGAGGCCACCCCTTTTCTCCCTGAATATTCCACATCATAAATCCCAAAGACGTCGCATAACCCTTTGTACCTTCCCTTGTCCTGCCGACCCATGAAAAGGGGATCGCTGAACTTTCGACAATGCAGTTTCGAACCTACTCAATGCCATAAATTTTGCAGGAGTCACAACAAATGGAAAACACTGGCTGAGTCTACGAACGTTTTTCGGAAGGGGTAAAGAAGGTGCCGTTAGGCCGTTTAGCGATATCTTACTGTACCCTGGGGGCTTGTAATTTCGGGCGAACGGCTACTCAACCGAAGGACCGTTGGTATTTCGCAAAAATGTGCTGTTATATTGTTGTGTCACGAGGGTGACGTACGAGTCGTCAATAACGTAGGAGAGAAACTAGAATAGCCCACAAACTACGAGACTACCTACGCTTTTCTCTACAAATGGTTTACACTACCTACTCGCAAAAACAGTACTTGACGGTAATGTGGAATTTTCGTAGTTACATCTTTCACATTTCTCCAAATTATGTGACGGGTCGGAAATTACCAGAAAATTTCTGGTAATACAGGAATTAACTTGATATCCATTTAATGGGTGTCAAACAGGGGATGGAAAAACAGCGAAAATATTGGGAAATTCGATTACTGGTTGTTAAGGACGCAGAACTGAGTACAACTCGAAAAAACGAACAACAATCGCATTTTGGACAGCTAAAATTTGAACGGAGATTAGGCCTCTTTTGCGATTCACGCGCGTGTTTCTGATTTATCATAAGTCCGACCCTTAAGTTCTCTTAACAAATTCCAACCAGTTTATCCTACAAAGCACCTGCTGGTCTCAACAAATTCAATAATATTTAAAATTGGAGAAAAAGCTATACTTTTATTTCGATAGTTTTCGAGCTAGGGCGCTCTTGAAATTTTCAACTTAATTTTCACCCCTTAGAAGTGACTGACATCAACCAAAAGCTTCTAGGCACAACTAGACCCCAAATGGAGCCCATACACCAAATTTCATCAAAATCGGTACGTGGTAACTGAGGAAAGTACGACGGACGGACGGAAAAAGTTTTACTCGATTTTTGGATTCTACGTACCTTGAAACGTAAACCATCAAGTTTTGAGGGGGTGTTAAAATTTTTTTTTCTTGGTCGATTCCAAAGGTTCATTATTGAAAATAATAAACCAAAATTTGGCCGTCGTCCGCCGTACGCGGCACTTTTGCCACTTAGCATTGACCGATTGGTATGTGGGCTCCTTCTGGGGTCTAGTTGTGCCCCGAAGATTTTGGTTGAGGTAGGTCACTTCTAAGGGTTCCAAAATCAATTTTGAAATTTTGAAAACGCCCTAACTCAAAAAATTTCGATATAAAGGTATTGTTTTTCCTTCAATTTAAGATTCTATAGAATTTTTAGAATTTTTTGAGACCACCCGGAGCTCTATAGGACAAACCGTTCGCTCACTACGAGAATTTAAAGTTTGAACGTACGATAAATCAGAAACACGAGTGTGAATCGCAAAAGAGGCCTAATCTCCGTTCAAATTTTAGCTGACCGATATGCGATTGATGTTTTTAACACAGAATGTGTTTTTGCGATGACCTACCGAAAAAAAATCGTCACGAAAAAGCGACAGAAAAAACCGTTACGCGCCTTTTATAATGATTTTTACGTGCAACCAAGCCGTTGGTAAGGAAATAGAACTCCCGCAGTGTTCATTGCACAGAAATTGTTCACTATTCGTTGGAAAGCTCTCAATTTATATAGTATTTTTCTTGTAGTTACATATTTATTTATATAACATTTATAGGGTTTTAGACCAAATTAATGTCTAACAATTATTTATTTTATTATTGCCAAAGACTCCACATTTATTATTGTTGTTTTTTATTTAACGGATGACTAGCATCGCAAAAACACATTCTGTGTTCCTATGATTTCATACAGAGTATGGAAAAAGAAATAAACCGGGGGGTGCAGGGGGGCAGAGCCCCCCGCCGAGGCGCAAAGCGCCGAGTTCTTCATGTTGGATGGTTGGTGGCACTGCAGACGAGTGATCTATATAAAAATAATAAACCGTTGTGAAATAATTTGCAGCGTTTTTTTCTTCGACGCGGAAAACTATCTAGTTGTGCACTACGGCGCCGGAATTTCGAATTTTGCCTTTTAAGGGAGAGAAAGGGGGGGTTAATGTTTAAAAAACGTGCGTTTGCGGGCATAATCTTGTAAACTCTGCCCAGGCCTCATTGAGGAATTTCACCATGTCGGAATTTCCTATTTTTGACCCCAAAATCGGATTCAGCGCCTCGAAAAACCCCCTAGGGCAAACTTTCAACCCGAACTTCCTAATTTACGAATAAACAAAATAGTGTAGAAAATACGAATGTTTAAAAAAACCGGGAAAATGACGTCACCCAAGCTTGGAAATTGAGGAAAAATTCTCATTATACCTCCGGATTTCCATGAATTATTCTCTGTACCACCATGGAACTAATAGTGATGCCACCATGGTGCCAGGACATGGTGCCATGATGCCATAAACCGCTTATTTCGTGTTTTTTTTTTTTTTTTTTTTTTTTTTTTTTTGTGTGTTTCACCTTGAATACGGATGTGAACTGCCTACCAAAACTAACAGATGAAAGTTCAATGTTACGACGTATTTCCGCTTTGGTGCCAGACCGACACCATTGGAGGGGGGGGGGGGGGGGGTGAACTCGAATTCGCATGTTGGGTATCGTAGATCGTGGATTTTAAAATGCTCTTCAGATTCGAGGCTCCCATGCCGCTAGAAATGTTAAGGTGGATAATGGTGGGGGGGGGGGGTGGATCACTATTTCTTGCCTAAAGTAATAAATAAATTACATAGAATGAAACAGTTTTATCACTTAACAACTGGTTAAACTGATCTAATGCTTATCCAATGGGACGTTCCCTGGAATGCATGCATTACTAAACAATATGTTTTATCCTGGTCACCTATTTGGAAGTAGAAACTACCAGAATTCAGGTACCACTGAATCAGAGCGAGAAGTGCGAAATTGATGGATTGTGCGTGATGAGAGGCGGCGCATGGGATATGTATCGAGCCCAAGGAGCCGTCCTTGGGAGATCACCAACTGGGTTATTGTCTAGGGCTTCTGCCCCGCTAGTCCTGCCTACTCTCAGCTGACCATGACACAGTGCCGGCTCAGTCTTTCCACCGCCGCATCATCTGCCCCTTCCTGCCATCTATCTAGTTTGTCTAGCAACCTTCGACCTCCTCTCACTTCCTATTCCGCCTTTAATTCGGGGAACTGAATGGACGAGTGATATTTGCGAATATCGTGCGTGCGCAGCCATCTGAGGGGAAAAACGTCTGCCAAGTGGGTGTGGCACATAGCTTCCTCGTATCCATAACCGGATTATATAGATGATCCGATACATAGTAGTTAATCTCAAAAAACCAATGTCTAAGTACCTTCCACTACCCTCATAGGGGAACATCTACACGCTAATCTGGACAATCCTAGAAAATTTCATCAAATTCGGATGAAAAATAAGTGAGTAGATGTATGTGATTGGCTGAAAAAAATACTTAGCCTCGGCTGGGATTCGAACCCGCGACCCCTGGGGGACAGTTGAAGTTATGGCCGTTACAAGGAATTCACGTTTGCGCATGCGCAGTCGCTTCTATCAGTCCGGGGATGATGATTTTCATAGGGGACTATCTACAACCTAATCCACATAATCCCTGAAAATTTCATCGAAATCAGGTAGAAAATGTGGAAGTTATGGCCGTTACAAGGAAATTAACGTTTGCGCATGCGCAGTCGCTTCTATCAGTCCGAAGATGATGATTTTCATAGGGGACCATCTAAATACTAATCTGTAACATCCCGGAAAATTTCATTGAAATCGGATGGAAAATGTAGAAGTCATGGCCGTTACAAGGAATTCACGTTTGCGCATGCGCAGTCGCTTCTATCAGTCCGAGGATGATGATTTTCATAGGGGACCGTCTACACACCAACCCGCACAATCCCTGAAAATTTCATAGAAATCGGACAATAACTTCGTATAGTCATGCGCGTAACAAGGAATTCATGACAGACAGACAGACACACATACACGGAACCAAAATTGTTCAGAAAGGTCTAAAACGCAAAACGCGAGTGAAAATTTTGATTTTGGAGAACTTTTTTTTTCGTCCTTGAAAAGTGAAAACAAAGCTTCCGCTACCTTGGTAGACTCGGAAGCAAAATTCTTACACACGGTTTATTATTTCTCTGTAAAGATCACCCGTCTGCGATGAACCATTCATATATAGCATTATCAAACTGAATTAAACCTTTAGCAAACTGAATTAATCCTTTCGCAAACTGAATTAAACTTTTCACAATTTGATTTAAACTTTTTGCAAACTGAATCAAACCTTTCACAATTAGAATTAAACTTTTCTCAAACTGGATTAACCCTTTCACAATTGGAATAAAACCTTTCGCAAACTGAATTTACAACTGAACCTTTCATAATATTAATCCTCTGCACCAAACATGATCAGAGGACATAAGAGTGAGTGAAGTCCTCAAGACAATACCTTATCTGTGGGCGGTCAATATTATCGTATAAGTACGATAGAAAACTCTATTCTTCTTTCTTTAACTTTTTGCTTTTTTTTATTAAGCTCAAACTTTTTTCTTACGATTGCAACCATACAACAATCTCCAAACATACCTCATCACATGAACACTAATTTAGGGCCAAAATATCACATGACGAAATTAAACTCTGAAATATTAAATTTTGATGCCAAATAAAATCATAATCAATAAATAAATCTCGCTTTCGCGACACTCCAGCCCAAAGAAGTGCCTTCAAGTAGCTTGTTAGTGCTTGGTTTCTTCAATTTCAAGAGAATACTGACGGGTGGTGCAATGAAGGAGTTGTCCTTGAGAAAGGACTATTGTCCATTGTCCTTTGATCATCTAATTTCTTCCTCTGCTTCTTCCAATCTGGACGCTGATATTTTGCTTGGATATTCCTTGATTTCATCATATTTCTTTGTAAGTAGATCCTCTCAAGATAACGAATGTTTGAACTCCTGTCTTTGTTTAAATTTTCAATCTCCGGTTGAAGATTAAATTTTTTGCCCTTCAACTCTTCGTTAATTTCATGTTCAACTATTGTTGCCACTTTTATTTTATCAGGAATTACAGCTGCTCTGATTTTTTTCAATTGTTCTATCTTCCGTTTCCAAACAATATGCCTGTTTCTGTTTGTGTTTGTTAGTAACTTGATTGGTGATTCCTGCCTCTTCAAAAAATTCCGTTGCTTCGGACACCAATGTTCTTCTTTCTTCAGAATCATTTGAATTTCTTTGAGAGAGGCTGTTTGTCTCGGGATCATGATTTTCAGATTCTTCAAACAGAGTTGACAAAACTTCCTCACACAACCAGTCCTCTAATTCCGAATTTATTTTCTCCTCTTCAAGTCCTTTCCTTAGCAAGGCTGCATTGCTGTCCAGCTCCTCGATCATCATTTTAAATTTAAGTTCCTCTCTTCTTCGTTTCAGGTCTGCTTTCTTCTTTTCTAAAAACACTCTTTTGTATCCTATCTCGAACTCTGGAGTCGTTGTATCACAACATTTCCTTCCACACTCTTCTTCCAACTCCTTCACCATCTTCTCTAAATATTTGACGCTTTGAATCTCACAATTCACTCGATAACTGTACGTCTTTCTTTCATCGTTCAACATTCTTGTAGTCTTGTTTCTTCGCACTTCTTTATCTTTCTTCAATGAATCGAAACCACGCTCTGTTTACCAATTTTCTATCGTATAAGTACAATAGAAAACTCTAATCTTCTTTCTTTAACTTTTTTCCTTTTTTATTCAGCTCATAAACTTTTACAATTGCAACCATACAACAATCTCCAAACATACCTCATCACATGAACACTAATTTAGGAACATGAATATTAAATTTTGATGCCAAATAAAATCATAATCAATAAATAAATCTCGCTTTCGCGACAAATATCTCCCCCGTGGATGGTCAATTACTCCCCTATGGTCTGGCAAACTTTTTTTGACCTTCACTTTGTAGAGTCACCCTTCCCTTCCCGTCAACATTCTCGTCATAAAAGTGTCCGTAGGTTTCTTCTATTTTTTTTTTTTTTTTTTTTTTTTTGTTTGGTTTTGTGAGGAACATTGTTGTGGTGAGTATTGCTGAATATTGCTGAGTATTGTGAGTATTGCTGAACGCTCGAAAGAGGGACGGTCGAATTCCTTGAAAATCCCGTTGAAAATGGACATGAATCTCGTACTTCCTGCTGCAGCTACAGGCCAACCCCTCCACTGACCTACTTACCCCTTTCTTGAAAAATCGGACTATTCATGTGATAGTTTACTTTAGAACATTGACTTATATATGGATAGTTTAACGTGATTATTTATTAGTATTTTTGTTTATTAAAAATTTATTAAATTGTTTGTTTATTGCGAAAAGTTTAATTCAGTATGCGAAAGGTTTAATTCTATTTGTGAAAGGGCTAATTCTAATTGCGAAAGGTTTAATTAAGTTTGCGAAGAGTTTAAATCAAATTGCAAAAAGTTTAATTCAGTTTGCGAAAGGATTAATTCAGTTTGCTAAAGGTTTAATTCAGTTTGTTAAAGGTTTAATTCAGTTTGCTAATGCTATATACCTACTATGTATTTATCTAGTATATATCTATGCGAAGAACACGGCATTTCCATTACCTAGGACATTGCGCTTTTCCAAAAAAGGTAGAGGTATCCATGCAAAACATGAAAGGTTCTTTTTAAATGGTAGGGCGATAGAGGTACATAGAATACATACCATAGCTGGGAGTATCATTTACTCCGTCCCTTCATTGGCAACCTCATTTAACTAATAAGAAAGCAGCTGTCAATTTAAGCAGCGCTTGGAAAAATTTCAAGAATCAAGATAATCTCTTTTGAAAAAATTTGAACGTTTTTAATGCTACTGCGCGTTGCGTGATAGGGTATGCTTGTCAGGTATGGGGTTTTATGAGATAATTCTAAAGGATTCTACATACCTTGGAACGTAAACCATCACATATTGAGGAAGTGGGGGGGCAACTTTTTTCTTGCTCTATTTCAAAAGTTCATTGTTGAAAATAAACCAAATTTGATGGTTCCTCCTTAGTCCACCAAGGTTTCCTATCAAATTTATTGTTATCAAATGGTTGGTGACCACTGCGCATGTATCAATGTGAAACCCTTTTCAAACTTTTACAATTTTTATTCGTTTTCGACTGATTTCATCGTCACCTGATAGAGATAAAGGTACTTATAGATTGAAGTTTGAGAGATTATCTACTATATAATACTATACAGGGTGTCTACACTTTGGATGGGCATAACTTCAGGGTTCGATTCTACAAGGTATTTCCTCAAGATGGCTTGACGATTTTGGTATCATTTTCTATGTAATTTTTTACGCTGAATCAAATAGTGTTACTTCCAAATGATTCCGACTGCTAGAAAGTGGATTTTTCGAAGAAAACCTTCGTTTTTAGTACATAAAATACGCATTATTCGTAGATAAGGTAGTGAGCATGAAGTAACACCTTTCTACTCAACAAAAACTTCAATCAGCTAGAAATTCGGTGTTTTATTGAGTAGAAAGGTGTTACTTCATGCTCACTACCATATCACGAATAATGCGTATTTTATGTACTAAAAACGAAGGTTTTCTTCGAAAAATCCACTTTCTAGCAGTAGGAATCATTCGGAAGTATCACTTTTGGATTCAGCGTAAAAAATCACATAGGAAGTGATACCAAACTCGCCAAGCCGTCTTGAGGTCGAGGGGGCCATAAACCGCTTGAAACACTGGATTTGCATGTAAAACACACGTTTTTAGACATTCAAACTTCATTTACTCTTCCAATTTGAATGTTAATAAGAAAAATTGATAGACCGTTGGAAAGCTGACAATTTGAGCATGTTTTCTCCGAAGAGCGCCCATCGAAATGGGCAGGGATTTAGAGAGAAAACTTTGGTCGAAGAAAGTCAAGTTTAGAAAAATGTGTAAAGTTGGCTTTTTGACTTGATTTTATGGAACTATTTGATTGCTGAAATATTCTGATTTTGCACCAGGTAGCTTAGGAATTTAACGCTCTTTCTAACGGTGAAGTCAGAATAGAATTTTCAGGAGAAATAAGGGAGTTATGACCACATCAGTGCCGTAAGGTCGAAAACGCGAAGAAAAACTTTAAAGTGAAAAAAAAGGAATTTGGAGTGGGTTAAAAGAAAATTGCTAGGAGACATTTTTTGTTGGAAATACCTTGTAGAATCGAACCCTGAAGTTATGCCCATCCAAAGTGTAGACACCCTGTATAATCGGCCCATGTGCCACTCCCACTTGGCAGACTTTTTTTACTACCTATTTGACCTCTGCTTATAATGAAGAAAAAAAATATTCGCTCTTATTTTACGAATTAAGTAATATTGATGTTGCATCCAAATATGGATACGTTTCTCAAAATAATTTATTTTGGGCATTCAGTAAAACAAAAAAAAGATAATTTCGCTCCATAAGAGTACTATATTGGGGTACTTTCTTCAAACCTTAGTAGATACTTTCCTATGGACTTAGCAGTGAGCTGAAACCTACATAACAAAGAACGGGTTACGTGCGTTATGAAGAACCTACCTCGAATATCAATCGATGGAGAACTGTGTTGGAACCTTCCCAAACCACTTGTCATGCATGTTGTGCAAGAACCACTCGCACAGCGGGAAAGAAGGGACCGCCGAAAATCGCGAGTCTCGACCTTGGAAGTTGGCTCAACCGTTGACCTACAACTCGGATCTTGACATCTAAAAAAAGAGAGAGAGAAGAAAAAAGTTCGCGAACGTTTTCAGCGCGATTGCCAAATTCACCTTGACAAGTGGTAGAGAGTGGACGATCCTCAAGTAAAGCACTTCAGGGTTTCTGAAGAGGTGATGTGGGCGCTAAGTATGGGATTATGAAGCCAAATGTGTTCGGAGGGGGTTCGCGAATCTTCAGTATGGGCCAGCAGGCGTTGGTGTCGTAATTTCGCCTGTTGACTCAACATGTGGTCACTTGATATGTCTTGGTTGAAGTATCAGAACATCATCGACCTTGCGTGAGCCGTGATAAACCTGGTCGAATTGAGGGCACCTACATTTGAATGAAGTCGTTCAGAGCAGGGCCTCTTCCCAAACGATGAAACTTGTGAACTGTTGAGGAAATAATGAAGATCGCTTTTTTGAATTTATTGATTATCGTTCTTACGAAGGTAGAACGACTGCCAAGTGGGTGAGGCACATAGCTTCCCCGTAACCCGATAGTGTTGTGTATAAGAGGTGCAATGGAATGGGGTGAAATTAATTAAATGTTTAAGAACATTAAAGAGCTCGGGTTTATTAGAACACTTGGAAGTACATCGCGAACATAGCATGGATATGATAATGGCATGCGTGGATACTCTACGGTTGACTGGTTTTAGGCTAGTACATTGTGGAATGTCCATTTACTTGTGGGCAATAACACCCCCCTTAAATGGAAATTCCCTTAAAATTTGGGAAAAATAGTTGAATTGACAATAGGTACATACGAGCAATGTTACATCAGTCTTTTAACAGTATAGACAGTCTGAAAACTCTCTAGGAAAAAATTCAATTTCAAAATATACAAAACATTTCAACATTCAAAGCATAAAATTCAATTTTCCAAACCAAAGGCTGCTACACATTTATCATGATTCAATCTTAAAAGAGGTTTGGTTAAAATATCTGCAGGCATTGACGCTGATGGCATGTATTCAACAACAACGTTACCTTTTTCAATATGTTCCTTAATAAAATGATATTTTAAATCAATGTGCTTTGACTTGTTGCTTATAATGGGATTTTTTCCAATTGCTATTGCTCCCATATTGTCACAAAAAAATTTTATGGAATTATTTTTGAAATTAGGATCAAATTCGCCAATTAATTTTTGAAGCCAAAGAGCTTCTTGAACAGTATTGGATAGAGCCATATACTCAGCCTCTGTAGAGGAAAGTGCAATAGTTGGCTGTTTTTTACTACTCCACGAAATAAGAGCTCCTTGTAATTTAAAACATGATCCTGTTACTGAATGTCTATCATTTATGATGTTGCCCCAGTCTGAGTCAGTGAAACCTAGCAGTTTGTCGTTACCATCTTTCCTATATTCCAATTTGAGGTCCAAAGAACCTTTGACATAGCGCAGAAGGCGCTTGACTGCGTTCCAATGACACCTAGAGAAGTTCTTATTGAACCTACTCAAAAAACTGACACTGTGAGCCAAGTATGGTCTTGAAATTTGTGCAGCATATAGGAGTGAGCCGATAGCTTCTTGGTATGGTATCTTGCTGAGGATTTCTTCATCGCGTTCGGTCTCTTCTGGGAACTTGATAGATGGATCCATGGGTGTTGAAACTGGATTTGCATCAGTTAGACAGAATTTTTCCAAAAGTCTCTTGAGATACTCAGTTTGGTCTATTTGTACAATTCCTTCTTCAGGGTTCTGAGCTATCCGCATTCCCAATGCATGGGTAGCGGTGCCTAAATCCTTCATTTCGAAGTGGTTTATTAGGTTTTGTTTGATGTTTTCCTTCAATTTTGGATCATCGTAGAACACAAGAAGATCGTCGACCCAATCGAATTTTCACTTTCGCGGTCCGTTTCACTGGGCACATTGACCTGTTGTGTATAAGAGGTGCAATGGAATGGGGTGAAATTAATTAAATGTTTAAGAACATTAAAGAGCTCGGGTTTATTAGAACACTTGGAAGTACATCGCGAACATAGCATGGATATGATAATGGCATGCGTGGATACTCTACGGTTGACTGGTTTTAGGCTAGTACATTGTGGAATGTCCATTTACTTGTGGGCAATAACAGATAGTATAGATTATCCGATGCTCAATAGTTAATCGCGTTCCATCAATCTCTAAGTACCACCAGCCTCATACCATCTGCTCATACCATCCCGCACAATCCCTGAAAAATCCCAACGAATTCAGGAGAAAAATGTAGACGTTATGGATGTTACAAGGTTTTTACGTTTGCGCAAGCGCAAAGGCTACTATCGTTCCGGAGGAGATAATATTCATAGGGGACCATCAACATGTTAACCCGTCCAATCAATGAAAATTTCGTCGAAATCGGACAATAACTTCGTATAGTTTTGCCCGTTACAAGGATTTGGGAACATAAAACTTCACGATAGACACAAAACTTAACTTGTTCAGGAAGATCTAAAACGTGAAACGCGGGTAAAAATTTTGATTTAGGATTTTTTTAACCTTGAAAAGTGAAAACAATGTTTCCGCTACCTTGGTACATTCGGAAGCAAAACGTCTGCCAAGTTTCTTGGGGTTTGTTGTTCTTTCACACACACACTTCTCTCACCACATCAATATAGAACATCAGCTCATTCCTTGCTTCATATCCTTTCGCAGAAAAATCGGTGAATTGGCCCAGGAAAAACCGGAAAAACTTCGAGATCAATTAACTTACACGTGAATTTCTCCCGTGCTGATGGCTAAATTTTGTTGGTTTGGCTTTGGGCTCTAAAAGAATGCACATTGATTTCAACGTGATCCGACCAATAGATGCTACGGGACATGCAAAAAACTAAAAAAAGGTCTGCCGAGTGGGTGTGGCACATAGCTTCATTGCATTCATTACCCGATTTCATAGATGATCCGATGCATAGGATCAAACTCAAAACTCAAAACTTCTCAATCTCCAAGTACCTCACACTAAACTCATAGGGGACCGTCCACACGTCAACGCGCACAATCTTTGCAAATTTCATCAAATTCGGATAGATAATGTAGAAGTTATGGCTGTTGCAAGGATTTCACGTTTGCTATTGCGCAGTGGCTACTGTTGATTTGGGAGCGATGGTTTTCATAGGGGACTATTTACAAGCCGATCCGCACAATTCAAGAAAATTTCATCGAAATTGGACGATAACTTCGTATAGTTTCGCTTTGCTAGTTACAAGAATTTCATGAGAGAAAGACACAACAATGCTTCCGCTACCTCGGTAGACTCTGAAGTGACTCTGAACGACTTCATAATCGTGATTGGGAAAATCAAGTTTCGTTATGATTTTCATAGGAGCAAACTAATTTCACGCCTACGACAGTGAACAGATGATGATTGTTGATTTCCTTAATAACGTAAGAATGAGAAGAAGTAACTTTTATACCTTAAAACTACCGAAAGTCCGTCACTCTTTCGGAAAAATGTCGACAACCTATAGAGGAAACGTATAAATAGAGACTATGATAGGATAATTTACGAGCACTTAACTCAATTGTAAATACAAATCGAACAAAATTTAAGAAAGTAAAAAAGCAATATGTAACAAAATAAATAAAATATATGATTATTTGAATGTATGAACGGAGAAATATGTATACGCTGCCTATTAAATAAGATGATAACACTGTACTAAAACTAGAAGTAAAACACGCATTTAAAAAATATATTATTATGAGTACCTATGATACACACAAAACTAAGAACCATCCAACTCCACACTGGGCTACGGCTACGACTATCCAGTGTGCTCCCAACTAAGGACGCTAATTATAATTTAACCCATTAGGGCCCAGCGGGCTAGTAGCGGAACGGCAAACCTGGTCTCACAATTCTCCCAATTCCTGGTGTAATTTTGATTGTGTTGTTTACTTTTTGGTCTTACAAGCTACCTAGATTCCCTACTATGTTAATAGTGCATTCAGTTTGAATGAATCAGTTGCTCAGTGTGGTTTATTCAGTCGCCAAGATGAGTGACAATCTGGTCGTTGATGGGCTGCGGCAGTTATTGCCATAAGTGCTTCAAATTTTTATTTTGACGGTATTTCTTTGCATAGTTTTAGATTACGGTTGTTACCCAACGAGAACAGTTCATAACTGAGTAAATATCTCATAGTAGCTCCGTGAAAAACTGAGCTATATCATGGTGTTCCCAAATTAGCCCTCTGGGCACTTGGCGACACTTTCGTATACACGTAGTCATCATAAGCATGCCGTGAATTATTCCATCAGATTTGATATTTGATCGATTTTTATTTGAGATGACATTCTTTCGTTCATTATTACCATCTGATGATTTTTACAATCTTATAATTTCTTATATATTTCATTCTTTGTAGACCGGAGTGAACCTCCAAGACGCGATCAACCCTTCGTTGGGGAATAATGAAGTATATGAACCAAACTCAGTTGAAATAAATTCAAAATACCCGCCAATTTCTGTTGAAGAATTTAAATGTTTTGTGGATATTTCAATCCTCAGAGATTTATTGTTCTCCCTCAAAACCCCTTTTACTAGGAACCATTGCCGGACATGTGCACGCTTCTTGCAGCGTTGGCATAAGAAACAAGAAATGGTGATATTTTCCTTGGGGATAGACGCATCTACCCAAAAAGGGTGGATATTGTCATAGAAGAGTTCTAAAGTTTCTCAATTACAGTTCAGACGGAATGGGGTATTTCAGGCAATTTTTTTAGATTTTTTTTTTTTTTTTTTTTTCAAAAGAGCATGGCCCTGACGTTTTTGATAAGCTGTGCTGTCGCCCGGAGACATCCACTGACTTCTGGAAGATTTATTTCTACATCTAAGGTCAGCGATGCAATGATGATATAGACCACCACATTTTTTTACAGAGGGGAAGAAAATTAAGAGATACGCAGGAATTGACTGCCCTGCTTGATTATGCGCCATGTGTGCTCAAGATGTTCATGCAGGGAATGTGCATTGACTATTCCGATACATTCCATTCAAAATTTTTGAAACCAAAAATTTTTGCCCAGTTTTTTTAATTTATTCGACCAAATTTACGGTTTTCAACTTTTTTGACGGTTTTTTGGTTTTACATACTTCAATAAACTGTTAAAAAATGATCGTTCTTGACTGCTAGTGCTGAGTGCCCAGAGGGCTAATTTGGGCACACCCCTTCATACCACCTTTTGGCACGCCGAAATTCTTAATATTATTTTTCCAGTGCTTCTAGACGTAATATGAGGCATCTTACCAAGTTTCACCAGAAATTTTAGAAAAAAATAATTACGGTCACTAATGGGTTAACCCATTTGAAATATATATACTAATGATATGTTACACAACACGACGTTGGCTCTACCTGAGCAAATATACAAATGACATTATTAAAGAAAACACAAATCTGACGCACAAAACAACTAAATATTTTCGATATTTCGGTTTTTCACCTTTTTCAAAATACACAAGAAAATAAATAATGAGTTAGAATGGGTTTCAAATGTTGGTGTGGCACCTTGGATTCTTCGGAACTAATTTTTCTTGATGGATTATCTTTTAGGAATTTAGGAATCGGTGGATTATCTTTTAGGAATTCAATGTGGCTGGTGCCACCTTCTTTGCAAAATACTCTATTCTTTAGAACCAAAAGCTCATTTGATCCATCTTGTTCACTCTTGAATGTTAGGACTGTAAAAGCCAACCTTCCATCTCTTGTCTACCTGGTGTGTGTATAAGGGCAGCCCCATCATCCCATCTAGCCAAAATTTCCAACTTGTTAACTTGTTCTTCCTATACCTACCATCGACGATCTTTTAACGGTTCGGGGCCAGGTCGTTCATCCTGTCCACGAAAACCCACATTTATTATTTTGTTTTGCTTTTGAAGCGTATTAGTTTCAACTAATAACCAATAAAGCATTTTGATTTTATTTGATATTTGATCAGAACTTTACTGAGCTTCAGCACTAATGGAGAAGCTGATGTTTTCCCCAAAATTTGTTGAAAGAAACCCTGCTTGCTGTTCGTACCATTCACGCCATAGGTACTAGTCGGACACAAAAACCAGGTTGTTAAAGAAGACATGCATATAGTGAAGAAGATCTGAACCATGGATTGTAAATCTTGGAAAGGTAAAGTAAAACTGGAACGTGACCTGATTTCCAGAGCCTGTGTGAAGGTAGAGACGGGCCGACGAGGCCCTAAACCTCGGAACAGGGCGTGCGATTAGACACGCTTTCACCCTCCTCTTTTTGCTGTCGCTCTGGGAGGTACATCTCAAATGATATACCCTAAAGAACGTACGTTTACTTCATTTATCAATTTCCCGTGAATAAATACTCGAGTTTACAACAGCAAAAATAGGTCTGCCAAGTGAGTGAGGCACACAGCATTGGTCCAGAGCAAGTCAGGGCTAACTCCAAAAAAAGGCGTTTTTGAGTTTTTTGCATGAATCATCTCCAAATTTCGTATAATTTCACTGTGCAAGACCGCTTCACCTAAAACTAAGTGGATCTCTACTAGATTGCGCGCAGGTTGGCGGGATATCTCAGAGTTTTTGAGTGAGGTTGGTGCAAGAGGGGATAAGTCAGTTGATCCGCGTTTGTCCTGAGGTAAGTGCAATGTTGAAATAATTACGTGATACAGCAACAAAATAACCTGTTACAGAGTGGACCTGGAGTGAGGTGGAGTTTTGTTAGTGCAAAAATGATGTGATGGCGCTGAAGAAACCGGAAATATTTCCATGCACGTGAGGAATAACTTGCATTTTTCCCATTTATTGGTTCATTGGTAAATGATCTGGCTGTAAGGAGGGATAAACCCTACAGGCATCCGATAGGAGGGTTCTTTGAGATGATCCCCTCAAATTTTCAACTTGAATTACCCGGCAAGTGGGTATCATAAAAAGAAGAAAGCAGAAACTTTAAACGGCTCTCCTGAAAATTTGGGTTTTTTGAGATAACTCTCTTGCTCTACAAAAAAACGATAGCAGACGATAGCTTCCTCGTATCCATAACCCGATTGTACAGATGATCCGATGATATGCAGCTAATCTCAAAACATCAATCTCCAAGTACCTTGTAACGCCCTAACAGGGGATAATCTACTCAGTCAGCCCGCACAATCTCTGAAGATTTCACCGAATTCGGGGAGAATATTGCCAGGAATAGTAGAAACAGTATTCTTCATAGATACTATTTATACTTGTCTAATAAAATAAGAGTTTGATTTGGATTCCAACAAGTGTGTTTGATCTCAAATTCGCAGAATCATTACATTGGTGGCAGCGGTGGGATGCAGAGGGAGTTTTGTGATTTTTATTACTTTGGTGGTCGTGAACCGAAGAGAGGGGATAGGAAAGCAAAAGCTCGGCCAAGATCAAGAAAATCGACAGTTGATCCTTTAACCAAATATTTTTTGGTGGATGAGGAAGATGAAAAACGCAGGTGCAGGGAGTGCGGAATACTATTTTTCCATCTTGTGTCGTGCCCGCTAAACTTTGAAGCAGCTAGAGAGTTAGCAGAGTATGCCCTTATGGAAAGTGAACGAAAAGAAAATCATGAACTGGAGAATTTGAACTTGACGACCAACAATGACATGTGGTTACTTGGAAATATCATATTGCCAAACCTCATTGATAACAGTTTTGGTTGTGGTAACGAACCTGACTTTGAATTAAACGTGGTGTGTGATGAGAAAGATGTGTCAAGTAGACCAATCGATACGGACGTTCGAATATCAGACGATCTGATTTTGGAAAGAACTGTAGAATTGAACGATGATAATCTGGTCAATGATTTTGCACAGAACACCAATAATTAACCGGTGATAGCCAAAGAAGTATCCGTGGTAGACGTGACGGAGGAAATACTGCATACACCTGTAGAAGAAGTAGAAGTAGAACAGAATGAAGAGATGCTTGTTCAGGATCTCAAGGAAAATGAAGGAATTTCATCAAACTTGGAGGTAATGAACGATTTGTCAGATGGAACTGCATTCACCGTGAACGTTGGAGTGTTGTCAACTTCAGAAATGGTGGTCTTTAGTGAATCACCCCCTCACACGAAAGCTAGTTGGAAAACTAGCTGGAAGGCTGAAAGAAAAGTGATCGATGGGGACAGAAACAAAACAAAATTCGCTGACAGGAAACATTCAAAATCAGCATCAGGGGATTATAACTATACAGAATCAGCAGGCGCTATAACTTTATCCACTGTGCCGGGTCGTACTGATTCCAAAGGAGTGAAAAACTTTGTGCATATTGTGAGCTCCCGCTCACTGAAAATCCATCAACTTCAGTGGCGGAGCTGGGCTAATCAGTTAGCTTCCCTCCTGAAGCCCCTAGACGAGCGGGACGCCACCTCCACCTAGGCGTCCCAACTCCCCAGAGAGGTAAGCCAGCTGACGCCTCGACTGACCAATGAGAACCCTCCACGCACAACACCTCAGTGGAGGGGTGGGGAGTCACAGCGGAATTTCCAGAAGCGTCGGCAGCGTCGCTTTAGTCCCTTTTCACCAGTCAGCCAAATCAGTCGCAGCGAGCCCGACCCCACGACTTGATTCCGCCACTTACCCCCCCCCCCCAGTCTCCTTGTGCGCACAGTTTAATCGCGATCCCCTGCTACGTCCCCGAGCTTCAGAGGAGAACGATCCACCTACATCTATGCCACGAACCCGACAGATTTCCTCAGGGCCCTGTCCGCGTGAGTGCACAAACTAACCATACTTTCTAGATAACCTTTGGCCAAAGTAGTGAAAAGTGATAGAGTAATGCTAGAACTAAACTGAACACAAAACGATTTAACCTTTCTTGTACTGAACTGCCTCTATAATATTGACCTGGAACTTGAACATTGCTTGATGAGAATTGGTATAACGGAATGTATTGAAACCACACGGATCCATTTTATAAAGATTTATTACTATTTTGTGTCACGAATGTGTCAAACTCGATTCGCCCTTCAGGCTATAGATTCTTGCGTGCACAGCACAGTTTACTGTTCCTATTAATAAACCAAGCTATTAGTTGTAACTTTGCATTTTTCCTTGACTTTTCCCTGGTTCAGATAACTCATAAGAGTAACGTGCATCGACACACCTCAGGTTCTCTTTTGCAAAATCCCTTCAGGATCATCATTAAGCCCCTCAGGCCAGACACACTCGTGCTCTGTTACTATTTCATGCGCCCTTCAGGCTAACACATCTTTGACACGTCTTCGCTTCAGAACTTCTAAATTGACTACGCCTCGCCACAGGTAAATATAAGTACCCATTAACTTCAAAATTAGTCATAAGTGTTTTTGGTATTTGCATTTTCTTTCCCCCACAGAACTCGTGCCAAAGTCGTTCATCGATTAACGACATAGTCGTCACTCCTTGAACGATACGCTCACACCTTGGTGACAGTGGTAGGTTTACACCCTCCCCCTGTCCACAACGTGTGAGCACACAACAGCCTTGCAGATTTGATTACAGAGGTGAGATTCGTTCTCATCACTGGCATCCAGTTTGCAAGGACCAGCCTACAATATAGTTGAAGGGATAAGTCAACGAGCCAAGAAGACTAAAAAGAAGTTTAGCCGTAGTGCATCCTATGTAGATGAACCTGGGAAAGTCAGTGGTCGTTGTGAACTCGTTGAAGTGTGCAAGACAGAAGCAACAGACAAGAGAATGATGGAAAGACAGAGGGTCAAAAGAACTGAAAGAATAAAGAAAGAAATCGAGAAAGAAGATAAGAACAAAGAGGTGATCATAAAAACTAGAAGAGACACGAAAGACATTAGAGGAGAATGTTACAACAAGGTGATCAGGATTGGAATGAAGGTCCGGAAGAGAGTCAGAAATACCAAAATCTTGGTGAATGTTTTGAAGAAACTTATTCCCAAGTGTGTCCAAGATTCAAGATGGTCGGAAGGAGGTTTATCAAGAGAAGAAGGAGAAGGAGGAACCAGATACCAGCATGGGATCAAATGTGGAGGATTCAAATTAAAGAGAAATAAGCATAACTGTGCGACGAGAAGTGGTATTTTGGGTGAGACAAGGACGGACGCTGGCAAACGAGGAAAGTCCAAAAAAAAAAAGACATAGGACTTCAACATGATGATGTCTCTCCACAATAACAAGAACAGTGACAAAAACCAAAAGAAAAGGTGGGAGTAGTGTTAGGAATCGTAGAAACAGTATTCTTCATAGATACTATTTATACTTGTCTAATAAAATAAGAGTTTGATTTTGGATTCCAACAAGTGTGTTTGATCTCAAATTCGCAGAATCATTACAATATATTGAAAATATGAGTGTTACAGTGAAACTCAGTTGGCGCATACTTTTATCAATCCGGGGGCGATGATTTTCATAGGGGACCATCAACATCCCAGTCCGTACAATCCTCGAAAAGTGAAAATTACGCTTCCGCTACCAAAGGTGGACTTGGAAGCAACATCAAAATATTTTTCCTACAACTTTCGGAACAGCACCATTTTGACCATGATTTTGAGGAGTTCAAAAATTTAGCTTTACGAAACCATCAAGAAAATAAAATCCAAGTGATATTTTCTCAAAATTATGCAAATCTTGGGTTTAAAAAAATATAATATCGGATTATACTAAATTATACATCGTGATTGGTCAGCGATGGCTAATCTTTACAGAAAGCCTACTTTATTCTATAGGGTGTCCCATGATAAGGTCCGCAAAACGTCAGGAGTCGTTTCTTCAACTGATTTAGGTAAGAAATAGTCCAATAACATGTTACTACTCCACGAAAATCCGAGTTACTCCGCTTCTAAGATTTTTTCGTGTTTTCGACCTTAACCCTTTGACTCTCAGTGGGACAACACATCCCAGTGCAACTGAAACGCTTGTAAAACCATGCCTGCATGCCCCACTGGTCTCTAACGTTCAATTTGGGGTAGGAGTTAACCACTTGCTCGGTAGATCGCAGCACAGAGAGAGTTTTGGAAGAACCATGGTGTACTGTTGGGACAGTTTTTCCCATCCATAACCTACAGTTGGGACAAACGTCCCAGTGATGCAATTACCGTTGGGACCAGAACGTCCAACTCATAAAATACTATTGGGACACTTGCTCCCATTTATAAAATACTAGTGGGACACTTGGTCCCAGTCTTCATGTGCCAGTGGGACACCTGTTCCCACCAAACCCTCCTCACCTATGTATCAGAAAATCAAAACTGGACCAGTTCTCTCTCCGTTGGACCTTATTAAAACGCTGCTCCAAATTTGATTAAAAATTTCCCATTAAAAAAAATTGAGAGTCAAGGGGCAAAGCCATAAAAATGACCACAACTTCCTTAATCTACTCGAAAATTCAAATATGATTACTCTGTTAGATAAAAAACTTTTTAACAAAAAAACGGACCGACTTCAAAACTGATGATGGCATCCCACTAAAAAGGAAAAAATAATAACGACAACTTATTCAGATAGGTTGGTAGGTAGTTATGCATTGAAGTCGCCGCCGTGCCCATCTGCAGAGACAAACATACACAAGTAGATTCCACTTCCATCTGGTTAGTATTACAACATGGGTCGATAGTGCAATACAAAACATGAATGAGAGTGGGTACCTATCATTGAGGTAATGCATGTGTTCCAAAACTAATGGATAGTACTTCACTGCTGTCGTATGAAGGAGGATGAGAGAGTGACAATATGTGTGAATCCCCGTACGAAATGTTTGGATTCCAACAAACCATCTCTTGATTAGATAGTATCTAATAGTTATTTATCTAATTATACGTGATCAATCTTTGATTACATAACATCTAATTAATCCTATATTCCATGTATGGCATATTGAATGTAGAATTGTCTAGATCATGATGTGGGTTTGTGATATGAGTTCATACTCAAGTGAACCAGTTAGTGTTACAACATGCGTCGATAGTGCAATACAAAACAGGAGTAGGGGTAGGTAAGCAAGTAAACAACCTTCTCATGTTGAATTTTTATCCAACTGCCATTTTTGGTGACGCAGACGTCTTCAGCTGTTATCAAAGGAAATATTCTTACTGAGATTGACACTTATTGTCACTCTCTCATCCTCCTTCATACGACAGCAGTGACGTACTATCCATTAGTTTTGGAACACATGCATTACCTCAATGATAGGTACCCACTCTCATTCATGTTTTGTATTGCACTATTGACCCATGTTGTAATACTAACCAGATGGAAGTGGAATCTACTTGTGTATGTTTGTCTCTGCAGATGGGCACGGCGGCGACTTCAATGCATAACTACCTACCAACCTATCTGAATAAGTTGTCGTTATTATTTTTTCCTTTTTAGTGGGATGCCATCATCAGTTTTGAGGTCGGTCCGTTTTTTTGTTAAAAAGTTTTTTATTTTACTATTTTTGTATTTTCATAATTTTTTTATTTTTTACTTTTTAGTGATTTTTTAAATTTATTTTTAAAATTTAATTTTATAAGTCATTTGTTTTAATTTTTAATTTATTAATTTTTTCGACTTTAATTATTTTAATTTAACATAACTTACCTACTACCAAGTACTTTTGTTTAAATTTTTAAATCATTCGTTTTAATTTTTAACTTAATAATTTTTTCGATTTTTATTATTTAATTTTTTTTTTAATCTTACATAATTTACCTACTACCAAGTACTTTTGTTTAAAGTCGGTATTCTTTGAGTTACCGACTGTTAACCTTTTTTCTACATTTTTCGCTATTTTTCTTATTTAAATCTTTTACTTGTATTTTTTAATTACTAAGTAATGGTTTTTTTTATTGTGGAATTAATTATTACTTTTTGAGGTTTTTTATATAGCAGGTAACTTTATTGTTTAATTTTTACATTTTATTTTAGTACATACAGGGTGTTTCACGAAAAGGTTACACCCCCCTTCATTTCCGCAAAATACAACGTAAAAAATTCCGACCAACGCAATTCTTCATGATTTTTTGTGAGGATCTCAGGAAAAATACTTTTGCGCAAAAAAGTTGCGCACAATCGTGCGCAATTGACACTAACTTCATTTTTCCAAATGGAACCCCCCCTTTTTTATTACAGATTCGGATTCTACGTCAAATTTCATGAAAAATTCATACCCACATCGATTTGTTTTATTGCGCGCAACCTGGTTTTTTGAACGCTCTAAGTTGCGCAACTCCACAATTGCACAAAAATTAGGTTTTGGAGAACCCTCAGTGTGGCACATGTTTTTTCCTCATTTTTTAACGCTGAATCACAGGGTGTCATCCGTTTTGAGAAAAACCAAGATTTAAGAGGAAAAATTAACATTTCTTTCACGAAAACATCAGTTTTGAGGTCGAAATCATGTTTATTTTTTATTTTCTCACTTCCTTTTGAACCACGGGCTTGCGGCCGTCTACGGTGGAGTTAAAAATAAAAACTGACAGCACGATCATGCTTGAACTGAATAAAATTACCTAAAAACTCATAACGATTTAAAAAGAGCGATTTTTTCACTAAAAACAACCGAATTTTTGGCCGCTATTTTGAAAAATTCCAGTCAAATTGAAAAACGGATGTCACCATGTGATTCAGCGTCAAAAAATGATGAAAAAACATGTGCCACACTTGGGGTTCTCCAAAACCTAATTTTTGCGCAATTGTGGAGTTGCGCAACTTGGAGCGTTCAAAAAACCAGGTTGCGCGCAATAAAACAAATCGATGTGGGTATGAATTTCCCATGAAATTTGACGTAGAATCCGAATCTGTAATAAAAAAGGGGGGGTTCCATTTGAAAAAATGAAGTTAGTGTCAATTGCGCACGATTGCGCGCAACGTTTTTGCGCAAAAGTATTTTTCCTGAGATCCTCACAAAAAATCATGAAGAATTGCGTTGGTCGGAATTTTTTATGCTGTATTTTGCGAAAATGAAGGGGGGTGTAACCTTTTCGTGAAACACCCTGTATACCTACAGTATTATTGTTTCAAGTAGTTATTAGTGAGTCCAGAAAATTATTAAACATGTTGTTTAGTAATGCATGCATTCCAGGGGACGTCCCATTGGATAAGCAATTAGAACCTGTTGGTGAGCGAAAAAACACGCATTGTTATTTCGCTTCCTCCTGCACCAAACTGTTTCACTCAACGTAAGTGACATGGGGGCGATGATATCCGTAGAGGAGTATCTACACTCAAATCCGCGCAATCCCAAAAATACCATCAAAATCGGTTGGAAAATGTAGAAAGTATAGCTCCTACAGGGAATTCACGTTTGCGCATGCGCAGTGGCTATTATCAGTTCCTTGGCAATGCTTTTCATCGGGGACCATCTATATGCCAATTTGCATGATCTCGAGAATTTTCTTGAAATCGGATGGAAAATGTGGAAATGATGGCTGCTACAAGGAAATTATAGTTTGCACATGCGCAGCGGCTATCAGTCCGGGGGCGGAACAATCTTCCCGAAAACCACGTTTTTTGAACTATTTTCACAAAATTTCGATACTTTTAACAAAGCAAAATGAAATCTGATTGAAACGGGACCACTATGGATACTTGTAGAACACTTTTCGAAAAGAATCAGGCAGATTGGTGCCCGAATAAAAAAATGCTAGTGGTACAAACATACAAAAAAAAAAAAAAATCGTCGTCCCATGACACACCGAACTGTATACCTCCTTCCTTCGGCGCGGCTTCGCCGCGCATGAAGTCGGTCAAAAATACGTCAATTTTCCCATATTTCTAGTGCATAACAACAATTTTCTGGGTCCTGATGGGTGAAAAAATAACTTGTAATTTTCTTCAAATTTACAAATCTTATGTTTTCTCTTTTGATAGTTTTCTTCCGCGTGGTTTTTCACGTAACTCAACACCGAAAACTGCAGTGAGATTAGCTTACCAACGGTATAAACAGTTTTGATTTTACTCCGCTAATTCATTCAGAAAAATTAAATTAAAGAGGTAGGTATTTACAAACGTGAGGGTCACATTACTTTTCGTCATAGTCACCAGCCCATTCTAAATTCCAAACATTTATTAGAAAAATTAATCCTCCATCATTATGGGAGACCTTACTACTAGACAGAGAGCCGGAAAAATAAAGTTCTGGTGAGGACTTGAATGTGTGACGCCTACAACCCCGTACTGGGCGTCTGCCTTGCAATATCCGGGTACCTACTACTTAATTTTGCAGCTACTTAAATTTTGTAAATTGGGATGCTAATTCTACCGGAAGAATAGAACTTAGAAATTGGTCTCATTTGAAAGGTATTTTAACCCTGAATACAGATATTTACGTCTGCCTGGTGCGTTCACCTTTAGCAACACATCAGACGTTGCCAATTTGACTACATTTCGACAATGGCATGTGCGCATGGGTCGGAAAAACTGTTTATCGTTATTTTTAATCTAAACTAGATCTCATTCTGAGAATTTCGACACCAACCGCTACCTTCTAGCGTGAGAAGACCATTTCTACGATTTTTCAAGGAATTTTAAGGTGCTGGTAACCAAGTGGTTAATAGCCGGGAGAGAACTCAAAGATTTCTTTGAATTTAAGCCGGGCGTGAGGATTCCGGGACGGAATCCCAAGTCGCCCTAACATTTTTTGTTGCGAGAGTCAGGGTTTTTGATATCACTGTTGTACTGTACAGCGAGTCTTTCCCCCTGCTCAGCATCTCTGTATCCATAATGATCCTCATGACAGTTGAGCGACTAATTTCAATGTTCGAAGGTAGGACAGCACAGATTTCGCCGATTTTCGATGAAGAGAGATGAAGCACATAGCTGTCCGCTTTCTCAGCAAAGATCATGTACGAACAGTCGATGGAATCTGTGCTTTCTTACCCCCGAACATAGAAATTTATCCACTCAACTGTCATGAGGATCATTGAAAAAGATCTTACGATTTCAAAAGTTTGTGCTTGATGGGTTCCCCGCTTGCTTTCGGGTGGAGCAGAAATTCGTGTATGGAATTCTCCTCCACAAATTATTAATTTCATATTGTGATGATTAGTGCTTATTTTTATGTTATGTTATAAAAATATGACCGCGTTGTACGAAGTGGAAAACTGAAGTGAAGTTTTATTGATGCTAGTAACCAAAACTAGACACATGATAATAATTATGAATTACTAGGTTGATGTAGTGTCCTTTACATCATCCCCCTTCTCCTCCTTCGCGTATGGAACTAATCTGTCGGCATGAACAACTCGTGGACGGCCATTTGGAGGTCGAATCCGAAACACGACGTCAGAGATGGGTTTCATCACAATGCAGGGTCCAACCCATGGGCACTGCAGCTTTGGACAGCGTCCCACTGCACGTCGAGGCCAAAAAAACCAGACACGATCTCCAATCTTGTATCGTGGTGACACAGCTTTCACGTCGTACCTTCTTTTTGCTTCATTGGATGCAGCCAATAGCTTTTGCCTAGCTAACTCATGCGTTTGTACTAAATGTTCTTGGAGTTGCTTGGCATAGTCAGCTTTTGACTTCATTCCTGGGACATAGCCAGAGAGTAGATGGACTGGCAGTGTCAGTGCTCTACCGAAGTTCAGCTCGGCAGGAGTAAATCCCGTTGTTGAGTGTTCTGTAGCCCGATAGGCCAGCAGCACACAAGGAAGCCACTTGTCCCAGTCCCTTTGATTTTGACCAACCATTTTTGAGAGCATACTCCATAGCGTGCGGTTGAAACGTTCCACTAAACCGTTGCTTTGTGGGTGCAGTGGGCTTGTCCGAGTCTTTTGTACCTGCAAAAGCGCCATGACCTCCTGGAAAACTGCAGCCTCGAACCCGGTCCCCTGATCACTGTGTCACGTGGGACTCCAAAACGAGAAATTACAGTTTCAACCAACCCTTGTGCAATGGTTTCTGCCTTGACATCCGGAACAGGAAACGCTTCCGGCCACTTAGTAAAATAGTCAATGGCTACAATAATAAACTTGTTTCCTCGATCAGTCTGTGGTAAGGGGCCCACTATGTCTATAGCTACCCGCTCAAAAGGTACTCCAGACACATAATTTTGAAGTGGTGCTTTCACCCGGGGACCTTTCCCTCCTCGCCTACCACAGACCTCACAAGTTAAACAGTGCAATTTGACATCCTTGTGTAGACCAGGCCAATAGTAGTGTTCCCTGATGGCACTAAGAGTTCGACGGCGACCAAAATGACCAAAGTCATGTGCCTTTTGCAAAATCTCCTTCCTTAGTGCCATAGGAACTACTACTTGATGAACTGTCTTCGTACCTCTATCATTTTCCCATATCCGCACAAGTACTCCATTTTTCAGTGAAAGAGCATCAAACGTAGTCCATAGAGCTTTTAAAGACGTGTTGTGAACAGCTACACTTTCCCAAGAAGGCCGCTTCTTGCTGAGCACCCAGGACCTTACCATACTCAGCTCTTGATCTGTTCCTTGGGCTTCTGCCCAATCAGGTCGGGAAGCATCCAACTGGACCCGCATGGCTAGCTGTTCTGGCAACCCCTGCTTCTGTTCTGCTCTTAAGCAGTAACGGCAGTCCTGATCCACACATGGTCTTCGTGACAAGGCATCGGCATTTTGATGCGTCTTTCCTGATCTGTAAACTATCTTGTAGTTGTAAGGAGACAAGAAATCAAGCCAACGGGCCAACTGGCCATCTGGGTCCTTGAAGTTCTGCAACCACTGAAGTGCAGAGTGATCAGTGCGCACAATGAACAACTCTCCACTGCCTATTCCGAATGAATGAAAATGTTTTACAGCCTTGATAATGCTCAGCAGTTCCTTCCTAGTAGCACAGTAATTTCGTTCGGGCTTTGATAGGCACTTACTAAAGTATGACAGTACTTTCTCCTGGCCATCATCGTGCACCTGTGACAAGACTGCTCCTACTGCTTTGTCACTTGCATCAGTATCAAGGATAAACTTACATCCAGGAATAGGGTGTCCCAACACAGGCGGTTCTGTTAATGCAGACTTGACGTCTTCAAATGATGCTGCACACGCTGGTGTCCATTCAAATGTAGCATTTTTATTCTGCAGAGCATAGAGTTTTTTTTTTTTTTTTTTTTTTTTTCGGCAGGCAGGTGAGAAAATCTTTAAGATCCACAGGTGGAGTTGGATCTCGTAAGATACCTGAAGGACCCGCAACTTCAAGGTTATGTGGGATTCAAACCCACTAAAAAAACACCTCCTTTTCTCCCACGTTGGAAGCTCAGCCTGGAACTGTTTAACACATTACTTCAGGCTGAGTCCTGGGACACTTCATTAGTTCTGGATGGCGGGTCGGACCAGGTGTTCCCTTCTCTGTCTCTCTCGTTCTAACAATGTCTTCCTTGTCAGGATACTCTCTACGTACGCTGCCACAAGACTCCAGCTCCTCTCACCTTCCAGCATCTTGCTGACGACAGCTTCTGGTGTTGAAATTTGGGGAGTTAATCCGAGCTCTGACAGCAGCTGGCTTCTTTCAGCCGCCCATTTGGTGCATTTGAAAAAGGTGTGTAGCGCATCATCATCTTCTCTCTTCTGACAGTGCGGACATGTTGGGACAGTTACCTTTCCCATTTTATGTAGATAGGCATAAAACAGTCCATGTCCTGTGAAGAATTGTGTGAGGAAAAAGTTTAATTCTCCATGCTTCCTGTCCGTCCATATCATAGAGCATAGAGTGGCGCCATCCTATCTGCAAAGTTACGAATGAAACACCGATAATACGAGCACATACCTACAAATGTTCGGACTTGCTTACAGTCTGTGGGGACTGGCCATTCCCTAACCTTGGCTGTCTTTGCAGGATCTGCTTCTATCCCTTGACCAGAGATGACAAAACCCAAATACGTCACTTTCGTCTCAAACAAGTGACATTTTTTAGGGTTCAATTTCACTCCCTTCTCCCGAAAAACTGTAAAGACCCGCCTTAACCACTCGACATGCTCATCAAATCTTTTGTTGTCAACTAAGACATCGTCCAGATAAACTTTTACCCTACCTAATCGAATTAGGTCTCTCAGTATTCCATGCATTGCACGCTGAAAGGTTGCTGGGGCATTGCAAAGCCCGAAGGGCATGGTTTTGAACTGCCATAATCCACGGGGTGTGCAAAAAGCAGTCTTTTCTTTGTCAGCTTCTGCCATGGGTATCTGCCAATACCCTGACTGCAAGTCTAGTGTGGAGAACCAATGGCTCCCTGCCAGGGCCCCTGTAAGCTCATCAATCTTCGGTAATGGGTGTGAATCTTTTTTTGTTACGTCATTCAAGCGCCGGAAGTCAATGCAAAACCTGGTTGACCCATCCTTCTTTGGAACCAGTACGATAGGACTTGCCCAAGGACTTTGAGATGACTCGATAACACCAGTTTCTTCCATATCTCGAACTAGTTTGTCAACCTCCTCGAGCCGGTGTGGAGCAATCCTACGGGGTGCCTGGCGTATTGGAGAATGGTCACCTACGTTCACAGTATGTGTGTAGCCAGAAATACAACCAAGGTCCTTTCCTCCTTTGGCAAAGACATCGCCGAACTCCTTGAGCAAATCAGAGACAACAATTCTTTCCGAATCTGTCAGGTTAGCGTTAGCTGCTATAGCTAGATTTTGGATATGGCCCGGCATTTCACCATCTTGTGGTGTTTCTCGCGTTGGTTCATCCAATGGACTGATTTCCTGAAAGCCATCCTCATCCTCAACTGAAACACTATAAGCCAACTCCATGGTTGTTCCTAGCGACTTTCCATCAACTACTACAACTTTTTCAGCTGGGTTAATCAGACACTTGTGTTCTTCTAGGAAGTCAAGTCCAAGAATACAGTCCTCGTGAATCTCAGCTACCAGAACAGAGTGTTGGCGGGAGATCCCATCCCCAAGGTTCAGTGAAATCACTGCCTGACCCTGTACTGGAATTAGCTCACCAGACACTGATCGTAACGACTGTGCTCGTTTCGAGGGTTTGACATTCAGTTTCATCACATTCGTGAGTGTTGAGTTTACTATGGTCTTTGTTGCTCCCGTATCAACAATAAAATCACATGGGACATCATTGGCCCGCCCTCTCAACACCAGAGACGTGTCAGTTGCGGTCCGGTATATCAGTAACTCTGTCTGATCATTTGAAGTCTGGGGCCAATTAGGATTAGTCGGAGTGTGCCCCTTCATTCCGACCTCCACAAGTTTCCCGACACTGAAGACATCGGAAGAGGATATGCTACTGGCTGTGGTGCCCGATTGGCCTTAGTATTGAGCATGTTCTGTGCCAATACGTTTATAGGTGGATAAGGACATTGCCAAGTAGCATGTCCAGGGATTGAGCACCTCCAACATAGCAACTTCTCGTTCGGATATATGTGACGTAGTCGAATCTTGCCTGACTGATGTTTTTGAACTTTCTTGGCTGTCTCATTTGGTTGCAACTGCCTGATAGTCCCAGATACCTCCAGGGCCTCAACAGGTTGAACTGGAATTGACGCTTGGGAAACCTGAGCAGCAGTTTCAAACTGAAGGGCAACCTTCAATGCCTCGTCTAATGTTTTTGGCCATTCACCAAAAACCTTCTCTTTCAATGACTGGTCTCGTAGACCTTGAACGAAGTTGTAGACTACCATTTCTTCTACAGGACCTGCTCTGTAGTTTGTACCCCAAGAACGATGTGCGAGCACTTGAACAGCGTGGTGGTATGAAGGAACATCTTCCTTGGGTTGTTGTTTCCTCGTCATCAACATCGTCATATATCGTTGGGTTTGATTTCCGTGACCAAAACGTTTTTCAAGGGTTTCAATAATGTTGGAATACGTGCGGGGCTCTTGTATTAGCGGCAGGACTTCAAGAGCTGGACCAGTCAGGCTTTGCATAAGGGCCCGAGCCTTGGTTTCGTCATTCCAATCATTTCTCTGGGCAACGCACTCGAACTGCAGTTTATAGGCTTCCCAGTCAACTTTTCCATCATACAACTTTGGAGTAAATAATTTAGCCTCAACATAGTTTGACTTGAAACAATTACAAGAACCTCTATCTCTTGTTTGTAACTCCATCGAAGTCTTGAATTCATTCAAGTAATTGAGAAAATCCTCCCAAATTGTATGTCGAAATTCAGTAAGTGACATAAACCATTCTTCTCGAAGCTGTTCTATCAAATCAGCTTTCCCATCATTCAGGGTATCTCGAACACCTTCCCCCTCACCAAACTCTGCGGAGCGTGGGATGACCATTGCTGCCACCAGTGTGATGATTAGTGCTTATTTTTATGTTATGTTATAAAAATATGACCGCGTTGTACGAAGTGGAAAACTGAAGTGAAGTTTTATTGATGCTAGTAACCAAAACTAGACACATGATAATAATTATGAATTACTAGGTTGATGTAGTGTCCTTTACATCATTATATAGGTACCTGTATCTAGCTTGGAAGGAGCTTAGAAAACCTCAGGATGATATTGGTCGGCAGGTACGTAACTGTGAGATGCGAGCAGAGATCGTGGTGATCCACCCCCACAGCAGGCACGTAAAGCGCTCGAATCTGACCATATCCGCCTGTTTCCGTCGCACTGTTCACTGAACCAACACAAAACACGGATCGTAGCGAAATGACCATCACCCGCACTGCCTTTTCGTGAAGGCCCGGAATAAGGGTGTTAAGTACGGCACAATACTCGGAAAGCTGTCAACAAAACCCTCAAGAGCAAAGAAGAATGGAAATCCCGGAGCTCGGGCGTAAAAAATCACAGAAAACTGGTACTAAAACCAAGTAAAGTAAAACCGACAGGGATCTAATTCTCAACACCTAAATTACAACGTATTATCATGACGTGACGCGCCAGGGAATGAAAATCGAGGAAAATCAGCTTCTTTGCTTTACATTGATAAGAGATTCTAAGCCGATACCAAAGCAAATGACGTGCGTTCAAGGTTACCTATAGGAATTAAGCCCGCTAGATGTCGCACAGGGCGTTTTAGGGGCTGAACATAAAAATTATCACTTCCGGTCCTTGACGATGATAAAATAATAATTCAATAATTATAATAAAAATAAATGAAAATAATAATAATGGTATTTGGTAACCGGAAGAACTGTGAATTAGGAAATGGGTACCTAGTGCTTACCTATAAGTCATCATTCATTCCGAAATTACACAAATTTGACCGTTTCGAGTCAAGTTTATGAACCGATTTTGATGAAATTTGGTATATGGGCTCCATTTGGGGTCAAGTTGTGCTCCGAAGCTTTAGCTTGATGTCAGTCACTTCTAAGGGTTGAAAAATAAGGGTAGAATGTTTCAAATCGCCTTAGCTTGAAAACTTTCTATGTAAAGGTAGGTATTATTTTTCACAGATTTCACATAGAATTCAATTTTAAGAATCGAATGAGACCACTCAGAGTTTGGTAGGACAAACCGTTTACACACCATTAGGACACAAGAGTTGGACTCATAATAAATCAGAAACAAGGAAGAGAATCGCTGAAGATTGTTCACCGGCCGAAATGGGCCTGATATCCGTTAAAAGTTCAGCTGATCAAATTCTTTTAATTTAAATTGGAATTTAGCAGGTTAGAACCGATTCTTTTCTTTCAAGTCAGTTTCTTGAATTTGCATCCTTTGGAAAGGGCGAAAAATTTTCCCATTTTTCTAGTGCGTCCACAAAACTATTTTTGGGATCCTGATGGGTGAAAAGTCAACTCGTAAAGGAATTTTTGCCAACTGGCCAAATTATTTATCTATTTTTTCTTTACTTCCGCATGATTTTTCACGTACCTCAACACCAAAAATGGCGCAGATTTCAGTATTTCCATGAATCATAACATTGTTTCACAATCGAATTTAGGAGAGAAATTTGTGTTACACATACATACCATATAGGTAGGTGAATATTATATCTTATGAGAGAAAGAGTAGGTAGTAACGCAGTAAAATGGGTATGTATTTAAATTCAATGATTATTATTTGTTAATCAATGGTTAAAAC
The DNA here is from genome assembly GCA_009739505.2 of Apolygus lucorum. Classification (NCBI taxonomy): domain Eukaryota; kingdom Metazoa; phylum Arthropoda; class Insecta; order Hemiptera; family Miridae; genus Apolygus; species Apolygus lucorum. The sequence goes on along the minus strand of CM019168.2, from coordinate 1,750,882 downwards.
AACTAAGCCTGAAGTTTGAACGATTTTAATCAAGTTGATCATGATCATCTATTAATACAAATTATTACAAATTTTAAATGCTTGCATACGAGTCTGCAACACATTGGGACATTTTCATGTCAACCACTAGTAGTGAAGGTAGTAGTGTGAGCAATCCCCAAATTGCTCACTGTTTCCCCTTACAGGCACTGCCTGTCCGTAAGTCCTGATACCCCTTTGGGACCAGAAGCCCGTAAGAGGCCACAATTTTGATCGGGCGTGACCTCCCACCACTGTGTTCGACCAACATCATAGAACACACCACAAATCAACTGTCAACAAGAGGGAAGAACATCCATGGAGAAGGAGAGCTGAAGGAGGCAACATCCATACACAAGACCAAGGAAATGAGCATCAATCAATGAAAGAGATTAGTCCACCATCCTTTCCAGTCTGGCCAACTTGAAGGAGGATGGCAACACTGATCAAGATGGAGAGTGATATTTCAATGTAGCGCCCAAGAGCCCTCAGTCCCGAAGTTGAAGCCTTGCCAGCTTGTCTTGATGCATTCACCCCCCGTCTTTGAAGCTATCTCCCCTTGTTGTGTCGACCCAGTATCGCCTCCTGCCTCCCCCAAGTCGCTAGGTTTTACTCTGTGGAAAAGTCAGTAGCCAGTGAACTTGTCTGTCCCGCGTCGCCCGGATTGCCTGCATCGAGGACCACGTCGGACCCAGTCCTTTCCCGGCTCTCCCCTTCAAACTGCCCCACGCCACCAACTGGACTCGCTACGGTAACCCGGAACGTGAGTGTGTTAAACTATATCTCTACACTATATTGGCCAATAATAGGTAGAAGGAACGGTGAACTCAGTGATAAAAAGCGTAACGAATTTAGTATAACTAACAGAGTAACCTATGTCGAACCTATTCTAAGAGTATCGTCTAAGTCAATTTTGGAACTCTTAACTTACCAATACCATTCATACTTACCTTTACTTGTTTGAAAAGCGTAACGCCCTTCCGGCGACCCAGTCGTATCGTAGAATCAAACCGTATCGCACCTGTATCGCTATATCTTTCTTGGAAATTAAACATAAGCATTTTGGTAACTTGTAGTTCTCCTTAGAGTCGACCCGCATCCCAGGTTCTGAGTATTCGTAACTATCAGTATCGATCTAGGAACTTGTTTGAAATAACCACCAACAGTAAAGTAGAGTCATTTATTCATTCATATCGATACAGTAACACCCTTAAGGCGAACATACCCTTCAGGTTCAACAGTATTACAGTTAAATCAAAGGTATCTCAAAGTGGAACGCTACGCCTCATCTCCAAGCCGCTCGGGAGATCGCTACCTACCACAACAGATAAGTACAATTTTCCATAACGTAAATAAGACTTCCGATATTATTGCTTGTTCTAGTATTGTTTCACATCGACCCCCCTTTAGGAAGAACTAGTCTACTGAACACCCCCACAGGCTTACAGTAGTGAAGGTAGTGAAGTAAGGTTGTTAGTTCATGTACCCAAGCATCAAAGTTTTCGTGACGATTTTTCAGTTCATGTGCCAAAACAAAATATAAGGTTGTTGATTGTTCTCTACGCAACACAGTGAGTCTATTTTATTTATTGGTCGCGTGAGCAAGATTTGCTTAGTTTTCGTGACGATTTTTCAGTTCATGTGCCAAAGCAAAGACATGAAAATGTCAATAACTGTTCAATAGACAAACTTGTAATAAGGAAAGATAGAGGGGTAAAAATAATGACAAGTCACGATAAGCGGAAAATAGTAAAAACACAAGGAATGTCATCCAACATGGAGGTGGTTATTTCATCGTGGATGTAGCCGAGGTTGCCCCAACAATATCTAGTAGATTTTTATAATATCTGGAGGTTTAGATGACCAAACTAGACTTGTTGATGTGAAAAATATGTAGTACTTACCTATATTGGTTTATTATTTTCAGTAATAAATCTTTGGAATCGACCGAGAGAATTTTTTTTAACCCCACTCAAAATTTGTTGGTTTACGTTTCAAGGTACGTAGAATCAGAAAATCGAATAAAAGTTTTTCTGTCCGTCCGTACGTGGCACTTTCCTTAGTTCCGATTTTGATGAAATTTGGTATATGGGCTCCATTTAGGGTCTAGTTGTGCGCCGGAGCTTCTGGTTGATGTCAGTCACTTCTAAGGGTAGAAATTTTGAAAACGCCCTAGCTCAAAACATGTTGATTTGCATTGTTTTTTCCATCAATTTAAGATAGTACCTATAGAATTTATAGAATCGAATGAGACCACCCAGAGCTCTGTAGGACCAACCGTTCGCTCCTTATAAGAACTCAAGTGTTGGACTTACGATAAATCAGAAACAAGAGTGTGAATCGCAAAAAGCCTAATCTCCGTTGAAATTTTAGCTGATGGCAAAGCCGAGTTCTTTGCAGACGAGTGATCTATACTGGGTCATGTGGGGTACAATTCGTAGTCAGCAATTTCGTTGAACCATAGTTAAATTACAACTGAGGAAGTGTTTTTAAGTAGTAAAATACGATAAAACTGTGGGAAGTATTAAATCGCGAAACTAGTGATCTGTTGATCAATCAATCAATGGTAATGAAGATTGGAATCATCGAGAAAATTGGAAGTGTACATTAGGGGAAGACAGGGAACAGGTAGGCCCAGGAGCGCCAGTGTGGCGTTGGGCAACTTCGTGTCCTCCAAGGCCCAGACATTGGCACTGACTCCGGCTGCTGTCTCGCCGCCCTTGACTCGCTTTTTGATCGACTTTAACGAGAGACAAAAGTGGTCTCTAATATTCAATCGAATTTGGGTCCTCCAAAATTAAATTTCCGAGTTTGAGCTTTTTGAACAACTTCCGACGGTTCCTTGTCTGTCTGTGGTGAGTCCTTATCCCGGGCATAACCTCACGAAATCCATTTTGGTTTATTATTTTCAATAATGAACCTTTGGAATCGACCAAGAAAAAAAAAATTTTAACACCCCCTCAAAATTTGATGGTTTACGTTTCAAGGTACGTAGAATCCAAAAATCGAATAAAAATTTGGCCGTCCGTCCGCCGTACGCGGCACTTTTGCCACTTAGCATTGACCGATTTTGATGGAATTTGGTATGTAGGCTCCATTTGGGGTCTAGTTGTGCCCCGAAGCTTTTGGTTGATGTAGGTCACTTCTAAGGGTTCCAAAATAAATTTTGAAATTTTGAAAACGCCTTAACTCAAAAAATTTCGATATAAAGGTATTGTTTTTCCTTCAATTTAAGATTCTATAGAATTTTTAGAATTTTTTGAGACCACGCGGAGCTCTGTAGGACAAACCGTTCGCTCCCTACGAAAATTTAAGGGTTTATATTGAAATATATATATATATAAATAAATCAAAACACGAGTGTGAATCGCAAAAGAGTCCTAATCTCCGTTCAAATTAGAGCTGACCAAAATGCGATCAATGGTTGGTGATTTTGATTTTTTTTTAAATTTATTATTATTTTTTTTTCTTTTTTCTTCATATTGGATGGTTGGTGATTTTGTAGATGAGTGACCTATGTAGAAAAATAATAAACCATTGTGTAATAATTTGCAGCGTTTTTTTTGGGCATTTTCAGGATTGATGCTTGTGGCAGACACTACAGTTGTTGACACTTCATTTTACTCGTATATAAACTCCCATGACTTGTTGTTTCCTATTTTGCACCTGTTGAGTTGATTAATAAAATTCACTTCGAGTTCTACGTTCACATAGAGCTGTTTAAATAATTCACGTATCCACAATAGAAAGGTACAATATAAAGCAGAGTCATATCACTATAATGCTAGTTAATTTCGAGACGGAAAAATTTCATCAAAACCCTTCCAGTAGTTGGGCCGCGAACTGGTTACTATCACTCATTTATAATATAGATTTACTTTGTATTCTCAGACAACACAAAAACATTTTGTGTTTAACCCTAATGAACCCAAGGATCCAAATTTTCGCCAAAACTATAACTTTTTCCTCTATTTTAGCTAAAAATGCCTCAAAATAAAAGAAAATGACAATGAAAGATGTTTAAAAAATTTTAGGTGTTCAAAAAGTGCAAATTTGTAAACGGTGTATTTGAATACACTTTGGGCTCTCATGGTAATAGAAGGTGAACGACTTAGGTTACAAACTTTTTATTAAAACTTCATCATAATTATTACTAAGTGAGGTATAAATTCATGATATCAATTACATCTGTTACAATTCAACTTTAGACAAGTCATTGTTTATAATATACTAGCTGAAAAGCCTACTAAAAGCAGGCAAACACGATTCCTCCGACTCTCCCCGCCACCCATTTCCTCCGACTCCTCCCGCCTCCAACTCCTCCCGCCCCCAACTCCTCCGACTCCTCCCATCTCTGATTCCTCCGACTCTCCCCACAAACCCTCCAACTCCTCCCGCCACCCACTCCCTCCGACTCCTCCCGACCTCAGCTCCTCCCGCCCCCAACTCCTCCCGTCTCTGATCCCTCCGACTCTCCCCACTCGTACGTACATACAGTTGGCGTTTTATGTATATGGATTCTAGTTTTGTAAGTCACAAGAGTTACATTGATTTAGAAAAATCGTATTTACAGGGTACTCACCCTACTTTTGTTTGGAATGCAGTCACAAATTGACTAGGAAATACAGTCTCAACAAAATACCTTATTTTACTTAGGAAAAAGGTTACGTAATAATACATTATGTTGGTAACTTTGATAAATAATGAAAAAAATATCATCCACAGCTTCCTCCTCATCCGACGGCATATTGGGTCTAGGGACGAGAGATAAAATGACATTTTATCATACATTGTACGCCCCTCTGCTCTTGAAATTGTTCTGCAATACCAAAAATATGGAAAAAATATGGAATTAATTACTTATTTGGAATGACTTACGAGAAGTAAGAAATCATAATACGAGAATTTCATAAGAAGAATTTCATAAGTAAGAATTTCATAAGTAAGAATTTCATAAGTAAGAATTTCATTCGTATATCTTGAAGAACAAGGCACTCAAGAAAGCTCTATGGTAATGTGTGTTACATTACCATAAGAGCCCAAAGTGTATCTCAGTACACCTCCACTAAAATCGAGATATCAGCATGATAACTGCTCATAATCCCACATATTTTTATATCAAACGATAGCTTAGAAACCGACGGATAAAATTATGATAGAAACAGCACACAATTGTTACGTTATCATCGTATAAAATGGAATCAAACTTACTGTTGAGTTGCGGTTCGCCACGGCTGGACTCCGCCGGGACTGGGATGAGAAAACGTAACAAAACCCGCGGGAGATCACTGACCAACAAGTAATCAATGTTGCCAACCTTTGCAGGGGATCCTAACGAGTCAATTGGTACCATTGGAGTAAGAAAAAACAGTTCCCTCTGCTTTTTAAAAATCGTTAAAGACAAGGTGTATTCAAATACACTTTGGGTTGATTAGGGAACAATCGCTACAGGTGTTTCCACATTATGGCCATACCGTAGTAAGACATATTTTTATGAGTACTAAATTCCCAAAAAATGTATTTCCCATAACGTATTTTATCTGAAAATGTTATGAAAATTCGACCAGGAACTCGTAGGTACTTCAATTTCAAATTATTCTAAAACTACCGTTAGGTATAATATTATTTTCTTCGAATACTCGCTATTTAACTCAGGCTGTGCGTACGAGATTTTAGGACACCTAGAGTACCTATCACGAATACCGACCTGACTAGGATTTGTTCTTAAATAGTATAATATTTCAATTTTATTCTGCCGTTGCGAGAAAATCGAGTTTGAGGATTTCGCCATGCCTTTGTAAAATGGGATAAACACTGTTAGAATCACACCAATTGAAGCGTAGTATACATACTTAAACGTATCGTACGCCATTTACTCCACACAATGCGCGGCGAAATCTAGTAATATTGAACTAGAAATCTAGTGGGTTATTACAATACATTCCAAAACCGACAAAACATGTCTAGCTCCGGTTCGCTTATGGTTAGATTAAACCGCAGAACAGCTGGGTCGTGCAGGTCACATACCACAAGGGGCGTTGAAACAAATCCAAAAATTTGGAAACAATGAATGAGATGAAAAAGTATGTTCTTTCTCACTTCCTTTTCCCAATTGAACGAAAATCATTCTGGTAGTACTACTACAACTACTATTATTGACTTTTTTTATTATTTTGAGATTCATAACCACTTCAGTTTTAGCGTAGAAAACCCAAAAAAAACAAAATTTTGCCGATCAAATACGATTAACAGGGTTGAAAAAAAAAAAAAAAATCCATTGAATACAAAAAAACCAATATTTTAAACCAGTTATGGGGGTCTCAGTCGGTCGCTTCCGTTCTTAGTATTTCGCGAAATTGAAGGGGCAAAAACACAATAAACAATAATTGCCAGAGAAAAATAGGAAAAACCGTTAATTCAGTTATGTTTTTCCCATAAACTGTACCTCAATTTGAAATTTTAATGGATTTCAGAAATTCGTTAGTGCACGGCCCTAGGGAATTGAAATATTGCCGCTGGAATCATCAAAATCGAACCAGAGAAAAATGGGATAAACTACTGAATAAACGGTTTTTTCCAAGTTTTTCCCATATTTCTCTGGCAATTACTGTTTGATTTTGATGATTCCAGCGCCAATATTTCAGTTATTCAATTCCCTAGGGCCGTGCACTAATGAATTTTTAAAATCCTTTTAAATTTCCAATTTAAGTACAACTTTTCAAGTTTTTGCCCCTTCGTTTTGGCCACGTACTGACCCGCAACGAGGATTGAACGTCGACCCCGTTTCTTTCCTCCGTGGGACAAAGCTGTTTTAAACACAGTTTAAAACGAATTTTTAAAATCTGCACTACGCCAACTTGGGTGTACCTGAACGATAAATTCCCACAAAACAGGTGTAACCGCCCTTCCCTGAAGCTGCGGTTTAAGCTTCCCGCCGCATCAAATGCACCCCAGCACACTCTGGCGGAAAAGCGCGCGCGACATCTTGCAGAGATACCAACAGCTGATGATAACCCGAACGAGCCACAGCCACCTGCACCTACCGCGCATGCACGCCGCTCCGCCCCACCACCGACTGGAGTGGGGGAGACTTCGAGATCGCCTCCCTCCGCATGACCCACCGGTCATTCTACGGTTGCCACTGTTGGTGGAGAGAGAGAGTGTCAAGGTGTCTACGGCCCCCCTGATCCTGCAGTCGTACACCGTATTATCACCCGTGAGCTGCCCTGCTGCCTGAGGATTACTCGAGGTCTTCCGCAACTCTGCACCTCACACCAGACTCCTCGGATATCCGGCCCCTTCTACAACACCGCCCTTGGGATCCACGGTAGGCTTTTGCCATTCCCTATAAACTTTCCTCTCTTCGTGAGAACTTTACCTTTGAGCAATAAACAAGAGACTGAGAATTTAATGCTCACCATTTAAAACCATTTTTGCACTGTGCTTACTTATCTATAAATTGTAAATTGTAACTTTAATTGTAACTTGTAAAACTTACCTTGTTGAAATAGTTCATGGTGTACGCCCTCAGCGTCCACCATCTAAAGTATCGTACCTACACCAAGTCGTAACGTAAAGCATAAAAGGATATTAATCTATTTTCTACAAAAGTACACATATACTTACCATTGCATTTCAAGAGTCCAATTGATATTATTTTCGTTGTTGAAGTAACTTGTACATATTTGGCTAGAAATACATTTAAGAGTCATGACGAAAAGCTGTCTTCTCAGTTAAAACTACCTTCAAACATCACTGCAATTTTAGTTCATTCCTTAGGTCATTTCACTTAAATTGCCTAATAGGATCATTTTGCATTCAGCATCATAATTCACAGTAATATTTCAAATATTCATTTCAACGTAGGTGGTGGCAGCTATCAACAGAAAGAACTACAAAGGTAAGAGAGATATATTTATTTGAGTGTTCTAACCGACTCAACATCCCCCTCAGTTGCATCCTTCAGAAGTAACCGAGAGTGATAAAAACGGGTTACACAGGGCTGAAAAATGAAGCATCTAAATTTATTTATAAAAAGGCAGACAGTTTTTTACAATAATTGGACGGTGTTATACACAAACCGGCGAAGCGCCAAATTGTCGTTTTTGAAAAAAAATCGAATCAAAATTTTTCCGGTTTGTTGTCGACAACTTCCGAAAAAGGATGCCACGGCGAGAGGAAATTGGAAAAACAAGTAGTAGTTATTATACTAGCTAGAACGGTAGGATCGTGCAAACTCCTCAGCTGAGTTTTTTGCAAAGCGGCCAAAGACACAACTCACGTCGTTGGGCCGCTTTGTGCATAATACAGACGCTTGGCCGGTTTGTGCTTATTATGGAACTTCAAAAAGAAGTTTTGCACAAACATTCTATCAACCCTAGTTCGTAAAGAAGTCGATAGATGACGTTATAATTGTAAGCCGCACATTCAAAATCCCGCGGGAGGGCGGCGATCCACGGCCTTCGAGGAAGTCGAGGTAACACTGGGGGAGGCGGCGGACGATGAGGGAGCGGCAGCGGGGGAGGGGAGTCTCGACCCCCTCTGCCCCAACAGTTCAGTTGCCTTATGACGGAGCTCACGATCGCCCCAATTGCGGGCTGGGAAGTAATATTGAAGCCAGTTGTGTGTGGAAAACTGTTTAAAAGGGTTACATTCCCTAGCCGTGATTTGAACTATTGTGTATCGGAAGCCATTTACCAGATAAATTTGCAAAGTCTCGCAATTTATCTACGAACTATTATCCTTCGAAGACGCCCTCGGGACCGTCCTCACCAACCATACTTTTCTACGCGCGATTCTGGAGAGTTAGTGGTAAAGTACCCAGTTAAATCGTTATCAATCTTCTGTATGATCATTTTGGCCACTTTTGGAATACTTGTATATCGTCAATTTCACTGTAAATTCGTTATTTTAACCTCAGTCATCTCTCGTACCTAGGTTGCGTAGGCGTACCCAAACATACCATTTGGTGCGTTGTAAGTCCACGTGGCGAGTATTATCGTCCTAGGATAGTACTAATTTCTTTAATCTTATGACAAACATCTTAAAACTATATACTTACCGTCTTAAAACTATATACTTACCATCTTAATTGCTAAATTCTTACCTTTTTATCGATGTCTCGGAGATCTGAGCGGGAGGTTCCACGAGGTCTTACCTTGTCGAAGTCAATATCGGAGTAGCGGATTGTACTTGCCGATTTTATACTAAAGTTTCTACTTATCTGTTATACTTACGTACTTTTGAAGTCATTCGAAGAACTCGTTGGATATTTTATACCAAATTTTACTGACCTTGCTCTTATCGGAATCTTTGTCCGAATATTTACCTAGACTTACCTATAAGTATCGTTTCCTTTTCGTTGGTTGTACGACGTATACCTATTTCTTTCGTTATTTCAAGACTGAATTGTCTTTATTTTCTGAGTCATACCCCCGTTGGGGATCGTTTGGGTACAAGTACCCTGAATACCCTTGTACCTTTTTGGAGTTACTGATTTGTTTTACCATTGATTTATACACATCCTTGAGGGGATTAGACCTATGTGTTATTTTGCTACATTTTATTTGTTTTTGAATACAACATTTTTCTTGTTGAAAACCGGTGTTGCTGAGTGATACCCTGAGTACCCCAATAGTAGGTGAACTCAGACTGGTCAAACTGGGTTCTTCTCATCACCAAACCTGCAACCCATGATGCAACCCTGATCAGGCAGAAACGCTACCAAAATAAATTCAAATTTATAAACTTTATTTATTCTCATAAATACGTAGATATTGGGTTTTCACTGTTAACTTGCGGCTTACATAATGAATGGCTTTGTAATCTGGAATCGACCAAGAACATTTTTTTTAATCCCCCTCAAAGTTTGTTGGTTTACGTTTCAAAGTAGGTATGTAGAATCCAAAAATCGAATATTGTAATGGTGAATTTTTCAACACTATGATGGCCGGGAGAGTTTAGTATTAAGTTTTAAATTCGCCACTACAATGCCCTTGCGCTTATACTAGGAGTATCCAAACTTTACTTACCGTGGTTTCTACGAGTAGTGGTGTGACGGGTCGTCACAAAGACCTGTGTCTGCACCAACAGCCGGGATCCCAAAGCTCAGGTTAAGGAGAGGAGCCTTCCATACGAGGAGGAGGGCATGGAGGTGGAACTCGTGAGCGCGCCGCCAGGAGGCAGCACCTGACGGGCCCGTACTGCGGAATAGAGGAGAGTGGGGAGGTCACGTGACGGAGGAAGCAACCGGGGCTACGCCATGTTGCGGCGTCAGTCGTGATCGAACGGAGCTTCGCACCTCTCACCCTTTGTATTAGAGCCCACACACACACCAGTAGATGTTTCGAGGCGAGTCAAGGCCCGGTAACATAGAGTAAGGAAAGTGCAGTCGAATCAGTGAATTTAGAACTTTTGTCAACCCTGGAAACCAGTTCATCGAAATAGCTTGAGACTCTGGTGCACGATACGCCCTCCCGCAGTACTCTGACGATGAATCTGGAAGACCCTCGCAATCCCAAGGACCACCCAACGAACTCTCTCTCTCAACTAGTCTATCACGGTAAAACTTAAAGTCATTTTGTATGTAAATTTTGATATTGTTCCTCCTAGGTTTTAGGATTTCCATTGTTTCACTTTGTCCAAAGGACGTTTCGTTTGTTCCATGTTCATGTTTCGGAACATTTCCACATGGTCATTTTGAGGTTAGTCCCATCAGGAACCTCCGACCAAAATACTTAATATTCTCATTTATTAACTTGATTTTGAAGTCATTTGTTCGTTTTGTACTATTTTATTGGCATATTTGAAGTCTGTTCTATTCAAATAGAGATTTTCTATCCTTTGTTCCGAAATTGGTGTTCCATCATTGAATACTTACATGAGCATTTTCCTGGAGCGTATTAGAATCAAAAGTAAAGTAACTCAATTAAAGACTTACCTGAAAATACTTACCTTAATCCAAAGTTGCAGTAGAATCACCTGGAAAGAAAGTAACTTAAATTCACTTACCTATTTTGCTGAATCACGTAGTACCTGAAACAAGAAAGAGAGTTAAAATTGAGTTAAAGCAAATTATACACAATATATAAGAATATTTAGAATTATACTTACCAGAATAACTCAGACGAAGGTATCATTTTTCGGTTATCCCAAAAGGGAAACCTAGTCAATGCTACCAACGCCACGTCTACCAACTGCTTCCGGTGAACCACGAAAAACAGTAAGTGCCCTGAAATATTACTAGATCGTAAGCGCAAGGTATTGTTTTGGTGAGTCTTCAACTCCTAATTAAGTCGGCCATCGCTAGGAAAACACACCATTACAGTGGAACGAGTCAGCAGGAAACGACGAGGATGGCGTTGAATAGGTATCCCTTCGGGGATTACCGAAGAATGCCTATCTTTGTCCAACTTGAGATTTAGTAAGTATTTTTCCTCTAAGACTTCTTTTACTTTTCCCGTTATTGTGTAATAATTTGTACCTTTGTATTTAATAACTTTTCTTTCTGTTTCAGGTTCTTCGAGATTTCAGCAAGTCTAAGGTAAGTATTTTCAAGTTTGTTTCTACGTTAATGACTCTACTCTGGTTCTCACTATGATCCTCAAGGTAAGTATTCTCAGGTAAGTATTTACTATTACTCTATTCTGCATCAGGAAATTGATCGGGGAGTGTACCAATAACAACCACAGTTTAGGTAAAGAAAAGGAATCCTGTTTAATTATCCAGATAAGTATTTCAAGCATAAAATAATAAAAGGAACAATTCGACTTAGGACTAAGATACCCTTACTAATAATGAGGAATTTCACCATGTCGGAATTTCCTATTTTTGACCCCAAAATCGGATTCAGCACCTCTAAAAAACCCCCTAAGGCAAACTTTCAGCCCGAACCTCCTAATTTACGAATAAAAAAAAACAGTGTAGAAAATACGAATGTTTAAAAAAACCGGGAAAATGACGTCATGCTGGAATAGTTCATTTATGGCCGCTTGAAGCGCTGAGATCGAGAAATCCATAGTCCCCAGATGCAAAATTTCATGAAACAGTAAAGTTCGAAATCGAAAAACTGAAGAAAAAAACGTCTGCCAAGTTGGGTGGGCAGTATAGCTTCCTCACTCATTGTAACATGGACGTATAGAATCAGTTGGCGAAAAAATTATGATTCAAAGAGTTATTGAATACCAAAATATTGGCGATAATATGCGGGATAGGGTTGCAGGTATTAATGTTTATAATAGTGTTGTAAATAGTTGTGGTATATAAACCACTGAAATAAAAGAACGAAAGAGTGTAGGTATAAAACCACCGTCTAGGACCTAACCCGCACAATCCCTGAAAATTTCATCGAAATTGGTTGAATAGTTGCGGAGTTTTGGTTGTAACAATAAATTTAAAGTTCGCGCATGCGCAGCGGCTATTGCTTGACCAATTTGATTGAAACTTATAGGGTGTCTCTTAGAAGTTAGTCCCTAACTAACCTCCAAATTTGAGCAAAATCGGTTCATTAGAAACCGAGAAACCGAGGTTCCAGGAAATTCATGTTTGCGCATGCGCACTCGCTCCTATTGGTCCGAAGGTGCTGAAATTGATAGGGGACCGTCTAGGACCTAACCCGCACAATCCCTGAAAATTTCATCAAAATCGGACCACAGGTTAGTATAGTTTTGCCCGGGACAAGGATTGACCACAGACAGACAGACAGACTCGGAACCAAAATTGCTCGGGAAGCTCTAAAACGCAAAAAGCAAGTGGAAATTTTGATTTTGGAGGACATTTTTTTTTCACTTCTTTCACGAATACCTTCGGTAGTGAGGAAGCAAAATAGAAAAAGCGAGATGGGGAAAATTAGGTTTCCCCTGTTTTTGTTTGATAACTTTTCTCTTAGAAAACACGATTTCGTCGTCCCAATGGGCAACACTGGGAGGAGACGGCGATCCGAACAGCCCAATCAGCGAGCGTTCCCGCTGCACGTCTGTTTTCCCGGTTAGTTTTGAAATCAAAAATTTTGACTGTCTCCCAAAAATAACAGGAGACTTATTTTCCGAGATCAGTCCGATTTTCATCTATCCCACACCATTCACTATTCAGGAAAAATGCAAACAGAAATCGGTGAAATTCCTCATTAAGTATTGACTTTAATTACTGAGGGCCCTGATGGGGATAACCTCCAAGACCATAAGCCACGTGATGTTTCGGAACTTAGAAGGGGGAACATGAACATAAGCACGTGGTGTTTCGAAACATGAAATTGAACACGAGGTGTTTCGGAACATGAAAATATAACAAGTCCTAGGGACGAAAGAAAATCAATAGGAATCAAAATACCTAGGAGGAACGTTAGAAAAGAGTTTTACAAAAATAATCAATTTACCAATACTGGGTTTTTGCGAGAGAATCCGTTGGGTGTGGTCCTTTTTGGGAATGCGAGGATCGGCCGTTGGTTGCTTGAAGCTTCAGGAGGGCGTATCGTTCACTGACAGTTTCTAGGAGTCAACTTCGGGCTTTCAAACGAATGTTCAATCGGTTTGGCGTTAATGTTCAACTTTACTGAGGTCACACAGACTTTTCACACAGACTTGTCACACAGACTTTGGGTGGTTAGCGGCTCAATCAAGACACGACTGAGGCGCCGCAGTCGCGTTGCCCCAGCCGTGCCCCTCCCTCACCTGACCTCCCCACTCCACTATTTTGCAGCGCTAGTCTGTCCGGTGCTGCCTCCTGGCAGGGCGCCTGCAACCTCCACTTCCATGCCCTCCATTTCGCATGGAGGGCCCCTTTTGAGCCTCAACTTCGGGATGGGTGGAGGCGGCAACTCTTGTGACGGCCCGTCACAATATAAATTTTGCCGTCTGTCAAATTAAGATAGCAATGAATTTTCAGAATCGAATGAGACCACCCAGAGCTCCGTAGGACCAATCGTTCGCTCCTCATAACTTAAGGGTTGGTCTTACGATAAATCAGAAACACGAGTGTGAATCGCAAAATAGGCCTAATCTCCGTCAAAATGCCATCGCTGTTTCGAGTTGTACTCAATTTTGCGTCCTTAGCAACCAGTAATCAAATTTCTTAATGGAGGCCTCCTTAACTCCCTGTTTCTTTGAAAGTGTGAAGCGTTTATTTCGTCAAAATAAACTAGATTGCGAAGCGAAAATATGGTTGGTATACACAGAAAAATAATAAACCTTTGTGTAATAACTTGCAGCGTTTGATTTTGAAGAACTTTTTTTAACGTATAAATTCAATGAAATTAAAAGAAAAATTCATATACTACGGCTGAACCATTATTTATTGGTTTTATAATCTTCAAGATTGTATTGAATCTTAATTTCAATGTTTCTGACTTGAATCTGTTTTCAATTGCGGTGAACTCAACACGCTCTATCAAGAGATTCCACAGAGTTGTTGTCGGCTTTCCCGCCAACACAAGTGAGAACGATATTTCTTTAAGGAACTACGGCTATACGAAGTGTTATTTCAAATTGAAAAACTGGCACAGGAACGTTTTCAAGAGCGCTAAATTGCAATCGGACGTCAAAACTACGAAATTAGTGTGAAAGCCCCTTGGTACATGAGAAAAAAAAATCTTTGCTAAACAATTTTCTGACAATTTGCCTAAAAAAAGTGCGACCCATGCAGCTACTCCATTACTTTAGTGGGGAGATTAGGAGAGCAATAAATAATGTAGCGCTCCATCAAATTTATGAATAAACGTTTATTGATACGATTTTTTAAAATAAGAAAAACACAGCTCAAAGAGTAATGCAACTAAGCTCTCACTTTCCGTTGGGGTAGTAAGCGTAATGAAGGTCTTTGCAATCTTGAACGGAAATGCATTCCCAGCCAGTTTCCTTCATGTGGTACACTGCAAAGAGGAACAAAGTCGCCATTATTAAAATTATAATACGCTAGTGGTATTAGTGATAAAATAGATTAATTTGGAACCTTCAGAGTAGATAGAAGGTCCTGTAAGATTACTAAGAAAACCGTTCATAGGATGCAACTCTAGGTTATACAGGGTGTCTACACTTTGGATGAGCATAACTTCAGGGTTCGATTCTACAAGGTATTTCCAACAAAAAATGTCTCTTAGCAATTTTCTTTTAACTCACTCAAAATTCCTTTTTTTTTCACTTTAAAGTTTTTCTTCGCGTTTTTGACCTTACGGCACTGATATGGTCATAACTCCCTTATTTCTCTTAAAAATTCAATTCTGACTACACCGTTAGAAAGAGCGTTAAATTCCTAAGCTACCTAGTGCAAAATCAAAATATTTCAGCAATAAAATAGTTTCAAAAAATCAAGTCAAAAAGCCAACTTTAAAATTTTTTCGAAACTTGACTTTTTTCGACCAAAGTTTTCACTCTAAATCCCTGCCCATTTCGATGGGCGCTCTTCGGAGAAAACATGCTCAAATTGTCAGCTTTCCAACGGTCTATCAATTTTTCTTTTCAATATTCAAATTGGAAGAGTAAATGAAGTTTGAATGCCAGAAAACGTGTGTTTTACAAGCAAATCCAGTGTTTCAAGCGGTTAATGGTCCCCCTCGACCTCAAGATGGCTTGACGATTTTGGTATCATTTTCTATGTAATTTTTTACGCTGAATCCAATGGCGATACTTCTGAATGATTCCGACTGCTAGAAAGTGGATTATTCTGACGCTCGCGTATTACGCATTGTTGGTAGATATGGTAGTGAGCATAGAGTAACACCATTCTACTCAACAAAAACTTCAATCAACTAGAAATTCGGCGTTTTTATTGAGTAGAAAAGTTTTACTTCATGCTCACTACCATATCTACGAATAATGCGTATTTTATGTACAAAAAACGAAGGTTAAGGAAAAAATCCACTTTCTAGCAGTCGGAATCATTCGGTAAAATAAAAAACTTTTTATCAAAAAAACGGACCGACCTCAAAACTGATGATGGCATCCCACTAAAAAGGAAAAAATAATAACAACAACTTATTCAGATATGTTGGTAGGTAGGTACGCATTGAAGTCGCCGCCGTGCCCATCTGCAGAGACAAACATACACAAGTAGATTCCACTTCCATCTGGTTAGTATTACAACATGCATCGATAGTGCAATACAAAACAGGAATGAGAGTGGGTACCTATCATTGAGGTAATGCATGTGTTCCAAAACTATTAGGTAGTACGTCACTGCTGTCGTATGAAGGAGGATGAGAGAGTGACAATAAGTGTGAATCTCAGTAAGAATATTTCCTTTGATAACAGCTGAAGACGTCTGCGTCCCCAAAAATGGCAGTTGGATAAAAATTCAACATGAGAAGGTTGTTTACTTGCTTACCTACCCTTACTCCTGTTTTGTATTGCACTATCGACGCATGTTGTAATACTAACTGGTTCATTTGAGTATGAACTCCTATCACAAACCCACATCATGATCTAGACAATTCTACATTCAATATGCCATACATGGAATATAAGATTAATTAGATATTATGTACCTAATCAAAGATTGATCACGTATAATTAGATAAATAACTATTAGATACTATCTAATCAAGAGATGGTTTGTTGGAATCCCAACATTTCGTACGGGGATTCACACTTATTGTCACTCTCTCATCCTCCTTCATACGACAGCAGTGACCTACTACCTAATAGTTTTGGAACACATGCACCACCTCAATGATAGGTACCCACTCTCATTCCTGTTTTGTATTGCACTATCGATGCATGTTGTAATACTAACCAGATGGAAGTGGAATCTACTTGTGTATGTTTGTCTCTGCAGATGGGCACAGCGGCGACTTCAATGCGTACCTACCTACCAACATATCTGAATAAGTTGTCGTTATTATTTTTTCCTTTTTAGTGGGATGCCATCATCAGTTTTGAGGTCGGTCCGTTTTTTTGATAAAAAGTTTTTCATTTTACTATTTTTGTATTTTTAAAATCCATGATCTACGACACCCAACATGCGAATGCGAGTTCACATCCGTATTCAAGGTGAAACACAAAAATATAGATAAGTACCTATACAGGGTGTCTACAAAACAGTTGTAAGGAATTCAAGGAGTCGATTCTACAACTAATTTCCAACAAAAAGTGTCTCTTAGAAATTTTTTTTAAAACGCCTCTTTAACCGACTTTTTTCACTTTCAAGTTTTTTTTTCGTGTTTTCGACCTTACACCATTAAAACGGTCATAACTCTCTA
Organism: Apolygus lucorum; assembly: GCA_009739505.2. Classification (NCBI taxonomy): domain Eukaryota; kingdom Metazoa; phylum Arthropoda; class Insecta; order Hemiptera; family Miridae; genus Apolygus; species Apolygus lucorum. Next base: position 1,733,676 of record CM019168.2, on the reverse strand, counting down.
AAATTACACTCAAAAATTAAAAATAAGGATACCGTTGGAAAGAGCGTCAAATTTCCTATCTCCCTGATACCAAATAACAAATTTTCAGTTGAATTACACGGGGAATAAAGCAACCTAAAAAGTGAACTTAGTAAATTTTCGAAAAATTCCCGTTTTTCAACGCCTAAAATCTCCAAATATTAACTGGTTTGTTCTGTTGCCGGAAAGCCTAAAAACTGCGCCAGAACCTCAGCTTTCCAACGGTATAATCAAAACATATTCTACAACCGAATTTAGGGGAGAATTTTGTGTTTGAACGCGGAAAAACGTGCATTTTTTCACCGAAATCGGCGCTCCGCCTAGTCGATCTGAGGGGTCGGACGATGAGAGTGGGTGGGTCGGCGCCGCGAAACAGGAGGCCAGAGCGCCGATTTCGTTGAAAAAATGCACGTTTTTCCGCGTTCAAACACAAAATTCTCCCCTAAATTCGGTTGTAAAATATGTTTTGATTATACCGTTGGAAAGCTGAGATTCTGGCGCAGTTTTTAGGCTTTCCGGCAACAGAACTTTACCAGTTAATATTTGGAGATTTTAGGCGTTGAAAAACGGGAATTTTTCGAAAATTTACTAAATTCACTTTTTAGGTTGCTTTATTCCCCGTGTAATTCAACTGAAAATTTGTTATTTGGTATCAGGGAGATAGGAAATTTGACGCTCTTTCCAACGGTATCCTTATTTTTAATTTTTGAGTGTAATTTTAGAGAGTTATGACCGTTTTAATGGTGTAAGGTCGAAAACACGAAAAAAAACTTGAAAGTGAAAAAAGTCGGTTAAAGAGGCGTTTTAAAAAAAATTTCTAAGAGACACTTTTTGTTGGAAATTAGTTGTAGAATCGACTCCTTGAATTCCTTACAACTGTTTTGTAGACACCCTGTATATATAAAAAAACGAAATAGGTATGCGGTTTATGGTTCTCTGGCACCATGGTGGCACCACTATGAGTTCCATGGTGGTACAGAGAATAATTCATGAAAATCCGGAGGTATAATGAGAATGTTTCCTCAATTTTAAAGCTTGGGTACAGTTAATATTTAAAAATCGGATATTTTGTGAATTTTATCCCCCCACTCGCCCCTCGCCATGCTAATTTCGATACTCTGGTGAAATAGTGTGCAATTCGGAAGATTTTTGAGTCGAACAAAAAAGAAACACGCAAATTGGTTGGAAATTGGGAACCGGGCAGAGTTTACAAGATTATGCCCGCAAATGCAAATTAAAAGGCAAAATTCGAAATTCCGGTGACGTAGTGCACAACTAAAAAATTTTCCGCGTCGACTAAAAAAAGAACCACGAAAATCGGTTGGAAATTGAGGCCTGGGCGAGTACACAAAATTTTGTCACACACACACACACACACACACACATACACACCTACACAAACACACGCACGCACACACGCACTGTCGACGAAAATTGTGTTTGAGAGGGAGGAACGTGGGGGGGGGGGATATTTACTGAAAATAAATGCGCTGTCTATTCGTCAATTCTCAACCGATTTACGTTTTTCTTTTTATTCGCCTCAGACAACTTCCAAGATGCACATAACATAAATAGACCAGTGTATCGAAATTAGCATGGCGAGGAGACGAGTAGGGGGATAATATCCACAAACTACGCGATTTTTCATTAATTTGTTTCCTATCAAGGCTTACTAATTGAACCCAGGACTTGAAATTCAGAAAACAATCAATTCACCCCTGGAATAAATCACTGGTTTCACCATGGCGGAGGACACCAGAAACCGTGTATTTCGTAGGATGTTGTGTGTTTCATCTTGAATACAGATAAGAACTTCAACGCACAACTGACCAAAACTAACAGATGGAAGTTAAAATGTTAAGTTGGGATCGTAGATCAAGGATTTTAAAATGGGGTATTTCGGTCAATTTTTTGACGTGATAACGTCTTATAAATTGGTTTACCGGGGACACTTCAAGAAACTGCGTTACGCTCCGCTCACGGAGGGGGTGCAGCTCCGCGCTCCCTGAAGCGCCCCCCCCCCCCCGCGTCCACCCCTTCCCGGCGCTCACAGAAGCGGGAGCGCCCCGCCCCCCTTCCCTGGCACTCACTCCCCCCCCCACCCATGGGAAATACCTACTCTGTGCAACTTGACAAAGAATTTTATTTTATTCTTCTTCCTACTATACGAATGAATATTAACATTAAGATTATTTTACCACTCAAAGTCGTTGTCACGTAAAACTTTCGCCCGTATACCGACTTTACAGGCAACAACACAGGGGTTTTTTTTTTATTTTTTTATTTTCTCAAAAGAGTATGGCTCAGGAATAACGGTAATCGGGTCTGTTCGTCGAGAAAATGTTTTTAAGAAATCAGAGAAGCTAAGGAAAGTTGAAGATTTGAATGGTGTGACGTAGCTAGCCAATCATGACGTAGCTAGCCAACTGTCTTTGAAAAAAGTATCCATGCACAGAAACCCTTGGAGGACCTCTTGGATACTACAAAATTCTACTCACACACGCGCGCGGCGTAGTCCTTGCCTAGTGTTTCAAACGTGTGATCTCTTTTATTAATTTTTCTACCACATGTTATAGTATCATTAGGCTTAAAGTTGTAGTATACAGGTTTTCAAGGGTGCTGAATCCAAATTTGAGGTCAAAAACCTGAATTTCCGACCCACCGAAGTACCCCATTCTGTTCAAATTTGAGGCTCGCATGTCGCTATTCAGGGTGTAAGCCTAACTGGTCTGCCATACGTTACCAGTCGAGTCTACAACTAGTTTGCAACAAAAAATGTCCCTTAGCAATTCTTTTTTAACCTATTAACGCCCAGTGTTGCCATATGGCAACATAGGGGGCCCTTCTGTTTGGAGGCTTCTGGTCACCTTCCTGAGTCATTGAGAAGACTTTGATCTTGCGATCCTTTTCTCCAGATCTGTCTGATCATGTGCCATGAGGGTGTGGCACATAGCGCGAAGCTTCATCTAGAACTGGATTGGGCAAACGACCTGATTGGATGTCATCAGAATAATCGATTATTCCACCAAATACGCTATAAATCTGTAAGCCGCTAGTTGTCGTGAGGCGACTGAAAAGTTGTATTAGCGATTAACTAGAAAACCTGGTAGCTATGGCCTGAAGGGTCCAATCTCAAGACAACCTAACGACTACAGGTTTCGAACTCACGTACCCAAAAGTAGGAACTCAGGTGGCTTTCCAACAGAAACTACAGGTTTCAAAATAGGGTGTTTAATAACACAATTTCAATTAGGAACAAAACAGGTAAGTATAAAATCAGATAAAATAGACGAAATCAGACTCAATTGGTAGGACCTTCATAAGGTAAGTATCCAATAGGTAAGTATTAGATGTAAGTCCTAGTCTTAAGTTGCAATCAAAATCGGCAATCCTAGGTAAGTACTCTTAGAATTAAGTGCCTTTAGTTTATAGTTCAAAACGTGAGAATTGAGGTAAGTATGACTCTGCGATCTACTACTACTGAACGGAATGAAAACAGGTAAGTCAGCAGGTAAGTATTCGATAGTTAATTAAGTAATTAAGCAAAAACAAGTAGGGCACGAAAGGCACTCAATGGAACTACGAGTGGTACTGGGGTACTCAAGTCCCCGAATCAAGACAATTAGTAATAAAATAACGAAATTAAACGATGGATACCTTTAGTATCAATAAGATCAATTAATAAAAAAGTGAAAATTAAACATCAATCCCCTCAGAGAAGAAGTAAGTCTACAACCACCACGTGGTAAGTGCCCTGGCTACGGCACTATCACCCAAACTCGTGACTAGAGCAATTTAGATGACGAAACACGCCCTTAACTACTTTGACTGATGATTTAAAGACAATTTAAAAGAATTACAACCTTGATAAAGTAAGATTTATGACTTGGGAATAACACGTGGTGCGTACCTTAGGGGTGGCACTCTACCTTTACTCGTGACTGGAGCGGTATAAATTACAGGTAAGTATTCCAAATGGATCAGGTTGAAGGGGAAATAACAAATAATCAATTAGAATCACACGAGAGACAGCCTAGTTGATGATTCAGTGGTACTTTACCAGTTGCAGGATGGTTCTAACTTGGCGAAGATTTCAATGGTTCTTGGTGGCCGGAATTAACAATACAAAAATGTTCCTTTCTCAATATCAAATGTTCAATGCGGAGGGTGGTTAAAACTTCAAGACTTTCACGGTTTCACTCAGACAATTGCTGACTATTCACACACGGACCTATAGCAGGGAGGTCGAGTCACTCTTAGTGGCGTATCACTTCAGACTGCCCGACCGGGGGTCCGAGCGAAAGGTTCCGCGGTCGGAGGTGGGGGAGAGGTCCCCCTGTTCGCTTCCATCCCTTCTTCCACCCATCTATCCCCAAATGCAGTCCTTTCATTCCCGCCAATTTCCCCGCGCTTTCCTTGTTAGAGCTTTACTGATGCGGCTTACAAATCGGAGTAGTCTAACAAGTGGGAGTAGCACTTAGCTCATTGGATGTCATCTTCAAACTGAATAGGTACTTGACCTGGCTAGAGGTTGTAAGAAATAATACCCAACTTACTTAACTACCAAATACCCATTTTGTCATCATCAAGGCAACGATACTTCGTCTAATGCCCCCTTTAGTGGTATTTTTTGACGAATTATGGACGTAAAAATTGGTTGATGGATTACTCACTGTGGTGATGCACTACATCACCACTATTATAATCACCTGTTATTACGTTGTCATGAACCCCTTAAACTACGTGTTCTTCTTTTATAATTTGTTCATTGCGTAATTCTCTCTGAATAAAGCCTCATTTCAGAAGGTATTTTCTTTCGCTCTATTACACTCACTTAATATGAGACGTATTCCGCATTCAATATTCCAAGAAAGTTTCTAGTAGATCCAGTGAGATCATGATACAATCTACGAAAACCTCAGGTTAAAAAAAAAATCAGTCCTTGCGATATAGCGACGTAAATCCATGAAATTAGACCAGGAGATTTTTGTAATTATTTTTCCAGTGTTCTCAGACTATTTTGGGTCGAAATATCAGATTCATTTTCAAAATATATACAGAAGAAAAGTTTTGGGCGTTAATGGGTTAAACCCTACGTTTTCGAGTTATTTTAACTTTAAACTTTTTTTTCGTGATTTTGACCTTATGTCATTGAATCGGTCATAACTCCGTTAATTAGCTGGGTAAATTACAATTTGAGGATACCGTTAAAAAGAGCATTAAATTTCCTATTGGATGCCTTAACGTTTTTATGAGTCAAGGTTTGAGACATGAAAACGTCCTCTAAAAAGAGAATTTTACGTAATTTTGGAAACCTCGCATTTTTTCAATCTCAAATTGAACTACGAGATGCAAGAACAGTGAAAACTGCGCCAGAATCTCAGCTTACCAGTAGTATAATCAAAACATATTCTACAACCAAATTTAGGGGAGAAATTCGTGTTTGAACGCGGAAAAACGTGCATTTTTTCAACGAAATCAGCGCTCTGGCCTCCTGTTTCCGGAGGCCTCGCGGTCTCCTGCGGCGCCGACCCACCCACTGCTATCGTTCGACCCCTCAGATTGACTAGGCGGAGCGCCGATTTCGTTGAACAAATGCACGTTTTTCCGCGTTCAAACACAAAATTCTCCCCTAAATTCGGTTGTAAAATATGTTTTGATTATACCATTGGAAAGCTGAGATTAAGGCGCAGTTTTCACTGTTCTTGCATCTTGAAAAAATGTTGATCCTCATAGTTCAATTTGCGATTGAAAAATGCAAGGTTTCCAAAATTACGAAAAATTATCTTTTTAGAGGACGTTTTCATGTCTCAAACCTTGACTCAAAAAAAAGTTGAGGCATCAATCCGATAGGAAATTTAATGCGCTTTCCAACGGTATCCTCAAATTGTAATTTACACAGCTAATTAACGGAGTTATGACCGATTCAATGACATAAGGTCAAAATCACGAAACAAAAGTTTAAAGTTAAAATAACTCGAAAACGAAGGGTTTAAAAAAATTGCTAAGGGACATTTTTTGTTGAAAATTAGTTGTAGAATCGACTGGTACCGTATGGCAGACCAGATAGGCTAACACCCTGTATAATGGTGGCTAAGGGTGAGAGCGAAGGAGGATCCACTACTACCGATGGGACGTATCCTGGAATGCATGCATTATTAAACAGTATGTATATTTATTTTATCGATTTGGTGAACTAGGGCGCCAGTTCGGAACAGAAGCTAAATTTGTACTTCTGCAGGCAGTATTAACCAGGGAACTAACCTCTGATGAGACCACCGGAAAAGGCGTCACGGAAGGTAGCAGAGTAGATGGACCTCCTGGCCAGTTCGTAGGCGTCTTCGTCGCTGAGGTCGTAACTGTAGCCTGCGTCCATCACTCCGTAAGCGAAGACTGAGCCAGAGCCAACTGAAAAGATGTCTCCTTTGGTGCGGGAACCCTCGGAATCCACGTAGTACAGCTCAGGGCCCTACGCACAGACAACACGCTTTGTATTACTACAATTTGAAAGGCAGGGTGAAAGTAAAAGTGAAGTAAACAAAAACTCTCAACTGACTCTCCTAGCTGAAACAGGAGAGCGTCCCGTGCGGAATAAGGTTCACAAGTTGTCGGATCGGTTTATTAGAGAGTTTTCGCCACGTCTTTTGTGACGACCGTCCGCGTGTAATATCCATGCAACCGTCCGAAAATGGTGACTGCGCATGCGTGACGACTCGGACGGCGAGCTCGGTCGTCTTGGACGCCGCCAAATGCCGGCTTTTGGCGGCGTCGAGAACGACGGTTTTCTTGACGACTGTGCCCTTGATAACCTCACACTTTTATAACCAGTTTCAATTTAGATCGGATGAAGCAGGATTTTGAGTTGTGTTCGACTCCCGTGTTTTGGTTTTAGATTTTAGTTTTCATTTGTAGAATAGTTTTCTTTTTCCTGGGAATTATCAAGTTTTCATCTCTTGAAACAAACTACTCGTCACCAGAATTCTGTTTTCTTCGCATCAAGATCATGAAGTGGAGGAGTGGTGGAGTGTGCGAATTTTACATTGTTTGAATTCAATGAAATTTCTGAATAAATGCACCCTTGTTTTTCATTTAATGTTGCATATTATTTATTCATCTATCAACATACCTAACTACAGATCTACAATAAACAGGCGACGAGAGTCAGTTCACGTAAGTAGGTACCATTTAAGATTTCAATTGATAGTTCCGTTTGCTGTGATCATCGTACTTGTAAGTTGCATGTAAAATTGGAAAAAATACTCTTACAACAGTTATCAAGTCAATTACCTTTGAAAAAAATACCTTCTTTTCACACAATAGAAGGTATTTGGTTAATTATGGATGTCTGCATCTAGGTGTTAAGTCTATAAGTTCGTACATCTATCCTAGTATGATAGATCTATACTTCCGTTTTTGCAGTAGTCTGCACTTCCTGGTAGGTAGAAACGAAGTAGCTACCTACTCTAAATTATCTATAGATATGTTACGGACGTGTTGTTAGACAAACATGGAACCAGTAGAAAGGTAGCTACTCTAAAATCGGTAGTAAGGTATTATAGACCCAAAAAAATTCAGTAAGAGATCTGGAAAAGCTAGTGGTGTTCACTACTTTCTAAGGTGAAAACTATCAAAATCATCAGTAGGTAGGTTTTTATATCGCAATGCAGGGTCAGAAAGGGATGTAAATAGGTACCTATTCAAGTAGTAATAAATTGATTGCTTTTTCAATACGGCAAATATTCTAATTTTCGATCTGAAAAACTCATTTCGAGACCCCCCGGAGTCTGAATCAGCTGTTTGCTATCGGCCATTTTCTAGTGACTTCACAGGTCGGTAGCTGCTTATGGTCACTTCCAGAGTCCGCACCTTATTTTGTGACGACTCGAAATCCACCAAAAAAAGTTAGCATCTGCGTCTGCTGGCCCCATCTGTCTCTAGTCGTCACGATCTCAAGTCGTCGCGCCTGACGTGGCGAAAACTCTCTATTGTGAGACTGCATACCCGTCATAGCAAAATACTGAACAACGTTTGTTGATTGAGTGTGTTAGACATGAACTCCGAAATCATGCACATTCGGATGACTCCCATGATCATAAATAGTTGGACACAAGAACATCTAGACCTATCAAGAATCTATCCTGCCGTGCTAAGCCAGAAAGTCGTATCTTGGCTTCACCCAACTTTCGGGAAAACGACCTAATAGGTTTAGTGGTGAAATAACTCTTTCACGAGATTATTTTTCCTCCTTTTACCTCAACTAAAAGTTTTTCTTATAGGAAATTAGTTGCTGAATCGATTTCTGAGGTCAAAATTAAAATAACATTTTTCTATTCTTATTTTACTTACATTTAGGTAAGATATACTAAGCCTTGAAGTCGTGTCTCGATCTTGAATTCACGTTCGCGCAAGCGCAGTGGCTACTATCAGTCCGAAGGTGATGATTTTCATAGGGGACCATCTAAATACTAATCGGTAACATCCCTGAAAATTTCATTGAAATCGGATGGAAAATGTAGAAATTATGGCCGTTACAAGGAAATTGACGTTTGCGCATGCGCAGTGACTACTATCAGTCCGAAAGTGGTGATTTTCATAGGGGACCATCTAAATACTAATCTGTAACATCCCTGAAAATTTCATCGAAATCGGATGGGAAATGTAGAAGTTATGGCTGTTACAAGGAATTCACGTTTGCGCATGCGCAGTCGCTTCTATCAGTCCGAGGATGGTGATTTTCATAGGGGACCGTCTACACACCAACCCGCACAATCCCTGAAAATTTCTACGAAATCGGACAATAACTTCGTATAGTTATGCGCGTTACAAGGAATTCATGACAGACAGACAGACACGGAACCAAAATTGTTCAAAAAGGTCTAAAACGCAAAACGCGAGTGAAAATTTTGATTTTGGAGAACTTTTTTTTTCATCCTTGAAAAGTGAAAACGATCCGCTACCTTGGTAGTGTTATGAAAAGAAGCAATTAACTTTACCTTTAGAAAGGTTTTATTCCACAAAAACGAACTACAAGAATGAAATTATAAGATTTGGTTGACGACGCAGATCAACAGATCATATGGGCGAATTTGGGAATAATTATAATCGGCTCAATCACCCTCCCTTAGGATATTACATAGTCCTTAAGGTAGAGAGGGGTTCGACGTTCTCGTGAACTTCTCCGCAAAGGGGGTGAAGATTCTTGAATTTGCTGGTGTTCTTCCGGAGATTCAGCTGGTCTTGGATCAGTTGTAGTTTCCTCTGCTTCGATCACTTCAGGCTCACCCGTAAATGTTGGAGAGGGTTTCACTTCTGGTGTTGAAGGAACTTCAAGAGAGGAACCGCTTCCCGTTGGCGCAAGATAGCGCGTGGATACGGTAGTTTCGCGTCCATCAGGGTATCTGATATGCGCGTAGTCGTGGTTTCCTTCGAGAAGTTCTACTTCTTCTACCTGAGGTTCAAATTTCGAGTTCCGATTAAATTTCTTCAACCAGATAGGACCTGGATTCAACAACCAGGATGGTATAGAATCACCATTTGCAGAGCGCCGTTGATGAGAAAATATGCGTTCGTGAGGGGTATTAGAGTATTTTTGTACTTGGCGTTTCGTTTCACACGTATCTACTCCCACACGCAAAAAGTTCCTTGACGCCAAAAGCCAACTTTAGGCGTTTGAAAAAATCAGCTGTCTACGCGAGGGTGCGCTACGTGAGGATAACCTCTGAGTAGATGGAGTTGTTTTTCTTCTTCCATGGAATACCCAAAGCAGAAAACAGCAAGTTTAAGGTTGAACAGAAAATACTATTTGCTTGTACCTACCACTATCTATCCACTTAGTCATTAATATTGAAGTTATTTTAAATCAATTCTCATTATTGTTTCATTTACTATGGGTTCCAATTTTTCTCCAATAGGTTTTACTATCATTTGTTAGGTAGGTACTATCATACTTCTTTATTCATTTTACTGGTATTTATATATGTTACAACCGGGTAAAGACAAAATAAACACGACAACTCTTCTCAAATTCGCACAAAATAATATTTCACTTAAACTGAAATTTGAGAGCCAAAACAATAAAACCGGGAAAGTAACAGCAAATCGTCCTTATTCAGGTCTACCAAAACCAGGACTGCAACATGCCCTAAAATCGATAAATTACCGTCAAAACCCACAACAATATATATGCGGTTGATTATTGATAACTATTAAATAATATCAATAATAAAAATCAATTATAATAAAAAATAATTAGGTAATAAAAAATTAGGTAATACATTTAAAAACATAAATAATATCCATAACGTAGTAGGTATTTCTTATAATATTTATATGAAATCGAAAAATATAAATAATAATAAAATAATAAAACCATAAAATAATAAAACCGCAAAATTTGGTCTGTAAGGGAGTACTAGATTGTTTAAGTGGTTATGTTGAATCCTCAAGTCAGATTTGGTACATCCTGGGGTTTGACAATGACTTCCTCTTCTACCATGGAAATTTCTGAAATGGGGTGCTTTTTCACTAGCAGAAACCTTAAATAATCATCGAATACTTGCTCAAGTTCCTTCTCAGTGGAGGAACTCTGCCCGATGGACTCACCTCGTGGACTCCATCCATTCTTCCATAACTTTTATCATGATACTTGGAACATGAAAAAGAAAAAATTAATATCCTATCTGAAAGGGGAACTAAATTTGAAATAGACAAGGAGTAAACACCCAACAAGTAACAAGTAACCTTGCCAACTTAACTTATAATTATCACGTTAACGTCACTACAGGAGTTCACTTTTCACGATTTCGCGGAGGGGATCTGAAAAAAATGACGTGGAAAGTTAGCATCTACGAGTGCTCGCGCTAGCTGCTCTTTTTCACGTTTTGCGTTTTGTCAACACGGGAAGTACAAAAATACTCTACTATTCGTCGAGGTGCAAAGGAGCGAACGGATAGAATGGAGAGCTTCAGGTAATACGGTGTTAAGGGCATTCCATTTCCTTTGAGCGAGAGTTCAATTGTCTTCCATATTATCCCATTATACCTTTCCACCTGACCATTTCCTTTTGGGTTGTAGGCGGTTGTTCGACTCGTAGCAACCCCATATGACGTGAGAAAATCTTTCAATTGCCTTGACATGAATGATGTGCCGCGATCAGAGTGTATGTACGATGGCGCACCGAATAGACTAAATAAGTTTCGAAGACAGTCGATGACTGTCCCTGCACTTAAATCGGAGCAAGCATACGCAAACGGAAATCTGGAGTACTCGTCCACAATGGTCAACAAATAGCATTTCCGGGACGAACCAGATGGAAGAGGCCCCTTGAAATCAAGGTTGAGGCACTCGAATGGCTTTGTCGCTTTTATAAGAGTACCTTGCTGGTGGAAGAAACGTGGTTTCAGTTCTGCGCAGACAGTACATGATGAAACTATGCGCTTCACATCCTCCACTGAGAAAGGTAAATTTTTACTTTTAAGCCAGTGGTAAAAGCGAGTCACACCCGGATGAAAGAGAGAATGGTGGAGTGCATGGAGCTTCTCGTCGGACTTGATGAAGCATACACGTGAGAAGGTGTCTGCAACATGATTGTCTTTGCCAGGTCGATAAGTTATATCATAGGAGTAGCAGGAGAGCTCTAGTCTCCAGCGCATAATCTTTTCATTTTTGCATTTACTTTTGTGTTTGTTTGAAAATATGAATGAGACTGATTGCTGATCAGTAATCAACCTGAAATAACGACCAAGCAGAAAATGACGCCAATAACGTACGGACTCAACTATGGCATACGCTTCTTTCTCAATCGACGAGTGGGCAAGCTCTGAGCTTGTTAGCGTGCGAGAAAAGAAAGCAACTGGTCTTCCAGATTGAGAAAGTGTGGCAGCTATTGTCGACTCTGACGCATCAGTCTCGACGCAAAAAGAAGCTTCGTTGTCGACCCAAGTAATACTGGCCTCTTCAATGGCTTTCTTAAGCTGTTGGAATGACTGTTGAGCTTCCTCTGACAGAGGAAATTTACAACTATTTAACGTCAATGGTCGTATCTTCTCAGAAAAATTTTTAATGAACCCAGAATAATGTGAGAACATTCCCAAGGTTCTTTTAAGAGAGGTGCCATCTGTGGGTAAAGGTAAATCTTGTAAAATTTTCAACCTAGTAGGATCAGGTCGAATTATGTGATTGCTAGTCGAGTAGCCGAGAAAAGAAATGGACCTGAGAGAAAATTTGCTCTTTTCGTTGTTAATTGTGAGGCCATATTTCTTGGCAGCAGCATTGAAATTGTCCAAATTTTTATCGTGCTCAATCTGACTTTTCCCGCAAATTGTGACATTGTCTAGATAAGCGAAAGTTGTCGCTAAATTTTCCTTTCGAATGATGTCATCAATACAACGCTGAAAAGCAGCCACGCCATTCGTGACACCGAAGGGTATTCGATTGAATTGGTAGAGGTTCCCACATGCCTCAAAAGCCGTGTATTTACAATCTTCAGGTGGAATGGGAACCTGATGATAAGCACTGCGTAAGTCGATACAGCTAAAGACATCATAGCCAGCCACCTGATTAACTATGTCATTAATCCGCGGGAGAGGATACGCATCGAGGTCTGTATATCTATTGATTGTGTGAGAGTAATCAATAACCATTCGTCTCTTATGGAAACCAGAGACGACGTGAACCTGGGCACGCCATGGTGAGATACTTTTCTCGATTATACCCTCCTCCAGGAGTTTTCTAACTTCGGCTTCAATGAATTTTCTGTCTGTATCAGAGTGGCGTCTGGACTTGATGGCAATGGGTTTGATGTCTTTGGACAGACTTGAAAATAGTCTGGCAGGTTCCACTTTAGCGGGCTGAAATGCGCAAACTTCAAGGGGGGCACGTGACCCACCAAAGTCGAATTGAACTTTGGAATGAAGCTGGAGAATGTCTCTTCCTATAATATTGTTATGAAAAGAAGCAATTAACTTTACCTTTAGAAAGGTTTTATTCCACAAAAACGAACTACAAGAATGAAATTATAAGATTTGGTTGACGACGCAGATCAACAGATCATATGGGCGAATTTGGGAATAATAATAATCGGCTCAGGTAGACTCGGAAGTAATAAGAATGGAAAAATGTTATACAGTTTTTGACAATATACACTGAAAAATGTTTAATTTTGACCTCAAAAATCGATTCAGCAACTAATTTTCTATAAGAAAAACTTTTAGTTGCGGTAAAAGGAGGAAAAATAATCTCGTGAAAGAGTTATTTCACCACTAAACCTATTAGGTCGTTTTCCCGAAAGTTGGGTGAAGCCAAGATACGACTTTCAGGCTTAGCACGGCAGTATTCGGGTAGGTAACAGTAAGAAGGTTCCTAAAGTCACCACTAAATGCTGAGTTTTCAGAGGCAAAAAGTCGTATCATGCCGAATCAGAATGCAAGAAGTCGTATCGTTGAAATACTAAGGCCGATTCCCATATCAGTGTCAAGATACGAGTTTTCTTCTTCTGATTCGCTCTGATACGACTAGTTGCTTCGCATAATCAAGTTAACATGCCTTAACGCAAAAATCGGGAGGCTTGTTTGAGGCATTTCTAGTCGAGATACGACTCTGAAACTTCGAAAATCGATAGAAATCGACCCCCAAAACCCCCGGGTACCAATAACTCAATTTGGTCAAATTTTCACGTTACGACTTTCTGGCTTAACACGGCAGTATAGCTCTCCACGACCACCAAAATTCATGCTGAAAATTGATACAACCAATAAGTCACGGACGAATCATCTCCAAGCCAGACGCCAGAACGGGAATAAATAATCAATTAAGGGAATTTTTAGCAGCCAGATGGCCAGACTGTAACCTTACAGTTACAGATGGATCGAATTGCAATGGAGAAGAAGGTTGTGCCTTCAAGAACGTCAGGAAAAACCATAGAAAAACGTACAAACTCCACCCTATCAAGCTTCTCTTTCCGAAATGCTAGCAATCATACAAGCTGTAGAATACCTTATTGATGAGCATGATGTGGAGTAACAAACGTGGTTGTTGTTGTATTCTCTAAGGGCCGGTTTCACCACAGTGGATTAACTAGAGTTGATCCACGACAGAGATTTAAATCCCGGATTTCGAGAAAGGACTGTTTCACAAACGCGTTATCACGATTTAACTTGATCCACCCCGGAGGGTGGTTTAACTCTTCTGATCCGTGGATCTTTACGAAAAAGGCGCCGCCATATTGTTTTTTGTTTACAAATTCAAATTCTGTTTACAAATTGCCGTCTTCCTACCCGTCTTGTGTTCATTTCGTTTTGATTTCATTTCGTTTTCATTTTGTTTAAATGAATCGACTATTCCCTATATTTTCGTCATCCTCGTCGTCTTCTGAGTCCGACGAGGACTTCCAACAACTATTGGAAGTCGTGGTGCCGAGACGGCGTATTGTGCGGGAGAGAGTGGACCATTTCAATATTTGGGACGACACTGATTTTTTCGCCAGATTCCGGCTGACAAAGGAAGGGATTTCTGTAATCCTGGATTAAATAGAAAATTCTCTACTTTTCCGAACTGAAAGGTAAGTAGAACCGAAATTATACAGAACGTAAAAAATGTGTCAAACTTCCAATCTCGTGATTGTAGAAAACAACGCTTGCATACAAGTCTTGCATGCACCAGAGTGGAACAAATCTTACTTACAAGTACTGTACAAAGTACAAGTACAAGTACACGAATGTACTTGTACTTGCAACTCGAGAGACAAGTAGGTACAAATAATACAAGTACTTGTAATTGGAATTACAAGTACAAGTAATTGTACTTGTTAAGACGTCTACATACAAGTACTTGTACTTCCCACGACAAGTACTTGTACTTGTGACAAGTTATTGTACACCTAGTACATACCATTTCCGTAGTTCCAAACCTAATTTAAGATTTTCCCAACCAAATTCAAACAGTTTTCAAGTTAAATAGGTATTTTCATTGCAATTTAAATTTTCTACAGGAACGATGTCACAAGCCCTGCGCTGCAGTTGCTAACAACGATGCGCTATTATGCAACTGGGAGTTTCCTGGCGACTGCAGGCGATTTCAGTGGAGTGTCCAAAGCCACAGCCAGCCGCTGCATTTGGCGAGTGACAGAGGCTTTGGCAAGTCTCGTAAGTATCCACGGACAAAATATTATAGTTCCATGCTATTACTTCTTCCATGCTCCTTCATCGCGAGCGTTATCGTGCTGGGGATAGCAATTTCGATGCTAACTAAATAAACTAGGATTAACCTTGATCCATGGATGAAACTCTTTCGTGAAACGGTCAAGATCCTGATCCGTGGATCTATTATGAATCCTGGCTTAAGATGATCGGAGGTTCATCCACAGTGGTGAAACCGGCCCTTAGTGTCCTCCGGAAGATCAGAACAGTTTAAAACTTAAGGGGGAGATCCAAACCATTTTTTCCATATATCTCCATATCGAAGGGTGGCCGGTGTGGCTACGGTCGTTGGGGGCTCTCGAATAAAAGAAAAATTTTCGATGATTGTAACGTTCATTCTAAACTTTTTCAAACAATCTCAGGTGTAATAATCCTTTTAAGTTGTAGTTTCTCTCGAGTATTTAAAACAATCGAAGATGTAATAAGCCTTAGAAGTGGTTGTTTCTCTCAAGTAAACCCACAAGTTTCGAAGATTTCAAAGTTCATTCTCGAGTATTTCGAACAATCGAAGGTAATAAGCCTTAGAAGTGGTTGTTTCT
The DNA here is from genome assembly GCA_009739505.2 of Apolygus lucorum. Lineage (NCBI taxonomy): Eukaryota > Metazoa > Arthropoda > Insecta > Hemiptera > Miridae > Apolygus > Apolygus lucorum. The sequence continues at coordinate 1,717,925 of CM019168.2, read as the reverse complement.
CTCAAGTAAACCCACAAGTTTCGAAGATTTCAAAGTTCATTCTCGAGTATTTCGAACAATCGAAGGTAATAAGCCTTAGAAGTGGTTGTTTCTCTCAAGTAAACCCACAAGTTTCGAAGATTTCAAAGTTCATTCTCGAGTATTTCGAACAATCGAAGGTTTAATAAGCCTTAGAAGTGGTTGTTTCTCTCAAGTAAACCCACAAGTTTCGAAGATTTCAACGTTCATTCTAAACTTATTCAAACAATCGAAGGTGTAATAAGCCTTAGAAGTGGTAGTTTCTCTCGAGTAAACCCACAAGTTTCGATGATTTCAACGTTCATCCTCGTTTTTTTTTTCAACCAATCGAAGGTGAAACAAGTGGTAATTTTCCTCGAGTAAACCAACAGTGTCCGATGATGTGTAGATGGTCCCCCACGAAAATAATCATTCTGACTGATAGTAGCCAATTCTACAATTTCCATTCAATTTAGACCAAATTTCCAGGGATCATTTTCAGGGTTTAGATGGCTCCCTTTGAATATCATGGCTCCAGACTGATACCTAGCTACTTACAGTTTGATGTTCCGAGATCTCTAGTTCCGATGTCCGCAATCATGAGAGTCTCATGTTACTCTCTAGTATCATCTTCAACGGTCGACATCTTACTACTAGCTCCCCTCAACAAATTAATATCTACGAGTATAGTAGCGTAGTAGATATAATCAATATCTACTAGTAATATGAGCATAGTAGCACCGAAAACAATTACAAATTCAACACTTGTCTCAGGGTCATCAAGCTCATTCGATATTTTCTATTCCACTCAAACCACCTAAATCATGATTACTTGAGCCTTCTGACTCGGAATTATCATCCAGGTAATTACGATCGATTGCGGACTAGCTCATCTATGTTCGCCTCTTGTTCCAGTGTGGTCCTATGCTCGACATTTTCTGTATATTTCAAAAGTTGCGCGTTGCCTCGAAATTCGTTATACCCGCCCAAATCAGCTGTTGGGTTCCCCTTCCCCTGCTATACCGAACAGTCGTGAAAGATAAAATTCCAAACAACTATTCATAATGCACTGAAAAACAGATGAATCATGCACGTGAACTAGAGATGAGTTGTGACAGGTTTTTCGAGTCACAGGAGCAACTTGTTCCTGTTACTTTTTGGTACCTGATACTTGTCACAAATGTTCCTATGAGCCAAGTTTTTTCAAAGACTGGGTCAATTTTTTTCTGATAGTCGTTCGCGAATTTCAGCCGGGGGACCATCTTATAATTCATAGGGGACCACCCTCCAATTCATAGGGGACCACCCTCCAATTCATAGGGGGCCATCCCACCATCCATTTCATTGAGACCATCCTCCAATTCATGGGGGACCACCCTCAAATTCATAGGGGACCACCCTCCAATTCATAGGGGGCCATCCCTCCATCCATTTCGTTGAGGACCATCCTCCAATTCATAGGGGACCACCCTCCAATTCATAGGGGGCCATCCCACCATCCATTTCGTTGGGGACCATCCTCCAATTCATAGGGGACCACCCTCAAATTCATAGGGGACCACCCTCCAATACATAGGGGATCGTTCCCAAATTGCTTGGGGACTAACCTCCCATTTCATAAGGGACCATCCCACCATCCTAATAGTTGGGGATCATTGGATGGTGGGACGGTTCCCTATGATTCGGGAGGGTCGTCCCCTATGATTTGAAGGATGGTCCCAACGATTTGGATGGTCCCCTATAAATTGGGAGGGTACTCCCCAAGGAATTTTGAAATGGTCCCCCTTGAATTGGAGGATGGTCCCCAACGAAATGGATGGTGGGATGGCCACCTATGAATTGGGAGGGTGGTCCCCAAGGAACTCGGGAATGGTCCCCCTTGAATTGGAGGATGGTCCCCAACGAAATGGATGGAGGGATGGGCCCCCATGAATTGGAGGGTGGTCCCCTATGAATTGGAGGGTGGTCCCCTATGAATTGGAGGATGGTCCCCAACGAAATGGATGGAGGGATGGTCCCCTATGAATTGGAGTATGGTCCCCAACGAAATGGATGGAGGGATGGCCCCCTATGAATTGGAGGGTGGCCCCCTATGAATTGGAGGGTGGTCCCATATGAATTGGAGGTTGGTCCCCTATGAATTGGAGGATGGTCAACTTACTGATTGAATGGTGGTAATGGGGAATTGGTTTTCCCATTACCCATTACTCTTCCTGTGATGGAAGGGGGAAGGGGGAATGGGAGCAGGATGCAAACGCAAGGACGGTGCGAGGGTGCAGGCGCATTGGCCGAAGATGTGACTGCTCGATGCGATTGTGACTTGAGAAGTGGTTGTGACAGGAAGAGGAAACTGAAGAGCCACCAGGAAAATACCTGGGACTGGACCGAAAATGAAAGCTACGAGGGAACAGAGCAAACGGTAACACCTACACGATGTGACCTCAGTCTCTGATACTTCCGGCTTGTCACATTTGAGAGTACCTGCTACTTTCCAGTCACTGGGACAAAGTATCAGATTGATACAGAACAACCCATCTCTAACGCGAACAGACAAGACAAGATTGCACCCCTCGTTGCCAAGGGTCCAGTGAATTTGTGACAATTTTTAAACATTTCCGTCGTATCGCTATGACCTTACCCTGACGTCGAAGCCAGCTATCATCATCCCCATGGAAAGACCCGTGTCTTTGTAGCTGTAAGCCATATTGGACATGATTTTGGAGGCAGCTGCTGTGGTGATTCTCTCCTTGTTTCTAAGCTCGTGGAGACGACACTGCTTGGCGAGGACGCGGTCCCAATAGACGCAGTCAGCAGCACCTCCAGCCATCGTTCCCAGCAGGAACTTGTTGATTTCAATGATCTTCTTCATTGTTTGAGAGCCTGTTTGAAACACGTGAATTTTTGTTACACTCAATAATTGACAATTTGAACAGCCAAAAACCACATGACCATCTCCAGAACTGAAGTGAATAAAAAAACGTCTGCCAAGGGGGTGTGGCACATAGCTTCCTCGTATCCATAACCCGATTATATTGATGATCCGATGCATAGTAGTTAATCTAAAACGTCAATCTCTAAGTAACTTCCACTTTCTCCATAGGGGACCATTGACACGCTAATCTGAACAATCCTGGAAAATTTCATCAAATTCGGATGAAAAATGTACTAAGTGTTATGGCTGTTACAAGGATTTTACGTATGCGCATGCGCAGAGGCTTCTGTCATTCCGAAGGTGATGATTTTCATAGGGGACCGTCTACACACCAACCCGCACAATCCCTGAAAATTTCTACGAAATCGGACAATAACTTCGTATAGTTATGCGCGTTACAAGGAATTCATGACAGACAGACAGACACGGAACCAAAATTTGTTCAGAAAGGTCTAAAACGCAAAACGCGAGTGGAAATTTTGATTTTGGAGAACTTTTTTTTTCGTCCTTGAAAAGTGAAAACAATCCGCTACCTTGGTAGACTCGGAAGCAATTCGGCTCTTCGCCAAATATATGATAATAATTCCTAGAGAAAAATGGGAAAAACCTAACGGAATAAACGGTTTCAGTTTATTATTCGGAGCCCCTGTAATTTAAGGAAATACTAACTCAGCAAGAGGAACGAACGGCGACCGACTGAGATCCCCTTAACGCCTACGGTGTAAATTATAAAAACATGGAACATGTCTTAACCAAATTTAGAGCAGATCCTTTAGGTAGGTATAATACAAAAGCTATAATGGGGTATTTCGGCGGGTCGGAAATTCAGGTTTTGACCACAAATTTGGATTCAGCACCCTTGAAAACCTCTATACTCCAACTTTTTGCCCATTGATACTATAACATGTGGTAGAAAAATTAAATAAATAGATCACACGTTTGATAAAAAGGCGCGCCTCTATGAACGCACACACACTAGGCCGTGGGCGAGTGTGCGTAGTATTTTGCAGTATCCAAGGCCACCAGGCGTTCGAGACTGCACGGGATTAGTGGAATGTCACAACAACTCACAACAACTTACTAAGTCACATCATTCAAATAAATGCATTTAAAAAATACTTCGCTACCTACCTATAACAAGATGCTTTCTCAATAATTGTTTGTTGTCGTGCAACAAAACGCATTTTCCAGTCGGTAAGGGCCGAAATATTGGCATTTTTGGCAGTATATCATTTATGCATAAATTTAGGGCTTTCCAACGAAAGGTGAAACTTTCGATGAAAAATCGTCACGCGGGGAGCGTTATGTGGGGAGCGTTACGTGAGGAGCGTTACGTGGGGAGCGTTACGTGGGGAGCGTTACGTGGGGAGCGTTACGCGGGGATCATCACGCGGGGAGCGTTACGTGGGGAGCGTTACGTGGGGAGCGTTACGTGGGGAGCGTTACGCGGGGATCATCAAGCGGGGAGCGTTACGCGGGGATTGTCACGCAGGGAGCGTTACGCAGGGATCGTCACGCGGGGAGTGTTACACGGGGATCGTCACGCGGGGAGCGTTACGTGGGGAGCGTCACGCGGGGATTGTTACGCGGGGAGCGTTACGTGGGGAGCGTCACGCGGGGAGCGTTACGTGGGGAGCGTTACGTGGGGAGCGTTACATGGGGAGCGTTACGCGGGGAGCATCACGCGGGGAAAGTTACGCGGGGAGCGTTACACGGGGATCGTCACGCGGGGAGCGTTACGTGGGGAGCGTCACGCGGGGATTGTTACGCGGGGAGCGTTACGTGGGGAGCGTTACGTGGGGATCATCACGCGGGGATCATCACGCGGGGAGCGTTACGCAGGGATTGTCATGCGGGGAGCGTTACGTGGAGAGCATTACGTGGGGAGCGTTACGCGGGGATCATCACGCGGGGAGCGTTACGCAGGGATTGTCATGCGGGGAGCGTTACGTGGGGAGCGTTACACGGGGAGCGTTACGTGGAGAGCATTACGTGGGGAGCGTTACGCGGGGATCATCACGCGGGGAGCGTTACGCAGGGATTGTCATGCGGGGAGTGTTACGTGAGGAGCGTTACACGGGGAGCGTTACGTGGAGAGCATTACGTGGGGAGCGTTACGCGGGGATCATCACGCGGGGAGCGTTACGCAGGGATTGTCATGCGGGGAGCGTTACGTGGGGAGCGTCACGCGGGGATCGTTACGCGGGGAGCGTTACGTGGGGAGCGTCACGCGTGGATCGTCATGCGGGGAGCGTTACGCGGGGAGCGTTACGTGGGGAGCGTTACGCGGGGATTGTCACTTGGGGAGCGTTACGCGGGGAGCGTCACGCGGGGAAAGTTACGCGGGGATCGTCACGCAGGGATCGTTACGCGGGGATCGTCACGCGGGGAGCGTTACGTGGGTAGCGTCACGCGGGGATCGTTATGCGGGGAGCGTTACGTGGGGAGCGTTACATGGGGAGCGTTACGCGGGGATCGTCACGCGGGGATCGTCACGCGGGGAGCGTTACGCGGAAATTTCTGATGATTTTCACGTACAACCAATTGTTCCTAGGGAAAACAAACTTCCTCATTTTCCACCCCACATAAATCGTTCACCACTCATTGGAAAGCTCTCAATTTATTAAACATAAGACATCTAATTATATAAAACGCCAACCGTACGTACGTACGTACGTACGTATGCACGGAGGGGTCGTGGGAGGCGGGACGAGTCGGAGGGGCAGGAGGGGGGGAATCGGAGGCGGGAGGAGCCGGAGGGAGTGGGATGCGGGGAGAGTCGGAAGAAGCGTTTTGCCTACTTTTAGTAGGCTTTTCAGCTAGTAAGACATAAAATGTCTCTCATGGTTGCGTACTTGTACGAAAGCTGTATCCACCGTTTGATTGTTTTCGATTATCTTGGAAAAAAGTTTTCAAGTAGAGAGGGTGGTTTTTCACTTTTTTTACGAACACGAATGACAAAGATAAAGTTCCGTGGCAATGACTTGGTTGTAAGTGGAAATCATTGCAAAATTTTCGTAACACAATTTCGTGACCAACTTTGTAACCAATTTTGTGACCTTTTTGGCCAGTGAGCTCACGGCTAAAATATGTTCCATTTTAACAAACATAGGATAAAACACCAAAATTGTTCAACTACCTTTATTCAATCATTAGGTACCTACTCTTTTAGTTGATTTTGCACATACCTAGTTTTTCTTTGGGACTTGCTTTCTATAAGTTTCCTATCAAAAAGTAAAGTTTTGGTGATATTGCAAGCTTTGGTACATTAGGCGCAAAGAGTAGCATTCAATTTTGATTTCTATCATTTAGTAACTCTAGAATATGGTAATAATTCAACTGGTAGCCGCTGGAAGTTGGAAGAGACCACACAGTAGAAATAGGTTGACGTCACTGTTAAACTGTATTCCGATTGTGACGTCAACGTTGATTTCTTTATACTTGAATTCCATGTTCATTTTTGTAATGGATTTTTAGGTGAAGAAGCAGATAGATACTTCAAAAGACAAATTCGTAGCATACAAAATTAATGGCATCCTGCGATCATGCCCCACTCTGAGTCTCACTGGGCCCTTTGTGAGTGAAACCAATACACGCCTACAACACGTTCGTCAATTTATCTAGATGTTTCAAGTTTTCATAAGTTCCATAGGAAGTCTGGAGTGAAGTACAGTTACCAGGAATGGATTCACTCGTATTTCTTCCCATTTTCGAAAATGCTATGTGTTAATCAAAGTAAAAGTAAGGAAAAATTAAATTTTGGACAGCCGATAACAAAACAGCCGGAATAAGTGAAACTGAGAGGTTTACTCAAAATCGAAAAAATCAACAATTTTATTGTGGGTATTCAGGCGAGTAAATGAGGGTTTTGAAGTAGAAAATGGCTGGAAATTGGATAGAATATTTCTTTGAAAATTCGCTCAGTCACAGATACTGCATGTATGGGACTTTACTTTTTTGTTACCATCCTAGTTCAATAAGTTCATTACTTACAATACAAAGAATAGTATTAAGGCTAAATGTCCCGCGTTTAGTTGTGAAATCTGCCACCACGTGGCAGCACCAAAATGAAGAAAATTTCGTTTGCTCCTCATTTGAGAAAGAATCGAGATATTTTAATTCCGCAAACGGATTTCTTTTCAAGATTACAGTAGAATTGTGGGTAATTGGTTAAGAAAGTGTGTAAAAATTGTTTGCACACTGTTCCAACAAAAATTTGTTCAAGTTTTGAACATTCTCAAAAAGTGGACTTATAGCCACTTGCAGAACCTTCATCAGAAAACGAATCCGTTTGCGGAATTTTTCTAACTTGGTCATAGCCGTCGGATTCTCGATTCTACGATATGGAGCGGCGGCGAGATCATGGGCTGGGGGGGGGAGGGCGGCCTGCTGCCCGCCTGACCGACCTTCACCTTCTCTCCTACATTCATGTTTTGCAAGTATAGTCCGGGCAACGAAGGGTTTGAGTTTGAGGTAGAAAAAAATAGAACCCAAACCAAAATTGGCACAGATGTAGGGGTGGGTATCCTTATTAACATACTAAAAGTCCTGGAGGGTGGGGCACGAGCTCGAGGGGAGGGGGGTCACTAAAGGTCCCATTTTGGGGTTTTTCGTAAATATCTCGAAAACGGTGCATTTCTCGATAAAGCATGTCCTATAGTAAATTAAAGCTTATAAAATTCCCTACAACTTTGATTCTATACGTTTTATCAAAATTCCGAACCGTTACCGAGTTTTATGCATCCAAAAATGGAGGAATTTTGAAAATTCGGTTTTTAGGTCACGTTTTCTGGATAACTTTGTTGAATTTCGTCCAAACGGTTGATCTGAGAAAAAATGTCTCTTAGAAAAAGTTGTAGAGCATTAAATTTCCTTGAAGAATATGTGGTTTATTGCCAATTTATCATTTACCAATCAAAAATTACGCCAATTTCAAAATTTTGCCAATTTGTGTCATTTTTACTCAAATGTTGCCATTCCCCTTTTTATGTGCCCTCGAACTTCAATCGTCCTTCTTTTTGTCATCTGTCGTCATTTAATGCTATATATACCACGAATTAACAACCCAGAACTACATATCGGCAGATCGGGGGACGATTTTTGATGTACTTTGACCTTACCTAACGATCATGTTACTTTGTAAATAGGTACCTTACTTTAATACTTAGTTAATAAAAAACTTTTTCGTTTTTTTCTACATCATATTTTCATATACCCCCCCCCCCTCCCCTGGTCTGTTGATATGTAATTCTGGGTTGTTTATTCGTAGTATATATAGCATTAAATGACGACAGATGACAAAAAGAAGGACGATTGAAGTTCGAGGGCACATAAAAAGGGAAATGGCAACATTTGAGTAAAAATGACACAAATTGGCAAAATTTTGAAATTGGCGTAATTTTTGATTGGTAAATGATAAATTGGCAATAAATCACATGTTCTTCAAGGAAATTTAATGCTCTACAACTTTTTCTAAGAGACATTTTTTCTCAGATCAACCGTTTGGACGAAATTCAACAAAGTTATCCAGAAAACGTGACCTAAAAACCGAATTTTCAAAATTCCTCCATATTTGGATGCATAAAACTCGGTAACGGTTCGGAATTTCGATAAAACGTATAGAATCAAAGTTGTGGAGAATTGTATAAGCTTTAATTTACTATAGGACATGCTTTATCGAGAAATGCACAGTTTTCGAGATATTTACGAAAAACCCCAAAATGGGACCTTTAGTGACCCCCCTCCCCTCGAGCTCGCGCCCCACCCTCCAGGACTTTTAGTATGTTAATAAGGATACCCACCCCTACATCTGTGCCAATTTTGGTTTGGGTTCTATTTTTTTCTACCTCAGGCCCTTTTTTAGTCTTCGTTGCCCGGACTACTAGGCATGCACCCTTTGGTCACTATTCCTTTTCCTGACCACCAAGTAGGTACCTACCATCAACCTTCCCATTTCCAACTTCTCTGTCAATTTGGGCGAAATTTGCATAAAAAACAAGATTCTTAGATAATTAACTTATGAGAAAGATTCTGCGTTAATTTGATTCAGATAGTGGTTAGGTATCATAATTATGGTAGCATGTAATGCATATTATTGATTGACTAGCTGAAAAGCCTACTAAAACCAGGCAAAAACTATTCCTCCGAATCTCCCCACCCCCAACTCCTCCCATCGCCGATTCTTCCGCCTCTCTCCACTCCCACGACCCCTCTAACTTCTCCAACTCCTCCCGCCTCCGATTCTTCCGACTCTCTCCACTCCCACGACCCCTCTAACTTCTCCAACTCCTCCCGCCTCCGATTCTTCCGACTCTCTCCACTCCATGACCCCTCTAACTTCTCCAACTCCTCCCGCCTCCGATTCTTCCGACTCTCTCCACTCCCACGACCCCTCTAACTTCTCCAACTCCTCCCGCCTCCGATTCTTCCGACTCTCTCCACTCCATGACCCCTCTAACTTCTCCAACTCCTCCCGCCTCCGATTCTTCCGACTCTCTCCACTCCCACGACCCCTCTAACTTCTCCAACTCCTCCCGCCTCCGATTCTTCCGACTCTCTCCACTCCCATGACCCCTCTAACTTCTCCAACTCCTCCCGCCTCCGATTCTTCCGACTCTCTCCACTCCCACGACCCCTCTAACTTCTCCAACTCCTCCCGCCTCCGATTCTTCCGACTCTCTCCACTCCATGACCCCTCCAACTTCTCCAACTCCTCCCGCCTCCGATTCTTCCGACTCTCTCCACTCCCACGACCCCTCTAACTTCTCCAACTCCTCCCGCCTCCGATTCTTCCGACTCTCTCCACTCCCACGACCCCTCTAACTTCTCCAACTCCTCCTGATTGGCGACATGCATACGTACATACATACGTACAGTTGGGGTTTAATGGAATAAGATACTGGGGCGATGACTTTCATAGGGGATCGTCATCTACACGTCAACCCGCATAATATCCCTCAAGATTTTTTATCGAAATTGGACATTAACTTCGTTTAGTTTCGGGCGTTACAAGGATTTCATTACAGACAGGCAGACACGGAACCAAAATTGTTCACGAAGGTCTAAAACATAAAATTCGAGTAGGAATCTTAGTAGACTCGAAAGCAAAATTATAATTTATGATTTCCCAAAAATTGTACAGAGCAAAAAAAGGGTACGCATTTATCTTTGATTCTGTCGTGAAATCCTTGTATCGGGCAGAACTATACTAAGTTATTGTCCGATTTCGATGAAATTTTCGGGAATTGGGTTGGCGTGTAAATGGAAATCAAAAATCACTATGAAAATCATCACCCCCGCAGTAGTGACTGCGCAAGCGAAAACGTAAATTCCTTGTAACAGTCATAACTTCTTCATTTCTCATCTGATTTCGATGAGAATTTCAGGGATTATGGAGATTGGGGTGTAGATGATCTACGAAAATCACGGCCTCCAATTGGACATTAGCCTCTGCGCATGCGCAAACATTTAATCCTTGTAACAGCCATAACTTCTACATTTTTCATACACTTTAGATGCAAATTTTCAGGATTGTTCATATTGGCATGTAGATAGTCCCCTATGAAAATCATGACCCCAGAACTGATAGTAGCACTTCGCAGATTTTTTTCCCCGTTGAGTGTTGTCCTCCTTTACCCCAGATTAATCGCATATGGACGCCCAATTCTAACAGTGGGACGTCCTAAAAAACGATGTAGTGCCCACTACATTTGCTGAGGTCTTTGACGTCGGTCCGTTTATTGACAGCTTTCTGATAATTCCGTTCAATGGTTTTCATTTCTTTTATTCCACTTTTGAGCCAATTCTGTTCTGTGTCTATTATTTCGGTATCCTTCGGTATCCAGGCATCATCTATGCTCCAGCTAACCAAACTACAAAGGCAAGCATGCCTTGGTATATCTGGAGCAATGAGTACCACCCCTTCAGCAGCACTAGAGGTTCTTCTTGACCTCACCCCTCTACATATCTTTGTTCAGAGGACAGCCTTCCTGGGGGCTATCAGAATGCTGCACTCGGGAAAACTCAAACTCCCCCCTCGTAAAGGGAGCCACCTGGAAATACTGGACCAAGTCCACACCGATCCAGTGGCCAAGTCAGTCCCTGACATTATGTCAGAGAGAATGAACTTTTACCTACCCTTTAGAGTGATCATTAATGATCGTGAATGCTGGAAAAGAGGCACGCCTCAATATGAACCAGGTTCACTTCTGTGGTACACAGATGGGTCTGTGATGAATGGAAAAGCTGGCCTAGGGATCAAAGGCCCAAATTTCAGCCTAACTAAACCCCTAGGAACAACAGCGACCAACTATCAGGCTGAAACCCATGCCATAGAAATATGCGCACGAGAGATCGCCAAAAAACGACTCAAAGGTGCGAGAATTTACATAATGTCTGATAGCCAGGCAGCCCTAAAGGCCATTGCAGCCTACTCAATAACATCAAGGCTAACCTGGGATTGTCTGGACTCCCTGAAAGCTGCGGCTCGGGGCAATAAGTTAACTTTGCTCTGGGTCTCTGGCCATGAAGGAGTAGATGGCAATGAAGAAGCCGATCGACTCGCTAAGCAGGGATCGGAATCCCAATGTTTTGGTCCTGAACCCCTACTCGGGGTAACCAAGAGCTTCATTACTCAACAGGTCCAAAAATGGGAGGATAGCAAGAGAGCTGCGTACTGGCGCAACACTCCAAAGCAGAGGCAAGCCAAGCAGCTAATCACCATCTCCAAAAAAAGAGCAAAAGCTCTGCTGTCGCTAAGGAGGAAGGACCTTCGTACCATTGTGGGTCTCCTGACTGGCCATTGCCCCCTGAGATACCATCTCAACAAGATGGGCAAGGCCAGGACAGTTGAATGTCGGCTCTGCTGCGAAGGAGTCAATTAACTTGAGAAGAAGGAGGTCTACGATTCTGTTTTCGCATTCCTTGTGGAATTGGGGAGAACTTTGTAGGGATGGTTTCATTTGGGTTTCTGATGACTAGGAGGTTTAAAAATGGAATCGAGTTTTGTGAGTTTTCATTTTCGTAGGTGAATTGTAATCTGGGGTGAAATTGGTTGAATTTTGACAAAATTAAGTGGATAGAGTAATGTGGTAAGGCAAGGAGATGGTTAACTACGTATTTAAACAAAAAAGGTACCTGAATTGGAAGTTTTAGAATTATTTCATCATTATTCATTCATGGGACATCCAAACTTTTGGATGTACATTTTGTTGTTGAATTGGAAACATCCTTCAGTTGTACATAAGTCTAAAAGTTTCATAAAATTGATTTTTGGGATCGTAGTATGAATTTTAATTTTTTCCCATTTTTTCTGAAATGATTTGTTTTATTAGGGTGAGAGGTAGGTTGGTGAAAAGAGAAATGCTGTTGTAACAACGCATGAAGAAGGTAATCCAGTTCGTCCCATTGTTTCATTCGTGACAGACCCAACATACGAAACCTCTAAGCACCTAGCTGAAATCCTTAAGCACATTACCAAAACCTCTAAATGCAACATCAAAGATTCATTTGATTTTAAACAAAAAATATCCCAGATAAGAATTCCAGATGGACACGAAATCATTAGTTTAGACGCATCTTCTCTTTTCACCAGCCTACCTCTGACCCTAATAAAACAAATCATTTCAGAAAAATGGGAAAAAATTAAAATTCATACTGCAGATTTTAGGGTTAGTAAGTGGATCCGACTGTCTCTAACCTTTCTAACAGTGGTCTCCACGAAATGAGAGATTCTTGGTACAAACGATTTCAACCTGATTTCACTTTTTTCAGAGAATACTTACCAATATATTCCCCTCCAGTGGCCCTAGAATCGACAGCTAGGATAACCCCGTTGCGGAAGCGGAATCCAAGGGTGGTGGTACCGTGATCAACTTTGATTTTGATGTCCTTTCCATATTGATCATGCTGGAAGTTGGCCAACGCTGATCTTGGCTACAACAGAAGTAAAACATGTGTTAACGAAAGGAGTAATTACTGGTATGATAGACCACAGAAGCTATTACACAGACCCAACATTATGAAGTTGATCTTCTTCAAGTTATCATTCATCAGGATTTAAGAAAATAGAAAGAGTAGGTACCTGGTGAGTTCCTCTCAGTAATAATACCAGTTAATCATTGGTATCGAAAGGTCAAGTAATTATTAGGAATTTCGATCGATATCATACACACAATGTAAGTACATCCTACAACCAACTATTCTACAGGATGACATATTACAAGCAGAAGTACATACATTCGCTAACGGAGGAAGTGCCAGCATCATGTTGTCGGTGAAATTGGGGATATCGTAAGATTCATCGACATCCTCTTCGTCCATCAATCGCGGCCTCACAAAACTCTCCTTGAATCCCATCAAGCTTTCCAAAGCCATGGTTAGTGGAATTCAATGAACTCAGATTAATATTTCAAATGGAGTGAACAAAAGGAACTTTTAAAGACGCTGACAAACTGCTTTTCAGGATGATTTCCAAAATTTCTGTAGCGTCACTTCAAAGTTGATGAGAAGGTAACGGCAGTGCTAACATGGAAACTATAAAAACACACATGGCATGGATGATTTACCTCATCCATAGTGATGCAAGGGCATGGATGATTTACATCATCCATAGTGATGCAAGTGGTCCATGTCTACACTCTATCTACGTCCATGTGGACATCCACTCAACTCACCATCACCGTGGAAGTTGGGACCATTGCCTACCACCATGGACCATGGATAATTATTTCCATGCCTACGACGGTCCCACCATCGGAGCCATAGCGATCCATGGGGACATCCATCCACCCATGCGGATTTGGCTCTTGAGGTTTATTTTTGTTTATTTTCTTCATATCAATCTTACCTTTGAGCCTAATTCGAATATCTCTCAAATTTCTTTTCTGTCATCTTTCTTCCCTTTTTCTTTTTGTCTAGTATTTTATTTACAACAATCTATCGTAGACAACTGAAATTGATGTTGAGTTTTTCCCCACATCTCCGTAGTTTCTTTCTTAATTTTTGTTAAAGTACAGGTGGTATCAAGTCTTGATAGAATGAATATGTTGGAATAATCAAGCACAGAAGTACCTAACTTTTTTCTGAGTCTTGTACTTGAAGGTTCGAATTGGGTAAGTCATACTTTACACGATAGGTACTTACCTAGTTATCTTACTTACAATGACGTGTAAATATGAACGTTCTGAAGTTTGTACACAATAACCTTTCCAATACTTAGGCAAGTATGAATCTGTTGTGGACGACAACCACAGAGTAATGGAGACAAGTAATGACGACAACACAGCCACTCTTGGTGTGTTTGATGGGTGATGTAGACAGCAACGTTCGTAACCAGTGGAGTATTCCACCGAGCAGCCAAATTCAATCATCCTACAACACGACCAATCCAAAATGGAAATCATCACGATCATTGTGACTCTCGAACCACTGATGGGTATTTTGCTATCGGTGAAGGAGGAGGGAACATCAATTTACTGATGACACGAACCTCAATTATTATTATTATAATAAATTATTATTCTGGTGCAGGTATTGTCCTTCGCTTAGTTACCTATTGGGACATTCGTTTTGCGGTTCAATTGAAACCAGGAAAAACATAATTTCTTGAGTGGATCGCTTACCCTCATTTGAACAATTACATTATTATTGATTTATTATTTCTTGTGAATATAATGAACCTAAATCGAAACATGACCAGTACCTGGTGTTTTTAGGACGTCCCACAGTAAGACTTGGGCGTCCTTATGCGATTGATCTGGGGTAAAGTTGGACAACACTCAACAGAAAAAAAGTAACCACACACTAATCCGTTTTAGACCATTCTGAATCCAAATCCGCGAAAAAACCATAGGCGAATGTCTGTGTGTGTGACAAAATCTTGTGTCGTCTGCCCAGGCCTTAGTTCTCAACTGATTTTCCTGTTTCTTTTTTTGTTCGTCGAGGAGAACTATCTAGTTGTGCACTACGTTGCCGGAATTTCGAATTTTGCCTTTAAATGGGAGGGGGGGGGGGATGCTCAAAATCGTGCGTTTACGGGCATAATCTTGTAAAATCTGCCCAGGCCTCAATGGAGTAGTTCAGTCAATTTTTTTTATTTATTTTTTTCAAAAGAGTATGGCTTTGGACTAACGGTAATCGGGTCTGTTCGTCGAGAACATGTTTTTAAAAAATCAGAGAAGCTAAGGAAAGTTGAAGATTTGAACGGTGTGACGTAGCTAGCCAATCGTGACGTAGCTAGCCAACTGTCTTCGAAAAAAGTATCCATGCACAGAAACCCTTGGAAGACCTCTTGGATACTACAACATTCTACTCACACACGCGCTCGGCATAGTCCGCGGCGTAGTCCTTTCCTAGTTTGTGTGCATTTATAGCGGCCTGCCTTTTTCAAACGTGTGATCTCTTTAATTAATTTTTCTACCACATGTTATAGTATCATTGGGCTAAAAGTTGGAGTATATAGGTTTTCAAGGGTGCTGAATCCAAATTTGAGGTCAAAAACCTGAATTTCCCACCAAAACACCCCATTTCCAGCCGATTTGCGTGTTTCTTTTTTGTTTGACTCAAATAACTTCCGAGTTGTACATGAGTTCACCAGAGTATCAAAATTCGCAAGGGGAGGGGGTGAGTAAGGGGATAATTTTCACAAAATATCCAATTTTTCGATATTTCGGTTCCTGTACTGCTTACTAACTGTACCCAAGCTTTGAAATTGAGGAAAAATTCTCATTATACCTCTGGATTTTCATGAATTATTCTCTGTCTCACCATGGAACTAATAGTGGTGCCAGGGCACCATAAATCGCATATTTCGTGTTTTTTTTTTGTGTTTCACCTTGAATACGGATGTGAACCTCGACGGACTGCCTACTAAAACGAACAGATGAAAGTTCAACTTTACAAAGTATTAGGGTGACTCGCCCAATGAATGAACACTTAACCCTTCACTGGTAGACCCCGGAGCGCGGCGCTCCTTCAGCCCATTTTTCGAATACTGTGGTTCACAGTGGCTATACTGAGGGCTGTGATTCACAGTTCCCTCCTAGAAACCACCTCTACGCAGGACCGTACCCTCCTCTCTGTCACCAAAACCGCTCAGGGTTAGTGAGAATCGGTTTCTTGCACTAAAACGTGAATGTGTCAGATCGCTCTTAAGTCTGAGCGCTCTTCTGATCCCAAGAAATGGCTTCAGTGGTCTGAGGAAGATTCTGACGATATGGCAGAACGTACATCTGACTGAAACGGCTTTGATTAGTTAAATTTTGATTGCTCAGTTATTTGTATTTCAGAGTTGAGCAAAACCTATTTTTACCAATACGTATTTCTGAGTTCAATAAAAAAAACTTTTTTACCAATATGTTTTTCATTGAACATTTTTAGATACACCAGGAGATGAGTTGAGTATCTCACTCTGACCAAAAACAATCAAAAAATATGATAAATATTGATTTTTTCAGGAGGAAGTACCGAAAGAGCGCCGCGCTCCTGGGTCTACCTTTTGCGAGATGAGATAAGGTCTACCACTGGAGGGTTAAGCTCTTAGCACACTAGTGACGAACTTTAATGTTTATAGTTCTTAAAGTTGGAGCACTAAACTACTTTAATTTGTCTGATGTTGTTTAAAATTATATAAGGAAGAAGAGTAGCATGGGAGAAGACGAGAAAAGTTGATTTGTATAGCTAATTTTCCACAATAAAGGAGTTAATGTATTTCACCCCATGAATGAACACTATTTCCTAGTGAATGAACCCTGAAATTCCAGTGAATGAACTCTCCATTCCCATACACATTCACCTGTTCATTCACTGGATAGGATAGTTATTTAAACAAGTTGAGGCAAAAAATCAGCAGTTTAGTTGTTTCTTCGCTTGGGAAGCCTCCATTCGATTTAAAAACCGTGAAATAACCCTCCAGCCAGTGAATGAACAGTCGTTCATTTACTGGTTGGAGGTCATATTTTAGCTCCCACAGTATGAACACCCAACAAAACATATCATAATCAAAAAAAATTCCCTTCTACCCAATTAGTTCTCTCTAGAAAAACATATCAGCTACAATAATAAAGCATGACATTGACTAATTTAGCATTTTACTTATCTCTAAACACTAATCCCCAAGTAATGGCCAACTCCAGTTGTTACCCCCAGTGACGTTCTTGGAGACTGACCTGTTGATAACATCTAAACCAAAGAAGATTGCAGACTTCTTTTTATCTACTGCTTCACCCTGCTATCTATGATATGTTGATGGAACTAATGAGAAACACCGTTATCACCAGGGTGCAAAACAAGCCTTATAAAAGGTTTGTTCCTACAGCGACGGCAGTTTATTCCCAAATAACCTCGTACTGTTCCTTCACTGGGGGGTGCTCATTCACTGGGCGAGTCACCCTACTCACCGCTTTGGTGCCAGACTGGCACCATTGGTGGCTGTTGGGGGTGGGGGGGGGGGGGTGAACTCGAATTCGCATGTTGGGTATCGTAGATCATGAATTTTAAAATTCTCTTCAGATTCGAGGCTGGCATGCCGCTAGAAATATTGGATCACTATTTCTTGCCTAAAATACTCAATAAATTGAGTGAAAAAGTTTTATCGCTTACCAACTGGTTTAAATAGATCTACCGCTTATCCAACTTATCCAGTCTAACAATATGTTTTACTTACCCACTTAATAATGAACGTTGGAAGTAGCTTTAATTTTACTGTTTGGCATCGCCTTCTGGTCCCAACCAAGCAGATGATGAAGGTTCAGCTAAATTATTTCCCGCCTTTTTACGTGTTACGTCAAATGAATGGAAGCGTCAACTGTAATTCAACTCCTTCCTTCTTTCCTTAACTTTATTACCTTCTTCATGGCGCTCAAAGGACTTAGTTTCGTTCTATCAGGTACCAATTGTTTGAATATAACACCACATTTGTCTTCTTCATGCCTTCATGCGCATCTTCTGCTTTATGCCAAAATTGGCGAATCATTTTATGTTGCCTGCTCATTTGCCTACGAGGATCTATGGGAGGTTCCAGCGTCCAAACTACGAGTAATTTCGCAGTCAATTTTGAAGTTAATGTTTTGTAAAGTAGAAGTTTGTGTAATTTTTTAAGTATCGCACCCAGGGGACAGTTGTTTCTTCCTATGCATTACAATGGGGGATCGATTTGACAACATAGCGTCAACCCTGCCCCTACGATACCAAATATCAAATATTTTTTATTGTTAAGGGCGAAATGGATTATGAGCGTCTATGGTGATTAGTAATTCTAATAGGCTGTTGGATATAGGTACCCCGATTCTAAATCCAAAACTTGATTTGGATTCTGTTAGTAATGCAAAATCGTTGATACTTGTGTAATAGGTGAAAATTCGTTTGGTTTATAAAATTTATTTACTTCGAACTTGAAGAGCTCGAAATTACGGGACTGGAAATAAATTACAGAGTAAAATCCGTTGAAAGTGAAATAGGCGATTCTCAACCTGGTTAATTACTGGTAGGGCGTAGGTAGGCTTACTGGAATGATGAGAATGAGTTTATTTAAATAATTATGCTTTCTAATAAAAATTACTGTTATTGTTGACAATGCTTATTTCTATGATTCTACTCCTAGTCCCTTCTTATTTACTTTACGTTTACTATAAATTCCTAGGAATCTCTCAGGTAGAAGGGTATCATGAACTGAGGGTTCGTGAGGTCAATACTCCTACCTAATGGTTGAAATTCCTGAGAGGTATGCTGCCACCACCCTGGGTCGTATTAGGACACAGGGAATTACCAAAACTTTTTACCTGCAATGTACCTTGTAGGAGTTAAAGAGGTCAACTGCTGAAATGAGTAACTACAGGTTAACACGAAGGGTTTTTATTCAGAAAAATATACAAATATTCTACCGTGAAGCGGATTTGAACTAATTGCTCTGAAGGAGCTGACTTTCGGAAAATATCAAGAAATATGCTTTATGGTACTTCAATATTTCCACACGTAGTCGTGCAACAAGCAAAATATAATAATGTGAATTACGTCGCAAAACAAGATATGAATTTCAATATAAATCTTCTTTCTTATGCTAAGGTTGACTTAGACTTCAAGGACTTTACTTTACATTACAAATTGACTTATAACTAACTTCTACTTCAACTTTCTTTACTTTATGTTACAATTTTTACAGGTTTTTTTAGTTGCTTTTTATACGTTTCTTTACTTGACAGGACAGTTTTATAAGGGGGATGGCTGCCAGATTTTATTGAGAAGTAAGCGCTTACTAGGGGTCTGAGGGAATGGGCTTACCCTTAAGCCGAGCTTGGATTCGATGAATCTCCGTAGCAGGTAAGTAGTCCAGGGCCTCTTCCTAGAAGGCTGTAGAAGGGGGTGCCGGGAATCGATGCAAATTTGCCTCGGTTCGGAGTTCGATTGCCATTCTGGGTCGATCTGGTGGCGTAAAAGGAGAAGGCGGTAGTGCTGTAAGATCCTGGGCTGTGGCTAGACAGGATAGTACCAAACACTAACTGGCGGGTAGACACTTCCGACTATTAAATGTGAATGTTCGCACTTGGATCACCACCGGTACGCTCTCAGTTCGTAAGGTCTCGTTAAAGGGAGAAGGGGATGAGTCGTGCAGCTAGGTTCAAAACACCATTGAGACGCGTGACTGTAGACTGAAGGTGGCGGGAGGGGGAAGGCCCTTTTATCTCCTCGGCCATCTTGGAATTGGAGATGGGAGGGTCCCGATGGTGGCGCGCTCGGTGTCTTGAGTTGCTGTGGCGGACATCGATGTTCGGTTTGTGTGTTGCTTGGCGAGTGGAAGTATGGAAGTAGACAGTACATGGAGATTTGTTGTGCCTGAGGGGCGCGGTAATAAACTGGCTGATTACACTTGATGTTTAAAAAATTATCTAAAAATTATTTAAAAAATTGTTGAAATTTGAACAAAACGAATCGAATTTTATGGAAAATAATTTTTTCAAGATGAAAATCGAATGTAAAAATCCAAGTTTGATGATATCATTCACCAAAAGATTTTCAAAATGAAAATCGGCCCAGACTTTCCTGATGAAAACGAAGAAAATTATTCTCGTTTATTTTGAAGAGTAACTTGAACGCGAATTTTGGAACTAAAATCGGGACATTAGACTTAAGGTAAAACTGAAGGGAAAGATTGAACAAAATCAGACGCACTGTTCGAGAATAGACGCTATAGAGAGGATCTGCACAAGTCTGACTAGCCATCTTTTGTGAAGTTACTTTTTTTTTTAACTAAGTAGGAGGTCTTTAGTGAGTTGATTCACAAACTCCTTCCACTGCGACCTAATGAGGTCTATTGTGGAGTGGCTATATTAGCCTACAAGGAAGGGTTTACTGAAAACCCCTTCTCCCCACTTTTTAGCGAATTGGAAAAAGTCGGTGTAGGTCACCTTAGAGATGGTGTCAGGGGCTAGAACATCACTTGCGAGTGTTGTGAATCTAGCTCGACCCAGTGCTTCACAGTAGCATATTATATCGTCGTTTGAGGCCCAGCATGGCACATCTAACTTTTGCCAACTTTTCAGGAGAGCCAAAAAACTGTTTTGCGAGTAAAGTAATCGTGTTTTCTTTATTTTCTGTGTTCAAACTAGCCTAATTGGGGTCGCTCGACATGATTTTACAATAAATTTGGTTGCCAACGAACTACCTTCGAAATTAGCGTAGATGTGCTATGCTGCCCAGATTTCGTCCCCTAGATGTGCTGTGCTGTCGAACATTTTTGCTATATCGCAGAGGGGTAACATCCAGTGGTCCTGTGCTGCTGTACTAAAATTAAGTTCTCAAATAAATTATCTATTTGGTCTCCCTCTATAAAGCCAAGGATAGTGTTTTAAACTGGCTTGCAATTCCTTTTTTTGTCAGCCCGACAAGTAGACAGGGAAGGTAGGTACCTACCAGATGTTTATAAACTCGAAACAGTACCAATTTATATTTACGTTTCATTTAAACGAAGAAAAAAATTGAACTCAACAGTTCAAGTTTTACATTGACTTGAATGTTCAATTGACTGTTGAATTCAATGACTTGAATTTCACAACTGCTACTACCAGCGTTAGTATTAGGGCAGGTACCTATTTTCCTAGTCCTAGTGAAGAAAAAATTCTTTAACTAACACAGAAACATTATTAAAGATCACAGAGATCTGTATAAAATCGGTTTCATAAAGCTTGACATGAATTTCACTACAGTTTACCTGCGTTACTAGGAGTGTATATTTTCTTATGGCACTCATGTGATGTGCCTTTCTTATTTCCTATGAATTATACAGATTGGACGCTTCACAATAACAAATATATTGTTTAGCCATGCACGTATTTCATGGGACGAAGTGCAGAATGATAAAACATGAATTGTTTATTGTGGGGTTTCTACTTATTACAAAACTGAGATGAGGAGTTACCAAAGTGAACTGAATTTATTGTTATAATCCTCTGACCTTCTTGTCAAATCATATTTCTCTACTGGAAAGCGAACATGTGTTAATATAAGTCAGATGTGAAGTGATTTTATTCCTGTTATTCAACTGAAAAGCCTATTCTTATGGTGGGTTTTGATAATTATTTACTAAATGAAATACTAGTCATTGTCTCATTACTGTGAAAATCTTGTCAATTTATGTTCATTGACTGGAATGTCTACAAATATATAAGTCGTTACGGGTTTTAAAATTCTGCTGAAATTAAAAAAAAATAGTTGAAGTTAAATATCATTACTCCTTATTGGACCATGGTGTCACTAGTGTCACTGAAAACATCTTGGGAATCCCACAGCTTTCCCAAGGTGTCACCAGATTAACTAGATATTAATTGCAATTTAAAAATTAATGGTCAGAGCTGAATTGTTCGAAACATTTTCTGTTAGTTATTAGAAATCAAAAATTGATGTTGATAAAAATTTTGAAATTTTTTTCATCGATTTCCTTGAAAATTGATTTCATAACTCTATTTTGAGACAAAAAATTCTGCTGTCCATTTAAAGTTGTAATTTAATTTTGGTTACTCCGGTGACATATCTGTGGAGTTCCTGAGATGTTTTCGGTGACGCTAGCGATACCATGGTCCAACTAGGGTTAACCAGTTGAATATTATTAACTTCAACTATATTTTTTAAAACTTCAGTAATTTTTCAGAACCCAAAAAGACTTATATATTTGTAGATATTCCAGTCAATGAACATGAATTGAGAAGATTTTCACAGTAATGAGACAATGACTAGTATTTCATTTACTTAATAGACAATTATAAAAATCCACCATCAGAATAGGCTTTTCAGTTGAATAAAAGGAATAAAATCATGTCACGTCTTACTTATTACTTCTTAGTTTTGGAAAATGATTACGCCGATTTTCTTCAATGAGAAAACATTAACAATTATTTTTGGGTACTTTGGTAGGCCTAAGTTCTGCCTCACAGGAACTCTGCGAGAACTTCGTTTCTTCTTTCTTCCTACAAAGGCACCGATTTTGTTCACGAAAATGAGTTTTGTTCGAAATAAAACACAAAACAGCAATGCACATCTAACATAGCTTCACCCTAGCAGCATAGCACATTTGCAGTTCAAACTTATTTATCTTATTTTATTAACTAATGCCGATGATTTATGATTTTCTTTTTGTTATAAATCAAGATTGAATCTTTATTAAGCATTATTAAAAGGAAAAAACCGCTAGATACTTCAAATTATTGCAATAAACTTACCTAGCTTTCTGGCATATACGATTTTTCCATGCTTTCTGTGCAGATGTGCCTTGCTGTTGGGTGGTTTTAGATATGCTATGCTGACTAAATCGCAAATACTAGCGCTACGAGCGGCCAGATCGAAAAACTGTTAGCGCCAATCGCTCGGGCGTGAAATTTTGAATAAGAAACCTTTCTTAACTCGATTTCGCCAAAATGTCAGATGTGCTATGCTGGGCCTCGAACGACGATATGTTCGGCATCCTCCGTTTCCATATCGCAGAGGCGGCAGATGTCCGTTGTTAGTTTGCCTATCTTCTTTAGGTTAAGAGTAACTTGAACGCGAATTTTGGAACTAAAATCGGGACATTAGCCTTAAGGTAAAACTGAAGGGAAAGATTGAACAAAATCAGACGCACTGTTCGAGAATAGACGCTATAGAGAGGATCTGCACAAGTCTGACAGCCATCTTTTGTCAAGTTACTACTTACTTGAACTAATATTCAAATATCGGCAGTTCCAAATCACTTCACAACAGGTATTAGGCATTTAGTAGGAACAAGAAAGGAAAGGAGGACCCTTCTTTCTTCTTAGGCTTCGGCTACGATAGGAGCGTCGAGCGTCAAGCGTCGAGAGTCGAGCATCGAGAGCCGAGTGTCAAGCAAAGAGGGGTGGCTACAGTACGAGCGGAAGGTGACTAACTAGATGGGGAGTTCCAGTCAGTTCACCACCATGCCAGCGAATATGCAACTTTTGCTCCTTGCACTAAGCGACAATTCAGCTATTTAAAAAGTTATTTACTGATAAACCGTGTCTGTAGAAGTTTTAGAGTTCATCCTATTAATGTGCTTAGGAATTGTGAAGGAGAATACTTACTACAAACTTTTTCACAAACTAAAAGAAGACACGAAAAGATTTTTTGAATACACCAGAATGTACATTTTTGCTGCTATTTCATCCTTCTTGTTTTGGTTTATTATTTTCAATAATGAACCTTTGGAATCGACCAAGAAAAAAATTTTAACCCCCCTCAAAATTTGTCGGTACGTTTCAAGGTACGTGGAATCCAAAAATAGAATACCTACGCGGCTCTTTCTTTAGTTAAAATGGACCGATGTTGATGAAATTTGGTATATGGGCTCCATTTAGGATCTAGTTGTGCCCCGAAGCTTTTGGTTGATGTAGGTCACTTAGGGTTGAAGAATAAGGGTTTAAAATTTATTTGAAAACGCCCTAGCTCAAAAACTTTTTATATAAAAGTATTGTTTTTTCATCAATTCAAAATAGAATTGAATTTTTAGAGACCACGCGGAGCTCTGTAGGACAAACCGTCCACTCCATGCGAGAATTTAAGGATTGGGCTTTCAATAAATCAGAAACACGAGTGTGAATCGCAAAAGAGGTCAGCTAATCTCCGTTCAAATTTTAGCTGACAAAATACGACTGTTGTTCGTTTCTTCTAGTTGTCTTCAGTTTTGCGTCCTTAGAAACCAGTAATCAAATTTCCTATTGAAGGCACCCACAACTCTTTATTTCTTCCAATCGAGTGTTAAGCGTTTATTTCTTCCAAAAAATGAACTTGATAGTGAAGTAGGTTGGTAGTACTTATGGTTGGTAGGAAGTGACAATGGTTGTGACAAAACTGAGTTGTAGTACTCAGTTTTGCGTCCTTAGCAACCAGTAATTAAATTTCCTTTCAATTAAATTAAATTAAATTAAATATGTATTAATTCAGCGAATATGCAACTTTTGCTCCTAGCACTAATAATTATTGACTATAATTAATTATTCAGCTGTTTCAAAAAGTTCTTTACTGATAAACCGTGTGTGTAGAGGTTTTGGAGTTCACCCTATTACTTAATGTGCTTAGGAATTGTGATGGAGAATACTACAAACTTTTTCACAAACTCGAAGAAGACCCGAAAAGATTTTTCGAATACACCAGAATGTCCATTGTTGCTGCTATTTTATCATTCTTGTTTTGGTTTATTATTTCCAATAATGAACCTTTGGAATCGACGAAGAAAAAAAAACTTTACCCCCCCCAAATTTGTTGGTTTACGTTTCAGGGTACCTAGAATCCAAAAACCGCTGCAAATTATTATTATATATTCTAATTATTATATTTTTATATAGATCACTCGTCTTCAAAGAACACGGCTTTGCCATTGTTACCACCAACCAACTTGAAGAAAAACTTCAATCGTATTTCGGTCAGCAAACATTTGAAAGGATATTAAGCTTCTTTTGCGATTCATACTCGTGTTTCTGATTTATCGTACGTCCAACCCTTAAATTCTCGTAGGGAGCGAAAGGTTTGTCCTACAGAGCTCCGCGTGGTCTCAAACAATTTTTAAAATTCTCTAGAATCTTAAATTGAAGGAAAAACAATACCTTTATATGAAAATGTTTTGAGTTAGGGCGTTTTCAAAATTTCTAAATTCATTTTTGAACCCTTAGAAGTGATTTACATCAACCAAAATCTTCGGGGCACAACTAGACCCCAAATGGAGCCGACATACCAAATTTCATCAAAATCGGTCAATGCTAACATTAGATAAAGAAGTGGACAGGGAACGTTAGGAGCTGAGCGTCAAGCAAAAATATTACTCGGGACTGAGCGTCGAGCGTTGACCATTTTTTCACCCAAGCTTCAATGACGCTCACCTCTCCCACCGTAGCCACCCTTACCTGAACAAGGGTAAACTATTTTTAGAGCGTCGATACCTGACCCTTTTCGCTCGCTCGACGCTCCTATCGTAGCCGCGGCCTTAGGCACATGATAATGGGGAAGTAGTGGTTAGCCTGTGTGAGCTTTGCTGGTAGGCCACGTCATGGGGAGTGTAGTATAGGCGTTTAATTAGTCAACTTAATAGCCGGTTTATTCAGAACAACATGTATTATTCAAAGCAAGCAGAAACATACATAAGGTTAAACTTTTCCTCACTTCCCACTCCACACATGTGTCTATTACCCAGGGTCCCGTGTTGACACAGAAGGTTCCGTCACTACATCCTTCCCTGGGGTGGCAAATGGTAATCCTTGAACCGCTCAGGAAGCCTCACTGACCTGGTTGGTCGAGCTGGTGCTGGTGATGGGGGAGTCAGCTGCCGATCCTCGTCTGTGTCCCCAAACGACTTATTGTCCGAAGTCTGGGGAAATGCATCCTCATCCCCGGATCCGGTCTCTACCTCCACCGAATCGTCCACAATGCAGCTGCCCGTAACATCATCAATGCGTTTGAAGAATGAGCTGTTCCGGGTGATTACTTGTCCTCTGCGCTCTGCAGTGACCTGATTACCATTGACCGTGACCACCTTGTATGGAATTGGGTCGTAGAACGAAGTGAATTTGTTAGCTTGGGGCTGCTTCACCAGCACAACATCAGAAGGAGCCAGATCATGAGGAGAAGCGCGTCGCTTCTCATTGGCGTAAGCACTCATTCTCTCCTTAGCCTTCCCATCTCTAGCAGCCACTACTGCATTTGCAGGCTCATCCAACGGATTTGAGAAGACTGGCAAGTATCCAACGCTGAAGTTATGCTTGAATAACAAACTGGCTGGACTCACCCCTGTGGTTGCATGAGGGGTGGCACGGTAGTTCAGTAAAAATGCATCCAATTCTTCTGTCCAGTTTTTCTTCTCCAGTATTGCCGTCTGCACACATTTTTTCAAGGTTCTGAAAAATCTCTCCGATGTCCCATTTGCCTCTGGCCAATACGGGGTGATGTGCCTAGGCTTGACTCCCAACTTGATAAGAAAATCAGAGTATTCTCTTCCATTAAATGGGGGTCCATTGTCTGACTTGAGGATATTGGGGACACCAAACTCTGTAAACCATCTGCTCAGCACCTTGATAGTTGACGACGCCGACGTTGAAGAAACCACATCAACTAAGGGGAAACGAGAGTGCTCGTCTATTACAGCCAGGATATACTTGCCATCAGGGAAAGGACCGGCAAAATCCAATGACAACTCAGACCAAGGTTGTGCGGGTAGGGGCGTAGCTTGAACAGGGTCTCTCTGCTTGACTGGAGTCACAGCAAGACATGGCAAACATTTCCTGATCCTTTCTTCCACAAAGGAGTCCATCCCTGGGAACCAAATCCGAGAACGCAGCAACTGCTTGGTACGAACCATACCTGGATTCCGTCACTACAGGGAGGTCCTATTTTGGCGCTTGGAACTTAAATAATCTTACTCCTTCCTCATCGTAAAGCTGTTCGGGGCATCTATTTTTCGGTCATCCCAACCTTAATTTCATCTAAGATTTCGAATATAACTTTCTGTTCATGTCCTCACTCGCAGTTTTTATTTTATCAATAATCTTGTCCAACTCCTTCGCAGAAGAGAAACATAGTAGAATCAGGTGGAAACATACTACTACTAGGTACTAGAATAAAAACTGGCGGACAAATGAGAAGGTCTGCTTGAACCATAAAAACAAAAATAATTTAATAAAACACCTTGAAACTCAAGGTAAATACTACTCGTATGATTGATTTCCAATTATCGTGGTTTGTAAATTAATTATCTTTGTTGAAAATACAGGAACTGGCGAAAATGGCGTGAAATCAGATCTTTAACCAAGGCAGACATAAAGAGGAATATGATTGCAAATCCACAATCAAATACCTAGCTAATTTTCCAATACACGTTGATTAACAGTTACTGAGGTAAGTAAAATAATATTCTTGCTATTATTATTGTAATTTATTCCAACAGGTAAATATTTTTATTGGTTCTATTTTTTAGTTGGAAATTTAATATCACAGTCGCTTGTATGTCTTTCAATGTATGCTTCAACTTTCTTCAATAGCTCCTCGTCGTACTCTTTGTTTCCTCCAATTTCTCCTGAAAATGAGAGTTTCTGATTAGAAAACTAAATATATTATACTTGATATTGTAGTCTAGAGTTACGTTTCAGAGGTATCTTCTTGCCGCCGAAATAATTTTTCCCATCAGAGTGCTCAGAATTCAATGCTAACATTTCCTGTATGACTTTCTAACAGAATTGTACCAATAACCAGGTTTACTAGCCTTTCAAATATTTACATTTTGGCGCCGACTGTAGGTTGAAATGTACTTATTTTTAGTGAACAACTTTTACCAAAATAATTTGACAATGAACGAGAACTTTTTAATGACAATACAACTTTCAAAAGTAAATAAATTAACAGGTGTCAAAACATGATTCAAAACAAAAATTAACTGTAGACCGCTATAAGCCCTCTGTTTTAAGCCACTCAATGATAGGATAACGTAAGATATAGTAGTGCACTGCATCTGGTGATATGTATTAACCCATTAGAGCCCAGCGGGCTAGTAGCGGAACGGCAAACCTGGTCTCACAATTCTCCCAATTCTTGGTGTAATTTTGATTGTATTGTTTACTTTTTGGTCTTACAAGCTACCTAGATTCCCTACTATGTTAGGAGTGCATTCAGTTTGAATGAGTCAGTTGCTCAGTGTGGTTTATTCAGTCGCCAAGATGAGTGACAATCTGGTTGTTGAAGGGCTGCGGCATTTATTGCCATAAGTGTTTCAAATTTTTATTTTGACGGTATTTCTTTGCATAGTTTTAGATTATGGTTGTTACCCAACGAGAACAGTTCATAACTGAGTAAATATCCCGTAGTAGCTCCGTGAAAAACTGAGCTATATCATGGTGTTCCCAAATTAGCCCTCTGGGCACTTGGCGACACTTTCGTACACACATAGTCATCATAAGCATGCAGTGAATTATTCCAACAGATTTGATATTTGATCGATTTTATTTTGAGATGACATTCTTTCGTTCATTATTACCATCTGATGATTTTCACCATCTTATAATTTCTTATATTTCATTCACCGGAATGAACCTCCAAGACGCGATCAACCCTTCGTTGGGGAATAATGAAGTATATGAACCAAACTCATTTCTGTTGAAGAATTTAAATGTTTTGTGGCGATTTTTGTTCTCCCTCAAAACCCCTTTTACTGGGAACAATGGGGTATTTCGGTGGGTCGGAAATTCAGGTTTTTGACCTCAAATTTGGATTCAGCACCCTTGAAAACCTATATACTACAACTTTAAGCCCAATGATACTATAACATGTGGTAGAAAAATTAATTAAATAGATCACACGTTTGAAAAAGGCGGGTGCTATAAATGCACACACACTAGGCAAGGAGTACGCCGCGGACAGCCCCGCGCGCGTGTGTGAGTAGAATGTTGTAGTATCCAAGAGGGGTTTCTGTGCATGGATACTTTTTCAAAGACAGTTGGCTAGCTACGTCACGATTGGCTAGCTACGTCACACCATTCAAATCTTCAACTTTCCTTAGCTTCTCTGATTTCTTAAAAACATTTTCTCGACGAACAGACCCGATTACCGTTATTCCTGAGCCATACTCTTTTGAAAAAAAAATAAAAAAAATTGACCGAAATACCCCATTGCCGGACAAGTGCACGCTGCTTGCCGCGTTGGCATTAGAAACAAGAAATGGTGATATTTTCCTTGGGGATAGACGCATCTACCCAAAAAGGGTGGATATTGCCATAGAAGATGTGGAATATCAACTCCACTCTTACCAGCTCTTTCAATATGTTCTAATTTAACCAGTTGGCATATTTCTCGATTTTTCAATTTCATTGAAGTATAAAAAACTTGAATTTTGCAAGTGTAAGAGAAAACTATGTAAATGTGTTCTCCTTTCATATAATTTTGAGTAGCACAAACAAGTAACAGATAATCTCTAAAAATAGGCATTTTGCAATATTCTGTCATAGGGAAAAAGTTTCATAGGCACGAGTTTTCGAAAGAAGAGTTCAAAAGTTTCTCAATTACAGTTCAGATGGAATTGGCCCAGACGTTTTTGATAGGCTATGTTATCGTCCGGAGACATCCACTGACTTCTGGAAGATGTATTTCTACGAGTACATTTAGGGTCAGCGATGCAATGATGATATATACCACCACATTTTTAATACAGAGGGGAAGAAAATGAAGATATACACAGGAATTAACTGCCCTGCTTGATTATGCGCCATGTGTGCAAGATGTTCAAGCAGGGAATGTGCATTGACTATTTCGATAGGTACATTCCACACAAAATTTTTGAGATAATATAGTAGTTGCTCAGTTTTTTCATTTATTCGACAAAATTCAAGGTTTTCAACTTTTTTGACGGTTGTTTGGTTTTACATACTTCAATAAACTGTTAAAAAATGATCGTTCATGACTGCTAGTGCTGAGTGCCCAGAGGGCTAATTTGGGAACACCCCTTCATACCACCTTTTCGCACGCCGAAATTTTTAATATTATTTTTCCATTGCTTCTAGACGTAATATGAGGTATCTTACCAAGTTTCACCAGAAATTTTAGAAAAAAATAATTACGGTCACGTAATGGGTTAAGTTAACCTCACAGAAACTAGACAGCCTGAGGCAGCATTTGGCGAACAGGTCGTATTCTTGAAAGACTACTTGTTGAGGGGGGTTTCAGTCGGTCGCCGTTCGTTCCTCTTTCCGGGTCAGTATTTCGCTAATTTGCAGGGCCTCATTTATATTCCTCAATTCCCTACGCCCATGCACTAATACATTTTGAGAATCCTTTAAAATTTCAAATTGACATGGATATGTCTTAGTTCTGGGGGTCATTCCAAAATTTTCGACACACAAACAATGCAACGTTTTTTTTCTGATGCTGTTGAACGTAGGAAGCTGAAATTTGAGAGGCAGGGTCAATCGATACATACTTCTATACAACATCAAAGTCGATGATCACTGATCAACTGAGTGAGCTCCAAGGCCATTTCCTCTCCTGTTGAACGCAGGAACTAACTTCCTCATTTTCCACCCCACAAAAATCGTTCACCACTCATTGGAAAGCTCTCAATTTATTAAACATGGTACATGGTCCCTAATATGAATGTACCTGTACGGAAAGCTGAATTATGCGCATGTTTACTAACACATGATCGTGAGTAACAAATGAGATGTCAACATGATCGTGAGAGGAAAATAGGTATCGTCATCCAACAGATTCCTTTGAAGCGTTACGGAGGCAGGGTCAATGGAGAATGCTGAAGGCGCCTGAGTGGTCACTGATCAGCTGAGTGAGCTTCGAGGCCATTTTCTCTCCTGTTGAACGCAGGAAGCTGAAATTTGAGAGGCAGGGTCAATGGAGAATGCTGAAGGCGCCTGAGTGGTCACTGATCAGCTGAGTGAGCTCATCATTTAAATTGACATCATAAGACATATCCATGTACAAATGTATCAGCATGCAGTGTAGATACTTTATCTTTAGGTACAACTTTTCAAGTTTGAGCCCCTGTAATATAGGAAAATACTAACCCGGAACGAGGAACGAACGGCGACCGACTGGGACCCCACTTAAGACTATCTGACTTGTGTTCAAAAGTATAAATTTAGTGAAATTTGACTATAACGGCTTTCTAAATTGACTTTGCCTTTTAGGAACCAGTCTGGTGAAAAAATTAGGATTTGAATTAGATGGGGGATTCGTCGAAATGCCTGGAAAATTCGTGAAATTCGAGTAATAAATGTAGAAGTTACAAGGTTTAAGGCTGTTACAAGGTTTTCACGTTTGCGCATGGGGAGAGGCTACTATCGATGCTGGGGCAATCTTTTTCGTAGGGGACCATCTACACGTCATCGAAATCTGACAATAACTTCGCATAGTTTTGCCCGTTACAAGGATTTCATGACAAGACAGACACGGAACCAAAATTGTTCAGGAAGGTCCAAAACGAAAAATGCATGTGGAAATTTTGATTTTGGAGAATTTTTTTTTTTCAACTGGGAAAAGTGAAAACAATGAGGAATTTCACCATGTCGGAATTTCCTATTTTTGACCCCAAAATCGGATTCAGCACCTCGAAAAACCTCCTAAGGCAAACTTTAAGCCCGAACTTCCTAATTTACGAATAAACAAAACAGTGTAGAAAATACGAATGTTTAAAAAAACCGGGAAAATGACGTCATCCCGGAATAGTTCATTTATGGCCGCTTGAAGCGCTGAGATCGAGAAATCTTTAGTCCCCAGATGCAAAATTTCACGAAAAAGTAAAGTTCGAAATCGAAAAACTGAAGAAAAAAATAGAAAAAGCAAGATGGGGAAAATTAGGTTTCCTCTGTTTTTGTTTGATAACTTTTCTCTTAGAAAACACGATTTTGTCGTCCCAATGGGCAACACTGGGAGGAGACGGCGATCCAAACAGCCCAATCAGCGAGCGTTCCCGCTTCACGTTCGTTTTCCCGGTTAGTTTTGAAATAAAAAATTTTGATTGTCTACCAAAAATAACAGGAGACTTATTTTCCGAAATCAGCTCGATTTTTATCTATCCCACACCATTAACTATTCAGGAAAAATGCGAACAGAATTCGGTGAAATTCCTCATTTTTCCTTGAATAGTGAAAACAATGCTTTTGCTATGTTGATAGACTCGGAACCAAAAAGTCCATTCATGCAGCATGAGTTGATGAGCGAATTTTCAAAGAAATGTTTAAATCGGTGGTTAAGATAATGGAACTATTAGCTGTATGAGATAGTAGTCAGCTTCCTCGGCAACCGAGAACCAAGTTTTGTTATGAAGGCACCCAAAACTCTCGGATAACGATTTTATCCCTGATAGGGACTTTCTGTCGAAATAACCATGATCGATAATTAGGTAGGTACTATCAATGGAAAAGCCGTGTTCTTTGCAGAAGATAGATTTTTATAGAAAAATAAGTAACTGTTGTGTAAATTTTAGTTTTTTAGAGTATGGTAGTTACAAAATGGCAAGATGTACCTGAAGTTATGACTTGCTTCAATCCCAGAAATCCAGCCAAACTCTGCTCAACACTTCACTGCTATCAGAAGTGGGTGGCTGTTCTTATGCAATGAGTTAATCCCTTTTTAAGGAAGCAACAGTATAAAGAACGAAACATTACGAAGTTTGCATGCGCATGATCCATGGATGCGGTGAAATGAGACGCCACCTTGAACGCTGCATTCCGTCGAGCCTAACTAGAGCTAGCACAACCATCACCAAATTATTTACCACCTTTTCTGAAGAACCCCTTGGAGAAATTGTCGTTGACCATTCCTTTTAAAGGGATGTCGTCGTGCAGTTTGACTGCCGTTTTGATGTTGTCGATGTGCAAATGTTTTACCAGGCGCTCCAGGTCCTCGTCTGATATGGGTTTGTTGAGAAACGCTGCGACCTTCCTCACGTTGGTTGGCAGATCCTGCAAATGTTGCAAAATTGAATATTACAGATGAATAGGGAATTTGCCTCACATTTAAAAAAACAATTTTTTCGAAAGAGGGTTCACTGATATGGAAGAAAACCATACTGCCATGCTGAGCCAGTCGTGTCTTAACTTCACCCAACTTTCGGGGAAACGACATTATAGGTTTCGTGGCGAAATAACTCTTTCACGGTTATTTTTCCTCTTTTTACCACAAGTAAAGGTTTTTCTTAAAGGAAAATAATAGCCAAAATTTCTAGAGTCAAAATTAAACATTTTTGAGTGTAAATTGTAAATTAACTAAACTATAACATTTTTCGATTTCTATCTTACTTACATTAAAGCCAGATATACTAAGCCTTGAAGTCATATCTGGATTTTGCTAGCACTAAAAGATTGATACGAGTTTACACTCTCGTAAACCGGAATACGCAACCATGAGACTTTGGAATGCTAAGCTCATTTTAATTCCTGAAACTTTATAATAATCTTTAAATCAAAAAACCATTTCCCCTTAATTATTTTGTCATCCTTCTTGGCTCAAAGTCAATCATATTTCATATCTGTGTTCAGAGTGTTAAAAAAACAGGAAGTCGTATCGTCGAAATACTAAGGCCGATTCCCATATCAGTGTCAAGATACGAGTTTTCTTCTTCTGAATCGCTGATACGACTAGTTTCTTAGCAAAATCAAGTTAACACGTCTTAACGCGAAAATCGGTACGCTTGTTTGAGGCATTTCTAGTAGAGATACGACTCTAAAACTCCGAAAATCAATAGAAATCTACCCCCAAAACTTTGGGTACCAATAACTCATTTTGGTCAAATATTCACGTTACGACTTTCCGGCTTAGCACGGCAGCATACCTAGTGTGCTGCTCGAAAAAGCATCCATAAAATTTAGAGAATTTAAGGAAGATGAAAATGTTATAAGTAGCGGCAATCTGTACATGGAGGCAGCCATGTTGTGTTGTGTCCAGCTGCCTTATGACAGTGGTGCTACATCTGGAAGCATAAATGAAACTAGCTTACGTGGTCAACACAGAAGTGCATGTGCTACTGGGGGAGGGAAAAATGCAGATGTGAAAGTGACTAAAAGAAGCAAATTTACTCACTATTTTTTACAATACGATTCTACCTATTAGTTTATCAAGCATTATTAGTCTTCATCATCTTCTCTATTTAGTTTCTATACTAGTTAGTTTGGTTATTTGATTCAGATTGAGTGGATCGTTTCTTGTGGTCACAAGGGTGCCTACTACTCTGCCTATTGTCGTTCTTTGATACTATTTGCTGAGACTTCTTTATGCTTCGCCAGAGCACAGCAGTGTCGTTTTGTGGTCCCCGGGGTGTGACATCCTCAAGCTGGGTTCACAAGCGTCCGACTCTTCATTTCCGACTCTCCGTTTTGCCCGCTGATTGGCCAAGAACAGACGGAAAGAGGCCAATCAGCGGGCAGAACGCAGAGTCGGCCACTTGTGAACCCAGCTTCAGCCTCCATCAATTTTCGCGGTGTTTGTTGAGTCTTCACTTATTTAGGGACATGAATACCATCAAACTGGGAGAGCGACTGCAGCGACTTCCAGTCAAGCATTGGAGGACGTATAGACCGCCAACTCAACGACTCAAGACCCAGAAAGCAATACTCTCAATGTTTGACGAACTGATGGATAAATATGAGTTGAACTGGCCTGAGCGTGAACCCTTCTTAAGCGAAGCCTCCCACACAAACCTCAAGACCCCTCTGTCTTATTTATCACTGACTGAATACCATGGGGCAAAAGGTGATATCGGATCCTCCGAATTGAAAGCTCTCGCCCTTGAGACTGTGTACACGCGATTCCCTACTGCCTCCTGGATACATGTCTACACAGATGGCTCCCAGAACAGACAGACGGGCAGAGCAGGTGCTGGATTTACAGCCCACGAGCTTTTCGAGGGCTGCGTTCCCCTGTCAACTTATGCAACGAATTTTGACGCTGAAATCAAGGCGGTGAAGGAGGCCGCCAGACACGTTGATGGGCTGACAGGACCTGCACAGGGGTGCGTGTTTCTAATTGACTCTCAGTCGGTCATCCGGACTCTAACTTCGACCGTCCCTCCATCAAACCTGCTGGAACAGTCAACTCGCCAAACTGTAAGCAAACTAATGGACTCTGGATGGCTGATTGCGTACCAGTGGGTGCCCAGCCACTGCGGGATCCCGGGCAACGAAAGGGCAGACCAGTTAGCCAAGCAGGCCACGGGCCAGTCACCACCAGTCGAACCAATAACTTTCGCCCAAGGCATAGCTGCAACTAAAGAAATATGTGCACAAAGGCAAAAGCAGCTCAGTGAAGTCTCAGCACAGGGGAAAAAATGGGAGTCCCTGCTGACAGCTACAATTCCGCCCGATCTACGGAAGGACTATGTAGCGAACTTCCGCCTAACGACTGGGCATGATTTTCTCCGGGCACACCTATGCAGAATAGGGGTTTTCGGCTCACCAATATGCCCACTATGTGACATGAGAGCTGCCATGGACGACGGGCATCTTGAAGAATGCCCTAAACTAACTTCTTACATTGATGCAACTAATGACTCTCCCCTGAAAAAGCGGAGTAAACTCTACTGGGCAGCACGGAAGGAGTTGGCTTTATTGCCCCCACCCGGCGAACGATTAAAAAAAAACTTATTTAGGCATTTTCTCCGGCAATTTTTTTCCCCTTGAGTATTCCTGGTGTTAAACATTATTCTAGGGCCCTATTACTGGATTTGACCTCAAGAAATGTGAAATTCCAGAATCTAAAATAGAGGCAAATTCCCCATTCACATCCTTATTCAATTAATCTGGGGTTAAGCAAGACACCACTAACGGGAATAAAAGCCTGCCAAGTGGGTGTAACACATAGCTTCCTCGTACCCGATTGCATAGACGATTCGTCGCAGAGATTTTGTACTCTTTAATTTGCTATACAGGAAATTTTTTCCTATAAAGCACCCTTTCGACGTTATCAATTAGAAAACAAAAAATTCGCCAACATTTCGTGGTTTTTGCGTCTTTGAGGGTGTTTGGATTACAAATTTTGTAGGGAAGCTGCGAATCCGTGTTCAGCACCCCAAAAATCGTAAAACCATTGAGAAAAATTCCACACCAAACGTTGCATCCTCAAAACACCTGGTGGCTGAATTAATTGGACTGGATAATACATGATCATGTGAGTATGGAAGTGGAATATACTTGCGGAAGTTTGTCTTCTTGTGTCTACAGATGGGCACGGAGGCGACTTCAATGCATAAGGCGTACCTAAGAAACCTGCCTGAATACGTTGCAATAAATTTTTTCTCCTTTTTGGATGTTTGCCGTAATCAGTTTTGATGACGGTCCGTTTTTTTCTTAGTAAGGTTTTAATTCTATCATTCTTAAATTATTTATTATTATTTGTTTTTTTTTTTTTACTTTTTAGTGGTCTTTAATTTATTTCATAAATGGATTTCCCTCTGTTTCCATACTCTATAGGAGGTACGTATCAGTTTCCTTGAGGTGGACCAGTTTATGTAATCCTGATCAGTTTCAATACTTTGAATCAGTTACTGTATTGTACTACAGATCAGTTTCTGTACCGATCCATAAATTTTACAGTCGCACCTGTAGTTTGAATCATGCTTTGTGCTAGGTGAGCATGCAATGAGCTATGTGCCACACACATTTGGTCGGCCACCCTCTCATCATCTAACTGTTTCAATATCACTTTTGTTCTTATTTGATAGGCTTCTTGGTAGTTCTAACAAACTCCAATCAGATCGCCTACCCAATCATATTAGGGATGACGAGGAATCTATGTGCCACACCCACTTGGTATAATACTCCCTCATCGTCTACAGTTCGATTTTTCTCATGTTCGATATTGTAGTTGGTCGTTTTGACAACCTCCTCAACAAATCATGTTAGGGATGACGAGGAAGTTATGTGCTACGCCCACTTGGTAAATTACTCTCTCATCACCTAACTGTTGTCTCATATTTGGTAGGGAAACTCACTTGAACATGTATGAACACGCTTGATGAGGCTTATGTTGGTAGTAAGCAAAGAACCCACAATTCTCCCCCTTCTAACCCCCCCCCCCTCCAACCCTCAGCACCATCAAGTTACTGGAAACCCTTTGGAAACCATTTTTATTCGTAGTTTGATATTTACCAAGATTAAATCTTCGTAAAACAGGAAGAGTACGTTGGGGTCATTCCTTCTGTTCCATCCTTCTTTCACGTGCTCGAAATAGGGTGCAAAGGCAACTGAAAAATTCAATAGATTCTTGAAATATTGTCACAACTAGAGGTAGCAGGATGGAGTGAAATCTCCAAAGTAAAAACTGCCTATTTTTTTCTATCTCTTTCAAGAAGCGGATATCCGACATTATACGATATTATCGCAAGCGAGAAATTTATTGAACTGAAATACTCGTTTGTGTTGGCATTTTACTGTACTCCTTTCAAAATTCACTCTATTTTAGTTTATTATTT
Source organism: Apolygus lucorum (assembly GCA_009739505.2). Taxonomy (NCBI): domain Eukaryota; kingdom Metazoa; phylum Arthropoda; class Insecta; order Hemiptera; family Miridae; genus Apolygus; species Apolygus lucorum. The sequence continues at coordinate 1,680,570 of CM019168.2, read as the reverse complement.
TCAATAATAAACCTTGGAGATTTCTAAGGTAAGGTTTTTTGGTCGATTGACCAAGGAAATAGTTAACCCTCCTTCTCAAATGTTGTCGGTTTACGTTTCAAGGTATACGAGGAATCCAAAAACCGAATAAAAATTTCGATAATCGAATAAAAATTTTGCCGTCCGTCCGCCGTAAGCGGTACACGGGCTCCATTTGGGGTCTAGTTATTCCCCGAAGCTTTTGGTTGATGTCAGTCATTAAGGGTTTAAATATAACGGCTGAAATTTATAAAAGTCCTAGCACAATTTTGATGTAAAGGTACTGTGAGCTCCCGCTCTCTGGGCAAAATTCCCAGTGAAAAGGAGCTGGGCACCGCTAGTCCCCTTCGGCCAGTCTCATAGGTGACGTCAGAGCTCAGGTGGAGGAAACAACAGCTGACGCCGAATGCCACCCTGCGCGTCCCTCCCCCCTCGGCTGGGAGGGACCCAACAGTCTCTCCCCCACTCTACCAGCCGTCCCCACCAACACCATCAGGCGGGGCAGAGGGGGGAGGACCCACCTGAGCTCCCCGCCAACGAGGGATACGTCACTTCCCGTCCAAGAGCGCTCAAAACCAGTAGACAGTGAGTCCGCCCCATCACTGGTGAATATTCCTCCCGTATCCCCCCCCTCAGTCGCCACGATCGTCACGAGCCAAGACCAGCGATCGCCACGACGTCCAGCATCTCGCCACACTGCACCGTGAGGTTACCTTCGGGCCCGAACCGTGAGTGACAAACATACTACATAAATTTATTGGCCAATGATTTATGAAACTGTGCTTAGAGTAAGAGAGTCAAATGAACATTGCCAGAACTTGTCAACGCTTGTTGGCTCCCAGTAAATTCAGCTGCCATCAAGCGTGGGGCCGTAAGGCTTACAGTACCTATCGTTTTTTCTTCAATTTAAAATAGTATTGAATTTTTCGAATCGAATGAGACCATCCAGAGCTCTGTAGGACCAACCGTTCGCTCCCTATGAAAACTTAAGGGTTGGCCTTACGATAAATCGGAAACACGAGTGTGAATCGCAAAAGAGTTCAAATTTTAGCTGACCAAAATGCGATCGCTGTTGGTTTTTTCGTCTCGTACTCAGTTTTGCGTCCTTAGCAACCAGTAGGTAATAAAATTTCCTAATCAAGGCACGCACAACTCTCTATGTCTTCAAATGGGGGGTGCGCCTGATTTTTTTTTAAATTTTTAATCGAAAATAGACTTCATCCTGAGAATTTTGACTCCAGCCGTTCTCTTTTTGGACGAGGAGATATTTTTCTATGATTTTTCAAAGTTTCGAATGTTTAAGACGTCTTGCGCCCCTTCCGCCCACCCACCCACTGTGACGCCATAAACATTCGGAACTGAAAAATCATAGAAAAAGATCTACTCGTCCAAAAAGAGAACGGCTGGTGTCAAAATTCTCAAGATGAAGTCTATTTTCGATTAAAATTTAAAAAAAAATCAGTCGCACCCCCCATTCGAAGACATAGAGAGTTGCGCGTGCCTTGATTAGGAAATGATTAGGAAAAAGCCTTGATTACCTAGGGGAAAGGCTTGTACCTTGGGACGCTTGTACCTCGGGACAATGCTTAAATCAATTAGAAAAGAGGCACAAAAAAAATTGGACTGGGCTCTAATCATCTTTGGATGTGAAGGCAACACCGTCTATGTGCCCCTTTTTCTGTGTGCCTGATTTTTTTGAAATTTTTAATCAAAAGTAGACCTCACCTTGAGAATTTTGACACCAGCCGTTCTCTCTTTGGACGAGTAGATCTTTTTCTATGATTTTTCAGTTCCGAATGTTTATGGCGTCACAGTGGGTGGGTGGGCGGAAGGGGCGCAAGACGTCGCGCGCAGGACCCCCCCCCCCCTGCCCACTGTAACGTCATAAACATCCGAAACTTTGAAAAATCATAGAAAAAGGTCTTCTCACGCTAAAAGGTCGTGGTTGGTGTAAGTTTTTATTGACTTTAGGTTCTCGGAGTTATTAGGGCGTTGCCCTGAATAAGTCAGAATGCTCAGAAGGAGCCAATGGTAGCGTAATGAAAACCTAAAGAACTAACAAAATGGTACTAGGAGTATCTCCGATATTCCTAGCACCTGAGACAACCTGGGTGATTGGGGGCAAGAACTGTAGACAACTCAATGTACAAGTTACTGATAATAATTGTATTTGGCGAAAATAAAGATATATCAAAATAAATGCGTTATTCGTACTTCACCTAATATATGACCAGATTTGGTATAGGTATTTCAATATAAGGAATTGCAAAAATACTGGTACGATACGCGTACCTCTTAAGATAATATCACGTCGAAAAATGACTAAGTTTGCAAATAAAAGAATGAAAAATACGTTAGTACCGAAATGAGTGCTTGACAAGAAATAGTGCACAATAGGTGTGCTAAAGGTAATTGCAAATATACGTTGTACAAAAATAAGTGTACCGTTTGTACCAATGCAAGAAAAGTATTTAGTTACGTGTACTGAACGTACCTGATGTGAAGTAATATGTGAAATTGCGTTATAAATGATGCGTACTGAATGTACCAAAGACAAAATGATGCATAAAGAAAAGTTATAAGTTGCTGTACCGAATGTACCTAATTCAAAGTAATATATGTGATTCGTACTGAAAGTACCTAATTATTACTGAAGTTATTTCGAATGTTACAACGTCGCTTGAATATAATATGTGATTGACAATGCGTACTAGACGTTACTTTAGATATGTGTATCACACTGAAATACGACGATATTGCCTGGCATGAAACATAGCAATTGGAAATATATGGGTATGGAGTTTACCGTACTGCTTTGAGGTCTAGGGGTCGTCTCGGGGCGGCACTTCGAGTACCGATGTGAGGCGCCTGGTCCACTGTAGTAGGCAAGTCCAAGGAGAAGATCCGCAAGCCCGAAGGGAGTTGCAGGCGAAGAAGGAAGGTAAGGGCGGCGTACCTATCGTGACTTTAGGTACGACGAAACTGAGTCAAACTGCTACAAACGCTACACCACTGTGGCAAAAAAACGATGGCCTGGTGAGCAACCTCTCGAGTCAAGTGCAAGTAGACGACTGACTGGAGGGGAGCGGTGTTGGTAAGTTAATAGGCGGCTGTGGATGGGGGAAGCCGAGGCTAGCCGAAGTTAGCCGAGCTGCCCCGATGTTCCTTGCTCCTCCTCCTCGTCAAGGGGCTCGGAGAAAGAGGTCTGGTCGGAGGTTCCCTCTGCCCCCGACTTACACTCTTCCCTCCCCTGGAAGCCGCCGTCCTCGGCGGTCAAATCTTCATCCGAGGTACGGGGTATGCCGATTGGTTTGTTTGGTCGTAGCTGCTGCATCACGGCCTCGTATTTGCGTCGACGGCAGTGGATGCATCCCAGGACAGGTACAGGATGTGGTTCAGCGCAGGCGGTATGCAGCGTACCTTCCCGGTACTTTTTTATCAGTCTGGTCCAGAATTGTTTGCAGGAAAGACATCTGAATGCTGTAAGTCGTTTGACCCTTGCCTCACACACCGGGCATGATACCAGCTTGATGGTGAGTGGCGAAACTGCTGGCTCTTCCGTCAAGATAACTTCTGGTGTGAGGGAGGACGTCAATGGTGTCAGACTTCCTTCTGGAGCATCATGTTCATGTTGCTGGGCAACATCATCGTCAGAGTCTTCCTCGTCACTTATGATGGCCTGACGTGGCTTTTTCCGGGTGGCTACAACTGTCCTCGCTGGTTCCTCGTCGCTGTCCTCCAGTCGCGCCAATTTTACGTAGGGTCTGAGAGCATCGAGTTGTTTCTGCAGCTGCTTCTTATCCTTTGTCAGTTTGTCAATCTCGTCATGGGCTGTTCGACGTGCCGACCTCTCCAACTCCAACTGCTGCTCCAGGCTCCTATACGCGTTGCGTAGATGTCTCCAAGCTGGCAATAAGGCTGCTACATGGTCAATGGTGTTTGGCTACCTTGGAGAGCCCCGTGTATCGCATAGCCATTGCGAGTCTGTGACGCCGCTTCCACCATGAAGGCGGCTGCCTCGATCGTCCGAAGTGCCTCTTGTTCCTGTGCCTGATTGGTGTTCACATGGCACTCCTGGTCTTCGAAGAGTTCTTTGGATCGTTGGTGATAGATCTCTCTGATCCGCTTCACAGTTGCGTGTTCTGCAGCTGGCGGCCCATCTATTTCATTGATGCGCTCCGGTTCCATGGCCATGATTGTATGGTGACCACTTCTTCTGTAACAGTAAGTATCCTCATTTAGCAACAGCATTGACATTAGTAAATCCATGACACAATACTACCAAAAGCTACATAACATCTCCAGTTCCGCAATATTTCAGGTGAGTACACATATGTCCTATCAATAGTTTAGTTAAGTTAAGTTAGATTAGTTACATTGTTTCGACGTAGTTCCTATACATTCATCTCTTACAGGTGAGTACATAGTCATAACCTATATCAATAGTTTAATAATAAATTTTTTTTTTTTTTTTTTTTTTTTTTTTTTTTTTTTTTTTTATCCTCCAGCGTCCAAACTATTGGCATGTATTCGAGGTCTTTGACTGTCCGCACTTTGCAGTGTTGATAAGGGGTATGCGTCCCGTCCCGTCACATGGTTGATTTCTCCATAGTCGGTGCAAAACCTCCACTTTTTCGGGTCGCCAACTGGGGTCTTTCTTTTGACTAACACCACCGGTGCGTTCCACAGGCTACTCGAGGGTCGAATTATTTCGTCAGCTAGCATGCTCATAAACTGTTCCTCGATTCCCTTTTTCAACGCATGGGGTATAGGGTAGGGTCGTACGTTTACGGGTAATTGATCGCCCGTTTCGATCCGATGTGCAACGTCCAATTTGCATCCTTCGCCGCTTGGTTTCTGGAATACTTGACTATATTCCACCAAGATGTGTTGTAGTCGATCTACGGCTTCTTTGGGCGCATTCGTGCATTTTTGTCTCAATTGTTCAACTATCTCTTGTTCAGTTGCGGTCCATCTCTCTGCCGGTGTAAGCTCTCGATCATCTTCATCGGCTGGGTCCCGATCTTCGATCGTTGAGGGTTCCGCTGTTGTTGGTGAACTGGGAGAGACTGTGGGTACCTTCGTACGGACCTTCGTATCACATAGGTGGGGTACCGCTATACTGTTCATTTCAGGTACCTCCGTACCACTTGTGTCGAGTACCTCTGTACCACTCGTATCTAGTACCTTTGTACCTTTGGTGTTGCGTACCTCAGTACCATAGGGGGTGAGTACCTCCGTACCACCTGCATGGAGTACCTCCGTACCTTTGGTGTTGCGTACCTCAGTACCATAGGGGTTGAGTACCTCCGTACCACTTGCATCGAGTACCTCCGTACCACTGGTGTTGAGTACCTCTGTACCTCTGGTGTTGAGTACCTCTGTACCTCTGGTGTTGAGTACCTCCGTACCGCTGGTGTTGAGTACCTCTGTACCTTCGGTGGTGATCACTTCAACGCCAGGCTGGTTGGGTGTCAGGGTTGTTGTTCGTACTCCCGCCACCGGTACTGTGTCCCGTTCGTTCTTCATCAGAAGAGTCACCTCGTGTCGATCCGCTCGTATTACCATGGGTACCTTTTTCATGATGTCCATTCCCAACAGGTCCAAGCCGGCTCCTTCCCGCTCAAATATCAAAAACGTGTGGTCGAACGTAACACCCCTCAGGTTCACTTGTACCGTCTGCTCGCCCCGGAATTTCAAAGGGTACCCGTCCGCGCCCCACGCTGTAGCGTCGGTTGGAAAAATTGGAGTACCGCGTACCGGAGTTGTCAGTACCGACACGGCGGCGCCCGTATCCAAAATCAACGAGCGAGACTCGTTGTTCAGCGTAGCGTTGATGCGTAGCGTTCGATTCATGGGCTTCTCGATGATAGTAATATGCCCCACTTCACGAGAGGCTGGTACCAACTGTTGTTCCGAAGGGGCAAACTTCATATTCGTACCCTGAGGATGTGAAACGGGTGTGAGTAACTTCTTCTTATGGCAGTCTTTCTCAAGGTGCTCGCGTACCCCACAATAGTCACAGAAAATAGTCTTTTGAGGGTTACTAGGACAATCAACGGGGAAGTGTAGCATATCCGCACAAAACATGCACGGGTACCTGGGGTTTGGGCGGTTAGTAACTTTTGGTGCTGGCACTGCGACGTTCGTACCATTGGTACCGCGTGATGTACATCGAGCCGCGAAGTGTCCAAAGGCGCCGCAGGCGTAGCACTTTCGTTCTCCTTGTTGCACCGCAGACAAGTCCCAGCGTACTTCCACCTCATCTCGTTCTCCCAGCGTCTCTTCTAATTCTTCCGCGCGTTTCAGGGCCGCTTCAATGGTTGTTGGTTCGGTACTTAATAGGTGGGAGCCTAGTTCTTTTCCGACTCCTCTAACGAAAGCCTTTAGTACCTTCCGTCGTACCCATTGTACCTTTTGAGCCGCGTTCAGTTCAGCACCCTCTTCTTGTACCGCTACTTGTGCCAGTTGTCGAACCTTTTCAGCGAATTGTCGCAACGTCTCGTTCGGCTGTTTTTTCAAAGTCCATAATGAAGCTGCTGCTTTTCCGGGGTTGTCCCGTTCGTACCACTGTACCATAGCCTGCTTCATGTGAAGGTATGGGTTCTCTCCTTCATATGAACCCATATTGTCTATCATAAACTGCTTAGCTGTACCTCTCACCTTTGAGCGTAACAATCGTACCTGTTTTTGTTGGTCAAGGGTACCCGTGACATCCTCAAACAATCGGAAATAGGAAGATACCGATATCGCTCCAACTTCATCGGGGTCCCAGGGGTCCAACTCCAAGAACATTGACCTCGGAATGTCGAGATTGTTCCCCCCCCGCTGGTCCTTTTCTACGTGCAGGTCGTTGAAGGTTTTGAGCAGTGTCCCTAACTGCGAAAACATTTCGGTGGTCGGGTCCCTTACCGATCCTGAGGTCGCCATTGTGTCTGGGGTTAAGAAAATCCGTACCGACCTAAGCTCTTGTTTTGTACCTGCGTCGATAGGTTGATGAACCTAGCGACTCCGACTGTACAATCCTTGTCAAAAATTCGTGTGGAATGCGTACCGTTTGTACACACTCTTCTAAAACCTTTGTTGAGCGTGTACCGTTTTCGCTACCAACCACCAAGTGTCTCTTTTCTGGGTTCTGTGTGGCGTACCTACACAAGAATCCTAACCGCTGCCACCAATTTTGTAAGTTTTTATTGACTTTAGGTTCTCGGAGTTATTAGGGCGTTGCCCTGAATAAGTCAGAATGCTCAGAAGGAGCCAATGGTAGCGTAATGAAAACCTAAAGAACTAACAAAATGGTACTAGGAGTATCTCCGATATTCCTAGCACCTGAGACAACCTGGGTGATTGGGGGCAAGAACTGTAGACAACTCAATGTACAAGTTACTGATAATAATTGTATTTGGCGAAAATAAAGATATATCAAAATAAATGCGTTATTCGTACTTCACCTAATATATGACCAGATTTGGTATAGGTATTTCAATATAAGGAATTGCAAAAATACTGGTACGATACGCGTACCTCTTAAGATAATATCACGTCGAAAAATGACTAAGTTTGCAAATAAAAGAATGAAAAATACGTTAGTACCGAAATGAGTGCTTGACAAGAAATAGTGCACAATAGGTGTGCTAAAGGTAATTGCAAATATACGTTGTACAAAAATAAGTGTACCGTTTGTACCAATGCAAGAAAAGTATTTAGTTACGTGTACTGAACGTACCTGATGTGAAGTAATATGTGAAATTGCGTTATAAATGATGCGTACTGAATGTACCAAAGACAAAATGATGCATAAAGAAAAGTTATAAGTTGCTGTACCGAATGTACCTAATTCAAAGTAATATATGTGATTCGTACTGAAAGTACCTAATTATTACTGAAGTTATTTCGAATGTTACAACGTCGCTTGAATATAATATGTGATTGACAATGCGTACTAGACGTTACTTTAGATATGTGTATCACACTGAAATACGACGATATTGCCTGGCATGAAACATAGCAATTGGAAATATATGGGTATGGAGTTTACCGTACTGCTTTGAGGTCTAGGGGTCGTCTCGGGGCGGCACTTCGAGTACCGATGTGAGGCGCCTGGTCCACTGTAGTAGGCAAGTCCAAGGAGAAGATCCGCAAGCCCGAAGGGAGTTGCAGGCGAAGAAGGAAGGTAAGGGCGGCGTACCTATCGTGACTTTAGGTACGACGAAACTGAGTCAAACTGCTACAAACGCTACACCACTGTGGCAAAAAAACGATGGCCTGGTGAGCAACCTCTCGAGTCAAGTGCAAGTAGACGACTGACTGGAGGGGAGCGGTGTTGGTAAGTTAATAGGCGGCTGTGGATGGGGGAAGCCGAGGCTAGCCGAAGTTAGCCGAGCTGCCCCGATGTTCCTTGCTCCTCCTCCTCGTCAAGGGGCTCGGAGAAAGAGGTCTGGTCGGAGGTTCCCTCTGCCCCCGACTTACATTGGTAACAAATTAAATACAAAGTGAATTCTCAGAATGAGGTCTAGAGTAGAAAAATAACAATAAACAGTTTTTCCGACTCCTGCGCACACTACATTTTTGATGAATCAACAGGCCAATGGTCGAAAAGGCAGCAAGATTTACCAATAATGATCCTTTTAGTTTATTATTCTTTGAAGCATCTTTGTTTGACTTGATAATACTCATCCCGAACATGCCGTTTGTGATAAGATAGTATCCTATTTGTGTGATAGCAATGTAAAAGTAGGTAACCAAATTTTGCTGCTTGTCTATGTTTGAACTCCTTTAAAGGGATATTTGAAAATTAAAGTCTGTTTTTGCGATAACTATGTTTAAATAAAATATTTCGAATAATTTAGGTGGTTTTCTTCTAAATTTATCCTTCTGTCCCAAGGTACAAACATGGGTGTCCCGAGGTACATACACTGTTTGTACCTCGGGACAAAATAGACGTTTTGAAAAATCAAGTTTTATGGTATTTAAACTTTTTTCAAAATTATGGTTTATACATTTTATTAAACCTCAAGAGTAGTAGAGAATAATACACCCTTCCGTTAATTGCTTAATTACTTTTGTCTGTGAAAAAAATGTAATTGAAAAAATCGTCCCAAGGTACAAGCCTTTCCCCTACTGGTTGCTAAGGACGCAAAACTGAGTACGAGACGAAGAAACCAACAGCGATCGCATTTTGGTCAGCTAAAATTTGAACTCTTTTGCGATTCACACTCGTGTTTCTGATTTATCGCAAGACCAACCCTTAAGTTTTCATAGGGAGCGAACGGTTGGTCCTACAGAGCTCTGGATGGTCTCATTCGATTCGAAAAATTCAATAGTCTTTTTGCGCTAGGTGTCAAAAATTTCGGAATGAGGTCTAGTTTAGATTAAAAATAACAATAAACAGTTTTTCCAACCCATGCGCACACCCCATTGAGGTGAAGCGTTTATATCGTCAAAATAAACTTGATTGTGAAGCGAAAATACGGGTTAGTGGGTAGTAGCAATGGCAAAGGCGAGTGATCTACTCAGAAAAATAATAAACCTTTGTGTAATAATTTGCAGCGTTTTATTTAATGATGACTGAGGAATTAATATAAAGTTTCTTCCCTCTGGGCGAAATATTTGGACTGAAAGATCGCCTTAACGTAATCGGAAGAATCCATGAAATCGATCTGAATCATCACTCGTATCACGTTGATATGTTGATTGTGGGAAAAGAAAATTGGATATCTGATAGAAAAAACTACCTATTCGGCTTTTCTCGATGAGGTTGAATAATGCAATGATTTGCTCAACTCGATTTCATTAGTCGTTGAAGGAAAATCCAGAATTTACGCTGAAGATGTGCAGAAAATGCAAGTGGCCTTGGTGATTTTCATTATTTTTATTCTCTCGATCATCGCATATGAGTTGTCTGTAATTTTCTGATTCGCAATAGGTAAACACCATGGTTACGTAAGAAGATCGCCTTACCTGTGATCACTCGTGGATTTTATCAACTCCTGAGCGTATCTCATTACCTAAGAAGGAATCGTTATATTGCTCAAGAAACTGAATTTCAGACAACCTCCGAGTTGCAAGTAGATTATCTACCAAATAGTCACGAACCCCTCTGCTGTAAGTATTGGAACATTTGCGAAGAAACTATCTTTCAAGGTCTATTAGGGTGACCGAAAATATCTGAGGAAAAAACTAAAGGTTGTTTTCTTGCACACGATAATTGTCCACAGAGTTTTTCGAATGGAAATCCCTCTTCTACGTTACAGATTATAATTTTAATTTAATTTTCATAGGACTTTAACCCTATGAAAATTCTTAGCAAGAAAGTAGTCGAATTCGAATGATTCTTTCTTAAATTTTAAAAATAATTTCGCCTCAAAAGGGAGAGGGGAGCATACTATATAAAATTAAATAAATGGATTCAATTTTAATGGGGAGGACGCCAAGGACTCACCCGACAGTCTTAGGGATGAGGGAAGATAATGAAAGTGGAGATGGGAGAAGGGAAGCACCTAAAATTTACCTGCAGGCTGATATATCAGCCATATTTCAGACATATATGTCCCTTCCTACATGTTTGTTACGAAAGTACCCACTTATACTTCTAACTATTATTTCGTCTTCATCAAATAGTAAAATAGGAAAAAAAAATGGTTTAGGAATCAACCAAAATTTGAGTAAAAACCTAAGATTCAATGAAACTTTATGATATTTTAATTTGAGATAGAAAAGCATAATCTGGTTATAAAAGAGTCCCATCCTTGAATCAGTTTTGAAATGTTGGGTAGTCTCGAATTCGCATGTTGGGTGTCGTAGATCGTGGATTTCAAAATGCTCTTCAAATTCGAGACTCCCGTGCCGCTAGAAATGTTGGATCACTATTTCTTGCCTATAGTAATAAATAAAGTACATCGAGTGAAAAAGTGTTTTCGCTTACCAACTGGTTTAAATAGATCCACCGCTTATCCAATGGGACGTCCTCTGGAATGCATGCATTACTAACAATATGTTTCAATATCATTTTGAAATTTTGACCCCTTAAAGTTGTCCAAAAATTCTGGCTAACGAACTCGACTTTTCGTTTGATATTACGAACATTTTGACACAAACTTGAAATTGTCGGTAGGTACCTAAGAAGATGATATCTCAAGTCATTGTAATGAGTGACACATACACGCATAATAGTATTTATAATATTCCATAATAAAAAAATCTATGGACCTACGGTTCTACAGTCAGATCTTTTAGTACCTATTAATTAATGAGGAATTTCACCATGTCGGAATTTCCTATTTTTGACCCCAAAATCGGATTCAGCACCTCGAAAAAACCCCTAAGGCAAACTTTCAGCCCGAACTTCCTAATTTACGAATAAACAAAACAGTGTAGAAAATACGAATGTTTAAAAAAACCGGGAAAATGACGTCATGCTGGAATAGTTCATTTATGGCCGCTTGAAGCGCTGAGATCGAGAAATCCATAGTCCCCAGATGCAAAATTTCATGAAACAGTAAAGTTCGAAATCGAAAAACTGAAGAAAAAAATAGAAAAAGCAAGATGGGGAAAATTAGGTTTCCCCTGTTTTTGTTTGATAACTTTTCTCTTAGATAACACGATTTCGTCGTCCCAATGGGCAACACTGGGAGGAGACGGCGATCCGAACAGCCCAATCAGCGAGCGTTCCCGCTCCACGTCCGTTTTCCCGGTTACTTTTGAAATCAAAAATTTTGATTGTCTCCCAAAAATAACAGGAGACTTATTTTCCGAAATCAGCCCGATTTTCATCTATCCCACACCATTAACTATTCTGGAAAAATGCAAACAGAATTCGGTGAAATTCCTCATTTCACGCCTTTTTTTCCTCCAAAAAATTTGTTAGTGTTTATTTCGCGACATGTTCACATGTCATTCTCATGTTTAAATGAACGTGGTAGCGCTTTCTTGAGTCGTGACGGTACGATCGGTCGCAAAAGTGCGATATCGCTGTGACGTGATGGTCAATAGTGACAGTCGGGGATCGGGGTGTCCGAGCGGTTAAACGCGCGGTCACTTCGGGCAGAGAGAATGACGGGCCGTTCACTCGGTTCGCTACGAGTTCTCAGGTTCGAATCTCTCTGCCGGCCCCTCGTCCTAACCCAGGGCGGTGAGGCAATGGGTACCAACGATATCGGGAAACTCCGGGGTATCGTGGATCGCCTATGAGGTGCCCCACTTGAAAAGGTCCACAGTTTCGCCCCTTAGTTGTTGTGGCAAAAAGGAGATAGTGACGGTCGGGAAAATAGTGGAAACCTCCTGTTAATCATTATTAAATGATGAAATAAAAAATTCGAGGCATTAGATTAATTTGCTTCAAAAACTCGGTAAGTCGCAGTTTCTTTCTCGTCGCGGGTTAGTCTAATATCTTAAGAAACGGCGCTCAGCCCCCCCCCCCCCTTCAGAAGGAGCAACTTTGCCACCCACCACCCCCCAGTGCCGCCCCCATCCCCCAGCCTTCTCATAGCTGGTCAGTTTCCAACAACAGTTTTCCCAGTTTTCATACAATTTTCTTGTTCCTTGTGGCATTCTTCTTATTTTTATAATCTCTACGCCCATACACTTGTTTAATTCCAAAAGTCAAAAAAGTAAAAATTTGTACCTAAATTTGGAATTTTCAAGGATTTTTGAAATTTATTAGTGCATCACCTACTGAATTGAACAACTAACATATTGCCGCAGGAATCATCAAAATCTACCTATAATTGCCTGTTGGTGGTTGCTGGTCCTGGGACGCCGCCATGGTGGGTGGCGCCCGGCCGGCACGCGGGAGGTAGATTCCCCTCACACTCCAGCAATTTGTTTATAGTTTGATATATAAGATTAGCATGTATTTATGTAATTGACTATTGTCATTGCAATTATTAATTGTTACGACAAATAAATAAATAAATAAGAAAAGCGGGAAACCCCCTTAAAATGGGTAGGTAGACTACATACCACACCCCATTGGTACCTGCTTGACTCCTAAACGAACAAAGCGTAATAGGAAAGTTACCTAAATCTCGCTCGAAGTAGTTCCAGTATTGTTTGAAATTTCCTACGTATCCATGGAGGCAGACGAGGCTGTTGTGGTGAAAATACGATGCCGCCACATCCCTGGGGTTCCGGGCGACATAGATGACTTTGGCCACTTTGGTCAGGTCCTGCGGTAGGAGACTGAGGGGCAGATGAGTCTTCATATGCCTCGGAGATGGGAGTTTGGGGATGGTTTCGTACCCGGGAACCCTCCAGGATGACAATATTTTGTCAACTGTGGGATCATTGTCGTTCTTAGCTAAGACGTCTTTGTGAAACTCTTCGTGGTGCAAAATATTGAATCTAGAAGAAAGGAAAATTAATTTCAAAGGAAGATAATTACTCGTATACGAGACTAAGCTTGCAATATCATCATACAAGGTAAGTAGACTAAGTACTGAACCCTGAAGTTCAAGTTTGGACTTGCTGAAAGTCCAAGTATTCCCCACTCTTCCTGAGAAAGTGAGTGTTGTTTTGTACTCCTGCATTCAGATTGAAGATCAATGTGGAAGAAGAAGCAGGAAGAACCAAGTTTTTCTTTTGACTCTTTTCTTTAATAGGCTATCGCCTTCGGCGCAAACTAAGGCTCCTTTATCAAGGCTATGTTCAACAGTCTGCATTCACATTCTACTTGAAATTGAAGATGAGAAGTCATCTTCGAGAAAGTGGTTGAGAGGATTGTTTTACTTTGAGCACTGAGTCTGCCAGAGTTGGATGGTGCTAGACAGTGAGTTTTTAAAGTCAATTTGACAAATCTTGAACCAGATCCAGACTGTGTTTTAATTCGAATTTTCTATTTCCATCTGATAAGTACAGTAAAATCAAGAAGTAGGAAAATGTCGTTGTGACTCCTTTCGGCAGCAGTGATACGTAAGCTGGCGTAAGCGGAGTAGCTTTTTGGCCGGCATTCTAGGAATGGAGCCTGTAAAAACTGAGTCGCCTCGCTGTCGTCTTGACGTTTGTGTTATTAGCGATTTTCTTACATCAATTTATTGTATTCCTATTAGCACTTTTGTGTAATGTTTACGAATTCTGCCGACTTGTTTCAAAACCCTGCTTTGAACTCACTCGTAAAATGGAAATCTCTCATCAAGGGATACTTTGGCTGAGGTGGCGTAGTCCAAATTATTGTTCAGCATCCATACCAGCTCCTGACACCACGTTGTTCCTGAAATATTAACGAAACATTTCTTCAACAATGTGAATCTGTCAAGTTGGACGACCTATCTAACTATATCAGCATTAAATGCTGATAGACTCAAATTTTGAGTCTAATTCGGACCATAAGTGAGCCGTTTTTTGAGTTCTCATTCCTGCTTTCTCATCATCGTAATGTTGACTCAGCTTGCTTCTTAAATAAGGCGAACTATTATTTGAAGAAAGAATTCTTCTAACCCGTTCTTTCCCCATGCAAGAGTAACAATTATTGAAGACTCTAGGCCCAGGCAAACTAGCAGAAAGGGGTCTAACTCCTAAAAATTGCTCGAGAGCTGGAAATAGTTTTTAACCCATTTGGAGGTCCTGAATAACGGGCATCTTGAGTTTGATACGGTTTCTAGGTTGTGCTTCAGATTTGAGCAGGGGCGTTGGGTGACCTCTGAAAGTGGTGGGGCACCAAACCAGAAAATACATGAACTTGACCCTAGGATCACACATACCTACATACTTTTGCGACAAACAGAGGACCCAGTGGTGAAACATCACATCTCAACTTCATTCCAGTTAATGATGAAAAAAAAAAAAAAAAATCATTTCTGGGACTCGAAAAGATAAAAATGTTAATTTGTTACTAAAACATTAATTATTCAATTTTTTTTTTTAACGAAAAGCACATAATTTCTTAATCATAAAGACGAGATCATAAAAAAAAAGTGTCTCAACAAATTCTACATATTAGTCAAAATGTCTATAAGGCTTTTCGAGGGTCATATTCCCTTTGATGACTTTTAATTGTCTTTTGCAACGCCTACGTAGCATTTATATATGAAAAGTTGTGGAACTGAAGAGCACCAGGCTGCCTATTGTATTTCCCCATACCGAAATGTTGAACAGAAACGAAAAAATACGATAAGTAGGTAGGTAAGTCTAATCAGTGGTCAACTCCATCAGATCGTATTACAACAAACACCAAGACGACTTGAAATGCAGGGAAAATGGAATGGAAAACCGAAAATGATAAGAGGACCAGGAACGTAAACTGTCATTGTTTCAAGACACTTTAGGGAACACAGTAGGTAAAGAGCTCTAGAGAGACTAGTCATTTCGGAGAAAAACCCCTAAAGATAACAACTTCAACAATATTTTAAAACTTCGTTTCAACTTACAATAGTTTTAACTTACTTTCATGCCTATGTGACAAAATCTCTGTGTAGCAAACGCCATCCACAACAATGATAACACTCCAAAAATCATAATTTTGCTGTCAATCAGCAAAATTGTATCATGTCAAGATGTAACCACCCTCCTGTTTACCAGATAAACTTTATCTCTTGTCGGTAAACACACAAAACACCTAATTGTGCAGTCTGGGCAACATACTGTGAAAATCTGTAAAAGTGGGGAGTATCCATTCAATTTTTAACCCATCTATAACTGATATCTGAAGTACTCCATAAGTTTACATCCTATGAGGAGTCCATTGTTATTCATGGCAACCTGAACAGAGTATCCATCCATCTAGTTGAATCAAAACAAGTCATCACCAGAAAGAATAAAAAATCGATTTTGTCCTCCAGGGCGGGGGCCGAGAAAGGAAGGGGATAAACTAAAATAACACTACTGCGCATGTGCGGACGAGGAAAAACTAAAAATAAACAACACGTTGGCATGACGACGCCGGGGTCTAGTAGGGTCTAGCCCCAGATCTTGGGAATTCGGGAGTGGAGAATCGATTGTTTGATACAAATCGATTGTTGGATACCTATCGATTCCATCTTACATCTTCTCTCTCGTAGCAGGCCATGGAGACTGCCTTGGGCATGGACCTAGTAGTAGGCATGGAAGCTCGCTCCATGGCCTCGGGTTTTACCATGGAAATTTGACATAATAACTGCATGTCAGTGTAGAATTATTTTTTACTTGTAAAAGCTCCATGCTTCCATGGATCATGAGTGAGTTTTGAGGAAAAAACTTTCTGCTAGGGATTTTTTTCTACTTTGTGGAGAACACTTTTTGAAGGGAGTTTTTCCAACTTTGGGGTAAAAAATCTAGGTTACAGTGAGAGAAATTTTGCCGGGGCTAGACCCAAAGTGGCCTTATGGACGCCACGCCCCTGGATTTGAGAGTCTAAACACCTGCGAAATGTTCGCCCTTTTTTTCAGTATTTTGCTTATAACTTGAAAAGTACGCATTCTACATAAAAGTTTATTGGTTCTTTTTTAAAGAGCATTAAATTGTGTCGAAATAAAAAAAATAACATAAAAATAAACATCGAAATTGGTTAACCCGTACAGCCACAATCGACTGTAAAGTATAGGCGATTTTCACAAACTGTGCTCAACTTCTAACGCCTATAGAAATTTGAAATAGGAATTTGTATAGGAAATTGAATTGTGAATCAGATGGATTTTGAAATTTGGTCACTCTAGTGCTGAGATATCAATTTTAATCCAAAAAAGTCCGTAACGCCAAATTTCCGCTAAGGCAGTCCAACGCAGGAAACTTCGTCTGAACTCAAAACTTTTCACTTTCTTGCATTATCTTCCAGAAAACACTAAATTTAACCCAACTCGTATAACAATTCAAACTTAACAAATCAACATATAAAGCTTTGATTATGCTTTGACTTTGATTATGCCATTATAATCAAGCAGCACATAGTAGTTTAGTGAATAACCTTCTTACTTTTGGGAGGTCATTCACTGGTTGGTTGAACCAACTCATTTCTTTCAGTAAATGACCTGCCAGTTATTCACTAAAATATGGTCTTTTTACCTACTCAGTAAATGACCGTCGGATAACAACCGATATTTCACTAATTTCTGAACTTGAAAGTGCCCAATTAGTCGAAAAACAACTACTGATTAGATAAGGACAGAGAGAAGCATCATATTCACATCTAATTTGTCAGAAAACATCTCTGATAGATGACAAACCTTAAGTTACCTACTGTTAGCAGATTGAAAGAATGCGGCTGGCCAATTTCCCGAAGGGCATACCTGCTAACATAGACGACTACCTGTTCCAAAATCTTAGGTAGTCTGGTGAGTCGGGCTGAGGAAAGGACCGAGCCTCCATATCTCACCCTTACGTAATGCGGGCATACAGCATACTCGAGTCATGAGATAGATAAGGTAGATGAGGTAGATAATTCATAATATGTCAATTGATCGGAATTGTGGTCAACTGGAAACAACTCCTTCTTCGCCGAGCTTTCGGTAAATTTATTACCTTCTTCAGGGCTTGAAGGTTGTTTATTAGGTGACACCACCAAACGTCCATAAATAAAGAGAAGGTGGAGACGCCACCATAATTATAGAAGATAAATTTACGGTAAAATGAAGAAATTAATTAAAAACACCGGCTTTTTTTAGGACAGAACAATGGAATAACAAAAACGCAAAGACTCCAGCTGACAGAGAATAATCTCTGATATGATTATGTCAAAAACACGAATTGAGATTGAAAAAAACTTGGAATGGTTAACAAAATTGCTAAGAGACATTTTCATACTCAAATTAGTTGTACAGTCGAATTTTGAAGTTTGGCCCATCTCAATAGTAGATCTACTATTGAGATGGGCCAAACTTCAAAAATCGTGCAGTGGTTCCCAATGAGGAATTTCACCATGTCGGAATTTCCTATTTTTGACCCCAAAATCGGATTCAGCACCTCGAAAAACCTCCTAAGGCAAACTTTCAGCTCGGACTTCCTAATTTACGAATAAACAAAACAGTTTAGAAAATACGAGTTTAAAAAACGCGGGAAAATGACGTCATCCTGGAATAGTTCATTTATGGCCGCTTGAAGCGCTGAGATCGAGAAATCTATACTGCCGTGCTAAGCCAGAAAGTCGTAACGTGAAAATTTGACCAAATTGAGTTATTGGTACCCGGGGGTTTTGGGGGTCGATTTCTATCGATTTTCGAAGTTTCAGAGTCGTATCTCGACTAGAAATGCCTCAAACAAGCCTCCCGATTTTTGCGTTAAGGCATGTTAACTTGATTCTGCTAAGCAACTAGTCGTATCAGAGCGATTCAGAAGAAGAAAAGTCGTATCTTGACACAGTTACGAGAATCGGCCTTAGTATTTCGACGATACGACTTCTTGCATTCTGATTCGGCATGATACGACTTTTTGCCTCTGAAAACTCAGCATTTAGGAACCTTCTTACTGTTACCTAACCGAATTATTCTGCCGTGCTAAGCCAAAAAGTCGTATCTTGGCTTCACCCAACTTTCGGGAAAACGACCTAATAGGTTTCGTGGTGAAATAACTCTTTCACGGGATTATTTTTCCTTCTTTTACCACAACTAAAAGTTTTTCTTATGTTAAATTAGTTGCTGAATCGATTTCTGAGGTCAAAATTAAACATTTTTTAGTGTATATTGTCAAAAAACTGTATAACGGGTTTGTTTTTTGAGCTGTGCGGGTTGGTGTGCAGACGGTCCCCTATGAAAATCATCATCCCCGGACTGATAGAAGCGACTGAGCGTGCGCAAACGTGAATTCCTTGTAACGGCCATAAATTCTACATTTCTCATCCGATTTCGATGAAGTTTTCAGGGAATATGCGAATTCAGTTGTAGATAGTCCCCAATGAAAATCACCACCTTCGGACTGATAGTAGCCACTGCACATGCGCAAACGTGAATTTCCTTGTAACGGCCATAATTTCTACATTTTCCATCCGATTTCAATGAAATTCTCAGGGATGTTACAGATTAGTATTCAGATGGTCCCCTATGAAAATCATCAACATCGAACTGATAGTAGCCACTGCGCTTGTCCCCGATGAAAATAATGGCTCCCAAGTTTATGGTAATTAACCACCGCGCATGCGCAAACGTAATAACTTGTAACAGAAATAAGTTATCCCATCTTTAAACGACGCATATATTTTATTTTTCGAAATGCTGTGATCACTAAATTATTTATTATGTATCAACAATTTAATGTATTTGCCATCAACAATTCATTGTAACGTTAACCAATCACTCCTTCGTCATTTCATAATTTAATAATAATAAAATATAGTTTCACCTTTTTCGTGTTATGCTTCTGCATAACAATAACCAAACTATATTCCACATTCTACCCTAATCTACAACTCCGAACTGATAATTGAATTTATGATTGAGAAAATTGACTGAACAAATATTTTCAATGACGTATACAGTGGTTACGGTGACGAGGAAGCTATGTGCTACACCCACTTTTTTACGTACATTTAAGCCAGATATACTAAGCCTTGAAGTCGTATCAATCATGGATACGACTTTTAGTGCTAGCAAAATCGAGATACGACTTCAAGGCTTAGTATGTCTGGCTTAAATGTAAGTAAAATAAGAATGGAAAAATGTTATACAGTTTTTTGACAATATAAACTAAATAATGTTTAATTTTGACCTCAGGAATCGATTCCTGAGAATCGAATAGAATAAGCAATAGAAAAAGCAAGATGGGGAAAATTAGGTTTCCCCTGTTTTTGTTTGATAACTTTTCTCTTAGAAAACACGATTTCGTCGTCCCAATGGGCAACACTGGGAGGAGACGGCGATCCGAACAGCCCAATCAGCGAGCGTTCCCGCTGCACGTCTGTTTTCCCAGTTAGTTTTGAAATCAAAAATTTTGATTGTCTCCCAAAAATAACAGGAGACTTATTTTCCGAAATCAGCCCGATTTTTATCTATCCCACACCATTAACTATTCAGGAAAAATACAAACAGAATTCGGTGAAATTCCTCATTTCATATAGGGTAGGTACCTATATATACCCTATATGAAATTGGGAACCACTGCGTTTAGGTCGAACACCAAAGGCCTGTAATAAACCAACCCTTTCACTTCATCATTGGTCGGTAGTCAACAACCCTCGGTCTCATTTTCCCTGGCTTGAGTGGCAGGTAGAAGAAGGACGATGTTTTTGGGACTGTAATACTCATAGACACCACACCAAGCCATCCGCATTCTTTCTATCTGCAAACAGTACATGTTTCGTGTTGCTCTCCATGCTTGCAGGGTCCGGAAGAATGAAGTTTTGAGTAAGCAGGTTACCTGAACTTCTAAAAATAACTCTTTCATGCTTTCTATGAGATTCTATAATAACTACTGATGTTCTGGAAAAGTCTGCAGAGTACTAGCCATGTTATTTAGCATATATTCTTGGGTGGGACTATCCTTTTTTCAAATAAATTTAGGGTGAGACGAATGAAGTCCTTTGTGTTATTTATAACTGCTTTTTATTCTGGGGAGCTTTCAAACCCTCTGGTTGTCATCATCAGCCCTACAACAACAAAAATGGAAATGTGACATATACCTATAAGACATACAACTGTTATTAATTTTGGAGAATGGCTTTAGATGGATGTGTGGTTATAAAAATACTATGGACAATGGTGGAAAATGAAGAGTGGACTAGAAAATTAAGGAAAATTTGACTTACCAAACAGCAAAAAATGTGTTGAGTCGTTGTGGGGGGCACAACCAGACAACTACTGTTGTGTTATAAATAACACAATTGATATAACACGTTGTGTTATAAATAACACAAAGGACTTCATTCGTCTCACCCTAAATTTACTTGTTATTTAGGTTTATGTGCTTCAGTGGTTATTCACTGAGAGAGGTCATTCAGTGGATGGGTGATCCTAGGTAGTTCTAGAGTCTTCAGATGTAAACTAGGGCAGTTGAAAGTGACAAATCGACACTTGAGAAGCCCAGGTTTACCTGTAGACTCGTAATCTTACCTGATCGAGGAAAAGTGACTATCCAGACGTCGTCTTTCCTCACTGGCATCGTGTACAACTTCTCCGCGTGCCTCCTGTAGGCTTCCGGCAAAAACCAACCTTTGGGCCCCACCTTGACGAATCCAGTTCTTTCTCCGTGGAACTTCTCCATCAGCTCCTTGTTCAGAGATTCCTCCAAATCAACGATTTCGTAGGGAAACGTCATGGTTTACTGGCGTTGGTTTGAAATCCTGTGGGAAAACATTTCATTCTGAAGTATTACTCGTATACAGTGTTCGTTTTGCCGATTTTGCTTCTCAGTCTACCAGTTTGTTTTACTTTCCAAGGATAAAAAAGCGGAAATCATTTTTTTTTTAACTAACTTTTAGGTGACAGATTTTTTGATCAATTTTGTGGTGCTTTCCGTGAAGTTTTTCGGTCATGTGCCAAAGTAAAGAGGGAAAAAAGACATAAAATGTCAAAAATTTTTCCAAAATCAAAATTTTCAATCGCGTTTTACGTTGTAGACCTCCCTGAACAATTTTGATTTGGTATCTGCCTGTTCATTTGCAGTCGGTGGGTTCGCAAATCCTTGATGCAGGCTAAGCTAGATATTCGAAGTTACCGACCTACTTTGATACCATTTTCAGGGATTTTGAGCATCTGTGCGCACGCGCTAATGTGTCAAATCCAATTAACAACGATTACTAAATAAAATAAAATCTATTTTAAAAAATCTAAATTTCCCAAATTCAATGAAATTTTAGGGATTGCACGGGTTACGTGTTGATGGTCCTCTATGAAATTAATTTCCCTCGGACTGTCAGTAGCCATTACGCGTGTGCCAAAGTGATATCTCACTTATACAGTTTCCATTCAATTCCGATGGGATTTATTTGCAGGGGTTTTTCTGGTTGAGACTCTGGATGGTATCTATGAATTTCATCGTCATGTCGTCAAATTTGGAAGATAGTGGAGTTTTGAGATTATCTACTATGCGTCGGATCGTAGGTACGATGGATACGAAGGAACTCTGTGTTACACCCAGTTGGGGGAGGTTTTTTTTTTTTTCTTTTTTTTTTCACAAATGCACCAAACATAACATATTATATATAATATAATATATTATTTATAATTATTATTTATTATTATTTATATTATTAATTTATTATTATTTATAATTATATATCTTGCCCATCAGCATCGGAATATATTCCGATGCCGATGGGCAAGAAATATGGCTATCACAATAATTGTGATAGATAATTTATAATAGCTGTCAAAGATAATTAATTTATAACCATAAAATAAATTATTTATTTTATGGTTATAAATTTATTATCTTTGACAGCTGAAAAAACAGGTTGGATTTCATACGTTTGTGTAGTAGGTAGGTATCTAAATTTGCCGTTATGGAAAAAACCCCTTGGATCTTGACGATTGACTCAATTTTTTGTTTTACTTATCAAGGGGCGTAAAATCCGAAATTCAAATGTTAAAAAAGCTGTAAATTATTACAAAATGGTTTATTTTTTCTGTATAGATCACCCACCTGCAAAGAACACGACTTTCCATTATTAGTAGGTAGGTATCTACCAACCTATTTTTACAGGGGTGATTATCAACTTTATTTTGACCGAAAAAAACATTGTTATCCAACAAAACCCCTTGAAAAAAAAACCCTGAAACCCTGAATAGTAATCAATAAACTTTTGAGGTGGAAGGGTACTTTTTAGTTACTTGTTTCCGAAGTTTTCTTTTTGAGAATCATTTACCAAAATACATCCGTTTAAGGATATAGTTTGTTCGTTTGAATTGAGTTCACGATGAATTAGCTGGTTGCTACTGGTAGGGGCCTACCTTACCTACTTCATGTCGAATAGTGGTTTCGATACTTACTTCCTATAAATACTGATATCGATGCTTCCTTTCAATATTTGAAATTTGGGTAGTTTACATGGGTAGTATCAGAGGATCGATGCTATCAATAAGGCATAAATGTGTCAATAAGAAACATTTTATTGTCTTATATATAATGTTATATCAAAACGATGTAGGTATATATTAGTTGTTCTCAGATGGGAGCTGTCGGCAAAGAGAGTTTTAATCTGGGGAAAGAAATTTATTCCAGGTCCTCTTTGTTGCAGAAAAACTAGCATATAGGAACCTACTAAAAATTGAATTGATTATTGCATGAATAAATAAACAATTAGTTAATTAAATTAATAATTAACATAAATTAACGATAAAATAATAATTATTAAAAATAAATCGTTTAATAATACCTACATTTTATCGGATTTACTTCATTAGTACCGAATCAAACTTGATCTTGATACGATAACTTGGTCGATAACCCAAATACAGAAAAATAATAAACCTTTGCGTGAAGAAGTAATTTGCTGCGTTTTCATAATACCTACATCGTGTCAAGAACCTACTTTTTTAGTGGAGCGGGGAAACTGTTTATCAAAATTGTTAAACCGGAAAAAAAATCGGGAAAATCTGAAGAAAAAAAATCTGGAAAAATATCGGGGCATCAGCTCGGAATCGGTAATTTAGGAATCAAGGTTAATCATGTTGGCAATGTTCGCTCGTTATTGATCATTATATACCTTAATAATGGGCTCAAGTTTAAAGCAAAACCAAATTCATGTTTGACATTCAGTAAACATTTTTCTGATGAGTTATCCAGTAGTGTTGCTGATCATGTTGTGAACTTTAATGAAATTGGCACGCGAATCTCCGCTTACCTGAGAGCTTAGATGAGCTTAGAAATGTGGATTTCAATGTCATCAGGATTAATTTTTCTTCACCTAGACATTCCGGTTTCTCGGCTTAAGTAGGTGGATGTTCGGTGAGCAATTGCAGTCCCTCACCCGAGTTTTTGTGAATCAGAGGAAAATGGATTTGCTATGCTAGGAATGTAAAAATGGGTAGTAATATTAATCAACGCTTCTCTTTTCCCCTCAACCAGCTTGCAAAAGTTGGAAAGAAAAGTAAGTATTACGATCGGCAGAAAACCAATTTTCGATTTTGCTTCCGAGTCGACCAAGGTAGCGGAAGCACTGTTTTCACTTTTCAAAGTTGAACGAAAAATGTACTCCAAAATCAAAATTTTCACTCCCGTTTACGTTTTAGGCCTTCCTGTACAATTTTGATTCCATGTCTGTCTGCCTGTCATGACATCCTTGTAACGGACAATTACAACTGTAAGAAGTGGTAGTCCGATTTCGATGAAATTTTATGGGATCGTACGGGTACCTAGGTGTGTAGACGGTCCCCTCTGAAAATCATCTCCCCCGGACTGATAGTAGCCACAGCGCATGCGCAAACGTGGATTCCTGTAACAGCCATAACTTCCTCATTTCCCACCCGATTTCGATAAAAATTCAATATGATTCAATGATTTCAATAGAGTAAAATGTAGGATTCAATCTCCAAGTTGGAGTTAAGGGTTTAGGGGATTAATATGGGTTGTCAAGAGCTCCTATGATTCCAGAGGTAACTTCAAAACACCTTGAAAACGTCTGCCATGTGGGTGTGGCACATAGCTTCCTCGTATCCATAACCCGATTGTATAGATGATCCGATGCACTACCCTCATAGGGGACCATCTACACGTCAACCCGCACAATCCCTGAAAATGTCATCGAAATCGGATGAGAAATGTAGAAGTTATGGTTGTGGCAAGGATTTCATGACAGACAGACACGGAACCAAAATTGTTCAGGAAAGTCTGAAACCTAAAACGCGAGTGGAAATTTTGATTTTGGAGAATATTTTTTCTTTCAACCTTGAAAAGTGAAAACAAAGCTTCCGCTACCTTGGTAGACCCGGAAGCAATAATTTAGGTACCTACCTCTGCCTATTGTCCCACCTACGGTGGTGCGATTGGTCATCATACACAGAGTTGCTTCTGGATATCGCTCTTTTTTTCAACATTCCGAAGTCAATTAACCTCAAAAACTTTTCTTCTTCTTTTTTCAGTAAAGAGGAGGTATTATCAAAGTGACAGTTCGTACAATGAGGAATTTCACCATGTCGGAATTTCCTATTTTTGACCCCAAAATCGGATTCAGCACCTCGAAAAACCTCCTAAGGCAAACTTTCAGCCCGAACTTCCTAATTTACGAATAAAAAAAAACAGTGTAGACAATACGAATGTTTAAAAAAAACGGGAAAATGACGTCATCCTGGAATAGTTCATTTATGGCCGCTTGAAGCGCTGAGATCGAGAAATCTATAGTCCCCAGATGCAAAATTTCACGAAAAAGTAAAGTTCGAAATCGAAAAACTGAAGAAAAAAATAGAAAAAGCGAGATGGGGAAAATTAGGTTTCCTCTGTTTTTGTTTGATAACTTTTCTCTTAGAAAACACGATTTCGTCGTCCCAATGGGCAACACTGGGAGGAGGCGGCGATCCGAACAGCCCAATCAGCGAGCGTTCCCGCTGCACGTCTGTTTTCCCGGTTAGTTTTGAAATTAAAAATTTTGACTGTCTCCCAAAAATAACAGGAGACTTACTTTCCGAGATCAATCCGATTTTCATCTATCCCACACCATTAGCTATTCAGGAAAAATGCAAACAGAATTCGGTGAAATTCCTCATTTAACGGTTGATTGGTAACGGTTCAGCTCTAGATTTCTTGAAATGGATTTTTTCTTGACACTAGCTATTTTGAAGAATGAACCTTTGGATTCGAAAAACAAGTCTGCCAAGTGGTCGTGGCACATAGCTTCCTCGTATCCATAACCAGATTGCGTAGATGATCCGAGGCACTACCCTCATAGGGGACCATCAACACGTCAACCCGCACAATCTCTCAATATTGTTGGAAAATGTAGAAATTACGACTGTTTCAAGGATTTCACGTTTGCGCAAGCGCACAAAATACTTTCGATTTGGGGGCCATCTACAGCCCAATTCGTTTAGTTCCTGAAGATTTCATCCATATCGGATAAGAAATGTTGTAGTTATATGGCAAGGGTTTCATGACATACAGACAGACAGACACCAAAGTTTGTCCGTTTGAAACGTAAAACGCGAGTGGAAATTTTGATTTTGGAGAAGATTCGTGTTTCAACCTTGGTAGACTCGGAAGCAAAATGTTAACCCCCTCAAAATTTGTCGGTTTACGTTTCAAGGTAAGTAGAATCCAAAAATCGAATACAATTTTTGACATTTTATGTCTTTACTATGGCACATAAATGAAAAATCGTCACGCGGGGAGCGTTATGAGGAAATTTCTGATGATTTTCACGTACAACCAATCGTTCCTAGGGAAAACTAACTTCCTCATTTTCCACCCCACAAAAATCGTTCACCACTCATTGGAAAGCTCTCAATTTATTAAACATAAGACATAAAATGTCTCTCGTGGTTGCGTACTTGTACGAAAGCTGTATCCACCGTTTGTGTTTTACTTCCTCACTACCGAAGGTAGGGAAGCTTTGTATTCGTGAAAGAAGTAAAAAAAAAGTCCTCCAAAATCAACATTTCCACTTGCTTTTTGCGTTTTAGAGCTTCCCGAACAATTTTGGTTCCGTGTCTGTCGGTCTGTCTGTGGTCAATCCTTGTCCCGGGCAAAACTATACTAACCTGTGGTCCGATTTTGATGAAATTTTCAGGGATTGTGCGGATTAGGTCCTAGACGGTCCCCTATCAATTTCAGCACCTTCGGACCAATAGGAGCGAGTGCGCATGCGCAAACGTGAATTTCCTGGAACCTCGGTTTCTCGGTTTCTAATGAACCGATTTTGCTCAAATTTGGAGGTTAGTTAGGGACTAACTTCTAAGAGACACCCTATAAGTTTCAATCAAATTGGTCAAGCAATAGCCGCTGCGCATGCGCGAACTTTAAATTTATTGTTACAACCAAAACTCCGCAACTATTCAACCAATTTCGATGAAATTTTCAGGGATTGTGTGGGTTAGGTCCTAGACGGTGGACCGCTAAATAAAATAATAAAATTCTACGTTTAATTTTAAACAAAACTCAAATTACGAGTATATAACAAATTAATACCCATAATAATCCTAATACGTACACCTATTATAGTTTTAGTATTGAATAATAATAATCATTATCGTCATAACTTCGTAGTTTTATTTTATACCTACACTCTTTCGTTCTTTTATTTCAGTGGTTTATATACCACAACTATTTACAACGCTATTATAAACATTAATACCTGCAACCCTATCCCGCATATTATCGCCAATATTTTGGTATTCAATAACTCTTTGAATCATAATTTTTTCGCCAACTGATTCTATACGTCCATGTTACAATGAGTGAGGAAGCTATACTGCCCACCCAACTTGGCAGACTTTTTTTTTTCGTCCGTCCGCCGTACGTTCCTTAGTTATCATGGGCCGATTTTGATGAAATTTGGTATAGGTAGGACCTACTGGCTCCATTTGCGGTCGAGTTGTGCCTCGAAGCTTTTAGTTGTCAGTCACTAAGGGCTGAAACGTGCAAGAACTTTTGATATAAAGGTATTGATTTTTCATACATTTAAAATAGTATTGAACTTTTAGAATCGAATGAGACCATCCAGAGCTCCTGACTAGGACCAACCGTTCGCTCCCTATGAGGACTTAAGTTAAATCAGAAACACGAGCTTGAATAGCAAGAGAGGCCTCATCTCCGTTCGAATTTATTTGCTGGCCAAACCAACCGTTGTTCGGGTTGTACTCAGTTTTGCGTCCTCAGGAACCAGTAATCAAATTTCCTAATGAAGTCACCCACAACTCTTCATTTCTTTGAAGTGCGTGTGAAGCATTTCTCTTCAAAATAAACTTGATTGTGAAGCGAAAAAAGGTTGGTAGGTAGTGACAATGGTGAAGCTGTGTTCTTTTCAGACTAGTGATCTATACAGGAAAATATTAAACCTTTGTGTAGTACGAATAAAATCACTCGCGATGAGATTGTGGAAAACCATTTCAAGAAAAACGGAGTTGAACAGAACGTTGTCTATTTCCACGAAAATAATGAGTTACAAGTTAAATCGATTTCGACGGTTAGGTAATCATCAGTAACAAACAATAACATAAGTAATAATAAGTAACAATAAGTTATTGTTTGTTACTGATGATGACTTAACCGTCGAAATCGATTTAACTTGTAACTCATTATTTTCGTGGAAATAGACAACGTTCTACTCAACTCCGTTTTTGGTTTATTATTTTCAATAATGAACCTTTGGAATCGACCAAGAAAAAAAAATTTTAACACCCCCTCAAAATTTGATGGTTTACGTTTCAAGGTACGTGCCGTACGCGGCACTTTTGCCACTTAGCATTGACCGATTTTGATGAAATTTGGTATGTAGGCTCCATTTGGGGTCTAGTTGTGCCCCGAAGCTTTTGGTTGATGTAGGTCACTTCTAAGGGTTCCAAAATCAATTTTGAAATTTTGAAAACGCCCTAACTTAAAAAAATTTGATATAAAGGTGTTGTTTTTCCTTCAATTTAAGATTCTATAGAATTTTTAGAATTTCTTGAGACCACGCGGAGCTCTGTAGGACAAACCGTTCGCTCCCTACGAAAATTTAAGGGTTTATATTGAAATATATTTATATAAATCAAAACACGAGTGTGAATCGCAAAAGAGGCCTAATCTCCGTTCAAATGAGAGCTGACCGAAATGCGATCGATGGTTGGTGATTTTGATTTTTTATTTTATTTTTTTTGATTTTTTTTTTTTTCTCTCTTCATATTGGATGGTTGGTGATTTTGTAGACGAGTGATCTATATACAAATAATAAACCGTTGTGTAATAATTTGCAGCGTTTTTACTTTGTGTAGTAATTTGCGGCGTTTTTCCTTGTCTCTAGACTAACCAATTGTACAAAAACGTCCTTGCTGAAAGTTGACTTCAAATTTGAATTCAGAACTTAGATAGGTGTGGATTTATTGTTGGGTTTATTTTAGAATTGTTATTGTATTGTTGTGTTACATAGGGAAATACCTGCCTATCCTGGACAAATAGGTAGATCGACAGAACAATCAAAATTGTTTAGTTTCAAAAATAAAGGGGACTAATCAACTTCTACTCGTGTTTACCTGAAAATCACGGTCGAGGAATTCTCTAGGAAGGTCGACTCGAAATTAGGATGAGAACTGAAAAACCTCATCAGCTCAACCGAAGGAAACATTAGCGAGCCTACAGCCTGCTGGATGGAGGGGAAACAAAACCAACGCAATGGTCTGAGGAGGGGGTCGGATTGTAGGAGATCGTAGCAGACAGCCGCTCTCTCCTGGTGGATGAAAGCCGTCAAGTACTGATGAAGGATGACAGTCGAAATCGAGTTCGATTTATCAATCGAGTTACATCTAGACTGGTTGCGTTGGCGGTACAGACATGGAAGGTCTACTTGCATGATTATGTAGGTTTATCAATATTCCAAACGGCCGACTGGAGTCGAGGAGCGGTCGTCTTTTTGGATTGGGGTGACCACCTTTTGCATATCTCAAGGAAGTTGCCATAAGTGTGACTCAACGAAAGTATTTTGAAAACTCTACATTCATAACAAATTAAACCATTTGATGGTTTTAATGGAAAGTTGGTCAACTATGTGCCAGGGGGGGTAAACATGTGCCACTTGTGTTTTGTGACCACAAATGGCCTCTAGCTGCCGAAAGAGGAAGTTTCATGTTTAGTAAAAATTCACAGGGGTCGTGGGGGGTTGTAGAATACAAAATCGAAGTGGAAGAACCTCGTGTCTCTTCATCCCTCGTTATCAGAAATCCTCATCAGAAAGTTGGTTTCCGGTGATCTGACGTGTAACCATATTTGTCTCATCTGGTGAGACCTGAAGACATTGACTCCTGATCTCGGTAATCATAAATCATGTAGTACATATCCCTAGCAACAAATTAAGCCCATTACCATTTCTAAATAATATGTTTTGTTGGGGAGATGTTCGATGTTATCAAAAACTCGGAACTTTGGGGTATGTACATCTATGTGCCACTTGATTTTTGTCAGTTTTTGCCAGAAATAGCTACCTATGTGTTTTTTCATTGTTAATTGATGCATCATCTGTGTTTTGGACGTGGCCAGCTGCTCCAGACATCGTCTGGTATCGCCAGCATCAGATTAAAAAAAAATCCTCCGAAGAAAATTTCCGAAAATTTATTTCAAGTTTCATGGTAAAATTACTATTCTGATTCCTAAGTAACTTAATTTTTAATGCATATTTTTTGAGATACCTTTTCATACCTGTTTTTTATATTTTTATAGTACGTTCCTCATTCTATGTCATTTAGGGACCAAACTTAAATTCCTCGTTGTAAGTCATTACCAGAGACCTTCAAATGCCACATTGCCACGGCGCCACACTAAAATGCCACATTCTGCCCATTTTTCGGTAAAGTGCCATATTTCGTTGATTTCTTTGAAAATGCCAGATTTTTTGCCACATTTTCAATACCGCAGGACGCTTACTACTACATGGCACGGAGAGTGTAGCATACATGCTGAGCGCGGGGAAGACCCTTAAGGACTTCCACTTCTTAAGAACTTATCCACGAGACGTGTCAGGCACATGGACTACATCGTGTTGCAGAGACTATACGAGAAGAACACCCCAAAGTGAACAAACTCATCTCCGCTGGGAAAAAAATATTTCTGAAGGCACCAAAGCGGGTCAAGCTATTCAGAAGACATTTGCCTGGCGTGCCACTTCCTCCCGAACCAGTGGTGACCAGGGGCACCTGGTTGTCTGCAGTATCCTGGTTGTCAAGCATTTTGAGGGTTTCAGAACTGTCGTGAAGGAGCTGGATGACGATGCTGGTGCGGTGAAGAAAGCAAAAGCCCCCATTGACGACCCGGCCATCTTCCCGCAGCTTCTCTCTTTGGAGTCAAATTTTAAAAACATTCCAAGCATAATCGAGTAGCTGCAATCTCAAAAGATTCTCCTGACGACCTCTGTGGAGAAGATGGAGGAAATCGCCAACACCGACTACCCAGGAGCCATTGGATTAAGGATTAACGCCAAGGTACAGGCCGTTCTGGACAGGAATTGCGGCTGGGAAGAAATGAAAAGTATAGCCGCGAATCTCGAAGGGAAGGAATCTTCACTCAGGGAAGAGTGGGACGCTGAAGACGTCCTTGCAATAAAACACGCGCCCGCGACTTATACCGATGTAGAGAGATCATTCCCTAAATTGAAATATATCCTGAGCGACCGTCGTCTCAATTTATCCATGGACAACATAGCCGCCCACTTAAAATTGTTTTATAATTGAATTTAACATGTTGTAAATACATGTAAATCTGTCGGAAATACATGTAAATAGTTGATATACATAATACAGTAGTTGAAATGCTTACAAGTTTCATGATTTAATGGTTTAACATCCCTTTTATGGTGGGGAGGGGGTGGAAAGTTGAAAAAAATAAATACCACATCAGCTGAAATAAATGCCACATTCGGCCTCAATAAGTGCCACATTGCCACACTTTATAGTGCCACATTTTATAAAAATAAGTGCCACATTTTGAAGGTCTCTGGTCATTACGGACAAAAGTGTCAAATCGTTTTAAGTCGTTTTAAGTGTCAAATTGCCAAAGTACCTTTATCCTTGTTAATTCCATTTGGTCCAAATAAAAGCTTTTGTTAGAATTAGTGTGGATAATGTTTTCAATGCCTCTCAATAGAAACCAACCAGTTGGTCAATAGAAACCAACTTCTAAATAAATGAAAATTGGATAGAACATTTTTTTTTTTTACAGTTTAAAGAAGGTGAAGGCCTAAAGATGAGATGCCTAGGTACAACAATGTTCCAGATTGAATTTTTAATGTGTTTTAGAGCCAGGAGATTGGGTGGCCCATAGTTGTACCTCCCATGGGTACAAGAATGTGCTACGATGAAAAAAATCCCCCACCTCACCTATTCATCATAGATTTTTTCCCAAAGCAGAATTTGAAAGCTGAGATGTGTAGGTATGATGGCTAAAATCCGCAAGGGATTAGCATTTTTTTCCCCGGAGTTATTAAACAAAAACCTCAAAAAGTGGCACATAGTTGACCCGTTTTACGGTAGTTCATTATCTAATCATTTATACTGTTTTATAATAAAGTTTATTGTTTTTTAATCACAAATAGTGTTTTATTATCTAATAATTTTAAACTATAGAAATTCCTCCGGTTTGGAGAAATAGGTACAACTAGGTAACTTGGTACAACACAATATTTCGAAAATATCGAGAAAAGAGATTGATTTAAAATCTATGGAGTAAAAACTCTCGTTTTTCCGCGTTCAAGCACAACCTGACAGTACAGTAGTGATGGAAAATACTGCAAATTATTACACAAAGGTTTATTATTTTTCTGTGTAGATCATTCGGCTGCAAAGAACACAGCTTTGCCGTAGTTGTAAGGGAGCCCCTCAAGTGGATAGGGATATTCAAAACAGCAACTACTCTTCTCACACTTAATATTTTTATTTACCCAAAATTCGTGACTATTGGTTTAAAAATGGTACAATCAAAAGCAATAATAATAAAATGATACGAAATAACTCCTAAAAATATACGTCCCCGAATCGTTGAACGATAACCCGAATAACCCCACAAGACGTTAGGTAGTTTAAAAATGGTACAATAAAAACAACAATAATAAAACGATACGATATAACTACTAAAATATACTTCCCCAAATTGTTGAACGATAACCCGAATAACCCCACAAGACGTTAGGTAGTTTAAAAATGGTACAATAAAAACAACAATAATAAAACGATACGATATAACTACTAAAATATACTTCCCCAAATTGTTGAACGATAACCCGAATAACCCCACAAGACGTTAGGTAGTTTAACAAATAGTACAATCAGCAACCGCAATAATATGAGTCCCCATAAAAATTAACACGAACAATAGCTCTCTTCCCCTAAATAGGTAGGTACTCCTCAGCCTTTATCTCTTAGTACAAGCTTCCACAATAGAAGGAGAGTTTAAGACACATTTGCGAGCCACTTACCCATGTAGCAGAAACTTCTCACCCACATTTTAGTTCACTTGTCCAGACCAACTCACTCGTCTCGCGCCACTCCGTCGAATGGAATCCTCTTCCTCAGCTCGTTGCCGTCCTCCAGCCGCAAAACCCTTACGCTGCTTTTCTCCGAGGCCGGCGGAAATGCAGGCAGGGTGAGGAAGACATCGCCTTCGTTTCTCGCGTTAATTCATTTGGCTCTGGGGTGAGGGGTGAGGAAGGTCGGCCAAACCGCGAATGTACCAGCTCGCGCGATCTGCCGGCATCCCCCTACACTTCCCTCTCTGCGTGCCCTTGGGCCCTCACATAGCTCCCCCCTTTTTTAAAGGGGCAGCATATATGGCTGCTTCTTTAACCGTCATATCCACCAGCTGCTGTGGGGGTCATGGGATTCTTCTCGCTGGGGCGTACGACGAGGCCACCGGATGGGCCTGACTTCCAGGCTTCGATTTGAGTCCGCACCCTCCAAGGTTGGTTTGCTGGTCTGGGGGGTCCAACAACCAACACAGGTCCGGCGGTACCACCACAGTCCCAGACCCAGCACGAAGAGGAGGACTACCGCGGAACCACCAAGGCCATACACCAGGGCAGGTCCATTTCCCTCATTCTCCTCTAGCATCCGTAGGGCTGCTTCTAGCCGTATTTCGTCTTCGGACCAAACTCCTGGTTGCACTTGTCCCTGCTGGCGGAGTCGGTCAACTATTGCGTCGAGGTTCTTATCTTCAAGCAGTTGAGTGGCGTTGAGGCTCCATAGTGTGGGTACGTCAATGGTCCGATTCCTCAAGAAATGCTGTGCTGGTACGTTGCCCCCAGCCGGTAGCAACTTGTGAGTAGCCGTACGGAGCGTGCACCGTATCTGAGGCTGGATTACTCCACTTCCGGTCAAGGTAATCTCTACCGCAGTCTCATCCGGGCACTGCTCTGTGAGTACAACGGGCTGTGACAGACTGTAATACCACTTCTGGCTGGCAGCTTCCCATCTCCAGACATCTGCTGGGGGCTGGACCAAAACGCTCCATTCGCAAATTTCAGCGGCGTCGGAGTTCTGGAAGTAGATGCTGCTGATGCACTCCTTGACGCTGCGGTGCACCAGCGGGAAGGATGGAGGGCAAATGAGCATTGGGCGTTGTCGGCAGGTCTCCTTATCGAATACTTCCAGTCCAGCATAATACTCCCTGTCTTGCGACACCACCAAGTATCTAAATGGGGTGTTTAGGCGGAGGCGTCGTCCACTTGCGAGGTCGAGCACCGGGGTGGTGGCTACCTCAGATAGGGTGTAGCGAGGGCCCTTGGTCTCCAGTGGAAAGGACAGGAGGAGGTGGATGGCCTGGTCGTCGTGCCACCCGCTGACCTGGGTGGTCTGGTAGTGACCATGCATTTGTGCCACGCCACTCCCTGCCACCATGGAAAGCTCTCGCGGTAAACCCTCGGCCACCAGTGTTACCAGTTGCGAGAGTTCACGCGGGATATGAGAAAAGGGCTGAGCTTCCCCATGGCCCCCTCCCCTACAGCTGCGGTAATTTCCTTAATTTTCTCCCCTGCTCGTATCAAGTCTACCTCTACCTCCCTAATCATTTGGAGAAGCCATACGGTTTGATTAAAAAGAGCCCCCATTTCCTTTATCTGATTCTGATGAATTTTGACCACCAACGTTAGGTTTAGCATATCAGCCACCGTTGCTTGCAGCCGTTGAGTGTTTTCTGTCACTTCCTTACTCAGGGTACGGGTCACGAATAAGTGTTCTCTCTCGACCATAACTAGTTTTCGCCCCCGTTCCTCTCCGGTCTGAATTCCCTTACGGACGGCCTCCCACCAACAGCACTCGAATCCCCCAACAGCACTCCTGTAACATACCCGCCCATCCATTGGTCACTATCTCGAAATTCGATTCCTTACTCTAAGGAGCCTACCCCAATTCCTCTATCCCCTACTTCTTCCCGAGACTCCTCTCCCTCCGTCCTTATTCATCCTTCCAGTTTACCTCATAATCTAGGAATCGCCTAGGGCGACACCTGGTCCGTTGAGGTCGACGGTCAACATCCACCTCGGGATGCACTTCTGCAGGTACTGGACTCGGGGGAGTGGAGTCCTCGGGATGCGGTCCCAAACTCCGAGGGTCACTTTCCCAATAAGGAGCCTCTATGCTTCCCGGGGTGGACGCTGTACCCTGACCAGGGGTTAGAGAGCCTGCGTCACTAATGCTCAGCAGGGGGGAGGAGGAGGCCGTAGAAGGGTCGCTCCCAGGGGTATGGCTGGATCCCGCTACAGCCAGATGGGATGTAGTTGCCTGTCCCCTCATCCAGTGGGGCACCACCAAATCCACGGGCCCCATGACACTGCCTGTCCCCGAGGGAAAAGAGTGGACCGAACCATTGTCACTTTGGTGGGAGAACGACTCCCACGAGCTGCCAGAGTCTCCCTCTTCTGAAGACTCTAGTCCAGTTTCACTTTGCTCCTCTCCCTCACTTTCCCGTCCTAAGGGTGTACTAGGCCTCAGTACACCATTGCTCTCTACTTCTTCCTCTGCACTCTCCGACCTACCCCGATACTCTACACCCTCGTCGTCCTCAGAAGCTGGACCCTGTTTCTCACCTTCGCTCTCTTCTTCACTGTACCCCCCCGCCTGGTAGGATGGCTTTAGTCGGTTGGAGTGCACCACCACCTCACCTCCTCCAGTCAATCTAATCTTATATGTGACTGGGGAATGGGATTCGACGACTCGGTGGGGCCCTGTCCATGGGCAGTGGAATTTAGCACTACACTCTACAGGCCGGTTGGGGACATGTAGGTAGACCCAGTCCCCTGGATGGAAGGTGCGAGGGCGTCGCCTTCGGTTGCAACGGTCAGCTCGAACTTTCCACTGCTTTTGTATAGTTTCACTAGCCACTTTCCAGGCTTGACGTAGTCGGTCGCCTATTTGCCGAACTGGTCCTATGGGTGCGACGGGTTGAGCCCACCCTTCCCCTGGTAGCCCCATGTCCATTCCGCATAATAGGTAGTGAGGAGTATACCCCGTGGCAGAATGTTCGACACTACGATACGCCGCCAGCACATATGGTATCCAACTGGGCCAGTCACTTCCACTCTCTTTCACAAAGTGACCCATCATCCTAATAAGTGTCCCATGGAAACGCTCCACAACTCCATTACACTCCGGGTGGTATGGAGTGGTCTGAAGTTTAGTCACCCCCAATAATTTGCAAGTACTGGTCATTATCTTCGAGGTGAAGTTTCGACCCTGATCAGTCAACAACTGCTTCGGAGGGCCATATCTCAACACGATTTTATTCACGAATGCCTTTGCTATATCCTTGGCCCTTTGCCGTCTTAAAGGTATGGCTTCGGCATAGCGACTAAGATGGTCAACAAAAGTCAGCAAATAACGATACCCCGTACGACTTTCCGGTAGGGGCCCCACCACATCCATGGACACTAACTCAAAGGGCATTTCGGGGATCTGAACTGGCTGGATGGGCGCCTTAGGATTCCCGTCCCTTCGTCGATTACAAGAAGGGCACCTCTTGACATACTCGGCTACATCCTTCTTCATACCTGGCCACCAATACCTCTGTGCAACCCTCAG
Organism: Apolygus lucorum; assembly: GCA_009739505.2. NCBI lineage: Eukaryota > Metazoa > Arthropoda > Insecta > Hemiptera > Miridae > Apolygus > Apolygus lucorum. Next base: position 1,644,037 of record CM019168.2, on the reverse strand, counting down.
AAGGGTCTTCTTTTTACCTTGATGTCCAGCCCAAGGTGCACTATGATTCTGATTTAACACCTGTTCCCGCCACTCCTCAGGGAGTAACAGCCGCCTCTTCACTATCCCACTGTCCCCTTCGGATTTACCCATGTTTCTGTACCAAAGTCCACGCTCATCTCTCACATAATTCGGGCTCTTCAAAGTGGATCCCCATTCCTCCGTTTGCTTCTCCCTTAGTTTATTCACATCCTCCCGAACATGCGTGGCATCCGGAGCCAGTAGTGCCGCCACCCCAGGCGCTCTACTCAAGGCATCGGCATTCGTATGCCGCTTACCCGGCTTATGTTCGACTTCGTAGTCGAATTCCGCCAGTTTAAGTGCCCATCTCATCAGCCGGGAAGAGGGATCTTTAAGTCCGAGCATCCACTTTAAGGCTGCATGGTCGGTCACTAGGGTGAAGCGTCTACCGTAAAGGTAGCACCTAAACTGCTTCACCGCCCACATGGCAGCCAAAAGCTCCTTCTCGGTGGTGGAATAATTTTTTTCTGCACGATTCATTTGTCGACTGGCATAGGCAATAGGGCGTTCAAAACCCTCTCTACGCTGGGAAAGTATGGCCCCTACGGCACCATCCGATGCATCCGTGGCTAAAATGAATGGTTCCGTGAAATCGGGGTATATTAACAGGAGGTCGGATTTTAAGGCAGCTTTGAGTGCTTCGAAGGCAGCTCGCTGTTCAGGACCCCACTGAAAGGAACAATCCTTTTTCAGAAGTTGGGTGAGGGGCTTACTGGTCTCGGCATAATCGGGTATGAATCTTCTATAATACCCCGCGAGTCCGAGGAATCCACGAACTTCTCTTACACTCCCTGGAGCTGGGAAGGCTTGGATGGCTTCCACTTTCTCCGGGTCAGGCTTCACACCATCCCCCGTTACCTTATGCCCCAAATAAGATACCTCCTCCCGTAAAAAGGCACACTTCCCCAATTTTACCTTTAAATTGGCCTGAATTAACAAATCCAGTACTCTTCCCAATCTCTCGCAGTGCTGAGCCACGGTCTGACTATGGATAATAATGTCATCTAAATAGACGAAACATGCATCACCCAACACTTCAGCAAGTAAATGATCCATGGTCCTCTGGAAAGTGGCTGGTGCGTTCACAAGCCCAAAGGGCATCTTGCGGTAGTGAAAGTGTCTCCCCAACGTAGAGAATCCCGTTTTTTCTTGATCCTCTTGCGCCACTGGTATCTGATGATACCCCGAAGCCAAGTCCAAGGTAGTAAAGAACTGGCTCCTTCCCAACCGCTCCAGGGTCTCGTTAATTAGGGGTAGGGGGTAGGCGTCCTTTTTCGTGACTGCGTTCAGTGCCCGAAAATCTGTACAGAACCGCCATTTAACCTCTCCTTCCGAGCCCTTTTTAGGTACTAATACGATAGGAGCCGACCAGGGACTGCTTGAGTGCTGTATCACTCCATTTTCCAACATTTCATCCAAGTGTTGCTGCACTACTGCTCTCTGAGCCTCCGGAACCCGATAAGGTCGCTTCGCAATAGGGGCAGTGGCTCCTGTATCTATGCGATGTGCCACCGGTAATCTACAGCCCATTCCACCCGGGTTATCAAAGATATGGGACCTCGGTAGTAACACCGCCTCTACTTGTCTTCGGTCTCCCAGACTGAGGTGTTTCAACTTTTCCTCTAGGAGGCCTGGTTCATACCCTCTCCTCCCCGTATCGGGTTGGGCGACCATTATAGAGTACTGGGGAACTACCCTCTCTGTCTCAGCCAACCGCTGGTGCCGGTCCACCACCATATCACCCTTGGTCAAATTGACTACACTCATCCACGCTTGTCCCTGTGATATCTTCCCCACACTTCGCCCTCCTCTCAGCCCTGACTGTGGTAACTCATAGGGCTCCAATAGTACCTCGCTCCCTTCCTCACCAGGCACCAGGACTGCAACGAGTGCTCGACTTAAAGCGGGGACCACTTGTCTCCGGGATGCCAAAGCCTCCGTCACTTCTTCCTCACATTCACTCCGGTCTGGCTCCTTTTGCCCTTGAACCCTTCCTTTAGGTATTTTCCTAAGAGCGACTATCGGGTCACTCCCGGGAACGTCTTTCACCTCGGCTCTTTGCATTAACCAATGATCAGGGCCCTTTCGATAGCCGGGTGGATCCCCATTTTCATTCTGCTGCTTTTGCCTACTTAATTTAGGCGGCTGTACAGAACCTACCTCAGGGTCCTTGGGTTGAGACACAGATAACAACGGGCACCGGCCATACCTTAGGGCTAATTCATCAACCTTTTCAGCCATCCGTTTCACCCACTTTCCCCCTCCATCTACTGCTAATGAGGCCAACCTCGGAGTAGGGGTCGAGGGGTTCCCCACGGTCAGGCCTAGCTTTCGACCAATTTCATGATACACGGTGGGCCCCAACTTCCGCATAATATCTGTCCCCAAGATTCCGTCCAACGGTAAACCCACATCCACGATTTTAAACCTGTGGGTCATCTCAGTCCCCTTCCAACGACAGTGGATGGTCTGCTCTCCCTCTATCCTAAGAGTTCCTCCTAATCCTCTTAGATCTGATAGGGCCGGGTGTATTGCGATTCCAGCTATGGGGCGTTGAAGTAAGGATACTTGGGCCCCCGTGTCACCAAGGAGTCGCAAAAGCGTCCCTTCTACCTCTAGTTCTATCACCGGCCCATCCTCCAGGGGTAACAGGGCTGGCATCCAATGTCTCTCCCTAGCTCCTAGTTGGGTCGGTCCGCGGCTGGAGCACTCCGTGGACCCCTGGCTTTTGGGTCATCCTCTTGCCTTTTGGCCTCCTCACTTGCAACCATGGTTGTACAGTACCGGGCGATATGCCCAGTCTGCTGACAGCGATAACACACTGGAAGGGCAGTCCTCTGTAGCGCTCCTGACTCTACATCCGCCTTACAAAACCTGGCCATATGCCCTGGCTGTCCGCACCGGAAACATGTTGGTGGGTTCGACGTAGGAGCCCCCCGTTCAGCCTGGGGTGCTCTTCGGGCGCACTGAGGACAACTGTCTCGCGGTTCTGCGCGCCTTGGTACTCTGTGGTTAGGCCACATGGCCGCCACTTCATCCGCAGGTAGGTCCGGTTCAGGTCCTACCTCATCGATGGCCAACACCCGCCCCTCCCGACCCATCTCACTGTACCTCAACTGCCGGAGGGTGTGTTCCACCTCCAAAGCCATCTCAATGGCTTCATCCGCGGTGGTCGGGTGACGTAGGGCCACTTCTTTAGCGACTACTCTCCGCAGTCCTTGCACAAACGCTTTCACGGTGCGCTTGTTACCTTCGTTCTGGAGCCATGCGGATTCTATCGCATTATCTGCGGGTCGGATGGCCCGTCTCCCAAGGTTCAAGACCCGGTCCGCATATTCCCGGATACTCTCGGTCGGTCCCTGCACGCACCTCCTCAACTCCTCCTCCCTGACCTCCCATACCTTCGGATCCGCGAACCTTTTTTTCAGGGCCGCTTCAAGCTGGGGAAATGTTACTCCCTCTCCCGTTAGTTCCGGGTGCCCTTCTATAAAGGCGGTGGCCATCCCCTGCAATTTGAGTCTACAGATGGTGACTAAGTCCGAGTCTTCCCAGTGCCCGGTTTTTCCTATGCTGCGTAGTTGAGCTAGGAACTCCTCAACTGGGACTTCGTCCTTAGTCCCCCCCCACTTTCGCACTAGGCTCTGCATGCTGAAATCTTTTCTCACCTTGTGGACCTCCGATCTCGCCCCCAATCCGCTACTCCTCAACAAATCGACGAGCTCGGACATGGGGTTCCGGACGTCCCATTTCCCCTCTCCCGAATCCTTCCCTTCCGCCCCCGCTGACCCATAGGTTAGCCGTAAACGGGCATCTCGAAGCTTTTGTTGCAGCTCCTCCTCCTTTTCTGCATAGGCCAAATTGGCCAGCTCGGCCTCCGCCAAGCGCTGTCTCAGCTCCTCTAGCTCGGACATCCTTCGCACTCTCGGGGCTCGTGGGTAAGGTCAACGTTCTTGCAGCTGACCCCACACCTGACACCAGTTGTAAGGGAGCCCCTCAAGTGGATAGGGATATTCAAAACAGCAACTACTCTTCTCACACTTAATATTTTTATTTACCCAAAATTCGTGACTATTGGTTTAAAAATGGTACAATCAAAAGCAATAATAATAAAATGATACGAAATAACTCCTAAAAATATACGTCCCCGAATCGTTGAACGATAACCCGAATAACCCCACAAGACGTTAGGTAGTTTAAAAATGGTACAATAAAAACAACAATAATAAAACGATACGATATAACTACTAAAATATACTTCCCCAAATTGTTGAACGATAACCCGAATAACCCCACAAGACGTTAGGTAGTTTAAAAATGGTACAATAAAAACAACAATAATAAAACGATACGATATAACTACTAAAATATACTTCCCCAAATTGTTGAACGATAACCCGAATAACCCCACAAGACGTTAGGTAGTTTAACAAATAGTACAATCAGCAACCGCAATAATATGAGTCCCCATAAAAATTAACACGAACAATAGCTCTCTTCCCCTAAATAGGTAGGTACTCCTCAGCCTTTATCTCTTAGTACAAGCTTCCACAATAGAAGGAGAGTTTAAGACACATTTGCGAGCCACTTACCCATGTAGCAGAAACTTCTCACCCACATTTTAGTTCACTTGTCCAGACCAACTCACTCGTCTCGCGCCACTCCGTCGAATGGAATCCTCTTCCTCAGCTCGTTGCCGTCCTCCAGCCGCAAAACCCTTACGCTGCTTTTCTCCGAGGCCGGCGGAAATGCAGGCAGGGTGAGGAAGACATCGCCTTCGTTTCTCGCGTTAATTCATTTGGCTCTGGGGTGAGGGGTGAGGAAGGTCGGCCAAACCGCGAATGTACCAGCTCGCGCGATCTGCCGGCATCCCCCTACACTTCCCTCTCTGCGTGCCCTTGGGCCCTCACAGTAGTCACTATATATTGGTTTATTATTTCTAATAATAAGCCTATGTGATCGTATCGCAAAAAATTTTTATAACCCCCCCTCAAACTTTGTCACTTTACGTTTCAAGGTGCGTAGAATCCAAATTTGCAATGTCCGTCCGCCGTCCGCGGCACTTTTCTTAGCAACACTGGACCGATTTGGTTCAAATTTGGTATATGGAGGTCACTTCTAAGGGGTGAAAATTAAGGGTTGAAATTTTCAAGAGTGCCCTAGCTCGAAAACTCTCGAAATAAAGGTATCGTTTTTTCACCAATTTTAAATAGTATTGAATTTTAGCTTTTTTAGCCTTGAATTTTAGCTTATCACATACCTACCTAAGCCTTTGGAATCGAGCAAGAAAAAAAATTTTTTAACCCCCCCTCAAAATTTGATGTTTTACGTGTCAAGGTACTTAGAATACGAAAATCGAATAAAAAAAATTTCCGTCCGTCCGCCGTACGCGGCACTTTTCTTAGCAACACTGGACCGATTTGGTTCAAATTTGGTATATGGGCTCCATTTGGGGTCTAGTTGTGCCGCGAAGCTTTTGGTTGATGTAGGTCACTTCTAAGGGGTGAAAATTAAGGGTTGAAATTTTCAAGAGTGCCCTAGCTCGAAAACTCTCGAAATAAAGGTATTGTTTTTTCACCAATTTTAAATAGTATTGAATTTTTAAAAATTTTTGAGACCACCCGGAACTCTGTAGGACAAACCGTTCGGTCCCTACGAGTACTTGAAGGTTTTCCTTCGATAAAACAGAATCATGAGTGTGAATCGCAAAAGAGGTCTAATCTCCATTCAAATTTTATCGGACTAAAATGCGATCGCTGTTCATTTCTTCGATTTGTATACAGTTTTGCCTTCTGCGTAACCAGTAATCAAATTTCCGTATGAAGCTTTCTATTTTTCCAATCGAGTGTGAAGCGTTTAGTTCTTTCTAATAAACTTGATTGTGAAGGTGTGAAGCCAGTATGGTGTGGTAGGTAGTACCTAGCTGGTAGGTAAAAAAAAGTTGGTAGGTAAAAAAAATGTTGGTGGGTAAAAAACGCTGCAAATCATTGCTCAAAGGCTTCTTCACTCTTCAGATCACTGATCAGCTGAGTGAGCTCCGAAGCCATTTTCAATCCCATTGAATGAAAGTGCTCTTCCAGGCGTCTCCAGCATTCGAGGAGATCTTCTTCACTCCTCAGATCACTGATCAGCTGAGTGAGCTCCAAAGCCATTTTCAATCCTATTGAATGAAAGTGCTCTTCCAGGCGTCTCCAGCATTCGAGGAGATCTTCTTCACTCCTCAGATCACTGATCAGCTGAGAGAGCTCCAAAGCCATTTTCAATCCTGTTGAATGGAAGTGCTCTTCCAGGCGTCTCCAGCATTCGAGGAGATCTTCTTCACTCCTCAGATCACTGATCAGCTGAGTGAGCTCCGAAGCCATTTTCAATCCTGTTGAATGGAAGTGCTCTTCCAGACGTCTCCAGCATTCGAGGAGATCTTCTTCACTCCTCAGATCACTGATCAGCTGAGTGAGCTCCGAAGCCATTTTCAATCCTATTGAATGAAAGTGCTCTTCCAGGCGTCTCCAGCATTCGAGGAGATCTTCTTCACTCCTCAGATCACTGATCAGCTGAGTGAGCTCCGAAGCCATTTTCAATCCTATTGAATGAAAGTGCTCTTCCAGGCGTCTCCAGCATTCGAGGAGATCTTCTTCACTCCTCAGATCACTGATCAGCTGAGTGAGCTCCAAAGCCATTTTCAATCCTGTTGAATGGAAGTGCTCTTCCAGACGTCTCCAGCATTCGAGGAGATCTTCTTCACTCCTCAGATCACTGATCAGCTGAGTGAGCTCCGAAGCCATTTTCAATCCTATTGAATGGAAGTGCTCTTCCAGACGTCTCCAGCATTCGAGGAGATCTTCTTCACTCCTCAGATCACTGATCAGCTGAGTGAGCTCCGAAGCCATTTTCAATCCTGTTGAATGGAAGTGCTCTTCCAGACGTCTCCAGCATTCGAGGAGATCTTCTTCACTCCTCAGATCACTGATCAGCTGAGTGAGCTCCGAAGCCATTTTCAATCCTATTGAATGAAAGTGCTCTTCCAGGCGTCTCCAGCATTCGAGGAGATCTTCTTCACTCCTCAGATCACTGATCAGCTGAGTGAGCTCCACAGCCATTTTCAATCCTGTTGAATGGAAGTGCTCTTCCAGACGTCTCCAGCATTCGAGGAGATCTTCTTCACTCCTCAGATCACTGATCAGCTGAGTGAGCTCCACAGCCATTTTCAATCCTGTTGAATGGAAGTGCTCTTCCAGACGTCTCCAGCATTCGAGGAGATCTTCTTCACTCCTCAGATCACTGATCAGCTGAGTGAGCTCCGAAGCCATTTTCAATCCTATTGAATGAAAGTGCTCTTCCAGGCGTCTCCAGCATTCGAGGAGATCTTCTTCACTCCTCAGATCACTGATCAGCTGAGTGAGCTCCAAAGCCATTTTCAATCCTGTTGAATGGAAGTGCTCTTCCAGACGTCTCCAGCATTCGAGGAGATCTTCTTCACTCCTCAGATCACTGATCAGCTGAGTGAGCTCCAAAGCCATTTTCAATCCTGTTGAATGGAAGTGCTCTTCCAGGCGTCTCCAGCATTCGAGGAGATCTTCTTCACTCCTCAGATCACTGATCAGCTGAGTGAGCTCCGAAGCCATTTTCAATCCTATTGAATGAAAGTGCTCTTCCAGGCGTCTCCAGCATTCGAGGAGATCTTCTTCACTCCTCAGATCACTGATCAGCTGAGAGAGCTCCAAAGCCATTTTCAATCCTGTTGAATGGAAGTGCTCTTCCAGGCGTCTCCAGCATTCGAGGAGATCTTCTTCACTCCTCAGATCACTGATCAGCTGAGTGAGCTCCAAAGCCATTTTCAATCCTGTTGAATGGAAGTGCTCTTCCAGGCGTCTCCAGCATTCGAGGAGATCTTCTTCACTCCTCAGATCACTGATCAGCTGAGTGAGCTCCGAAGCCATTTTCAATCCTGTTGAATGGAAGTGCTCTTCCAGACGTCTCCAGCATTCGAGGAGATCTTCTTCACTCCTCAGATCACTGATCAGCTGAGTGAGCTCCGAAGCCATTTTCAATCCTGTTGAATGGAAGTGCTCTTCCAGACGTCTCCAGCATTCGAGGAGATCTTCTTCACTCCTCAGATCACTGATCAGCTGAGTGAGCTCCGAAGCCATTTTCAATCCTATTGAATGAAAGTGCTCTTCCAGGCGTCTCCAGCATTCGAGGAGATCTTCTTCACTCCTCAGATCACTGATCAGCTGAGTGAGCTCCAAAGCCATTTTCAATCCTGTTGAATGGAAGTGCTCTTCCAGACGTCTCCAGCATTCGAGGAGATCTTCTTCACTCCTCAGATCACTGATCAGCTGAGTGAGCTCCGAAGCCATTTTCAATCCTATTGAATGAAAGTGCTCTTCCAGGCGTCTCCAGCATTCGAGGAGATCTTCTTCACTCCTCAGATCACTGATCAGCTGAGTGAGCTCCGAAGCCATTTTCTATCCTATTGAACGCAGGAAGCTGAAATTTGAGAGGGAAGGTCAAGGGAGAATACAGATGGTGGTAGGTGCTATTGATGGAGAACCAGTGATCTATACAGAAGGGTGATCTATACAGAAAATAATAAACCTTTGAGCAATGATTTGCGTTTTTTTTAAGCTACCAATCATAGGTAACTACTAATTACGAGAGTATTTACCCCGCCGATCGTTGCCTCTCACTCGAAACAGTTCCGAAAAATTCATTTTTAGGACGTCCCACAGTGAGACTTGGGCGTCCTTATGCGATTGATCTGGGGTGAAGGAGGACAACACTCAACAGAAAAAAAACCACACAATAATCCGTTTTAGACCATTCTGAATCCAAATCCGCGAAAAAAAATCATAGGTGTATGTCTGTGTGACAACATCTTGTGTCGTCTGCTCAGGCCTTAGTTTTCAACCGATTTTCGTGGTTCTTTTTTATTTGACGCGGAAAACTATCTAGTTGTGCACTACGGCGCCGGAATTTCGAATTTTGCTTTTTAAGGGGGGGGGGGGGGGGGTTAATGCTCAAAAACGTGCGTTTGCGGGCATAATCCTGTAAAATCTGCCCAGGCCTCAATTTCCAACCGTTTTGAGTGTTTCTTTTCTTTTGTTCGACTCATAAATCTTCAAAATTGTACACTATTTCACCAGAGTATCAAAATTCGCAAGAGGAGGGGGTGAGTGGGGGGATAATATTAACAAATTATCCGATTTTTCAATATTTCGGTTCCTCTATAGAAGAAAATTGAGGAAAAATTCTCATTATACCTCCGGATTTTCATGAATTCTTCTCTGTCCCACCATGGAACTAATAGTGGTGCCACCGTGGTGCCAGGGCACCATAAACCGCACATTTCATGGGTTTTTAAAAGTTTCTTTTGTGTTTCGACGAACTTCGACGGACTGCCTACCAAAACAAATAGATGAAAGTTCAACGTTACGAAGTATCACCGCTTTGGTGCCAGACTGGTACCATTGTCTGGTGGGGGGGGGGGGGGGGGGTGAAATTGAATTGGTATGTTGGGTATCGTAAATCATGATTTTAAAATGCTCTTCAAATTCGAGGCTCCCATGCCGCTAGAAATGATATGGTGGATAATGGTGAGGGGGGGTCACTATTTCTTGCCTATAATACTTAATAAATTACATCGAGTGAAACAGTTTTATAAAACTATAGAAAATCAATCTATAGAAAAGAGAAATGGAGATTTTTCAATATATTCATCTCATCCAACCAACTGGAGAAGCTAATTGCTTGAAAGGAAGAAACAGAATTGTGAAACAAATACGACATTCTCAATGCCAACTGCTCTTCTCATTACCACCACCTTAAAAAAACGTCTGCCAAGTTGGGTGGGCAGTATAGCTTCCTCACTCATTGTAACATGGACGTATAGAATCAGTTGGCGAAAAACAGGAGAGGAAATGGCCTTGGAGCTCACTCAGCTGATCAGTGACCACTCAGGCACCTTCAGCATTCTCCATTGACCCTGCCTCTCAAATTTCAGCTTCCTGCGTTCAACAGGAGAGAAAATGTCCTTGGAGCTCACTCAGCTGATCCGAAGGTGCTGAAATTTATAGGGGACCGTCTAGGACCTAACCCGCACAATCCCTGAAAATTTCATCAAAATCGGACCACAGGTTAGTATAGTTTTGCCCGGGACAAGGATTGACCACAGACAGACAGACAGACCGACAGACAGACAGACACGGAACCAAAATTGTTCGGGAAGCTCTAAAACGCAAAAAGCAAGTGGAAATTTTGATTTTGGAGGACATTTTTTTTTTTCACTTCTTTCACGAATACAAAGCTTCCCTACCTTCGGTAGTGAGGAAGCAAAAATGAGTTCTCATTACCGCCGCACTATAAATTTTCAAAATTGAAATTTGAGACTGAAAACTGTGAATTGAGCCATGTCTTGCGTTACTAATTCTTCTTTATGTTCCCAGTAAACTTCATGAATTTTTTGGAGAAGGTCCACTTATTTAAAGTTCGAGCCTGGAAAATTGAGCTTTTTTTGAGAATTACCCTTATTGCTTACCAACTGGTTAAACTGATCTAATGCTTATCCAATGGGACGTCCCCTGGAATGCATGCATTACTAAACAATATGTTTTTGAACTGCTTGCCTTGCATCGCCGTGCCCCGCTCTAGTTCGCGTATCATCCGCAATCCATCGTAGTTACTTGTAGTACTTATTCCATTCTCCGATTTAATATAACTTCCTTGATAATAATGAAATAGTCCCTAAATGTTATAAAAGTTTTCCAAAATCGGCTAAATATTATTTGGTAAAAATGGAAATATAAGAGAATTTCAACAAAAATGTATTTATTTGTTATGGTGGGTTCTTCCTCCCGAAGCTGACCTTCCTCTTCGTCGGAAGACATGGTATTTGCAAAGGAACAACACTTCCGAATTGTCAACTAATTTTATTACCTAACGAAACTGTACTATTTCAGAAACCGAACTCGAGTTAGCGATACTCCCCCTCGGACAGCATTTACTACAAATTTGATATCAAAATGATCACATGACACCTCGAAGGTTCACACTCAAGCGAGCTACAACAATGACTGTTCGAACAGAACTAGTTATATTCTAGTTGTATATAACTAGTTATATACAGAACTAGTTATTGTAACAGAACTACTTAACATGTGCCCCCTCTCTTCTCTCAATAGTTTCAAAACCTGTCACGGGGGGATTTTTGAGCAGCTAGTGACGACACTACTGTTTCTCGAGTTCAAAATAATAAATATTGTTTAAAATAACAATGTCAGTAAATCTAATGATATTGCAAGTAAAATGGTAAACGTTCAATCGGGTTCAATCCGGGTTTGAGTCTTCGTTTTCATCAATCCATCACATATTTATTTTGCATAATATGCAAATAAAAATATACTAATTAAATATTATACTAAATATTATATACTAAATATTATTTGTATTAAGGCAAACAGTGTTTGGCTAGAGGAGACGCCACTATTAAGTAAGTTATAAGTAAATGAGTTTTTGTAAATTACCTATGTAAGTTGTATAAAATATTACTTACTTAAATAAAGTATATACCTAAGTAATGTATTGTAAGTGTATGAGTTATCAAGTAGTAAGTAAAGTTATTGTTTGTTACTAATGATGACCTAACCGTCGAAATCGATTCAACTTGTAACTCATTATTTTCATGGACAACGTTCTTCTTAACTCCGTTTTTTATTAAAATGTGTTTCCACAATCACCTTGCGAGCGATTTTATTTGTAATTCATTATTAGACATGTAAGGAGTCCCGAAACCAATCAGCTATATTTCAGGAATTGATTCAACTAATTTATTTCCAACAACTTTTCCCTCCTAGACTCCCCTTTAGAATGCAACTTTTTTAGAAATACCTAAGGAAAGCGAGCATGTTTCAAGCTTTTGATTGAAGAAAACCTTGTTTTTTACCAAGGCAAAATCACCAAATGTTTGAGAAAATGCTCACTCCCCATTCAAGATTATCAAAATTCATTAGTGCACCTAGATAAGGGATTGAAAAACTAAAAGATGCCGCTTGGAATCATCAAAATCGAACAATAATTGCCAGATATAGGGCAAAGTCCTTTGCGACCACATGCGAGTAACAGATCTTTTTGTTAATGGTAATACATTTTTCATTTCAAATTTACTAAAGTGAAACTCGAAAGTACTCGAAGAAATATCTCCCTTGGAGGGAGAAACAATAGATCATGGATATGTCCATTGTTGTAGGTGTAATTTGAAAATTAAAATGATGAAATAAAAGACACACAAGATACCTACCTACCTATTACTTTTTCTATGAATTAACAGAATTTTGAAGAAATAAAGTCGAAAATATATTTTATTTGAATAATAAGCAACCACCTATTACTTTTTCAATGAATAAACAGAATTTTCATCTTAAAAAGGAAATATATTTACCGCAGTATTATTTCGCATTTTTTGTGGCAAAATATCTCGAAAAATTCCTTGACTCCCAGCCAAAAGACATATCTATGTCAAAATACAGAAAATTGTCAAGTTTGAGGTAGGTAGACTATCCTAGTGTAGGTACAGTTTTTCTGAACTGGTCAAGAGCACATCATTCGAGAAATCTTACACCCTTTCCAGCGGTGCTGTCTGATATTAATTTGCATGGAAAATGAGGGAATTATGATCATTTTAGTGTCGGAGCATGAAAAATATGAAAAAAGTGGCATTTTAAGCGCAGTAAAAATACGCTGCAAATTATTACAGAATGGTTTATTAAACTATGTAAACACAGCTTTGCCATTGCCACTACCTACCAACCATATTTCTGTTCACAATCAAGTTTAATAGTACAGTAGTACTTTCGATCGGAATTAATTCGTCTAAAGTTGAAACTTGGTGGAGATGTTCCTTTTGGCACCAATTTGTGCTAAGAAAAAGTCTAGCGATGTGAGGGGTGGAATTTCGGAAATACCGCGAAATTTTGGCCCTTTTTTTGCACTTTTTGGCTTACAGAATCTCTGCAAAAATTGGGTATAATTCGCAATTTCTGAGCACATTCATGATTCACTCACGTATTTCTGATTTATCGTAAGCCCAACCCTTAAATTCTCGTAGGTAGCGAACGATTGGTCCTACAGAAATCTGGGTGTTCTCATTCGATTCTAAAAATTCAATACTATTTTAAATTGACGAAAAAACAATACCTATAGAGGGTGTCTACACTTAAGATGGGCATAACTTCAGGGTTCGATTCTACAGGGTATTTCCAACAGAAAATATCTCATGGCAATTTTCGTGTAACCCACTCAAAATTCCTTTTTTTTTTCACTTTAAAGTTTTTTTTCGCGTTTTCGACCTTACGGCACTGATGTGGTCATAACTCCCTTATTTTTCCTGAAAATTCGAATCTGACTACACCGTTAGAAAGAGCGTTAAATTCCTAAGCTACCTAATGCAAAATCAAAATATTTCAGCACTAAAATAATTTCAAAAAATCAAGTCAAAAAACAAACTTTAAAATTTTTTTCGACCAAAGTTTTTACTCTAAATCCCGGCCCATTTCGATGGGCGCTCTTCGGAGAAAACATGCTCAACTTGTCAGCTTTCCAACATTTGAATTGGAAGAGTAAATGAAGTTTGAATGTCAAAAACGTGTGTTTTACAAGAAAATCCAGTGTTTTAAGCGGTTTATAGTCCCCCTCGACCTCAAGATGGCTTGACGATTTTGGTATCATTTTCTATGTAATTTTTTACGCTGAATCCAATGGCGATACTTCCGAATGATTCCGATTGCTAGAAAAAGAACTTTTCGAAGAAAACGTTCGTTTTTCCTACATAAAATACGCATTATTCGTAGATATGGTAGTGAGCACAAAGTAACACTTTTCTACTCAATAAAAACACCGAATTTCTAGCTAGTAATTGAAGTTTTGGTACGAATAATGCATTTTTTATGTACGAAAAACGACGGTTTTCTTCGAAAAATCCACTTTCTAGCAATCGGAATCATTCAGAAGTATCACCATTGGATTCAGCGTAAAGAATTACATAGAAAATTATACCAGCCATCTTGAGATCTTGTGCTTAAAACACTGGATTTGCTTGTAAAACACACGTTTTCTGGCATTCAAACTTGATTTACTCTTCCAATTCAAATGTTAAAAAGAAAAATTAATACACCGTTGGAAAGCTGACAATTTGAGCATGTTTTCTCCGAAGAGCGCCCATCGAAATGGGCAGGGATTTAGAGTGAAAACTTGGGTCGAAAAAAGGCAAGTTTCGAAAAACATGTTTGACTTGATTTTTTGAAATTTTTTATTGCTGATAGATTTTGCACTAGGTAGCTTAGGAATTTAACGCTCTTTCTAACGGTGTAGTCAGATTCGAATTTTCAGGAGAAATAAGGGAGTTAAGACCACATCAGTGCCGTAAGGTCGAAAACGCGAAAAAAAGGAATTATGAGTGGGTTACAAGAAAATTGCTAATAGATATTTTCTGTTGGAAATACCCTGTAGAATTGAACCCTGAAGTTATGCCCATCTCAAGTGTAGACACCCTCTATAGGTATCGAGAGTAATAATCTGCAGTGTTCTCTTTTCCCCATCTGTGTTAGCTAAGATAGAAAAGTTTAAAAACTAATAGGAGACCTAATGAGTTTGACGAATTCCGTTGGTACCGAAGATTCCTTTTTGACTCTGTTCCAGCATGTCCTTCCGAAAGCAGGTTATCACTATTTGGTTTATTATTTTCATTGGAATCGAGCAAGAAAATAAACCCCCCCCCCTACTCTTCAAGGTACGTAGAATACAAAAATCGAATTAAAAAAATCCGTCCGTCCGCGGCACTTTCTTAGCATCCATGCACCGATTTGGTTGAAATTTGGTTATGGGCTCCATTTGGAGTCTAGTTGTGCCGCGAAGCTTTAGGTTGATTTTAGTCACTTCTAAGGGGTAAAAAATCTGCGAGTGATCTATCAGAAAAATAATAAACCTTTCTGTAATAATTTTCAACGTTTTATTCTTACCGATAGTTCTTCGCCAACCGAAGTCCAGGCCTTGTCAAGGCTGTCTGTTCACTACTAACTCCACTTCATACCCAAGTCAACGCTCATCACAGCCAATTATCTCATATTTAACAAGCAGTCTGAAGATATGCGTGTGGACAAAACTTACGTCACAGATAACGAGAAATCGATGTCCTCGCACTTCGCCGGAATCGAACAACTTGCCGGTTGAGTCGGCAACACTCCAACAGATACTGCAACCTCGTCCAAATAGTGTCGGCACTGAAATAGCAAGTCCTAATGGAGGGGGAAGAACGCTTTTTCCCATAGAAGCGCATCTAATCACAAAATGACTCGAGAAACCACGTGCCGCTACGTTCTAGGGAGGTTTTCTACTAAAGTCACCTACTCTACGATCACATAACGCCTGATAGTAATCAGATTCCCCTTAATGAGTTATCCCATTTCAACGGCAAAAAGTACGGGGAAGCCTTTGCGTTGTCAGGGACAAATTGATTACTCGTAGGAAACAATTAAGAGCGAATAGCAACGATAACCGCACTTGGGTTAATTTGTGCCGACGTTGAAAGCGACCGTTAATTCTATCGTGAATCATCAACATAAGTGGGAATCCTCTACGTAAGAGAACTTTAAACCCTCAACTTGGTAATGTGGCTTTTGAAACATCCCAAACCGGGATTATTCTTTTATCCATTTTGGCTTATTATTTTCAATAATAAACCTTTGGAATCGACCAAGAAAACAATTTTTTTTTACACCCCCTCAAAATTTGTTGGTTTACGTTTCAAGGTACGTAGAATCCAAAAATCGAATAAAAATTTGGCCGTCCGTACGCGGGATTTTCCCCACTTAGCATTGACCGATTTTGATGAAATTTGGTATGTAGGCTCCATTTGGGGTCTAGTTGTGCCCCGAAAATTTTGGTTGATGTAGGTCACTTCTAAGGGTCAAAAAATGAATTTTGAAAATTTGAAAACGCCCTAACTCAAAAAAATTTGATATAAAGGTATTGTTTTTCCATCAATTTACAGAATTTTTAGAGACAAACCGTTCGCTCCCTATGAGAGTTTAAGGGTTGGACGTACGATAAATCAGAAACACGAGTGTGAATCACAAAAGAGGCCTAATCCCCGTTCAAATTAAAGCTGACCGAAATGCGATCGATGTTTTTCTTCATGTTGGATGGTTGGTGGCTTTGCAGACGAGTGATCAATGTAGAAAAATAATAAACCATTGTGTAATAATTTGCAGCGTTTTCCCCTCTAAAGTGGCAACCCTGGATAATGTCGATAACCAGCCAAAACAATGAGGAATTTCACCATGTCGGAATTTCCTATTTTTGACCCCAAAATCGGATTAAGCAACTCGAAAAACCTCCTAAGGCAAACTTTTAGCCCGAACTTCCTAATTTACGAATAAACAAAACAGTGTAGAAAATACGAATGTTTAAAAAAACCGGGAAAATGACGTCATGCTGGAATAGTTCATTTATGGCCGCTTGAAGCGCTGAGATCGAGAAATCTATAGTCCCCAGATGCAAAATTTCTACAGTAAAGAGTAAAGTAAAGTTCGAAATCGAAAAACTGAAGAAAAAAAATAGAAAAAGCGAGATGGGGAAAATTAGGTTTCCTCTGTTTTTGTTTGATAACTTTTCTCTTAGAAAACACGATTTCATCGTCCCAATGGGCAACACTGGGAAGAGACGGCGATCCGAACAGCCCAATCAGCGAGCGTTCCCGCTTCACGTCCGTTTTCCCGGTTAGTTTTGAAATCAAAAATTTTTATTGTCTCCCAAAAATAACAGGAGACTTATTTTCCGAAATCAGCCCGATTTTCATCCATCCCACATCATTAACTATTCAGGAAAAATGCAAACAGAATTCGGTAAAATTCCTCATTTAAGGGTTGGACGCACGATAAATCAGAAACACGAGTGTGAATCGCAAAGGGGCCTAATCTCCGTTCAAATTTTAGCTGACCGAAATGTGATCGATGTTTTTCTTCATGTTGGACGGTCGGTGGCTTTGTAGACGAGTGATCTATGTAGAAAAATAATGAACCATTGTGTAATAATTTGCAGCGTTTTCCCCTCTCAAGTGGCAACCCTGGAGAATGTCGATAACCAGCCAAAACAATTGCCAAGTGGGAGTGGCAAATAGCTTCATCGTAACAATAACCCGATTGTACAGATGATCCGACGCATCGTAGCTAATTTCAAAACATCAATCTCTAAGTACCTTCCAGTACCCTCATAGGGAACTAAGAATCGTGTAAAAAAAAACTTTCTAAAAGAAATTGCTACACCATTGTTCCTTTTCTTAACCATACCTTCAACTGAAAGATTTCATTGAAAATTCGCTCATTAATTCATGCTGCATAAATGGACTTTTCTTATTATAGCATATCCAAGTCAAATCAATCCTTTTCCAAACCAAATCAACCTTTTTCCAAACCAAATCAATCCTTTTCCAAACCAAATTAAACCAGTTTCACATAATAACAATATATTTCCGGTAAGGTTTTAATTCGTTGAATACCAACCAAACACAAGTGTTGAACCAAACAGCGAAACCTTCCGAGTTTTAGAGGAACCGAATTTCTCCTTCGTACTGCAACCGATAGTCCATTTGGTCCACCTTCACGTGAATTCCACCACTTCAGAGAGTTACCTAGAAAACTTGCCGCACCTCAATCACACGCGTGAGCTAAAGTTCTGAGCTTCTTTCGATCGAGTTCTCAGAACTTCTTCCATCACACTCCCCACTTATTTTTCCCAGATTTCATTCTTTCTTGTTCCTTCATAAGCCGTCTAGTATAATCCTGACGAATTCAAAAAGAATCTCTTGACATCTGAAATTTTGGCGCGCCATCGCAATAGTACGAGAGTTATCCCCATTTAGAAAATCACTAGAGGACGACATCCAGCATTTCACAGCTCTAGCAACCCACGACGATGACGTCACAGGCTTTATTTTTCATGACTTGGCGAAATCCTAGGATATTTTGAGCTCAAATTCGGTACGATAACTAAAATTTTAATTCCTAAGTAAGTATATCGTCAGAACATCATCTTGGAAATTCAATTAAAATTCATGTAAATTTTCAAGGAAGAAGGAGTAGGTAGAGAAGATTGGAGAGAAATGGCATTAGGAAGGAATACTCATCAGCCTCATCTTCGGGAGCCTCCGAAGATATTGGACAGAAGAATCGGAAATTCTTCACATTCTGCAGGTAAAAACTCCTCTCGTTTTTCTACAACGCCCGCAATTTGCAAATATTTTCACTGGGCAAATTTTTGCGAAAGGATTAATTTGATTTAGAAAAAGATTAATTTGGTTAGAAAAAAGTTTAATTTGGTTTGGAAAAGGATTAATTTGACTTGGAAATGCTATATACTCTTTTTGCCTCAATGCTATATGTCTCAGTGCCCCAAAATTTGTTTCTCGAGTCCCAGGATGAATGAGCCTTTTGTTCAACTCCAAACATCACCAATATTAAACAATATTAATACAGGGATGAGAACTAATATAAGCGGTCAAGGGCCTTTGAGGTTACTGAATCAAAATTCCCTTGTAACACACCGTAATGGAGTGACCAGCCAAGGTCACAATCTATGTCGAAATATCGTTTCCAGGGATGGAAACTATTTTCTCTCATTTCTCATAAATATTCTACTCAAACTAAGGGCTGTATGCAAGAATGCACCTTTAAAAGGTCTCCTTAAGGGAGCCATTAGCTATTCATGGGGGAGCTATTCAAGTTACGATGCAGAGAACTTCCTCCACTACTGATAACAGGACCTGTTATCAGGTCCTGGTGCCTTTGATCCTTTCGCAAATCCATCAATCCAACGAACACATCAAGTTTTATCAAGAATTCGGGATAAAACAACAACACAAACAACTTGTGAGCAAATGCTCACAGGCTCCTCTATTCCGTCCATTACAACATTTACGGATTCCATAATACTACAACCATACGAGCAACCAAGAGAGATGTCCGCCTCTATACCAAGGACAGACCCACACAGACCAGACCATTTGCTGCAGTTGGCCAACCTGAAAAGTGGAGGGGGAGAAACCCTTCAGCTATCCTTGTGGACGGTCCAGCATAAGGCCCGCGTATATTTGGCAGCTGTCCAATCCCCTGGTACGCATCCCCTGGTACGCTAACCCCTGGTACGCATCTCCTGTTACGCTATCCTCTGGTAAGCAGTATCCCCAGTAACGCGGTATTGTGGTCTGTGCGCGAGTCTACCCCAGCAGAACATTCATCCGTCTTACATCCCCTCGGTAAAAGGGTAGTGTCACGAGTTCGTCCCGGCTCCCTGGACTCCGTCTGTGCTCTGAGTGATCCCAACTTCTGGCGCGCATCCCCTGAGAACTTTACTTCGCCCTCATCGTAGCAAGGCTTCCTCCGGGCACCTGGTTCACGTGAGTGACAAATTGTTTCATTGGCCAATGATAATAGGTTGTGACACAGTTTTCTGAGATAGGACTCATATAAACACATTAGCAGTGACACTCTACAATTCTATACTAATTCATGAGAAGCTGTCTAATAATAACATTCTTATCCATAAGCGAATAGCGACACTCCTTAAGCTTTTTGGAACTTTAATCTCAATTGTAATACAACAATTCGTCTAGTCTGGCATTTACCATTTATAAAGCTAACACTGAAGTTCTAAGAGTACAATTTGTGGGAAAACCCATCCTTTATTCAATTGTTATTTTTGATCACTTTAATGGTCCAAGTTCCTTTTACTTTACCTGTTAATACAAACGCGCTTTGTTAAAGGGTTGTTTCATTCAGCAGACTACCTGACTCTCCCACTTTCTGACAAAGGTCCTTCGGGGCACTAGACGCCCAGTGACTCACTTGCTTTCTACATTCAATCGAGTACAGTTCATATTCAGTTATTTTCAAACCCTTCAGGTTAGAGCCTAGTTGAGCTCAGTCTTTTTTTCAAAGTAGCCCTTCTGGCTTATAAATCTGAGATACTACAGAAGCAGCCTCATCTCCCAGCCGCCGTAGTTACGCTTCCAGGTAATTATATTTCACGCTATTTCTTAAAGTAAGCCTAATTGATATTTCTGATATTCTAGTTTAAATGCTTTCATTCTAAATTCTTACCAACACACACACATAACGCTCTCAAATAGCTGTGAACTTCCAAATTGCCTTAAATTATAACTTCAATCCCCAAAACCATTCTCAATTCTAAACCCCCCGGCTTACAAACTATTAAGGAAAAGCTTGAAGTTGATAGTTGAACGGTCCGTTAAAGGATCCTTTTTTTTTGGAAAAGGTTCTCTTTACGGATAAGGTTGATCTCTGCATTCGTTTTTAAAACGGACAACCCTTTTTAGCTTTCCTTAAAGTTTAAAGGAAGGAGCGGTCCTTTTACTAAAGGTGAGTTCTTGCATGCAGCCCAGAATTTTTCTTTATCAACGTTTTTGCTTCCTGATTCTAGCAATATAGGTGAACGAATTGTTCTTAATATTGATGCATAATATTTCCCTCATTCTAGCCAGTTTTCATCAAACAAGTTGCTGAGTTGAGGATCGAAAATTGTTCAACTTATACCTAACTTCCAACCAGTGATTTGATTAGGTATTGGCATTTAAATTTAATTTGATAATTTTATCGAATGAAGATTTGATTTAAAAATTTTTGACACCAAAATTAACAAAATAAGTAGTAGTTTTCTTGACAGGATTTTATTTTATTTTCAATTTTTAGGAAACACGAATCTAAAGGAATTCGACTGGTAGGTCGAAGCTGTTCTCTTACTGCCTAGCTGTCAACTTCAGACTTGTAAATGGTCACCGAGGTTGTAGTTTTTCTTTTGATTTTTCAAAGTTGCGTGGAACAGTGACGAGGGGGAACAGTCGAGCGTTCGGGGTCTGTATTTCCCGAAATTACCGGCGCTCAAACTTTAAAAGTTGTAACTAAATTTGAAATTTTCAAGGATTTTTGAAATTTATTAGTGCAACAGTCTAGTGAATTGAAAAACTGAAATATTGCCGCTGAAATCATCTAAATCGAACAATAATTGCCGGCGAAAGATGGGAAAAACTTATCTGAATAAACAGTTTTTCCCATTTTTCTCTGGCAACTATTGTTCAATTTTGATGATTCCCGCGGCAATCTTTAGTTTTTCAATTCCCTATACTGCTGCACTAATGTATTTCGAAAATCCTTGACATTTTCAAATTTAGAAGTTTGAGCGCCGATAATTTCGGGAAATACTGACCAAAAACGATGGACCGACTGAGACCCCCTAAAGGTCTCAGTCGCTGCTTGTTCCTCTTTGCGGGTTAGTCTAATCTCTTATGAACCGGCGCTCCCCCCAACATTGCCACCCCCAGCCATTTCAGTTCTCATCAACAGTTTTCCCCATTTTTCTCGAAAAATAATCATCTAATTTTCTTTTTTTTTGTGTGTGGTTTTTCTCATTCTTATAACCTGTACACTAATGCTTGTTTAATTCCAAAAGTAAAAAATTGTACCTATATTTCAAATTTTTACGGTTTAAACCTGTAAGAATTATAAAATTCTCAGTAACATGTACATCAGCGCTGACTGGAAGCTTATGGAAAACAGAATACACATTGAAACAATTAGCATGGTATATTTACAACACTTTAGGGATGTTTGCACAACCGATAATATTCGTAGCATGAGTATAACGCACGAGTGAGGAGTGATTCACTGCGATGCATTAATCCCAGATAAATCACTGGAAATCAGTTCATAATAATTATTAAAACATGCTAAAATGAAAAGAGGATTCACTTTCTTCTTATATACAAGCCTTCGAACAAGGGCCTTAAAAGCGATTCAGTGTAGATGATGATTTGAAGGGTGACCAATGAAGGAACATACGAAAGGAGAAGAATGTAAAAATTGGGGAAAAATTAAGAGAAAACCAAGGAAATGAGATAAAACTGAGAGGGACGAAAGAATGTTATTGGGCAGGGAGAGGAAACAACCTGAAAAGACCGCAAGAACGTCCATTTTGTTTCGAACAGGAAGAGTCAGGGAAGAGGATATAACGATTATCCGCTTCCCAGACAAACTGGAGGGGAGAGCGACCTAGTGGAGAGCGAGCGCACCTCGAAGATCCCAACGCACTCTAGACCTCCCAAGCGCCATTTATTGGCAGACATTACTCGGGCAGGCCTTATTGGCGCCATCTTGATCCGATTTCCGTCGGTGCTGTCATATGTTTTGTCAACTTGATATAATTCTGCGTAATTTATCCTGTGTAACTTATATTCAGGAACATCGAAGTTAATCCATGAATGATCCCACGAAGAGCAGTCTTGAAGGTCCTGAAGAACACTGGATTCGTCCATCTGATTGCATTTCTCGCATATTCGACAGATTTCCTTCAATAACACAGGTACAAAGGTACTAAACTTGGGGAAATCCTTATGTATTTCCGGTATTCGACTTCAATAACCCCGGATCTCTCGTATCTTGCTTATATTCTCAATTTTCGTGATCTACTCATCAACCATCACGAGACGAGCTTCGTTTCAAGAGTTTGATTTTGTCATTCACCCTTGAAAAGCTTTGCAATCGATTAAAGTCCTTGACGCGTCAACGAAACTGACATTCCCAACTGAAGTTAGAAACGCATCGACGTCAGTATCCGTGTCCAGTTCCAGCTCTGACTTGACGAAGTCGAGCGGTATCGAGGGTCGGTAACTAAAGAACAGTTCAATGACATGTAAATAGCAAAATATAAACCAATGCAACAAAACATATATGAGAAAATCACATCTATCAGTGGAACCTGTGCATTTATATAAGATTGTCAAGGAGTGAACAATAGGGGAAACCAACGGTGGAAGAAAAAGCAGAATCAGCCGAAGAGGAGTTCTTGAAGCGAAGTTCTTGAAGATTTGATTTTTTTTCACGTTCTTTACAGCTTGCGTACCAAATAAACTTCATCGTTTAGTTGCGCTTCAGCATTTTCTTCGGAACCATAACTTCTGTTTGTCTTTGGATCCAACTTCATTTTGATGAAGCAACATTATTACATTTCATTAGAAGAATGTTTCAACGTTAGCAACAACAATTTTCCCTTTCTCATCTCTATTTTTATTCCAATTTCAAAAATTGTTCATTCTTCCAAGTTTCTACGTAATCTTTCATGATCATTCGAGTATCCAATCTTCATTTTTTGTTTGTTTTTTCTGTCGATTTTTTTGTTTTTAATACATTTTAAAAAATGTTTTTCCGATTTTCATTTTTTTGTTCGTTTTTTCTGTCGATTTTTTGTTTTAATACATTCTTTTTCGTGTTTTTATCCATACTTTTTCTTCAATATTTATTTATTCATTTTTTTTATGAAGATTCACGTGTTGTGTGAAGATGGCTCAGATTACTTCCCAGTTCTCTCGCTCTCAATATTAAGTGATATCACGTGATCATTCTGTCATTCTGACGGTACCCTTCTATCATTCTGATGCTACACATTAATCTCTGTATATTGGATTCAATTTCTTATGTTTTTCATTGCATACACCGTTCTGTTAGGCTTCTCTACAGCTCTTCGAAGTATGATGAGTGCAGATGTAATGCTGGAGTCTCCTCGAGGTTTCTCAATCGCTGATCGACGATTCAATTCAAACGTAGACAACACGGTGATAGCAAGATGAGGTGATACTGACACGGGAAACAGACTAACTTCGACAGCTGATACGAGCCGGAACAAAAGGCTCAAACAGCGAACAACAATGAACAGCTCACGAACAACAAGCGACAAGAAATGGCAAGATTCTATTGACTGAGAATCTCACAACTTGCAACTAGCGAGATTCGGGTTACTATCGAATCTCGTGACCTCCGACGAAGTCTTGCGAAATACTGATGTTCACAGGTGACATCGCGACAGCTGGTGGTGGCATCTGGCGGATTTGCAACGAACAGGACAAGAAGCTACTTGATAAGGCAAATATATACCTAAGTAAATGCACAGGGAACCACATGACACAAACAAAGAACACAAATTATTTCAATCACTAAATAATTTGCTATAGTAGGTGCTTTTTAATGTAGATTTTATACGTCGAAGCTATTGTTATTCAATATGTAAGCGATTCTGGCACTA
Organism: Apolygus lucorum; assembly: GCA_009739505.2. Classification (NCBI taxonomy): domain Eukaryota; kingdom Metazoa; phylum Arthropoda; class Insecta; order Hemiptera; family Miridae; genus Apolygus; species Apolygus lucorum. The sequence continues at coordinate 1,619,845 of CM019168.2, read as the reverse complement.
TCAAGTGGAAAATTGACTAGTAGAACCTATTTATCATAGTTACGAGATATTGGCCTTCAAGGTTCAACTCCTCAATTATGCAACTGAAGGTGAGCAAAAGCAGCCTGAAAACCAATCGTTCGCCTGCGAGTTGATGTTTTAAGTTAATCCATGTGAATAAAAAATGAAGTAGGACGAACGTTGTCTATATCCACGAAAATAATGAGATGTCAAGTTAAGGGGCGCTTGTCAGAACGATATGGTTTTACATAACCCACAATGGGGAATTTGCCTCACATTTTTTTTTTTTTTTTTTTTCGAATGAGGGTTTATTTTTATGAAAAAAAACCATAGTGAGCTGCTCGAAAACGCATCCAAAAAATTTAGAGAATTTAAGGAAGATGGAAATTTTAAATGTGGTGGCAATGTGTAAGAGGCAGCCATGTTTGAAACGTAACGGATATTCTACCAATCTGACTTCAAAGGAGGTTCTGTGGCGCTTACCACAGAAGCGGAACATACGCGAACTTTTACCTTCCGAGTAGTGCGCACAAGAGTGCGCCACGAACTGGCAGGAAGAACCCAGACACAGAAAGTGACCAAAAGAAACAATATTACTCACTTTTTTACAATACGAATCTACCTACTAGTTTATCAAGCATTATTATTCTTCATCTTCTCTTATTTAGTTTCAAGATTTGAATCACATTATTCGAGTAGCCATTTCACTGGATCGTTTTGTGTGGCGGTGCTAGAACTCTGTCTGTTGTCGTTGTTTTCGTGTCGTTTTTTTTTTTTTTCGTATGACGTCAACAATATTCCTCGATTTTCGCGGTGTTTTGTAACAGAGGTTCACTTGTTTAGTCATTTTCTCCTACGGTATTTTTTTTCCGTTGGTTATTCCTAGTGTTAAACGTTATTCTAGGGCCCTATAATAGGATTTGACTTGAAATTCCAGAATCTAAAATTGAGGCAAATTCCCCATTACGTCGGTCAATGTAGTCACAAAATAACTTTTATTCATATACAGGGTGTTTCACGAAAAGGTTACACCCACCCCCTTCATTTCCGCAAAATACAACGTAAAAAATTCCGACCAACGCAATTCTTCATGATTTTTTGTGAGGATCTCAGGAAAAATACTTTTGCGCAAAAAAGTTGCGCGCAATCGTGCGCAATTGACACTAACTTCATTTTTTCAAATGGAACCCACCCTTTTTTAGTACAGATTCGGATTCTACTTCAAATTTCATGAAAAATTCATATCCGTTTTGAGAAAAACCAAGTTAAGAGGAAAAATTAACATTTCTTTCACGAAAACATCAGTTTTGAGGTCGAAATCATGTTTATTTTTTATTTTCTCACCTCCTTTTGAACCACGGGCTTGGGGCCGTCTTCGGTGGAGTTAAAAATAAAAACTGACTGCATGATCATGCTTGAACTGAATAAAATTACCTAAAAACTCATAACGATTTAAAAAGAGCGATTTTTTCACTAAAAACAACCGAATTTTTGGCCGCTATTTTGAAAAATTCCAGTCAAATTGAAAAACGGATGTCACCATGTGATTTAGCGTTAAAAGATGATGAAAAAACATGTGCCACACTAAGGGTTCTCCAAAATCTAATTTTTGTGCAATTGTGGAGTTGCGCAACTTAGAGCGTTCAAAAAGCCAGGTTGCGCGCAATAAAACAAATCGATGTGGGTATGAATTTTTCATGAATTTTGACGTAGAACCCGAATCTGTAATAAAAAAGGGGGGGGGGTCCATTTGAAAAATGAAGTTACTGTCAATTGCGCACGATTGCGCGCAACTTTTTTGCGCAAAAGTATTTTTCCTGAGATCCTCATAAAAAATCATGAAGAATTGCGTTGGTCGGAATTTTTTACGCTGTATTTTACGAAAATGAAGGGGGGGTGTAACCTTTTCGTGAAACACCCTGTATATTAGAACCGCCAACAACTATAGTTTCCAAAAAGTGTTGAATTTCTTCAATTGGCCCAATAACAAATCACGTTGAGGTTCAAGTAAGTTGATCTTTTGTAATGAAAATTTTCACATTTTTAAAATCACGTTTGTCGTCCCTTTTTTCCCTTATTGAACTAAAAACTTCCTGGTTTGTTCTAACGATTCACAACAGTTGTATAGTCTAAGTATAGTTACTATACTTAGAGCAACTTGACGGATGGGATTTGATTTATCTGCAAAATCCAATTTTTGGCAGTGATGGGAAGTGAGACCCCAAAACTATCCTTGAAAAATTGACTGTTGGAGTACTACGTGAAAACAATCGGCCAAAACTAATCCGTCAATCGAAAGAAAAACTTATTACCAACATAACAAAAAAAGAAAGTTAGATTTCATCGAATAGAACCAGAAAAACGTCTGCCAAGTGGGTGTGGCACATAGCTTCCTCGTATCCATAACCCGATTGTATAGATGATCCGATGCATAGTAGTTAATCTGAAAACACCAATCTCTAAGTACCTTTCACTACCCTCATAGGGGACCATCTACACGCTAATCTGGACAATCCTAGAAAATTTCATCAAATTCGGACGAAAAATGTAAGTGCGGTAGTGATTGGATCAAAAAAATTTTAGCTTGACTAGGATTCGAACCTGGGACTCCAGAGTGGGAATCCAGACCGACCTATCAAGGGATGTTTGATTGGGGTTTGAGATCCTCACCTCTCACACCACTGTTACGGCTGTTACAAGGATTTTACGTTTGCGCATGCGCAGAGGCTACTGTAAATTTTAAGGCCTTGATTTTCATTGAGGACCATCTACAACCTAACCCGCGTAATCCCTGAAAATGTCATCGAAATCAGGTAGAAATTGTGGAAGTTATGTCTGTTACAAGCAATTCACGTTCGCGCATGCGCATCGGCTACTATCAATCCGGGGGTGATGATTTTCATAGGGGACCATCTAAACTCTAATTTGTAACATCCCTGAAAATTTCATTGAAATCGGATGAAAAATGTAGAAGTTATGGCCGTTACAAGGAATTCACGTTTGCGCATGCGCAGTCGCTTCTGTCAGTCCGAGGATGATGATTTTCATAGGGGACCGTCTACACACCAACCCGCACAATCCCTGAAAATTTCTTCGAATTGGACAATAACTTCGTATAGTTATGCGCGTTACAAGGAATTCATGACAGACACACAGACAGACACACAAACACGGAACCAAAATTGTTCAGAAAGGTCTAAAACGCACAACGCGAGTGAAAATTTTGATTTTGGAGAACTTTTTTTTTTCGTCCTTGAAAAGTGAAAACAAAGCTTCCGCTACCTTGGTAGACTCGGAAGCAAAAACGGGTCAAACATAGTTGAAAACGTAAATTTCACTCGCGCGCCCGATGCGACGTGAATAACTCCTGTCTCTCATGGTTCATGTTCCTTCAACTCTCTCGATCCAAGAGTTTGATATCCATTATTTTACACAGTTGATTCTTCCTCCATTTTATCTACCGAATAATGTTTTGTAATTCTGTAGGGTTTTAAAAGAAATAATAAGAATAAAGAAAGGTAGGTTGGCATAACCATAACACAATAACCATTTTGTTTCTCCATTTTTCAACTGACCAATGGGGAATTTGCCTCACATTTTTTTTTTCTTTTTCGAATGAGGGTTTATTTTTATGGAATAAAGTGAGCTGCTCGAAAACGCATCCAAAAAATTTAGAGAATTTAAGGAAGATGGAAATTTTAAATGTGGTGGCAATGTGTAAGAGGCAGCCATGTTTGAAACGTAACGGATATTCTACCTATCTGACTTCAAAGGAGGTTCTGTGGCGCTTACCACAGAAGCGGAACATACACGAACTTTTAGCTTACAAGGATTACCACAAGAGTGCGCCGCAAACTGGCAGGAAGAACCCAGACACAAAAGTGACCAAAAGAAACAATATTACTCACTTTTTTACAATACGATTCTACCTACTAGTTTATCAAGCATTATTATTCTTCATCTTCTCTTATTTAGTTTCAAGATTTGAATCACATTATTCGAGTAGCCATTTCACTGGATCGTTTTGTGTGGCGGTGCTAGAACTCTGTCTGTTGTCGTTGTTTTCGTGTCGTTTTTTTTTTTTTTTCGTATGACGTCAACAATATTCCTCGATTTTCGCGGTGTTTTGTAACAGAGGTTCACTTGTTTAGTCATTTTCTCCTACGGTAATTTTTTCCCCTTGGTTATTCCTAGTGTTAAACGTTATTCTAGGGCCCTATTATAGGATTTGACATGAAATTCCAGAATCTAAAATTGAGGCAAATTCCCCATTCTTCTTCGTTTAGCGATTTTTCTTCACTTTTTTTCCTACTACTCTTCCCAAGGGAGTAAGTCGAAAGACAATTGATGAGGATGATATTCCCAGTAGTTCGGCCTATGTGATTCCTTCCAGTTCACCCTCTGGCGGATAATGAAATGGTGGGACTTTGGAAATTTATATTGACCAGATAAATCGTCGTACAGACGTGGGTGTGGTCTCGACAATGTTCGTTGACAAAGCTAAATTAATTTAAAAAAATAAGAAAAAATCAGATTTTTTATCTTTTTTAGTATCCAATTCCTTTAAATCGATACCGACGGTTAAGTAACGGAAACTGTTGATGATGTAACTGTCGGTTTCGATTTAACTCTTCAATTCATTATTTTCGTGGAAATAGACAACGTTCTACGTAGGGTACTCGGATTTTCATTAAAACGTAAATCCATGCGTTGAAAACTTTTGCAATAGAAGTAACAAGCAGGTATTTTGCTGTTACCTTTCATCAACATTGGAAACGATAAAAAGAAAAAACTAAGGTTTGATTTGACAATGTTGGCTCAGAAACGCTGAATTGAGGCTGCTCCACGCTTGGTGGCATTTCAGTAATCACAGAGCAGACGTTCTGCTCTAACTTACCATTTCTTCGCAAACTCACCCTGGAAATAAAATAGTTAGCACATTGGAATAATAAAATACATATAAATGACCACACTCAGAATCGGAGTGAGCTCAGTTTCCAAGTTGAATTTAAAAAAATAGTCGAAACAAACGTTTTGGGACAATTGTAATTCAAAGCGAAATTATCGGGGATCGAGATGAAACTTACAATTTTCCATCGTAGATGATAATTCAATTATGAGACGTCCTCCATAATTTAAGAAGACAAAATCAAATAATGGTAACTTTGTAAATTATATTTTGATTTCAAATCCAAGAACGCATTTTTACGAAATAATGTCACAAAAATGACAATATCAAAATGAAATTTTATGAAATATTTGTCACAAAATCTTGGATGTTACAAATGGAGTCAATTTAGTTTGGTGTTTACGACCATCGTCGAAATTTGAGTACTTTCTAAGAATTTCGTTTCTGGAAAAGGAATGTATGCCATTATGACGCAATTTGTTTTCCAAACTGTAAAACAGACTGAAAACGTCCCTCGAAAACCCTTCACGAATACAAGGGAAAATCATGTACATAAATCGCTTCCTTTGTCAGAATTGTGATCATTGGAAAAGATAGAACGACAGCTTTGGTGATGAGGTCTGTCATGCAAAATGAAGTTAGAAATAAATAATTTCAACTTCATCAGTTAAGGGGGTCCCAGTTGGTCGCCGTTCGTTCCTTGTTCCGGGTTAGTATTTCCCTGAATTACAGGGGCAAACACTTTTTAAGATGTAGCTAAACTTGAAATTCTCAAGGATTTTAAGAATTTATTAGTGCTTGGGCCTAGGGAATTGAAAAACTGATAGATCCGTTGGAATCATCAAAATCGACCTATATTTGCCAGAGAAAAACGCTGCAAATATTGCCCAAAGGTTTATTATTTTCTGTATAGATCACCCTTCTGTATAGATCACTGGTTCTCCATCAATAGCACCTACCACCATCTGTATTCTCCCTTGACCTTCCCTCTCAAATTTCAGCTTCCTGCGTTCAATAGGATTGAAAATGGCCTCGGAGTTCGAATGCTGGAGACGCCTTGGAGATCACTGATCAGCTGAGTGAGCTCCGAAGCCATTTTCAATCCTATTGAACGCAGGAAGCTGAGATTGGAGAGGGAAGGTCAAGGGAGAATACAGATGGTGGTAGGTGCTATTGATGGAAAACCAGTGATCTATACAGAAAAAAATAAACCTTTGGGCAATATTTGCAGCGTTTTGCTTCCTCACTACCGAAGGTAGGGAAGCTTTGTATTCGTGAAAGAAGTGAAAAAAAAAAAAATGTCCTCCAAAATCAAAATTTCCACTTGCTTTTTGCGTTTTAGAGCTTCCCGAACAATTTTGGTTCCGTGTCTGTCTGTCTGTCGGTCTGTCTGTCTGTCTGTCTGTCTGTGGTCAATCCTTGTCCCGGGCAAAACTATACTAACCTGTGGTCCGATTTTGATGAAATTTTCAGGGATTGTGCGGGTTAGGTCCTAGACGGTCCCCTATAAATTTCAGCACCTTCGGACCAATAGGAGCGAGTGCGCATGCGCAAACGTGAATTTCCTGGAACCTCGGTTTCTCGGTTTCTAATGAACCGATTTTGCTCAAGTTTGGAGGTTAGTTAGGGACTAACTTCTAAGAGACACCCTATAAGTTTCAATCAAATTGGTCAAGCAATAGCCGCTGCGCATGCAATGGAGAATGCTGAAGGCGCCTGAGTGATCACTGGTCAGCTGAGTGAGCTCCAAGGCCATTTTCTCTCCTGTTGAACGCAGGAAGCTGAAATTTGAGAGGCAGGGTCAATGGAGAATGCTGAAGGTGCCTGAGTGGTCACTGATCAGCTGAGTGAGCTCCAAGGCCATTTTCTCTCCTGTTGAACGCAGGAAGCTGAAATTTGAGAGGCAGGGTCAATGGAGAATGCTGAAGGTGCCTGAGTGGTCACTGATCAGCTGAGTGAGCTCCAAGGCCATTTCCTCTCCTGTTGAACGCAGGAACCTGAAATTTGAGAGGGCGGGTCAATGGAGAATGCTGAAGGTGCCTGAGTGATCACTGATCAGCTGAGTGAGCTTACATATTACAGTGGAAGAAAGATAAAGAGGGAGAGGGAGCAAAAACCTTTTTAAGGTATGTCACATTTTAGCCATTAGGCTCTAAGCGGAAATCATCCGGGGGTACAGGGGGCGAAGCCCCCGCCGAGGCGCGCAGCGCCGAGTTTTCGCCAACTGATTCTATACGTCCATGTTACAATGAGTGAGGAAGCTATACTGCCCACCCAACTTGGCAGACGTTTTTTTTTACCTACCAACTTTTTTTTACTTACCAACCAACTGTAGGTACTACCTACCACACCATACTGCCTCCACACCTTCACAACCAAGTTTATTAGAAAGAACTAAACGCTTCACACTCGATTCGAAAAATAGTTATTGTTGTGTAAATAGTGTATTGTATAGTTATTGTTTGTTACTGATGATGACCTAACCGTCGAAATCGATTTAACTTGTAACTCATTATTTTCGTGGAAATAGACAACATTCTACTCAACTCCGTTTTTATTAATAGGGAGCTTCATATGGAAATGTGATTACTGGTTGCTAAGGAAGCAAAACTGAATACAACTCGAAGAAATGAACTAGGGATGGGTATCGTTATAAAAGTATCGATATTTTGTATCGATACTGTATCGTATCCGAGTATCGATATCCCAAGTATCGTTGGGCATGAGTATCGATATTTTAAAATATCGAGTATCGATACTTTGGTGTCACAAACTATCAATATTATCCAATATTCTCAAGGAAAAAAAATTTTTCAACAATTTTTATATTCATTTTTCACTATCAAGAGTCCAAGCAGGGTGATTTTAACATGTTTAATGTTTTAGGGCTGGGGGTCATTCTGTGAATTCCGACACGCAAATCTGCAACGCTTTTTTTTCTTAGTTACCACGGACCGATTTCTTAGTTACCACGTTATATCGGCTCCATTTGGGGTCTAGTTGTACCAAGATGGTCACTGATCAGCTGAGTGAGCTCCAAGGCCATTTTCTCTCCTGTTGAACGCAGGAAGCTGAAATTTGAGAGGGCGGGTCAATGGAGAATGCTGAAGGCGCCTGAGTGATCACTGATCAGCTGAGTGAGCTCCAAGGCCATTTTCTCTCCTGTTGAACGCAGGAAGCTGACATTTGAGAGGGCGGGTCAATGGAGAATGCTGAAGGCGCCTGAGTGATCACTGATCAGCTGAGTGAGCTCCAAGGCCATTTTCTCTCCTGTTGAACGCAGGAAGCTGACATTTGAGAGGGCGGGTCAATGGAGAATGCTGAAGGCGCCTGAGTGGTCACTGATCAGCTGAGTGATCGGCAATCTAATTTCTCCCTTGCGAGGGAAAAACATTAAACATGATTTATTTTCCATGATAACAACGTTATTTGTGCAACCAAAGAGTAATGACCCAAAAGCCTCTCTACTTTCTTCATTTTGACGTGACAACGTCTTATAAATTGGTTTGCCGGGTGACACTTCAAGAAACTGCGTTACGCTCCGCTCACGTTATGCGCTCACAATAAAGCGAGTGAGAGGCACGCGTCCCTTCCACTCGAGCACAGTTAGCCCCGCCTAAGAGCGAGAGAGATAGGCATACTTGGTGAGTGAGCTGATCAGCTGAGTGAGCTCCAAGGCCATTTCCTCTCCTGTTGAACGCAGGAACCTGAAATTTGAGAGGGCGGGTCAATGGAGAATGCTGAAGGCGCCTGGGTGATCACTGATCAGCTGAGTGAGCTCCAAGGCCATTTTCTCTCCTGTTGAACGCAGGAAGCTGAAATTTGAGAGGCAGGGTCAATGGAGAATGCTGAAGGTGCCTGAGTGGTCACTGATCAGCTGAGTGAGCTCCAAGGCCATTTCCTCTCCTGTTGAACGCAGGCACCTGAAATTTGAGAGGGCGGGTCAATGGAGAATGCTGAAGGCGCCTGAGTGATCACTGATCAGCTGAGTGAGTTCCAAGGCCATTTTCTCTCCGGTTGAACGCAGGAAGCTGAAATTTGAGAGGGCGGGTCAATGGAGAATGCTGAAGGCGCCTGAGTGATCACTGATCAGCTGAGTGAGCTCCAAGGCCATTTTCTCTCCTGTTGAACGCAGGAAGCTGAAATTTGAGAGGGCGGGGTCAATGGAGAATGCTGAAGGTGCCTGAGTGGTCACTGATCAGCTGAGTGAGCTCCAAGGCCATTTTCTCTCCTGTTGAACGCAGGAAGCTGAAATTTGAGAGGGCGGGTCAATGGAGAATGCTGAAGGCGCCTGAGTGATCACTGATCAGCTGAGTGAGCTCCAAGGCCATTTTCTCTCCTGTTGAACGCAGGAAGCTGAAATTTGAGAGGGCGGGTCAATGGAGAATGCTGAAGGCGCCTGAGTGATCACTGATCAGCTGAGTGAGCTCCAAGGCCATTTTCTCTCCTGTTGAACGCAGGAAGCTGAAATTTGAGAGGGCGGGTCAATGGAGAATGCTGAAGGCGCCTGAGTGATCACTGATCAGCTGAGTGAGCTCCAAGGCCATTTTCTCTCCTGTTGAACGCAGGAAGCTGAAATTTGAGAGGGCGGGTCAATGGAGAATGCTGAAGGCGCCTGAGTGATCACTGATCAGCTGAGTGAGCTCCAAGGCCATTTTCTCTCCTGTTGAACGCAGGAAGCTGAAATTTGAGAGGGCGGGTCAATGGAGAATGCTGAAGGCGCCTGAGTGATCACTGATCAGCTGAGTGAGCTCCAAGGCCATTTTCTCTCCTGTTGAACGCAGGAAGCTGAAATTTGAGAGGGCGGGTCAATGGAGAATGCTGAAGGTGCCTGAGTGGTCACTGATCAGCTGAGTGAGCTCCAAGGCCATTTTCTCTCCTGTTTAACGCAGGAAGCTGAAATTTGAGAGGGCGGGTCAATGGAGAATGCTGAAGGCGCCTGAGTGATCACTGATCAGCTGAGTGAGCTCCAAGGCCATTTTCTCTCCTGTTGAACGCAGGAAGCTGAAATTTGAGAGGGCGGGTCAATGGAGAATGCTGAAGGCGCCTGAGTGATCACTGATCAGCTGAGTGAGCTCCAAGGCCATTTTCTCTCCTGTTGAACGCAGGAAGCTGAAATTTGAGAGGGCGGGTCAATGGAGAATGCTGAAGGCGCCTGAGTGATCACTGATCAGCTGAGTGAGCTCCAAGGCCATTTTCTCTCCTGTTGAACGCAGGAAGCTGAAATTTGAGAGGGCGGGTCAATGGAGAATGCTGAAGGCGCATGAGTGGTCACTGATCAGCTGAGTGAGCTCCAAGGCCATTTTCTCTCCTGTTGAACGCAGGAAGCTGAAATTTGAGAGGGCGGGTCAATGGAGAATGCTGAAGGCGCCTGAGTGATCACTGATCAGCTGAGTGAGCTCCAAGGCCATTTTCTCTCCTGTTGAACGCAGGAAGCTGAAATTTGAGAGGGCGGGTCAATGGAGAATGCTGAAGGCGCCTGAGTGATCACTGATCAGCTGAGTGAGCTCCAAGGCCATTTTCTCTCCTGTTGAACGCAGGAAGCTGAAATTTGAGAGGGCGGGTCAATGGAGAATGCTGAAGGCGCATGAGTGGTCACTGATCAGCTGAGTGAGCTCCAAGGCCATTTTCTCTCCTGTTGAACGCAGGAAGCTGAAATTTGAGAGGGCGGGTCAATGGAGAATGCTGAAGGCGCCTGAGTGATCACTGATCAGCTGAGTGAGCTCCAAGGCCATTTTCTCTCCTGTTGAACGCAGGAAGCTGAAATTTGAGAGGGCGGGTCAATGGAGAATGCTGAAGGCGCCTGAGTGATCACTGATCAGCTGAGTGAGCTCCAAGGCCATTTTCTCTCCTGTTGAACGCAGGAAGCTGAAATTTGAGAGGGCGGGTCAATGGAGAATGCTGAAGGCGCCTGAGTGATCACTGATCAGCTGAGTGAGCTCCAAGGCCATTTTCTCTCCTGTTGAACGCAGGAAGCTGAAATTTGAGAGGGCGGGTCAATGGAGAATGCTGAAGGCGCCTGAGTGATCACTGATCAGCTGAGTGAGCTCCAAGGTTATTTTCTCTCCTGTTGAACGCAGGAAGCTGAAATTTGAGAGGGCGGGTCAATGGAGAATGCTGAAGGCGCCTGAGTGATCACTGATCAGCTGAGTGAGCTCCAAGGCCATTTTCTCTCCTGTTGAACGCAGGAAGCTGAAATTTGAGAGGGCGGGTCAATGGAGAATGCTGAAGGCGCCTGAGTGATCACTGATCAGCTGAGTGAGCTCCAAGGCCATTTTCTCTCCTGTTGAACGCAGGAAGCTGAAATTTGAGAGGGCGGGTCAATGGAGAATGCTGAAGGCGCCTGAGTGATCACTGATCAGCTGAGTGAGCTCCAAGGCCATTTTCTCTCCTGTTGAACGCAGGAAGCAGAAATTTGAGAGGGCGGGTCAATGGAGAATGCTGAAGGCGCCTGAGTGATCACTGATCAGCTGAGTGAGCTCCAAGGCCATTTTCTCTCCTGTTGAACGCAGGAAGCTGAAATTTGAGAGGGCGGGTCAATGGAGAATGCTGAAGGTGCCTGAGTGGTCACTGATCAGCTGAGTGAGCTCCAAGGCCATTTTCTCTCCTGTTTAACGCAGGAAGCTGAAATTTGAGAGGGCGGGTCAATGGAGAATGCTGAAGGCGCCTGAGTGATCACTGATCAGCTGAGTGAGCTCCAAGGCCATTTTCTCTCCTGTTGAACGCAGGAAGCTGAAATTTGAGAGGGCGGGTCAATGGAGAATGCTGAAGGCGCCTGAGTGATCACTGATCAGCTGAGTGAGCTCCAAGGCCATTTTCTCTCCTGTTGAACGCAGGAAGCTGAAATTTGAGAGGGCGGGTCAATGGAGAATGCTGAAGGCGCCTGAGTGATCACTGATCAGCTGAGTGAGCTCCAAGGCCATTTTCTCTCCTGTTGAACGCAGGAAGCTGAAATTTGAGAGGGCGGGTCAATGGAGAATGCTGAAGGCGCCTGAGTGATCACTGATCAGCTGAGTGAGCTCCAAGGCCATTTTCTCTCCTGTTGAACGCAGGAAGCTGAAATTTGAGAGGGCGGGTCAATGGAGAATGCTGAAGGCGCCTGAGTGATCACTGATCAGCTGAGTGAGCTCCAAGGCCATTTTCTCTCCTGTTGAACGCAGGAAGCTGAAATTTGAGAGGGCGGGTCAATGGAGAATGCTGAAGGCGCCTGAGTGATCACTGATCAGCTGAGTGAGCTCCAAGGCCATTTTCTCTCCTGTTGAACGCAGGAAGCTGAAATTTGAGAGGGCGGGTCAATGGAGAATGCTGAAGGCGCCTGAGTGATCACTGATCAGCTGAGTGAGCTCCAAGGCCATTTTCTCTCCTGTTGAACGCAGGAAGCTGAAATTTGAGAGGGCGGGTCAATGGAGAATGCTGAAGGCGCCTGAGTGATCACTGATCAGCTGAGTGAGCTCCAAGGCCATTTTCTCTCCTGTTCAACGCAGGAAGCTGAAATTTGAGAGGGCGGGTCAATGGAGAATGCTGAAGGCGCCTGAGTGATCACTGATCAGCTGAGTGAGCTCCAAGGCCATTAAAATTATTTTACCACTTTAAGTCGTTGTCACGTAATAAAACTTCCGCCCGTATACCGACTTTACAGGCAACCAATTTTTTAGCCATTATGTTGAATTTTCCGCGAGAACTGTATCGATATTCGATATTTAGAAATATCGGATCAAAAATATCGATATCCAAAAATATCGGATAGTGAAGTATCGATACTAAAATATCGAGTATCGGTACGAAAGTATCGATATTTTGAAATATCGAGTATCGATACCCATCCCTAAAATGAACAGCGATCGCGTTTTGGTTAGCTAAAAATTCAACGGAGATTAGACTTCTTTGGTGATTCACACTCGTGATTCCGTTTTATCGAAGGAAAACCCTTAAGTACTCGTAGCGAGCGAACGATTTGTCCTGCAGCGCTCCGGGTGGTCTCATAAATGTTCAATTGAATTTAAAAATTCAATACTTTTAAAATTGGTGAAAAACGATACCTTTATTTCGAGAGTTTTCGAGTTAGGGCACTCCTTCAATTTCAACCCATGATTTTCACCCCTTAGAAGTGACCTACATCAACCAAAAGCTTCGCGGCACAACTAGACCCCAAATGGAGCCCATATACCAAATTTGAACCAAATCGGTCCAGTGTTGCTAAGAAAAGTGCCGCGTACGGCAGACGGCGTACGGCGGACGGACGGAAATTTTTTTATTCGATTTTCGGATTCTACGTACCTTGAAACGTAAAACAACAAATTTTGAGAGGGGGTGGGGGTTAAATTTTGTTTTTCTTGCTCGATTTCGAAGGCTTATTATAGAAATTAATAAACCAAAATGGGAAAACCAAACTGAATAAACGGCTTTTCCCATATTTCTCTGGAAATTATTGTTCGATTTTGATGATTCCAGCGGCAATCTTTCAGTTTTTCAACTCCCTTGCCCGATGCACTAATAAATTTCTAAAATCCTTGAACATTTCAAATTTAGTTACATTTTTTAAAGTATCGCTCCGACAATTTAGGGAAATACTATCCCGGAACGAGGAACGAACGGCAATCGACTGAGACCCCCCTTAAGACAATCTGACTATTAGAAATTATCTTGACGAGACAATAAAGCAGCAAATTATTATACCAAGGTTATTATTTGTCTGTATAGATCACTCTTCTGCAAAGAACACAACTTTGCCATTTCCACTACCTACCAACCATATCACTCCAGCTTCACACTCAATTTGAAAAATAAAGAGTTGAGGGTGCCTTCATTAGGAAATTTGATTTGATGAAAACAAAAAATTCAATGTCTTTTTGTTTTGATTTGATTTTAGTTCTTTTTTTCTCGTTGCTAAGGACGCAAAACTGAGTACAATTCGAAGAAACGAACAACGATCGCATTTTGGTCAGCTAAAATTTGAACGGAGATTAGGCCTCTTTTGGGATTCGCACTCATGTTTCTGATTTATTCTAAGTTCAACTCTCAAGTTCTCATGAGGAGCGAACGGTGGGACCTACAGAGCTCTGGGTAGTCTCAATGGATTCTAAAAATTCAATTCTGTGTTGAATTGGTGAGAAAACAATACCCTGATAACGAGCTTTTGAGCTAGGGGTTTTTAAAATGTCAGCCCTCATTTTTCACCACTTAGAAGTGACTGACACGAACTAAAACCTTCGAGGCACAACTAGACTCCAAATGGAGCCCATGTACCCAAATATTTCATCAAAATTGGTCAAAGGTAACTAGGTGAAGTATTTATTCGATTTTAGGGTTCTACTTGCTGGGGAAGATTAAACTGGGTCAGACGTGGGCGCCCTGATGCGATTGATCTGGGGCGAAGGAGGACAACACTCGACAGAAAAAAAAAACCACTGACTAATCCGTTTTAGACCATTCTGAATCCAAATCCGCGAAAAAAACACAGGTGTATGTCTGTGTGTGTATGTGTGACAAATCCAGTGTACTCTGCCCAAGCCTTAGTTATCAACCGATTTTCGTGGTGCTTTTTTTGTTCGACGTGGAAATCTATCTACTTAGTTGTGCACCACGTCGCCGGAATTTCGAATTTTGCCTTTGAAGGGGGTGAAAAGAGGGGGGGGGGGGCTGGAAATCCACTATTTCTTACTCAAAATAATAACCAAATTACTTTGAGTGAAACAGTTTTGCGCTGGAGGAAGATTAAAAAAAAAGTTTTATCGCTCACCGACTGGTTTAAATTGACCTAATCCTTATCCAATGGGACGTCCCCTGGAATGCATGCATTATTCAACAATATGTTTTTCCTTGGTCGATTCCAAAGGTTCATTTTTGGAAATAACAAACCAAAACTTTAAGAGAATGTAATAAACGCCATTTGAAAAGATCAATCATCATTTGAAGATGGTGTGAAAAGTAGTCTTTGGCATCCAAGACCATCCAAAATGTACTCTTTGGTCTCAATAAAACAATGGACTTCACATTACAGCGATGCGTCCTTGAGTACGGCTCAGAATTATAAATTGGGGTGTCTAATATTCTCTGTGAGGTTTCAAAATCCCCACTTCAATCTCGTATTCAAATTTGCTATTAATCGTATTCGAAATGTTTCAAACACCTCAGGAATCTTGGAGGTTCATCGACCACTGCAGGCTAGTAAAGTCTAGATTGTAAACAAGCGACTGTAAAATTCCAATTTCCTAGCAAGGTAAACGTCGATGAAAGGGCCTAAGTTTACTTAAACCCTCAAATAACGCTCGCTTCCTCCTCGAGTCGTTACTTCAAATTTGAAATTCGTGTGAAGTTTTCTTCACTCTGTTCCATCTAACAATTTTCAATTTTCGTTATCATAAAGCAAGCTGAAATTAAGAATCATGTAATAGGCTTAAACCATTCAATGTATACATACGCTTTCATGATGACTTTGAAGTAAGCTAATCTCTCACGACCGACGAACAGGTCGATGAGGTAAGAAGACATTTTGGGCGCGGATTTGTACAGTTTGAAGATGCGCACGTGGTTGCCGACCATCCAAGCGCGGGCTAAGCTCACGGCGTGGCGGACACACTCGTCTTCCTTCTCTTCTTTGGTCAGCGAACACAACCGTGTGCTCAGTTCTGGAAATAACGGGAAGACATTGTGAGGCGATGATAATTTGATTCACAAGTGCTAGGTACTGTTTGTATAAAGAAAATTCGCGGACTTCAGCGTAGGATACACGTTATTGCACGCCACCAACAGGCCCCTGGAACCTTTCCACAGAGCGCGGTATCCACCGTGCCTGTCACTACAGTTTTTGCTGCCAAAGAGTGACGGGCCCTGTTTAGAGGAGATAGCGCGAGCAACGAAGATGCTACCCAGTTGAATGACGGGCCCCATTAGGAGGAGATAGCGCGAGCAACGAAGATGCTACCCAGTTGAATGTCGGGCCCCATTAGGAGGAGATAGCGCGAGCAACGAAGATGCTACCCAGTTGAATGACGGGCCCCATTAGGAGGAGATAGCGCGAGCAATGAAGATGCTACCCAGTTGAATGACGGGCCCCATTAGGAGGAGATAGCGCGAGCAACGAAGATGCTACCCAGTTGAATGACGGGCCCCATTAGGAGGAGATAGCGCGAGCAACGAAGATGCTACCCAGTTGAATGACGGGCCCCATTAGGAGGAGATAGCGCGAGCAATGAAGATGCTACCCAGTTGAATGACGGGCCCCATTAGGAGGAGATAGCGCGAGCAACGAAGATGCTACCCAGTTGAATGTCGGGCCCCATTAGGAGGAGATAGCGCGAGCAACGAAGATGCTACCC
This sequence comes from Apolygus lucorum, assembly GCA_009739505.2. Taxonomy (NCBI): domain Eukaryota; kingdom Metazoa; phylum Arthropoda; class Insecta; order Hemiptera; family Miridae; genus Apolygus; species Apolygus lucorum. The sequence continues at coordinate 1,603,618 of CM019168.2, read as the reverse complement.
AGTTGAATGACGGGCCCCATTAGGAGGAGATAGCGCGAGCAATGAAGATGCTACCCAGTTGAATGACGGGCCCCATTAGGAGGAGATAGCGCGAGCAACGAAGATGCTACCCAGTTGAATGACGGGCCCCATTAGGAGGAGATAGCGCGAGCAACGAAGATGCTACCCAGTTGAATGACGGGCCCCATTAGGAGGAGATAGCGCGAGCAATGAAGATGCTACCCAGTTGAATGACGGGCCCCATTAGGAGGAGATAGCGCGAGCAACGAAGATGCTACCCAGTTGAATGACGGGCCCCATTAGGAGGAGATAGCGCGAGCAACGAAGATGCTACCCAGTTGAATGACGGGCCCCATTAGGAGGAGATAGCGCGAGCAATGAAGATGCTACCCAGTTGAATGATGGGCCCCATTAGCAGGAGATAGTGCGAGCAACGAAGATGCTACCCAGTTGAATGACGGGCCCCATTAGGAGGAGATAGCGCGAGCAACAAAGATGCTACCCAGTTGAATGACGGGCCCCGTGTACCTTTGACGATCGTAGTAACGCAAAAAGAAACGAAACACGCTTTGTTTGCTTTATACTCTCATCGAAAACGAGTTCAACATTCTGTTCATCAACTGTCATGTAAATTGGCTGTAAACCTCATCTTTCTGTATTATTTCCTTTGCATTGTCCTTTTTTTGCCTACCAACCATAGGTACCTACTGCCTACTACCTTCACAATCAACTTTATTTGGAAGCTATAAACGCTTCACTCTCGATTCGACGAAATAGGGAGTTGTGGTTCCTTCATATGGAAATTTGATTACTGGTTGCTAAGAATACAAAACTGAATACAACTTACGAAACAAATAGCGATCGCATTTTGGTTAGCTAAAATTTCAACGGAGACCTCTTTGGTGTTTCTTGATTTTGGTTTATTATTTCTAATAATAAGCCTATGTGATCGTATCGCAAAAATTTTTTATAACCCCCCCTCAAACTTTGTCACTTTACGTTTCAAGGTGCGTAGAATCCAAATTTGCAATGTCCGTCCGCCGTCCCCCATCCGCGACACTTTTCTTAGCAACACTGGACCGATTTGGTTCAAATTTGGTATATGGAGGTCACTTCTAAGGGGTGAAAATTAAGGGTTGAAAATTTCAAGAGTGCCCTAGCTCGAAAACTCTCGAAATGAAGGTATCGTTTTTTCACCAATTTTAAATAGTATTGAATTTTTAAAAATTTTTGAGACCACCCAGAGCTCTGTAGGACAAACCGTTCGGTCCCTACAAGTACTTGAAGGTTTTCCTTCGATAAAACAGAATCATGAGTGTGAATCGCAAAAGAGGTCTAATCTCCATTCAAATTTTATCGGACTAAAATGCGATCGCTGTTCATTTCTTCGATTTGTATACAGTTTTGCCTTCTGCGTAACCAGTAATCAAATTTCAATATGAAGCTTTCTATTTTTCCAATCGAGTGTGAAGCGTTTAGTTCTTTCTAATAAACTTGATTGTGAAGGTGTGAAGCCAGTATGGTGTGGTAGGTAGTACCTAGCTGGTAGGTAAAAAAAAGTTTGTAGGTAAAAAAAAGTTGGTAGGTAAAAAAAATGTTGGTGGGTAAAAAACGCTGCAAATCATTGCTCAAAAGCTTCTTCATTCTTCAGATCACTGATCAGCAGAGTGAGCTCCGAAGCCATTTTCAATCCTATTGAATGAAAGTGCTCTTCCAGGCGTCTCCAGCATTCGAGGAGATCTTCTTCACTCCTCAGATCACTGATCAGCTGAGTGAGCTCCAAAGCCATTTTCAATCCTATTCAATGGAAGTGCTCTTCCAGGCGTCTCCAGCATTCGAGGAGATCTTCTTCACTCCTCAGATCACTGATCAGCTGAGTGAGCTCCGAAGCCATTTTCAATCCTATTGAATGGAAGTGCTCTTCCAGGCGTCTCCAGCATTCGAGGAGATCTTCTTCACTCTTCAGATCACTGATCAGCTGAGTGAGCTCCGAAGCCATTTTCAATCCTATTGAACGCAGGAAGCTGAAATTTGAGAGGGAAGGTCACGGGAGAATACAGATGGTGGTAGGTGCTATTGATGGAAAACCAGTGATCTATACAGAAGGGTGATCTATACAGAAAATAATAAACCTTTGAGCAATGATTTGCAGCGTTTCTTTTTTTTTCTTGGGTGGTCTCAATCTATTCTAAAAATTCAATACTACCTATTTCAAGTTGGTGAAATAACAATACCTTTATTGACATTTTATGTCTTTACTATGGCACATAAATGAAAAATCGTCACGAGGGGAGTGTTACGCGGAAATTTCTGATGATTTTCGCTTACATAAAATGTCTCTCGTGGTTGCGTACTTGTACGAAAGCTGTAGCCACCGATCGGGAGGAGCAGTGGGTGGGAGGAGCAGGGGGTTTTTCGAGAGTTTTCGAGCTAGGACACTCTTGAAAATTTCAACCCTCAACTTTCACCTCTTAGAAGTGACTGACATCAACCAAAAGCTTCGCGGCACAACCTGACCCCAAAAGAAGCCCGTAGGTGTACCAAATTTCAACTTTCAACCAAACGGTTGCTAAGAAAAGGGCCGCGTCCAGCGGACGGACAGATTTTTTAAATTCCATTTTCGGATTCTACATACTTTTAAAAGTAAACCATAAAATGTTGAAGGGGGGGGAGAAGGGTTAGATTTTTTCTTGCTCGATTCCAATGGTTCATTGTAGAAAATGATAAATCAAAAAACATGATTTGTTGTGACCCATTTCATGATATCAAGGAGCCGGTTCTACAGTCAATTTGCAACAAAATGTTCCTCGTAGAAAAATAGTTTTTCGACGAAATTCTCACCCATTTTGTGTAGAGGAAAGTTAATGCAGTTTTCATCAAAAACATCCTCAAAATCTCAGCTTTTCAACGATGAAATAAAAACATGAAAAACAAAGGAACTAAGGGAAGAAATTAGTATGTGAATGCGGAAAAACGTTTCAACGAAATTCTATTTATTTATTTCGATTTTGTACAACGAAATTAACGTTCGATGGTAGGATTTGGGTGTCGACACATCCGCGATCACTGCTAGTTCGAACACTTCCTTATATAGTACTTCAGCACTAACTTTTTTAGAAATATATGGACTGCAAATGTTTTAATAGTAATCAGCGGGTGCAGAAAAAGCTCTTCAGTAAGTAGACTTGTGATAACCACGGAGACACTCGGAAGGAAGGAAAATACATCGAGAAATATTAAACGGTTATATTTCGAGAAGGTTAGGGATGTTCTGGCACCGGGAACCTGCAAAGACGGGGCCCACAAATTAGGCAGCTGGGTCGTCACCAAAGTGTCGGGCCCCGCGAAAATGACGTCATTTTGACGGGCACCGCGGAAACCGCGCTCTGTGGAAAGGTTCCACGGGCCCGTTAGTGGCGTGCAAAAACTCTCTAATATTGGTGACGACTCAGCTGCCTATTTTGAGGGTCCCATCTTTGCAGGTTCCGTTGCCAAGAACAACCCTAACCTTCTCAAAAATATAACCGTTCAATATTTCTCGACGTATTTACCTTCCTTCAAAGTGTTTCCATGGTTATTGCTTGCAAGTCTACTTACTGAAGAGCCTTTTCTGCACCCGCTGACTAAAGTTTGCTTACTAATAAAACACTCGCAGTCCATGTGTTTCTGAAAACTATGCTGTAAGTACTATGCAGAAAGCCCCCTGGACCACCGGTTACCTCTATTTACATACTTCGGACGAGCTTATTGAAACACAGAATGTGTTTTAGCTCACGCGTTTCACGTAATTTCGCTACTTTCCTCCCACTAAATCAGAATCTTACATAATCACCGCGTTATAACAAAATATCGCATAGGTTACACCAGGTTAAGCTGGGTTCACATAGGTGCGTAAAGTCCGTAATGCGTAATGCGCAGAAAGAGAAGTGGGGGTATTCCGTAATGCAGAACAGAGCGCTCACATGGCTGAATGATTACTCGATTACGCAGAAGCGAGCAGTACGTTCTGCGCAGAATTGTTCCCAAACCAAAACGTTGATTCTGGTTGTATTGTCAATAAACGAGACCGTGTTGTGAACAAACGACGAGAGGATTTTCCGAATTTTGCCGAAGTTTATCGAAGTTCATTCGTAATGCGTATAATATCCAATTTTTCAAAACGATACACTCAGCTCCAAAAGTCGACATCTGCAAAGATCAGTCCCGCCCCCTCAATTGGCCAGCCAGAAGCATCCAATTACGCACTATGGATTACGGACATTACGCACCTACTGTGTTGAGATTGAAAGAAAGCGGCTGGCTTGGTCAGGTGTCCATGTGTATTACAGTCCCAAAAACGTCGTCCTTCGTCTACCTGTCACTCGCGCCAGGGAAAAATGAGACCGAGGGTGTTGCCTACCGACAGATGACGAAGTGGAAGGTGTGTTTATTACAGACCGTTCGTGGTCGGCCAGGGTTTCGGGATTGACTTCCAGGCAGTGGTGCCCAATTATACAGGGTGTCACCCTAACTCGAGGACCAAACTTCAAGGATCGATTCTACAACTAATTTGCAAACTTTTTTGTCTCCTGACATTTTTTTTTTAAACGCTTTAAAATTATACTTTTTTCACTTTTAAGATTTTGTTCGTGTTTTCGACCTTGAGCCATTAAGACGGCCATAACTCAATCAGTTTACTGAATAAACTCAAATATGAGTATACCGTTGGAAAGAACGTTAAATTTCCTATCAGTTCATCAGGACACAAAAGCTTTTTAAGCCTTTCGTATAAGGGAATAAATTGGTCAAAGTCAGAAATTTAAAACTTTCTCGAAAATCACCATTTTTCAGGCTGACTCATCTTATGTAATAAACAGCCGTATCGGCGGGCACTCAACAGAAAAAACTTGCCCAGAATCTCAGCTTTCCAACGGTCTATCAATTTTTCTTTTTAACATTCAAATTAGAAGAGTAAATGAAGTTTGAATGCCCGAAAACGTGTGTTTTACAAGCAAATCCAGTGTTTTAAGCGGTTTCTGGTCCCCCTCGACCTCAAGATGGCTTGACGATTTTGGTATCATTTCCTATGTAATTTTCTACGCTGAATCAAATAGTGATACTTCCGAATGGTTCCGACTGCTAGAAAGTGGATTTTTCGAAGAAAACCTTCGTTTTTCATACATAAAATACGCATTATTCTTAAATGTGGTAGTGAGCATGAAGTAACACCTTTTAACTCAATAAAAACACCGAATTTCTAGTTGATTGAAGTTTTTGTTGAGTTCAAAGGTGTTACATCATGCTCACTACCACATTTAAGAATAATGCGTATTTTATGTACGAAAAACGAAGGTTTTCTTCGAAAAATCCACTTTCTAGCAGTCGGAACCATTCGGAAGTATCACTATTTGATTCAGCGTAGAAAATTACATAGGAAATGATACCAAAATCGCCAAGCCATCTTGAGGTCGAGGGGGACCAGAAACCGCTTAAAACACTGGATTTGCTTGTAAAACGCACGTTTTCGGGCATTCAAACTTCATTTACTCTTCTAATTTGAATGTTAAAAAGAAAAATTGATAGACCGTTGGAAAGCTGAGATTCTGGGCAAGTTTTTTCCGTTGAGTGCCCGCCGATACGGCTGTTTATTACATAAGATGAGTCAGCCTGAAAAATGGTGATTTTCGGGAAAGTTTTAAATTTCTGACTTTGACCAATTTATTCAAAAATACGAAAGGCTTAAAAAGCTTCTGTGTCCTGATGAACTGATAGGAAATTTAACGTTCTTTCCAACGGTATACTCATATTTGAGTTTATCCAGTAAATTGAGGGAGTTATGGCCGTTTTAATGGCTAAAGGTCGAAAACACGAACAAAATCTTAAAAGTGAAAAAAGTATAATTTTAAAGCGTTTAAAAAAAAAATGTCAAGAGACAAAAAAGTTTGCAAATTAGTTGTAAAATCGATCCTTGAAGTTTGGTCCTCGAGTTAGGGTGACACCCTGTATACAGAATATCAGATATTCTAGTAGATTCTACTATTGAGATGGACCACACTTCAAGGGTCAGCTCTAAAACTAATTTTCAACAAAAATGCCTCTTACCAATTTACATAACTCCCTTATTTCTCATGCAAATTCAAACCTGATTACAACGTTGAAAAACAGCGGTAAATTTCCTATCCGTTTTTTATTAGCAACCAGCATTCAAATTTCCCAATGATTCCTCCTCAACTCCTTATTTCTACAAATGAACTTTTTTCGTGTTTTCGATCTTGTGGCACTAAGTCATAACTCCCTTATTTTTCATGCAAATTCAAATCTGATTACACCGTTGGAAAGAGCGTTGAATTTCTTATCCGTTTAGTGGAAACCCCAATTTTTAGAAGCCATTTGTAAAAGTTAAAATAAGTCAAAATTTATAATGGGGTGTGCGCGTGAGTCGGAAAAACTGTTTATTGTTATTTTTAATCATAACAAGACTTCATTCTAAAAAGTTTGGCACCAACCGCGACCTTCTAGCGTGAGAAGACTTTTTTCTACGAATTTTAAATTTTCGAATGTTTATGACGTCACGCGCCCCTCTCGCCTGGGCGGGACCCCTCAGCCCACTGTGACGTCATAAACATTCGAAGCTGAAAATTCGTAGAAAAAGGTCTTCTCACGCTAGAAGGTCGTAGTCGGTGCCAAAATTCTCAGAATGCGATCTTGTTTAGATTAAAAATTTAAAACAAAATGAGGCGCACCCCCATTATTTTCGAAAACCTTCATTTTATAATGATTATTTCAAGATAATGATTCCCTCGTATTAAATAGCGCTATCGAGGTGCACTCAACGGCAAAAACTACCCCAAGATCTGAGCTTGCCAACGGTATGTCAGTTTTAAAGGTTTTTAAAAATGAAAATCCTTATTTTTCTGTTTCAAAGCGTCATTTTGTGAAGTTTATCCAAATTTAACGAAAAACTGATTATTACCCTTGAAAAGAGGTGATCATCTGATCATCACATCTCAATACTACCCCATGGGGTTGTATTTTGCTTCCGAGTCTACCAAGGTAGCGGAAGCTTTGTTTTCACTTTTCAAGGACGAAAAAAAAAAGTTCTCCAAAATCAAAATTTTCACTCGCGTTTTGCGTTTTAGACCTTTCTGAACAATTTTGGTTCCGTGTCTGTCTGTCTGTCATGAATTCCTTGTAACGCGCATAACTATACGAAGTTATTGTCCGATTTCTATGAAATTTCCAGGGATTGTGCGGGTTGGTGTGTAGACGGTACCCTATGAAAATCATCATCCCCGGACTGATAGGAGCGACTGCGCATGCGCAAACGTGAATTCCTTGTAACGGCCATAACTTCCACATTTTCCTCCCGATTTCGATGAAATTTTCAGGGATTATGCGGATTAGGTTGTAGATGGTCCCCTATGAAAATCACTACCTTCGGACTGATAGTAGCCATTGCGCATGCGCAAACGTGAATTTCCTTGTAACGGCCATAACTTCTACATTTTCCATCCGATTTCAATGAAATTTTCAAGGATGTTACAGATTATCTTGTGTTGATGTTCTGATGTTTTGAGATTAACTACTATGCATCGGATCATCTATACAATCGGGTTATGGATACGAGGAAGCTATGTGCCACACCCACTTGGCAGACGTTTTCCGTTGAGCCCCTCGTGCGCTATTCTCATGGGCAAAGAATAAACCTAAAAACTGGTGGTTTTAAAAAAACTGTAAAATGTTTAAATTTGACTTCAAACATTATAGTTGGACTGTGATTTTCAAGGATTACCTTCGCATTACTCCAGCCCGCATAATCGCTGAAAATTTCACCAAAATCGGACAGTACCTTGGTATTACTTTTGCATTTTAGAAGGATTTGCAGACACACAGACCTGTTTGATAAGACAGAAACGGATCCAAAATTGTTCAAGAAGGTCTAAAACGTAAAATCCGAGTGCAAATATGATCTTGGAGGTATTCATATTATAATCCTTGAAAAGTATTATACTTGGTCGACTAAGAAGCGATAAATGCCTAAAGAATCCCGTTTTTTTCGCGTGAATCTCAATGTGCACCTCGATAGCGTTGTTTATTACGGGAGAATCATTGACTTGAAAAATCACAATTTTCTAAAATTTTGACTTGGACTAATTTTTTTGGTTTATTATTTTCATTAATGAACCTTTGAAATCGACCAAGAAAAAAAATTTTAACCACCCCCTCAAAATTTGTTAGTTTACGTTTCAAGGTAATTAGAATTCAAAAACGCTGCAAATTGTTACACAAAGGTTTATTATTTTTCTATGTAGATCACTCGTCTGCAAAGAACATGGCTTTGCCATTGTTACCACCAACCCACTTAAAGAAAAAGATTTTGGAGAACTTTTTTTTTTCGTCCTTGAAAAGTGAAAACAAAGCTTCCGCTACCTTGGTAGACTCGGAAGCAACATCGATCGTATTTCGGTCAGCTAACATTTGAACGGGGATTAGGCCTCTTTTGCGATTCACACTCGTGTTTCTGATTTATCGTAAGTCCAAATCTTACATCTCGTAGGGTGCGAATGGTTTGTCCTACAGGGCTCCGCGTGGTCTCAAAAAAATCTAAAAATTCTATACTATCTTCAATTGATGGAAAAACAATACCATTACATACAAATTTTTTGAATTTAAATGAATGGTATGGCTCCATTTGGGGTCTAGTTGTGCTCCGAAGATTTTGGTTGATGTAGGTCACTTCTAAGGGTTGAAACTTTGAAAACGCCCTAGATCAAAAAATTTGGATATAAAGGTATTGTTTTTCCATCAATTTAAGATAGTATGGAATTTTTAGAGACCACGCGGAGCCCTGTAGGACAAACCGTTCGCTCCCTACGAGAATTTGAGGGTTAAACTCAGAAAAAACTTGGGTTGGAAAATCAGAAACACGAGTGTGAATCGCAAAAGAGGCCTAATCTCCGTTCAATTTTAGCAGACCAAAATGCGATCGTTGCTCATTAATGAAAATCCCCGTTTCTTCGAAATAAATTTCATTGTGAAGTAGGTAGGTAGTGACGATGGCTCGTGTTGCAGACGAGTGATCTGTACAGAAAAATAATAAACCTTTGTGAAATTATTCACAGCGTTTTGACTTTTAATAACTTGGATAAAATGGTTAAAAAATGCAGCTTTGTCCATTAATTTTTAAACTGCAATTTGTATCTAGTTAATCTGATGACACCTTGGGAATGCTGTGGAATTTCTAAGATGTTTTCGGTGACACTAGTGACACCATGGTCCAATTAGGGTTAAGACGATCTTAGTGCGGCAACGTCGAACACATCTGCCAAGACTAAAGCAATACTAATCACGTTTAATCAATAACCCGAGATCAATCCCGTTCAATCAATCTACCCGAAGTATGCAAAAATTTATCTGACAACATGGTATTTTCAGTTTGAAAGGAAGACGTTCTTCCAACTTTACATAAAAATCTTGGAAAATTTTTCGCGTCGCAATGGTAGTAGTGGTTTTTATTATAAGATTTGTTTTTGATATTAAACCTGTTTAATTTATACATAAAGTTTGATACATACATAGTTTTTAATAATTACTCTGTTTTAGAACATATTTTATAATTGTTGTTTATAATTGTTTAATTTTATGATTAATTACAAATTGTCGAGTTCTATCGCTGAAGCATCGTCTTCAGATAAATCGCTATCTTCGCTCGACGAGTCTTCAAAATCTACTCCGACGGATATCACAATCCTGTCGATAGCCTCTTCTTGAATCCCATCCCTTGTCCAATATTCCTCTTCGAGGCGAATTGTGTGTTCAACAAAACCACGCCAATCGGAAGGAGTTACTGAGCTCATGGCTTCCATGGTGAGTTCTTGTAGACGTTTCATTGACATATCCCCGGTGGTGTTCCTTTCTCTTAAATGTCTTTTCATCTGAGCCCATGCTAGCTCGATCGGATTTAAATCGCACATATAAGGAGGAAGTCTGAGAACCTTGTGCCCTTCATTTTTCAACATCTCGTCTATTACAAATACCTTTTCTGCGGGAGCATGTGCGGTAACGAGGTTGAAAAGTTCAGCCTTTCTCATGGTTGTATCACATTTAATTCCACGATTCAAAAGCCAAGTTATCATTGCTTGTTTTGTAGCATATTTCGTGGGAGGCTTATCCACCTGGTTACCATGGTATGGAGCGTTAACCATCACAACGATGCTCGCAGGTTTCAAATTCGGGATTACTTTTTCGGTGATCCACTTCTCGAAATTGCTTCCATTCATCTGGCCGTGATAATCCCCTGATGTTGTTCCTGATCTGAAGATTAAGCCCGATCCTGAAACAAATCCTTCGACCGAACCGATGTTTACTACTATTAGGCGACTGGAGGAGCTCGGATTTGACAAGACACCGTGGACACCTTCTGCTTGCCAACACTTCTTGAAGGTTAAATTGGAGTCAACCCAAGTTTCATCCAAATAAAATATCGGTCTCCCTTCGTTTCTGTGGGCTTTTATAGCTCTTAAATATTTGTGTCTCCAGTTGATGATATCTGGTCTTTCAATCAGTAATTTTCTCTTTTGTACAGTTTTTTTCCACTTGAACCCCATTTCTTTCAACACTTTTCTTAACGAATCTGGACCGAAAGGAAAATCTATTTTGCTCCTGAGGACGGGCAGCAACTTTGATATGGTGGGCACAATTTTCTCTTGATCATAAAACCAGATGACAGTGTTCCTAATCACTTGCCGATCAAATGAATCGAGTGAATCCGTGAACAATGGAGACGAACGAGGACGACTCTTCCCAGGAGTTTCAAGAATACCGTCGGCACTTCCTTTCATCACTTTGCGAATGTTTGAGACTGTTCTATCTGAAACACCACAATATTGAGCTACGCGGTCATTCGCATTCTTGAGTGGGTTCGTGAGTTCCTTGACTGTCTTCTCGTGGTCACATTCTTCAATCACTTTCGCTATAATGTTCCTAGCTTCACTGTGGATGGTCTTCCCTTTTTTACGTAAAGAAGCCATCGAAAAAACAGAACAAAACTAATACAGAACACAGAATAAAAATAATAAAGGTTCCTTACACTTGAATGACTTATCAAAGGTGAGAAAAATAAAATCACGCTTTCAGTAGAGGTTGGTGCTTTTTTCAAATTTTAAAGTCGAATGAAGAGTAAACCAGAAGGGCAAATGATCTATCTTTTTAAGTGAAATATTTTTATCTCAGTCGAGATAAAAATCCATTCTACCGATTGGTCTAGTGGGGGGGGGGGGCTATCTACCTCATCAAGACTCGAGGTTTCAGATAAGGAGGCTTGGGGTTTTCCTGGGCCTAAACACACCTCATTATGACTCGACTTGCTCAATACCCGGATAACGAAGGTCACAGGTACAGAGGCCCTTTCCCAGTCTGACTCACCAGGCTACCAAAGATTTTGGAACAGGTAGTCGTCTATGTTGGGAGGTATACCCTGCGGGAAATCGGCCGGCCGCTTTCTTTCAATCGTAAAGCTGTATGTGAACCAAGCTTTACACGGTCCTTAGTTCCGTATCATAGAAAGAAAGAAAACCCTTTAGAAAGAAGGCCTTTTAGAAAGAAAAACAATACGAAATGCCGATTTGGTGCTCCATCTTATATAATCACCGCGTCATAACAATATATCGCATAGGTTACACGATCCTTAGTTCCGTATCATCAGTATCCATGTTGTCGTCCCAGATTTCGTTAGCTTTTTTTGGCTAGTTAGTCTATGGCTAAAACACATTCTGTGTTAAAATCGAAATAAATAGAATAATTTCGTTGAAACGTTTTTCCACATTCACACACACATTTTTCCCTCAAGTTCCATTGTAATTTCTTATTATGCCGTTGAAAGCTGAGATTTTGAGGATGTTTTTGCTGAAAAAACTATTTTTCTACGAGGTACTTCATGTTGTTACTTGTAGAATCGATGTCATAAAATGGCTCACAACAATCATAATTATTTAATAAACCTTTGTGAAATAATTTGCAGCGTTTTCAATGTGTAGTAAAAGAAAGTAAACAACCATTTCAGGTTATATTTTCGTCCGACTGCCATTCCTGGCGTGGCGGACGTCATCAGCTGTCTTCCAAGCGTTTTCAATGTGTAGAAGGCACATTCGAGAAAGATGAAGTTTACGGCTGATCTCCATGGCAGTTCATGAACAGAATGTTAAACTCGTTGTCGATGAGAGTATACAGCAAACAAAGCGTGACTCGATTCTTCATTACTACTAACGTCAAAGCTACACAGGCTCATCTTTCAACCAGGTAGCATCTTCGTTGCTCGCGCTATCTCCTCCTAATGGGGCCCGTCATTCAACTGGGTAGCATCTTCGTTGCTCGCACTATCTCCTCCTAATGGGGCCCGTCATTCAACTGGGTAGCATCTTCGTTGCTCGCGCTATCTCCTCCTAATGGGGCCCGTCATTCAACTGGGTAGCATCTTCGTTGCTCGCACTATCTCCTCCTAATGGGGCCCGTCATTCAACTGGGTAGCATCTTTGTTGCTCGCGCTATCTCCTCCTAATGGGGCCTGTCATTCAACTGGGTAGCATCTTCGTTGCTCGCGCTATCTCCTCCTAATGGGGCCCGTCATTCAACTGGGTAGCATCTTCGTTGCTCGCGCTATCTCCTCCTAATGGGGCCCGTCATTCAACTGGGTAGCATCTTCGTTGCTCGCGCTATCTCCTCCTAATGGGGCCCGTCATTCAACTGGGTAGCATCTTCGTTGCTCGCGCTATCTCCTCCTAATGGGGCCCGTCATTCAACTGGGTAGCATCTTCGTTGCTCGCGCTATCTCCTCCTAATGGGGCCCGTCATTCAACTGGGTAGCATCTTTGTTGCTCGCACTATCTCCTCCTAATGGGGCCCGTCATTCAACTGGGTAGCATCTTCGTTGCTCGCGCTATCTCCTCCTAATGGGGCCCGTCATTCTTTGGAAGCAAAAACACTCTATTTACTGGTATTAAATGAATGTCGTTAGTTCCGCTAGTTATAAGAATACAATTATTATCTACGTACCGTGTTGGAGAATCCGTCGTAACCAGCAAGTGGAGCGCTTTCGATGTCAGGACATCATCTTCAGGCCGTCGAGAGAGTACTACTCTTAATGGCCTGAAGATGATGTCCTTACATCAAAAGCGCTCGCCTCCTGTACTAGATTTGCTGGTTACGACGGATTCTCCAATACGGTACGTAGATAATAATTGTATCTCTATTTACTGACTAAAGTCAAAGTCAAAGTCAAAGTCAAAATATTTTTTATTGCAGAACCAAATTAGATGGCATTACAATAGTCGGAGTACTAAATTAAGAATGATATAAAACACAAATGTCATATAAATAATTACAAAAACAAATAAGTAGAATCAAAATTCTAACTTAAAAAAATCCAAAACAGTGTATAACTCTGCGTCGATCAATACATCCTTCACTCTCTTTCCAAATTGATCAGCCGGTAATGCCCGAATCCGATCAGGTAGTCTATTATACAGGCGAACTCCCTGCTGAAGAGGATTTGCACGAAGGGAGGTAGAGAGATGAGCCAGCGGAGGTCGTATGGCATAACGCGATCTGGTTGCATGGTCATGAAGATCGCATCCTCGTCGTAGGCCTTCCAGATTATTCTTCGTGAGAACCAACACGTGAAATACGTAGAGCCCAGCAATGGTAAGACTCTGCAGACGCCTAAAATATCCACGGCACGACTGCCTATAACTCAGGCCGAATATGATACGAATAGCAGCCTTCTGCAGACGAAACACAGCTCCACAATGGACGGAGTTTCCCCATAAGGGAACACCATAGCATGCTCTGCTCATAAAGTAAGCAAAATAAACGGTCCTCAGGATGTCGAACGAGACAGCTCTTGATAACCGTAACAAGACAAAGTTACACCTCGCCAACTGGGGAGCCAGGCCGTCAATATGAACCCGCCAGGACAACCGGTTATCCACCTGAATGCCCAGGAAGTTTACCGAACCCATCAAAGGAACTACAATATGGGGTACCTGGCAGAATCCTCTTTTAAAAATAAAAGGACCTCGAAAGAGGGAGAGCTGTCATTACCCATCGTCCTTCCGACAAATAGCCGCTATTTTTATCCAATCCATCCAGAGTCATAGAATATGACTGTAATATTATATTGCCTTCTATGATATTATTTTAAATCTTTAATATTAATTATTCAAATCCTCTTTAGCATAAATCTGTAATACATCATCTTGTAATGCTCTTCCCATATTCAACTTACCCATGAAATCTTTGGTGAAGATGAAATACAAAATGCCGTAAGCCTTGAATTCTATCTTGTTCTCAGAAGCGTCAACGACTTCCTCGTGAAGTATCCTTAGCTGAGATTGGCACTGGTTGAACTCGGCGTGGTCTTTCATTTCCAGGGCTATTCTGGCATGAGTTTCGTACACGTCAACACTCAGAGCATCTCTGATACCTTGAACCTGAAAAAAAAGAGAGAAAAAAACATTCAAAGCGGGAATGTTAACACTAGCTTCGTGAATTTATGATAAGCTCTGAAGCAGAGTTGGGCGCAATAGTAATCGTGTTTACGATTGTAATTGTAAAATGAGCATTAGCGATAACGATTACGGTTGTAATCGTAGAATGAGCGTTTGCGATTACGATTATCATCGTAATCTGACCTGTAATCGTAATTTCAATAGTAATCGTATCTAATTAAAGTGATTATTAAAACGAAACCCAACTTCCTTCTATGTAAGACATGGTTAGTCCTTAAGACAGGTGTAATGTCATACATCTATGTTCAGTAGTTCTCCAATAAAGTGATGTGTAGGAAAACCCAGAGTGGCATGAGTCATCACCAACACAGGCGAGGCGAGGAAGGGAAAGAACACGTCATCTGACATCACCTCTTTTCCACTCTCCCCTCACCATACTAACTTGAGTATATAAGCCGCACTCAAGGGTCTTCCTACATGCATTCGTACCTCGTCTATCCGACTTATCATTTCTTGTCTTATCTACAGCCCAGTTCCTCCGAGGAAACGGTTTGCCCCATAAAGGCGCCGAACCTCTAGCTCCCCTTAGGGACCTCTTCAGAACAGTAGGCCTCACTAGGTAAATGTTCCGCCTCCTGCCGGTGAGTCTGTTATCAGACGCCGAGGTTGTCGGATAGATCTTGATGGACTCGTCAATACGGTCAGCCGCGAGGCGCCGCAGATGGAGTGCCGAAGCCCTAGGCTTTAGGAATCAATCTCTCCATTGAGTAGGATTCAGGCTAGGAACAATTAAGCGCATTGAGAGGACCATCGCCCTCACTCGACTACACGCAGAACACAACAGGAAATGGAATTTTTTGAATGAATACTTTTATGATGAAAATTTGCCTAAATCAGACAAATCTGCCTAATTAAGACATCCCTCTTACGGTAAAAAGCATGTGTCGGCATTTTCTTTGTATGGGACCTTTCCACTGAGGAGCCTTGTGCTACAACCCCTCAAAATTTATTCAGCATCATAAATTTCAAGAGATAAGCAATTTAATTGCCTTGAATATTACGATTACAGGGCCGATTACGATAATCGTAATATCAAACGCTCATTCTACGATTACAATCGTAATCTGTCCTGGAGATTATAATTGCAAGCGAAGATGTTTGCACACAACATTGTTAAGCAAGAATTGTACTACTACTCCAAGACAAAAGAGAATACAGAGTGTTTCATAAGCAACGGACCACACTTTCTTTTTCCGTTGTGTGAAAATCAAAAAACGTGTCGAAGTAACCTCCCCTTATTTTTTTGCAAAGAATCCGGACATCATATTTTCGCGCGTCGCGCATGCGCGCAGTCTGCACTAACTTTGTTTTTTTCAAATAGAACCCCCCATTTTTTATTGCAGATTCGGATTCTACGTCAAATTTTATGAACATTTTACTTCGACCATTTTATTTTTGGGCGCACCCAGGAGCGTCCAGAAGCGCTCAAAGTTAGTGTTTGCGCGCATTTTCGATACGACGGAAAACCCTAAATGTGGCACATAATTCTGGGCAACTTTTTCATGCTGAATCACGTGGTGAGGTTGGTATTTGTTCCTTTTGAAAAAAAATTTGAGTCTTTCCTCATCAATGACGGTGAATTCGTTACTTGGTAGTACTCAAATCCATGCATTTACTGCATGTTGGATGTGGAATCATCCAGATCGATCATACGATTTATTTTTCTTTCGAAACACAGGCTTGCAAACGGCTACGGTTCACCGAGCACGTCTGCCTTCTTGAAAATACACCACGACAATCTCCGAAAATTGATTTGAGTTTAACCGGGGAGACATCTTGATGGCAACAACTTCAATGAACAACCACGAGAAAACAGATCAAGACTGACGATAGAGCCTCCTGAGAGTAAAATTATTTGAGAGATAGTAAGGGACGTGTCGTTTCATGCTCGCATGCACAACAAAGATGCAGTTGAGTTGATGAAGTCTTAGGTTCAAGGCTCTGGATAGGTGAGGAAATAAATCTCATAGGATCGATTTATTCCAAATCCCACAAGCAGTAAATGCATAAATGAGGAATTTCACCATGTCGGAACTTCCTATTTTTGACCCCAAAATCGGATTCAGCACCTCTAAAAACCCCCTAAGGCAAACTTTCAGCCCGAACTTCCTAATTTACGAATAAACAAAACAGTGTAGAAAATACGAATGTTTAAAAAAACCGGGAAAATGACGTCATGCTGGAACAGTTCATTTATGGCCGCTTGAAGCGCTGAGATCGAGAAATCCATAGTCCCCAGATGCAAAATTTCATGAAACAGTAAAGTTCGAAATCGAAAAACTGAAGAAAAAAATAGAAAAAGCAAGATGGGGAAAATTAGGTTTCCTCTGTTTTTGTTTGATAACTTTTCTCTTAGAAAACACGATTTCGTCGTCCCAATGGGCAACACTGGGAGGAGACGGCGATCCGAACAGCCCAATCAGCGAGCGTTCCCGCTGGACGTCTGTTTTCCCGGTTAGTTTTGAAATTAAAAATTTTGACTGTCTCCCAAAAATAACCGGAGACTTATTTTCCGAAATCAGCCCGATTTTCATCTATCCCACACCATTAACTATTCAGGAAAAATGCAAACAGAAATCGGTGAAATTCCTCATTGAGTACCAGGTACCGAATTCACCGTCAATAATAAGGAAAGAATCAAATTGATTAAAAATGTACAAATAAGAATCAAGTAACCCATCCAAATGCTCGGCAATGACCTTCCATCGGTCTGAATCCCCCATCCTCTACGACTACCATATAAAAAGCACTCATCTGGCCAGGGTATCTTCGGTTCGCGATCTAGGAGTTTTGATGGACCATCAACTCACTTTCTCGAACCACAGCCACCATATCGTGCAAGGCAATGAAACTGCTTGGATTCGTTAAGCGAAGTACTAGGGAATTCGACCAGGTGCCAGCTATAGTGACTCTTTACAAGGCACTGGTTTTACCAGTTCTTGAATATGCTTCCGTTATTTGGAGTCCATATTACAAGTGCCACATTTACCAATGGGGAATTTGCCTCACATTTTTTTTTTTTTTTCGAATGAGGGTTTATTTTTATGGAATAAAACCATAGTGAGCTGCTCGAAAACGCATCCAAAAAATTTAGAGAATTTAAGGAAGATGGAAATTTTAAATGTGGTGGCAATCTGTACATGGAGGCAGCCACGTTTGAAACGTAACGGATATTCTACCAATCTGACTTCAAAGGAGGTTCTGTGGCGCTTACCACAGAAGCGGAACATACACGAACTTTTAGCTTCCGAGTAGTGCGCACAAGAGTGCGCCGCGAACTGGCAGGAAGAACCCAGACACAAAAGTGACCAAAAGAAACAATATTACTCACATTTTTACAATACGAATCTACCTACTAGTTTATCAAGCATTATTAGTCTTCATCTTCTCTTATTTAGTTTCAAGATTTGAATCACATTATTCGAGTAGCCATTTCACTGGATCGTTTTGTGTGGCGGTGCTAGAACTCTGTCTGTTGTCGGAGTTGTTTTCGCGTCGTTTTTTTTCGTATGACGTCAACAATATTCCTCGATTTTCGCGGTGTTTTGTAACAGAGGCTTCACTTGTTTAGTCATTTTCTCCTACGTTAATTTTTTCCCCTTGGTTATTCCTAGTGTTAAACGTTATTCTAGGGCCCTATTATAGGATTTGACTTGAAATTCCAGAATCTAAAATTGAGGCAAATTCCCCATTGGAACGAATCCACCATAGGTTCCTCCGGTACATAGCTTTCAAGCTCCATTTACCCTTGGATTCAGTAGACTATGCGGAGTTGAATGGGATATGCCGGACTCTCGACCTAGTAGACCGCAGGCGCTTCAATCAATCAATCAATCAAATATTTTTTATTGAAAAGGCCAAGAATGGCAATACAATCGTCAACAAAAACAAAATAAGAGGCAAATACAAAAATTAAGAATGAATACATAACAAATGAATGACTGGTTGACTAGGATTTAAAAAATTATATGGTAAAAATCACTTATGCTGTAAAGTTCTGCGTCAATTAATAAAAGCTTAACTCTACGTTCGAATGAATCTACAGATAAGGAACGGAAACTAACAGGCAAATGATTAAAAAATCTAACACCATTCTGTAACGGGTCACTACGCACAGATGCAGAGAGGCGTACTTGAGTCGTTCGGTAGTCACTGCAAGAACGCGTATTGTGGGAATGGATGTCAATTCCACCTTGGAGAACGGAAGAGTTTCTGAATACCAGACACAAGCACTTGTACACGTATAGTGCTGGAATTGTAAGGCAATTTAGCTCTTTGAAACGGCCACGGCAACTCTCCACGTAATCAAGGCCCAGCATTATTCTGATTGCCGATTTCTGCAGCTTGAAAATCACGTCTTTCCCATCAGAACACCCCCAAAAACTAATGCCATATGAAGCCCTGCTCATGAAGAGTGCAAAGAAAACGTCGCGGATCACTGGAAGAGAAACGTAACCTTGAAGGCGTCGAAGTGCGAAGTTGGCGCAAGCCAACTTATCAGCAAGCTGGTTGATGTGCGACTTCCAGGAGAGCCTGTTGTCCATATGTAGTCCCAGAAAATTGATTGATGTCACAGAACGTCCGTTGAGGGAAAATATAAGATCCTGCGTTTTATCAACATTGAGATGAAGGGAGTTGGCATGACACCAGGACTTCACCAGCCGGTCCGCCCTTCCAATACTGTTGCAGAGATCAGGGCAAGAACTGCCAAAACCCAAAACCGTCACATCATCGGCAAATAAGAACACCTTTTCTGGGCAATGATCAAATGATAAGCAAGGTCGTTTATAAATAGCAAGAAAAGTGTCGGACCAAGTACTGACCCCTGCTTGACCCCACAGGGTACTGGGAATGAACCAGATGCTGAGCCGTTAAAAAATACCGTCTGACTCCACCCAGAAAAGAATTTTTCAAAGAAGGAGACTGCAACGTCATCGAAGCCGTACCCTGAAAGCTTTGATAAGAGCTTATCATGAAGAACCATATCGAATGCCTTACTGAGATCGTATAGACGAATGGAAGTACGCCTATACGATACGGCTTAGCCGACCAGCATCCAGGCATTTTTCCACAAGCTGCTGACGGGTTCGGTCGACTCACCATTTCTCCTGTCCAGGATAAATTTCTTGACCCCCCGACTGAGCTCAAGATTACACGCGCTTTTTTGGATTCCCTTCTCTCGCACGAATTACCTTTACAATAGCCCTCTGTTTCGTCTGCCAAGAGAAGCAAACTTTTTCATATCCAGTTGCCCGGACATTGACTTCTTTCACCAATCAAAGACTCTCATACGTCGAGAAGTGTTGCTCATTATTCTAAGTCAAAATAGAACGAGAAGTGTTATTTCATTGCCATAGTTATCAATTTTCTAACGTGGACAGTGTCGTATTAATTCTTTATTTTCACATTAAACATTGTTAGCATTAAGTATGTTTATATTGTATTGGGCTTGCCCGTTTCGATTAATAAATAAATAAATAAATAAAGTGACGCTAAAAAAACGAGAATAAACGATTTTTTTCTTTTGTTTCTTCCATTATTCTTACAAAAACCAAGGCAATGCGGAAAAGTATCATCACCACGTGATGGGTCATTTCAAAATTTGGGGTTATTTTGTCCTCGAACTTTTCCATAAATTATTGTTGAAGTTTTTATGTTTTTTCTCCCGTAAACGTCCTTTGTTTTGGCCACTGAGGCAGATCCTGAAGTGGGCGCACACTTTATCAAGTAGTTTCAAATTTATAGAATTTTGAATTTTTTTCCATAATTTCGACTTTGTAGGGAGAGAGAAAACCAAGTGTGAGTTGAACTCATGAAACCTTTTTATTCCTTCAAAATACGAGAATCTTAGTTTAGGAGTCTCTTTTACTTATCGCAATCACAGTCCGAAGCTATAATCTAGGAACATCAGAATTATCAGATTCTTCAAGTCTTTCAATCAGTCTAATCTTTCGTAAAATGTGGGTTAATGAAAAGTCAGAATTATATGACCCAGCGGTGTAAATAGTTCAGGTAACTCTTAAAAATGTAAACGGCTTTGAAAAAAAAAAACTTCTCTCCCTGCAATTCCATCTCTCTTCCTACAAACCAGCCTCTTCCCAGAAGTTGTAGGGAGAGAGGTTGTAGGGAGAGAGATTTGTGAGGTTATCACTCTCTACTGGCCTCATCATTATTGATTCTGAACGTTAGAAAAAATACATAACACTATTGCATTCATAATTGTAATTTGAGTTTAATTAAACTTAGTTGAACACTTACCCTGATGAGTGAGGTGGTTGTAGGGAGAGAGAAAGTATTTACCTACTCTCAAAGCTTAAACACTTCACAACATAACCCACACAACTGGGAGCTTGGAAATTCAACAAACTTCAGTAGCTTCGGAAGCCATCTTGCAGCAGTGTTCACTTTTGTTTTTCATGACACAAAATAATCGTTTTCCAGGAGTGGGCAGGCATTTCAAAAAATTGTAGGGAGAGAGAATAAAACCTTGTGACAGCATCAAAACATAGCAAAAACCCTTCCAATTCATGGAATTTTCGTTCGTTTCTAATTTATTCCTGAAGAGGAGAGTATCCTGGACCAATAACGTTTTTTACTTAAATTAAAATATGAATATAGAGTTCTCCAAAAATTTTCAAAGTTCCCAACCAACCCTCTGTGACAGGTGTAGGGAGAGAGAATTGGGATCATTAATGATTTTTAATTATCTGAGTTAATTGATCAGTGAAATTCATTCTATGTGATCTTTGTAGACACCAACCTGCTGTATCTCCCTGAAAAAATTCTGAATTTCCAAGACAAATAGAGTGTTCACAAAAGCTGCGTGACAAGAAATAACCCCAAATTTTGAAATGACCCTGATTCAGTATGAAAAAGTAGCCCAGAATTAGGTATGTGCCACACTTAGGGTTTTCCGTAGTATCGAAAATGCGCGCAAACACTAACTTTGAGCGCTTCTGGACGCTCCTGGGTGCGCCCAAAAAATAAAATGGTCGAAGTAAAATGTTCATAAAATTTGAAGTAAAATCCGAATATGCAATAAAAAAAGGGGGGTTCCATTTGAAAAAAAAGTTGGTGCACACTGCGCGCATGCGCGAAAATGTGATGTCCGAATTCTTTGCAACAAAAATAACGTATGTTAAGTGGGTTTGGCACATAGCTTCCTCGTATACATAATCCGATGCATAGTAGTTAATCTCAAAACATCAATCTCTAAGTACCTTGCTCTACCCTCGTAGGGGACCGTCCACACGTCAACCCGCACAATCTCTGAATATTGTTGGAAACGGTAGAAGTTATGACAGTAACAAGGAAATATACGTTTGCGCATGCGCAGTGGCTACTATTAGTCAGAGGGAAATGATTTTCATAGGGGACCATCTACACGCCAACTCGCACTATCCCTGAAAATTTCATCGAAATCCAGTGAGAAATGTCGAAGTTATGGCTGTGGCAAGGATTTATGTTTGAGCATGCGCAACAACTACTATCAGTCCGGGGGTAATGATTTTCTTAGGGGACCATCAACACGCCAACCCACACAATCCCTGAAAATGTCATCAAAATCGGATGAGAAACGTAGGAATTATGGCTGTGGCAAGGACTTCATGACAGACATGGAACCAAAATGGGGAATTTGCCTAAATTTTAGATTCTGGAATTTCAAGTCAAATCCTATAATAGGGCCCTAGAATAACGTTTAACACTAGGAATAACCAAGGGGAAAAAATTACCGTAGGAGAAAATGACTAAACAAGTGAAGCCTCTGTTACAAAACACCGCGAAAATCGAGGAATATTGTTGACGTCATACGAAAAAAAACGACGCGAAAACAACGACAACAGACAGAGTTCTAGCACCGCCACACAAAACGATCCA
Source organism: Apolygus lucorum (assembly GCA_009739505.2). NCBI lineage: Eukaryota > Metazoa > Arthropoda > Insecta > Hemiptera > Miridae > Apolygus > Apolygus lucorum. The sequence goes on along the minus strand of CM019168.2, from coordinate 1,581,197 downwards.
GTGAAATGGCTACTCGAATAATGTGATTCAAATCTTGAAACTAAATAAGAGAAGATGAAGACTAATAATGCTTGATAAACTAGTAGGTAGATTCGTATTGTAAAAATGTGAGTAATATTGTTTCTTTTGGTCACTTTTGTGTCTGGGTTCTTCCTGCCAGTTCGCAGCGCACTCTTGGGCGCACTACTTGTAAGCTAAAAGTTCGTGTATTTTCCGCTTCTGTGGTAAGCGCCACAGAACCTCCTTTGAAGTCAGATTGGTAGAATATCCGTTACGTTTCAAACATGGCTGCCTCTTACACATTGCCACCACATTTAAAATTTCCATCTTACTTAAATTCTCTAAATTTTTTGGATGCGTTTTCGAGCGGCTCACTATGGTTTTATTCCATAAAAATAAACCCTCATTCGAAAAAAAAAAAATGTGAGGCATACTCCCCATTGTTCAGAAAGGTCTGAAACGTAAAACGCGAGTGGAAATTTCAACTTTAGAGAACTTTTTTATCAACCTTGAAAAGTGAAAACAAAGCTTCCACTACCTTGGTAGACTCGGAAGTAGAAAGGGCGGTCCGTTACTAATGAAACACCCTGTACACGAACTAAATTACTCTTGAATTCAAGCTTACCGTAAGGTCTTGCCTAATTGATTTCAACTGTTCAAAGGTGTAGTGGTAGTCACGATCCTTGACCCATTTGGCTTTCACCATCTCTAATGATTTGATGAGAACACTCTTCGGTCGAACCTGGTGAACGAAAATGAATATTCATGTCAGAAAAGAAAGGCTGCAATAGTAAAAACGCTGCAAATTATTTCACAAAGTTTAATTATTTTCCTGTTTATATGACTCGTAAAAGATCCTTGCTCGATTCCAATTCATTATTGAAAATAATAAACCAAAATTGCTAATTCCGAAACAAGATGATACCTACTTGTTTAAAACAACAACGATGATGGAAATTTATTCCCAATGCAGTTCGATGTTAGAAATGGCACGATTCAGTAATTCATACACAGTAATACGATAATTTTGAACATTAAAGCTAATTGGACCATGGTATCAGGAGTGTCACCAAAAACATCTCAGGAACTTCACAGCTGTCCCAAGGTGTCCCGGGAGTAACCAAAACTAAATTGCAATTTTAAATTTAACGGACAGCTGAATTTTTATGAGCTATTGGAAGTCTGTAAATTGAGTTGAGACAATCGAACAAAATAAACATATTGTCAAGTAATGCATGCATTCCAGGGGACGCCCCATTGGATAAGTATAAGGCCAATTTAAACCAGTTAACAAGAGATAAAACTGTTTCACTCGATGTAATTTATTTGTTACTTTAGGAAAGAAATAGTGACCCCCCGCATCACCCTTATCCACCATAACATTTCTAGCGGCATGGGAGCCTCGAATCTGAAGAGCATTTTAAAATCCATGATCTACGATACCCAACATGCGAATTCAAGTTCACCCCCCCCCCCACCACCACCACCACCAATGGTGCCAGTCTGGCACCAAAGCGGAAATTCGTCGTAACATTGAACTTTCATCTATTGATTTTCCTAAATTCTTCCTCAATTTCAAAGCTTGGGAACAATTAGTAAGCAGTAAAAGAACCGAAAATCGGATATTTTTTGGAAATAACCCCCCCCATCCCACTCGCCCCCTATCCTTGCGAATTTTGATACTCTGGTGAACTCATGTACAACTCAGAAGTTATTTGAGTCAAACAAAAAAAGTAAATCGAAAATTGAGGCCTGGGCAGAGTTTACAAGATTATGCCCGTAAACGCACGTTTTTAAAGCTTTAAGCTTTAACACCCCTTACCCTCCCCCCCCCCCCCTTAAAAGGCAAATATCGAAATTCCGACGCCGTAGTGCACAACTAAGCAGATAGTTTCCCGCATCAAACAGAAAAAGAAACACGAAAATCGGTTGAGAACTAAGGGCTAGGCCGGGTGTACACAAGATTTTGTCACACACCACTTAGACGGACATACACCTATGGTTTTTTTCTCGCGGATTTGGATTCAGAATGGTCTAAAACAGATCAGTGTGTAGTTATTTTTTTCTATTGAGTGTTGTCCAACTTTAACCCAAATCAATCGCATAAGGACGCCCAAGTCTTACTTTGGGACGTCCTAAAAACGAATAAAAATCACTCGCGATGAGATTGTGGAAAACCATTTTAATAAAAACGGAGTTGAGACGAACGTTGTCTATTTCCACGAAAGTAATGAGTTACAAGTTAAATCGATTACGACGGTTAGGTCATCATCAGTAACAAACAATAACACAACATGACAAACATTTCCAAAGAAATCGACGAAAAAAAATTCGAATTTTTTGTCATAGCATCATTTTTTGACTTCTAAGAACTTACAACAAATGGTTTTAAAAAATCAGCACTGTCCATTAATTTTTACATAGCAATTTAAATCTAGTTAATCTTGTGACATCTTGGAACACCTCTGGAATTCTTAAGATTTTTTCGGTGACTCTAGTGAAACCTGGTCCGATTAAGGTTAAACCAGGTTCACTATTCCCTCTGAAGTCGCCCAACGTTTTCTTCAATGTAAGATTGAAATGTTCAACAAAGAAATGAGATGATCACGCGGCTGCAAAGCTTATTGAAATAAAGGAATTTTCAAGAGATTTGCCAATTTCCAGATTTTTTTTTTTTTTAAAGAGTAGAACTACTCAACTTTCAAACATTTTAAGAAATTTTACTACTTCAAATTCGTTTGTTTGTGCTGCTGGAATGGTATTTAGATGGTACTTTCTAAGAATTGAATTACACCATACAAAAAGAACATTTAACGCTGTGTCCAAAAATGTAGTAAAAAGTTAAAACCAAATGAAGTACAGTGGAGAAATGTGAGTTAATGTTTTTTCTTTTTTTTTTTGCATCTTCGAGCGGACCACCCTGTATAGCGTGAGGCTAATAAAAGGGGGAAAAACTAGGAACTGACGTGAACTGATCGACTGTTCATGAATATTACTGACGTCGAATTATGTTTCAGCAACCAGCTCGATTGTTTTGTGATAATTTACAATGAGGAATTTCACCATGTCGGAATTTCCTATTTTTGGACCCAAAATCGGATTCAGCACCTCGAAAAACCCCTTAAGGCAAACTTTCAGCCCGAACTTCCTAATTTACGAATAAACAAAACAGTGTAGAAAATACGAATGTTTTAAAAAAACAGCGTTCGCCCATACTAAACTCGGAAGGAGGTGGGACTTTGACGTTTTCGGGAGAAAACGCTTACATACGAGTCTGCAACGCATTGGGACATTTTCATGTCTTTACCTATTGCTTTTTACCTCACTATAGGATTTTATAACCCACCCTCCGTTGTTGTCAGAATGTGAAACGAATCATTAAAATAATAACTATCTATAGCTATTTGTTGTATTTTTCAAACCTCACAATGCGTTGCTGTTGTAAACAAAATATGAGAACAGTTATGCCCATAGCTCCGCTATTCGTATAGTCAAAATGTTATGGAGAACATGAACATGTTCGTTAAATCGAGAGCTTTCCAACGAGTGGTGAACGATTTTTGTGGGTTAAAAAGTGTAGAAAAGGAACAAACCTAACAACGGGGTCGTTGTAAGCGGAAATCATTATAAAGGCACTGTAAGACAATTTCGTTACGCAATTTCGTGACAGTTTTTTGTGCTATGTGCCAGGGCAAAGACATGAAAATGTCAAAACCGGGAAAGTGACGTCATCCTGGAATAGTTCATTTATGGCCGCTTGAAGCGCTGAGATCGAGAAATCCATAGTCCCCAGATGCAAAATTTCACGAAACAGTAAAGTTCAAAATCGAAAAACTGAAGAAAAAAATAGAAAAAGCAAGATGGAGAGAAATGAGGTTTCCCCTGTTTTTGTTTGATAACTTTCCTCTAAGATAACACGATCTCGTCGTTCCATCCGGCAACACTGGGAGGAGACGGCGATCCAAACAGCCCAATCAGCGAGCGTTCCCGCTTCACGTCTGTTTTCCCGGTTTGTTTTGAAATCAAAAATTTTGATTGTCTCTCAAAAATAACAGGAGACTTATTTTCCGAAATCAGCCCGATTTTCATCTATCCCACACCATTAGCTATTCAGGAAAAATGCAAACAGAATTCGGTGAAATTCCTCATTGCAGTAAACATACCAACTCAGCTCCTGCGATGTTTTTTATGGCCACTGCAACCTTTTTTTGTGACGCATTTCATTCTGGGGGAAATTTCAAACCTCCAATGTCGGGAGGTCTAAAATTTAAAAGAATCACGTCAAAATTTCAACAACGAGACCCATTTGCGTTAATGAAGGTGGTATGCCTGAATAAATGAAAAAGTGCTTCAACATCCCGCAATAACGATTAATAATTGTATTACTAACCTGCGAGGCTTCTGGAGCTGAAGTAAGTCTAAGATACCCTTTTTCAAGATCCTCACAAGTGCCAATGATGTGAAGGTCAGACACTTCGTAGTCACCGCAGTTGGCAGACCCGTTTCCGCCATTGTTGGAAGGTCCGTTGTCAATCACGAACAGCGGGTTATGTTTCTTCCGAGGAGGTCCAGCAGAGTCTTTGTTCATACTTCCTAATCGATTACCTAAAAAACAGAGAATACCGACAGGAATGTAATATTCAACTGGTCTTGGAATGTTGTGGTTTAACAGCAAACAACTTCTAAATTACTTGAAACTCCCAATGAGGAATCGAGTAGGGATGAGCATCGTTCGGAAACTATCGATAGTCACATCGAATAAACTATCGAAGTCAAACATCGATTGTTGAAAACCATCGGTACTCAACTATCGATGGTTTTCGATAGTATCGATACTTCTTAGATCAAGGGTAATAATCAAAATTTTGTCTAGGATAGATCAAGTATCTATTGTGATCGTTGCAATTTGCATGATACAAATTCCAGTGAAGCCACTGGTCAGTTCAGATCAACCTAAATCAACCAAACGTAAGAAATGAAATGATGAATTTTTCATCAACTTGAAAACATGTAATACGATAAAAAACACTTTTGTCGTATTCTCACAACCTGAATTATTTGAATGTTTGAAGATTTGTCCCAACACAGCTCAGTGGATGGTTAAATAAAACTGATTGCCTTCCCACCTTCTTAAAGAAGAGAGAAATACAACCAAACACCTGAATATTGGAATTTGATACTGATACGATAATGAGGAATTTCACCAATTTCTGTTTGCATTTTTCCTGAATAGTTAATGGTGCGGGATAGATGAAAATCGGGCTGATTTCGGAAAATAAGTCTCCTGTTATTTTTGGGAGACAATCAAAATTTTTAATTTCAAAACTAACCGGGAAAACAGACGTGGAGCGGGAACGCTCGCTGATTGGGCTGTTCGGATCGTCGTCTCCTCCCAGTGTTGCCCATTGAGACGACGAAATCGTGTTTTCTAAGAGAAAAGTTATCAAACAAAAACAGAGGAAACCTAATTTTTCCCATCTCGCTTTTTCTATTTTTTTCTTCAGTTTTTCGATTTCGAACTTTACTGTTTCGTGAAATTTTGCATCTGGGGACTATGGATTTCTCGATCTCAGCGCTTCAAGCGGCCATAAATGAACTATTCCAGGATGACGTCATTTTCCCGGTTTTTTAAACATTCGTATTTTCTACACTGTTTTGTTTATTCGTAAATTAGAAAGTTCGGGCTGAAAGTTTGCCTTAGAGGGTTTTTAGAGGTGCTGAATCCGATTTTGGGGTCAAAAATAGGAAATTCCGACATGGTGAAATTCCTCATTTGATCACGATTACGGGAAGATTCGAAACTATCGAATGCAATCAGATCGACATAATTGTGGTGAAACATCAGTTCTAAACCATCGATGGTGAAAACATCGACTATCGGATGCGAAACATCGATAGTTCGATGGTATCGACCATCGATGCTAATCTCTAGAATCCGGCAGGTCGATTCTGTAACTCGCTATTTGGTTGACGTTATGGCGTCGGATTCGGTATCCCTCCCGTGCAACGACAGGTCGATAACGACATTGGAATTCTCTAATCGGGCATAGCGAAGTTTGGTCGTAGCATTTCAGAATAACGACGTTGCTATGTGATCCAACAATATTTCGGTCTAGAGCGAGCGAAAGGTAGCAACGCGTGATTTTTAGCCAATGGGAAGACGTATTGATAATAGTTTCCAATTGTTATCACGGGTAGATGAAGTTCACTGCAGTTTGCAAAATGTCGGATTCATATTTTTTGCCGTGGCGAATATACAAAGGAATGACGCGTAAAAACGGAATTTTTCTCGTGATTCGTGCTTTCGTACGAGGGTTGTCTCAAAAGTAAGGTTCCCTATTTTCTAACTTGGAGGGAAATCGTCCTACAATCGGGAAATTTTGAGGGAATATTTGTCGGGGTGTAGTGGCAACCCGTAATTTTTTTCCAGCCGTTTGGATCTACCCTATGGCAGTAACACGCTAGTAACCATGGAGATGCCTCTCAACCCCGTGTCCAAACTGGAGTTACCTTCTGTCATTCGTTTTCTCACAGCCAAAAATGAATCTGCGATAAACATTCATCGAGAATTAGTGTCTGTGTATGGAGAGGACTGTATGAGTGTGCAACATGTGAGGAAATGGAGGAGATTGTTCCTGGAAGGGCGAACAAGCGTGGAAGATGAAGAGCGGAGTGGGCGGCCTTCAACATCTCGTGGAAACGACGCCACTGTTGACGCCATCACGCAAATTCTCGAAGACGATCGGCGAGTAACGATTGATGAAATCATTGCTTTGATGCCTCCACATATTGAGGTAAGCCGAGCATCAGTTGGGAGGATAATTGATGACCAGGGTTACCACAAAATTTGTGCAAGATGGGTGCCACGACTTTTGACTGAACAACACCGAGAGCAAAGGATTGCTTCAGCAAAAAATTTTTTGGAATTTTTTGAGCAAGAAGGTGAGTCTGTTTTTGACCGTATAGTGACTGGAGATGAAACATGGGTGCACCATTCGACACCAGAAACCAAACGCCAAAGCATGACATGGAAAAAAACAACTGAAAGTCCAGTCAAAAAAGCGAAAATGGTGCACTCAGCTGGAAAAATCATGGCAAGTGTTTTCTGGGATGCTAAAGGGATCCTGCTGATTGAGTATATGCCTAAGGGCACCACAATAACTTCCGACACTTACTGTGAGACTCTGAAAAAATTGAAATCCGCAATAAAGCGAAAACGACCAGGACTTTTGACGAAACAAGTTTTTTTGTTCCACGATAATGCTCGCCCCCACTCGGCTCGAAAGACTCAAGATCTTCTCAATTCATTCAGATGGGAAGTTTTTGGCCACCCACCATATTCACCTGATCTGGCACCAAGTGACTTTCACTTATTTCCACATCTGAAAGCTCATTTGGGGGGGAAAAGCTTCCGAACCGACGACGAGCTCAAGACTGCCGTCTGTGCTTGGACCTCTAGTTTGGATACGCAGTTTTTCAAGGAGGGCATACATAAATTGCTCCCCCGGTTCCAAAAGTGGATCGATCGAGCTGGGAATTATGTTGAAAAGTGATATGATGTTACTAAACACAAAGCAATAAAAAATTTTGAAAAAATTTTTTTTCTGAATTTTTTATAGCATAGGGAACCTTACTTTTGAGACGACCCTCGTATCATGGAATAATGATAAATGGAAAGAATTACTTTTCATAAATCGAATTCATCAGTCACGTTGGTATGAATTTCGTCCGTCCACGATGCTTCGAATAATCAACTGCCTGTCCATCTTACTACAAGGTAATGAATCGTCTTGTTATTTATCGTTCATACATACTCACACATCCATACTTATTGGTACTTTCAACTACTTAGGGCCGGTTTATCAGTCACATTTTACCCCCCAGTTAAGCAGATTTATCCGACGGTCATCGGGTAACCCAATCGTACGCGTTTATCAGTCCCCAGATAGCCGTTATCCGTAGTTTAAAGTTAACTGGTCGTCCGAGGACCGGATAAAAAGTTACTGGAGGGTAACTCGATTTATGCAAGGCTTTTTAATCTCAAAGAGTCACCTCGTGTTTTTGTTCCCCAGAACGTTCGTTTTTGCAAATTGCGTTGTTGATTGTTAGTGAATTATGCTACAATCGAAAATGGATGTGTGAGGCTCTTTTTCAGACAGCAGCGACGAAGATCTGTGTTTATGGTCGAATAGGGTGTGCGCCTGGGTAGGAAAAACTGTTCGTTGTTATTTTTATTCTAAGCTAGACCTCATTCTAAGAATTTTGGTACCAACCGCGACCTTCTAGCGTGTGTAAATCTTTTCCAATGAATTTTTAAAGTTTCGACCGTTTCTGACGTCACAGTGGGCTGGGGGGTCCCGCCCAGGCGAGAGGGGCGCGTGACGTCATAAACGGTCGAAACTTTGAAAAATCATAGAAACAGATCTAGTCACGCTAGAAGGTCGCGGTTGGTGCCAAAATTCTCAGGATGTAGTCTACTTTCGATCAAAAATCTAAAAAAAATCAAGGCGCACCCCCCATTCCTGCAGTGGGTAAGAAGGCAGAAGGATGAAAGGCGGCAACATAGATCGCGAATTGACCATTTGGAGAAGTGGGACGATTGCGATTTTTTGATGAGATTTTGATTGGATAAAAGAATAAAAAACCATGTTGGTGTCTATCGGCGACTTTTGTGGCGTCAGTAAAAGCTCTGCCTGTAAAATTGTCAAGCAGGTGTCCCTGGGAACCGCCAGGCTATCCGCCCAATTTATCAGAATACCAGCAACCGAGGAAGTATTATTTCAATCTCGGATGGAATTTTATTTAAAAAACAAAAAAAGCCAGGTTTCCTGGAGCTGTGGACTGCACGCATGTGAAAATTCAGTCGCCAGGATGGTAACACGCCGAAAATTTTCGAAATCGAAAAGGTCTTTATCTTTTTACTTCTCTATTAACGTACAAACTATTTCGTCTGCAAATTTGAAAATTCTGGACATAGTGGCTCGGTGGACGGGGATCTTGTCATGAACAGACAATTTTCAACAAAAAACAATAGGTTTTGCCGTGCCAAGAAGGAAATGGGTACCGAGATCGAGAAAAGAAAACACAAAAAACAAAGCACATTGCGTCATCTTCTTCTAATTTCTTCTTTTTCTGATGCAAAACACACTGCGAAAACGATTTTTTTATGTGGAGGAAGCTAGATTTTATTGCATGGAAGAAGTATTTCTTCCATGCATAATCGATTATTCGGCCTAACAGACAGTTAACAGTTACAAGCCAGTTAATAGTTACCCGAGTGTAAATTTCGCACTGATAAACGGCACCTTTATAGTATCCATAAGTTATCCCATCGTTGAAGTTAACAGTGGTATACGTAAACCTCCGTTAACTTTGGTGACTGATAAACCGACCCTCAAGGGTAAAAAAACCTAACATCACTTCAAAATTTATGAATCGCTGTTTTACTCATGTAAAGTTTCATGTATGTTATGAGACTGAATGAACATAATATTGTATTCAATAAAACGTAAGATTCATGACGTAATTTATTTATCTACCTTCACATTCATAGGTATTTCTTTGAGTCAATTTTATGTAACACTTTTCATCTACCACGTCATATTCTCTCCTACCGTCGATGTCGATTACGGTTATAAACAATCGTAAATTCGTGGTAATTATTTTCTCTGGTAATAGCAGGTAAGTTGGTATAAAAAAGAGCATTATCAGCACTATTATTTTAGCAAAAAAATATCAATTTTAGGGGTTTTCTCCATTTTAGGAGGTTTTTATGCTGACACACGTTTAATAAAATAGTTAAAAATTAAAAAAAAAAAAATGCTGTTGATAGTTAGTCAAAAACTCAATTCCATTGAAAATACTCTCTTTACTATGATCAATAGAGTACATGAATTTCTATACGAATTAACAGCTTGAAATAATATAAATACTACGATTTTTGTTTAATACAATTGTAGAAAAAAATCAAGTAACGCAAATTAAAACGGCGAATAAACTGCTCATTATGACGGTCGGATAATAGAGAGTTTTCGCCACGTCTTTTGTGACGACCGTCCGCGTGTAATATCCATGCAACCGTCCGAAAATGGTGACTGCGCATGCGTGACGACTCGGACGGCGAGCTCGGTCGTCTTGGACGCCGCCAAATGCCGGCTTTTGGCGGCGTCGGGAAAGACGGTTTTCTTGACGACTGTGCCCTTGATAACCTCACACTTTTATAACCAGTTTCAATTTAGACCGGATGTAGCAGGATTTTGTGTTGTGCCCGACGTTCGACTCCCGTGTTTTGGTTCTCGATTTTAGCTTTGATTCGTAGAACAGTTTTCATTTTCCCGGGAATTATCAAGGTTTTCATATCTCGAAACAAACTACTCGCCACCAGAATTCTGTTCTCTTCGCATCAAGATCAAGTGAATCCATCATATACTATTGTTGACTCTGTGCGAATTTTAAATTGTTTGAATGTCAATGAAATTTCTGAATAAATGCACCCTTGTTTTTCATTTAATGTTGTATATTATTTATTCATCTACCAACACACCTACCTAACTACAGATCTACAATAAACAGGCGACGAGAGTCAGTTCACGTAAGTAGGTACCATTTAAGATTTCCGCTTGCTGTGATCATATTACTTGTAAGTTGCACGACAAATTGGAAAAAATGCTCTTACTACAGTTATCAAGTTTATTACCTTTGAAAAAATACCTTCCTTTCACATAATAGTAGGTATTTGGTTAATTATGGATGTCTGCATTTAGGTGTTACGTCTATAAGTTCGTACAACAATCCTAGTTTGATAGATCTTTACTTTCGTTTTTGTAATAGCCCGCTCGTCCTGGTAGGTAGAAACGAAGTACCTACCTACTCTAAATTATCTATAGACATGTTACGGACGTGTTTTTAGACAAACAAGAAACAAGTAGAAAGGTAGCTACTGCAAAATCGGTAGTAAAGTACTATAGACCCAAAAAAATGCTGTAAGAGGTCTGGAAAAGCTAGTATTGTTCACTACTTTCTAAAGATAAAAACAATCAAAATCATTAGTAGGTAGGTTTTTACGTCGCAATGTAGGGTCCGAAAGGGATGTAGATAGGTACCTACCTACCTATCCAAGTAGTAATAAATTTATTGCTTTTTCAATACGGCAAATATTCTAATTTTTGATCTGAAAAACTCATTTCGAGACCCCCCGGAGTCTGAATCAGCTGTTCGCTATCGGCCATTTTCGAGTGACTTCACAGGTCGGTAGCAATTTAGCGTCACTTCCAGAGTCCGCACCTAATTTTGTGACGACTCGAAATCCACCAAAAAAAGTTAGCATCTGCGTCTGCTGGCCCCATCTGTCTCGAGTCGTCACGATTTCAAGTCGTCGCGCCTGACGTGGCGAAAACTCTCTATTATTTTTTAAACATTCACCCGAAATTATGTACGAATGTATAAATTTTATTCTCAAAATGATTTGATTAGGTAACAAAACTAATAACCCACAATACACAAATGCACACAGCAACTCGGAAACTGAAATATGACTTCGAATAGGTTAGGAATTAAAGAGCGTTTTAAGCTACTTTTTCATAAAGACGGTTGTCGTAATCCATACCGGGGGGTTTCGAGCCGTCGAGATGGTAACGACACTTTTCGGCCGAAATAGCGACGACTGAGCGACAGTTGTCGCTATTTCGCGTCTGCAGAATCGCGATCGTCGCTATTAATCGTTATTGTTATCATAACGACACAACGTTGTCGCTATTATCCCATAACGAGTTGGAGAATCGACCTACAGCTCAGGTAAGACGAACATTCATCAGATCTGACATTGACCAAACGACTTACCAATGGCACTGGATAGAGTAGGCTGTTTTGTAGCGCCAGGAGCACTAAATCGAGCTGCACGCTTATCAAGGACTTCTTTCTTCACATTCAAATCTTCAGAGCCACCAATAATTCCAAACTCCGAATAGAAGTGGGAGCTGTAAGGAAAATGTATTATTGGTAAGTAAATTGTACTAATTCGTCGCTGCCACAGCAACACTGGCTAAGTGACATTTTGGCGATTTTCAGGTTTTGACGGTTTCTTAAGTAATTTTTCGTGCTGGATCGATTGGTGAAGTCGGTTTTTTGCTATTGGCAACACTGACCCCGCTATCACGAAAATGGCAACACTGACTAAGTGATTTTAGTTCGGAAACAGTGGCTATCTACATGTTTTTACCTTACAATCTCCTACCTCGTGTGACCACGCCATTGGTTTTCATGATGATTAAATGGTATAATTTCTACTTTTTCACTCATTTCGGGAAGAATGAAGTTCGATTATCAATATTTGAGCATTGATTTCATTGAATTCGGTTGAAACATTTGGTTTTGAGGTGATAAAAGTTTTTAGAGCAGATAGCTTATGTTGTTGTGCACTCTTGATGTAGTTAGCCTCTGTTATTTAAAACCAGTTTTTTCGCTCTCCTGAAAAGTTGGCAAAAATCAGATAGCCAGTGTTGCTGTGGCAGCGACGAATTATAACATTTACAGATTCATTTCAACCTTTTACAAATTCAATTCAACCTTTTACAAATTCAATTCAACTCTCACCAATTTAAATCATCCCAATCCCTCGACTGATAGACTGAGAAAAAAAAAAAAACTTTTAGCTTAGCTAATGTAACGGAAAGCCATGTAGCTGCGACAGGTAAAACGAGAAACATGTCCATCACGTAGTTAGCTACACTTTCTCGTATAACGTCAGATAATCCATGATTCTCTTGGTTACTAAGTATTTCTCTTGCTATTGGCTTCACCTTGGAGAATGCGGATTCCACTTGATTAAGCATTGGGCAGTAAGGAGGTAAAAACTTGATAATCATCGTTGACATATCTATAAAATCACTTACTGAGTGAATTCAAGGATTGTCCAGTATTAATAGTGCATCATCTGATGAACCGTGCAGTGAAACTTCTTCAAATTCCCTCAGAAAATCACAATTTTCTTTTTTCTTATCTCCCCTTAACCCTAATCAACCCAAAGTATATTTGAATACACCTTGTCTTTAACGATTTTTAAAAAGCAGAGGGAACTGTTTTTTCTTACTCCAATGGTACCAATCGACTCGTTAGGATCCCCAGCAAAGGTTGGCAACATTGATTACTTGTTGGTCAGTGATCTCCTGCGCGTTTTGTTACGTTTTCTCATTACAGTCCCGCCGGAGTCCAGCCATGGCGAACCGCAGCTCAACAGTTAGTTTGATTCCATTTTATACCATGATAACGTAACAATAATTGTTACGTTATCATAATTTGATCAGTCGGTTTCTAAGCTATCGTTTGATATTAAAATATGTGGGGTTATGAGCAGTTATCATGCTGATATCTCGATTTTAGTGGAGGTGTACTGAGATACACTTTGGGCTCTTATGGTAATCTAACACACATTACCATAAGAGCTTTCTTGAGTGCCTTGTTCTTCGAGACATATTATGATTTCTTACTTCTCGTAAGTCGTTCCAAATAAGTAATTAATTCCATATTTTTGGTATTGCAGAACAATTTCAAGAGCAGAGGGGCATACAATGTATGATAAAATGTCATTTTATCTCTCGTCCCTAGACCCAATATGCCGTCGGATGAGGAGGAAGCTGTGGATGAAATTTTTTCATTATTTATCAAAGTTACCTACATAATGTATTGTTACGTAACCTTTTTCCTCAGTAAAATAAGGTATTTTGTTGAGACTGTATTTCCTAGTCAATTTGTGACTGCATTCCAAACAAAAGTAGGGTAAGTACCCAGTAAATACGATTTTTCTAAATCAATGTAACTCTTGTGCCTTACAAAACTAGAATCTATCTATATACATAAAACACCAACCGTATGTACGTACATATGCACGTCGCTGATCGCGAGGAGTTGGAGGGGTCGTGGGAGTGGGGAGAGTCGGAGGAATCAGAGACGGGAGGAGTTGGAGGCGGGAGGAGCTGAGGTCGGGAGGAGTCGGAGGGAGTGGGTGGCGAGAGGAGTTGGAGGGGTCGTGGGGAGAGTCGGAGGAATCAGAGATGGGAAGAGTTGGGGGCCGGAGGAGTCGGAGGGAGCGGGTGGCGGGGAGAGTCGGAGGAATCAGAGATGGGAGGAGTTGGAGGCGGGAGGAGTTCGGGGCGAGAGGAGTTGGTGGCGGGAGGAGTAGGAGGAGTTGGGGGCGGGAGGAGTTGGAGGAAATGGGTGGCGGGGAGAGTCGGAGGAATCGTGTTTGCCTGCTTTTAGTAGGCTTTTCAGCTAGTTTATTATAAACAATGACTTGTCTAAAGTTGAAATGTAACAAATGTAATTGATATCATGATTTATACCTCACTTAGTAATAATTATGATGAAGTTCTAATAAAAAGTTTGTAACCTAAGTCGTTCACCTTCTATTACCATGAGAGCCCAAAGTGTATTCAAATACACCGTTTACAAATTTGCACTTTTTGAACACCTAAAATTTTTTAAATATCTTTCATTGTCATTTTCTTTTATTTTGAAGCATTTTTAGCTAAAATAGAGGAAAAAGTTATAGTTTTGCAGAAAATTTGGATCCTTGGGTTCATTAGGGTTAAAGACAAAAGGTCTATCTGACGGAGGGGGCACACCATAAAAAATAAAAATAAACGCTACGCTAAGTTATCTATTCCTACCTACTTACCCACCTACGTGTAGCCTACTACTTATAATCCTAATCAATCAGCAACTTCCAATACACATCCAGCCCCTCTGGTTGAGAGATGAAATAAATCTGGAAAAGGCTGAAATAAGTCTGTAATGGTCAACATGGACAGCAGTAATGGAATCTTAAGGGGGTCTCAGTCGTTCGCAGTTTCTCCGCGTTGCAAGTTTGTCTAATCTCTTAAAGACCGGCGCTCGGTAGCCCCTTCCCACCCCCCGCACCCACCTCCACCCCTGGCATCCCCGATACCCGTACATAATATATCGACAGCCCCGCTGCAAAACCCTGTATGTTCAATACCAAAAAGTTTCCAGGAGACGTAAAAAACTGTGACATTCTTAACATATGAACCTGGCTTACAGGTTATTACATTTCACCACAAAAAAGAAATGAGAAGCCATAGGCCGATTTTGGCGACACTATAATGTGCGCAAGAGCACAATCTATCGGAAAGGCTCAAATCCTTATTTTTGGAAAAATTGGAACTTACAGGGTTTTGCAGTGGGGCTGCGATATACAGTTTTTCCCATTTTTCTAAGGAAATAATCATCCAACTTTCATGTTTCTTGTGGCATTTTTCTAATTGTTATTACCTCTACACCAAGCGCTTGTTTAAGGGAGTCCCAGTCGGCCGCCATTTGTTCCTCTTTCCGGGTCAGTATTTCCCTAAATTGCAGGCGCTCAAACTTAAATTCATTAGTGCATCAGCCTAGGGAATTGAAAAACTAAAAGATTGCCGACGGAATCATTAAAATCGAACAATGATTTCCAAAGAAAAGCGGGAAAACCCGTTGATTCACTGACTGAGACCCCTACTACCTAAGACCCTTAATACATAGTGATTTTGAGAAACACTACGGAAAAAACTTCCTCAGGATCTCAGCTTTCCAACGGTACAATAAAAAATGTGTCTACAATCGAATGGGGGGTGCGCCTTGATATTTTTTAGATTTTTAATCGAAAGTAGACTACATCCTGAGAATTTTGGCACCAACCGCGACCTTCTAGCGTGAGTAGATCTGTTTCTATGATTTTTCAAAGTTTCGACCGTTTATGACGTCACGCGCCCCTCTCGCCTGGGCGGGACCCCCCACCCCTAGCCCACTGTGACGTCATAAACGGTCCAAACTTTAAAATTTCATAGGAAAAGATTTACACACGCTAGAAGGTTGTTGGTGCCAAAATTCTCAGAATGAGGTCTACCTTAGATAAAAAATAACAATAAACAGTTTTTCCTGTATGCCGACGACATAACTGCACTGATAAGGGCTCACTCTCTGGAGGAATATGACACATGTTCCTTGCATGTCAAGTCTGCAGTTGCTCATTGGTGCTCTTCTAACTTTTAGTCCTCAACGAAGACAAAACTCAATCGCTGAGATTTGATGCTCGTGGAAATGATTCCAGTTCTGTCACGCTCCTTGGCTTGAGGGTTGACGAGCGCATCTCGTGGAAGGCTCACACGAGTGCACTCGCAAAGAGCCTTGCAAAGATGGTTTATCTGCTGAGGCGGCTTTCATTTGCAGTCTCAAGGCCAGTTTTACGTAAAGCATATTTTGGAATGTTTGAATCGCGCCTTCGGTATGGAGTGCTGTTATGGGGGAGCAGCACTAGTAACGCACTACCCATATTCAGACTCCAAAAGGCAGCAGTGAGGATTCTGGCAGGAGCAGCTCCCGATGCCCACTGCCGACCCCTGTTCAAGGATCAAAAAATCCTGACCCTTCCAGCACTGTATGTCCTGGCATCGCTGCTGCGAGTGAAGAGGGAAGCACCCGACATTCCCAAGCTTGGCGACTCTCACCAGTATCAGAATAGGAACAGGGACCTTTTCAGCCTTCCTCG
Source organism: Apolygus lucorum (assembly GCA_009739505.2). Classification (NCBI taxonomy): domain Eukaryota; kingdom Metazoa; phylum Arthropoda; class Insecta; order Hemiptera; family Miridae; genus Apolygus; species Apolygus lucorum. The sequence goes on along the minus strand of CM019168.2, from coordinate 1,564,660 downwards.
ACACTGTCTGGCCCTGACCCAGAAAAGGGATCCTGATTTCTTCGGAGTCAGGACTTTTAGTCAACTCCCTGAAAGGATCCGCCTCCTCTCTCCTGGCTCCTTTGAATCATGTGTCAAGTATGCCCTAATCTCCCTGTCGCCGTATGCAGTGGAGGAGTGCTCGCCGGAACTGTGGATGCGGGAGACGTAATTTGTGCTGTGCGTTGTTGGCTGTGAATTTTTGTTTTTGTTAACCAGTGTTCCTAATTTTTAGTAGTTGTGCTGTTCGTCGTTGTCTTGTCGTTATTCATTTCAAATTATTTATTCTCTTAATCGTCTTTCCTGTCCCGTTTTTCTATTTTTATTTATCTTTTGTATTGTTGAAGTCTGACTGACGATTGTTATTAACGACATTGTTCCTATATTTATTTGACCTGTTATTTATTTAATGACAAATTTTGATATTTATTTAATATATAGACGCGCTCCTGACGACTTGTCATATACAACTTTTGTATGGCGGCAAAAATAAAGACATTCATCCTACCCAGGCGCCCACCCTATTTAGGTAGAAATTCGTGTTGGAACGCGGAAAAACGTCCAATTTTTAAACGTAATAAGCGTTCCAACAACAGGCCCCATGGCAAAAGGTGGCGGGAGAGGGGGGGGGGGGCTCAAGCCGGTTAGCCGCCCATAGTCCGATTGTACCGTTGGAAACCTGATATTCTTACAATTTTTTCCCTAGGCTAGAGTGTCTCTACAAAACACTTTAAGGGGACCCGCAAGTCGATTCCCTCAGCAGATCAGGTATTCGCTATGAGCACACTCTTTTGGCATTTTCTCTTGAACGACTGGAGCAATTTATTTAAAATTTTGTGTACCTACTCCTCATTTACACATGAAAAACATGTGTGAATGACAATTTTGTACCATCACTGTGTCAAAAGTTGTTGGTGCCTGAAGTTGGAGTTCAAAAACCACATTTTTTGCAATATCTGTACAATTTTCATCAAAACCACTGGATCAATTTAGTTCAAATTTTTAGGCAATACTCATCTCATCTGAATAAACGGAACTGATAGACAATTTTTGGAGTAATGGTTCGACTGAATTTTTTACAGCAATTTTCACAAAACAGCATATTTGCGAGAATTCCCCCCCCCCCCCCTGGCAATTCCTTTAACTTTTTTTTTGAAATTTTTCAATAAGTTCAATTCATTATTAAGTAATAAGTGCACAGAAAAAAAATTTGGCGATATCGGTAAAGCGGTTCGGGAGAAAAGTGTACCGAAAGGTCAAAAAGTGTGATTTTACAGGAGAGCATAATTTTGAAAGAGAGCGGGAACAACACGATTCCGGGCATCGCAATCGATTTAAATATCGATCGAGTATCGATGTTTACTGGTTACTATTGATGTTTTTACTTCGATTTTCGAGTTAATTGTATCGAATAACGTATAATAACCTTCATGAAGGTAAAACCTTTATGTGTTTGTTTTTATTGTATGCCGTTCGGCTCATTTTTACTTTATTGCTAGTGAAGTGCTTATTTTTCCGGTGAACTCGGACAATGCCGCGAATAAAAATATTCAACAAAGGTCGGAAAGGGTTTTTGGGGAAAAGGCCTCAGGATTTACGTCAAGATGTTGAAGCTGAAAGGCCCAGTGATTTCGCAACTCTGTCGACGTCTTCTCAAGTGGAAAACGAACCTGGACTTTATCAGTGAGATATCTATGTCAATAAATATAAAGTGATAATAATATAATAACATTTGTTTGGTGGACTGGTTTGGTTTTGTTAGTGAACTATTATTTTATCCTCTAGACTCTAGAGGATAAAAGAATAGTTCACTAACTAGTCTAGAGTCTAGAGCGTTGTCATGCGAAGGTGGGGTACCTATAGCGCTTGACGCGCGACTAGTCAGGTTCAAATAGATTTTTAGTACACTTCTACTGCTCGGATTTAAAAGATTTTTGTTGCAAAATGACCGTGGATAGATGTAGTTTTGAAAGAGAGAGAGAGAGAGAAAAAAAAATGGCCCTCTGACTCCGAAATCGACTTGCGGGTCCCCTTAATAAGAGTTTTTTAAACGGACCAAAAATGAAATTCTAGAAAATTAACTCATACTTACAGCTTTTATTCCACGTACCGGATCTTCTCGAAATAGTTAGGTTGGGCATCAGGGAGATTGGAAATTTAACGCTCTCCCCAACAGTGCCTTTATTTTTACATTTACGCGGTAAATAAATGCAGTTTTGGTACTTTTATTAATACAAGGCCAATAACACGAAAAGAAACTTAAATTGATAAAACTTGGGGTTACAATTCTGTTGGAAATTAGTTGCAGAATCGATAACTTGAAGGTTGGACACCTAAGAGGTGTTCACCCTGTATATTATACGTCCCTCGAATATATTATTTTATTTGGTTTTTTCTTCCTGAGGCGGCTTTACGGGGAGTTTTTCTTAATGTACAACAAATTAAAATATAGTTATTGCAGGACTCACTTGGAATAGTTATTGTTTCTACGACTGTTAGTGTGATTTCCTCTGCTTTTCTTGTTGGGAGCCCTCGCTGTTTTCTTCGAAGACCTGGGACTCCGACTGCGGCTTCTCCTGCTAGACGAGCTGCTCCTGCTGCTTCTAGAAGAGCTGCTATCACTTCTGTATGTAGACCTTCCAGATCCCCTGGTAGGCAAGGAGGCCCTTTTGCGATTGGGTACAGTTGGCGACCCTGTTCTTGGACCCAGCCTGCTCGTTATGCTTTGTCTGCTGAGCTTTTCTTTCAAGTTCATCACAGCTTTGCTGTCACTGTCCAATCTAAGATAACAATAAAACGACAATGGAGAACCAAATCACAATCGAATGCATAAAAGCCCAACCGTGTATGTCGCACGAACGTGTGAGACATGCGTCTCGCTGCTGAAAGACTAGCAGCTGGTGCTGCAGTCTAGCGGCATTTGTGAAAAGTACGCTGTACCTCGTTTTTACCGCTCATTCCAACATTATTATTCATTTAAAAATTTGACGGTTCTACTTTCCTGCCTTATTACATTTATTGCAAGGGGAAGAAAACTGTTATTGAATTTATGAGTGACGAATCAAGCAGAATGGATTATCATCGTGAAGATTACCCTCTGCGTAGGTAACTTTTTTACGAACGTATTGCTAGGAAAATTTCGTCCAGAACGGTTGCAATTTTTTGATTCGCAGCTTCTTGATTTACAACTCGTCTGTAAAAGAACACACAAATAAACCCCAGAAACAGCCGGATAGGGATAAAAATAGGAATTTTTCATTCTCGTGAAAATTCTAAGTAGGTACAGGAATATAGTTTGACTATTAAAAAAGTTGTGATTAACATCAGAGAGAAAGGAAATTTAGTGCTATTTTCAAAGGTATCCTCAAATTTCAACTTACTTATTTTTTTTTTTTTTTTAGAGAGAGAAAAAACTTACTTAATGAATTATGGTATTCGCTATAGTCGTTTCATAAAGCACGAATGTGAAAAAGTCGGATTTTAAGTTGCGTGAAAAATTATTATGTTATTGTTGCTAATTTGTTGTAACTACATTACTTATCCAATATTTTCTATTTTCAATTAATGAAATCAATACCTTTACAATATATGTCAGATTGAAGTTGTCACAGAACTTAATTTTGGTACTGGTAGCAAAATAATAAAACACTGATAAAATTTCTTGGATTTTCAAAGGTCTATCGAAATTTACATACCCTGTACTTAGGTAGGTACTTATAATAGAATCGTGGAGGTTTGAAATTTGTGCGAATCGAATAATTACGGCTGTCTAGTGCGAAATTTTCCGAACAATACGTTCGTAAAAAGTTCCGCAGGCGGTAATCTCCACTACAATAATCCATTCTGCTTGATTCGTCGCTCCAAAACACACAAATTCAATTACATGTTTCTTCTCCTCACAATTTAATGAGGCAGGAAAGTAGAACCTTAAAATTTTGGAATGAGCGGTAAAAACGAGGTACAGCGTACCTACTTTTCACAAATGCCGCTAGGCCGCAGCAGCGGCTGCTCGTCTTTCGGCGGCGAGACGCAAGTCGGGTTCGATTCCAGACCGTCACATCAACTTTATTGTAATTTGATAAAATTAGGTGTTTATATGTAATTTTGTTGTTGACATTTTCGGTACGGTACTTCGGTTGTCTTTTCACAAGTCTACTATTTGTTTTTGCCTGCTTTTAGCAGGCTTTTCAGCATGTTAAAAATAAATAGGAAGTGGTTTCAATCAAGTATCTCAATTAGACTGATAAATAGCTGCTTACAGAGGAAGAGGTTCGCTAGCCCAGTCCTTGGTCCACAGCGTCCCATCATTAGTTGCTCGCATGAGTTTTCCTTTCAATATAACCCCCACTCTGTCTTGATCAATTTGAGTAACGCATTTTGCATAGCACCTTCCAACGTAGTCTCTGAAATTTTTTTGAAAAATATCCGTAAGTTATTATAATAGTTCAGCAGCCGACAAGTATCACTTATAACTAACCATTAAAGGCGAAACTTGACTTGTAAAATGGAAATTCGATCGCATGAAATCGGGTAATGTTTGAAATGGCGAACGATTTGGGCCACATAATGAACCAAAATTGAAAAAAATGATCAAGTTGCCCTCAGCTCTCATAATCCCAGGATCACAGGGCCAAGTCCTGCCAGGCAGTCGGAGCACTCTCTCGGGGTGAGAAGGGAACAAGTAGAGGAATGGTGGGAAAAGGAAGAGGAGATTTCCAACTACCTCGACAGGTTTCCCTCCATTTATATTTCACATCACTGGGCAACATTGAAAATATCGTTAGTGCAATGCTAGGAAAGTGACAGGAGACTGAGTCCCAGAAATGACACTGCAGACACCATTCAGATTACGAGTTGATAACATCAATGATCAACACAAGATGCAGCAGGTATCGCAAATATATAAAGATGATCGACCCATCCAACAATGGGGTAGTTGCATGGGTCGGAATTTCGTGTTTTTGACTTCAGATTCGAATTTAGCGCACTTAAAAACGTACAAGTACCAGTTTTCAGTTAGAAATTCCATTTAGTTTAGCCGTATTTCAATAAAGAAGTACCGTGCTTTTTAGTGTTGGCGGGCCACTCCTCTTACGTCATCCCTAAACGAGAATCTCACGATAGAGTGCGTTGAGATCACTGCCATCGAGGACAATTCGAGTCAGAAACATTGAAATATACTTGCAAAATGATGGTGATGGTTAAAAAAACTTTGAAATATATTTTCCAAGCTTTACATGTTTGAATTAATCGTTTAAATTGAAAGTTTTGAAGCATATTTTGGTTATTTTTCTTGTTTTTAAAACCTCGCGTTACTTTTACGGTCATGTTATCACGTTATCAGTGGACAGATTTCTGGTGGTGCGGTCTGAGTTGAGTGCGGTCTGAGTTCGTACCATAGTTTATACCGGTATTTACCTACCATAATTTATTAGTTGATTGGTTTGGAAAAGATAATGTTCTCTGTAAAGTTTCAAGAAGCTTTTAATAAACGCTTGCATACGAGTCTGCAACACATGTCTTCATTTTTTCCCGCTACCTACCCGATAATCTGCTTTCGAATGTTGTTGACAGTTCTTTTAACTCAGGGGTAGGTATAACTCAGTTTCTTCCGTAAGTACAGCGGTTTTGGCAGCATATAATTTATGCAAATATTTAGGGCTTTCCAACGAATGGTGAACGATTTTTCTACGAACACGAATGACGAAGATAAAGTTAGGTAGGAACGACTTGGTTGTAAGTAGAAATCATCAGAAAACCAACCGTAACTTTTTTCGTTTATGTGCCAAAGTATTGAAATAAAATGTCTATATGCCAAAAAGGAGAGCCATCGATTAGAGTTTCGAGGTGGCTTTCCTGGAAAATATTCCGTATTCGTATATTGGCATGTTGCACGATTTTTACGTCAATAAAAAGTTCGTCAGCGCCGAAATAAGAGGAGCCAAGAATGAAGGTAAGTTGACACTTTTGTAGAAAGTAAAAGATCAGTTGTTTTCTTGAGTGTAGTACTTCTTCATCAAAATGGTTGCAGTAGCTCATTTATTGGAAGTTTCATCGTAGTGTCATTATCCTGTACAACGTAGTACCAATGAGTGTTTGTAAATTGTTAAATAAAAGGATGTTGGTTATGTCCAACTTGGAAGAATCTAGCAAATTTGCGAGGTTGTGGCTCGAGTAACACCAGAACACCGCGTTTCGTCACAACCATATAAGGTTTCAGTTACAGTAGAGGGAATGCCAGAAGGAAACGAAATCTTAGATGCAACATGTTTCGATTGCGCTGCTAGCAAAATTCAGTATGATAGCACCTCAAACGAATGTAAACAAACAGAGGGTTGCTGTCAAAGGACCCCCCGGGCAAAGGATCCCTCCGGCACAGTACCCCCAGGTCGATAACCTTGCGTCAGGGTAACAGTGGTGTAGGGGTCTCTTGGCCCCCTTCACACCCGTGACGTAGCCCCCACCCCGCAGCGTCCAAGCCGTGTGTAGGTTTTCCCGCCTGAATCCGAGAATCCCGTTCTTTGAAAAAATCTCTAAATTTTTAGGAAGCGTTTCTGGGAGTTTTATTTGCAGATTCGTACTTCAATAGAGATTCTCTACACAGAAAAAATACAAAAAAATATCATGCAACTACCCCATTATCCGTCAAATTGATAGGGAATGAGGTCTACAGGAATAAAACTCCTCCTTTGCCGAGCTTTCGGTAAATTTATCACGAATTTATCCTTCGAGCCTTGAGGGAAGTGATAAGTTTACCGAAAGCTCGGCATAAGAGGAGTTTTATTCATTTTAAAGAGAAACAGTAAACTAATGGTTTCAGATAACTCTATAAATATCAGTTTCAGGACTTATAGTGCACGTGCTTCATTGGAACTGACAAATTGGTAACTCGTCAGAGTTCAATTTTCACTTCTCCGTCCAACCAGGTTGGTTCCCACACTATTTGGACTATCTAGAAATACTACGTGATAACCAGAAGACAATAATTGGACCCAGTTATGCAAATACCTGGTGAGTGACAAAAATCGAAAATCGAGTTTTTGGTATCGTTGGATTCAGCTTGTCAAGATCTACGATTCTGGAGTGGTTTCATTCAGTTACGTTTATTAAAAGTAATTAAATTATTACGTCAGGTAAGCGACAAGCCTTGTATCCGCGGTTTTTTATTTTGCAAAAACCTGGTAAGCGCCAAATGTTGAATTTTATTTCGCAAATACCTAGTAAGCGCCACTAGGTTTCATTGCAAATACCAGGTAAGCACCAATTGGTCAACAAGCTGGTAAGATTAATCTAAGAATTTTATTGTCACGGTCACGTTCATCCATCCGAGATTCCAACAAAAAATTGTGTGGTTTTTTTTAACATTAAAATGAATACTCGTGGTAAGAAGTTAGTTCAAATGTGCCTTAGTGTCAACCTAGCTGACGATACAACGGTAAGTTGGAATTTTTTTACCACCCGTGTACTTTGTTTCTTTACTATTAAATTTATTTATTGCTTCCGAGTCTACCTAAGGTAGCGGATGCAGTTTTCAATTTTCAAGGTTAAAAAAAGATGTCTTCCAAAATAAAAATGTCCACTCGCATTTTACGTTTTAGACCTTCCTGAACAATTTTGGTTCCGTGTCTGTCTGTCTGTGTGTATGGCTGTCTGTCATAGCCCGTAACGGGCAAAACTAAACGAAGTTACTGTTCGATTTTGATGACATTTTCAGGGATTGTGCCGGTTGGGGTGTAGATGATTCCCTACGAAAATTATCTCCCCCGGATTGATAGTATCCTCTGCGCATGCGCAAACGTAAAACCCATGTAATAGTTCATTACTTCTATATTTTCCATCCGAATTCTATACTATTTCAATACAATGGGTTTGACGTGGAAGAATTGGACTTCTCTCCCGAATCAAGAGTTAACCTTCATACAATTTTAAACCTTTAGTTTTAGTACACATTTCATGTGATTTCTCAATAAAGTTTTCTCGTTTTTAAAGATTTCGTCTTGTCTGACTTATTATCTGCCTATCGAATTCGGAGCTCTAATCCGTGGATTGTGGCGAGCGACCGGTTTTACGTACCTATAAGTATTACATATATCACGAGGAACACGATTTAGCTATGCCCTGACTATCACAAAACGTATAAATCGAGGGAGAGGGAACTATATCAATGGCGTAGAACCTGTTAGTTATAACCAAATTTATTTTATTATCATCTACTATCTTTTTATAAACATTTTCAAGTAAGTACAAGTACTTACATGAATTCAGTGGCCATCATGCTTTTTTTTTTCGTGCACCCTCAGTAGAAGGTTAGGAGTGACATTTTCCTGGTAAAGTCTCTGTTCTTTTTGATGTGACAACAAACAGGAAATCGACAAACTGGCACTTACCCTGTTATCAATGTTCTATTTTCTGTTCAATTAATTTCGCAATTACCAGTTAAGCGATACATTGGCGCTTACCAGGTTTTCAAAATTTAGATTTGGTCTCTGGGTGATTTTTTGCAAAAACCAGGTAAGCGACAAATTGGCGCTTACCAGGTTATTGCAATTTAGGTTTCTGCTCTTGGTGATTTTTTCAAAAACCAGGTAAGCATAAAAATGATACTTGCAGACATTTTTCTTACATTTTGACCAAATAGCTGGAAAGAACACACCAAAAAACCCCCAGAGACGAAGTTTGACCTCTTAATTCCCATGCCAACTACCAAAACAACGTGTATACTCGTAAAAACTTTGGACGCGTTTTTCTCAAAATCGACTTTTGTCGCTTACCAGGTATTTGCATAACGAGGTCCAATTGTGGCTATTGGCGTAAAAGCAATTACCTCAAATCTTTCATTTTTAGAGTAAAAGCAGAATGAGTCGGAATAATACCCAAACGGCGAGTTTTCCAAGAAAATGCACAATGAAAACACTCGCCTGAGAGGAGCTGGCCATTCGTCCAGAGCTTTGACCCCTTGGTTTTGGACTTGAGCAGCTGATGGTAGGACTGGCATGGGACTTTGGAACGGTGGCTGGCCTGCAGGTGCCATCGGTGGGAGGTTGATGTTGCTCGCTCCAGCGTTATTCTCGTTGGGCTCAGTCACCTTGGTGGGTGGTGGAGGAGGAGGTGGTGGCGAACCTGGCGGCAAAGGTGGCGGTGGAGCGTCTGGGAGGGGTGGAGTGTCGTTCTGGTTATGATTCTGAAATAATTTAACGTTATATGTATAGCATTTCCACGTCGGATTAGAGGTTTTATACATAAATTTTGAGGTTTAACTCATCAATTCATAGGTTTTTCATTTAAAGTTGGAGCTTTTCCATTTCAAATTTGACGTTTTACACATCAAACTGGAGGATGATAGAAATACATATTTCAATTTTTGGAAAGCAGTAACAACAAATTAACGCGTAAACAGGCAATTTTAAAACCAAGCATTTGGAAGGAACGGATACATGAAATGGAATGTCTCCGTCATGTTGCACGGAGTAGGTATTTCCAGAAGCACCAAGGTTTTCTGCCTTCAAAGCGGACGGCGGCGCCATCGAGTAGGTATTTCCAGATGCATCCCGGGTTTTCCACCTCTAAGGGCCGTTTTCACCAACATTTTGATCGGAGTTCGAGGGCCGATTCAACTACTGAACCGAGAAAATGGATTTCACCAGAGGCGATCAACGCCTTCCTCGGTTCATCCGGCGTTTGGCGCTGATCGCTCAATTTTGGCTGGTTAATCGGTTTGATCTTCGTTTAAAGCGATGGACGTGGACGCCATTGTTATTTTTCCTATTCCGTCGAGCTGTAGTTTTTACGTCCGTGTTTTGCTGGAGTTTTTATCATGTCACGAGCTTTTGTGCGCACCTTCTTGTAGGTATCATACGGGAGTGAGAAAGGCTAACGAAATTGTGAACCATTTCATTATTCGTGGTCCCAAACAAACCCATCGCAGGACGTCGTTATGTCAGCCTACAAGTTTCGTTACCATCAGATAGGTATCTCAGTTTCCCAGTTGCTGAGTGCATTTTACGTACCTATTGTGAGTAGTTGGTTTACTGATGTTAATCAATATGAAAATAAAATTGTTTCATACCTACCTATATCATTTCTGGCGAATACATATTTTTTCACAAGATCCTCCTTCATATTTCTCTTTAGGTGTTTACTAAAGACTGCTTACCTACGTCGTTTATATTCTTGTATTGTTGTTTGATTGAATGATTATTATTATTTGATTACGCATTATCTCAAATAATTGTGCTGAAAATTCTTTTCTTATTATTTACCTACGAATTTATTTTTGTTTGCACCATAATCAGCATAGGTAGGAGAAATAAGAACCGAGTTGTTGCAACACAATATTAACTTGGAGAAATATGTAGGCAGATGAACAAATCAATTCATACGTATCACGTTTTATTGAATACAATGATTATCATTTTAATTAATTCATTCTTATAAAATGCGTACAAAAAATTTTACACAAGTAGGTACCGATCGTAGTAGTATTTCATGAATGCTGAAGTGATAATGGGTTTTCTTGACATGAAGAATGAAATTCACCTTATTTGTTCAGAAAAGACGTCATTGTTTTAAAGATGGGTGATAGCAGAGCAGTTAATCAGAATAGGACCTAAATCTACAATTATTATTTTTAAATAAAAATAAGTGTGTTGAGCAAAAGTCACGAGAAGAATGTATTTTCCTATTCAACAATAAATTGTAAAATAGGAATCACCTGTTGTTTAGGTAATTGATGGGTGGGAAACAACTTGAATTTCGGTACCTGGTAAGTAGTTAAATTAATTGAAAACTTGGCTTCTTTATTTTTGGTTTATTATTTTCAATAATGAACCTTTGGAATCGACCAAGAAAATTTTTTTTTTAACACCCCCTCAAAATTTGATGGTTTACGTTTCAAGATACGTAGAATCCAAAAATCGAATAAAAATTTGGCCGTCCGTCCGCCGTCCGCCGTACGCGGCACTTTTGCCACTTAGCATTGACCGATTTTGATGAAATTTGGTATGTAGGCTCCATTTGGGGTCTAGTTGTGCCCCGAAGCTTTTGGTTGATGTAGGTCACTTCTAAGGGTTCCAAAATCAATTTTGAAATTTTGAAAACGCCCTAACTCAAAAAATTTTGATATAAAGGTATTGTTTTTCCTTCAATTTAAGATTCTATAGAATTTTTAGAATTTTTTGAGACCACGCGGAGCTCTGTAAGACAAACCGTTCGCTCACTACGAAAATTTAAGTGTTTATATTGAAATATATATATATATAAACCAAAACACGAGTGTGAATCGCAAAAGAGGCCTAATCTCCGTTCAAATTAGAGCAGACCGAAATGCAATCGATGGTTGGTGATGTCGATTTTTTTTTCGATTTTTTTTCTTTTTTTTCGATTTTTTTTTGATTATTATTTTTTTTTTCTTCTTCTTCTTTTCATATTGGATGGTTGGTGATTTTGTAGACGAGTGATCTATATAGAAAATAATAAACCATTGTGTAATAATTTGCAGCGTTTTTCACTCGCCAACACTTCCTCCAATAAATACGCTTAGTTTTCAATGTTTCTTTGGATTCCGATTTGTTGTCGTAGATTGTCAAAATCAGCCTCTTCTCCCCCTTTTGACGATTGGATTAGACCTTGAGTTTCGATGAAATTCGTAAAACGAATATTCCAGCATCTTGGAGCCTGCTTTAGACCGTATAGGCTCCTTTTCAGCTAGCGATTTCATTTCATCGTCCATAGCTGCTCTCCATTTAGGAGCTTCCTCCTTTTCCGTGGCTTCTTTGAAGGTTCTTAGCTCATTGCATTGTGCAATAATTGCAACAAATTCTCCGTATCTTTCTGGGGGCCTAAGAGTGCTCCGATCCCGAAGATCCATAGTTATTCTCTCTTCCTCCAAAACACTAGAGTCCTCTGGTATGTTTGGTACAGGAGTTCGAGTATCTTCAGAGACTTGTGCCGTATCCTGATCACCGGATGAAGGATTTTTCTCCCCCAACTTCATTAAAACCTCATTATCTGCTTCCTCCGTTTCAGGAAGAATGCTAGAAAAAGGTTCGGTTTGAAATACGACATCACGGCTTGTCACTACAATCCTCTTTTCTGGTATCCATATACGATAACCATCTTTGATGTCACAGTAGCCAACCATGAAACCTTTAATAGCCTTTTTATCCCATTTCCTCCGTTTTTCTTTGGGAATTTGAATATAACATTCCGTTCCGAAAACTCGGAGTTGGTCAATTGAGGAATTTCCCTTGTTGAACCACAGTTCATAAGGTGTTTTTTCTTTAGTTGAAGAAGGTCCAGTCAGATTCAGTAGGTATACTGCTGTGTTAACGGCTTCAGCCCATAGCGATTTGTTCAGCTTGGCAGCTACCATCATTGTCAATCCACATTCGCACAATGTGCGATGCTCCCTCTCCGCAGCTCCATTCTGTTGTGGAGAATAAGCCATGCTGAGACGATGAGCAATCCCTTTCGACTCCAGGATATGCTTTACTTGAGCATTCAGAATTTCTGTGCCATTGTCACTCAGTACCTGCTTGATCTTATGGCCTGCAAGTTCGGCTTCTGCTAGAAAGTTTTTTTAAAACTGTGGGAACTTCCGGCTTATTCTTCAAAAAGAACACACGGCGATACCTTGTGAAATCATCCTTGAACAAAATATAGTATCTTGCTCCTCCAATTGACGTGACTTCCATCGGACCACATAAATCGATGTTGATTTGGCCTCCTGCTTCTTTCGGTCTGTACTTGGATCTGTTTCCAAATGACTTTCTTTGTTGTTTCCCAAATACACATGCTTCGCATAGTGCATTGTCTGGCTTCAAAATGATCCCCCTGGTTTTGAGGAAGTTATGTACGTGCCTTTTATTTTGATGGCCAAGGCGTTCGTGCCATAACTGAAGCGAATCAGTGGTCGTCAACAAAGCTAGCGGAGACCTCGTGGGTATTTTGGTACGCATTCTCATAAGGTAGATGTGGTTTTCATTCAAGTCTCCAACGGCGACTGTTTTGCTGTCTTTGGTAAATCTGCATCGATTTCCATCAGCAATGAAAGCCATCCCCTTTTTGACAGTCATCCCGACAGATAGGAGATTTCTACCAATCTTTGGAACATACCAAACTGACTGGAGATGGTTTAATACCCATTTGCCATTTATCAACATCTCAACCTGTACGTTTCCCTGACCATGGGCTTGAATGATGTTGTCGTTCCCTACCAAAACATCTTTTGGGTAGGTGAATGCTTCGTAAGTGGAGAAATTCTTCTTCTCAAAAGTCATATGAACAGAGCATCCACTGTCAGCTACCCACTTATGATTTTCGTCAATCTGTTTTGATGAAAGTAGGGCTTCGTTGGTGAATGCAGCTCCCCCAGAATTGTTATGTTGCCTTTTGTTATCCTTCTCAGGGGCATTTCTTTCTTTGTTACACTGATTTGTCCAATGATCTTTGGAGCTACATTTCGAGCAATGACGTTGTTTTCGAGGTTTTTTATACTTAGGCTTGGTTTGCCCTAGGAGGGCAGAACTCTCAGAGTTTCCAGCTTTTCCTTTTACAGGAAGTCTCATTTCAATAAGCCGCAACCTTTCAGTCAAATTGTCAAGCGTCCGTGATTCCACTGGTACACTTTCCCATACACTTTTGAATTCAAAGTATTCGTGTGGTAGTGTGGACATGACTCGACTCATCAGTACCATTTCAGGCATCGTTTTACTTGTCAGACGATCCAGCTCATTGTTGCAATCGACAAAAATCTTTTGCAGCTTCGATACGTGGGAGACAATCTCTTCACTTGGATCCATCGAGTAAACGAAAAATTGTTCTAAAAGTCGGTCGAGTCGTTGACCAGAACTTTGTTCGTAGATCGAGAGCAATTTGTCCCAAATAGCCTTAGCTGATTGGCAGGTATTCACCATTTCGGAGTTACCTTTCCCAAGGCTTTTGAATAGGATAAGTTGGGCATGAATGTCTGTTGTGGTTGAAAAGACGAGATGTTACGATTGAGGTTTCGATATCATGTATTTTTGAAGAAGTGATATTTGGTAGCTCAACACAACGGAAATATAATTGGAAACTAATATACACTTTTGCCCATCAATGTCTTATGAATAATAATATAATAACTGGATACAATAATCTTCCCCCCCTTAATTTTGAATGAACAAATAAATTTGGAAAGGTTTGAAAAGGTTAAAAAAAAAAACAGGTCCTCAGGTGACATAGTCATCCAAGTAGCTGGGCTTCCTTCTCATCCTTGAAGATCTCCTCAAAGGCTGTGAAGAAATGCTTTCATCGTTAGCTGTCTCACTCGGCCCTTGACATTCTTCAACTTGTGGAGGAGTCGCTTGTGGAGGATTGGCTGCAGCGACAGGAACGGCAGGCAGTATCGCTCCTTCGTCTTCTTCTCCTGTTTGGTATTGGACTGGAAGCTGATGCGAGTCACTGAATGTAACTGTCTTCTTTCTGATGACTTCAGATTTCAACAACTGGTTGATGTGTCTTTTTATTTTTCTTCCTTCATCCAGTTCAATAATGTAGTGAAGTTTCCCTAACTTTTTTATAACTGTGCCAAATTTCCAACATGGTTTATTGTTTTCAAAAAATTTGGATTGAACTCGATCGTTTTCTTTTAGCTGTCTGGTTGATTTTTCAGAATTGTTGATTTTTTCAGAGTCCTGGTGTTTTAAAGGTTTGATAGCATCTAATTTCATTCGAATTTGATTTAAGTATAGTTCCTTTTCAACTTTTTCACGAAGTGCGTATGGAACTTCACGTTCCTTTCTGAAGATAGGCTTGGCCTTTGGACGTAATTGAAGTTTTGAATCGACCATAGAAATTTTTCTAAAATTTCTAAAAAATTTTCTAAAAGTATGATTTGAATCTATTTGTTCTAGATTAATTTTCAAATGACGTATCCACACACGACCTAACAGAGGTGTGTGACCATCAGGTACAACGTAAAGTTCCTCCACAGATTTCGAATTCTTGTATTGAACTTCAACTTTGATTTTACCTTCTGGAATGAGGATGTTGTCTGTGTACGATCTGAAGGCTATGGAGGATTTTTCGAGTTTCTTGTTAAGATTTAGTTTTTTGAATTCGTTTTTCGGTATAATTGTGAACCCTGCTCCTGAGTCGATTTCAAATTTTTGATTTTTTCCGTGAATTTTGACTGTTGTATAATACTTTTCAGCATCTTTATGGAATAATTTGTTTTGATATACATCTACGATGGCATGTATTCCTAGAATTTGATATATTTCTTCGTCTTCTGTATCTATAGAATTTGTGTTGGAAGAGTTTGATTTGTTCGAGCGTTCTTTTAGGAGGGTACTAATGCAAACTTTCGAAACGTGACCTGTCTTATTACAAGATTTGCATTTCAGTGAAGAAATTCTGCAACGACAGTCTTTGGACAAATGGTTATCGCGACCACATCGTAAGCATGTATTGCTGATACCGAGTCGATTGTAATCTAATTTTGATCTAGATTTTGAACGTGAACGAGTTTCATGGCTGCGATTTCTAGAACTGTTTCGTGATCTAAATTGATTAATTTTGTTGACAATTTCGGAAGTGTTGAAAGAACTGCTTGAAGTTTGCTTTGATAAAGCTTCACTGTCCATTCTAGCTGCTTCCAATGCAATTGCCTTTTCCACTATCTTATCAAAATCGTCCAATTCTGATTGAAGGATTTGTTCTTTTATCCAGGTATCTTTTATTCCCCTGATGAATTGCGAGCGAAGAAAAATGTTTGCAACGGAAACTGTTTGTTCGCATGCACATTTGGTGTTGAAGTCACAATCGGCTATATCACGACGCAAAGATGCAACAAAGTCGGATATGTTTTGAGTATCAATTTGGTATTTTGAAAGGAAGTAGTGTTGAGTGACCAATTTGTTCTTTTTAGGTGATAGATGTTGTTCCAAAGCTGTAATGAGTTCTTCGTACGTTAGTTGACTTGTTATTTTTGGTGCTATCAATGCTGCAAGTGTGTTGTAGTTTGAGGATCCAATTGAATTCAAAAGCATTTGTGCTGATCGATCTTTGTCATGTAATAAATTCTTGAGTTTCAAATAATTTTCGAAACGTTCCTTATAGTAAGAAATTTTTTCCTTTTTCGGGTCAAAAGGTTCGAATGGTGGAATATTGTACACGCTATTACTAGGTCTAGCTGTTTGAATATCACCTTGTCCTCGTTCTCCTTGAGGTTGAGGAATCAACCGTTCCAACGCGGATATCAGTTGTTGGAGCTGGTTTGGATCCATATTCTCTCTTTTTTATCAATCGTCGCCAAAACTGTTGTGGTTGAAAAGACGAGATGTTACGATTGAGGTTTCGATATCATGTATTTTTGAAGAAGTGATATTTGGTAGCTCAACACAACGGAAATATAATTGGAAACTAATATACACTTTTGCCCATCAATGTCTTATGAATAATAATATAATAACTGGATACAATAATGTCATTCTCCTCAAACTTGGCCAAATCCCTCTCGTAAATGGCTTGTGTGGCATCGTCGGGCTGAGCAGGTGCCACAGGCTCTTTCAACTTGCCTGTTACCACATCAAATACTTTGTTGTGCCTCAACAGAAGGGATATTTCCCTTTTCCACCTCGAAAAATCTTCGGCTCCTTCGAGTCGATCGATTTGTAGTTTCAAGTCCATATTCCGCGCACAGGAAACGTCACCTGGTACCTATAACCTTTTAAAGATGGGTGATAGCAGAGCAGTTAATCAGAATAGGACCTAAATCTACAATTATTATTTTTAAATAAAAATAAGTGTGTTGAGCAAAAGTCACGAGAAGAATGTATTTTCCTATTCAACAATAAATTGTAAAATAGGAATCACCTGTTGTTTAGGTAATTGATGGGTGGGAAACAACTTGAATTTCGGTACCTGGTAAGTAGTTAAATTAATTAAAAACTTGGCTTCTTTATTTTTTTCACTCGCCAACACATTGACACACAGTTCGTAGCCTGTTATCCGGAATCTGAAACAAAAATTTGCATCCGCACATTATTAGGCAGTTAGCTAAATCTACTAGCTCAGAGTAGTTGAAAGTACCGGTGAGTAGGTACCTATATGGTTTAGGAGTCATGCAGTAAGGCACATTTGTAGAAAAACCTGGAGAGCCTGGAAGAGGGAATCACCAGATAAAGGTAGGTAAAGGTACTCACGTTGATGAAGTAGGTAGACGTCCAATCGAAAATCTGAACTCCAACAATCATAATGAACTTATGAACAACACAAATTATGAACAACACAAATTATGAACAACACAAATTATGAACAACACTCAAAAACAACAACACAAATTATGAACAACACAACTTATGAACAACACAAATTATGAACAACACAAATTATGAACAACACTCACTGCCCGGGGTTGCCATTGGAAGGGAATTTCAGGCTCCGATGGCTTATACTCCCCCTCTTGCGAGGCCCCTTTATTTAAAGAAAGGGGATTCCGCCGGCTACCCCGTGTTGGAGTCAGTAAATCTTCCGCTGAGATCTGCGAATTTTTTTATCCTTTTCCAGGAAATTTCTCGTGGGGATGCACGTTCCACAATGTGGTGACCGAATGCTTCCGTTCTGGACCTCCAGAAGCGGTCGCATCTACATAAAAAGTGCTCAGCAGAGTCATCTTCTTGTTCGCAAGAGCACATTGGTGAAATTCTGTTGTCCATGATGTTTAGCATCCTACGGAAGTCGTAATGCCCCGTTAGAATGCCTATCATTAGTCTGATGGTGTTTCGACTTTTGGAAGTTAGCCATAGGGCTTGTTTAGGATCGTATGAGGTGATGAGCATTCTGGTCTGTCTGTATCTATCAGTTTCTTTGGACCAGAGTATATTAAGATCTTGGGCTTCCCATTTTTTGACCTTTTCTTTGCAGGCGTTTTTCGAAATGCCAATTGCTGGCGAGGGTCCTACGAACCCTTTTTTCGAACCCTCTTTTGCCAAAAAATCGGCTTGTTCGTTTCCAACCTGGTTGGTATGCCCGGGTATCCATTTTATGGAAATTTTGTTATTTCCAAGAAACAGATTATTTATAGACTTTTTTGTTTCCCACACCAGTTTTGAGGTGGTGATGGGATTTTGAAGGGCTTTTATGCTTGCTTGGCTGTCAGTATAGATGTTTATATTCTTATTGCTGATACCAAGGTTTGATAATGTCATGCTACATTTGTTTATTGCAAAAATTTCTGTTTGGAATACTGTTGCATATTTGTCCAAGCTATAGGAATTGGATATCCCGAGGCTTGGTATGAACACACCCGCCCCGGAGGTGGTTTCCAAATTATTTTCTATTTTGGAACCGTCCGTATAACAGTTAATTATTTCTGCTGTGTCAACTGGAGTTTGTCCAGTTGATTCTGCGGGAAAACTGTCACAAAACAATTTCGTTATCTCTCGTATCACCAATTCACTGCCTTCCAGATCAGTGTTTTACGACTGATTTTCGATGCTTCGATGGTGAAGAAGAAGTTTACCAGAGATCAACGAAAACGCCATTCCTGAGAACTCGTTCAACTTGGTGAAACCGAAACAAATTTTGACTGGAGATCAATCTCAGTTTACTTTAAACGCAGTTTTCGTCGAACGGAGTTAATGGATTGTTGGTGAAAACGGCCCTAAGTGGGATATCGGTGCAGCGTTTAAAATTGATGTGAAACGAACCATTGCCATCATCCTCCAATTTAAAATGTAAAACCTCCAAATTGATTTATATAACCTCAAAATTGATGTGTAAAACCTCCATTTTGACATGTAAATTCTACATACACATTCATCTTAAGTCTACAACGTGAGAGAGATAATTATTGTCGATATCACGAAGAAATATTAAATACGAGAATAACTCTCCTTGTCAAAATAATATGTCATTTTGTAAAGAAGATTTTCAATTATATATAGTACTTCACAAACAAAGTTGGCAGAAAACTCTCTACTAAATCGTGGCAAGGAAGACGCCATACTCAGTGAATATCATGTCCACTAACCTCTTTCGGTTAACTACTTTCAATAATAAATTTGATGTTTTACGTTTCAAGAGACGTATAATCTGAAAATCAAAAAAAAAAAATCCGTCTGTTCACGGCACTTATCTTAGTTACTAGGAACGAAAATATTGATGAAATTCATTATTTGGCCCTCATTCAGGGTCTAGTTGTGAAAGGGTGGAAAATAAGTGATGCCATTTTCAAAACGCCCTAAATAAACTTTCAATATCACGGGTGAATGTTTTCAAGATGATACATTTTGAAATTTCAACATAAATCAAATAATCTTGAAGTACGTAATTGAGCACGAAATAGTCACTACACCCCTCCCTTCCTGTAGGTTTTGAAAAGTACAGTAATTACCTAATTACGACATCCACCCTTGAATGCATAAGCAGTAAAACTACTCACTTCAATAGGAATTAACCCACCTGAGGCTGATGGTTCCATTGGAACTGCTGAACTTGTTGTTTTTGGTGCATCATCTGTTGTTGTCTGGCCTGCTGTTGCTGCATCTTCTTCTTCTTTTTCCTCCGAGATTTGGCACTACCACCTCCAACGCCCTGTTGTTGATTTTGCTGTTGTTGGTTGAAGGCGTTGCCTTGCAGGTTCATTCTCGGACGAGGAGCATTCATCATGAATTTCACAGGTCCTTGTTGAATCACTGTAAAATACATTGGTTGCTGTAGAGTGGTGATAACATTCCTTGACTACATCAAATTTCATACAGCAAATGAAATGACGAGACTACAGGTTACTAGTCAATATTGAGCAATTACAAGGTTCTCACCTCCAGAATTAAAATTACTAGGAGGCGTTGGTCCCTGATTGTTACCTCCAGGAAGGTTGTTGCCTTTGTGTGGAGGCGGTCCTGGTGGAAGAGGGGGGAGATCATCAGCTGGGTCCTGAAAATCAATATCACAACTTACGTGGCAAAACCAATAAAAATATCGATGGATGAACCTCATTTTTAAATCATACAAAACCTACTGGTTACATCTAACAACTTACGCTGGAGTTGGCGTTGGTGTTTGGAGTCTGAGGTTGAGCAGGCTGTGGGGGCTGTTGTACTTGAGATGGAGCCTGAAATGACGTAAGGTTTCCGCCGGGGGTGAAACCTCTGTACTGGTTACCCTCTGGGTGCTGAGCAGCTTGGTTCATATAGTGCTGCATTCCTTGTTGCTGCTGAAACATTTTGTCGCATTAATTAATTCGATACGATTTTTACTAATTTAATGAGTGTTAATATTTTTCATAGGTTAACTCAGTGACGTGAACTATAAATAGTAGTTCACTTTAATGGGGTAGTTGCATGGGTTGGAATTTCGTGTTTTTGACTTCAGATTCGAATTTAGCGCACTTAAAAACGTATCTGTACCTGATTTCAGTTAGAAATTCCATTTAGTTTAGCCGTATTTCAATAAAGAAGTACCGTGCTTTTTAGTGTTGGCGGGCCACTCCTCTTACGTCATCCCTAAACGAGAATCTCACGATAGAGTGCGTTGAGATCACTGCCATCGAGGACAATTCGAGTCAGAAACATTGAAATATAGTTGCAAAATAATGGTGATGGTTAAAAAAACTTTGAAATATATTTTTCAAGCTTTACATGTTTGAATTAATCGTTTAAATTGAAAGTTTTGAAGCATATTTTGGTTATTTTTCTTGTTGTTAAAACCTCGCGTTACTTTTACGGTCATGTTATCACGTTATCAGTGGACACATTTCTGGTGGTGCGGTCTGAGTTCGTACCATAGTTTATACCGGTATTTACCTACCATAATTTATTAGTTGATTGGTTTGGAAAAGCTAATGTTCTCTGTAAAGTTTCAAGAAGCTTTTAATAAACGCTTGCATACGAGTCTGCAACACATGTCTTCATTTTTTCCCGCTACCTACCCGATAATCTGCTTTCGAATGTTGTTGACAGTTCTTTTAACTCAGGGGTAGGTATAACTCAGTTTCTTCCGTAAGTACAGCGGTTTTGGCAGCATATAATTTATGCAAATATTTAGGGCTTTCCAACGAATGGTGAACGATTTTTCTACGAACACGAATGACGAAGATAAAGTTAGGTAGGAACGACTTGGTTGTAAGTAGAAATCATCAGAAAACCAACCGTAACTTTTTTCGTTTATGTGCCAAAGTATTGAAATAAAATGTCTATATGCCAAAAAGGAGAGCCATCGATTAGAGTTGCGAGGTGGCATCCCTGGTTAATATTCCGTATATCGATATTGGCATGTTGCACGATTTTTACGTCAATAAAAAGTTCGTCAGCGCCGAAATAAGAGGAGCCAAGAATGAAGGTAAGTTGACACTTTTGTAGAAAGTAAAAGATCAGTTGTTTTCTTGAGTGTAGTACTTCTTCATCAAAATGGTTGCAGTAGCTCATTTATTGGAAGTTTCATCGTAGTGTCATTATCCTGTACAACGTAGTACCAATGAGTGTTTGTAAATTGTTAAATAAAAGGATGTTGGTTATGTCCAACTTGGAAGAATCTAGCAAATTTGCGAGGTTGTGGCTCGAGTATCACCAGAACACCGCGTTTCTTCACAACCATATAAGGTTTCAGTTACAGTAGAGGGAATGCCAGAAGGAATCAAAATCTTAGATGCAACATGTTTCGATTGCGCTGCTAGCAAAATTCAGTATGATAGCACCTCAAACAAACGTAAACAAACAGAGGGTTGCTATCAAAGGACCCCCCGGGCAAAGGATCCCTCCGGCACAGTACCCCCAGTCGATAACCTTGCGTCAGGGTAACAGTGGTGTAGGGGTCTCTTGGCCCCCTTCACACCCGTGACGTAGCCCCCACCCCGCAGCGTCCAAGCCGTGTGTAGGTTTTCCCGCCTGAATCCGAGAATCCCGTTCTTTGAAAAAATCTCTAAATTTTTAGGAAGCGTTTCTGGGAGTTTTATTTGCAGATTCGTACTTCAATAGAGATTCTCTACACAGAAAAAATACAAAAAAATATCATGCAACTACCCCATTGTATCAAGAACAAGGACGACTCGGTCCAAATGGCGATTTTATGAAAACGATTCAATGGTTCCCTTCAATGCCTTCCGTTTGATTTGAATAAGACTAACAGTCAACACTCATTGAATACAAGATAGTGAAGGATGGAGAAACCCAAGGCTACAAATTTCGTTTGTATCCTGCATCCTTATGGCGCCCTCGCGAGCCCTTCCAAGGTGAAACCTTCACAGAGAAATTTGAGAGGGGCGAAATTTCACGTTCGTGTGATGTCTGCATTGCGAACGAACAAAATTGTGTTTCTGATCCAAAAATTAATTTCAAGACATAAGGAAGAAAATGAAGGGATCCCCCCCAAAAAATTGTATGCCCGGGGATTTGAATGATGATAGAGACAAGTAGTTATTCATCTCTAGAAGAATGCGCCAAAAGGATGCAGAGTTTCTGTTGCAGCACCACAGGGCGCAGTTCATTTAGGGCTATCGACCTTCTACTTCTTCCTTGTTCGAAAAATAGTTTATCTACACTGACATTGAAAGGATTGATAACTTACGTAATACTGGTAGTAATTCTGACCATAACCAGAATACCTGAAAATTCAAGAAAACTAATTAAAACAGGCAGGTTCAACATTCGACAAGAGGACCACAAATTTGGAAACAAAGAAATTAAAGATTTCACAGAATCATATAGATGTGTAACAATAACTCACATGTAAGGATTGAACATGTTGTACATGTTCATAGCAGCAGGGTTGTTGTACCAGGGAGGTTGCTGAGGCTGTTGCTGGTGTCCAGCTTCCCCTTTCTTCTCGTTAGCTGCACTCATGTAGTTCAACCTTTACAACAAAATATCACACGATCTTAATAAAAGAAGGGATTCAACTCCGAAAAAGTTCGAACCATTATTGAGAAAACATGATGGTGGGAGTTCCTGTCACACCGCGTGTTACCTGATTAACCCTAATTGCACCATGGTGTCATTAGTGTCAACGAAAACATCTTAGGAATTACACAGCTGTCTCAAAGTGTCACCAGATTAACTAGAATTAAATTGAAATTTAAAACGCTGCAAATTATTACATGATGGTTTAATATTTTTCTATATAGATCACTCGTCCGCAAAGAACACGGCTTTGCCATTGTTACCACCAACCAAAATGAAGAAAAAACATCGATCGCAAGTAGATATAAAAATAATAAACCAACAATCGATGTGATGGGATCAAACAATTTCTCAAGAGAGAGTACGATTCAAACACACACAAAAAAAACTCACGAAATATGCTGTTTATGGTGTTTTGGCACCATGGTGGCACCAGTATTAGTTCGATGGTGGTACAGAGAATAATGAGGAATTTCACCATGTCAGAATTTCCTATTTTTGACCCCAAATTCGGATTCAGCACCTCGAAAAAACCCCCTATGGCAAACTTTCAGCCAGTACTTCCTAATTTATGAGTAAACAAAACAGTGTAGACAAGATGAACGTTAAAAAAAACCGGGAGGATGACGTCATCCTGGAATAGTTCATTTACGGCCGCTTGAAGCGCTGAGATCGAGAAATCTATAGTCCCCAGATGCAACATTTCACAAAACCAGTAAAGTTCGAAATCGAAAAACTGAAGAAAAAAATAGAAAAAGCAAGATGGGGAAAATTAGGTTTCCTCTGTTTTTGTTTGATAACTTTCCTCTTAGATAACACGATTTCATCATACCAACGGGCAACACTGGGAGGAAACGGCGCTCCAAACAGCCAATCAGCGAGCATTCCCACTTCACGTTGAAGAGTCCGTTTTCCCGGTTATTTTTTGAAATCATATATTTTGATTGTCTCCCAAAAATAACAGGAGACTTATTTTCCGAAATCAACCCAATTTTCATCTATCCCACACCATCAACTATTCAGGAAAAATGCAAACAGAATTCGGTGAAATTCCTCATTCATGAAAATCCGGAGGTAAAATGAGAATTTTTCCTAAATTTCTAAACTTAGATACAATAAGAGGCTATAAAAGAGAGGAACCGAAATATTGTCAAATCGGATATTTTGTGAATATTATCCCCCAATCAACCCCTCCCCATGCTAATTTTGATACTCTGGTGAAATAGTGCACAACTTCGTAGGTTTCCGCGTCGAATAAAAAAAAACCACGAAAATCGGTTGGAAATTGAGGCCTGGGCAGAGTACACAAATTATGCCCAAAAACACAATTTTTTTGAGCATTAACCCCCCCCCCCCCCCCCCTTAAAGGCAAAATTCGAAATTCCAGCGAAGTAGTGCACAACTAGACCCGAAAAAAAAACACGAAAATCGGTTGAGGCTAGGCCGAGTATACACAAGATTTTGTCACACACGGACATACTGCCGTCCAACGGAAAAAGACAGTAACACGAATTTTTCGAATAATGGAATGTTTTATATCGTTGGATTCGTCTTCCAAATCTCAATCCAATGCAACAGTAAAAAGAAGTATTTTTTGAAAAATAAAGACGTAATTCGGAAAACAATGTAGGCTGCTTTTAGATTTTACACATTGGTACAACAGTAGAAAGCAGTATCATATCACACAACGCTTAGATGCAGTAATTTTGACCATGCTGTTCTCTTCCATTGCTTTTGGGGAGGCGTAAGTGTCTCACCTACAACAGCCACACTATTAGACTGTCTTTTACCGTTGTACTTCGGCCTGATCCACACATCCTTCCCCAACCTGCGCGAGGGTTACTGCTTTCTTTCGTTGCATTGGCCTCAAAACCGTCTGAACTTCACATACCGCCCCACTGGTAATGAGGCTGTTTTTTATCGTTGTTTCGCATGCCTACTCATTGCTAAATTATTTTACAGTGTATGTGATACGTCTGCTGATTTTTCAGTTTTTCTCGTTTATTAAAGCAGTTTTAGTTGTTCAAAGTTATGTTCAGAGCAAATACACTTTCATGGTGGTACAGAGAATAATTTATGAAAATCCGGAGGTATTTAATGAGAATTTATCCTCAATTTCAAAGCTTGGGTACAATTAGTAAGCTATTAAGGAGCCGAAATATTGAAAATCGGATATTTTAAAAATATTATCCCCCACTCGTCCCCTCCCCTTGATAATTTTGATACTCTGGTTAAACAGAGTGCAATTTGGGAGATTTTTGAGTCGAACAAAAATAGAAACAAGCAAATCGGTTGGTAATTGAGGCCTGGGCAGAGTTTACAAGATTATGCCCGCAAACGCACGTTTTTTGAGCATTAACCCCCCCTTCCCCCCCTTAAAATGCAAAATTTGAAATTCCGGCGACGTGGTGCACAACTAGATGGATTTTCGCGTCGAATAAAAAAAAAAAGAACCACAAAAATCGGTTGGAAATTGAAGCCTGGGAAGAGTTTACAAGATTCTGCCCGCAAACGCACGTTTTTTGAGCATTAACCCCCCCTTCCGACCCTTAAAAGGCACAATTTGAAATTCCGTCGACGTAGTGCACAACTAGATAGATTTTCGCGTCGAATAAAAAAATGAACCACAAAAATCGGTTGGAAATTGAAGCATGGGCAGAGTTTACAAGATTATGCCCGCAAACGCACTTTTTTGAGCATTAACCCCCCCCCCCCTTTCCCCCCAAGATGCAAAATTCGAGATTCCGGTGACGTAGTGCACAACTAGATAGATTTTCGCGTCGAATAAAAAAAATTAATCACAAAAATCGGTTGGAAATTGAAGCCTGACAAAGTTTACAAGATTATGCCCGCAAACGCACGTTTTTTGAGCATTAACAAGCATTAACTTCCCCCTTTCCCCCCTTGAAAGGCAAAATTCGAAATTCCGGCGATGTAGTGCACAACTAGATAGTTTACCGTGTCGAACAAAAAAAGAACCCCGAAAATTGGTTGGAAACTAGGGCCTTTGCAGACGACCCAATATTTTGTCACATACACACAGAGACACACCTACGGTTTTGTTCGCGGATTTGGATTCAGAATGGTCTAAAAGGGATTACTGTGTGGTTATTTTTTTTTCTTCTGTGGAGTGTTGTCCAACTTTACCCCAGATCAATCGCATAAGGACGCCCAGGTCTTACTGTGGACGTCCTAAAAATTCAACATAGTAATTATTTTGTGTCAATTTCATAACTAATTTTTAATAACAAAATATGTGTATACAGACACATGTTTCTACAGCCTGGAGAGTAATAAAATTCAAAATTGACTTATTTAAAGAATCGAAAATATTGGTTCGAAAGTAATGAATAAAATATGAAATGCTTGCATGCGAGTCTGCAACACATTGGGACATTTTCATGTCAACCACTATATAACAAGGTAGTGAAGTAAGGTTGTTAGTTCATGTACCCAAGCATCAAAATAAGAAAACAGTTGATTGTTCTCTATGCAACACAGTGAGTCTATTTTATTTATTTATTGGTCGCGTGAGCAAGACTTGCTTAGTTTTCGTGACGATTTTTCAGTTTATGTGCCAAAGCAAAGACATGAAAATGTCAAAAATACTAATAATTAGTTGAATAAACTTACGAACAATAAGACATTCTTCTATAAGTAACAATAAATTATATTTTAATAACAATCAATTATTGTTCACTAACAAAACTGTTTTTTTCCGTTGGTTTCGTACCTTGATAATATTCGTTCATGCAAAAAAGAAATACAGTAACAGGAGGATCCAACGGAAGAAAACAGTACGTAGAAACTGGAAATATGAAAATCTATGTTCAGACAACAATAAAACACAGCGCGTGACGTAATGCAACGATTAAGAGCAGCAAAGTTAGATTACTGTTGCACCGCCAAGGCAATATCAAGTTTAGTACAACTGAAGAAAACAGTTCATTGATTTGAGACATATATTTGATGAAGTTTTCCCATAGAAGTGATTTTTTTAGTAAGAAGAAAGTTTCAACAAGAATAGGGGGAAAAAATTATCAAATTACGGTGAAAACTAAGGATTTCATGGCTAGAAACACAAAACCCGATTTTAACATGTTTAATGTTTTAGGGCTGGGGGTCATTCTGTGAATTCCGACACGCAAATCTGCAACGTTTTTTTTTCTTAGTTACCACGGACCGATTTCTTAGTTACCACGTTATATCGGCTCCATTTGGGGTCTAGTTGTACCAAGATGGTCACTGATCAGCTGAGTGAGCTCCAAGGCCATTTTCTCTCCTGTTGAACTCAGGAAGCTGAAATTTGAGAAGCAGGGTCAATGGAGAATGCTGAAGGCGCCTGAGTGGTCACTGATCAGCTGAGTGATCGGCAATCTAATTTCTCCCTTGCGAGGGAAAAACATTAAACATGATTTAATGTTTTTCCCTCGCAAGGGAGAAATTGAACAGTTTTTTTCTCAAATTGTCTCATTCCGAAGTTACTGCCTTTCTCCGTTGGACGGCAGCATAGACCTTTGGATTTTTTCGCGGATTTGGATTCAGAATGGTCTAAAACGGATTACTGTGAGGTTATTTTTTTCTATTGAGTGTTGTCCAACTTTAACCCAAATCAATCGCATAAGGACGCCCGAGTCTTACTGTGGGACGTCCTAAAAATGATGTCATGACAAAAATTGGAGATTTTTGTACATTCATTTCTTTGGGAATTGTTGACATAACTCTATTTTGAGACTTCCAATAGCCCACAAAAAATTCTGCTGTCCATTTAATTAAAATGCAATTTAATGCAAGTTTCTACGGTGACAACACAGTTACTGAGGTACAGCACAGTTACTGAGATGTTTACGGTGACACAAGTGTACCATGGTCCAATTAGTGTTAATGTCGAGGATGATTCATATACGTTTGGAGTTTAGGACATTTTAAGGAAGGCCTGGCTTACATGGCTAATCGGGAACATGAACTGAAATCGAAATGAATTTTCAAGGAAGGACGAAAGGAAGCCTCACTCATCATGGTTACTGGTTACTAGAAGGAACCAGCTAGTCACAATAAAGTGTCTTTGAATGAGGAATTTCACCATGTCGGAATTTCCTATTTTTGACCCCAAAATCGGATTCAGCACCTCGAAAAACCTCCTAAGGCAAACTTTCAGCCCGAACTTCCTAATTTACGAATAAACAAAACAGTGTAGAAAAAACGAATGTTAAAACATATTGTTTGGTAATGCATGCATTCCAGGGGACGTCCCATTGGATAAGTATTGGATCAGTTTAACCAGTTGTTAAGCGATAAGACTATTTCTCTCGATGTAATTTATTTATTACTTTAGGGAAGAAATAGTGACACCCCCCCACCATTATAAACCATAACACTTCTAGCGGCGTGGGAGCCTCGAATCTAAAGAGCATTTTAAAATCCATGATCTACGATACCCAACATGCGAATTCGAGTTCACCCCCCCCTCCTCCTCCAATGGTGCCAGTCTGGCACCAAAGCGGAAATACGTCGTAACATTGAACTTTCATCTATTAGGTTTAGTAGGCAGTCCGTCGAGGATCACATCCGTATTCAAGGTGAAACACCAAAAAACCCAAGAAATATGAGGTTTATGGTGCCCTGGCACCATGGTGGCACCACTTTTATTTCCATGGTGGTACAGAAAGTAATTCATGCAAATCCTAAGGTATAATGAGAATTTTCCCTCAATTTCAAAGCTTGCATACAATTAGTAAGCAGTAAAGGAACCGAAATATTGAAAAATT
This sequence comes from Apolygus lucorum, assembly GCA_009739505.2. Taxonomy (NCBI): domain Eukaryota; kingdom Metazoa; phylum Arthropoda; class Insecta; order Hemiptera; family Miridae; genus Apolygus; species Apolygus lucorum. The sequence goes on along the minus strand of CM019168.2, from coordinate 1,535,997 downwards.
GGATATTTTGTGAATATTATCCCCCCACCCATCCCCTCCTCTTGCAAATTTTGGTACTCTGGTGAAATCATGTACAACTCGGAAGTTATTTTAGTCAAACAAAAAAAAGAAACACACAAATCGGTTGGAAATTGAGGCCTGGACAGAGTTTTTAAGATTATGCCTGCGAACGTACGTTTTTTAAGCATTAACCCCCCCTTTCCCCCCCTTAAAAGACGAAATTCGAAATTCCGGCGACGTAGTGCACAACTAGATAGTTTTCCGCGTCGAACAAAAAAAGAACCAGGAAAATCGGTTGAGAACTAAGGCCTGGGCAGAGTACACAAGATTTTGTTACACACAGACATACACCTATGTTTTTTTCGCGGATTTGGATTCAGAATGGTCTAAAACGGATTACTGTGTGGTTATTTTTTTTCTGTTGAGTGTTGTCCTCCTTCACCCCAGATCGATCGCATAAGGACGCCCAAGTCTTACTGTGGGACGTCCTAAAAAAACCGAGAAAATGACGTCATCCCGGAATAGTTCATTTATGGCCGCTTGAAGCGCTGAGATCGAGAAATCTATAGTCCCCAGATGCAAAATTTCACGAAACAGTAAAGTTCGGAATCGAAAAACTGAAGAAGAAAAAAATAGAAAAAGCAAGATGGGGAAAATAAGGTTTCCCCTGTTTTTGTTTGATAAATTTTCTCTTAGAAAACACGATTTCGTCGTCCCAACGGGCAACACTGGGAGGAGACAGCGATCCAAACAGCCAATCAGCGAGCGTTCCCGCTTCACATCCGTTTTCCCGGTTAGTTTTGAAATCAAAAATTTGGATTGTCTCCCAAAAATAACAGGAGACTTGTTTTCCGAAATCAGCCCGATTTTCATCTATCCCACACCATTAACTATTCAGGAAGAATGCAAACAGAATTCGGTGAAATTCCTCATTCCTGGACTGACTGCCGAATCCTGCAGGATTGTCGCATTGAGTCCTCTCTTCTAACTTTCAAGATGAAGTTCTCAACGGTATCGATATCTATTTAAAAAATGGAAAAGCTCGACATTGGAGAGAAACTTTACCTGTTAATTTCCAAAATTTTTGCTAGATACTTCCAAATTATGTAGTGGAAAAGTCAACCTACCAAGCTTTCAGTCTTCTAGACATTAAAGTACAGCAGTTCATCGACAGTCTTCCAAAACCTGAGTGACCTTCAAGTGAAATAACTGTTGGTATACACTACACGATCTTGGGGTGAACACGAGAAAATTTCGAGAAGCATCGGATAGAAACTCCAAAAGAAAATCCAATGATAGAAACAGATGGGATAACTTGATTGTTGGTAGGCAACCATGTGTAATAAGCGAATGAAATGTTCGCCAATATAATTAGGACGTGAGGCGAGTCATACATTGAGAATGAAGGCCCTTCCAACCCTTGAATTGATAACCATAAATTTACAAACCTATCAGTAGGTAGTCTATCAAGAGATAACATTAGTGTGGTATCTCAACGTCGGTAATTCCTAGGAACTCTCCATTATTATAATACACTATTATATAGATATTATTAAGTAGATGATATAATAATATATCGTCGCTCCTCCACCAAAACCACGAATCATCAGAACCAACCGCCGCCAAAACCACGAATCTTCAGAACCATCCTCCGCCAAAACCGCGAATCGACAAAAAATCGAAAATTGAGCTGAGCATCACAAATTGTGATTCACAATAGGCTAGAGATGGGTTGTTCTGTATCGATCTGATACTTTGTCCCAGTGACTGGAAAGTAGCAGGTACTCTCAAATGTGACAAGCCGCAATTATCAGAGACTGAGGTCACATCGTGTAGGTGTTACCGTTTGCTCTGTTCCCTCGTAGCTTTCATTTTCGGTCCAGTCCCAGGTATTTTCCTGGTGGCTCTTCAGTTTCCTCTTCCTGTCACAATCACTTTTCAAGTCACAATCGCATCGAGCAGTCACATCTTCGGCCAATGCGCCTGCACCCTCGCACCGTCCTTGCATTCGCGTCCTGCTCCCATTCCCCCCTTCCCCCTTCCACTGCTGTCCCTCTTCTCCTTCCTTTCTTTCGGATTCTTTTCTTTGGGACCACCCTCCAATTCATAGGGGGCCATCCCACCATCCATTTCGTTGGGGACCATCCTCCAATTCATAGGGGACCACCCTCCAGTTCATAGAGGGCCATCCCTCCATCCATTTCGTTTGGGACCACCCTCCAATTCATAGGGGGCCATCCCACCAACCATTTCGTTGGGGACCATCCTCCAATTCATAGGGGCCCAACCTCAAATTCATAGGGGACCACCCTCCAATTCATAGGGGGCCATCCCTCCATCCATTTCGTTGGGGACCATCCTCCAATTCATAGGGGAACACCCTCAAATTCATAGGGGACCACCCTCCAATTCATAGGGGGCCATCCCTCCATCCATTTCGTTGGGGACCATCCTCCAATTCATAGGGGACCATCCTCAAATTCATAGGGGACCACCCTCCAATTCATAGGTGACCATCCCTCCATCCATTTCGTTGGGGACCACCCTCAAATCCATAGGGGACCACCCTCCAATTCATAGGGGGCCATCCTCCAATTCAAGGGGGACCATTCCCGAGTTCCTTGGGGACCACCCTCCCAATTCATAGGTGGTCATCCCACCATCCATTTCGTTGGGGACCATCCTCCTATTCAAGGGGGACCATTTCAAAATTCCTTGGGGAGTACCCTCCCAATTTATAGGGGACCATCCAAATCGTTGGGACCATCCTTCAATTCATAGGGGACCACCCTCCCGAATCATAGGGAACCGTCCCACCATCCAATGATCCCCAACTATTAGGATGGTGGGATGGTCCCTTATGAATTGGGAGGTTAGTCCCCAAGCAATTTAGGAACGATCCCCTATGAATTGTAGGGTGGTCCCCTATGAATTGGAGGATGGTCCCCAACGAAATGGATGGAGGGATGGCCCCCTATGAATTGGAGGGTGGTCCCCTATGAATTTGAGGGTGGTCCCCTATGAATTGGAGGATGGTCCTCAACGAAATGGATGGAGGGATGGCCCCCTATGAATTGGAGGGTGGTCCCCTATGAATTTGAGGGTGGTCCCCCATGAATTGGAGGATGGTCTCAATGAAATGGATGGTGGGATGGCCCTCTATGAATTGGAGGGTGGTCCCCTATGAATTGGAAGGTGGTCCCCCATGAATTGGAGGGTGGTCCCCTATGAATTTGAGAGTGGTCCCCTATGAATTGGAGGATGGTCCCCCTGCTGAAATTTGCGAACGACGATCAGAAAAAATTGACCCAGTCTTTGAAAAAACTTGGCTCATAGGAACATTTGTGACAAGTATCAGGTAAAAGTATCAGGAACCAAAAAGTAACAGGAACAAGTTGCTCCTGTGACTCGAAAAACCTCTCACAACCCATCTGTACAATAGTCCACTTTGGGTGAGTGGGTACCTACCCTAGTAATTTCATTCCTCTAACCATGTGGGAAAACATCTTCCAGTGGGGTTAGAGGAATGAAATTACTAGGGTAGGTACCCACTCACCCAAAGTGGCCTGTTGTGATGCTCAGCTCAATTTTCGATTTTTTTTTTTTTTTGTCGATTCGCGGTTTTGGCGGAGGATGGTTTTGAAGATTCGTGGTTTTGGCGGAGGAGCGACGATATTAGTATGGATAATCCATATAATCCAAAATTTTGTTCAGGAACTGGATCAAAGGAATTGCGCTACCTCCGGTACACTTTCACCATGTTTCCCGATAGGTACCTACAGTAGGGATGGGTATCGATACTCGATATTTCAAAATATCGATACTTTTGCACCGATACTCAATATTTTAGTATCGATACTGCACTATCCGATATTTTTGGATCCGATATTTCTAAATATCGAATATCGATACATTTCTTGCGGAAAATTCAACAGAATGGCTAAAAAATGAAGAAGGTAGAGAGGCTTTCAGGTCATTACTCTGGTTGCACAAATACCGTTAATATCATGGAGAAAATCACTCTGCTTGGAATTTTGATTGTGAAAAATGAATAAGTATTTTTCTTGGGAATATTGGATAATATTGATAGTTTGTGACACTAAAGTATCGATACCCGATATTCCAAAATATCGATACTTATGCCCAACAATACTCGGATACGATACAGTATCGATACAAAATATCGATACTTTTGCAACGATACCCATCCTTAACCTACAGCACATTTCATAGAATAGATATTCTATTTTATATTTTAGAATATATTTTATTATTTTATTATTTTTAGAATATATTCATTTTACGAACTACAGCCTCATGATTCATACATGGGAAATTAATGAGTAGGTGGGTGACAGCATTTTTGACATTTTCATGTCTTTGCTTTGGCACATAGGTAAACTGAAAAATCGTCACGAAAACTAAGCAAGTCCTGTCCCAATGTGTTGCAGACTCGTATGCAAGCATTTAAAATTGAGTTTCTTCATAAGACTACTTTCGAATTTCTTTAGTAGTTATCCATTCATCTTGACAAGATTTAATTGAACTCGTACTGTTTAAACCCAGAAAAAACATTGATAGTAAGTAAATTACATAGATGTACGAAAACCTCCGGTCTCCGCATTATACCAGCCAGTTTTATCCATAATTTCCCGTTCCTTTCAGCCACTTTCGGTTGTTTAAAAGCTTGGGATATGAGTGTACCAACTGTCTTTAGGAATGACCTAGTTGTAAAGATTGAGATGGTTCAGTTTAGGAACCGAATGGAGTAAAGTAGATGAGAAAGCAACATCGCAAATTGGAATACTTAATACACCTGCCTAACATTTTTATAGGATCTCATCCTACAACGTTCATTCAGAATTAGAATCTACTTTCATTGAATTAAATGGTGGAGCTCTAGGTAGAAAACAGAATGGCGAATGACGTGAGGATGCAGAGAAACCACAACTTACCTCGTATTTTAGGGGAGAGAGGTACCACTGTTAAACCTGAAAGAAAATACCTACACTTCGTCCTATGAAATTACCGAAATCTGCGAGAGCAGTTCAGGAAAACATTTCATACAACAGACAGTAGCAATTGAAATTTTCACTTCTCTTCACAGAGTTGAATACCTACGAGTCAACGACGTCACGAATCACTTTACGAATGGCGAATTAAAATGGCGTCGGCAAAATGGACTTGCGTCTCCGTGCACCGCCTCGAGGGATTCCGAATGCACTCTGACGGCAGTTTTGTGAATCAGGACTTGGATAACAGTGATAAATGTTTGATTAATAATTTTTGTTGTGTCGTCCGTTTGCGATTTGTGCTGTCCCGTTTCAAATAATTCCGTCTTCTCATTGCTTTATTCATCCGGCTCGTTCTCTGATTTCTTTCTGGCTCGCTGTTCTGTTCAAGTGAAATAAGGGTCACTTATTGCTCGGCATGTCAGAGACACTTTTTGCTCGGCATGAGTCGTAGAATCCCAGTGTCAGTTACGTGAGTTTAACACCCCGTATAGAAAATAGTAAATCGTTGTGCGATAATTTTCACCTTTCTTACATCATGAATCTACAGTCGAAATTTACTGAATTGATTGAATTTTTAATCAACTAGTTAAATGTTGTGATATTATACTTTGGAGGTCTACCTAGTCAAATCACTAAAAATAAATACACTTTTTTTATATTGCTTGTGTATTTGTATTATTCGTTTTCGTATTCCTACATTCTTCTAACTGTCGCTTTGCAATAATGTTATTGATTCGCAGGAGCAAATAAGGTTTGGTGTAGGTATTTATATTATCTTGTATCCTATAAGACAAGACAGTGGATTGGATATTTTTGTCTTTAATAATTAAGTCCCTTCTGGCAGTAGCTCATTTAGGAAGAGCTCTCTGAATACATTCTATTGATCTGAATCGGTAATATGAAGTGATAACTAGGCTGTTACACCTATATTAGAACGAGGGGATAAAGAGACGTTGGGGTTAGAGAGAAGAAATTTAGACAAACTTGGAGAAATTTCAAAACATTTTGAAAAGAAGGAAATTAATATTTATCTTGCCTCAAAACAGTACTCCTTTATTGCCGTTACTTTCCACCTACTTTCTTTTTGACATCTATTTGAGCCAGAATGAATCTTCGTGATTAAATATTAGGACCGGTAGTTGAGACCTTGAGTTGGGCTTTTTTTTCTCTATCATTGATAAAATAATGATTGTACGTGGAAATATTCCAGTCTTTCGGTGCCTCATGGGAAAAATCAATAAATTCAAAATCAATAAATTTCGATTTCACCACAAAGAAAATGCTTTATCTGTTTGTTATAGAATGCAAATTGCCGTTCTGACCATTTTCCCATTCATAATCCCTTAAACATCAACTTACACCCTACTTCACATCCTCGTTCCTTTACTCACACCTAGTAATTCCCGCAAATCACATGCCTATGATTTATTTTTCTATCTCATTGAACAGTAAATAATGCCTAATACAAAAATGATCAACTCTCGCAACATCATCTCCGGTCATCATCATCCACGACTTCACCATCATAATCAATAATGTTTGGCATAGCTCCGGTCAAGACATTAAAATTTGGAGAGTTTGAGTTGAGGTGAACTTTCTCGCAGCTCCGCAAGAGCGCATTCGGAATCCCTCAGGGCGGTGCACGGAGACGCAAGTGGCAAAATGGTTGCCCAAAGGTGGTTTGGGCAGCAGTTTAAACTTTTTCCTGCTAGAAAGTCCTAAAAAAAAATTTATCGTTAAATCAGATCGCTTGCTAATCAATCATTCGTAGAAAATTTTACTTTTTTCCTCGAAATAGTCATCGCAGGATTTTTTGAAATTTGGGGACAATGACCAATCAGGATGTCGAAAAAAGGGTTCATCTTCCATGTCAAGTATGCCATCAAACCTCCATGCTAACCTCAAACCTCATGCTCCATGCTATATTCATGGAAGTAGATGACCATCCTACATGGACCTAGTATCCCAGGAAACATGGACCTAGGTCACCTAGGTCCATGCCAGGATACTACATGGTCCAATAAAAAAATATAAAATAATATATATAAAAAAATATATATAGGAAAAATATAAAAATACTGTACTTAAGAAAACAGCCTGGAAATACCTCTGATCTAGAAACGAGCGACATACGTCCCCTAGCTCTCATCTCTTGTATGGCTAAACTCCTCAACAGTATTCTGAAAAGTAGAATTGACAATCACATTACACTACATGACTTGCTACCACCAGACCTACATGGCTTCAGAAGAAGGCACAGTACCAACAATAACCTCCTTACTCTAACAAAAGACATAATTTGTGGACATAATAACGGTGAATCCACCCAAGTCCTATTTCTTGATGTCACCTCTGCATTCAACCATGTTCGTATCGATGTACTGCAGGAGGAAATGATACGACTACAATTTCCATTATACATAGTAGACTGGGTTGTTAAATTTTTCACAGGAAAGACATACACTGATGGCGTTCAATATGTGCATAGCAATGTAGGTCTAGATCAGGGTTCAACACTCTCCCCCATCTTATACAATTTATATTCAGCCAAACTCCTGACAGGAAACCATCTCACCAAATTGATAACATATGCAGATGATATGGCGCTATATGTTACAGGGAAAAAAATTGGCCCTAACATGGAGAAGTTACAATCAGATTACTACTCCATTGAGAGAAGTCTGGTCAAACTACAACGTACAAACAACTGATTGTACGTAGTACGGTAAATCAACCATTTTAGACTTCTCGTTGAGACATAATCCCGTTCAAGAATTAACTATCACAGGTAGCTGTGGGGTTATAAAACAGAGCCGTGTTACCAAGTATCTTGGGATGAAATTTGACGACAATCTGAACTGGGGCGCACATACAAAATATATCAAACAGAGAGTCAAGATGGATGTTGATGCCCTGGCCTTCCTGAAAGGGACCACATGGGGGAACCACCCTGATGACCAAATGATATTATTAGGGATCGGATTTTTATGTATTTAAAAATGCCAAATATGTAACATATATATGTATTCATTTTCGTAAAATATGTGGAAAATATGTAAAAAGGTTGAAATATTTTCAAAAAAATGTTTAAGCGCAAAATGAACATTACAACAACAAAATTTTTGTAAACGTTGAAGAAAATGTGAAAAGTGGCAATTCACTCCTTGAAATTATTCGCCACGACGTGGAGCTTCAAATTTTCGAACGTGAAGCGACGACGATCTGGACGAAGAATAGCCTTGTACCTACTGAACGACCTTTCAACGTCCACTGAAGTTATAGGTGCGTTTTTTAAGGCGGTGATCTCGTTGGGTGTGAAGAGGATAGGACGATCAGTGGAGATTTCTGATCCTTTGAGAATATCCGCAATAGTGCAGATGGTCATCCACCCTTTGTTCTTCTTTAAAACGTCGTCAAGCTTGATTTGATCTTGGCTCCTTTATCTCCCTGAATTCCTTTCAACTTTTCAACCACTTTTTCAACGTTGGCTACGTTTTCTGTCAGTGGCACGTTTTGGGACTCCAGTTGAGTGATGGTGGGAGCCAGAAATACAAAGTGGTTGGAAATGAATGCAATTTCGTTCTTCAAAGTGGGTTTTCTGAACAACGACTTGGCTGTATTTATTGCCACTGAATCGTCTTCAAGTTGTGCGACAACATCTTCGATTTTATCGTAATTTTCGCAGTAGTACTCAGCTGCTTCCAACCAAGTACCCTGTCACCAAATGGTGATAAGATACAATATAGGGTGGCAAGACTGGAAAGGAGGAGGGAGAAAAAGTGAGGAAGAGGGGCACAGTCCGAAAAAGGTCTGGCTGAGTTCGGTTCGGTTGAGTTAAAACTATAAAATTCGGTCGGATTATCGGTGAGTGATTAAATTATTATCTATTTCGGCATCCTAATTAAGTTCCAAACCTTAATTAGGCTATCTCGGCTCCCAAGTTCGGTATAATATTCCTTCCATAATAATATAAAGTGTTCAGGTGCAAAATACCTCCAAAGGTGAGAACCAATCTCGAATGCACCTGATATCACACTGTATTATTTCGGTTCGGCTCGGTATAAACCTCCAAAGGTAAAGCAATATCAATTTATATTGTGGAAGGAATAATCGGTTTTATTCAGGTGAGGTTGATAGTGACTATTGGGGAAGGAGGAGGTCACAGGGATCCAAATCCCACATTTGGGAGCCGAGAACTAAGATTTATCTTATTTACATATTTATGCATGTATCTTTAACTAAATCTAGAATGACTTCAAATAAAGTATCGGTGAGTAATTCTCATGAAATTCCATAATTGAGAACATGGTGCATCGGCCGGGAAACCTCTTTGTTGATTGAGGTCAAATAACAAAGGACTCGTTGTCGAAACATAAACAAAGCTTTATCCCTTTAGAAGATGGCTGATCTTTGGTCCCGGGTTTCACTGGAATTCACCTAAATTTTTGTTTGTCTTTGTTCGTCCTAGCAAAATTTACCATTTTGTATTTTATTGATAAGTTTCAAAACAACCGCATGATGCGGGACAATATTATCCGAAGATTAGGCGTAACGTTCATTTTTTGTTGTTCTTTTTTTGTTGTGATGTTGGTAACTAACATCCAACCGTTATTATGGATCAATTCCTTCGGTAGACATCACTACATGGATCAATTCCATGTGGGTTTCAATAGATGGATCAATTCCATGTGGGTTTCAATACATGGATCTATTCCATGTAGACTTTAATAAATGGATCAGTTCCATGTAGACTTCAATAAATGGATCAATTCCATGTCGATATCTTCCTTACCCACCAAGGGGACCACTCCAATCGAATTCGTAATTTCTTTGTTACAGACTGAATTTGAAATGGATCGTTTATTTAGGAAGGCGTTGAAAACAAGAGGAGAGAGAGTGAAAGAGTGCATTGAAAACTGTCAGGTTATTATTTGTCGATTGGAAAATCAAGACACCTATGCAACAAGAGATGAGATTGAACTGGGCCTCCTCCAGCAATCTTTGGAGAGGCTAACAAATGATATACAGTCTTACCTACAAAGGAGAGAAGGATCTGAAAAAACACAAAGACTCGTACAAGACCTCATTTCTGTTCAGTATACAGCAGAAGACACTCTAACTCGATTACAGACACTAAAGAAAGCCACTATGGCTCCCAAAATTGATACAAACAATCCACGTAATGAAAACATCAAATCCAGATTACCAGAAATTCATTTGGGTACCTTCAATGGGGACATTTTGAAATTCCATGGATTTTGGGATCAATTTTGTTCAGTCATTGAAAAGAGAAAACTGGAAGATGTCGATAAGATGATGTACCTCCGGGCTTCTCTAGAAGGAGAAGCTCTTGAAGCTATTCAGGGACTTGATTTGACGAATTCAAATTATAAAATTGCTGTGGACCGCTTAAAGAAAACCTTTGGTCGACCAGGTCACATTATCGATGAACACTATCGGGCTTTAGTGGGAATCCCCAAAGCAAGCAATGATATAGCGGATTGCCGCCGAAAACTCAACAAAATGGAGGGACATTTTTCAGTTCTTGAATCCATGGGTGAGAAGATTAATGCCAATAACAGTCTTCGACATGTTTTGTTGGATAAGTTCCCAAACGAACTTATGTTCAACTTTCGAATGAATGATTCCTCTGACAATCAGCCCCTGGAAGCTATACGAGGGCATCTCGAAAGGGTTATTTCATCAAGGGAAATGACTATATCTCGTGCTTCTTCAATGCACACAGATGTTTCAGAAAACATGATCATCCCGTCACCTTCATCAAGTCAATTCACCACTGAAGCCTTTTATTCAGGATCAAACAAAGGCCTTTCTCAACAGAGAATTGGCATGAAACGGAAATTTTCTTCCCATAAATCGTTTTCCACGGCTGTTTCGGCCAAACGAAATGTGGAATCCAGACAAGGAAAGGGTAACAAGACTGTTCCCAGGCAACAAATTGATTCTGAATCATCACAACAGAAAAAATTGGCTCCTAGCTGTGTCTTGTGCGACGGTCAACATTTTACAGATGAATGTCCCAAATACACCAACTTGGAACAAAGAAGAAACCAGTTGAATGGGCGTTGTTTCATATGTTTGAGTAAAAACCACTTGGCTTCAGGACATACAAAGACACTTCGTACTAAATGTCCTCATTGTCAAAAGGTAGCCCGCCATCATCGATGTCTATGTCCACAGAAATTTGGAAATCAAAAAACGACTACAAATTTAGCAGTACTTGTGAATGACACCATTCTACCCACTGCTATTGCATCCATCTCAAATAGTTCTGGTCATTCAACATCTTGCCGAGTACTTTTTGATACGGGAAGTCAAAGATCATATATTACTGCTAAATATGCCAAGCAACTTAAACTAGAGCCACTTGAATTGACTAGTCTAACCATATATTCCTTTGGACATTCAAAGCCACAGGTACTCAATTCGCCTCTAGTTACTCTGGATATCAAAGGATTATCCTGTACAATCAAGGTGTTGGCTTATGTTGTACCAACCACTACAGGGGACATTCCATCTTTCCATAAAGAAAAAGAGCTTATTGCAAAATTTCATCCAAACTTATACATGGCACCTGATGTTCGAAAAAATGTTCCGGCTGATGTAATCATCGGAACTGATTTTTTCCACTCGTTTGTTTCGGGAGAAAGAAAGGAATTGAATCATGACCTATACTTGGTAAAAACTGTACTTGGATGGGTCGTTTCAGGTCGACTACCACAAACAAAAGACAATGGTGAGATGTCAATTGTAACATATGTGACCCATAGTTGGCACGGATCATCATTTAGTCCACCTGACCAATCACTTAACTGGGACAGTATAAAAAACATCTGGGAACTTGAGACGATTGGCATTACGGATTCCCCAAAGGTCTTGCAAGATGAAGAGATCATTCATCATTTTAACCAAACAGTACAAAGACATGATGGCCGCTACTTCGTAAAATGGCCTTGGGTCGAATATCCTCCAAATTTACCCATCAATTTGGGTCAGGCAATTGGGAGATTAAAATCTCTAATTCGACATGCATCCCCTGACATCCTTAGAAAATATGATGATGTTTTGCAAGATCAACTCCACAAAGGAGTCATTGAAACCATACAAGATGATGCCCTTCCAACCTCTCATCCAGTCCATTATCTACCTCATCATTGCATCATTCAGGAAAACAAGTCTACTAAGCTCAGGATTGTGTATGACGGTTCAGCAAAGATGAAAGGTCAGCTGAGCCTCAATGAATTACTTTATAGAGGACCCTCCCTTTTGGAAGATCTCACATCTCTTCTTTTACAATTTAGAAAACATAGGGTCGCCTTTGTTGCTGATATTGAGAAGGCATTTCTCCAAGTGGGCCTTCAAGAGGAGGATAGAGATGTAACTCGATTTGTATGGATAAAAGACTTGACCAAAGTTCCTGCAAATGATAATGTCCTACATCTAAGATTCAAACGAGTCCCATTTGGGATAGTGTCAAGTCCTTTCCTCCTCTCTGCGACTATACGCTTTCATCTTGCCAAAGCTACCTCACCCTCTGCTCAACAGCTCTCTGACCATTTATATGTAGACAACCTAGTGACTGGAACTCATACAACAGCAGATGCTCAGAGATTCTATGGCGAAGCTGTTGAATTGTTCAATGAGCTTTCTATGAATATTCGGGCTTGGAATTCTAATGATCAAGCTTTTTTGGTGTCACTTCCAAAAGAGCAGCGTGATGATAAAAAATGTACTGGTGTCCTAGGATTGACTTGGGACACTGAGAAAGATTGTTTGACCTTTAAGTTTGATCCTCACATCTTTGAACGTGAGGCTAAAACAAAACGGGAAGTTCTTAAACTAGTAGCCTCTATATTTGACCCATGTGGATGGTGTGCACCCTATACCCTACCTACGCGCCTCTTTCTACAATCCTTGTGGGAGGAACAAGTGAAGTGGGATACACACCTTACGGAAAAACAATTAAACATTTGGTCTACTTGCAAGGATTTCCTTAAAGCAGTGACTACTATTTCGGTGCCCCGGTTTTATCTTGGGGATACTTCTCAACGCTCTGAAATCAACCAAGACACAGAACTTCACTGCTTTACAGATGCTGCAAAATCAGCCTACATTGCGGTTGTGTATTTGAGAACTAAGGTGGAGGAGAGATACGTTGTGAGCTTGGTTATTTCAAAGAGCAGACTTACTCCTTTGAAACAGAAAGGGTCATTAACAACACCAAAGTTGGAACTTCTGGCTCTTTTTATTGGAACCCGCCTGGTTAATTATGTCCAACAAGCTTTGAGTTTGCCTCGAGAAAATATTACAGTTTGGACTGACAGTACAATTGTACTCAGTTGGCTGAGATCGGAACGGCTGTTGCCTCCATTTATCTCACGACGTATCATTGAAATCCGTCAATCTAAGCACATTAAATTCCGTTATGTCCCTACAAATTTGAATCCTGCTGACATTGCGACTCGACCTCTTCAAAATATGGAGCTTCCAAAGGAGTGGTTCCAAGGCCCAGCTTTCTTGAGGGTGTCATCTGACCTCTGGGAACATGGAAAGGTTGACTCAGATTTCAGTCAAACTGTAACCTACAATGATACAACTGAAAAACCTCGACATTCTGAGAACAAGTCTGATGGCCAAACACACAGTTCACACGTTCTGGCAACCAATGCCAACTCAGATGTAAGCTCCACTACTGTTTGTGACTTGGACATTTCCTCTTTCCCTAAATATGGGACCACTTTGGAACCAACTATTATACGAGAATTGCAAACTCGATGGTTTCCGAGAGAATCAAAGAAAGTGATAACACCATTAGCCAAGTCCTTGGGGTTATTCATCGATGATGAAGGGCTTCTGCGATGCAAAGGTCGCTTTGCTAACGCTCCCTTTCCATTGGACCAGAAACAACCTCTACTTTTGCCTAAACATTCCATGTACACAAACCTGCTTATTCAACGAGTGCATGAAGAAAACTTTCACGTGGGAGTGTCTCACACTCTGTCACTTATCAGGATTAAATACTGGATACCACAAGGTCGGTCAAAGGTTGCTTCAGTGATTAAAACATGTAAGGCATGCATCAAGCAAGGAGGTGGACCTTACAAGTTGCCACCAATGCCAGACTTACCACAGGAACGAGTAACCTACAGCCCTCCATTCACTTATACAGGTTTGGATTATTTCGGACCACTGATGGTATCAGACAATAATGAGACAGTGAAGAGGTATTGTTGTCTTTTTACTTGTATGGCTGTCAGGGCGGTTCATTTAGAGCTTGTTCGTGATCTTTCCTGTGAGGAGTTTCTGATGGGTCTCCGCCGATTTATTGCAACCAGGGGTACTCCTAAACTTATAGTTTCGGATAATGCCACCCACTTTACGCTTGCCGCTTCAATCTTGCAGTCACCTTTGGTTCTTGGACATTCACTGGTGTGGAAATTCATTCCTGCTCTGTCACCCTGGCAAGGAGGCTTTTATGAACGACTCGTAGGTTTGGTCAAAACCTGCCTTTACCGCTCTCTCGGTTCTTCACTCCTAAGTGAAGTAAACTTGCACACGGTCCTCAAAGAGATAGAAGCCACGATAAACTCTCGTCCTTTGACCGCTGTTGGTAAAGATCAAGAATTTGTGCTCACTCCAGCTCATTTTCTGAGATCATCAGCTCCATCTGTCATTGAATTCATGACAGACCCAATGGTCTCTATCCGCACTTCGACCATTCATGATCGTGTAGTGGCAGGATGGACTAAGACAACAAAGCTTCTAGGCCAGTTTCGTCTGATGTTTGTAAATCAATACCTATCTAGTTTGAGGGAGCAACATCAATTTGATCACCGCCAACCAAGGGTAGTGGCTCACAGAAACCCAGCATTGGGGGACTTGGTCCAACTGAAAGGAACCAGTACTAATAGAGGGCATTGGAAAGTGGGTCGAATTTCTGCCCTGAATCATGGGTCTGATGGTCAAATCCGTACTGTTCGGGTCTCCCTTCCAGGAAGGGTTGAATTAACCAGATCTGTGTCCCATTTGTTTCCTCTGGAACTTAGTGCCCAAACAGAAATTCCTCCTCCTACTAAAACACCTACAGTTAGCTCTTCAACGCCAGACACTCATACATCTCTCTCTCTCCCTCCTTCTACGGATGATCGGCACCAGCCTGACACTTCAGCGCCCACCCAACCAGTTGAAGTTGCTCAAGAGCAGCCAACCCGAATGGCTCGTGCTGCAGCCCGCTCAGCAGTTCAAAAGATCCGGGATTGGGTTCAAGCCCTATTTAATGTATCTGCTGCTTCCTTGCATTAAAAATACTACTCTTGTCTTGCCATTTCTTAAGATTTTGTAATACAGTAATTAACTTCTTGTTGTGATGTACTGTTCATCTTTTCTGTGCTTCCCTTTCCTGGCGGGGGAGTGTCACCAAATGGTGATAAGATACAATATAGGGTGGCAAGACTGGAAAGGAGGAGGGAGAAAAAGTGAGGAAGAGGGGCACAGTCCGAAAAAGGTCTGGCTGAGTTCGGTTCGGTTGAGTTAAAACTATAAAATTCGGTCGGATTATCGGTGAGTGATTAAATTATTATCTATTTCGGCATCCTAATTAAGTTCCAAACCTTAATTAGGCTATCTCGGCTCCCAAGTTCGGTATAATATTCCTTCCATAATAATATAAAGTGTTCAGGTGCAAAATACCTCCAAAGGTGAGAACCAATCTCGAATGCACCTGATATCACACTGTATTATTTCGGTTCGGCTCGGTATAAACCTCCAAAGGTAAAGCAATATCAATTTATATTGTGGAAGGAATAATCGGTTTTATTCAGGTGAGGTTGATAGTGACTATTGGGGAAGGAGGAGGTCACAGGGATCCAAATCCCACATTTGGGAGCCGAGAACTAAGATTTATCTTATTTACATATTTATGCATGTATCTTTAACTAAATCTAGAATGACTTCAAATAAAGTATCGGTGAGTAATTCTCATGAAATTCCATAATTGAGAACATACCCCATCTCGTCAATACTGGTTGTGGTGGCAAACGCAAGTCAGGATATTTTTCTTTCAAAATTTGTACACGACTTGGAGCTTTCAAAAAGACTTTTTTAACTGAAGAGATCAAGGAATCGATGTCTGGGAACAAAGATCGCACGGTTTCTGCTACTCGATGCAAGGCGTGAGCAAGACACGTCAAGTGAATCATTTTCGGATAAAATGCCTGTATGGTTTCTCAAGCCTTGATCATGTACGGAGCGGCATCAGATAGAAACAGCAGAACTTTTTCCTTAACCCACCCAGCGCCGCACTAAAAACTGTGCGTTTCCCCGCGGACCGGAAGGATGATACGCAAACAGGCGCCAGGTAGGCAATCAACGTACAAACCAAGTTTTCCGTTCAAAACCTTGAACGACACTTGACCGATGGAAACAGCGGACCGGAGTAGAAACGAAGGTTCTCCCCCCCTACCGGACGAAAAAAGGGAGGGCCTTTCGTCACAGAGCCAGGGACTCTTAAGAATCCCTCGGTCAGTGGCGTAAGTCAGGTGGACCTCTTATGAATCCCCTCGGTGCTGGGTGGGTTAAAAACTCCGTTTGGCCATAGGAGATGCATTGAGTCATCGAAAAATCGTGAGATGGTGGAATGGTTGCATCTTTCAAGAACTTCACAGTTCAAAAGGAATGGTTTGGTAAACGTGTCATCAGCACCAAGTTTTCCAACCACTATATTGGCAACATAACTGCCCTCAGCGTCAGTAGTTTCGTCGATTGACACCCAAATTGGACCGTCTTTGATGTATTCTCGAATTTTGGCCAAGGTTTCCGTGTAAATATCTTGTAGGTAATTTTTTCTCAAGGTGCTCTCGTCAGGAATTTTCTTCCCAGTGTAGGTCTCTAAGAAGCTCTTAAAATCAGGGTTGCTGAGTTTGTGGAAAGGGATATCAGCCCTCACCAAAGCACGACACAGGTCTGTACTCAAAGTGGACTTACTTGAGGATGGAGCTGTAACGAAAGTTTGACGCGATGTGCTGTCTTTTTTCTTCTTTTTATTTTCATTGTGTAAACCCGTGGCAATATGTTGAGTAACCTGCGAACGTTGCGAGCAAGAAACGCGCTTGTCACACACAGTACAGTACAGAATGTCTCCATCACTTCTAAAATGCTCAGCTGGGAACTCACGTAGATATTTTGCGATCAATCGTCTATTTGACACCGATGTTCGCGGCATTTTTCACAATAATTCACGCTCCGAACAAGGAAAAATAAAGAACACTTCTTGTGAAGAATCGTAAATGATTGATGTGTAGCAGAAAAACAAACAACTGCAGCACCGGTTTACGTAATTCACACCCTCTCCTATCGCAGTCAATGCAGCTGTAAATCACAGAATCAAAATGCGGAGCCCTTGACTGTGGATCACAGCTCTTGATCTGTTCAGCTCATGATAGCCATCTGTGGCGGCAATCGCAATCTACAAATGGTTATCTTCCAAACAAGGCACTTTTCCTCGAAATTATGAAAAACTACCTATCCAAAATTAAAAAATATGTGTTTTATTGGATTAAATATTTGTAAATATGGATTTATAGCGGAATATGTCAAAATATGTGAAATGAAAGTGGGCTTAAACGGTTCAGAAAATGCCAATATGAACACGTCTACTTGAAAAACATCAGTACATTGCCTAGAAAAGAATATGTAAACAAATACGGATCCGATCCCTAGATATTATATAAGTCTGTAATTCTACCTAAAATCAACTACGGAGCCTTCACATACCTCAGTCAGTCTGCTAATGCAGTTAAGCACCTGCAATGCTCTCAGAATGCTGCACTTCGAAAGATAACGGGAATGGTCAGAACCACATCAGTGTTCGCCATACACACTATCACGGGTACGCTTCCCATGGAATACCAGGCTCGTTATGCTGCACATCTACAGTTCACCAGCCTTTACGTCAATAACACCACTGCCAGACAAGAATTGATTCAACTACGTGCTGCCCTATACCTAAAGTACAGTGCAAAATACAACAAATTGGAGACAGCTCTCCGGAATATGATTGATTACAGTGAAGAAACTAAACTGTTTCTCCCGAACCAGCAACAACTGCAATACACGGTACCCAAAGGTGAATGGGGCAAATACATAACTGAATCCATACCTGGTATAAAAAAGGGAGAGGGGTTGCCGGCCCGGCAACTGGCTATCGCCAGTGAGTTCCTTCACGCCAGATATCCGGGCCATGTGGTGTGGGCATCATGGGCAGGGGGATGGAGTTAGGCTGCATAACTTGACAACAAGCTATCAAGCAGAAATTGAAGGTCTGTCATTGGCCATGACACATATCAAACTACACGTCAAATCCAAAAACATTGTGATCCTTACTGACTCCAAATCGGCACTGCAGGCCATACGGTCCCTCAGGCAGCATGAGCGGCCACCACTTAGTCTCCTGAGACTCCTACAACAGCTGCAAGCTAGAATGGAGGAGGGATACACACTACACCTACAATTTGTACCCTCACATATAGGTCTAGAAGGGAATGAAAAGGCTGACAGGGAGGCTGGCAGAGTGCGGAGAGCTGCTAATCTCTTGCTGGGATACCGCACCATGTATAGTGACTGCAGTCAAGAAATGATGAGGAGGCTGAGAGAGGAATGGCGCACAGAGTACGGATTGCGAGGCGGGCCGGGAGAATGGACCAGGGCTATCTTCGGTAAACCTGCTGACAAGCCTTGGTTTCACAACCATAGAGAGCTCTCAAATAAACAAATAACAGACATCAAAAGAATACTGTCAGGTCACGCTAACAATAATCTATTTAAAAACCGCATGAAGCCTGCAACACATAGTCCCATATGTACTCAGTGTGACAGTAATGCAATACAAACTGTATCTCACACCTTGACGGAATGTAGCAAGCACCAAACAGTTATAACACGTGTCCTTGACGAATATTCACAGATAAATGAATATTTGACAGCAGCACTGGAGGATACAGACAAGCTGGTGAGGTTGCATGAGGCACTGATGGAGAGTGGTGCTCCATTGTAAACTACGGATTAGTCAAACCACAAACAGTTACCGAGACAGGCTTACTTGTGAGAGGGGAGTGAAGAAATACGAAAGAACACATTTGAAGAAAGGAAGACGAGAGGAAGAAGAAACGGAGGCAGAACACATCAGACAAGCAGTGCTATAAAAGAAGACACATCAGTGACCACGCGGCTAGGCCACGGTCAGAGGAAGAGCAGACAGACAGACAGATACTACATGGTCCATGTTGATAACCAACGGTTCAGTGTTCAGTTAACTTGTCTCCGGTACTCCGTGTGGTAGACTGGTAGTTTTAAGAATTTATTTTCATAGTTTCTAGTAAAAGAATATAGTTTTTTCCTCTCAATCGAATCTTGTATTACATTTGAATGTGAGATTGAGTGCATAATTATTATTGAAGGAATGTTTATGTTCTTGAAAAGGCAACAATAACACAGGTAAGTTCATACTAACCCAAGTATTAGGTACCATAACAATAACACAGATTGATAAGTTATTTATTTATGAACTATAATTTATTTATTTATAAGTTATTAATTTATGAACTTCCTAGAACCCAGAACCATAGCCCAAAACCAAATTCAAATTCAGATACTTGAGTAATATTTTTCTTGTTCTAAGCCAAATTCTCAGGTATCAAATACTAGACACGCACCTATAGTGCAAAATTAATGCATTATATAATTGTAATGCTGAATATTTAATTAGATCAATATTATTTGGTCCTAATATTTGCTGGGAATAAGAAACCGGAATTCGGGTTTCCGTAATATCTGTCACCTGGTGAGAACCTGGAGAGAAACCTGGTGAGATTGGAAGTGAGATCAATTTTTCTTTTCTCGTTGGACAAATACAATTTTAGATTTTGATTTATTGGCAATAACAGTCAAATCAAAGTACATACTTATTTAAAAATAAAGCACTGCAAAAAATAAAGTAAAATAAATTATAGGTACCTACTCCAAAAACGCTGCAAATGATTACACAATGGTTTATTATTTTTCTACATAGATCACTCGTCTGCAAAGCCATCAACCATCCAACATGAAGAAAAACATCGATCGCATTTCGGTCAGCTAAAATTTGAACGGAGATTAGGTCTCTTTTGCGATTCACACTCGTGTTTCTGGAGAAAGAGACACATTCTTGTAGAGAAAACAGGCGACAGATATATATGTCGCTGGGCCTCCTGAGTTGATTGGCCTCCTGAGACCGACGGATATATAAGGCGCTAGTCCCTAAAGGGTTAAGGTACCCTGGCACCACTATTAGTTCCATGGTGGGAGAAAGAATCATTCATGAAAATCCGGAGGTATAATGAGAATTGTTCCTCAATTTCAAAGCTTGGGTACAATTAGTAAGCTGTAAAGGAGCCGAAATATTGAAAATCGGATATTTTGTGAATATCATCCCCCCACTCGCTTCCTCCCCATGCGAATTTTGATACTCTGGTGAAATATTGTGCAACTTGGAAGATTTTTGACTCGAACAAAAAAGAAACACGCAAAACGGTTGGAAATTGAGGCCGGAGCAGAGTTTACCAGATTATGCCCGCAAACGCACGTTTTTAAATCATTAATCCCTCTTTCAGACCCCTTTAAAGGCAAATCTCGAAATTCCGTCCTAAAAATCGGTACCTAAGGTCTGAATTAATTTTCATTTTCGAGGAGTGAGTTTTTTCTGCTGATTGCTACTACACTCTAATTACACTTACTTTATTTAACGTAAATTTTTAATGTATTTATTACTATTATTTATTATTACTTTATTTAATGTAAATATCCCTAGTAACATATCTAAAATGCATTAAGAATGAATACATCTGGACATTTCATGTCTTTACTTTTTCCCGCTACCTTCGCTACCTACCTCTAATAATGTGCTTTCTCAATAATTTATTATTGTTTGTGAACGAGTAACAAACTCTTATCACGAATGTTGTTTTTCAGTTCTTTTAACTCAGTGGTATACCTATCTCGGTCTCATCCATAATTACATCGGTTTTGGCAGTATTTATAATTTATTCATAAATTTGGGGCTTTTGCAACGAACTGTGAACGATTTTCCTATGAACACGAATGACGAAGACAAAGTTCCCTAGCAACGACTTGGTTGTAAGCGGAAATCATCAGAAAACCAACCGTAACGCTTTTTTCTTTTATGTGCCTAATTTAAGCTTGGGGTGAACTGTTGAATTGAGGATTCTAGGTTCAACCCCTTTAAAACCGACCCAAATATAGATTGAGAAGCTATATTGACACAAGTATTGGTAATTAAATTTACTGTTGAAAATTAATGATAAAATTGAAAATTATGGATAATTACCTGGTAGACAGCTGTAGCGGCTCGGAGGTAGCTGAAGGCTTTTCAAAATCAAAATAAAACCAGAAATTTAAATATAATTAAGTCTGAAGGACTGAAGTTAATTTCCTGAAGGGAATGACAAGTGCATGAAAACTGAAACTGTGCACGGTGAATTTGCGAACGCACGAAAATGATGCGAACGCACTAAAATGATGCGATCGCACGAAAATGATGCGATCGCACACAAAACCTGTTTGTTACGGAATTTAGGTAGTGAAAGAAGAAATGCAGTTTTACAAGCTAATAGGAACCTTTTTAATGAAAATAGATGGCAATATGACTCTACGTTAAATGCGTGTAAACAAAAGACAAGATATAAAAATAAATGGTTTTTTACACGAAATGCGTGCGTTCTCAATCTCCCTTCCTTCCTTCATACAAAACGACTTTACATATGACGCTACTCAATTTTACACAATTTAAAGCTTGGCTTGACTGACTGACTAAATTACTGAAATTGTTCATTTACTTTACGACGACCAGGTTATTCCTACACAGTTTGAACACAATCTAACATTGGCCAATGTATAGAATTAGTTTGTACACTCACAGTGGCGGGGCCCGAAGGAAATCCGGAGGTGGTGTGAAGAGAAGATCTCAGGGAATGGTCCAAAACGGATGTCTCGAGGTTGTACCATTTGGATTAAAGGGGATGATCAGATATTCAGACTCGTGGGCTACTGGACTTCTCTTTGGACTGATATTGAGGGGGTTTTCCAACACTACTTGCTATAAGGGGGTTCGATTTTAGTATCTAGACTCAAGCAAGGAGCGTGGATGAAAGCTTCAAGGACTGGGGGGGTTATGGCCGCCCCACGCGGCTGCTAGATCATTTCATTCCACAAGCCCCTACCCTCCATCTTGAGGCGTCCTGGCAGGGATCCATGGTGGCCCGTGATTGGCGGACGGTGATGTCATTCTGACGTGAGCGCTTCTGGTGGTGGCGCCTGGGAGCGGGGACGGTTCTAGGCCCGCTCCAAGCTGCCGGCCCCCAAGGCGGGAAGGGAGCATTGATGGTGGCTGCTCAGAACCCTTCACTGTTGGTTTAAATCAGTGATCGGGGGCTCACACAAAGTAATGACGTAAAATGACAACAGTTTTAAAGATACCGAGTTATACAGTTATTCAATACTTTTTCTACTTAGAGAGGCTGTTACATGAAAATTTATTAATTTCTTTTCGGTAAAGAGTTTTAAGGGCAACTACATAAGAATTTCTCTTATAAAACTCGCTATTTATATTTGGTAGAAGGGTCCTATAATTATTGTAGTTACGAGTAACTGTTGAAATAGAAAAATTCTTGGGATCTATGCCAGTACCAAACACATGTACGTAAGACTGGATATGGAAAATTTTATTTACTTTTTATACAACAGTGATGGAGGATCCTTGGGCTTTTATTCAAAGTAATTCTTAATAATTTATTTTGTATGGTTTGCACTTTTTTAATGACGGGTTTACATGCTGCGCCCCAAAGAATAATACCTACCACATTTAATCATGGAAAAGGCCAAACCGTTATAACTAGTTTTAAGTCGAATTATTGTAGAAAACTTACGGGACTCTTTCAAAACGTAAAGTAAATAAATAATCAACTTTGTGATGGAATTTAGTTGTACCTTTGTACATTTTCCCGTTGCAGGTTCACTGATTACTACCTCTCTATGCAGCCACAGAAGTCCGATGATGACAAGCTGGCGAGAAGGGCCGCCAGATTCAAGGAAACTGCAAGGCCTAGCGAAAACAAGATGAAGAATACCGATCATCGGCGCTTCATTCCGTCCAGTGATGCCGATTACGAGTTCGATCAGCAGTTGATTGGTACATGCGAACTATTGGAGAAATGTTATTTGCGATTAACTTCAGAACCAAAGGAATCTGATGTAAGCAGACAGTATCTATCACTGGAAGACTCTTGTTCCCTCAAAATCCTCGAATTACCATCCGCTCCATGCTTATGTTAATCCTTCTTCTTTATCGTCGACATAAATATATTATGGGTTTTATTTTCAATAATGAACTTTTGAAATCATGATGTTTTACACTTCAAGGGACGTACAATCCGTAAGACGATTGGGTGTTCTGACGAAGTGGTGAGACGAAAACTGTTACCTACAACTTTCCTGCGCCAATGGAGAATTCGCCTCACTTTTCTTTTTTTTTGTTGTCAAAAGAGGGTTTACTGATATGGAAGAAAATCATTGTGTGCTGCTCGAAAAAGCATCCGAAAAATTTAGAGAATTTAAGAAAGTTGGACATTTTAAATGTAGCAGCAATCTGTATAGGGACAGCCATGTTGTGACGTATCTGGATTAGGAAGAGTCACTTCATAGGGGAATCTGTGTCGCTTACTACAGTAGTGCTACCTCTGGAAGCATAAATGAAACTACAGCTTACGTGGTCAACACAGGAGTGAGCGAACTGGGGGAGGGAAGAGAATAGTTTTCATCTTCTCTTATTTTGTTTCTACATTAGTTGAAGTTATTTGAATCTTAGTCACAAGGGCGCCTACACAACTCTACCTATTGACGTTCTTTGATACTATTTGCTGAGATACTTTTTTACTCTTCGCCAGAGCACAGCTGTGTGAATTCGGTCAGTTTTCGCATCATTTTGCGGGAGGAAACCCTTAGCCTGTCGTGGTGTTTTTTTTTTTACAGAGGCTTCACTTGTTTAGGCATCTTCCTCTACAGTAATTTTTTCCCTTGGGCATTCCTGGTGTAAAACGTTATTCTAGAGCCCTATTATAGGATTTGACTTGAAATTCCGAAATCTATAAAATTGAGGCAAATTTCCCGTTGTCATCACCTCTGACTTTTCTCCACTACTTGTATAAAAAAAAAACTCGGAAACAATGGTTTAATATTTTGCTGTAGATCTGTAAAGAACAGGGCTTAATAGACAGACACGGAACCAAAGTTGTTCAGGAAGGAACTTTTTTTTCAACTTTGAAAAGGAAAACAATGCTTGTTAGATTCGAAAGCAATGTTAAACAAAATTTGAAACGTCTGCCAAGTGTGTGTGGCACATAGATTGATTGTATAGATGATCCGATGCGTTGTTGCTAATCTCAAAACATTTTTTTTTTTTTTTTTTTTTTTTTTCGGGGCGTAGGAGGAGGGCGACTCCCAGTGGTCCCCTTGATACTCCTGAGGCAAGGGCCAACCCGGGACTGTTTAACACATTACTTCGGGTTGGCCCCTCTCTCTCTTCGGCTTTTCGCCTCTTCTCTCTTGACTTTTCGCCCTCAGCATTTGCTCCGTCTTATACAAGATTTACCGATCTTCTTCTCCTTACGTCCCCCCAGTGGGAGGTTCAGGAGTGCCTTCATTCATCTTCCTCGTCTTCTTCCTCTTCTTCATTGTTTTCATCCACCGATGTCCAGCTGCTATCCAAGTTACTTATTCCCACGTCTTGATCGTCTCTGTTGTCTGGATTCGGTCTTGAGTCCACAAAAGCCTTCTTTCTCCGTAGTACGTCTTGCACATATTGGGCAACGGTTTTCCACTTCGAGCTGTTTTCCAGCATAATATTCATCACTGTTGTGGGCGTGAAAACTCCTATCTCGTGGAACAAACTCTCTCGGTTACTCGAGTGGCCATCGCACCAGAAGAACGTGTGTTCAGCGTCGTCCCAGTCGGAGTCCCCATATGGGCACTCGGGGCTCTGTGCCCTACTCACTCTGAACAAGTAGGCCATAAAAAGGCCGTGTCCAGTAAGGAATTGGGTCAGGAAATAATCCACTTCCCCATGTCCCCTGGCCACCCAGCTCCTCAAGTCAGGGATGAGACATCTTGTCCATCTCCCCTTGTGTCCAGCTGTCCACTCATCCTGCCACGCATTCAACGTCTTTTCCCGCTCCTCCTTCTTGGCTGCTTCACTGGGGGCATAGTCCTGCCTCTCGTAAAGGGCTCTTCGCTCCGCGATTAATAAGTGGATCGGCATAACACTAGCGACCACGGGTATCGCATCTCCTGATACCGTGCGATACGAACAGGCAACTCGTAGGGCCCCTCTACGCTGCACTGCTGCAAGTGGTTTCCTATAGCATTCTCGCCTTACTGCATTGCCCCATATCTCCGCTCCATATAACAGGATGGAGTGAATCACCGCCATAAACAATCGCCTCGTAGGCTGCCTAGGGCCCCCAGTGTTTGGCATTATCCTGCTGAGGTTGATCACTGCCTGAGACGCCCTTTGAGCTGCGCGCTTTATATGGTCTCCGTATTTTAGCTTGGAGTCAACATAGACCCCGAGATATCTGACGGAAGGCCGTGTTATGATCTCCTCCCCTGCCACCATCAACGGTACAGCTGTGGGGATTCTTCTACTTGTGACCAAGACCAGCTCCGTCTTATTGGTGGCGAGGGACAGGCCATGTGAGAGCATCCACTCTGTCACCCGCCCCATAACCATGTTCAGTCTGATCTGCAGTTCGTCTAAGGTCCTTCCAAGTATAACGACGGCTACATCATCGGCATAACCAATCGAGTGCGTTTTCTCAGGCAGCTGGAGACACAGCAAGCTGTTATAGCTCATATTCCACAGCAGTGGGCCAAGGATAGAGCCCTGAGCGACCCCGGACGTCAGGGGCCTCCGTCTTCTTCCGTCCACTGACTCGTAGAGCAAAGATCTATCCTTCAGATAGTGCCTCAGCATCCTCACCAAATATGGGGGCCCCCTGAAATCGACCTCGAAAGCCTTGATTATATCAAGCCACCTGGCTGAATTAAACGCGTTGGTCACGTCCAGCGTCACCAACAGTCCCATCGGTCTCGAACGGTGGTTTCCCCTCATTGTCTTCTGTAGGCCATTCACCGTTTCTTGAATGGCCCCCACCGTGGAATGTCTGGCTCGGAATCCATGCTGACTTGGCGACAGGTCACCCGCTGACTCCACTGCTGCCACAAACCTTGGCTGCAAAAGACCTTCCAGTCCCTTGCCCAAGGTATCCAGAAGACACAGGGGCCTCCATGCAGAGGGCTGTCTCTTGTCTTTCTTCCCCTTGTCCAGGAGGCAGAGCCTTGCCATCTTCCACTTCTCACTGAAATTACCTGTCATAAGGCAACCGTTATACATCCGCAGCAGCAGCTGTGGAACTGATTTTACTGCTACTTTCAGGACCTCCACGGGAATCCCGTCTGGCCCAGGAGCCTTCCCATTTTTCATGGAGCCAATTGCTCTTTGGAGTTCCTCCGTTGTAAATACTGGGATCTCCTCGATAGTGACCTCCATTTCAGTATCTTCCACGGTCGGGTGCTGGGGGAAGAGCCCACCGACGATCCTCTCCAGCAGTTCGTCCTCAAGCACCACCGTGCCTCCTCTCATCAGCTTCTTGGTTACAATTTTGTAGCCTGTTCCCCACGGATCCTCATCAACCTCTTTGATAGTGGCAAACCAACACTTGGCCTTGCTCTCGTTGATCAGCCTCCTGAGGCGCCTTCTGGCTGCTCGAAACTCCTCCTGCCTTACCGTTTGGGCAGCTCCTCTACTTCGTTGAGCTTTGCGTCGGAGTCTAATACATTCCTTTCGCTGGGCCGCGATTATGTCATTCCACCAATACACCTGGTTCCTCCTTGGGGTGCCTCCCCTTCTGGGCATGGACAGGTCACAAGAATTACGTATGACCTCTATTGTCTCTTCCACAAGCCGCTCCGACTGCTGTCTCGTGGTGACCTCAACGCCCTGCCACTTCGCAGCCAGGAGTCCATCACCGAGTCTCAGGGACTCCTCTAAAGCTGGGAGATCCAGCTTCGAAAGGTTCCAGCCGCGTGTGAGCCGGGGAGCCGGCCCCTGCCTCCTATCTCTCTGGACCAGGTCAAAAGAGATGTACTTGTGGTCGCTGCCATTATAGTCATCCATGACCATCCAATCTCTCACCCGCGGCACCAAGTCTTCTGTGGCAAAGGTCACATCAGGGATTGTGCCCCGCTGGCCCGGGCGACTAAACGTCGGGGTTGTACCGACATTCAACACAATCAACCCCGTCCGCGCCCCCATCTCCAAGATCTGTCTGCCCCTACTGTTAGTGGAGTTCATACCCCATTCGTAGGCACTGGCATTAAAATCCCCAGCCACTACTGCGCTCCCCCCGATGTCACGGATTCTGTCCTCCAGAGCCCTCAGCTTTGCCCTGAATTGGGAAATGCTCTCATTGGGGGTGAGATAGACACTATAAAAAGTGATTCCCCCCACCGTAACGTGAACAAAACCGTCTCCAGTTCCCGACCGGAGCACCTGTACATCCCGAGACGAAGGGGCCCATATTGCCGCTGTTTTGGTTGTATCACAGTACCAATTCACATTCTTATCAGCATACTGCTCACTAAGGAGCATTATGTCCACCCTCTTCTCCAGTCGGAGTTGTTGTAGCAGGGAGTCCGCTGTGCTGCTCCGATGCATGTTCCCCTGGAGGATCCTAATCATTTTAGCTTTTTCTTCGCTTCCTCCAGAGCGGCAGCAAATATCCTGCACTTTCCTGTGCCAGGAATATGCGCGATGTCATTTGTAACTCCATTCTCGAGACAGAGAGCACAGCGCGGCTCGTTTTTACAATCTCAAAACATTAATCTCTAAGTACCTTGTACTACTCTCATAGGGGACCATCTACGCGTCAACCCGCACAGACTCTGGATATTTCTTCGAAATGGATGGAAAATGTAGAAGTTGCAAGGATTTCATGTTTCCGCGTGCACAGTGGCTACTATCAGTCTGGGAGCAAGGTTTTTCATAGGGAACCATCTTCATTGAAAATTAATGGAAATCGGGCAATACCTTCGTATAGTTTTCCCTTTTAAAAGGATTTCAAGACAGACAGACAGGGAATCTGATAGAAGGACCTATTAAACTAGAAATAATTAACCTATTAACTAGAGAAATAACAAGAAAGATTAAACTGAAACTAAGGATTTTAATGAGGAATTTCACCGAATTCTGTTTGCATTTTTCCTGAATAGTTAATGGTGTGGGATAGATGAAAATCGGGTTGATTTCGGAAAATAAGTCTCCTATTATTTTTGGGAGACAATCAAAATTTTTGATTTCAAAACTAACCGGGAAAACGGACGTGAAGCGGGAACGCTCGCTGATTGGGCTGTTCGGATAACCGTCTCCTCCCAGTGTTGCCCATTGGGACGACTAAATCGTGTTTTCTAAGAGAAAAGTTATCAAACAAAAACAGAGGAAACCTAATTTTCCCCATCTTGCTTTTTCTATTTTTTTCTTCAGTTTTTCGATTTCGAACTTTACTGTTTCGTGAAATTTTGCATCTGGGGACTATGGATTTCTCGATCTCAGCGCTTCAAGCGGCCATAAATGAACTATTCCGGGATGACGTCATTTTCCCGGTTTTTTTAAACATTCGTATTTTCTACACTGTTTTGTTTATTCGTAAATTAGGAAGTTCGGGCTGAAAGTTTGCCTTAGGGGGTTTTTCGAGGTGCTGAATCCGATTTTGGGGTCAAAAATAGGAAATTCCGACATGGTGAAATTCCTCATTTAGAGCGAGAACAAGCTTATCACGGAACAATATCGATGTGTGTGAGATCGATTAGGGTGGTCAGACTACTAGATAATCAATTTACTTAATCGTTTGAAAAATTCAAAATTATTTACACTTATTTCCACAGAATTAAAATTGTTCAGAAAGGCCTTAAAAGTGAAACGCGAGTGGAAATTTCGATTTTGGAGAAGACTTTTTCCAACCTTGAAAAGTAGAGATAATGCTTCCACTGACTTGGTAGACTCGGAAGCAAAAATAAACGGGAATTAAAGAAAACTTATCATTCAAAACAACATTAATTGTACAGGGTGTCTACACTTATGATGGGCATAACTTCAGGATTCGATTCTACAAAGTATTCCCAACAAAAAATGTCTCAGCAATTTTTTCTTAACCCACTCAAAATGCCTTGTATTTCCTTCTTACTGTCATAACTTCTACAGTTTCCAACAATATTCAGAGATTTTTCGGGTTGACATGAAGAGTCCCCTATGAGGGTAGTGCTATGTACTTAGAGATTGATGTTTTGAGATCAACTACTATGCATCGGATCATCTATACAATCGTGAAGAGAGCAGCTTTTGTGTTGGCTGAGAAGTGGCAACGACCTTACTCCCAACTGAGAGGATGGCTTAAAGTAAAAGTACAGTTTGCCATCATTCGGGCGGTGTCACTTCGGCTACGCGGAGCAAGGAGAAAAAATAAAAACCTTTTTAACAAAAAAATGGACCGACCTCAAAAATGATGTCTGTTAACACCAAAAAGGGAAAAATGATAATCTTAGGAAATTCAGTAGGGAAGGTGGGTAGGTAGGTACGGATTGAAGTCGCCGCTGTGCCCATCTGTAGACACAACCATACGCAAGTAGATTGCTCTTCCATCTGGCTAGTATTACGACATGCGTCGATAGTGCAATACAAAACAGGAACGAGAGTGGGTATCATTGAGGTAATAAATGTGTTCCAAAACTATTAGGTAGTAGGTCACTGCTGTCGTATGAAGGAGGATGAGAGTGTGACGATGTGTGTGAATCTCCGTAAAAAATGTTTGGATTCCAACATACCATCTTTTGATTAGATGATATCTAATTATACCTAATCTATT
Source organism: Apolygus lucorum (assembly GCA_009739505.2). Classification (NCBI taxonomy): domain Eukaryota; kingdom Metazoa; phylum Arthropoda; class Insecta; order Hemiptera; family Miridae; genus Apolygus; species Apolygus lucorum. The sequence goes on along the minus strand of CM019168.2, from coordinate 1,505,939 downwards.
GATCTAATCTATCTTTGATGAGATAATATCTATATAATCTATTATTGCAAGTATTGCATTATGCATGTTGCATTGTCTAGATCATGATGTGGGTTTGTGATATGAGTATGGGTACATACTAAAATGATCGGTTAGTATTACAACATGCGTCGAAAGTTCAATACAAAACCGGAGTAAAGGTAGGTAAGTAAGTAAGTAAACAACCTTCTCATGTTGAATCTTTAACCAACCTTTCTTGGTGTTGTGGACGTCTTCAGCTGTTATCACAGAGAATATTCTTACTAACATTCATTCACACTTATTGTCACACTCTCATCCTCCTTCATACGACAGCAGTGACCTACTACCTAATAGTTTTGGAACACATTTATTACCTCAATGATACCCACTCTCGTTCCTGTTTTGTATTGCACTATCGACGCATGTCGTAATACTAGCCAGATGGAAGTGGAATCTACTTGCGTATGGTTGTGTCTACAGATGGGCACAGCGGCGACTTCAATCCGTACCTACCTACCCACCTTCCCTACTGAATTTCCTAAGATTATTATTTTTCCCTTTTTGGTGTTAACAGACATCATTTTTGAGGTCGGTCCATTTTTTTGTTATTAAGGTTTTTATTTCATTATTTTTCCATTTTATAATATTTTCATTTTTCACTTTCAAGTGGTCCTCAATTTAAATCTGAAATTAATTTACCCGCAGTTTTTCGATCAGTTTTCGTGATATAGATCTATTTCCGTACTGTGAATCATTTCAGTAAGGTGAACCAGAAGCCGTAGGGTGGACCAAATTCTGTAATTCGGATCAGTTTCCATATGTAGAGATGATTTTCCGTTTTTGGATCGGTTTCAGGAGGTATTTGGTTCACTTTCCTACTTAGCAATCAACTCTCTTATCTCCTAACAGTTCGACTTCCCTCATATTTGGTAGGTACTTGGTAGTTCTGACAACACAATTCAACAACTCAACCATGACATGATTGACGAGGAAGCTATGTGCTACACCCACTTGGTAGAATACCATCTAATCACCTAGTTGTACTATATACCTCATATTTGGTACGGCACTATTCAGTTCCGACAATCTCCTATACCATTACCTACCCAACTATATTATGGATAACGAGAAAGCTATGTGCTACACCCACTTGGTAGAATAACCTCTCATCACCTAACTGTACTATATACCTCATATTTGGTATGGCACTATTCAGTTCAGATGATCTCCTATACCATTACCTACCCAACTATATTATGAATGATGAGGAAGCTATGTGCTACACCCACTTGGTAGAAAGCCTAATAACAGTACTATTATGTCACTCATATTTGGTAGGAAAACTCACATACTTGAGCATTCATAAACACGTTTGATACGGCTCATGCAGGTTTAGAGCGAATAACCCACCATAATTTCCCCCTTTCTCATCCCCGCAGCACCTTTTGGTTATCGGAACCCCCCTCATATTGCATATAATTTTGAAGCTTACAATCAGACCTTCAATTTGACTATACACGATTAGTCCGGCATCGACTCAGTCGGAAGTCACAGGGCAAGAAGTGTGAATGCGGACCAATATTCCCGAAAACGGGAACCACGTTTTTCAACTTCTTTCACAAATTCTCGATACTTCTAACAATGCATAGTGAAATCTGTTTGAAACGGGACCACCACGGATACTGGTAGAACACATTTCAAAAAGAACCACACAGATTGATACCAGAATAAAGAAATGCAAGCGACTCGGACATACAAAAAAAAAAAAAAAAAATCGTCGTCCCACGACAACCCGAATTGAGTACCTCCTCTTTCGCGCGCCTTCGGCGCGTTGAAGTCGGTCAAAAATACGCTCACTAGGATTAGAGGATGGAGCGGCATTGTCTTCCATGGTGGACCATTGAAACCATAAATTGACGTACACTCCACACATATCACACTCTTGTTTTCATCGCCATATTACCCAGAAGCTACAATATTGTTAACATTCTACCTTCAAGCTTTTTTAATAATAAAAATGATCATTTATATACAATCGTGTTATGAATACGAGGAAGCTATGTGCCACACCCACTTGGCAGACGTTTTCACTTCGAAGTTTTTTTCGCGTTTTCGATCTACCGTCATTAACGCCTGTTATTTACTAAGTAAATTCAAATTTGAGGATATCGTTGGAAAGAACGTTAAATGTCCAACTATCTAGCATAGATACCTATTTAAATTTTTTTGAAATTTGATTTTTTCTTTTTGAAGTTTTCACTTTGAACGCCTGCCCATTTCGATGGGCGCTCTTCGGAAAAAAAATCCTCAAATTGTCAGCTTTCAACGGTCTATTTTTCTTGATAAAATTAAGATTGGAAGATTGAATAATAATAAATACCTAGTATTTTTTCTTTGTAGAAGGCTTTAGCAAGCAATACAAAAATCAACAAATAAATAGTACATATAAAACAATAACAAACTGTCAAATAACATAATATATCAAGTCAGACGGCTCTCGAAATTTTAGAGTGTACTGTAAAAAACTGTGCAGGTTCGTGAAGTTCTAGTTGAACAAGTTATCTTTTAATTACTATCTTGAAAGACTTATAGGGTAGGTCCTTTGTTTCAAAAATCAAATTTGAGTGCAAGAAAACGTGAGTTACCAGAAAGTCCAGTGTTTTACGCGGTGCATGGTCTCCCTCGATCTCAAGACACCTTGACGAGTTTGGTGTCATTTTCTTTCCTTTTTTTCTACGCTGAATCCAATGGCGATACTTCCGAATAATGCTGACTGCTAAAAAGTGTATTTTTCGAAGAAAACCTTCATTTTTTGACCGTAACAAACGCATTATTCATAGATACGGTAGTGAGCATAAAGTAACACCATTCTACTCGATAAAAACATCAATCAGCTAGAAATATAATGAGAAAAAAGCATTGTATATATTCTTAGTATTACCATTGTAAGTACGTTCCTTCTTCAGTTGCTAAACTATGTTTCAGATCCGTCCAAGACATGTGTTGATAAAGTCGCTGGAAAGAGTCAATGAGATTTGGGAAAGAACCCATGATTATCGACGAGCGTCAGAGCTTCTCAAGGCAATACGTCAAGACCTAACCGTAAGAATTCAGAGTGATGTAATGAATAAAACAAAAGTACATAAAAATAGGTTAAAAGTCCATTCATGCAGCAGAATTAATGAGCAAATTTTCAAAGATTTCTTTTTTTAAACAGTTTTCAGGGATTGTTTCTGAATGTTTCAAAACGGATTTCAGTGAAGAAATTTTTCGAAAAAGTCCATTCAAAGAATTTTGAGGCAATTTCTTCATTTTTCTTGAAATTTTGCTAATAAGGCTGTATGCTAACATTGTTAGGAGTCCTTCCACGTTCTACTCGTCTCCATTAGTTCATAGAGTACCCACACGGCGATTGTTAGTTTATTCGATTTTCAGTATACCATACCAACATACTGTATGCACTGGGTATGTTTGAAGCTGTTAGGAGTCCATATTCACGTTCTACTCGTCTCCACGAACTCATAGAGTACTCACACGGCTACTACATTTCTGGGTACAGCAAACTTAAGCACGTTTTCATTGTATAATATACTGTCCACCGATGAAAAGAATGAACGCGAGGCCCGACAGGGAGTTGGGTATCCTCAACGTAGAACTACACCCTTTTCCACAAATATACGTTCACAGGTAGTAACTGACCTTATCCAACACCCCTGAACCTGCCGTGAGTCATACTTTCTTCCTTTCCCTTCGTTCCCCCTTCTCACATTGTCGTTTAGGTCATTTCTCGAATATAGCATTTCCGAATTGAGTTAAACCTTTTCCATTTAGATTTAAACCTTTTCCATTTAGATTTAAACCTTTTCCATTTAGATTCCAAATGGAAAAGGTTTAAATCTAAATGGAAAAGGTTTAAATCCAAATGGAAAAGGTTTAAATCCAAATGGAAAAGGTTTAAATCTAAATGGAAAAGGTTTAAATCCAAATGGAAAAGGTTTAAACCTAAATGGAAAAGGTTTAAATCTAAATGGAAAAGGTTTAACTCAATTCGGAAATGCTATATCTACAGTCACTTCTGTCCAATGACTCATCTTGACAGCGAATTTGTCAGGAGGGACTACACCGTTTGTTGGTCTATGTTATTTTCTTCCAAATAATCATAGAAACTTTATTCTTTTGGGTATTAAGCAATCGAATATCAATTATTAATCATAGTAGTAACTTCAAGGTTACAACATGCAAAAACATTTCTTCCATTTTCTTAAAATTCTGAGATGAGTGGTTTCACTCAATTATGGCTTCTATGACAATGATTAAAATGACCTTGTGTAGAACTTTACACAAAGATTTATTATTTTTCTGTCGAGATCAATCACTTTCAAATAACACTTTTCATTGTCACTACCTACCAACCATTGGTACTACCTACCACTACCCAAAAATCATTATTCGCTTCACAAACAAGTTGCAAATTTCAACGGAAATTCACACTCTTTGGTGATTCACACTCACGATACTGATTTATCGCTATCATTTATCGATCGCTCGTAGGGAGCGAACGGTTTTTCCTTCAGAGCTCTTGGTATGGGTAGTCTCAACAAAATTTGTTGCATTTAATGCAATACTTCAACTCCCCCCCCCCCCCAGCTCATCTAAATCCTGGCGCCTCCGATTCCAACGACTCTCCCTGCCCCCGATTCCTGAAACTCGTTGGGGTTTTATGTATTAGGATGGTTAATAATTTTCATACCTAGATCACTCGTCTGCAAAGCCACCAGTCGATCAGCTAACATTTGAACCTTAAATTTCCGTCCAAACCTCAAATTTTCGTAGTGAGCGACTATCTTAAATTGATGGAAAAACAATACCTTTATATCAAAATTTGTAGAGTTAGGGCGCTTTCAAAATTTATTTTTGAACCCTTAGAAGAAGTGACTTACATCAACCAAAATCGTCGGGGCACAACTAGACCCCAAATGGAGCCTACATACCAAATTTCATCAAAAATCCGTCAATGCTAAGTGGGGAAAGTGCCGCATACGGCGGACGGACGGCCAAATTTTTATTCGATTTTCGGAATCTACGTACCTTGAAACTTAAACCAACAAATTTTGAGGGGTGTTAAAAAAATGTTTTGCTTGGTAGATTCCAAAGGTTCATTGAAAATTATAAACCAAAAGTTGGGCATTGCATTGGCCTCAAATTTGTAGAAAACTAGTGTCGAAACGTTTCTCTATAGAAATCCGTTTAGGAGCATTTCAAACGAAAACAGCGTTCCATTTTGCGTTCCATTTTTAAAACCAAAAATTGATTAAATTCCAAAAAATTGCTTTACAAAATCGCTAAAAATAGCCATAAAGATTAAATATTTTAAATGGAAGCAAATTTCTGTGTAGAGAAAGTTTCTAGGCCATAAATTGAATAATTGTAAATTAAAGTACATTGAAAAAGTTATTAGAAATTGCTTAAAAATGTCTTATATAATACCAAAAATCTCAAAATTCATAATGAGTGGATAAGTTCGTGGGCTGTAAACAGGATTCTTCCACATTTTCATGCGCAAATGTGTTCTCACATAGAATAAAAGGGCTCTAAACCCACTAAAAACGTCGGAAAATGGCTAAAAATTCAAAAGTTGTTTTTTAATAACGTTTTAAAAAAATTCGCTCATGCGGTCGTGCTGCACGACTTTGAATTTTCATTACAATTTTTTTTTTCTCATCGATTCATTTTCGTTAAAAAAAAATGAGTAAAGTTCACATGTAGGTTTGGCAGACAAAATTCTTCAAACTAATACTTTGATTTTTGGTGATTTTTTAGACTTCTTGCCACTTTTATTGATTTTGCCGCCCACGTGCCGTGCGTGACACTCCACCAATAATCATTCTCAATCTTCTTGATGTGGCCCACTTATGATTTCCAGTCATATTTCACAGCTTCCATTGTAAATTCCTGAAGGCGTTCAAGTGATAAATCACCACCCGTATTCTTTCCCTTTATGAATTCTCACCCAAGCCTACCTAGCGAAAAGTCAGGTAGAGGATTTGAGCGGAAGTGACCGAAAATGGGACTTCCCTGGGCGAGTGACAAGCTCGGAGGAGGTTGAACGGATGTTTTCAGTTTAGGATTCGGAAGGGACCTCACGTTCATTCTTTTCATCGGTGGACAGTACATACATGTGTAAATGTAAATACTTTTTTTAATTTTTGGACAATTGTCATTTCTGGAAAGTGCATCGGTATCAGAAATTTTTTGCTGAATCAGAATATGCCATACATTACTATGATTGTGAAGGTAATAAACACAAAATCCGTTCTAAAAATTTTGAGGCCACAGCAATTTTCCTTGAAATTTGATAATAGTGAGTGGGGAGTTCTGTGAGTAGTTATTCAAATCTTTCTGGTGTTTGTTATGGTTTTGAAGGTACAAGGGATAAGAGACGAATTCTCCATCCAAGTGTACGAAATGCACGCTCGCCTCGCTCTGCAGGCACTGGATCATTCAGAATTCAACATTTGCCAATCCGTCCTGAAAACGCTTTACATCGAAGTGTCTCCTACACCAAGTAATGAGGATGAATTCACTGCCTATAGACTGCTATATTATATGTTTACTCGAGATATCTCAGGTGAGCAATACTTTTTATTCTTCAGTGTTATAAATATTCATGTTTGTGGTAAGAAAATCATTTGTGTAAGAAAAGCGGTAGCCTACAAGGACCATCATTCAATACTTCAAGAGAAATAATAATAAAATATCCCATTCGAACAGCATGACTGAATGAGCGAATTTAAAAAAAAGAAAATATTTTTAGCCCTGAAGTAATAGGTATTGACTTTTATGCAACAGTTTGGTCACTGATGAGCTGAGGAAAAACAGTGGTGAGCATCTAAGGAAAACTCGGCGCTTTGCGCCTCGGCGGGGGGCTCCGCCCCCCTGCACCCCCCGGTTTATTTCTTTTTCCATACTCTGTATGAAATCATAGGAACACAGAATGTGTTTTTGCGATGCTAGTCATCCGTTAAATAAAAAACAACAATAATAAATGTGGAGTCTTTGGCAATAATAAAATAAATAATTGTTAGACATTTAATTTGGTCTAAAACCCTATAAATGTTATATAAATAAATATGTAACTACAAGAAAAATACTATATAAATTGAGAGCTTTCCAACGAATGGTGAACAATTTCTGTGCAATGAACACTGCGGGAGTTCTATTTCCTTACCAACGGCTTGGTTGCACGTGAAAATCATTATAAAAGGCGCGTAACGGTTTTTTCTGTCGCTTTTTCGTGACGATTTTTTTCGGTAGGTCATCGCAAAAACACATTCTGTGTTAAAACAAAGCTTCCGCTACCTTGGTAGACTCGGAAGCAATATGTGGAAGCTAACCTCGTTGTTTGTTATGGTGGGCACATCAGGTTACATTGGAGGTGTGCACACTACAGTCAGGGAGGAGGGCTGATCGCGTCAGAAAACGTCTGCCAAGTGGGTGTGGCACATAGCTTCCTCGTATCAATAACCCGATTATATAGATGATCCGATGCATAGTAGTTAATCTCAAAACACCAATCTCCAATTACCTTTCACTACCCTCATAGGGGACCATCTACACGCTAATCTGGACAATCCTAGGAAATTTCATCAAATTCGGATGAAAAATGTAAATGTTATGGCTGTTACAAGGATTTTACGTATGCGCATGTAAATTTTACTTCTGTAAATTTTAAGGCCTTGATTTTCATTGGGGACCATCTACAACCTAATCCGCGTAATCCATAAAATGTCATCGAAATCGGGTAGAAAATGTGGAAATTATGGCCGTTACAAGGAAATTCACGTTTGCGCATGCGCAGTGGCTACTATCAGTCCGAAGGTGGTGATTTTCATAGGGGACCGTCTACAATCTAATCCGCATAATCCCTGAAAATTTCATCGAAATCGGGTAGAAAATGTGGAAGTTATGGCCGTTACAAGGAATTCACGTTTGCGCATGCGCAGTCGCATCTATCAGTCCGAGGATCATGATTTTCATAGGGGACCGTCTACACACCAACCCGCACAATCCATGAAAATTTCATAGAAATCGGACAATAACTTCGTATAGTTATGCGCGTTACAAGGAATTCATGACAGACGGACAGAAGTAACACGACGGTAGAAGTAACAGTCGCTGGTGTTGAGACGACTGGAAGTGGGCTTGTAGACCCTGGAGGACTAGAAGTGGCAGGTGGGGACAGTGCTGAAGTTGAGGTCGATGGGTTGGGTGACTGTGTTTGTCTGTCATTAGTGAGAAGAAAGGCAGGTTTTAGCCTGTCTCGTGACACAACAATTTGATTATCTCTCACCCAGATCTCAAATGTCTTGTGCGATCGCTTGGCCACTCGGAAGGGACCAGAATAAGGCCGCTGCAGGGGAGTTCTGACTGCGTCATTGCGTAAGAAGACATGTGAACAAAAATCGAGATCCTGATTTGTGAAAGGCTTATAGTTGGTATGCCAAGAAGGAGCAGTTGGACGGACATTGTCAAACACAGAATGAAGTTGTTGAACGTAGTCAGTAGGGCTGGAATTGGAATGGGGGCTGTCAAAAAACTCACCAGGAAGACGTAAAGACGTACCATAAACAAGATTAGCTGATGTGGCGCTCAAGTCTGGTTTGAAAGCACAGCGAAGTCCAAGGAGAACTGCTGGGAGCTCCTGATACCAGTGAGTACTGGCAGTTTCTGAACGTGACATCAGTGCAGCCTTGAGTGTTCTGTGTTGCCGCTCAATGAGACTATTGGCCTGAGGGTGATAGCTCGTGGTATGTCGGATGTCGATGCCGAGTATGTTGGCTGCTTCATGAAATAGGGTGGAGGTGAAATTTCTTCCTTGATCCGTAACGACAGTAAGAGGGGTTCCAAATCGGGCAATCCAAAAAGAGAAGAAAGTGTCAGCTATGGTTTTAGCTGCTTGATCTGGCATGGGTAGAGCTTCAATCCATCGAGTGTATCGATCTGTACAGGTGAGCAGGTAGGAGAATCCACCAAAAGGCGGGAGAGGACCAACCACAAAAATATGAATGTGAGCAAAACGTTCATCTGGTAGCAAGAAGGGTACCAACAGTGACTTCTCATGTTTCTGGATCTTGGATGACTGACAGGAGTGACATTGACGAACCCAATGGTGAATATTTTGGTGCATATTGGGCCAGACAAACCGTTCCGCAATGAGCTTCGAGGTAGATCTTGTGCCAGGATGGGCGATGTCATGGAGTTGTTTGAAAATGCTGAAGCGAAAAGGTTCTGGAATGTAAGGTCTGATACGTCGTGTGGATATGTCACAGTGCAGTTCGACACCCTCCAATCTAAGTTTTTGGAACTGCATGCCGATGGATGCAGGGTTTTCCAAAAAGGTTAGAAGTTGCTGGTCATTAGCTTGGGCTATGGAAATTTCAGCTGGAGAAACTGTGCGTTTTACGATGGATTCAACACGTGATAAAGCATCAGCTGGAACATTCAGGCTACCCTTCACATACTGGATGTCAGTCCTAAATTCACTAATGTAAGCCAAATGTCTGATTTGTCGTGGGGACAAGTTGTCACTGCGCTTAGTGAAGGTGTGAATGAGCGGACGATGGTCAGTGAAAATCGTGAATATCCTGCCTTCCAACATATGAGAAAAATAGCGAATAGTCTCATAAATCGCGAGGAGCTCTCGATCATATGTGGAATATCGACATTCTATAGGTGTGAGCTTGCGTGAGAAGAATGCTAGTGGGCGTAATGAACTGTCAATCTCCTGATGAAGTGCTCCACCAATTGAGACATTGGAAGCATCAGTCATGACAGAAAGGTGAGCATTTGGCACTGGAAATGCGAGTACAATGTCCTCATGGAGTAAATCACGGCAAGCATTGAACGCGTTTTCCATTTCCACAGTCCAAGTGATTTCAGTCTTGTCGCATTTTCCCAACTTAGATATGGAGATTGTGCTCAGCGAGTCTGGCGAAAAAAATTTCGAGGTGCTGAACATGCTCCTCATGAGAACGAGAAAAGACAACACAATCATCAATATAAACTCGAACAAAAGGTAAGTCTCTTGTGATGTTGTCCATGTGACGCTGAAAAGTTTGTGCTGCGCAACGGAGTCCATAAGGCATTCTGAGAAACTCGAATAACCCAAAAGGGGTTGTAACCGCTGTTTTGGGAATATCTGCAGGATTTACAGGAATTTGCAGATACGCCTTGGTGAGGTCAATCTTGGAAAAGACCTTGGCACCGTGCCTTGATGAAGTCATCTCACGAATATTTGGAATCGCATACATGTCAGGAGTTGTCTGAGCATTTAAACGACGAAAGTCCCCACAAGGTCTCCAATCGCCTGACTTTTTCCTTACAAGGTGTAAAGGGCTGGCCCAGGGGCTGTTGGAGGGAAGACAAATTCCTTCCTGGAGCATGAAGTCAAATTCAGCTTTGGCAGCTCGTAGTTTGTCAGGAGGGAGCTTGCGTGGGCGGGCAAAGCACGGGGAACCTGTCGTTTGGATGTGATGAAAGGTACATCCAGAATTAGTAGTTGTTGTTTTTGTAAGATTGGACGGAGAAAGCTGGTACTTCTTTAGGAGTGTGACAATTACGGAAGGTACGCCTGAGTCAATGGTCAATATGGGGAAGGAAATGTTTTTGTCTAGTGAACCAACAGCGCTCAATAACGTCGTTTGGTCTAGGAGTCGTTGTGACCCTAGGTCAACTAAAAGGCCGTATTTACGGAGAAAATCTGCACCAAGTATGGGACGAGACACTGCAGCGATTGTGAAGACAAAAAGGAAGACTCGTCGAAGACCAATATCAAGACGGAGAAGGCGTTGTCCATAAGTTTTGATGGGGGAATCATTGGCAGCAAATAAAGTTAGAGGTGCAACTGAGAGACGTTCTGAGGGAGAAGGTGGCAGAACAGAAAGTTCAGATCCAGTGTCAACTAGAAATACTTGACCAGTTGTGCGATCTCTTATGAGCAAACAGTATGACTGTACCCCATCCCCAACTGCCGCTAATTGGAGACGTTCTTCGAGTTTCCCTGGTTGTTTATTGTCTGGAAAGTGCAGGGAGTTATGCATCTGCGCGCGTTGGCACCAAAACTGTTGTGATAACGACAAACCCCACTTTGAAAGTGACTAGGAGTGGCATCACGGGGTTGTGAGCGACCACGTGATCTGTCACGAGAACGAAAAATTTTGTCAAGTTGGTTGACTGTGGCGGTGAGTGTCTTCAGTTGGTCAGATAAGGACTCGAGGGAGAGTGTGGAGGAGGAAACTGCTGCCACTTGAAGAGAAAAACTCGATGACGAGGCACCCTGAGGCATGAAAGAGGTCGAAGCTACCTGAGGAACATGAATTGAGAGGATTTTATCAGCAATTTCGGCTTGTTTTTCAAGGCTGGAACCTTCAGTCGCCTGCAAAATTTGTTGGGCACTAGTAGGGAGAGGCTTTACCCAAATTCCTCGTAATATATTTTGAGGAATCGCTGAGCCAGCAAGACGCTGTATTTCACGCAACAATTGGGAGGGGGTCATGTCACCTAATGCCAGAGGGCCGAGGAGTTTATTCAATCTGTCTTCCTCTGAGTCACCAAAACGTTTAACACATTCAACGCGTATTCGGAAACGCCGCCAAGCACTGTGGCGGGAACGTGTGTTTGGCGAGATATTTCATGGCCTTATCACACTTGCAACTGAGATTGTGGTTGTTCCTGACTCGATAGGTGAAAACGGCGAACTCTAGTGGGTTCCTGGTGATCTAATGAAGCGAACAAGACAACTCCCGTCCTTCTAGAGCCATTCACGATATGCGAGAGTTTTTAGTGAGGAGCACTCTACTGGCAGCTGTGTATCATATGAAGACGCCCGCACGCGGGGGAGTTCACTTTGTATCATATGAAGACATCCGCATTGAAAGTGTTAAGGATCACAGTCTTGATCGCATCATAATTATGGGCTGTTTCCGGGTTTCTCAACACGTCCAAAATCTCTTTAATGTGTTGAGGTTCAAGGACTGATTAGAGATGGTTAACTTTGGTTTCGGAAACTGTGACATGCCGTAGTTCAAATTGCGCATTGACGTTGAAAAACCAGGCCTCAGGATCGAATGGTAAAAACTTCGGAAGTTTTATGGACACATGATCACAGTGTACTGTAGTAGTCGGAACCGGCTTACCTGAAGGTCCGGGAGAATCGTTACTTGTTGACATGATGGTGTTTAGCTGGAGTTAAACTCACAAAATCAAACGAGGGGTCACCAGTGTAGATATTGCTGTGGGTTTTTACTTAGAAGGAAGGCACAACGTAATCTATTACTCGTGTATTCAGAATTTACACCGCAATAAACATTTGTCAACGTAAAAAAGTATAAAAGAGTTCGGAAAAGTCCCGGTTTAACAGTTTTTTTTTCTCGGCGCAAACGAATGAAGAATGAATAAGCATTTCTTGGTGGTGGTAGCTGTCTTGCCTGCCCCTGCGCGTCGCGGCGCGGGCATTGTAGGCACTACAAGTTCACCAACAAAACCAGCTTTAGCGTACCTTAACTGAAGTATTGTGACTTTTCAACGTTAGGTCGTGAAACACCATCACGAACAAAAAGGTTTTGCATCCCAAAATACCAATTATTGACATTTTTAAATTTCTTGATTTATACGAACTTCAGAAATGTGCTGGCCCCCATTATACCTAGGTATATAATTTAAAGCTAATTTCCACCTTTATTTCTATTGCTTCCGAGTCTACCAAGGTAGCAAAAGCATTTTTTTTTTTTCACTTTACAAGGTTGAAAAAAAAATTCACCTAAAATCAAAATTTCCACTTGCGTTTTACGTTTTAGACCTTCCTGAACAATGTTGCTCCCGTGTCTGTCTGCCATCCAATCCTTGTAAGAGAAAACTATACGAAGTTATTGTCCGATATCGATGAAATTTCCAGGGATTGTGCGGGGTGGCGTGTAGATGGTCCCCTATGAGAATAGTCCAGATAGTACCACAGAACGACAACAGGAAGAGTTCTAAGCGCGACCTCACGAAACGATCCAGTCACTCAAATAATGTGATTCAAATAAAGAAACTATACTCTTGCCTTTATTTAAAGAGCTCTGGGATTTTTGAAGGCCCCGAAGGTTCGGCATCGCTGCAAGAATCCGAGCCCCAGCGGAAGGTCGAGGTATACCTGCGCGACCCCTCCGCCCGTGAACCCCCCCAACAGTTTACCCTCTTCTCCCCGAGCACCTTGCAACGTTGCCACCTCTTGGCAGGGAAGGGGTTTTGGAACCTGTGGTCCAGAGCTCTTTAAATAAAGGCAAGAGTATAACTTTATATAGAGACTAAATAAGAGAGAATGAAGACTAACAATGGTTGATAAAGTGATAGGTAGAATCGTATTGTAAAAAATAGTGAGTAAAATTGCTTCTTTTGGTCACTTTCACGTCTGGGTTTTTTCTCTTCCCCAGTTGCACGCGAGCTACAGTTTCATTTGCGCTTCCAGAGGTAGCTAGGTAGGTAGGAAAAGAAAGGAAAGAAGCGCACCTCACTGTTACGAAGATTGACTGGAACAAAATGGGGAGCAAGCCAGGACATCCTCTCACTTGCCTACGTTCGCCCAACGATGGAGTATGGCATTGAACTGACGCTGACCTCATCCGAAACTACCAATCAACAGCTGGAATTGGTCCAAAACCACGCATTGAGGGTTATCACAGGGAGTGCTTGCTCAGCCCCAATAGCGGCCATGCAACTGCAGACAGGAATTGAGCCCATGAGCATGAGACAAGAGCAGCTTGCCCTCTCACTAAATGAAAGACTGAAACGTGGCCTTGACCCCTACTGGAATGTGTACCAACCCAGCAACCAGAGGTTAATAACTCAGGCCTCTTTTACCAACAAGGTCGAGCACCTCATAACTGAAAACGGACTGGAACTCACCTCCCGCCAGCCTTTCCTTGACCCTTCCAGCTCCCGTCCACTTAAAACAGCACAGGGTTACCTGAGTCTCCTTGAACCTCTGCGCAAAGACGAACTGTCCCCCTCCCAGCTCAGGGCTCTCGCACTGGAGACCATCTCTGTTCATTTCCCCACCACACATTGGCTCCATGTCTATACAGATGGCTCAGCAAGTGGAGCGAATGAGAATGCTGGGGCTGGTGCCTACTGCAGCCTTTTTCAATGCAGTGCGCCTGTGGGTAGAATGGCAACAAACTTTGATGGGGAGGTCTATGCTGTGCTGATGGCCCTCGAGGAGATCTCTGCGAGAAATGTAAGCCGTGTGGCAATCATGGTCGACTCCCAGGCTGCAATTATGGCAATCACGTCCAATGGCATGACTGACTCAAGGAATGTCATCGTTTGTCGCACCAAACTTCATGGGCTTTTGAGTCAAGGACATGAGGTTGCTCTCCAGTGGGTCCCATCTCATGTCGGACTGGATGGAAACGAGCGTGCAGACGATCTGGCCAAGCAGGGAGCAGCGATGAACCAGCCCAGTCAACCAATCCCATACAGTGGTTCCAAACGCATCATTAAGAACTTACTGTTAGGGAAAACGAAGAAATCTCTAGAAGGGAAGGCCCAAGGACGTTTGTGGGAAAATTTAATCCAACCAGAGGGCAAAGTTCCCACCACAGTCCCACGTCATGTCTCCGTTGCGTGCTTCAGAATGGCAACTGGACACGACTATCTATGCAAGCACCTACAAAGAATTGGTGTCTCTGGGGATTCGAGATGCCCCCTTTGCGACACTGGATGTGACATGACTGCATCTCATCTCGACACATGTCCTTCCCTTGAGGACATTAGATTACTCAATCATGACAACAGGTGGAATCGCCAGGCTTCTTTGTATTGGGCTGCACGTGAGCGCATGGCTGCCTTGCCAGAAAGCGCCGTGACATAAGGAAAAAAAAAAGCTAGGTAGGTGGTAGGTACGTTGCAACCCCATGAACAGATTGCCGCTGCTTTGAAATTTCCATCTTCCTTAAATTCTCTAAATTTTTGGATGCTTTTTCGAGCATCACACTATGGTTTTCTTTCATATCAGTGAACCCTCTTTCGAAAAAAAAAATAATAATAAAAAAATGTGAGGCAAGTTCCCCACTGGCTAAACACCTGTGTAACAATGAAAATTTGGTATTTCTTCAAGTACCTATAGCCTTGTTATTGTTGTTACAGATTTAACTGCTCTATTAATGGAATTGCTCCTGCGTCGGAGGAGTGAGGAAAGTGATTGCATTCAACATTCGCTAGATGTTGCATTGGCCTGGCTGCTCGGTTGTCAATACAAGATTTTCAAGCTTTATTTGTCAGCTCCTCTCCACTCGTCATACGTTATGAACCTTTTCCTCCCGAGAGAACGTGCAGCTTACTTCAAGATTTTGATGAAATCGTACGTCCAAGTTTTTGGTTTATTATTTTCAATAACGAACCTATGAAATCGACCAAGAAAAAAAAATTAACCCGCCTCAAAACTTGTTGGTTTATATTTCAAGGTACATAAAATCCGAAAATCGAATAAAAAGGGGTTAGTATTCAAACACAATTTGTAGGTATCACGAATATTCTTTATTAGAGAAAATAAAATTGATGAAAAACTCGGCGCTTCGCGTCTTGCCAGGGGGGCAAGCTCCCCTGGACCCCGCAGATGCTATCTACTGTAAGCCGCATCAGTAAAGCCATAACAAGGAAAGCGCGGGGAAATTGGCGGGAACGAAAGGACTGCATTTGGGGATAGAGGGGTGGAAGAAGGGATGGAAGCGAACAGGGGGGCCTCTCCCCCACCTCCGACCGCGGAACCTTTCGCTCGGACCCCCTGTCCCGCAGTCTGAAGTGATACGCCACTGAGAGAGACTCGACGTCCCTGCGAATGGTCTGTGAGATAGTCAGCATTTGTCTGAGTGAAATTGTGAAAGTTTTGAAGTTTTAACCACCCTCCGCATTTGAACATTTGATATCGAGAAAGGAACATTTTTGTATTGTTAGTTCCAGCTACCAAGAACCATCGAAATTACTGCCAAGTCAGAAACATCCCGCAACTGGTAAAGTACCACTGTTTCATCTACTGGGCTGTCTCTCGTGTGATTCTGGTTTATTATTTGTTATTTTCCCTTCAACCTGATCCATTTGGAATACTTGCCTGTAAATTTATACCGCTCCAGTCACGAGTGTGGGTAGAGTGCCACCCCTAAGGTACGCACCATATGTCATTCCTCAGTCAGAAATCTTACTATATCAAGGTTATAATTCTTTTAAATTGTCTTTAAATCATCAGTCAAAGTAGATTAAGGGCGTGGTTCGTCATCTAAATTGCTCTAGTCACGAGTTTGGGTGATAGTGCCATAGTCAGGGCACTTACCACGTGGTGGTTGAAGACTTACTTCTTCTCTGAGGGGATTGATGTTTAATTTTCACTTGTTTATTGTTTGATATTGTTGATACTAAAGGTATTCATCGTTTAATTTCATTATTTTATCACTAATTGTCTTGATACGGGGATTTGAGTACCCCGCGTACCACTTGTAGTTCCATCGAGTACCTTCCATACCTTACTTGTTTTACTAAATTACTTAGTTGACTATTGAATACTTACCTGCTGACTTGCCTGTTTTCGTTCCGGTCAGTGGTGGTCGATCGCAGTCATACTTCCCTCAGTACTTGCATTTTTGAACTTATAACTGGGGGTACTTGAGACTAAGAGTGCTTACCTAGGATTGCCGATTTTGATTGCAACTTGAGTCTAGGGCTTATATCTAATACTTACGAATTTGATACTTACCTTACGAAGGTCCTACCAATTGAATCTGATTTCGTTTGTTTCGTCTGGTTTTGTACTTACCTGTTCTGTTTCTAATTGAAGTTGTGTTATTAAACACCCTAATTTTGAAACCTGTAGTTTCTGTTGGAAAGCCAACTGAGTTCCTGCTTTTGGGTGCGTGAGTTCGAAACCTGTGGTCGTTGGGTTGTTTTGAGATTGGACCCTTCAGGCCGGAGCTACCAGGTCTTCTAGTTGGTCGCTAATACGACTTTTCAGTCGCCTCACGACAACTAGCGGCTTACACTACTTAAAGCCTTCAAATTACAGAATGCGTAAATTATAAAATCTTGGAACATGTTGTAGCCAAATTTAGTGCAGAACTTTTGTTATCCCTAGCAACATAATCTAAAATGCATTGAAAAGCTCGGCGCTTCGCGCCTCGAAAACTGGAGTGTCGAAAAGGCGCGTGACCCTCCAGCGTAACGCTTTTTGGGTAGTTACCCTGTGGCTAAGACATGTTCCATATTAAAATTTTCCGTTCGTTCGCGGCACTTTCCTTTCGTTGACCGTTTTCGATGCAATTTTGTATATAGGCTCCATTTGGGGTTTTGTAGTGCCCCGAAGCTTTTGGTTGATGTAGGTTACTTTTAAGGGTTGAAAAATCAGGGCTGACATTTCATCAAAATGCCCTAAGGTATTGTTTTTTCATCAATTTAGAATAGTTTTGAATTTTTAAAATCAAATGAGACCACTTTGAGCTCTGTGGGACCAATCATTCGCTCTCTATGAGGTCTTGAGGGCTGGACTTACAATAAATCAAAAACACGAGTGTGAATCGCAAAAGATGCCTAATCTCCGTTCAAATTGCAACTGACCAAAATGCGATCGTTGTTCGTTCCTTCGACTTGTACTCAGTTTTGTTTCCTTAGCAACCAGTAATCAAATTCGTAATGAAGGCACCCACACATCTTTATTTTTCCAAAATAAACTCGATAGTGAAGCGAAAATATAGTTGGTACGTAGTGGCAACAGCAAAGCTGTGTTCTTTGCTGAGTGATCTACACACAAAAATATATAGCTTTTCCAAGTCGAATTGAGAATTTTCCAAACCAAATTGAGAATTTTCCAAACCAAATTGAGAATTTTCCAAACCAAATTGAGAAATTCCCAAACCAATTTGAGAATTTTCCAAACCAATTTGAGAATATTCCAAACCAATTTGAGAATTTTCCAAACCAATTTGAGAATTTTTCAAACCAAGAATATTATAAATAAGAAAGAAGAAGGGAATCATCCAAACCAAAGTCCCAATTTTTCAAAGCAAATCGAAACTTATAATTGTTAATAAAATTGCACAATACATCGTTAAAAGAAAGAAATTCGCATTTTTTCATGAGAGAGAAAAAAAAGAAATCACATTTTTCATGTTTTTGAGAAAAATTAGGTAGGTAATGTGAAACATCAATGTAGAGGGTTTCCAGCTGCTGCGTTCGTTAATTGCACGAACATGTCCATCATCCAATTTGTGCAATCAGCTGATGAAACGGTGGGGATGCTTCGAGCTATCACTTCACTTAGGGATGGCATATCGAATGAAATATATCGATATATCGATCAAATGATATATCGTCAATGAGATATCGATACCTTCGATATATCGGAGAAATTATATCGATATTTCGATATATCGGATAAAATGTATCGATTTTTTGATGTATCGGAAGATCTACTTCATGTGAAGTAGGTAGGTGAATTTAATAGTTTTAAAACAATATAAAAATAATTTAGGATGACATTTATGGACATATCGGAGTATCTACTTGGAAAAACTTGAAGAAGTAAGTAGGTAGGTGAATTGAAAAGTTACTAACATCATTTTGGAGGAAATATTATCGATATACTCGACATATTGGAAGATCTATTTGGAAAAACCGTGTGAAATATGTATTAACCTACTTTCAAAAGTTACTGGGTATGAATGATCAAAATTCATTGTTTAAAAACTGGAAAAAAGTGCGAAAATGTCATTGCAATGTTAATTTAATTTATAAATTGACAGGGGTATAGGTACTGTGGACTAGGGATGGGTATCGATACTCGATATTTCAAAATATCGATACTTTCGTACCGATACTCGATATTTTAGTATCGATACTGCACTATCCGATATTTTTGGATATCGATACTTTGGATCCGATATTTATAAATATCGAATATCGATACTGTTCTCGCGGAAAATTCAACATAATGGCTAAAAAACGTCTGCCAAGTTGGGTGGGCAGTATAGCTTCCTCACTCATTGTAACATGGACGTATAGAATCAGTTGGCGAAAAAATTATAATAAATTTAAAGTTCGCGCATGCGCAGCGGCTATTGCTTGACCAATTTGATTGAAACTTATAGGGTGTCTCTTAGAAGTTAGTCCCTAACTAACCTCCAAATTTGAGCAAAATCGGTTCATTAGAAACCGAGGTTCCAGGAAATTCACGTTTGCGCATGCGCACTCGCTCCTATTGGTCCGAAGGCCCTGATAGGGGACCGTCTAGGACCTAACCCGCACAATCCCTGAAAATTTCATCAAAATCGGACCACAGGTTAGTATAGTTTTGCCCGGGACAAGGATTGACCACAGACAGACAGACAGACAGACACGGAACCAAAATTGTTCGGGAAGCTCTAAAACGCAAAAAGCAAGTGGAAATTTTGATTTTGGAGGACATTTTTTTTTTTTTTCACTTTCACGAATACAAAGCTTCCCTACCTTCGGTAGTGAGGAAGCAAAATGAAGAAGATAGAGAAGCTTTGGGTCATTACTCTTTGGTTTCACAAAATCTAATAACTTTTATTTAATAAAGTTTATATCCTTGAAAAAATCACTCTACTTGGACTATTAATAGTAAAAAATGAATAAAAGTTGTTGAAAAAATTATTTTTCTTGAGAAAATTGGATGATATTGATAGGTTGTGACACTAAAGTATCGATACTCGATATTTTAAAATATCGATACTCATGCCCAACGATACTTGGGATATCGATACTTAGATACGATACAGTATCGATACAAAATATCGATACTTTTATAACGATACCCATCCCTACTGTGGACGATCATGATCCTTCAAAATTGAAAATAATTGTTGTGAAAACCTGCTTCACTTCGTATAGCTGGTAGTTTTAAGCTGGACGAGCCTCGATTAATTTTGGCTTAAGTCAAGTATTTGAGCCTTGAGAGCCAACTGTAGGTGAATACTATGTACACAATTATGTCTGAGCTGAAGTCAACAGTCTGAAATCAACCCATCAGTAGGTACCTACAAAATTTGGAATAAAATTACTTGATGTTTTTTCAAGTACAGGCGTCCCTTCTCATCTATTGCTTTTATCCGTGTGACGTCACACAGAATGGATGTATCGATTTTTCGACTAATCGAACGGTTATTCGAATCTCGCTGAAAGGCGGCCATGTTGACTCCGTTGTAAACAAAGATTGTATGGACGGTTTTTCATTATGCCAATTTATGCGGTTATTAGTTGCTCTTCTCGTCCTGGAAGCGGTATTTAATTTTTTGGTTTGCCAAAAGTGATTTAGAAACAGTGTGGAAAGACAAGAGAACTTTCCGAAAAAATAAGAATATCAGCCTTTTGGCGTCGCTGATTCCCAGCGTCCCTGACAACCATGTTCGATGACTGACTGAATTCCCATCGTTGTAAACAAAGATTTTTTCATTAGGCATGCCGATTTGTGCGGTGTTTGACTGCTCTTCCCGTCACGGGAGCAGTATTTCGTTATTTAGTTTGCCAAAAGTCATTAAAATCCAGTGTGAGAAGACAAGAGACCTATCAGAAAAAAGAAGAGCAAGGTGTCTCGCTCGAATCAATTGCAATTTGAGAGGGTGACAACTAAACTCCAAACAAATACTAGTTTGTTCTCGGCATTTCATCACTGGTAAGAATAAAAATACATCACATTTTAATGTGCTTACGTTACTTCAGTCATCAGTAGTTAGGTAGTGTAAGCCGCAAGTTGACAGTGAAAAGCCCAATGTTTCCGTATTTATGAAAATAAATAAAGTTTCTAAATTTGAATTGTCTTGGTAGCGTTTCTGCATTTTACTCTTACATTCTGCATTTACAAGTCAACTCATGGGGCCAATAATGACTCCATTGCATGTTAATCTATCCATATTCGAACCATAAAACGGAGTAAACGTTTAGGTCAATATATATATATATGGAACCTAATTTTGAAAATTTGCTCATACAATAGGTACCTACTGCTTCATGGCTCGAAGTAGGGTGCGTGCTAGAGTCGGGAAAGTGGTTTATTATAATTATTAATTGAAAGAAGAGCCCTCACTGAGAGTTTTGGTATCAACTGGATTCTTCTATGATGAGTAGATCGTTTCCCATGATTTTTCAAAGTTTCATAACAATGTTGACTTAGCAATGGGCAGGGGATGCTATCATAACATTTTTTCATCAAACGACCGTTTTTGAATCTACTACCTGCCCAAAACATGGCACACATCGTTATTATTTCAATTAACCTAATAATAATTGGATAACATTTGAATTACTTACCTTTCCAAACACCACCACCTTGTCACCTGGGAGTACCTTGCATGAGACGGATTTCACATGCCCTGAAGTAACGAAGTTGTGCGCATCCAAAGATTTGTAGCACTTCAGTTGCTTCAGGGATATGAAATCCGTCTTCAATACAAGACTCAAATACTCTGCTCAAAGGGGTCTAAACCACTGCAGAGATGTATCTTATATTCATACCTTCTCAGTTCGTCACCTGAGAGTGAACACACATACTGAGTATGGAATTTCTTGTCAGACATGTAACCCACAAGGGAGACATAATAATAACGATTACATAATTGCTTTTAAAGAATATTATCACCATCGTTCTGTTTACATACCAAGAAACTTGGTATGTAAACAGAATATCGTTGCTGAATAGGAGCGCAAATGGCGCCCCTTCACGACCATCTGATCGGGTCAGAGAAGGTTATGTTGAGAAGGTTATGTTTGATATCGAAAATAATCGATTATTGAGTCTCGAGGATAAAACGAATTCATTTTAATATTTAATTTTTACTTGTTGAAAAAAGTCGCGATATATCGTTAAATATATCGATATTGACCGATAATATCGGTTCTCTATATCGATATAAATATATCGATATATCAAACGTAATATATCGATATATTTCATATATCGATATATCGTTGCCATCCCTAACTTCACTCAAAACGAGAACCTGCGCTGACTCACTGAGAACGTTTCTCACGTAAAGCTTGATTTTTGAGAAAGCTTTCTCGACAGGATTTAATTGGAGTGAATAAGGAGGAAGATATTGTACAGTAAGACCGAGTTCCTGTATCTTGGCTTCAACTTCCCTCGAATGGTGAATGCGCGCATTGTCCATGACCAATACGTAATGGTGATTGGGCAGTTTTCCACGTAATTCAGTCAAGAACTCGTTGAATCTTGTACTATTGCAATTTGCCCCTGTAATTATCTTGAAATGCATCACCCTCTCCTTTGTTAAAGCGACTATTAGTGATACGTTTCTGCCTCTAACAGTGGGAACAGTGACAACAGCACGGGTATTGACTCTTGAGCGTGCATGGGCCCTTCTGAGATGGAGGTTGAAACCTGCCTCGTCAATAAAAATGATTTTTGCCCTCTCCGCAGGTGCCCACGTATGAAATGACCGAGCTTATTCTTGTCTCAGGTTTCGACTTCGAAGCGAATTCATCCGATCTACCTCTTTACTCTTCAGCTTGAGAGTTATCTTTAATCGCTTCAAACCATTGTCAATCGTTGACGTACTTATATTGACATTGTACCTCGATGAAACCTGTACTTTCATTTGTTTGAGCGTCCGGCAAGGGTTCTCTTCTACCTTTTTTTCAATTAAGTGAAGAACATCGGGAGTTAGTGATTTTCTGTGCGGCCCTCCCCTCCTGCGTTCAGGGATTAAGCCATCGCACCTGTGCCTTTTGGCAATGCGGTACGCTGTTTTCTGTTTTACTCCTGCTATTCCCGCTGCTTCTTTGAGTGAATGTCCTTCCTCAAGTAATTTGATAAACATACCTTTTTGATCCTTCGTATATTGGCCTCTGGTTGCTGGACGAGCGGAAGGTCGAGGGTCAGAATCGCTAATTTCGTCCGAAGAAACTATTCGATTTACATTTCGTTGAATACCAACTGCGATGACTCCTTCATCACTCGAAGTAGCACTACTACCACTCATCGTTCTCGAGAAAAAAACGCTTGCACTTGTTTGCCGGAAAAAAGGTGTGGCAGATACGTATTAGCTCGTTGTCCGAAGATTACTGACGTTCTCCTCGCCTATTTTTACTTTCGCGAATGTTCAACATTCAGGCTCATACAGGAGCTGATGCGACAGGTCTGGGTAGGAGAGCAGTTGTTCATGAGTCTGCGTACCTGATTACTTCCTAGGTTAAAAAACAAACAACAACAAAGTTTTCGGGTCGTGTCTATTTTAATTCGGATTCTCAAATTGGTTTGGAAAATTCTCAAATTGGTTTGGAAAATTCTCAATTTGGTTTGGAAAATTCTCAATTCGACTTGGAAAAGCTATAGTATGATAGCCCTTGTGTAATAGTTCGCAGTGTTTATCGGTTTATTTTGCTCTTAGGTTAGCAAGATACGTCCTATATATGCTTAAACCACGTGTTTTGAATGTTGCAGGTATCGCCCTTGGGTTCCAGTCGCCTTCATCACTTCAGAACTAGCGTTTGTGGACGACACTCAAACCTTGTCATTTCTCGAAGAGTTGGGGAGCGTAGTTTTTACGGATTCGAGCAGAACTAAGATCGATTGTAAGGGAACTTTTGAAAGTCTCAAGTGAGGTAGGGAAATCAATTTCCGGTAGCTTTCGAAGTCCAATGTTTGATGGCTGGGTTGTTTGGATCTCAATGCAGGGTTCTGATGTCTATTTTGTACAGTAAGCTCGAGACTTTTGGTATCCTAGCGTCTTTACATTGATGTAATCAGTTGTCGGATTTGGGTTATTTCTGAATAAAATAAGCGGGGTGTAGGAACTTTTTGTTTTCGATTGTCAAACTTTGTTTGGTTTGTCGTTGGTGGCTAATTTTTGTGAAACATTTACCCAAGTTATCGTCTGGAGTGACGCACACACTGACACGTATACAGGAGGACTGGAAAACTTCAGGAGCCGATTCGACAACTAATTTAAGTAAGAAAATGTCTCAGCAATGAGGAATTTCACCGAATTCTGTTTGCATTTTTCCTGAATAGTTGATGGCGTGGGATAGATGAAAATCGGGTTGATTTCGGAAGATAAGTCTCCTGTTATTTTTGGAAGAAAATCAAAATTTATGATTTCAAAAAATAACCGGGAAAACGGACCTCTTCAACGTGAAGCGGGAACGCTCGCTGATTGGCTGTTCGGATCGCCATCTCCTCCCAGTGTTGCCGGATGGTACGACGAAATCGTGATATCTAAGAAGAAAGTTATCAAACGAAAACAGGGGAAACCTGATTTTCCCCGTCTTGCTTTTTCTATTTTTTTTCTTCAGTTTTTCGATTTCGAACTTTACTGGTTTTGTGAAATGTTGCATTTGGGGACTATGGATTTCTCGATCTCAGCGCTTCAAGCGGCTGTAAATGAACTATTCCAGGATGACGTCATCCTCCCGGTTTTTTTAAACGTTCATATTTTCTACTGTCCACCGATGAAAAGAATGAACACGAGGACCCTACCGAATCCTAAACTGAAAACATCCGTTCAACCTCCTCCGAGCTTGTCACTCGTCCAGGGAAATCCCATTTTCGGTCACTTCTGCTCAAATCCTTTACCTGACTTTTCGCTAGGTAGGCTTGGGTGAAAATGAAGAATGATATTCATAAAGGGAAGGGATACGGGTGGTGATTTATCACTTGAACGCCTTCAGGAATTTACAATGGAAGCTGTGGAATATGACTGGAAATCCTAAGTGGGCCACATCAAGAAGATTGAGAATGATTGAGTGATTAGTACACTGTTTTTTTTTTATTCGTAAATTATGAAGGGCTTAAAGTTTGCCATAGGAGGTTTTTCGAGGTGCTGAATCCAATTTTGGGGTAAAAAATAGGAAATTACGACATGGTGAAATTCCTCATTATGTTTTAACCCCTTGTTTTTCCTAGTTTTTCAATTTCAATATTTTTTCGTGTTATTGACCTTGTTACTAAAATTAGGTACCTTGATTTATCGTAAAAATAAGAATGAGGGCACCGTTGGAAAGGGCGTCAAATTTCCCATCTGATATTGGGGTCCTGATGGGTGAAAAAATTTTAAAAAGTAAGTAAAGTAAATTTTGTCAAATCGGCGAAATTTCATGTTTTGTCTTTTGGTTGTTAAGGTTTTTCATGTACCTCAACATCAAAAACTTCGCAAAGATCTCAGCTATCCAATGGTATAATAAAAAAATGTTTTACAATCGAACTTAGGGAAGAAATGTGCGTTTAATGGCCGAAAAATGTGAATTTTTTTGACGAAATCGACGATTTGACGGGAGAAAATCCAGAGATCTTTGCGCAGTTTTTGGATTTGAGGTACGTGAAAACCCATGGAGAAAAAAAACCTTAACGTACAAAAGACAAAATATGAAATTTCGCCAATTTGACGAAAATTACTTTACGAGTTGATTTTTCACCCGTCAGAACCTCACAAATAGTTTCGGTTAGGCACTAGAAAGATGGAAAATTTGGCGGAAATTCCAACGGTGCCCTTATTTTTACAGAGGCGTCCGGATCTCCAGCGGCTCGTCCTCGACCGAAGCGCTCCTAGCGGCCTTCCTGCTAACTCTTATCTCCTCTGTTTCCAAGGACCTAGTATTCTACTAGAGTATCCTACTAGAGATCTCCATGTCTGTTTCTCACTTTTTCCTCAACTCCACTTCCACCTGGTTTAGCATTAGGTAACTTTTTTTTCGGATGGATTGCTTTTATGAAAAACATTGTTTTTGACAACAATATGAATCATTCCCGACCTAAAATTGAATTGCAAAGACAGAAAAGTCGAGAATATTTTTTTCCCTAAAACGTCCCACCGCCCTTCGAGTTTAGTTCAGCAATCGCAGTTTTAATTTTATATCTCCTGGACCACTTGCTCTCTCTCCTTAAGAACTTGGTGAGGATGTTGGGTATGTAGAGAGGAATGGATTCCAATTTCTCCGGGCGGCCGTCAGGGACAGGGAAATGTGTTTCACGATTATCAGATTTCGGAAAAGTGGCAAAAATGGGTCAAGGAGGGGTCTCTCACTTTGCAACTATTTTTCCTAGATTCCTGGATAGTTTCTCTGGGGATAGCAAAGCCAGATTTGGTCGGGCGGCCGTCAGGGGATGGGGGGGATTTGATCCAGGAATCTAGGAAAAATAGATGAAGTGAGAGACCCCTCCTTGACCCATTTTTGCCACTTTTCCCGGAAACCTGATAATCACGAAACACATTTCCCCCTCCCCTCCGCCCCTGGCGGCCGCCCTGGGAAATTGGAATCCATTCCTCTCTACATACCCAACATCCTCACCAAGTTTCAAGGTGAGAGAGCAAGTGGTTCAGGAGATATTAAATTAAAACAGCGTTTGCCCATACTAAACTCGGAAGGCGGTGGTGGGACTGACGTTTTCGGGAGAAAAACATTCTCTACTTTTTGGTTTATTATTTTCAATAATGAACCTTTGGAATCGACCAAGAAAAAAAAATTTTAATACCCCCTCAAAATTTGATGGTTTACGTTTCAAGATACGTAGAATCCAAAAATCGAATACAAATTTGGCCGTCCGTCCGCCGTACGCGGCACTTTCCCCACTTAGCATTGACCGATTTTGATGAAATTTGGTATGTAGGCTCCATTTGGGGTCTAGTTGTGCCCCGAAGATTTTGGTTGATGTAGGTCACTTCAAAGGGTTCCAAAATGAATTTTGAAATTTTGAAAACGCCTTAACTCAAAAAATTTTGATATAAAGGTATTGTTTTTCCTTCAATTTAAAATTTTATAGAATTTTTAGAATTTTTTGAGACCACCCGGAGCTCAAAACAGGACATTGTAGGACAAACCGTTCGCTCACTACAAGAAGCCACCAGGCTTCAGCGCTTTGGGCTCCCATCACCCTGATCCGCGGATTCATCTACAATCTACACTACAAGAATTTAAAGTTTGGACGTACGATAACTCAGAAACACGAGTGTGAATCGCAAAAGAGGCCTAATCTCCGTTCAAATTAAAGCTGACCGAAATGCGATCGATGTTTTTCTTCATGTTGGATGGTTGGTGACTCTGCAGACGAGAGATCTATATAAAAATACTAAACCGTTGTGTAATAATTTGCAGCGTTTTGTCTTTGCAAATCAATTTTAAGTCAGTAATGATTCATATTGTTGTAAAAAAAAATGTTTTCATAACAGCAATCCATCCGAACAGAAAAAAGTTATTGCGAGAATCTATTGCTTGGTTCCCCATCGATTTTTTCTGTTGTTAGAATCTATTGCTAACTTCACCCCGGTTTTTGTTAGACGATTGCAATAGCTTCATTTTTTTGGAAAATTCGCTACAAGTGCCTTCGGTTACCAAAGAATGAAGCTTGTCATGTAAAAACAATTACCTATTTTTTTAGGTAGGTACTTGGGAAAGAAAAAGGTTTTTGTATTGGCCTGGACTACCTACCTCCAACCATTGATGAGACCTCACCGAAGTTCATCATGCACCGTCTATTATTATTATTAGGTACCTGCCTACCTATTAATATCATCATCATCACGGTTGAGAAAACGCTGCCAATTAGGGTTGAATGGGTTTATCAATCAACAGTATCAATCAAGAAAACAAACCTGGAGCAGTGGGCCGTTCAGAAGATTGAGGTTTATGAACGCTAAGTGCCGTTCCCCCCATTAAAGTACCTACAGCTTGCCAGGTGATGATCCGGGACTGTTTTCAATGGTTTCAGCCTAAAAAATAAAGTGGGAAGTGTTAATCCACTCGCTAAGTTTCCCGAGTATGCCTGATTTTCCCTCATTGGCAACATTTTATGCTCAACCATATCCTCCTCCCTCGTAGGACACAAACTCAAATTGAGCGTGAGAATGAGACTTGTCTCCAGTACTCTGTGGAATGAGATAAGAGAGTTAGCAGGAAGGCCGCTGTGAGCGCTTGTGTCGAGGACGAGCCACTGGAGATCCGGACGCCTCTTATTTTTACATTCTCACGGTAAATTAGGGTAGTCATGGTAATTTTAGTAACTTAATGTCGGAAACACGAAAAAAACTTGTAAAATTAAGGGGGTTATAATATAATTGCTCGGAGACATTTTCTTACTAAAACTAGTTGTAAAATCGACTCCCGAAGTTTCCCGGTCCTCTCATGGGACACCCTGTATAATATGTATCGCATTTATATGATTTTTTGGAAACTTCAGGAATCATTTTAGAATTTTCCAAAACGGATTTAAAATAAATTCCATGCAAACAAATTTGAGGCCATTGAAATAGCTTCATTTTTGTTTTTTGAAAATACGCTAAAACCTGAGTGACCGCCCCACCCTGTTATTCAATGATCCGTTACCTTATTTGTTACAATATGAAACCTAAAAAAACACGATAAGTGTGTTGTTGTTAAATATCGACTTAGCGAATTAAATAGTATTTATGAAAAGTAGTTTCCTCTCGCCAAAACTGTGATAACCCTCCCACCCCAGCGTCGCTAAACATGTACCATTGCTACTCATTATTATCGACAGAAACTCTATTCAGTCCAATGAGTGTTACTCATTAATAATGCCTCGCAATTTCAATATCTTCTGTTATTTTTTTGATATTAAAAGTAAATCTCTGTAGTTCATTGACCTTCTTGACTCAGTTCTTGAACTTTCTTACACCCATCCTGTGCACACCCCACGCGCACGTTGAGTTCATGAGCTGATGCGTTCCAGCGTTTCGAGTTCGTGAACTAAAAGTCACTGAGTTAAGGGGGCGCGGGACTCACTAGTTTCCCTTATCTTCACGTTTTCTCTGTGAGTGTTCATTTTCTCCTCTCACAAAAAATGTCTAAATTCATTAAATATTGAATACTTCATACATACGGGCCAAAATGTCAAAAAATTGAAATTTGAAAAAAATAGAAAATTTAAATTCTACTTAAAATTTGTTTTTGATAAAAACTCTTCGTATGGAACTTTTTAGGAGACTAAAACCTCTGAAAATTCAAAGAGGACAATTCTAACTTGTAAAATAACGGAGATTACGTGAAGACAAAGTTCCGTTATTCTGGAAGAAGCGCTCAAAAAAGGGGCCCTGGTCACGTGCGCTACCAGTGGGCGGGAGCTGAACTACGATCCATCTCTGACCCTCCGAAAAAGGGGAGCCAAAGGGGAGGTTTATAATTCTACCCCTTCAATCTCGAGGCCCCACAGAGTACTGTCCACCGATGAAAAGAATGAACGCGAGGCCCGACAGGGAGTTGGGTTTCCTCAACGTAGAACTACACCCTTTTCCACAAATATACGTTTACAGGTAGTAACTGACCTTATCCAACACCCCTGAACCTCCCGTGAGTCATACTTTCTTCCTTTCCCTTCGTTCCCCCTTCTCACATTGTCGTTTAGGTCATTTCTCGACTATCTACAGTCACTTCTGTCCAATGATACCTGGGCTAGAAAAATACATTACGAATTCGCGATCGGGAAAGAACAGTGACCCGTCGTAATTACGTAATAAAATAACTCATCTTGACAGCGAATTTGTCAGGAGACACCGTTTGTTGGTCTATGTTATTTTCTTCCAAATAATCATAGAAACTTCATCCTTTTGGGTATTAAGTAATCGAATCTCAATTATTAATCATAGTAGTAACTTCAAGGTTACAATATGCAAAAACATTTCTTCCATTTTCTTAAAATTCTGAGATGAGTGGTTTCACTAAATTATGGCTTCTACGACAATGATCACAATGACCTTGTGTAGAACGTTGCAAATTATTATACAAAGATTTATTATTTTTCTGTTGGGATCAATCACTTTCAAATAACACTTTTCATTGTCACTACCTAACCATTGGTACTACCTACCACTACCCAAAAATCATTATTCGCTTCACAATAAAGTTGCAAATTTCAACGGAGATTCACACTCTTTGGTGATTCACACTCACGATAGGTACTGATTTATCGCTATCATTTATCGATCGCTCGTAGGGAGCAAATGGTTTTTCCTTCAGAGCTATTGGTATGGGTAGTCTCAAAAAATGCAAAACCTACTGCCCCCGACTCCCCTCCCCCCGTCTCATCTAAATCCTGGCGCCTCCGATTCCAATGACTCTTCCTGCCCCCGATTCCTAAAACTCCTCCTGCCTTCGACTCCTCTAACTTCTTTGCCCTAGACCTCCCCCCTCCCCCACTGGCTCATCTAAATCCTGGCACCTCCGATTCTAATGATTCTTCCGCCCCCCCCCCCGATCCCTAAATCTCCTCCCGCCTCCGACTCCTCTAACTTCAATCGCCCCGACTCCCCCCCCCCCCGTCTCATCTAAATCCTGGCGCCTCCGACTCCTCTAACTTTTTTCGCCCCCCTGACTCCCTCACCCCCTCTGGCTCATCTGAATACTGGCACCTCCGACTCATCTAACTTCTTCCGCCCCCCGACTCCCCCCCCCACCACTGGCTCATCTAAACCTCCGATTTAAAGACTCTTCCTGCCCCCGAACCCTAAAACTCCTCCCGCCTCCGACTCCTCCAACTTCTTCCGCCCCGACTCCCCCCCCCCCGTCTCATCTAAATCCTGGCG
Organism: Apolygus lucorum; assembly: GCA_009739505.2. NCBI lineage: Eukaryota > Metazoa > Arthropoda > Insecta > Hemiptera > Miridae > Apolygus > Apolygus lucorum. The sequence continues at coordinate 1,475,352 of CM019168.2, read as the reverse complement.
CCTCCAATTCCTCTAACTTCTTTCGCCCCCCCTGACTCCCTCCCCCCCCCCTCTGGCTCATCTAAATCCTGGCGCCTCCGACTCCTCTAACTTCTTTCGCCCCCCCCCTAACTCCCTCACCCCCTCTGGCTCATCTAAATCCTGGCGCCTCCGATTCCAATGACTCTTCCTGCCCCCGAACCCTAAAACTCCTCCCGCCTCCGACTCCTCTAACTTTTTTCGCCCCGGACTCCCCCCCCCCCGTCTCATCTAAATCCTGGCGCCACCGACTCCTCTAACTTCTTTCGCCCCCCCCTGACTCCCTCACCCCCTCTGGCTCATCTGAATACTGGCACCTCCGACTCATCTAACTTCTTCCGCCCCCCGACTCCCCCCCCCACCACTGGCTCATCTAAACCTCCGATTTAAAGACTCTTCCTGCCCCCGAACCCTAAAACCCCTCCAGCCTCCGACTCCTCTAACTTCTTTCGCCCCCGACTCCCCCCCCCCCCCCCGTCTCATCTAAATCCTGGAGCCTCCGACTCCTCTAACTTCTTTCGCCCCCGACCCCCCCCCCCCGTCTCATCTAAATCCTGGCGCCTCCGACTCCTCTAACTTCTTTCACTTCTTTCGCCCCGACTCCACCCCCTCTGGGTCATCTAAATCCTGGCGCCTCCAATTATAATGACTCTTCCTGCCCCCGATCCCTAAAAATCCTCCCGCCTCCGACTCCTCTAACTTCTTTGCCCCCCGACTCCCCCCCCCCCCTCTGGCTTATCTGAATCCTGGGGCCTCCGATTCCAACGACTCTTCCTCCTCCGATCCCTAAAACTCCTCCCGCCTCCAGCTCCTCTAACTTCTTTTGCCCCCCCCCCCCCCGACTCCGCCCCCCCCCCGTCTGATCTAAATCCTGGCGCCTCCGACTCCTCTAACTTCTTTCGCCCCCGACTCGCCCCCGACTCCCCCCCCCCCCCCGTCAAATCTAAATCCTGGCCAACGACCAAAATCCTAAATCCAATTCCAAAGACTCTTCCTGCCCCCGATTCCTAAAACTCCTCCCGCCTCCGACTCCTCTAACTTCTTTACCCCCGACTCCCCCCCCCCTGTCACATCTAAATCCTGACGCCTCCCATTCCTAGATCACTCGTCTGCAAAGCCACCAGTCGATCAGCTAACATTTGAACCTTAAATTTCCGTCCAAACCTTAAATTTTCGTAGTGAGCCACTATCTTAAATTGATGGAAAAACAATACCTTTATATCAAAATTTGTTGAGTTACGGAGCTTTCAAAATTTATTTTTGAACCCTTAGAAGAAGTGACCTACATCAATCAGAATCTGCGGGGCACAACTAGACCCCAAATGGAGCCCACATACCAAATTTCATCAAAATCGGTGAGGAAAGTGCCGCGTACGGCGGACGGACGGCCAAATTTTTATTCGATTTTCGGATTCTACCTACCTTGAAACGTAAACCAACAAATTTTGAGGGATGTTAAAAAAGTGTTTTGCTTGGTCAATTCCAAAGGTTCATTGAAAATTATAAACCAAAAGTTGGGTATTGGACTGGCCTCAAATTTGTAGAAAAATTAATTATAGAAAAAATTGATTAAATTTCAAAAATTTCCTTTACAAAATCGCTAAAAATAGCCATTAAGATTAAATAATTTAAATGGAAGCAAATTTCTGTGTAGAGAAAGTTTCTTGGCCATAAATTGAATAATTGTAAATTAAAGTACGCAAAAAAGTTCTCAAAACATTGAAAAATGTAATTAGAAATTGCTTTAAAATGTCTAATATAATACCAAAAATCTCAAAATTCATAATGAGTGGATAAGTTCGTGGGCTGTAAACAGGGTTGTTTCACATTTTCATGCGCAAATGTGTTCTCAAATAGCATAAAAGGGCTCTAAACCCACTAAAAACGTAGGAAAATGGCTGAAAATTCAAAAGTTTTTTTAAATAACGTTTCAAAAAAATTCGCTCATGCGGTCGTGCTGCACGACTTTGAATTTTCATTACAATATTTTTTTTCTCATCGATTCATTTTCCTTAACAAAAACGAGTAAAGTTCACATGTAGGTTTGGCAGACAAAGTTCTTCAAACTAATATTTTGATTTTTGGTGCTTTTTTAGACTTCTTGCCACTTTTATTGATTTTGCCGCCCACGTGCCGTGCGTGACACTCCACCAATAATCATTCTCAATCTTCTTGATGTGGCCCGCTTAGGATTTCCAGTCATATTTCGCAGCTTCCATTGTAAATTCCTGAAGGTGTTCAAGTGATAAATCACCTCCCGTATTCCTTCCCTTTATGAATTCTCACTTAAGCCTACCAAGCGAAAAGTCAGGTAGAGGATTTGAGCGGAAGTGACCGAAAATGGGATCTCCCTGGACGAGTGACAAGCTCGGAGGAGGTTGAACGGATGTTTTCAGTTTAGGATTCGGTAGGGTCCTCGCGTTCATTCTTTTCATCGGTGGACAGTACTGGTGTAGTACAGCGTTGCCACTGGCGTGGATCTGGCAACGTCGTACGAAATTCTTACTGGGTCCTGTCCTCCAAAATCTCTTCTACCTTCTGCTTTCTCGAATCCATAAACATTGTGAGGATGATGCTGTGCGAAGTACTTGATTACAATTTCAACCTTCAAGTATCTATCTCAACACTTGAACCGTTACCATCTAAAAAAATGTATTTTCATTCAAAATTTTTTATTTTAATTTTTTGTACCTACATGTATTTTTTCATTATTTTAATATTATTAAATTAATAGGTAAATATACAAAATAATTTGAATTAAAAATGTATCTATATAATTTCAAATTAGTACTTTTCGGGATCAGGGCGACGTGGAAATTCATAATCAGGTACTATTACGTATTTTACCCCCAAAACCGACCATACCAACAATAGGTACCTACCTGTTAGTTATGCCTAAAATTTAACCTCAACCTTCATAGTTGTGTGAGAACTTTTCGGAAACAGGGCGATGTGGAAATTCTTATTCTGTTACTATTATATAATATTTTACCCCTACCCTGACCATACAGTACGATATGTAGGTATGCTGAAAATGTAACCTTAACCTACGGAGTTGAGTGCATAATTTTGGTTTATTATTTTCAATAGTGAACCTTAGGAATCGACCAAGAAAAAAAAAGTTTAACCCCCCCCCAAAAAAAAAAAATTTGTTGGTTTACGTTTCAAGATGGAATCCGAAAATCGAATGAAAATTTTGATCTGAGCTTTGATTCCCGCGCCCCCTTAATGAACTTCCTACACCCAACCGAGGGCAGGGTTGTAAACTCGAACTGAGGGGTAACCTGTGCCACCTGCTAAATCCTACTAACCTACTAAATTTCTCATTCGTTGGTCAGTCTTCACGCTAATCACTTGTCTCCATTGTCAACGTTTTCTCTTTTCGTTGTGTCCAAGTGTTGCTGAGCCCCTCTCTTTCCAAGAACGAGTTGTCGAGGAACGAGGGGACAATTTTTATAAATTACATTCTAACAGAAGCCATTTTGGTTGAGACTTCCTTTTTTTAGGACGTCCCACAGTAAGACTTATGCGATTGATCTGGGGTAAAGTTGGACAACACTCAACAGAAAAAAATAACCACACAGTAATCCGTTTTAGACCATTCTGAATCCAAATCCGCGAGAAAAAAACCATAAGCGTACGTCTGTATGTGTGTGTGACAAAATCTTGTGTATTATGCCAAGCCCTTAGTTTTCAACCGATTTTCGTGGTTCTTTTTTGTTCGACGCGGGAAACTATCTAGTTGTGCACTACGTCGCCGGAATTCCGAATTTTGCCTTTTCAGGAGGGGAAAGGGAGGTTAATACTCAAAAAACGTGCGTTTTTGGGCATAACCTTGCTTCAAACTATTCATTACAGTGTACATACTTTATTGCTCTACGCACTTACAAACATTCGTACACTTCAGATACAAGTGATTTCGTCAGAAGATTGAAGCGAACCAAACAACCTGACCTTAGCTTACTTGTGAAGCAGTGAAGTGAAACATCCACCATAATCAGCAAAACTCAGTGATGTATGGGTCATTTCAAAATTTGGGGTTATTTCTTGTCACGCAGCTTTTGTGAACACTCTATTTGTCTTGGAAATTCAGAATTTTTTCAGAGAGATACAGCAGGTTGGTGTCTACAAAGATCACATAGAATGAACTTCACTAATCAATTAACTCAGATAATTAAAAATCATTAATGATCCCAATTCTCTCTCCCTACACCTGTCACAGAGGGTAGGTTGGGAACTTTGAAAATTTTTGGAGAACTCTATATTCATAATTTAATTTAAGTAAAAAACGTTATTGGTCCAGGATACTCTCCTCTTCAGGAATAAATTAGAAACGAACGAAAATTCCATGAATTGGAAGGGTTTTTGCTATGTTTTGATGCTGTCACAAGGTTTTATTCTCTCTCCCTACAATTTTTTTGAAATACCTGCCCACTCCTGGAAAACGATTATTTTGTGTCATGAAAAACAAAAGTGAACACTGCTGCAAGATGGCTTCCGAACCTACTGAAGTTTGTTGAATTTCCAAGCTCCCAGTTGTGTGGGTTATGTTGTGAAGTGTTTAAGCTTTGAGAGTAGGTAAATACTTTCTCCATCCCTACAACCACCTCACTCATCTGGGTAAGTGTTCAACTAAGTTTAATTAAACTCAAATTACAATTATGAATGCCATAGTGTTATGTATTTTTTCTAACGTTCAGAATCAATAATGATGAGGCCAGTAGAGAGTGATAACCTCACAAATCTCTCTCCCTACAACCTCTCTACCTACAACTTCTGGGAAGAGGCTGGTTTGTAGGAAGAGAGATGGAATTGCAGGGAGAGAAGTTTTGCTCATGGTTCACCAAGATAATGGTTTAAATTTGAGCTCTTGGTGTATATTCTTGGTATTAGTAGTTATCCATAGGTTACATCAGTAATTACAACAACATATTTTGTGCAGAAGTTCTAGTCAACCTTGGATGAACCGTCTACGTGTGCTGTTCCTTCTACCTCTACTGGACTCCAGCTTCAGCTAAGCCGCCTGTGCCCGAAACACTCACTCCAGGAATGTTCATTTTGGCCAGCTTGAAGAGCGAGTCCAAAAAAAAAGAATTCTATTAATAACTATTAATTAATCCGGGGGTGATGATTTTCATAGGGCCATCTACAAGGACCATCTACAAGGCAATCCGTACAATCCCTGAAAATTTCATCAAAATCGGATGAGAAATGGACGAATGAGAGGAATAGAAGTTATGGCTGTGGCAAGGATTTCAGGACAGACACGGAACCAAAATTCTTCAGGAAGGTCTGAAACGTAAAACGCGAGTAGAAATTTTGATTTTGGAGAACATTTTTTTTTCTACCTAGAAAAGTGAAAACAAAGCTTCCGCTGTGATGTTAGGTTTTTATTTGGTATTATTTAATTTGTGAATTGGTTATTTTATTTTATGGTTTTTGATTTGTAGAAATTTTAGATAGGTAAGTTGGTGCGTTGCTGAAGGCAGGTAAGTGCGGTAAGTACTGGTTTACTGACTCTAATATTACGTTAAGTTGAATTTAAGTTGTGATAATAAAAGTTTTGTTACTCTGAATTAAATTGTTACTTTCTTTATCCTAATTCCTATCTGATCTTCTAGTTATAAGTTAAGTTAAGCTGTAAAGATTCCTAGGGATCTCGGCAGGTAGAAAAAGGGGCCTCGGACTGAAGGTCCGAGGGTTGTTGTTCGAACCTGGTTGAAATTCCTTGGGGTCGCTGCCACCACCCGGGTCGGTAAATGACCTGGGAAATACCAAAAGCCTAATTGCGATATACCTGTGCCTGTTTGGTGAGCTGAAAAGGGTAGATTCTGAAATAAGCAACAAGAGTTAAACACGTAGGGTTTTTATTAAGTAAAATTATAAGTCTTGTACCGAGAAGCGGAATTTCGTATTACAAGCTCTGAAGGAGCCAAAATTAGATATGTCACTAGTACTTCAATTTTTATCAGTAGTCCAATAGTTATTAGGAACAACAAGATATTTATATATATTAAGAAAATATAAAATGACTTTTCTAATACTAGCTGTGTGACTTAGTATTCTTGACTTTACAATTACGATTTTTACAAATAAGTTTACCAAGTTGAATCATACAATATCAGTTTCCAAAGCGAGGTTATTTCCAATTTCTCTATTACTTCTTATATGGCGGGACTTAAGATAAGAGGGGGAGGGTGCCAGATTTGAGTGTGATTTGTAAGCGCTTACAGTTGGACGTATGAGGGAATGGGCTCACCCTTATGCCGAGCTTGGATCTGTTCAAGATCTCCGTAGCAGATGATTGTCCAGGGCCTCTTCCTTCTGAAGGCTTGTAGATGGGGGGGTGCCTGGAATCGGGGCAGGACTGCCTCGGTTCGGGGGTCGTTCCGGGTTCGGTTCGATCGTGTCGGCTTGAATGGAGAAGGCGGCAACGTTCCTGAGTCCGGGCCTTGGCTTTACGGAAATCTCAGGAAACGAAGACTGGCGGGATTGAAGCTAAGTCTATTCGGTACGGGACCACTACACTTCTCAGTTCTTAGACTTCACAGTACACTTATGGGGGATGAGTCGGCAAGTTAGGTTCGAGAGCACCGTCCGAGACGCGTGGCTTGACTGACTGAGGGCACGAGGGAGGGGGCAGCCCCTTTTATGCCCTCGGCCCTCGTGGCCGTTGGATGGAGAAGGCCGCGATGGTGGCGCGCTCGTTGTCCTTGGTACACGTGTGGCGGACATCGGTCTTGGGTGTTGCTCGGCGGACATCAATTCTCCGTTGCTTGCATGGAAGGTTCGAATCATGGAAGTGCAAGGTGCTGACAATTTAAATTGGAATGTGCCTGAAGGGCATGGAGGTTAATTCTGGCACATTACACCGCTACCTTGGTAGATTCGGAAGGAAAACATTACGCCTTATCACTATGTTTACAGCAACGATACTATTAATGACGATGGTGCTAATGTAGTAAAAAATGGATTGCGGCGTTTCCGGGGATCCATGCACAGTTTGAGGTTAATGACAATGATATTCGAGCCATAAATACAGGAGATTTTGTTCAGATTCCCAGTTCCCATTAGTGCAGTTCCCATTAGACATTTTTGGATTTTTGATCCTTACCTACCTCATTTTATTTTAGTTAGGCTCTGATTCCCGAATGTTGGACACTATTGGTTTATTATTTTCAATAATGAACCTTTGGAATCTAGCGTTTTTGTAAGAATTTTATTATTAAGAAACTGAGTTTCCTATGTATTACTTAGAAACTGAGTTACCTATGCATTATTAAGAAAATGAGTTACCTATGTACTGTTAAGAAACTCAATAAACTATGGGTTCTCGAAAGTTTTTTCAAAGCCGTTTACATTTTTAAGAGTTACCTGAACTATTTACACCGCTGGGTCATATAATTCTGACTTTTCCTTAATCCACATTTTACGAAAGATTAGACTGATTGAAAGACGTGAAGAATCTGATAATTCTGATGTCCCTAGATTATAGCTTCGGACTGTGATTGCGATAAATAAAAGAGACTCCTAAACTAAGATTCTCGTATTTTGAAGGAATAAAAAGGTTTCATGAGTTCAACTCACACTTGGTTTTCTCTCTCCCTACAAAGTCGAAATTATGGAAAAAAATTCAAAATTCTATAAATTTGAAACTACTTGATAAAGTGTGCGCCCACTTCAGGATCTGCCTCAGTGGTCAAAACAAAGGACGTTTACGGGAGAAAAAACATAAAAACTTCAACAATAATTTATGGAAAAGTTCGAGGACAAAATAACCCCAAATTTTGAAATGACCCGTATCTTAGTTTGAATATTTGTCCATATTTTCAAAATAGTATTGTTCATAAGTTATACTTGTTGCAATAAAGAATATTGAAAAAAAAAAATGCCCAAATCCTTAGAATATGATTTTATTAAACGAGACAAATCCTCTCAACTTAGAATGCACCACGACTTTCTAGGAAAATTACTTCTACTGTTTTTCTTCCTCGGAGCTTGCTCTGCTTTATGCTTCTCAAATTGAGTTGAGGATTTGTACATGTTCACCAAAGTTTCTCTTCCCTCTCCATCTGTAAAATAGCTAGACAAATTAGAGAAAATTTAATGAAAATGCTCAACTTGCAGATGGTTTATATATGCTCAGCAGGGTATCCAGCGATTCTCCGAGAAAAAAAAGTCATCGAGTTTTCCAGGGTCTTTTATTATATTAGTTTTTTCCAGGGTTATGAATGAAATAATATCTATATAAATGTGATCATAACAGCTCAAAATTGAGGTTTTCAAGGAAATTCTGAAATGAAAAACCACTAGACTAGTGGCTAATCCCAAAACTACTATCATTAAGTACCTTGCACTCTCTTAGGGGACCATTTACACGTAACCCGCACAATCCCTGAAAATTTCATCGAAATCGGAAGAGAAATTTAGGAGTTATGGAGGTGGCAAGGATTTCAGGACAGACACGGAACCAAAATTGTTCAGGAAGGCCCAAAATGTAAAACGCGTGTAGAAATGTTGATTTTGTAGAACTTTTTCTCCAACTTTGAAAAGTGAAATCAAGGCTGTAGCTAATCTTGGTAGACTCGGAAGCGAAGTCCCATTATGAAAATTGATAAGGTAACCAGAATCAGATAAGTAAGTAGTAGTAAAGTAAAGAAACATCCATTTCAGGTTGGATTTTCGTCTGACTGCCATTCCTGGCGTTGCGGACGTCATCAGCTGTGTCCCAAAGGGAAGATCAAAATTTGTTCTGATAATTTCGCTCATGGCTTCCCATTGCCTCACCGCCCTGGGTTAGGATGAAGGGGGCGATGAGAGCCCCGGCCGCTGAAAAACGCACGCTGCCGGCGATGAGCCTTGAACCCACGACCCCTGCAGAAGTTGGTCCAAAGTCCACCGCCAAACAACGACGCCCCAACGACCGTAGCCACACAGCTGTCCCTGAAAGTCAGCAATGACCAAGCATATGAATTCAGTAATTGAAACAAGTAACCCAGCTATGAATATAGTGAATCAGATTAGTAAGTTGAGGAGAAACATAGGTACACGGTGAGGGGTTAGCATTCACCACCTGCAAGTGTGCCCTAGCTAATTTTCGAGAAAAATTAAGTAATTGCAACGGCGTTATGAATTTAATGTTATAACAAAAATGTAAAACAAACAAAAAATGCTACCTATTTTGATAGAAATCTACATTTGAAATATTATAGTTGAGAAAATTGTCAACATTGGGAACATTTATAATCGAAAAATACTCGTAAAACCGTACTTAAACTTTTCTCCCTCGGACTGCCGGAACTTCCCACGAAAATGTTCGGCGCTTAGGCCTCTTCCAGGTTTTTTCGATAGAAAAATTTAATTTCCCGAGTTTTCCCAGATTTTTCTAATAGAGTAAAATTCCCTGAGTATTCCAGGTCGCTGGACACCCTGTACTGCTTAATAAAAATCACTAAATCTGTCTTCTCACTTCACCCCAGTGATGCGGCCACTGTACATTTATTTAGTTTTCTTAAATATTATTAGTTCATATTTGATGTGGTTCAGTTTTTTTTATGTCTATCAGATTGAAAATTGATTTTATGTCTTTATATTTGACAGAATTAGAGCAATTTCATTATTGTCAGTTTACTACATAGCTACTTTTCACGGAAGTAGCACTTTTGAGATGCTTACGTTAATAAAAATTAGTCTGGTGCTTATATGGTGAAGTCTTGAGTTTAGGTAATCATATCCGTGGTGAAAAGAAATCGTACTAACTAGTCGCCACACTTCCAGCCTTAACGAACATTTTGCCGTTTTTTTAGGACGTCCCACAGTAAGACTTGGGCGTCCTTATGAGATCGATCTGGGTTGGAGGAGGACAACACTCAACAGAAAAAAAAAACCAAACAGTTTTAGACCATTCTGAATCCAAATCCGCAAAAAAACCATAGGTGTATGTCTGTGTGTGTGTGACAAAATCTTGTGTCGTCTGCACAGGCCTTAGTTCTCAACCGATTTTCGTGGTTCTTTTTTTGTTCGACGCGGAAAACTATCTAGTTGTACACTACGTCGCCGGAATTTCGAATTTTGAATTTTAAGGGGGGGAAAGGGGGGGTCAATGCTCAAAAAACGTGCGTTTGCGGGCATAATCCTGTAAAATTTGCCCAGTCCTCAATTTCCAACCGTTTTGAATGTTTCTTTTGTTCGACTCATAAATCTTCCAAATGAGGAATTTCACCATGTCGGAATTTCCTATTTTTGACCCCAAAATCGGATTCAGCACCTCTAAAAACCTCCTAAGGCAAACTTCCTAATTTACGAATAAACAAAACAGTGTAGAAAATACGAATGTTTAAAAAAAACGGGAAAATGACGGTATGCTGGAATAGTTCATTTATGGCCGCTTGAAGCGCTGAGATCGAGAAATCTATAGTCCCCAGATGCAAAATTTCACGAAAAAGTAAAGTTCGAAATCGAAAAACTGAAGAAAAAATAGAAAAAGCAAGATGGGGAAAATTAGGTTTCCTCTGTTTTTGTTTGATAATTTTTCTCTTAGAAAACACGATTTCGTGCTCCCAATGGGCAACACTGGGAGGAGACGGCGATCCGAACAGCCCAATCAGCGAGCGTTCCCGCTTCACGTCCGTTTTCCCGGTTAGTTTTGAAATTTTGATTGTCTCCCAAAAATAACAGGAGACTTAATTTCCGAAATCAGCCCGATTTTCATCTATCCCACACCATTAACTACTCAGGAAAAATGCAAACAGAAATCGGTGAAATTCCTCATTGCACACTATTTCACCAGAGTATCAAAATTCGCAAGAGGAGAGGGAGAGTGGGGGATAATATTCACAAAATCCTTGTGAATATCCGATTTTTCAATATTTTGGTTCCTTTACAGCTTACTAATCGTACCCAAGCTTTGAAATTGAGGAAAAATTCTCATTATACCTCCGGATTTTCATGAATTATTCTCTGTCCCACCATGGAACTCATAGTGGTGCCACCATGGTGCCAGGGCACCATAAACCGCATTTTTCGTGGTTTTTGCTTCTGAGTCTACCAAGGTAGCGGAAGCTTTGTTTTCACTTTTCAAGGACGAAAAAATAAAGTTCTCCAAAATCAAAATTTTCACTCGTGTTTTGCGTTTTAGACCTTTCTGAACAATTTTGGTTCCGTGTCTGTCTGTCATCAATTCCTTGTAACGCGCATAACTATACGAAGTTATTGTCCGATTTCCATTAAATTTTCAGGGATTGTGCGGGTTGGTGTGTAGATGGTCCCCTATGAAAATCATCATCCCCGGACTGATAGAAGCGACTGCGCATGCGCAAACGTGAATTTCCTTGTAACGGCCATAACTTCTACATTTTCCATCCGATTTCAATGAAATTTTCAGGGATGTTACAGATTAGTATTTAGATGGTCCCCTATGAAAATCATAGAGAATTGTTTTTCATAGAGGGATTCATTCATAGAGGAACGATCTCCTGTGAGAGAGACGAGGCTTCAATAGCGCAGAGGATTGAGTCTTGATTTGTGCTCTAAGTATCGCGGGTTCGAATCCCAGTCGAGGCTAAGAATATTTTTGATCCAATCACATACATCTACTCACTTAATTTTTTTCCGAATTTGATGAAATTTTCTAGGATTGTCTGAATTAGCGTGTAGATGGTCCCCTATGAGGGTAGTGAAAGGTACTTAGAGATTGGTGTTTTCAGATAAACTACTATGCATCGGATCATCTATATAATCGGATTATGGATACGAGGAAGCTATGTGCCACACCCACTTGGCAGACGTTTTTTTAATGTTTCACCTTGAATACGGATGTGATCCTCGACGGACTGCCTACTAAAACTAATAGATGAAAGTTCAACGTTACGACGTATTTCCGCTTTGGTGCCAGACTGGCACCATGGCGGGGGGGGGGGGGGGTGAACTCGAATTCGCATGTTTGGTGTTGTAGATCATGGTTTTTAAAATGCTCTTCAAATTCGATATGGTGGATAAGGGTGAAGGGCACTATTTCTTGCCTATAACACTAAATGAATTACATCGAGTGAATAGTTTTTTCGCTTACCAACTGGTATTAATTGACCCAATGCTTATCGAATGGGACGTCCCCTGGAATGCATGCATTACTAAACAATATGTTAAACAATATCTCCAAAATTAACCATTTTTCACTCGTTTTGTAGTTGAAGGTTTCTTGGGGATAGATTTGAGGAAAACCTTCTTGCGTGGAAATTGGATCTTTGTTTTGGAACGTGCTACCCCTCAGGCCGGCACTAAATTCCTAGAGTGAATTCAACCTTTCAACCCCTACGATCATCGGACCCTCAGAGACCAAGAACCCGATCCACAGGTTGGTTTTATTAACCTAATTGCAATTTCTAACCTCCAGCTAAAAAACACTATTTGACTTACCCTCCCTCTTTACTTCTTCGACCTCGTGGAAGGAATCCTTCCCGCGGATCTGCTCCTTCCCTGCATCATCTTCACTGAGAAGAACAACGTTGCTCTCCACTCTTGAAAGTATTTCTACCTGACGAGCGTCTTCACGCTGATCATCCGTCATCTGGCAGCCTCTCATTTCCACCATGTAGTTGCATATATACGTCCTCCCTCCAGCCGAATTCATTTCTTTTTTTGGTGCTTCAGATTTGAGTTTTTTGTCTTTGAAATTAGAGCATCGTTCTTCGCTCGAAGCCTCCTCAAAACCCTTCAGTAATTCTTTAAAATCCTTGGATTCCTCCAAATTAACATTCGTGTAACGTACATGCGATGGGTAAGTTTTCATTGTGGCTTCAGGCATTTCGTACTCTTCATTTTGACTTTCCTTGCTCTGCTCTTTGCTGCTGTTGGACTCTTTATTTTTGAATGCCTCGTCTGTCTTTGTCTCATTCTTGTCAACTGCGCTATTCAGCAATGAGGTCTTCATTTCTTGGTAAAATTCCTTTTGTTTGCAGAGATAACCCAATTTTTTCTCCACGAGGTCTTGCATGTGTTCGAGCCGCTCAGCAGCATTTTGGATTCTCGATACTACTTTGTCTTCCACGATGGGTACGTCGTCCAGAGATTGAACATAAATATCACTATTGCATTTATCGATATCTTGAGTGGGGAAACAACTTTGTACAGAATCATTCGCATCAGACTGACGGGCTACATTCTCCGCAGATAATTTCGAAGTGTGGCGCTTTCTATGAGTTCTTCGCCGTCCTCTCATTTCCAATGGTTGCCTCGCTCGTGTACTCCTCAAAGACTTTCCTGGCTTTTCTAATATGGCTGACAACTCCTCGATGCCAATCTCTTGTTGAACCTTCTGAGTCATCTTTTTACCAGAGTCGTTTAACCTGCGAGTGATTAAAGAATCCAAGATTGTTTCATGCGCCAAGTCAAAAGATTCCTCTGTAGTTTGATGACCTCGAGCTTTAGTACTGTCAAGATGTTCTCTCTGCTTTCGATGGGGAGATTCCGTCTTCATACTTGCTAAACCTAGTCGATATAGAAGACTTTTAACCAGCTCTGTTTCCTCTCTTTTTACACGCTGATAAGACCTTAGTACGCCTTCCAAACTCATTTCACCTTCATTTTTCTTCTTCGAGTGAACCTGTTTGCTCTTATTCGCCTTCATAGACCTGTAGTTCCTATTTCTTCTTCGACGACGACTACGACTCCTACTTCTAAACGACCTGTTGGTAGCTATTCTGTACAAAGTGACATCTTTTCTCCTCTTCTTGGTTCTTGAAATGAGCGTCCCCACTTTCTCCGTGACAGGGTACACAGCAGCATTGTTCATCTCCCTGGAAGAAGATGGGTTGCTTGATCCACCGAATAAATACCCACCGATGGCCGTAATGTGAGCTTTGATTTCAGTTATGTGGCTCTCTATCTTGTGGGAATCAGTATGTGGCTTTTCACCGCAAATCTTCATCATCACTCCAACTGTTTCAATCACTTCCTGGAGTTGATGGTATAAACTAGATTTGTTGTTCGAATCTCCAAACCCCTCAGCCCTACCAGCGGTATATAAAGTTCGTTTCTCAGCCTCTTCGATCACATTATTCCAAGTATTTGGAATGTATTCATTCAGCCTTATCCACTCGTTTCTAGTAACTTGTTGCTGTCCTAGCGTCTCCATTAGGCGTCCCTCATTTCCGGGGCTTTTCTGTCTCCGACCCCTGTAGGCTGATTTGTCCTTTAGTTTGAAAAGCGTCTCCAAATCCGTGAATCCCTGTTTGGCGTGCAAAACTGTTTGAACTATTGGATTAAGCCTTTTATTGAATAGTTTTTTCGAGTGCTTGGAAGGTTTGTTGATCGGAAGTTTTATATTTCTGTCATGCTTGCTCGATTTCCTCGAAGGTATTGATTCACAAGATTTATACGGTATTGATATATCAGATGACGGTTCGTTCACTCCGTAGTCGCTTACAGAAGCTCTCAAGCTGTCACTTGAAGCCGCAGCAAGGTTATTAGTTTGAGATGGGAGTTCAAAGGTCAACAAACACTTTTCTGATTTATGAGAAAATACGTCGACAACTATGTTGATTAGCTCTTTGAAAACTTCGTCGTCTGTGATGTCTTCCATTGACTCTGGCAAATTCCCTTCATTACTTACTTTTATCTTCAGTCGAACCTCTTCTTCCAAACCTGCCTCTTTCCCAGATTTCCGCGCTTGATCCTGGATATTCCACATCTCCTCTCACTCTCACCCATCTCATTCGTCACATAAATTTGGCTCGCTACATCAAATGAGACAAATTTTTCCTGTATCCTAGGAACTATCTAAATGTTTTTGGTAAAGCTTATTTTCCTAGATTTATATAGGCATGAAGGTTGAATTAAATTCGTAATTGACAACGATTGCTATGACTTCTATTAATTGCATCTTTTGAACCGGAGTAATGTTGAATGCACAGCGTGAATTTCCAAAAGTGAGGCAGAGAACACGAAGGTTATTGACACGAGTTATTCTTAATAATGATTGTTTAATCGTACATACAGTCTTGACATCCGAAATCACATCAGTACCTCACAATTCCACGATGAAGGTGAAAGAAACTCTGGACAGCAGAGGTGACCTCAATTTTCAAATCCGATCCCTACTGGAGCTGTGGGGATACTTCACAGTTGTCAGCTGGCTTTAGTGTGCTCCAGCAACAGTATTTCTCTTTTGACTCCTACAAGAAATCACAAGAACCCGTTTTATTAGACGTTGTCAAATTCGAAATATACATTAAATGTACTTAATGTTATAAAACAGCGACAAACAATTTCTTCTCTGTTTTTTAACATTAATTTATATTTTCCTCCACAATGCGTTTTACAAAAAAACTCATAATCACCTAGTTCAAAAGGAGCGATGGACTGACTACCACTGATTAAATACTTTATAGTCGTCACCGTACTAACACTACGATTAATCCATTACTGACAAAGCTAGCTTTCTCTGCTCTCCTGACTAAGCCATTTCAGAGATATGTCAAAGATGAGTAATGAACGACTCAGCATTTTGTAGCATCATCGAGAATGGAATGAATGAAAACAACAAGTCTACCTAGAATGGTGTGGCACATAGCCTCCTAGAATGGAAGATAATCTGGTTACGGGATTTTCTTAAATTTGTGCAAGCGCTAGAGGTGTGTCGGTACAGCTGTACCAGGACTGTGGAACCGAGTATCAATTTGGAACGGTTCCACGCAGTGACAAAAACTCGACCATTACCGGTCCAGTTCTACTGGTCCAGTTCCACAGACCGATAAGATATCTTGAAATGGCTCTGGACCGGGAAGGGATCATTTGGACCAGTAAGGATGGAACTGGACCGGTAAGGATGGAACTGGACCGATAAGATATTATAGAGAATGGCTCTGGAATGGGAAGGGTTTTGGACCGGTAAGCATGGATCTTGTTCTCAGTTCTGTTCCATGTTGTACCTGGAAGCGCCCATACTACTTCCATGGACTGAGAATGTAATAGTATCATGGAATGGCTCTTGAGTGGAAAGTGATCTTCTGGACTGGTTAGAATGGAAGTTGTCTCCAGTATTATTAATTTATTATTGTCATGTTAAGTTCTTAAACTGCAACGTCATTATTCTTTCCTTGAATTGTTTGGTCACTATCATCTAATAATATAAAACGCCAACCGTACGTACGTACGTACGTATGCACAGAGGGGTCGTGGGAGAGGGGGGAGTTGGCGGCTGGGGGGGTTGGGGGGTGGGAGGAGTCGGAGGCGAGAGGAGTCGGAGGCGGGAGGAGTCGGAGGGAGTGGGTGGCGGGAGGAGAGTCGGAGGAATCGTCTTTGCCTGCTTTTAGTAGGCTTTTCAGCTAGTTTATAATAAATCGTCTCTTTTGTAAGACTTGTTCAAATTCCTTCCTTTAAGTGAATTTTCAAGGAAAATGATGCTATTGTATTGCAAGTTGAGATCATACGCATGGAAGAAGGACGACAGGGATTTGACTGCTTCATCCATGTCATGTGAGTGGGATTTGACCGCCTGTACCAGTAATGGAACTGTACTGGTAATTTGGAACGGTTACATATTTGTCACTGTAACCGTTGGAACCGTTCGAGGGAAATACCTGGACTGACACACCCCTTGCAAGCGCAGTCTGCAAAGATCACAACTTTACCATTGTCACTACCTACCTACCAATAGGTAATAACTAGGGCTCGGCATTTTGCATGTTTGCATATTGTTTTGCAATATGCCATGCCCAAGCTGTAAGGAGCCCAAATATGCCATATTCAAGCCATTTTGTCGCTCCAAATTTAAATTTATCGTGCATATATTTGCATATATTCGCAGTTTTTGGTATAAGTGCATATAATGGGCATTTCTTGACAAAAGCCATATTTTCCAGTTTTGTCAGCTATTTCCTCTAATGAGGAGGCGTTATCATGGCCCGGAAAAACAGGTGAAACCGTTCGAGAAAAATTAGAGTGTGTACTCAGACGAAATCCTGGCTGGAAAACTGTCGTTGTGTTGGCGAAAGTGTTGGAAGGCGACTCACCCAACACCAGCAATTGGTCATACACTCCTCAAGAAGTGGCGTCTTTCAAATATCTACCAATTGTCTCAGCAGATGTGGAGCGGTCATTCTCCCGTTTGAAACTATTATTGCACGATTTGAGAAAATCTTTTACAATTGAAAATTTGGAAAAGCACTAGGTAGTACAAGCTAACATATTTTAACAATTAAATGTGAAAATTGTATAAAATGATTTTGTATAAAAATGTACATACAAAAAAATTGAATAAATACAAGTAACTATGTACTGAAAAGACTTTGTTTCCCACTTATTATTCAATTGTTCAACTATCTTGCGCATATTTTGAAGGCATATTTTCGGATTTTTTCGCGCATATGTACAAATGCATATATTGGGCATCTACGTGCATATTTTGAGGTTTTATTTCGCATATATTGCCGAGCTCTAGTAATAACACAGTCTTCACACCTTCACCTTCAAATGGCAATTGATTACTGGTTGCTAAGGAAGCAAACCTGAACACAATACGAAGAAACAAACAGCGATTGCATTTTGGTTAGCTGAAATTTCATCGGAGATTTTGCAGAGTGACAGGCCCCTGTTAGGAGGAGACTACCACGAGCAAAGATGATGCTACCCAGTTGAGGGAGGAGGCCCAGTTAGCTTTGGACTGTTGGGGTGGGGGGTGGAGAGGGCGCTCGGACGTCACGGGGGACTCTCAGGAGAACCCTTTTATCGTCCCCCACTGTTGGACAGGGAAGGTCATGGTCCCCCGAGCATTAGAGAGTTTTAGCATGCCACAAGCACCGTGAGATTCACGTCCCCGTGAGATTCTCCTAGGACGAGCATTGTGAGATGCTAACCTTCATTCTTGGGGATCAACGTGACCCTACAAACCTAGAGTAACGTCAAGCGTCACACCAACTCTGTATTTCTGTCTTGTCGTCTTGTGGCCCGAGTTTCATTTTTTGGAAATCATTTCGTAAATACCTGATGGTTCATTTGCAATAGCAATTATTTTGCTGTAGTGTATTACGCCAGAACGATGCTTTTGTGATTCGTGCTTTTTATCATGGAATACCTATCCAATGATCATTCATCAGTCTACGTCCGAATTACTTAATTCGTCCGTCGAACAGTCAACTGCCTATCCACTTAACTTCGAGGTAAGAAATCGTATTAAAATTTATTTATGTGTGATAGGTACATAGTTTACCTACTCATATTACTACCCTCTTACCGGTACTTTCAACTAGGTACTTGGAGAGAGAAGAGTATAGCTAACTGCCTGCGGGTACTAATTTTTGTTTCAGATTCCGGAAAACAAGTCCCTAGACGACTTTTCGGAACAAGAATGAATTTGAAAATAAATTAATGGAAATATATACCTATTGCTTTTAATACAACATGAGATTTGTTAATTGATTTGTTCGTCTACATACAAGATACCTAACTTTATGTTACAATTTTCACCTGCCTCTCACCTCACCTATCTACGTTGATCTTGGTTGCAAACAGCATTAGGCAACAAATATTTTAGCAGTTAAAAGTAGGTAGGATAGTGATAAGAGGATTTCCAGCTCAAATATTTGCGCAAAAAAGTCTCCATTTTTGTGAGTTTCTGCATTTTAGGGAGTAGGTAATTATTTATTATTTAAAATACTATTTTTGCGCTAGCAGGCATAGTTTATCGGAAAGTTTACATAACATCAAAGTTTGAAAAATTTCCGAAAATGATGAATTTAGGCTTTTTTATTTCAACATTTCTATTGTTTTTCAATGGACATCATCATTCAATTATTGATGTAGAAGATTCTCTTAATAGTTTCCTGGATTGACAAAACCTCCTGGATTGAGGTTTCATTCACGATTAGCTTAGTTAGTACCTACTTAGTTACGTGAAAGAATATTATTACGAGTTTTGTTCAAAATAATCGTAGTTACCTACCTAGGAAAGCAAAATCATAACGTTGAAATCAATTCGATAACAAATTAAAACGTCGAATTACCACTATTCACGAAGGTTGGAATATTCAATACCGACTATACCACAATTTTTAGAAGAGACACGTTTTCGAACCCTACTTTTTGAAAATTGTACTACTTAGGACAGTTCTCAAATGTTGGCCAACAAACTAATAGTTTCCCTCATTATTATGGACATTTTAGCAAAGGAATGTTTACTTTGGAAAATCTATAAAAAATTATCAAAATAGTTTTCAAAGGTACCTACAGTAGGTATATTTTGAGACACAATTTTGGTTTTCCCCCAATACCTTTGTTTTCTTCAAAGTGCAAAGAAAATTCATAAAAAGATTATGAATGAATAAAATGTGTATGAAAAAGAGAGGAAGAGAATGATACCTAATGAATAAAGTCAATTAAAAAGAACGATAATGAATGAATTAAATTACGTACAAAATGAGCAATCGTGAATAAGTAAAATGATGAGGTAAAAATTATAACTAGGTATGTAGTTGCTACTGAAGAAAGTTTGTAAAATATGTGCATTCTTCGAAAGATTGAAGGAACAAATGCCAAAAAATGCGAGAAAATGCGCATTTTTCCGCCTTTTGATAGGAAGGGGTTATAAGTGGCGTAGGTTATAACATCTCGCGGTGCCCGTGAGTCGCGGGCCCCGCGAGATATAGCATCCATGATGACGCGTTCGCGGTGCCCGTGAGTGGTCTGCTAAAACTCTCTATTGTGAGGATGTTCCACAGGCCCTGGTGGTAGCGTGAAAAACTCTCCATTAATTCGAAAATAATAGTTTGGTATGGTTTTATATTTTAGGATGCTTCTAACATCTTGTGCATCACACCACTACTTAATATCAAAGAGAGAAAAACATTTATTGAATCTTTTAGGAGTGAACAATTCAGACAAGGATTCTTGTAGTTGTTGGAACGGAAGGAATTTGCGAAAAGAAAAATGAATTTGGCACAAGTTCAAATGTACCCTTGTGGGTGAGCTTTATTTCTTCTTTTCTTTTCTTTTGCATCTCTGTTTTTGATTTTGAGCTGCTATAAGTTGAATAGCGAGCAGTTATCTTCGAGATAGTTGCAATTCTTTTCACCCCATATAATTGAACGTTGTTGAGGCTTTGCGAAGGTACCCTTTCGGTGACGAGATTTTTTTGTAGGAGTATCTTACAAGAGCCATCCACACCCCAACCCGCGCAATATCTGAAAATTTCATTGAGATCGTCTGTTTCAAGGATTCACTAAAAGACTGAAGCACACAAATAGTCATGGGACCGAAATTGTTCAAGAAGGTCTGGAATGAGAGTGGAAATTTTTTATTTTGGAAGACTTTTTTTCATGTCCCAAATGAAAACAATCCTTCGGTTATCTTGGCAGCCTCTGAAGTAATATTGGAGGTGGGGTGTTGCAGCTTACCTTCTTCCGAGACCCAAATTGAGGTAACATCGAATATCTTTTCGTTTTCCACTGTCTGTCTAAATCCTTTCATACTGCCTCCAACCCCGAAATAGTACATTTTCCCAGCGACGTATCTGTTATTATTGTTAAGGTATTGTGGTTTGATGGTTGTTTTTCTCTATACGAACAACCGTACAGAGAGGTGATATTTTGAAGATTATCGTAGGTTTGAGTTCCTTCATAGACAATGGGGTATTTCGGTGGGTCGGAAATTCAGGTTTTTGACCTCAAATTTGGATTCAGCACCCTTGAAAACCGGTATCCAACTTTTAGCCCAATGATACTATAACATGTGGTAGAAAAATGAATTAAAAAGATCACACGTTTGAAAAACATATTGTTTAGTAATGCATGCATTCCAGGGGACGTCCCATTGGATAAGCATTACATCAGTTTAACCAGTTGGTAAGCGATAAAACTGTTTCACTCGATGTAATTTATTTATTACTTTAGGCAAGAAATAGTGACCCCCCCTCACCATAACCCACCAAAACATTTCTAGCGGCATGGGAGCCTCGAATCTGAAGAGCATTTTAAAATCCATGATCTACGATACCCAACATGCTAATTCGAGTTCACCTCCCCCCCCCCCACCCCCCTTCAACACACTACCATTGGTGCCAGTCTGGCACCAAAGCGGAAATACGTCGTAACGTTGAACTTTCATCTATTAGTTTTAGTAGGCAGTCCATCGAGGTTCACATCCGACGTACTCAAGGTGAAACACACAGAAAAACCACGAGATATGCGGTTTATGGTGTCCTGGCACCATTATTAGTTCCATGGTGGCACATAGAATGATTCATGAAAATCCGGAGGTATAATGAGAATTTTTCCTCAATTTCAAAGCTTGGGTACAATTAGTAAGCAGTAAAGGAACCGAAACATTGAAAAATCGGATATTTTGTGAATATTATCCCCCCGCTTATCCCCTCCCCATGCCAATTTTGGTATTCTGGTGAAATCATGTACAACTCGGAAGTTATTTTAGTCAAACAAAAAAAGAAACACACAAATCGGTTGGAAATTGAGGCCTGGGCAGAGTTTATAAGATTATGCCCGCAAACGCACGTTTTTTAACCATTAACCCCCCTTTCCCCCCCTTAAAAGGAAAATTCAAAATTCCGGCGCCGTAGTGCACAAGTAGATAGTTTTTCGCGTCGAAGAAAAACGTCTGCCAAGTGGGTGTGGCACATAGCTTCCTCGTATCCATAACCCGATTATACAGGGTGTCCCATGTTAAGCACCATAAAACTTCGGGAGTCGATTCTACAACTAATTTTAGTAAGAAAGTGTCTCATAGCAATTTTGCGTTAGACGCTTATTTTCCGAGTTATTTTAATTTTAAGATTTTTTTCGTGTTTTCGACCTTAAGCCATTAAAATGACCATAACTCGCCTAATTTACAAGCAATTAAAAATCTAATTACACCGTTGGATAGGGCGTTAAATTTGCCATCTTTCAAGTGGTTATACAAAATTTTTTATAAGATCGTGATGGGTGAAAAATCAACTCGTAAAGTCATTTTTGTAAAATTGTCAAAATTTCCTACTTTTTCTTTTGATTGTTAAGGTTTTACTCCCACATGATTTTTCACGTACCTCTACGTCAAAAACTGCGCAAAGATCTCAGCTTTTCAATGGTATAATTTGTTTTAATTTTACTCCGCTAATTAGTATTGAAAAATACGTTTGAATGCTAAAAAACGTGGTTGCGCTCATGGAAATCAAGGTTTCTGGTGCGTTGGGCCTCGGGCAGGTTCGACGAATTGGGGGTGGAATTCTTCGTCATTTTCAAACGCCATTAGACTGATTCCATCACCGTTGGTATGTGAAAGCTCAATATTGAATTTTGGTAGGTCCGAATCTTTTTTTTTTTTTTAATTTACTTGGTATTTATGCACGAATTAAATGTTCAATTCTCGCAACTTTCTCGATTGTATGAAAAAAGAGATATCTCATAAACAATAGCGTGTAGATGTGGAATAAAAAATAATGATATTTTAGAGAAAGTAAAAATGATATTTATGAACAAAAATAATCTTCATCATCATCGAAGTACGTTATTAACTAAACATAAATGAGATAATAAATTATCCTCTACTCCGTCTTTGACTTTGTTTGTCATTCGTCCGGATACCTGTTAACACAAAGCAAAGTTTTTTACAGCCAAGTAGAAAATAATTGAGGAATGAGCTGTCAGGAGACAGACATTGAGCACTTACTCTGAATCGGTAATATGATGACCACTGCTTCAAATTTTGACATTCCTCAATTATTTTCTACTTGGCTGTAAAAAACTTTGCTTTGTGTTTACAGGTATCCGGACGAATGACAAAGTCAAAGACGGAGTAGAGGATAATTTATTATCTCATTTATGTTTAGTTAATAACGTACTTCGATGATGATGAAGATTATTTTTGTTCATAAATATCATTTTTACTTTCGCAAAAATATCATTATTTACCTATCTTTATGTTTTATTCCACATCTACACGCTATTGTTTATGAGATATCTCTTTTTTCATACAATCGAGAAAGTTGCGAGAATTGAACATTTAATTCGTGCATAAATACCAAGTAAATTAAAAAAAAAAAGATTCGGACCTACCAAAATTCAATACTGAGCTTTCACATACCAACGGTGATGGAATCAGTCTAACAGCGTTGAAAATGACGTAGAATTCCACCCCTAATTCGTCGAACCTGCCCGAGGCCCAACGCACCAGAAACCTTGATTTCCATGAGCGCAACCACGTTTTTTAGCATTCAAACGTATTTTTCACCCCTAATTAGCGGAGTAAAATTAAAACAAATTATACCATTGAAAAGCTGAGATCTTTGCGCAGTTTTTGACGTAGAGGTACGTGAAAAATCATGTGAAAGTAAAACCCTAACAATCAAAAGAAAAAGTAGGAAATTTTGACAATTTTACAAAAATGACTTTACGAGTTGATTTTTCACCCATCACGATCTTATAAAAAATTTTGTATAACCACTTGAAAGATGGCAAATTTAACGCCCTATCCAACGGTGTAATTAGATTTTTAATTGCTTGTAAATTAAGCGAGTTATGGTCATTTTAATGGCTTAAGGTCGAAAACACGAAAAAAATCTTAAAATTAAAATAACTCGGAAAATAAGCGTCTAACGCAAAATTGCTATGAGACACTTTCTTACTAAAATTAGTTGTAGAATCGACTCCCGAAGTTTTATGGTGCTTAACATGGGACACCCTGTATAGATGATCCGATGCATAGTAGTTTATCTCAAAACACCAATCTAGAATCAACCTAGAAGACAATCCTAGAAAATTTCATCAAATTCGGATGAAAAATTAAGTGAGTAGATGTATGTGTTTGGATCAAAAAAATACTTAGCCTCGGCTGGGATTCGAACCCGGGACCCCTGGGGGACAGTTGAAGTTACGGCTGTTACAAGGAATTCACGTTTGCGCATGCGCAGTCATTTCTATCAGTCCGGGGATGATGATTTTCATAGGGGACCGTCTACACACCAACCCGCACGATCTCTGAAAATTTCATGGAAATCGGACAATAACTTCGTATAGTTATGCGCGTTACAAGGAATTGATGACAGACAAACAGACAGACAGACAGACAGACACGGAACCAAAATTGTTCAGAAAGGTCTAAAACGCAAAACGCGAGTGGAAATTTTGATTTTGGAGAACTTTTTTTTTCGTCCTTGAAAAGTGAAAACAAAGCTTCAGCTACCTTGGTAGACTCGGAAGCAAACAGAACCACGAAAATCGGTTGAGAACTAAGGCCTGGGCAGAGTACACAAGATTATGCCCAAAAACGCACGTTTTTTGAGCATTAACCCCCCCTTTCCCCCCTTAAAAGGCAAAATTCGAAATTCCGGCGACGTAGTGCACAACTAGATAGTTTTCCGCGTCGAACAAAAAACGCTGCAAATCATTGCTCAAAGGTTTATTATTTTCTGTATAGATCACCCTTCTGTATAGATCACTGGTTCTCCATCAATAGCACCTACCACCATCTGTATTCTCCCTTGACCTTCCCTCTCAAATTTCAGCTTCCTGCGTTCAATAGGATTGAAAATGGCTTCGGAGCTCACTCAGCTGATCAGTGATCTGAAGAGTGAAGAAGCCTTTGAGCAATGATTTGCAGCGTTTTTTACCCACCAACATTTTTTTTACCTACCAGCTAGGTACTACCTACCACACCATACTGCTTCACACCTTCACAATCAAGTTTATTAGAAAGAACTAAACGCTTCACACTCGATTGGAAAAATAGAAAGCTTCATATTGAAAATTGATTACTGGTTACGCAGAAGGCAAAACTGTATACAAATCGAAGAAATGAACAGCGATCGCATTTTAGTCCGATAAAATTTGAATGGAGATTAGACCTCTTTTGCGATTCACACTCATGATTCTGTTTTATCGAAGGAAAACCTTCAAGTACTCGTAGGGACCGAACGGTTTGTCCTACAGAGCTCCACGTAGTCTCAAAAATTTTTAAAAATTCAATACTATTTAAAATTGGTGAAAAAACGATACCTTTATTTCGAGAGTTTTTGAGCTAGGGCACTCTTGAAAATTTCAACCCTTAATTTTCACCCCTTAGAAGTGACCTACATCAACCAAAAGCTTCGCGGCACAACTAGACCCCAAATGGAGCCCATATACCAAATTTGAACCAAATCGGTCCAGTGTTGCTAAGAAAAGTGCCGCGGACGGCGGACGGACGGAAATTTTTTTATTCGATTTTCGTATTCTACGTACCTTGAAACGTAAAACATCAAATTTTGAGGGGGAGTTAAAATTTTTTTTTTCTTGCTCGATTCCAAAGGCTTATTATTGAAAATAATAAACCAAAAGAACCACGAAAATCGGTTGAGAACCAAGGCCTGTGCAGACGACACAAGATTTAGTCACACACACTGACATACACCTATGGTTTTTTCGCGGATTTGGATTCAGAATGGTCTAAAACGGATTACTGCGTGGTTATTTTTTTTTCTTCTGTTGAGTGTTGTCCTCCTTCACCCCAGATCGATCGCATAAGGACGCCCAGGTCTTACTGTGGGACGTCCTAAAAATGCGGGCCTCCATGAACGCACACATACTACGCCGCGCGCGTGTGTGAGTAGTATTTTGTAGTATCCAAGAGATTTTAATTTCGGATAGCGTTACTTTATGGTTCAATCATTAGCGTTACCTAAGTCTGATGTCTGTAATCAGTTGTTTTCTTTTCGCTTCATTTGTGGTATCAACTTACCATATTTTCAGCTAGTGTATCGCTTACGATTTCTTTTCTTTCTTTCGTTTTAAACATGACGGAAAAGAAGAGGAAGATCAACGTTCTGGAGCTTCAATTTGAACCTGCTACCAGTGAGAACATTCCAATCTCTTCTCTGTGCATGGATACTTTTTTCAAAGACAGTTGGTGACTACGTCACGATTGGCTAGCTACGTCACACCATTCAAATCTTCAACTTTCCTTAGCTTCTCTGATTTTTTAAAAACATTTTCTCGCCGAACAGACCAGATTACCGTTATTCCTGAGCCATAATCTTTTGAAATTTTTTTTTTTTTTTTTATTGACTGAAATACCCCAATATCTTTGTAGTGTGCTTCCAGCTTACTCATCTTTCATTACAATGGGGCGTTTCAGTCGATTTTTTAATTTTTTTTTTTTCAAACGTGTGATCTCTTTATTTAATTTTTCTACCACATGTTATAGTATCAATGGACAAAAAGTTGGAGTATAGAGGTTTTCAATAGTGCTGAATCCAAATTTGAGGTCAAAACCTGAATTTCCGACCCACCGAATTGCCCCTTTGTTGGTGTACCGTAAAACCGTCAAACTTTACCCCACCAGGGGTAACTTTACCCCAAAAAGTGAGAACCTTCAATTGTGACGTAAACGTGGTAGGACTTAGATAAAAGTTAGCTATTGTGTTTTCGTTATTCTCCACATCCCAGAGAATCGATGTGGCTTGCGATGGCGCCTTTATCCAGGTTATCAGCTGTTATCAGTCATAGTTTCCTGTTCAGCTGTTTTTGTCCTGTTTCTTGTGCTCCAAAATTTCTTCCGTATCAGGTGTTTGGAGTGGATTTACCTGGCAAGCCCTCATCATATCACTTTCAATATCTTATTTTGAACAAAATACACTAATCAAATTCTCAAAAAAGTGTTTTCTTAGTTATGCCTTTGTTTACCAAAAATTTGATGGTAACTTTACTCCAAAAACCGGGTATCTTTACTCCACTATAAAGGTTGGGATAAAGGTAGCCTCACTCATATTTTTCTTATTTAATCTCGAAAAATATTTGAGTTTTATAATTTTCGCAGTGTTGAATGTAAGGTTTCTAGTGTATCTCATGTCAGAAGTAAGAGATGGGGAGAAGAAATGAGAAAAAGCTTGGTACGCGCCCCTACCGAAACTTTACAACTGAACACCTGCATTATGATATGAACATGAACGTGCTTTGGTCTCATAAGTTGTGATTTACAATATTATTTACTCGTGGGTTAACTTTGAAATTTACCATTGCAATTCATTCGAAAGTTATCGAATGTGAAACAGACTTTTTCTATGATTTTGTTAAGTCATTCGTTTATCGTTTATAGTCCTTCAATATTTCTTTACTTGTAGAAAGTTTTGCTCGATTACCTACATAAGTCTGTCTATACTGGAAGACTGAAATTGTGATCTCTTAACCAGAAATATTGCATTTCAAGCAAATTCGTTGAAATAAATTATGAATAAATGATCATTGGAATTTATATTTTTCTTAGGTATAACTTGTATTTTTCAAGCTAAAAAGTTCAATTTTTCAGAATATATTTATAATAATATTATAAATACTTGATAATATCAAGTATTTCTGTGGTAATGAATTCAATCCCGACTTGTAACATTGCACCACTGCCCGTTTCTGTAGCGATAACCGTGAGTTATTCAGAGTGGAGTAAAGATAGACGCACTCGTAGGGAACTGCACTCCAACATTTAAACAATTAAATAGGGGGTTACAATTATCTGATCAATGAGCTCGACCACTCAAAATGTTCAGGAAGCCCTGGAGATCAATTCACTTATTAAAAAAATCAATTTAACCCATTTCGAGTGGGGAGAAATTGTATTTGGAAATGTTTTGGAGTAAATCTTGGGGTAAAGTTTGACGGTTTTACGGTACCTTATTATATAGGAGAACTTGAATAAGAACTTACTGCCAGGGATCCGAGCAGTTTGGATGTCATCAGGTCAAGAAATCACAATTCCTGTATTTTTCAGAACTAAATTGAAGCTCAACTAGACATGAATTGTTGTGGAAGGATACGCTGCACCTCCTGGATTCAACTTCGATTTTATCACGTCGTGCAGTTTTTTATGATTCTTGGCGTTATAAATCGTTTCAGAAGTGAGAATCAGATCGAATCTTGTGTTGTCCACTTGATCGTAGGACTCCCAATCTCCGCTCCAAAATTGACATCGGTCTAACGAATTCTCGTCGTTCAAACTGACGTTTGGGATGGTGACCAACGACAACACTTCGCTATTCTGTAAAAAAAATCAGGATAGAATTATTCCTCAGCTGGAAAATTATAAACAATTGCATGCTCAAATTGAATTTCTCTCTGACATTGTGCGAGGACTTGTGAAATATGAACTCAACGAATCACATAAATTGTTGGGTGGGACTATCCTGTTTTTCCAAATAAATGGGTCCAATAAATTGGGAATTATTTCTTAATAGTTTTAGTATTTCTTAATAGTTTAGAATTATTTCTTAATATAGCCATAAAATTCAAAATGTAATAAAAGAAATAATTCCCAATGTTAAATTAGGCCATAGAAGTTGCAACAGTCTCAAATCCAAATTTTTTAATAATAAGAAAGATAGAATACCAACAGACAATAGATCAGGCTTAGTTTATCAAATAAATTGCAATGATTGTACTGCTAAATACATAGGGGAAACAGGGCAATGGCTGAAAAGAAGAGTTTACCAACATAAGTATGATGTAAACAAACAAAAAACCACCACATCACTTTCCATACATTCGCTTGAAAACAATCATAATTTTGACTTCCAAAACATTAAAATAATAGATAATGAAAAACATTTAGAAAAAAGAAAAATATTAGAAGCCTTCCATATTAATCAGAACAACAATTCTATCAACTTTAAATCAGACGTTGGCAATACTGTTTGCATTTACCAACAGCTCTTGGATGAGTCCTGAAGTGGGGAGACCAATTGGCGACCCTGCAGGTGATAACACCACCATTTTGTTTTTCACCTGCAGTAGTTGTCTGGTTGTGCCCCCCACAGGGACTCTACCTTTTTTGCTGTTGCTAAGTCAAATTTTCCTTCAGTTTCTAGTCCACTCTTCATTTTCCACCATTGTCCAAAATTTATAAAAGTTGTATGTCTTATATGTCACATTTCCAATTTTCTTGTTGTAGGGCTGAAGATAACAACCAGAGGGTTGTTGAAAGCTCCCCGTAATAAAAAGCTATTACAAAGAACAGAAAGGACTTTATTTGTCACACCCTCAATCAACGAATCACTATGGGTTCCTACTATATTCTACTAGTTTCTATTATATAATATTTTTTATTTTTTGTTTTTTAGTCGTCCTCAATTTAAATCTGAAATTATAATCCCGCAGTTTTTCGATCAGATTTTGTAATGTAGATCAATTTCTGTGAATCAGTTTCAGTAAGGTGAACCAGACGCCGTAGGGTGGACCACATTCTGTAATCCGGATCAGTTTCCATATGTAGAGATGAGTTTCTGTACTTTGGATCGGTTTCAGGTGGTATTTAGGTCACTTTCCTACTTAGCAATCTACTCTCTTATGCCCTAACTGTTCGACTTCCCTCATACTAGTAGGTACTTGATAGTTCTGACAACACAATTCAACAACTCAACCATGACATGATTGACGAGAAAGCTATGTGCTACACCCACTTGGTAGAATACAAGCTCATCACCTAACTGTACTATATCCCAATCATGTTATTGATGATGAAGGAGCTATGTGCTACATCCACTTGGTAGAATAACCTCTCATCACCTAATTGTACTATACAGGGTGTCCAAGTAACTACGCTCCCCCCACTTATTTTCTCTAATAGTGTAAGAAAAAAATCGGATTAACGCTATTCTTCATAATTTTTTGCGTAGAATTCAAAAATGACAAAATTGCGCAGTGCGCAATCGCGCAACCATGCGCAATCATGATCAACTTTGTTTTTTCAAATGTGAACCCCCATTTTTTATTGCAGATTCGGATTCTACGTCAAATTTTGTGAACATTTTACTTCGACAACTTTTTTTTTTGGACGCGCGCAGCCCGCTCAGCGAGCGCTCAAAGATGCGCAACCCAGGGATTGCGCCAAAGTTGAGATGAAGGTAGACCTCAAGTGCGGCACATCACTTAGCACTGTTTTTCTACGCTGAATCGCGTGGTGGTGTCCTTTTCTTGATTTGATTTCATTTCACCGTATCTACAGCCGAAAAAGTCACTTTTTGAGGAGGAAATCATGGATTTTCTTACGAAGGGTAATGAATCATCCTAATAAAATGTAAACAAATTAATTTTTTTTAATTTTAAAATAACGGGAAACTATCGCAAACGCTATCGATGAAAAAAATTTGCCCAGAGCAAGGGCGTGCATTCCTGAAGAAGGAGCCCAGTTTGAACAGTTTATCGCTTAATTGTTTCAATCATTGTTCATCCAATCATGTTTTTAGAAGACTGAAAATTATTTTGTAAAATTTTGTGATAATTATGTAGAAGTTTCCCGTTATTTCACAATTTTAAAAATTTAATTTTTCACATTTTATTAGGATGATTCATTACCCTTTGTAAGAAAATCGATGATTTCCTCCTCAAAAAGTGACTTTTTCGGCTGTAGATACGGTAAAATGAAATCAAATCAAGTTAGGGATATCACCGCGCAATTCAGCGTAGGAAAACAGTGCTAAGTAGTGTGCCGCACTTGAGGTTTACCTTCATCTCAACTTTGGCGCAATCCCTGGGTTGCGCATCTTTGAGCGCTCGCTGAGCGGGCTGCGCGCGTCCAAAAAAAAAAAGTTGTCGAAGTAAAATGTTCACAAAATTTGACGTAGAATCCGAATCTGCAATAAAAAATGGGGGTTCTCATTTGAAAAAACAAAGTTGATCATGATTGCGCATGGTTGCGCGATTGCGCACTGTGCAATTTTGTTATTTTTGAATTCTACGCAAAAAATTATGAAGAATAGCGTTAATCCGATTTTTTTTCTTACACTATTAGAGAAAATAAGTGGGGGGAGCGTAGTTACTTGGACACCCTGTATACCTCATATTTGGTAGGGCACTATTCAGTTCAGATGATCTCCTTTACTATTACCTACCCAATCATGTTATTAGTAATGAGGGAGCTATGTGCTACGCCCACTTGGTAGAATACCCTCATATTTGGTACTGCACTATGCAGTTCTGACGATCTCCTATACCATTTACCTACCCAACTATATTATGGATGACAGTTTCAGTACTACTGTAGGTATATATCATTTTCCATAAGTTGTTGAAGATGACACCATGTGATATGTGAACACGTAATGAGCTATGATTGTGTCACACACACTACCTCAGACTACCCACTCATTACCATAAAATTGTTCTACCCACCCAAACATAATTTATTATTTTAAATATCGAGGAAGCTACATGTTACACCCATTTGGTTTCATCACCTAAATGTTCGATATCCCTCAAATCTGATAAGATACTTTGAAGTTCTAACGACCCATTACCTACCCAGAAACGTCTACCAAGTGGGTGCGGCACATAGCTTCATCACATCCATAACCTGATTGTATAAATGATCCGATGCATAGGAGTTAATCCCAAAATATCAATCTCTACCTTGCACTACTCTCACAAGAGACCATGCACACGTCAAAGTCAATCCCTGAAGATTCCATCGAATTCGGATGGAAGATGTTGAAATTATGGCTGATAAATGGTATGACGATTTTCATAGAGGGCCATAGAGAGCCTACACCCCAATCCGCATGATCTCTGAAAATTTCATCAAAATCAGATGGAAAATCTAGAAGTTATGGCTGTTACAAGGGAATTCACGTTTGCGCATGGGCAGTGACTACTACCAGTCCGGAGGCGATGATTTTCTTAGGGGACCATCTACACGACAACCCGCACAATCCCTGAAAATTTCTTTAAAATCGGACAATGAATTCCGGACAGTGTTTTCCGCTGCAACATATTTTTAGATGACTAGAAGGCTATAATATAGCATATTATGCTACACCCCACCGACGATAGACTACCGGATTTTTCTGATTATAGGAACCCCCTAATACAACATCACATTTTAAAGCTTAGAATCAGCCCTTTAATTTCAATCTAAACAAATGATCCGTCAATCAATCAGTAAGGAAACTCGCCTTTGAAATTAATTTTCAAATTACAATTTTTTCAAATTAAAAATTTTTAATTTCAAGGTCACTTTCAAAATTTATTTCAAAGTCAATTTTTAAATCAAATTTTCGCTTGACAATCAAGGTTTTTTGATGAAATAGGCGTTTCACTCTAGATAGGGAGGATGGTCCCCGATGAATGGGAGGGTGGTCCCCCAAGAATTTGTTGTGGGGCGGCAGGCGTCCTAGAACATGCCGGTGGGGACGGGCGCGTGGGCGCCGTGCAGGCACGGACATTCGGAGGCGCCCGGTGGCTATGAGCATGACGGCGGGGGGGGGGGGGGGGGGGATACGGAACAATCTTCCCAAAAACAACGTTTTTTCAACTAGTTTCACCAATTTTCGACACTTTTAACAAAGCAAAATGAAATCCGATTGAAACGGGCCCACCATAGATACCTACTGCTAGAACACATTTCAAAAAGAATCAGGCAGATTGGTACCCGAATAAGAAAATGCAGCGTGTCCAAACATACAAAATGAAGAAAAATAAATAAATCGTCCGATGAGACACCGAACTGTATACCTCCTCCCTCGGCGCTATTGAAGTCGGTTGAAAATGGATATCCGGGCATACATACCTACCAGCCTAAGAACGAACAAGCCGATATTCTTGCGAAAGAGGGTACGAAGAGAGAATTCATAGGACCCTCTCCGGCAATTGGTATCTCAAAAACGCTACAAATTATTACACAAAGGTTGATCTGTTTCCATATAGATCACTCGTCCGCAAAGAACACTGCTTTGCCATTGTCACCATCTACCAACCTACTATACTATACACCTTCACAATCAAGTTTATTTGGAAGAATTAAACGCTTCACTCTCAGTTCGAAGAAACAGGGAGTTGAGGTTGCCCTAATTATTAGGAAATTTGGTTGCTGGTGGCTAAGGATGCAAAACTGAGTACAACACGAAGAAACGAACAGCGATCGAATTTTGGTCAGCTAAAATTTGAACGAAGATTAGACCTCTTTTGCGATTCACACCCGTGTTTCTGATGTATCCTTAGGTCCATAGACTTAGTCCAATCCTTAGGTTCTCATAGAAAGCGAACGGTTGGTCTCATTCGTTTCTAAAAATTCAATACTATCTGAACCCTTAGCTACACGCTAGGCGGGGATTCGCCCGCATTTTCAGAAAAACAGAAATATGAACCGTTCACTATTGTCCCTCCATTGTCCAAGGTATCTTTTCTCAGACCTTTCACTAAGTAAACAATGATCCCCTTAACAATTATTTACCTTACCTTCAGTATGCAATCAGACTGCGAAGTTTGATACACACATATGATTATGATTATAATCATACTACTTCTACTATTATGATTTCACACGTTTGTATTGTTTGCTTGATTTATAGTTTCACGTTTCCTCATGTTTCCTCGTTCTTGAATAATCATAATAATAATTTTATTATTATGATAGATATAAATTTTGTTACTTATGTATTTCCTACTTCAAAATTCATATTTTTATTACCTACCTGTTGAATAAAAAAATGTATTGAGTTGAAGCTCACCCTATATCCATGACTTTTTAAAACCAATTCGTGCCTTTCAGTGTATCATAAATTAATAATTGTGTTGAAATAAATGTGCGGGGATTTCCCCGCTAGCGTGTACGAACGTAACTCCCCACCTAGCGTGTAGCCAAGGGTTAAATTGATAGAAAAAGAATACCTTTATACCAAATTTTTTGAGCTAGGGCGTTTTCAAAATTTCAACCCCTAGGAGTCTGACATCGACCAAAAGCTTCGGGGCACAACTAGAACCCAAATGGAGCCCATCTACCTACCAAAGTTCATCAAAATCGGTCCATGATAACTAAGGAAAGTGCCGTTCGGCGGACAGACGGAACATTTTTTATCAGATTTTTCGATTCTACATACCTTAAAACGTAAACCACCAAATTTTGCAAGGGGGGAAGGGGAGTTAAATTTTTTTTCTTGGTCGATTCCAAAGGTTCGTCATCGAAAATGATAAACCAAAAATGCCTGCAAAGAAAAGGTCGAAAAATGGGAATCCCAAGTCCTTAATTCTATGCTCTGGACCAAGAAAATAATAGACAGACCAGAATGCTTATCACTTCTTATGATCCTAAACAAGCCCTATGGCTCACTTCCAAACGTCAGAATACCATCAGACTAATGAGAGGGATTATAACGTGGCATTACGACTTCCGTAGAAGGCAAAACATCGTGGACAATCGAATATCACCGAAGACCTGAAACACTTTTCCAATGGCAACCCCAGGCAGTGAGTGAGAGTGAGAGACTTATCCAAAAGATAGTGCCAAAAGGATGTATAGGAGTCTCGGTGATAGGCCTTTTCCCCTATTGATCGAGTCTCTGGCAATAATTGCCAGGTGATAGAACATCTGAAATCAGGTACTTAAGCTGTCGGAATAGTTACAAAACTGCTATTAAAAATGCTAAGGCAAAAATGAATGAAATTAAGATTTTCAGTTCTGAAAATCCAATTAAAATGATGTGGAATCTGATAAATGAAAATAGGAATAAGGTAAATGATTCAAATTCTGCAATGTCCAAGTTTTCAGCTGATGAATTCAACTCATATTTCTCTTCTATCGTCAAAAAAACTGTTGAAAATATTCAAAGTGTGGGGAGCAATCCTTTGAACTTTATTGTTGATGATGTTCAGGTTCCATTCAAGTTTGAGTGTCTTGACCCGGAGGATGTTATGAAATTTGTTGAAGATCTTAAGAGTACTAATGGTTTTGATGTCTTTGGGATATCAACCCGAATGGTAAAGTCTGTCGTGCTGGCAATAATATTTCCATTAACCTACCTTATAAATGAGTCTATCGAATGTGGGAGGTTCCCTGCTTCCCTTAAAATTGCGGAGGTAATTCCTCTTTTTAAAAAAGGTAGTCGATCTGAAATTGAAAATTATCGGCCTATATCAAAGCTACCAATTTTTTCGAAAATTATTGAAAAAGCAATGAAGTCACAAATCGCTAGTTTTTTTGAAAGAAACAAATTGTTTTCAAACGAACAATTTGGTTTCCGAAAATCTAAATCGACTAAAGATGCAATTCTGAAATTTTGTGATTTTATACTTCATGCTTTCGAAGGCCGTATGTATTCTTCTGCAATTTTTGTTGATGTGGCAAAAGCGTTCGATTGTGTGCCGCATGAACTTCTTATTAAAAAACTCGAAAAGTACCATTTTTCTCCATTTGCTTTAAAATTGATTGAGTCGTATCTTGGCTCTAGAACTCAAGCTGTTCGTCATTATGGACTCTCTAATTTCTCGATCATTGAGTATGGAGTTCCTCAAGGTTCAGTCCTTGGGCCAATTCTCTTTCTTATCTTCATAAATGATCTCCCGAAATCCGTTCTTGACTTCACTGTCCTATTTGCAGACGATACGACTGTTTTGTCAAGTGAAGTTGATCTTGATTTATTAAAAAATAAAATGGCTGCTTCAAAACATGATGTGATTGATTGGTTCAGTAGGAATAGGTTGGCTGTCAATGAGTCAAAAACGCATACCATGCTGTTTGGTCTGAAGAGTTTGTCGATGGCTGATGACAACCCCCAGCAAGTCAAGTTCCTTGGAGTTCTTGTGGACCCGAAGCTTAATTGGAATTCACATTGTGAATGCTCAGTTAATTCTTTAAATAGTTCGATATTTCTTTTAAGAAGACTGACTGACAAATTGTCTAAGACTGCAGTACTTGCAGCATTTCATGCAACATTCCTCAGTAAGGCGACTTATGCAATTCTCTGCTGGGGTCATTGCCCATCGGCCTCCTTAATATTTAGTTGCCAGAGACGAGCAGTGCGAGCAATAGTTGGTGCAAGTTATAGGGCTGACTGTAAAGAAATATTTATTAGTTTAAGGATTCTTACTATTCCAGCTATTTACATCCTGGAATGTATCACTTTTGTGCACACCCATTCAGATAAATATGAATCAGCGCCTCATAGTTATGAAACTCGATCTGCGAATAACCTTGTGATCCCATACTCAAGGCTCAATACGACTAGAAATGTATCTAGGTGGTGGGGTTTAAAATTTTTTAATGCCCTACCAACAAATGTAAAATTGTTCAGTTATCGGAAATTTAAGAACTGTATGTCTGTCTTCCTACGTGAACTAGCTCCATATACATTTGATGATTATTTTATAGCCATTAATAATGCAAAATTTTAGACTTTTTACTAATTTTAAATTTTAGTTTTTTAAATTTGTTAATCTTTGATAAAATATTTGTTTTCTTGTAACTTATTTATGTATTGACGGGTTGACTTCCAACTATCGTTGTTTTATTATGTGTTTAATTGAGAGTCAGTGTTACTGTTAGCGTTATAAATATTATTTATGACCAGAGGAATTTTTATAAGATGAATCTGTGCAGTTTTAATAATTCTTTGTTGTCTAATATCTAATCGTATATCGACGTTTGTCATGCAATATTTGTAAACGACAAATAAAAATCTCTCTCTCTCTCTCTCTGTTGCTCCATATTGTTGGAGTTGTCGTGAAGCGGCAACTTTTTTCAAGCAATTTTTGAAGTCCATCGCCAGTGAGCTTCAATTGCTCGTTTTCGGGAATGTTTTGAGACAATTATTTGCTCTGAGTTATTCAACTTTTAAAGAAAGGGAAAGAGGCGAAAATTGCGGAATTGCCGGCAATTGACATCGCATAGAATTGCCGGATTTCGGCAATTTTAGTTGCTCGTCTAAATGGGGCTAAACTAACAGTCGAAAAATATACATTCAAGATGACTTACATAATCGTGAAAATGAACACTTTTAGATCCCATTTTCAGCGCTAGTATACCAAGGACACCAGACCCACATCCCAAATCCAGAGTTGATTTGTTGTCAAATATGTTAGGAACCTTCTTCAACACAAGTGAACCAAGATCGAACGTGCTTTCCCATATTTTCATTCCACCTGTAAAATTAACCATAAAAACGCAACAAATTATTACACAAAGGTTTATTATTTTCTGTACAGACAGAAAAACCCCCCCAAATAACACAGCTTAGTCATTGCCACTACCTACCAACCTGTGGTAACCCAAGTGGTAATAAAATTTCCATTTTTTCAAATTGCTTACCATGGTCGTTCGAAAAACGCTGCAAATTATTACACAATGGTTTATTATTATTCTATATAATCGTCTATAAAGCCACCAACCATCCAACATGAAGAAAAACATCGATGGCATTTCGGTCAGCTTTAATTTGAACGGAGATTAGGCCTCACACTCGTGTTTCTGATTTATCGCATGTTTATTATTTTTATGGTTTATTATTTCATTATTATTATTTTAATGGTTTATTATTTTTCTATATAATCGTCTATAAAGCCACCAACCATCCGGAGATTAGACCTCTTTTGCGATTCACACTCGTGTTTCTGATTTATCGTACGTTTATTATTTTATTATTTTAATGGTTTATTATTTTTCTATTTAATCGTCTATAAAGCCACCAACCATCCAACATGAAGAAAAATACTTGGAAAATGTCACCCCACGCATATTTAAGCAAAAACCTCTTTTTTGGCCGGTTATTTGCCCATAACTTCTATACGAATTAAGCGATCGGAATAGTTCGACGTTAGGACCAACTAGACCCCAAATGGAGTCTATGTGCGAAAGAACGGGGTTTTTAGACCGATTCTAAGGCCTTTTATGGCCCGGACGGCGGACGGACATTGCAAATTTGGATTCTACGCACCTTGAAACGTAAAGTGACAAAGTTTGAGGGGGGCTATAAAAATTTTTTGCGATACGATCACATAGGCTTATTATTAGAAATAATAAACCAATATCCTGAGATGACTTCGCCGGAAGCAGCTGGGAAAAACAACTTTTGGCGTCGATTTGTTTCAGAACTTTCGATGATAGAACTCTAATGATGGAGGGTTGAGGAATAAACATTTTTGCTGATATGAACTCTTCTTTTTTCTTCTCTCCGTTCGAAAATACGAGGACACCCATCCTTCTCTACTTCGGAAAATTATTGCTTTAAATCTCAACCCACAATCTCATTTACGAGTATATCGGCAGGCATTCACTAGAAATATATATATTTATTTCCAATAAAGTGAGTACATGGGTGGTGAGTCATCAAAAATTAACTTCCCTCGACCGGGGATCAATCTCCTATCATTCCGATTCTGAATCGGAGCTCCTACCACACGAGCTAAGGAAGCGAATGGACAGAAATGCGAAGAGCAACCCCCTACTCGCAGAAACCGTCGAGGGCTTGCAGATCGCCCTCAATGCATTTGCTAAGCAGCTAGCCAGGTGTGGACTTGTGGTCAACCCCGATAAATGCGGGTCGGTCTCCTTGGTCCAGTCGGGTCGCCAGCATAAGGTGAAGGTTGTGGATGGGGGTTTTGTCGTAGGACAATTGTTACCAAGGCTCCATTGAAGCCACAGCAGAGGCTGCGCCTCCTCCGCACGTACTTACTGCCAAAGCTAACCTACGGGTTAGTCTTTGGTAGGCTTACGGCGGGGAGGCTGCAGGAATTAGATCGTGAAGTATGCTCTGCTGTGCGCTCTTGGCTGAAATTCCCACCTGGTGTCCCAAGTGCCTACTTCCATGCACCAGTCAAAATCTGGTGGGTTCGGTATTGTGTCCCTCTCAGCGAGCATCCCTTCTCTGCACTGCCAGCACCTGCTAGCCCTCCGG
This sequence comes from Apolygus lucorum, assembly GCA_009739505.2. Classification (NCBI taxonomy): domain Eukaryota; kingdom Metazoa; phylum Arthropoda; class Insecta; order Hemiptera; family Miridae; genus Apolygus; species Apolygus lucorum. The sequence goes on along the minus strand of CM019168.2, from coordinate 1,436,729 downwards.
GGGTCGAGCTGGGGGGTCGCCCGTGCTGCTGCTGATTTTGTCAGGCAGCAGTTAGCATGGTGCGACTGAGCAACACCATCTGCTCCAAAACCCAGTTCATCTGCTGAGTTCGCTGCTGCCCTGCATGAATCAGTAGATGGTAAAGAACTCCAACAGTGCTCCGAAAGCCTAATCTCTTCCCAGTGGGTAGATTGGGCTTCGGAGGGCATTGGAGCCCGCGACTACCGACACTTCCACACCGTCCTTGTGGCATCTTTGCCAACTGCAGTGTGGTGTTCGACAGGTGGTCGTGAGACAACCCTACCCCTTTGCCGCGCCTGTCGGAGTAGAACATCTTTATCATGAGGTGCAGCAGTGTCCCTAACTCATGGGGGCTGCATTCTACGTCATGATGTGGTCGCCAAGCAGAAAGCAGGTGCTTTGTCATCTAGCGGCTGGGATGTTGAGAGGGAGAGGTTATACCACATGCCGAGTGACCAGGGTAAGAAGCCTGACATCGTTGCCATCAAGCCCGACCAGTCTTGCATTATCCTGGATGTCCAAGTTGTCAATGGCAGCTTGGACATAGAGTAGACTTGGCGGGCTAAGATAAGGAAATATGACACGAATGATTTACGGCAAGCGGTGTCAGAGCTAAAAGGAGTGGCACCCAATAACATCAGGGTGATGGCTGCAGCCTTGTCATGGCGCGTAGTGTGGTGCGGGAAAAGTGCCATGGAGTTGCGTGAGTTGGGCATCTCGGTGGGCGTACTCTGTGGTATCACCACCCGTGTCCTGCTCGGCTCATATTTAAACTGGTGGTCATTTTATAGAGGCACTTCCCTTCATCCCTCTCTCCCGCCCCCACCTTCCTCACCTTCCCTAATCCCTAGGGCCGGCGTCGGGTGAGTCCTGAGCTTCCTCCCCATTATATTTGATTTATTTATTTATTTTTATTAATGGCGTGCCCCGTGCGTCTTTCAGAAGTTTCTTTAAAAAAAAAAAAAAAATAAAAAAAAGTTGATCAAAACATCCCCCCCCCCATTAGGAAATCTTAGGTACTCCGTTACCTAGTCAGGGAGGCTGCTTTGGCCGGCGTTTTACAACCCATTGAGAACGCGTATTTTTCACTGACTTCGGAGTTTTTTGTTATTGTTCCTTATTGACGTGGCGGGGGATCTGCTGACCTCAACGTTTGTCCGATTAGGCGGTGGCTCGACTCGTGTTTTGGGAGGGAGTTGTTTTGAGGACCTAATCTTAATGAATTATTGTTTCTCTGAGAAATGCTGAGGAGACCATTCGGGTCTGGTACGACTGAACCATACTGTTGAGTCATCAAAAATTAACTTCCCTCGACCGAGGATCGATCTCCTATCACTCCGATTCTGAATCAGAGCTCCTACCACTGAGCTAAGGAAGCGAATGGACAGAAATGCGAAGAGGTAGGTAGCTGATCACAACATGGGTAACTTAACCAAAAAGTCAGAATTAGATGGTACCTACTGTTGAAAAGGATGGTATTTTGGTAGTTGAATTATATATGTATTAATCGTTTAATTTGTACAAAAATCCATAGGGCATATTGCAATTTATTGTCATATCTATCCTTAACCTTCGGGCGGGCGCTTGGGCGGCAATTTGGCTGCCTTTTCTCTAAAAACGATCTTGCATAGACAAAAACAATTCACAGCGCAACGGAACACACAGGTATTCTCTAATTACAACATAAGACACCAGATGGCAGGCAGAAGCTACTTCAGATTCGCGAACGACGCTCGTAAATCTGTGTAAAAGTTGACGTCGAATTTTATGAAAAGTAAACATGGGTAGGTAGGTGCTCAACTACACTATGAACTCACTTTATTGTGTTACCAATATCATATTGTGATATTACATTTTAAAAGTTTATGCTGTGTTACTGGATGAAAGACTGAATACCTACTTTTTTAGTCTGATTTGGCCATATTTTCAGATTACCTGCGTTTTTATTTATACCCACCTGGTTGAAATTATTTTCAATAAAATGTATTACTTTTACCTAATATTCATGGTTGTGTACCTTATTTGTGTTTCCCTAATGTGAAAGTCAGTGATCAATGGTGTACACATGCACTTATACACTAAAAGTATTACATTATTCGAAGGCCGCCCAAATGCCGCCATGTGCTCACTCATTGGTGTGAGATGGTGCTCTCACCCGAAGGTTGAGCAAAGTTTCATTACCTACATAGACTTAGGAACCTATAAGAAACTTAGAAAAAGCTCGGTACTCGGTGTGCTTCAACTTCGTGCAAATGACTGGATAACATTTACGATGGTAACAGCCACTCATGGTGAGCAACATGACGAAGAGTTCTTTATTCTCTCGGTAGGGGCGCAGCAGTCGCGCGTCTGACAGAGCAGGGCAGACTCTCCCAAAACTACCTGCCCACGCACATAGATGACACCAATTTATCTGTCGTATCGATACCACTTATCTCAATAAGAATGAATCGTATCTTGGCGATGGTATCGTGAAGTAATCTTCCAAGCCTATTGTCACCAGGACTAGAAAATTAGGAACAACAAATTTCTTGTAATGGGGTATTTCGGTGGGTCGGAAATTCAGGTTTTTGACCTCAAATTTGGATTCAGCACCCTTGAAAACCTATATACTACAACTTTAAGCCCAATGATACTATAACATGTGGTAGAAAAATTAATTAAAGAGATCACACGTTTGAAAAAGGCGGGCCGCTATAAATGCACACACACTAGGCAAGGACTACGCCGCGCGCGTGTGTGAATAGTATTTTGTAGTATCCAAGACGTCCTCTAAGGGTTTCCGTGCATGGATACTTTTTTCAAAGACAGTTGGCTAGCTACGTCACGATTGGCTAGCTACATCACACCCTTCAAATCTTCAACTTTCCTTAGCTTCTCTGATTTTTTAAAAACATTTTCTCGACGAACAGACCCGATTACCGTTATTCCTGAGCCTTACTCTTTTGAAAAAAAAAATAAAAAAAAATTGACTGAAATACCCCATTGTACTCCCAAACGTAAACCATCAAACATCGAAGTAAATCCAGAACTTTTTTCATTAAAATTTAAATTTAAAAAAAATCAAACCAAGGAACCATTCAGTGTTTTATCCATACAATCCCGGAAATTTTCATAGAATTTGGATAAAAAATGGACCGACTTTGATGAAGTTCAGTAAATTATCTCCATTTGGGGTCTAGTTGAGCCCAAAAGTTTTTGATTGCCGTAAGTCACTTCCAAGAGTTGAAATTTTCAGAACGCTCTAACTCGGAATGTTTTAAAACGGTATTGTTTTTTTATCAATTTAAAATAATATTGAATTTTTAGAATCAAATGAATATTGAATTTTTAGAATCGAAAGATACTATCAACGGCTCATAGGACCAACCGTTCGCTAATATAGGACAGTGTTTGGACGAATAATGAATCGGAAACACGAATGTGAATTGCAGAGAAGAAGAATGATTACTGACTTTTTTCACCAACTTAAGATACTCGTAAGTGTTCGAGTTTGAAAAAGTTGGAAAAATGAATTGAATCTAAAAATTTTCAATGAAAACTTTCCTCTGCACAATCCCAAAATTGCTTGAGCTTCCAGATGGTGTCAGATTGAATCAAGACTCAAGCTGCTTCAAGCCTTGTCTCCCATCCTCGTCGCCAATTTGCAGGTACTACAGAACGGACCAACCATTTACAGAATTTGAATTTGATTGAGTACCTTTTTAGACCTCATGCTGATGAATGTATCTATCAAGATGCCATTCTGTCTCTACGGAACCTTGCTTTTGTTCTTCCATGTCAAAACAACTAGAATACGTACTCATATCATAGAGTATTATAATATTATATTATAAGAAACAATGAGTACGAACCTTCATAAACACCAGGAATAAGATCGGAATGGGCACGATCAGCTTGGAGCGCCACCAAGTCTTTGAGTTCAGAGGTTTTCAGGTGGTTCACAACGTCGTATGGATCAACCAATCGAACCTCCATGTCCTCCACTTTGACTGTAATAGGGTTCTTGATACATTCTTTGTCTATTTGAACTTTGGAAGGAATCTGCTGAGCAACAGGTACAGCGTTTTGGACCGCACTTTCACCTAAATCAAAATCAAAGTCAAAAACTTTGAATGCTCATTCATCATCATTGCTGTGTTCTCATCAAAGAAAAAACAGAAACCTTACAGATGTTTTTCATTACGCATGTTGAAGTTCACAATTTCAGATCTGCCATCTCTACAAGTAGGAAATACCCCTTTAAAGCTAATAGCTTTAGTTATTCGAAATTCCGGCGACGTAGTGCACAACTAGATAGTTTTCCGCGACGAACAAAAAAAGAACCACGAAAATCGGTTGAGAACTAAGGGCTGGGCAGATGACACAAGATTTAGTCACATACACACACCATTCACCTATGGTTTTTTTGCGGATTTGGATTCAGAATGTTCTAAAACGGATTAGAGTGTGGTTATTGCTTCCGAGTCTACCAAGGTAGCGGAAGCTTTTTTTTTTTTCTGTTGAGCAGTGGCGACTCCTGTCCCGAGAAACTCAGGGGGTGCACAGAGACCAGGAGAAGCTATCGAGAGGGGATAGAATAGGTGCTTTTCTCTGCCAAATAGAAATTTCAACAATATGCAAGTGGGATCTTGGTAACTTTTTCATCTTAAAATTGCAAACGGAACTTAATACGTAGGTACAATAGACACGAAAAATAATGTTCTCTAGAGGTTAACAGAAATTCTGAAATACTTAATCATCAAAGGTCTAAACCCAAGAAATGCATCCATCTAATTGCAATAGCCGAAATGTATGTAAGGTCTTCCGTAAGTAGGTGCTGCACTCAGGCTTGGCGGAATTGGTAGGAACTATCCAGTTTCCCGCGCCCACATGTATATTTGCCCTGACGATTCAAAACATCGTCCAATTCGGAAGAAAAATTAACGACTCCGGGATTTGAAGAATCTTCCCTCCCATCATGCCCACGCACGGCTAGCTCGAAAACACCACAGTACTTGATACAATCAATGATTGTGCCTGAAATGTGCCTATTTTTCTTAACTGTTTCGTTTTTCTTTTTTTTTCATCAGATTAAGACGATATGCACAGTCGAGTTGTTGCATTATATTTTGACGACCCAAATCTACCAGAGCGTTCTTATGGGAGACAGCCAATGCGTTTTTCAATTATTATTATTAGAGAGTTTTAGCAGACCACTCACGGGCACCGCGAACGCGTCATCATGGATGCTATATCTCGCGGGGCCCGCGACTCACGGGCACCGCGAGATGTTATAACCTACGCCACTTATAACCCCTTCCTATCAAAAGGCGGAAAAATGCGCATTTTCTCGCATTTTTTGGCATTTGTTCCTTCAATCTTTCGAAGAATGCACATATTTTACAAACTTTCTTCAGTAACAACTACATACCTAGTTATAATTTTTACCTTATCATCTTACTTATTCACGATTGCTCATTTTGTACGTAATTTAATTCATTCATTATCGTTCTTTTTAATTGACTTTATTCATTAGGTATCATTCTCTTCCTCTCTTTTTCATACACATTTTATTCATTCATAATCTTTTTATGAATTTTCTTTGCACTTTGAAGAAAACAAAGGTATTGGGGGAAAACCAAAATTGTGTCTCAAAATATACCTACTGTAGGTACCTTTGAAAACTATTTTGATAATTTTTTATAGATTTTCCAAAGTAAACATTCCTTTGCTAAAATGTCCATAATAATGAGGGAAACTATTAGTTTGTTGGCCAACATTTGAGAACTGTCCTAAGTAGTACAATTTTCAAAAAGTAGGGTTCGAAAACGTGTCTCTTCTAAAAATTGTGGTATAGTCGGTATTGAATATTCCAACCTTCGTGAATAGTGGTAATTCGACGTTTTAATTTGTTATCGAATTGATTTCAACGTTATGATTTTGCTTTCCTAGGTAGGTAACTACGATTATTTTGAACAAAACTCGTAATAATATTCTTTCACGTAACTAAGTAGGTACTAACTAAGCTAATCGTGAATGAAACCTCAATCCAGGAGGTTTTGTCAATCCAGGAAACTATTAAGAGAATCTTCTACATCAATAATTGAATGATGATGTCCATTGAAAAAACATAGAAATGTTGAAATAAAAAAGCCTAAATTTATCATTTTCGGGAAATTTTCAAACTTTGATGTTACTTATGTCAACTTTCCGATAAAATATGCCTGCTAGCGCAAAAATAGTATTTTAAATAATAAATAATTACCTACTCCCTAAAATGCAGAAACTCACAAAAATGGAGACTTTTTTGCGCAAATATTTGAGCTGGAAATCCTCTTCTTATCACTATCCTACCTACTTTTAACTGCAAACATATTTTTTGCCTAATGGGCCATTCTCACGAAAACGTCGGAATCAGCGTCTGGTCGATTATCAGGTTAATCATAATTTTTTCGGCTAGTTTCAATTATTCCTTCTGAAAGAAATCGACGCGCTCTTTTCAGCCCATATATTTTTAAAATTATAAACTAATTAATTAATTACGTAATAATTCATTAAACACAGAAAAATCAGTCCCTGCCGCATGTCCTGAGCAGTTGTTGTCAACTTTGATCAGCCTTCAAAGTAGTAAATTGGTTATTTTAAAATTATTTTTGGAGTTTGTTCCAACCCTTACGTTCCTAATTTGCAGTTCCTGTAACAGAATCTCATAGAAAGAAAAATCTGTACACGTTTGTAAGGAAAATATGTGTGTCCTGAGGATTACGCTCAGTCCCTGCCACGATTGGAACTTCATAGTTTGAGACCCTTTCCCCTCTCTGGAGGGGAATGCGCCTCATCCACCATTGTTCTACCACTCCTCCTCATGGTGTTCAAGGGTTGATTGGGGGTGATCAGTGTACAACAAAACGGTGGAGAGTGTGTTTCGAGCCGGCGCCCGCACGTGGTCAAGCGTGTCAACCAGTCCCTGCCACGCTTTCCCAGGTTAGTATCCTTTCTTTTTGGTTTATTATTTTCAATAATGAACCTTTGGAATCGACCAAGAAAAAAAAAATTTTAACACCCCCTCAAAATTTGATGGTTTACGTTTCAAGGTACGTAGAATCCAAAAATCGAATAAAAATTTGGCCGTCCGTCCGCCGTACGCCGTACGCGGCACTTTTGCCACTTAGCATTGACCGATTTTGATGAAATTTGGTATGTAGGCTCCATTTGGGGTCTAGTTGTGCCCCGAAGCTTTTGGTTGATGTAGGTCACTCCTAAGGGTTCCAAAATCAATTTTGAAATTTTGAAAACGCCCTAACTTAAAAAATTTCGATATAAAGGTATTATTTTTCCTTCAAATTAAGATTCTATAGAATTTTTAGAATTTTTTGAGACCACGCGGAGCTCTGTAGGACAAACCGTTCGCTCCCTACGAAAATTTAAGGGTTTATATTGAAATATATATATATATAAATCAAAACACGAGTGTGAATCGCAAAAGAGGCCTAATCTCCGTTCAAATTAGAGCTGACCGAAATGCAATCGATGGTTGGTGATTTTGATTTTTTTTTTGATTTTTTCGATTTTTTTTGGATTTTTTTATTTTTTGATTTTATTTTAATTTTTTTATTTTTCTCTTCATATTGGATGGTTGGTGATTTTGTAGACGAGTGATCTATATAAAAATAATAAACCGTTGTGTAATAATTTGCAGCGTTTTTGTTGTGGTCTTTCATTTTCGAAATAGTTGGAAGTCAAGGTTTACAAAGATATTTGCAAATTTCTCGAGAGATTTATTTGGCAAGAGAAATATATGGAAATGTGTTGTTTCGTCAGTCCCTGCCACATCAGTCCCTGCCACGAATCCATTTTTGGGATGTGGCAGGGACTGATGGACGTCGTCAGGGACTGATCGACCCTCTTTTACGCTGTTTTAATTATTGCTTCCGAGTCTACCTAAGGTAGCGGAAGCATTGTTTTCACTTTTCAAGGATGAAAAAAAAAATGTCCTCCAAAATCAAAATTTCCACTCGAGTTTTAGGTTTTAGACCTTCCTGAATAATTTTGTTTCCGTGTCTGTCTGTCTGTGCGTCTGTCTGTCTGTCATAGCTTGCAAGGGCAAAACTAGACGAAGTTACAGTCCGATTGCGATGAAATTCTCAGGGATTGTGCGGGTTGGCGTGCAGATGGTCCCCTATGAGTTTCATCACCCACGGATCGATAGTATCCTCTGCGCATGCGCAAACGTGAAAATCTTGCAACAGCCATTTCTACAACAATTTCCCTCCAAATTTGATGGAATTTTCAGGGATTGTTCGGGTTGGGGTGTAAATGGTCCCTAGTACATTTTGAGCGTAAATACTAACGTAAAGTAATTTTTTGCAGAGTGCATGATTCATCAATGGCCCCCAAAAAAACAAAATCAGAAGCGGAGAAGAAGATGGCAGCCAAGATCCGGAAGGCAGATCGGTACAGGCAAAAGAAGGAAGATCCTGAAACTGCGGCTCTAATGAAGTTAAAGGAGAAGGAAAAGTATGAGCAGAAAAAACTGAAGAAGCAGCGGAAATTGGTAAGTGATATGTCCGGGAGGGAACTGAGGGCCGTAAGGAAAACCTGGAGGGACCATTCAAAAAGGTATCGGGAAAAGAAAAAGAAAAATGATGTGGTGGGGAACAATAACTCATCCAGTCAAGAATCGCCTGAACCTCAGCCTCTTCAGCTTCCCCTTATCCAAACTCCCAAAGCTTCTCACCAAGCTCTGACAGGAAAGAAGAGGTCAACCGACGAGCGAAGAAGAAAAAACCAAATGTTTAAAGCTCTACATTTAAGGATTTCTTTGCTCGAAAAGAAGATAGAAGCGCAAAAGAAAAAAAACTACCGATTAAAGTCCTCCATTGCCAGCAATTCCAGATCTCCTGGGAAAGTTGTTAAAAATATGTTGAAACAAAATGACCCCAAAATGTTGAGAAAAAAACTTTTATTTGGAGAGGTCTTGGAACGGGAGATATCAACAAATGCTAAATGCTTGAAGACCAATAAATAAGATTTTATGAGTTATGAGAGTTTTAATGTGATACGTCTACTTATAATTTGATACATTTTATGTGATACTAATTGATGTGATCTCAATAATTGTGATAATATTACACTGTAATAAAAGGTTTTACCACGTTTGTGTTTAAATTAGTGTACAAATCCTCGTAACTATTGATAACAACATGAAAAAATCCTTGTATGTTCAAAAACTCTTATGGAACTCGTATTTGAAAATTAAATTGACTTTATATTTAACTTATTATTACGAGAACCTGCGAATCTTATAATAATTTTCTGGAGAAGAGGACAATAGGTGACGTAGCCCGTTTCCATGACTTTATTCGTGGCTCCGCAAAATTTCGATTTTGGAACAGACTAGTCAGACAAATGTATTATAATACATCAGAGTATTAACTAGGTACCTGTAGGATAATTAATGATCGTGATCATGATGCGTGATTTCTTTTAAATATTTTGTAAAGTAAAGGTCCAAATTAATTTTATTGTAGGCAACAGTTCTTCGTAAAATTTGGTGATATTAAGTATTTTGATTAAGACTAAAGAACTCAAATCTGTCATTTATTGAAATTGAAATATTGTATTAAGATTCTATGAGACTGCATTAAATGGGTCTATGAATTAACATTTACCTAACATTACCTACCTTAAAGCGTCAGTCCCAGAATACAATAAAGTCAGTCCCTGCCGTAGACGTCAGTCCCTGCCATCCTCGGATTATATTTTTATTTATTATGTAAATATTAAGAAAGTTCCTGCTTGGCTGACAATCTCATTTCACAGTACACACAATGAAGAAGTTGTATAAATTTTCCTGGGTGAAAATAAGAACATTTTGAAATCTGGAAAAATCTACCTCAAATCCGACGTTTTCGTGAGAATGGCCCTAATACTGTTTGCAACCAAGATCAACGTAGATAGGTGAGGTGAGAGGCAGGTGAAAATTGTAACATAAAGTTATCTTGTAGATAGACGAACAAATCAATTAACAAATCTCATGTTATATTAAAAGCAATAGGTATATATTTCCATTAATTTATTTTCAAATTCATTCTTGTTTCATCATTCAAATTCATTCTTGTTCTGAAAAGACGTCTAGGGACTTGTTTTCCGGAATCTGAAACAAAAATTAGTACCCGCAGGCAGTTAGCTATACTCTTCTCTCTCCAAGTACCTAGTTGAAAGTACCGGTAAGAGGGTAGTAATATGAGTAGGTAAACTATGTACCTATCACACATAAATAAATTTTAATACGATTTCTTACCTCGAAGTTAGGTGGATAGGCAGTTGATTGTTCGACGGACGAATTAAGTAATTCGGACGTAGACTGATGAATGATCATTAGATAGGTATTCCATGATAAAAAGCACGAATCACAAAAGCATCGTTCTGGCGTAATACACAACAGCAAAATAATTGCTATTGCAAATGAACCATCAGGTATTTCCGAAATGATTTCCACCAAAAATGAAACTCGGGCCACAAGACGACAAGACAGAAATACAGAGTTGGTGTGACGCTTGACGTTACTCTAGGTTTGTAGGGTCACGTTGATCCCCAAGAATGAAGGTTAGCATCTCACAATGCTCGTCCTAGGAGAATCTCACGGTGACGTGAATCTCGCGGTGCTTGTGGCATGCTAAAACTCTCTATTATTATTATTTTTTTTTTTTGATAAATGGGCCAGATCGCTTATGCCGTCTACCCAAGCCTCATTTCGGTTGGTAGAACAAAGTAGGCAAGCAAAGCAATATAATTTGTAAGTCACTTCACACCCACAAAGCCAATCTACCTTCTTATAATATTCGACGTTGAACTTACGGTACAAATCTGCACAATTTTTAAATTTTAACGTCTGCTGCAGTTCAGGTAGAGACGGCAAGGGGCGGCCAGTTTCTCGAATGTCGCACTTTTCGACAACCGACAAACGCGATAAGTTTACTTAAATGTAATGCACCGAATTATTCATCGTACCTACAACACTCCTCTCTGTGTCGGGGAGATTTTAATGGAAGAAGGGAGTAATTTCCTGACTGGTACCAACCTTGTGTTGCTTGACTTTTATCAATGCAGCCGAAATTGAAGGTGAACATGTTAAGGGTACACTTCATTCCTTCGACATGGCGTGATGACATCTATCTGTGAACCTGGCAAAATTACCTCCTGGAAAAAATTGCAAGGAATAAAATAAACTAAAACAACGTTTTCGAAAAAAAAGTCTGTTTCTATTCAACGTCTTGATCTTCAAGAACGAGACAGCTGCGGTTGCAAAGTTTTTTATCAAGAACTTCAGTAACTCATGACTATCAAACGGGTTTTGCAATTTTGGGTTCTGCCAACTATAGACAGGTTGGTTCTACTTCGGAGCAGGTGGAAGGAGCTACCGTGTTTTAGCTTAACTTCAACATGCCAAATAAAAAATAGCTGGAAGACAATCATACTTACAACAGGTGCAAATGAGGAACATCCTTGTTGGAGAAGGTGGTTAGCAGTTTTTACGACGAATTTTTCTCAATATTTTGGCCAGAGCCCCAGGAAGATCATCCGCCGTTAACCAAGGATAGGTCCATGTCACAGTAAAAGAGAACCAGAAAAAAATTAAATAATTTCCAATTAAGAATTAGTACTTAATAATAAGATCCATGTCAATGCTCTGGGGGTAGAATGCCGGGAGGGGGGGGGGGTTGAATTTTGATAGCACCCTTTTTCGTCTTCTTCTTCTTCTTCGTCTTGTGGCGCTGAAGAGTTCTTCGCGTAGCCATTGGTAGGTTTTCCAGGCGGGTAGTTTCATATGTAAAACGTCTGCCAAGTTGGGTGGGCAGTATAGCTTCCTCACTCATTGTAACATGGACGTATAGAACTATTTGTATTTTCAACTGTGAAGAGAACGAATGTCTTCTCGTTGTATACCTTCTTGGTGTTCGGGTTAACCACTTGTTGAGCCACGTGGTTTCGCCTCCCGGCTCTCCCCACTTCGTTGTCTGCGCCTGTGCCGTTCGTTAGCTACCGTTCGTTGTTGCGCCTGAGATTGGATTATTGGAAATCTTCTCTCGATTTATTCTATAAGGTAATTCCTTATTTATGATTACTTATTCGTAAGTTGTAATGTTGAAGCTATCGCTTACGTAGGTAATCTTATAACTCAATCGTCCGATATGAATTCATTGCTCTGATTTTGAACGAGAAATCAGTCGGCTATTATGTCCATTGTCCGATTAAAACATGGTGCTTGTCTTTCGCATTTATCTGGTATTCGTGTGAGTCGAATTTCGTAAGAGTTTCACTGGTCTGACCCAATACGGCATGCAAATTATATTGTTGATTTATTACGTTTGAAGATTGTATGAGATTGGTGAATCACGTGTGAAGAGTGGAAAAGGCATTTGCATGTGAAAAGCCGTGTGTCGTTAGTGTCCTGTAAAACCATGGTTTGGAAAAAGTCCTGAAGTACGTAAATTCGTTTGTACGTCTGTTGAAATCCCTGTGAGTGAAGAATGGTCAGAACCAGTCAATTAATCGTCATCTGTACGATTGTTTGTAGAAAGGGATGTGGGGTGAAACTTGGTGTAACGGTGTATCACACCGAAGTACGTTGGAATAGTTCGTGTGGCTTATTTCGTGAGTACACTTTTTGATTTTTAGTGATGTGTATTTAGCGAAAAAGGATTTGAGTTTTGCGAATCTCAGTTTAAATTTACCAAATGAAAATTGTGGTTTGCGGGATTCGAATTTTGTTAGAATTTAACATACCTAACACCTTTTAATTTTGTGAAGTTACTTTGTGTATAACAAAGCGCTAGGTATGATCGGACAATGGACTTCTTGTTTCTAATTGACCTTTTATTTCAGATAATAGGTATTTATTAGCCGATAATAGCAAAGCGGACCCTGGGGGGGGACTGTTTAATGTTCAAGTGCCGAATCGATGCGTATGTGTGTGTGAAGAAGTAATTATAGTCAGTGAGTGTGAGATTAGCCATGTGTGTGTGTCTGTGTTTCATGTATAAAATACGATTCGGTGCGGCCTTGGTGTAATATGTGGGATCATGTAGGTACCGTCCATTTTTGGCGTAGCTACAGGGAGAGTAAATGGCCCTGCGGCTGTTGTCAGCTGAGCAGCGCAGTTCACTTAGTGCATACTCAGCGGATCAGCTGCAATTCTCGTTTGGTCGCGTCTCCTCACATACCTTACCTTGTAATTGGTTGGTAAAAAGATCTCATCACCTTGGTTAGAACAGTCAACTGGCCCTCTCTGTGGACGATTAAAAAATATGTGTGGGTTGCGTAGGCCCAGTCGATGTTTGTTCTCTAAGAAGTAACTACCAACTTAACTAACTTGAGAAACCAAATTTATTTTTTTTCAAGTTTGTGACTTAACTAACTTGATAAAAGGAGCTAAATGAAGTATAATTATTACGATGTTAAGTTGGGAGGGAGTCTGAATGATATATTTCTAAGGAAATAATTAATCTAACTCAATAGTGTTGATATGTAAATGAGATTAATTCGAAATGGAAGTGAAAACGATGGACCTATGCAACCTGATTTGTTTAGTATGATAATGTTTGTTACACTATGAAGTTGGTTTTTATAAACGATCTCGTTTGAAGTAAGTCCGAGTATGCAAGGGTAATGTAAGCAGTGATTGGTTTGAGAGCATATCTCGTTTCGATATAGTACGTTTACAAAATGCAAAGGTGTGAAAGATTTATTTGTTGTGATCTACGTATGTTTTGAAAAATGTACGAAATTAAAAGGCTTGTTCATGTGTGTTGTACAGTGAGAAAATGGATTCCATGATGGAAAAACGTATTTTTGAGGAGGTCGAGAAGCGTGAAAAAAGGTTTAGGTTAGAGATGATAGAAAAGTTGAGAGAGGAGGCGAAAAGAGCTAAGGCTCAGTTTGTAGCTCTTGCAGAAGAGTCTTCGCTGCGCTACGATGCTCTTACATCACAATATGAAAAGGCTCTGATAAACTGGAGAGTCAATGAAATCCCAGTTATCGACGAACCTATTGATGTACCAGAAGACTCGAACATGTCAGTGGAAGATGTGTCCTTTTTGCAACAGAATAGAGAAAGGAGTGTAACTGTTCAACCTATTATTGAACCTGTAGAGCTTATGGTGAACGACGTACCACGACGTGATTTAACAGTCAACCTGAAAAATGGTCAGAATAGGTTCGTGGAGGGAGAGGACTACTCCTTGTGGAGACACAGAGTAGGAATCGATCTTCGTGCTTATGATTGTGTATTTCTCATAGATGAAAGTGAAACACCTGCGGAAATATACTCATCTAAAACCATAACACGTTTAAGTGGCATGGTAATGAGCTACATAATGTCAAATATACCAGAAAAGTACCAAAGAATGGTAATGAGCTGTAAAAATCCGTGTGAAATGATCAATATACTTGACAAGGCAATAGATCCAATAGGTTTGTTCCAACAGAGGAATGCATTTGGAAGGCAATCGAACGGCAGTTCACAGCCTTCTTAATCGCATTCCAAAACTGTCGAACTGTTCAACTTCGCTGTAGGAACGCTTTTTGCCGTCCCCTTATTTAACGTTACACAAACTGGAGCTCACGTTACTTCCAGTTTCACGTGTCATTTCACCTCTTGCTAAAATTACTAGCCATGTTTTGTTTACCTAAATGAAATTATGGGGTAAATTTGTAAAACGTTTTTACATTTGGTACAACTTTTACTAAATTTGCTTTCCTAAATTCAAATCAATGTTACCATTCGTTTACCTAGGTATGTGATTTTTGTTAATTCCTTCCAACATTTACAATCCATTATTATTTGTTTACATCTGTGTATTCTGTTGTAAAATGCTTTTTTCATCTCCATTAAAGTTGTTTACTCAAACTCTCTTTTAATTTGTATACGATACCTCTCCTGCGTTTGAAAAAAAAAACGCTGGAAATTTATACAACGATGGGCCATTACAGTTAGTAAGAAAACGTCTCGTACTATTTTGCATTTTTAATAGACTTTCCCTGAAAACGTGAAAAATTACAGTTAATTGTTTTTTCGAAATAATAAAAACTTTTGGCATACCAATTTGAACTTTTGGCAAATCCCCTACGTTTCGGCAACTGCTGAAGTCCTTGTCCACCTGTTTAACTTCGACAATGTTCAATAGTGTTTTTTTTCTATCAGGATTAAATTAAATCAATAAATAGACCAGGATGATTTGAAATAACCAATGCTGTGTATGGACGACCATTGGCTGGAGGGTGGGGTAAACTCTCAAAAAATACACCAATAACTGCATAAGTCACTAATAAAAATGAATTTAAGCAGTGGAGTAATAATTGATTTTTGGGGTAGTTGTAATTGAGAAGTCCGTGTTGCATTAACACATTTATTAGACCAAAAAAAAAATGAACTACAAAAAATCGAATATTTTTCCTACCTTATCCATACTTTCCCAGTCACAGTATTACTTTGAATTCATTAATGTACCTATAGCTTACAAGTAACACAGCACATTAAAGGAAAAACCAGGTGGACCGATATCCAAAAAATGAAACTAAACTTATAAGGAGAAGTGGGCAGAAGAACGAACTAAATACGAACACAAAAACAACACTAAACCCGATTTGTTTGGAGGAGATGCGAAGTGAACTCCACGAATTCAATTTTAGAATGAGCAGGTTATGAAAAAGGTTTCAAATGGGAAAGGTTTCCTTTTCGACGGGACCCCTTCGAACCGTCCACTTCCTTCGGAATGCATTCCAACTGCAGTTGAACGGATTATTCTGTTGGAACAGCGGTTGGTTTGATCCGTTGGACGGTTCGTCCTGTAGGAACAGCAGTTAGGCTACTGCGCATGCGCCAGTCGGTTTCCTTCCAACTGCCGTCGCTGTAGGAACAAACCTATTGACTGAGGCAAAAGAATTTTCGCTACAAAATGAGTTCATCAACCTCAAGTTTAATCCATCAGCGGAACCTGTGGTTGATTTTGTTGCACGATTCCAAGAACTGGTGGACAAAATTCTTAAATGCCCGGATGCAGACCTATCTGAAAAGACGATCAGACGCAATCTGCTTAATGCCATCGGGGAAGCATGTCCTGACATTAAAAGTGATGCATTACATAAAGAACCACGGATGTCGGTTCAGGATATTAAAGACGCCATGTTTGAAAGATTCAGCTCAATGGAAGAAAGCATGAGAAGAGAAAGAGCTTCTTCAAGCCGAGCTTTGTATTCTGTCCCAAATTTGTACGTAAAACGTAAGAGAGAATCCCACTATGAGACCAGAAACACTGCTCTCCAACGCAAAGATATTAAGTGCTACAAATGTGGAATTATGGGACACTTTGCGGACGAATGCAGAAATCCAGGTCGTATGTGTTACAATTGTGGAGAATTCAGTGGTCATTTGTCAAAATCCTGCCCTAAACCACCCAGAGAAAATGCGTTTGATAAAAGGGATTCCCTACCAAAAGGAAATCACCAGCAAAATATGTCTGTGCATCGTGAGAAAACACAAAATACGTCTGTGCATCGGGAGAAAACACAAAATACGTCTGTGCATCGTGAGAAAACACCAGCCCAAACACGCATGGTAAAACAAAATAAAACGCCCGCTCAAAAACGATTTGAGAAAGTTAGAGTAAATTCGTCAGGGAAATCTCGACCTCCCAAAGGCAGTGTACGCTTCACAGCAGAGATGTGTGATGAGGATGAGTTTCATGATTCACTGGCAGCCATTGCTACGGAGAGAGATGATAGTTCTTCAGAACTGCAGAGGAGTGGATCTGCCATGTCCTTGTGTTTTGATGGTAATTCAAGAAAATTAAATTTTATCATGGACTCGGGAGGGACTGAACATATTGTGAGTACGGAATCTGTTTTTTCTGTACTGAGAGAGTTAAAAAAACCTATAAAAATATCGTGTGCGAACAACAGAGAAGCTGACCTAATAATTCGCAAGTGTGGTGATATAGTGGTATTTAATGAGGAAACAAACACGTATGCTTTACTCACCAATGTTCTTTATGCACCCGAGTTACTTGAAAACTTATTTTCATTACGTAAGCAGATTAAGAAAGGTTTAACAGCCAAATTTTGTGATACCAGTGTTTCTATCATTGATACCAGAACTAACGAAACAGTAAAGAAGGGTATATTTGATGGTAAATTCTGGTGGGTGTCTTTTTCGTTGCCATTGTTAAATGCCAATCCGTTAGAGGTGCAATCAATGTTGCGAAAAATTGGGAGAGAAATAAATTTAGTTACAGACTCAACTTCGTCAGTCACAAATGCAAAACCTGTATCAGGAGACGATACAGAGGATAGTTCGTCTAGTGGTAATATGAATAACAAGCGTAGGAAGTTAGTGGATGATTCTGATCTAAATTTAGGAGGGAGTCCTCAAACAAAAATATCGAAGTCCAATGGTAACGAAATACGTATGAGAGATAACGCAGGTTTTAAATGGCATCATAGGCTAAACCATGCATCAAAAAGATACTTGGAAATTGCTGGGAAAATTCTCCCTGAGCTTAGAGGTGTAAAATTCTCCAATGAAATTCTTGATTGCTCTGCATGTAAAATGGCTAAAGCAAAGAGAAAACCGTGTAAAGACGTAAGATTTAAATCAGATAAACCTTTTCATAGAATGTATAGTGACTTAATGGGACCTATTAAACCGTTAGCGTATAGATCTGCTGCTCGTTATATAGTCACTTTTACTGATGACGCAAGTCGGTATGCCTTTGCCTATGAGATAGTAGACAAAACCAAAGTGAACCTAGCTTTACTGAACTGCTTAGAAGAAATACGTAAGTTGATGGGTCCTCAAACAAAAGTTGCTGAAATACGTACTGATGGAGGAATGGAATACAAAACGTCAGCCATGAATTCTATTCTTTGTAGAGAAAATATAAGCTTAACTGTTTGTGAGCCTTATACACCCCAACACAATGCTGTTGCTGAAAGGCTAAATCTAGAGTTGGAGGAGAAAATTCGTGTAAATTTAATATCTTCTGGGGTACCCACAAATTTCTGGGCATTCGCTCTGAGACATGTTATTCATGTGCACAATCGAACCCCCAACTCTTCAATCAATTTTCAGACACCATATGAATTGGCGTGTGGAAGAATACCCTCAGTCAAGAATGTTAAACGCTTTGGGTGTGAAGCGTACATACTTGACAATTCAGTAAGAACTAAGTTCGCTCCTAGAGCCAACTTAGGTTTCTTGCTGGAATGCACAGATACGGGGTATGTTTTATTTCATGCAATCAATAAAACGATAGTGAGATCCAAACATGTGGACTTCATAGAAGATAGGACCTTCACAGACTATCTAAAAAATTCTAATCCTGGCTCGTATTCGATTCCTCAGTTAGATTTTTCTGTAGAAATGGAGGGTGAGTCAGCGACAGAAACAATTAATGACTTATCAAATACGTATGAAACAATCAGTCAGAGAAATAGAGAAAAGCCGATAGGAGGGACGTCTGAGTATGATTTTTACGAAGAAGAAGAAGAAGATGATGATTTATTGAACATTGCTTGTTTCTTAGAAAATCCGTTAGATGAACTCAATTCTGATCCTGTCACTTATAATCAAGCCATGAGTGCCCCTGATTCAATACGTTGGGAAGAGGCCATAAACCAAGAATTTGGTGCTTTAGAAAAATGTAAAACTTGGAAAATAATACCAATACATAAAGTTCCAAAAGGGGTAAAAATCATGAAAACTCGGTGGGTACATAAAAGGAAGTTGGAGGCAAATGGGTCTATAAGATACCGTAGTCGCCTAGTAGTCAAAGGTTTTGCTGACAACAATACGTATGAGTTGTCTGAAATATATGCCCCCGTTGCTAGACTTCCAGACGTTAGATTTATTTTAATTGCAGCTGCTAAATATGATCTGGACCTCATGCAATTTGATGTTAAAACTGCTTTCCTTAATGGTACTTTAGACAAGCTAGTTTACATTGAGATCCCAGATGGTTATTGCACCTATCTAAGTGAAAACACAAATTTCAAAGCTGAATACGTGTGTGAAGTTCATAAAGCCCTCTATGGCTTGAAAGTGTCACCAAAACGTTGGTTTGTTCGTTTTTCAGATGCTGTTAAGAAATTGGAGTTTAAGCCATACAACTTTCAACCATGCCTTTTCATCTGGAGAGATGGCAATAAATTGGCTTTGCTTCTTTTGTATGTTGATGATATTTTGGTGGCATCAAATTGTAAAACCAAACTATCTCAAATTAAATTAACGTTAGAGAAAGAATTTTCTATTACAGATCTGGGTGCTCCTAAGAAATTTCTAGGCATGGAAATTGAAAGGGATCGTTCAAATAGGGCAATTAGAGTGCATCAAAGAGCACATGTAAATGCTATTATTAAGAAATTCGATGCCAATTCTGATAAAATAGTATCTACTCCAATGATTTCTGAAAAACGTGTGGTAAAAGAATCGAATGATCCTGTAAACCTGAACACTGTACCTTATAAACAGGCTATTGGTTCGCTGTTGTATTTGCAAAATGGGACTAGACCTGACATTTCGTATGCTACAAACGTTCTCAGTAGACGTCAGTCCAATTATACTTTAGATGACTGGGAAGCTGTAATTCGTGTGGTGAGGTATCTTAGAGGAACGAGAGATTTAGGGCTAGTGTTTAAAGGAAAAACAGATACTGTAGACTGCTTTGTAGATGCCTCTTTGGGTTTGTCAGCAGAAGGAGGTTTTTCAACAACAGGATTCATCATCAAATTGTTTGGAGATCCTGTTATTTGGCGAACTAAAAAACAAAATCACATTGCACTCTCCTCAGCAGAAAGTGAATTTGTTGCCATGAGTTCTGCCTGCAGAGATCTGGTAAATCTGAGAGTTATGTGCAAAGAAATTTTGGATTTATCTCTGATTCCTACACTCTATGAAGATTCTAAACCAGCCATAAGACTTGCAGAAATTGACGAATCGTCAACCTTACGACATTTAGTTCGCTTGTCTTATCTATACGTCAGGGAAGAATATAAGCTTGGTAATATTGAAATAAAATGGATAAGGACTGATGAACAATTGGCTGACACGTTTACTAAGCCTTTAAATAAACCTAAATTTATTCAGTTTAGAGACTTGATGTTGACTTGACTTTGTTGATGCTCTAATTCCTCTTGTTTGTCCTACAGAACGTTTGTGCTGAGTTGTTTGGGAAAATCGTCAGTGAAGCAATCCGTCAGAGACATTACACGTCAGAGGTTTCATACGTCAGAAGTTTTATACGTCAGAAATAATGCAAGTTAAATATCATCCGTCAGAAAATTAAATAAGTACGTCAGAGAGGCCATTTACACGTCAGTGAGAAAAGAAAAATACGTAAGTGATTTAAGTACGTTTGAACTAAAAGTACGTAAGACATCATGTGTGTATATAATAATAATACGTTAGAGACCGTATGAGCTGGGAACTGTTGGGAGACAACCCAATTGAGAAGAATATTCGGGAGGGAGTGTGAAGAGAACGAATGTCTTCTCGTTGTATACCTTCTTGGTGTTCGGGTTAACCACTTGTTGAGCCACGTGGTTTCGCCTCCCGGCTCTCCCCACTTCGTTGTCTGCGCCTGTGCCGTTCGTTAGCTACCGTTTGTTGTTGCGCCTGAGATTGGATTATTGGAAATCTTCTCTCGATTTATTCTATAAGGTAATTCCTTATTTATGATTACTTATTCGTAAGTTGTAATGTTGAAGCTATCGCTTACGTAGGTAATCTTATAACTCAATCGTCCGATATCAACGTAGAATTTTATTTAGCGGTCCACCGTCTAGGACCTAACCCACACAATCCCTGAAAATTTCATCGAAATTGGTTGAATAGTTGCGGAGTTTTGGTTGTAACAAAAAATTTAAAGTTCGCGCATGCGCAGCGGCTATTGCTTGACCAATTTGATTGAAACTTATAGGGTGTCTCTTAGAAGTTAGTCCCTAACTAACCTCCAAATTTGAGCAAAATCGGTTCATTAGAAACCGAGGTTCCAGGAAATTCACGTTTGCGCATGCACACTCGCTCCTATTGGTCCGAAGGTGCTGAAATTGATAGGGGACCGTCTAGGACCTAACCCGCACAATCCCTGAAAATTTCATCAAAATCGGACCACAGGTTAGTATAGTTTTGCCCGGGACAAGGATTGACCACAGACAGACAGACACGGATCATTTCAACGGTTGTTGAAATGATAAGGGAAAGGGTGTGACGAGCCGTCACAACAAGTCATGCCCACACTGCCACCGGCCATCCCGAAGCTGAGGTTGAGGAAAACGCTTCCATGCAGCGACGACAGCATGGAGGTTGAGGTCCAGACCAAACCACCAGGCGGCAGCACCGGACGGGCGAGCGCCGGGAAGTGACTGAGTGGGAGGGGATCCAGAGAGGGGGGCACGACTGGGGGTGACGCCATGACCAACTGCCAGTCGTGTCTTGATCGAGCCACTCGCCACAACCTTTTTTTGTATTAGAGCCCACCCTTAGTAAAGCCGTGTTCCGGGTCGAAGGAAACGGTGTGTCGGAACAGTTGAGAACATTGAGTTAGTGAAAAGTGATTTGCCAGTTGAAATTAGAGCCCACCCGATTGAACATTCAGCAACAGCAGACTTGATCCTTAGAGACTATTGGTGAACGATACGCCCTCCCGAAGTACTCTGGACAAAGAAGCTGGACAACCCTCGCAGCCCTCACGGACCTCCCAACGGATTCTCTCTTAACACCTTGCACGCGGAAAAAAAACGCGTTGGTCCCCTGTGGCGGAGAAATTTTTTTTCGCCGAAACGCTATAGCAGCAACATATATTAAAAAGTACATTTTTCCAAAAATTTTGACGTAAAAAAAAGTTGAGAATTTTGAGAATTTATTCTCGGCGTCAACGTGACGCGGCCAGCGGTGGTGTCAAGTTGCTCCAGTTTGAATGGGAAATCAACCCCTATGTGAGTGGGTTGGCTCAGGCCGCCCGTCCACTGGACGCGAATTCTGGCGGCCTTTGCAAGGGAGATAGGCTGATGGTGCATAGAATGGGTAGGAATCAATCATTTACGACAATATAATACCTAGTTATTCCATACCTGGAAAGAGAACAAGTCTTCTCTTTTTTGGGAGCTTTGTAGAGTACTCTGGCAAAGATTCAAAACAGAAAAACCGAGTGAAACACAAAAAAAAATCGGAGTCGAACCACTGTGTCTTTTTCACGATAACGAACTGAAAGTATGAAACTTATGAGAGGATTGAGCTGATTATTGACACAACCAACAATTAAACAATGTCGATCAACCTTAAAAAGAGTGAATTATTCCGTAAAAATGGATGAAAAATGTGAAAACATAAAAAAATTACCGGAGGAGTGCGCAAAGATAAGGTGTCACTTTGATAACTGCTCAATTACCTTCAACCTCGACCGATTCAGCTCCGGATTGAACCGTTCAACTCATAATATGTTCATCTATCACGAAAAAATGCTAGAAAAGAGTTGAAACTGAGAACGAAAGAACAGGAGCAGATATTCTTGAACTTGTTTTGCGAGAGGTGTTTGCGTGACATAGACGCGGCCAGCCACACAGACCCCGGGATTTGCGTGACATAGACGCGATCCGCGTCCAACGTGTTAACCTAAGATATACCGGTAACCTTAAATCAATTGTAATTAGTTTATTTGTTCCTCCTAGGCTTTTGTTCCTACTTTTCTTGTCATTGTCCATAGGACCTTTTGTTTTCTTGGATTCGAGTCGTGTTCCGGGTCACCACGTGGTCACGGACTTGGAGGTTATCCCCTTCAGGGCCCTCAAATTTACATTCATTACTTGTTCTATTTGAAAGGGTATCTTAGTCCCTAAGTACTGATTATTCTTTATTACGACTTTATTGAACATTTACCTGAAAATTATACAAAGTTATATTTCATTGCATAACTGTGGTTGTTATCACTCATACTCACCCGATCAATTTCCTGGTGCAAATTTGAAACAATAATTAGTAACTTACCTGAAAATACTTACCTGAAGAAGAGTAGTTGGAGTCGAAGTAGAGTCACCAAAGTACCTAAAGAGCTTAACTCACTTACCTTGGTCTTGCAGAATCTCGGAGAACCTGAAACAAAAAGACAAAGTTAAATCAATAATAATATTCACCCTACGAGCATTTATCCGAGGGGTGGACAAGGAAGTCAGCCTGTTTCTCAGAGGAGGAACGGTCAAGACCCTAGAAGAAGCGGTCGAAAAGGCCGAGGAGTGGGAGGAAACCGACCAAGAGGACCGAGAACCCGAACTCAGATGGGACGTAGCGGGGATTCTAAACCAGGAACCCAGGAAATGTTATGGATGCGGAGAAGTGGGACACTTTGCCGCCAGGTGCCCGAATCGAAGTAGTCCTGATGGGAATCGAATGCCATCACAGACTCCCACGCAAGGAGGAGGAGTACGGAAGAGGTCCCCGCTCTGGAGACCGACGTCTCCCAAGCCACGCCATCCTTGCTATTTTTGCGGCGACCTGGGTCACTTCCCAACGGGGTGCCCCCACGGAATCGCCGGCGGTGACTTCTGCGATTTCTGCAGCGCCAGGGAGCACACCGAAGCTGAGTGCTTTAAGCGGAAAAGGATCAGGGCAAACGCACCATACCGTTCGGCTACCTCGGCGCCTGCTGCAGCAATTACCACTCCGGCCCCGGACGAATCGGAGGAGGAAGTGAGGGGAAATGAGCTGATCGCATTCCAGACAACAGTGGCGTTCACTTCAAGGCCAATGATTTCGGTCCCGGTAAGGTTGGCAAACGTGGACCGCCGAATGGTGCTGGACACCGGCGCCGCAGTGTCGGCCCTATCCGAGCCCATCCCTGGGGTAAAGCTTCAGCCGACTGCCCCAGAGTTATGGGGGGCGGATGGACAACGGCTGTTGCTTCGAGGAGTGCAGAAGGCCTCAGTGGAAATTGGGCCAATGCGAACCGAGCACGAATTCCTCATCTTCGATAGACCGGACTCCGGCCTGAATTTACTGGGACTAGACCTTCTCCGAAAATTCCCGATCAGTATCCGGACTGACACAGGGGCAATAGAAATGGATCACCCCGGAACTGGGGAACGCTTAATTGTCGGGGAAATGATCCGGGACCCCGACACCCTGAAGAGCCTAGAACGGCTGTCAGCTGACTGGCAGGCGGAGGGGTCTGGGACAGAGACAAACAAGATCCGGCAAGCAGCGGTGTGTGAACTGGAAGACGTTCCCTTGGAGACTCCAGGGACACCCAACGACGAACATCCTACCAAGCATGAGGAGTCCATCCGCACAGACAGCCAAGAGTATCTTTCGGCCAAGGAATGGGAAGAAGCTGCAGGTCCCGACCAGTTACAGCAACCAGAGCACGGCCAAACAGCCAATGTGGTGGGTCCTGAACGAGCGCAACCTCAAGAATGCTTGGAGGAGGATTGCAGTCCATCAGGCAGACCGACAGGGACTGAAGGTGCCCCGCCGCTTTCTGGCAGTGCTCATGTTGGGGTGGTGCCGCCTGCGTCCAGACAGCCATGCCCTGCGGATCACATGCCGCGGAATCCTGAAGAGGGGCCGATCCACGAGGAGCCAACCTGCAAAGCTGCTGGCGGCGGAGAAATGGGTGGTGCGACGGGAATCGGAGCCGATGATGTCCCACGGATCATTGTCTGCCGGTGGGCGGGGGCATTGCAGCGGATCTGGGGGTCGCGAAGGCGGCAAATCGGTCGACGACGGCGCCGATTGCGGTCCTGGAGCGGGCGAAGGGCGTACGCAAGTCGGGCGGCGGTTCCGCCAGACAAAGGGGAAAGATGTTGGAAAGGACCATGGACCGGAAAAGGAAAGCCCACGGACATTGACTACAAAATGGACGACTCGTTGAGGGTGGCAACGCGTTACCACCGGAGCAGGCTGAAACCTGCGTTCCTTAATGACGTACGGGACAAGGCCACGACCCTTGATCCCGTGACCGAGGTGCAGACCGTTGCCACCGAAGGGAGCCCGGAAGGAAGGATGGATGACGGGCCAAGTGGATGGACCTGGACGATGGAGGAGCACTTGCGAATGCAGAACCGGGAACAACCGTGCAACCAATGGAAGGATTGGAACCAGGGGTGGCGAGTCAAGCCGAAGCTGAAACCAGCGAACCTCAGGCCGCAATCCAGCCGGTCAAACCGGAACACACCCTACGACGAAGGCCATGACTGGACTACGCACAAGTGCATCATGGGTCGACCTAGGTCTGGAGCTGTGAGATTCACCTGTAAATAAAATTTGAGTTTTAATTAGTAGTGCTATGTAAATAAATGATAAATGTCAATGTTAATAAAGAAAAAAAATGAAAATAGACTTACCTGGGAGTTTATCCGAGTACCTGTGATCCACGATGGGAGAGGGGAGCCACGATGATGATTGGGCCGTTTCGGACTGGGTAGGGGGACGGCAACCGCCAGACGATGGGTCATGAATCCGCACGGATCTTCCGGGTGGGCCGGGGAACAGCCTGAGTGGAGAGGAGAGAGGGAGAGAGAGAGGAAATTTTGTCAGCAATTACATGGTGGTGACTACGGCCATATTCTGTTGCAAGAGGAACAGATAGGACAGGTAGGGGAGAGCGCCGAGGAACACCAACAGACAGTGGAGGTCATCTTCATCATAGGGGAAGCTGTTAAGTTGCTGAAGGGACGACCGCGACAGCTGGCTATCCTCACGGAATGTATGACGCAGCTGGCCAATTGTATTCGAATCCCTGTAGCGCAGCCGAATCCGGGCCCACCGATGACAGATCGTAACGTGGCGATGCTGAAGTATCAACTACAGGCCTTGCAGCAGAGGCTTAGCATGGAGGAGGACGAGGACGAGATGTGGGAACGGAGAGAATCTCGCCAGCTCAAAGAACAGCGACCACCGACCGGAGCCACCACTGCACCAGAAATGTCGGACGGGGAGTCAGGAATGGAGTGCGAGATCAGTGGCAAGAACAAGCAAGAAGCTGGGGATGAGAAGTCGCCACCATTCTCGCCGCTGACACCGAGGAACCAAACGGCGACACGGGAGCTAGTGCAGAGGCTGATATTGAGTGACTGCCCAGTCAGCGGGAAAACTGATCGCATCATAACGGGCTTTCGTTGCCAGAGCTGCAAGACCTTCTGGAACCGCCTCGTGGCCAAGTGACGTAAATTCCCAATGGGCCATCCCGACCACCCGTTACCATGCAAGCTGAAGGAGCATCGACAAGTTCGACCCGCGGATTGTGCAGGATGCCGCCGCTGGCGCTACGAACAAGCACTGATCGAGTCACGACCGGGCCTGCCGTTGCCCTTGCCGCCAGTGACCCCCGAGGGAAAGAAGAAAGCCGATGAGGGCATCGGCCTTCGGAGAAAGGAGGAGTGTGACGAGCCGTCACAACAAGTCATGCCCACACTGCCACCGGCCATCCCAAAGCTGAGGTTGAGGAAAACGCTTCCATGCAGCGACGACAGCATGGAGGTTGAGGTCCAGACCAAACCACCAGGCGGCAGCACCGGACGGGCGAGCGCCGGGAAGTGACTGAGTGGGAGGGGATCCAGAGAGGGGGGCACGACTGGGGGTGACGCCATGACCAACTGCCAGTCGTGTCTTGATCGAGCCACTCGCCACAACCTTTTTTTGTATTAGAGCCCACCCTTAGTAAAGCCGTGTTCCGGGTCGAAGGAAACGGTGTGTCGGAACAGTTGAGAACATTGAGTTAGTGAAAAGTGATTTGCCAGTTGAAATTAGAGCCCACCCGATTGAACATTCAGCAACAGCAGACTTGATCCTTAGAGACTATTGGTGAACGATACGCCCTCCCGAAGTACTCTGGACAAAGAAGCTGGACAACCCTCGCAGCCCTCACGGACCTCCCAACGGATTCTCTCTTAACCAAAGATATACCGGTAACCTTAAATCAATTGTAATTAGTTTATTTGTTCCTCCTAGGCTTTTGTTCCTACTTTTCTTGTCATTGTCCATAGGACCTTTTGTTTTCTTGGATTTGAGTCGTGTTCCGGGTCACCACGTGGTCACGGACTTGGAGGTTATCCCCTTCAGGGCCCTCAGATTTACATTCATTACTTGTTCTATTTGAAAGGGTATCTTAGTCCCTAAGTACTGATTATTCTTTATTACGACTTTATTGAACATATACCTGAAAATTATACAAAGTTATATTTCATTGCATAACTGTGGTTGTTATCACTCATACTCACCCGATCAATTTCCTGGTGCAAATTTGAAACAATAATTAGTAACTTACCTGAAAATACTTACCTGAAGAAGTGCTTGATAAATTCAATGGTATAAGTTCAAAAAATATAAATGAGGAATTACCTTAGACTTCGAAGGACCACAGCGCGATGCACTGAATTAAGTAAGTAATATAATATGGTGAAAAGGCGATTTGAATTGAAATACACTGCAAGTTTTGTACTGCAAAAAAATATATTTTGAATGAATTTTGATTGGGAATTTGATGAACCTACCTATACCTACTGGCCAGAGGAAAACATTTTATTACAGACCCCCTTGACGAAAACGTGGTCGGTCGTGAAGGCGTCCTCTTGCGTCCGGCGGCAGGTTTGTGACGATAAAGCCCTCCAAGGATCCTTTTCCTTCGTATTTCCGAGGCCGTGAGGAATCCTCGCCAGGAGATGATGAGAAGCCGCAGTATAACTTGAACGTACGACTTAATGTTGGTTGTAGGTACCTACGTAAAGTCCTCAAAATTCGAACGGCACGTGCAGAAGTAGAAATTAAGCGAAAAAGTGGGACGATCGAAACTGCTCGAATAAAGGTTTGCAAGATACTGCCGGTAGGAGATGGATGAGGTGAGGGGGCTGGAACGCCGCGTTGCGTCTTATCGTCGTCGTCGTGCGACGGAGCAGAGGACAAAGGCTCGCAGGACCCGTCAGAAGGCAGCCGACAAACATCGCAAACAATAACAATTCTTAACAATACACAACTTTCAACAATGATAGATAACAAGACGTAAATTTAAAAATCTCAAACATACACCCCCCAATTTACGACTTGGGCTGAATACAAAAAAAAGTGTACTCAAAAGGCAATGACTACACCAACAGCGGAATAAGTTTCACAGAAGGTCTCCTATAGATGCCCTTCGATGTCTTCAAGGTCACAACACGAACCATGTTGTCTGTGCCAGGGTGCGTGCGCAGGACTCGGGCGATAGGCCATTGTGTTGGAGAAGTGCAAGAGTCACTGACAAGAACAAGGTCACCGACCTTGAGGCTTGGAGTTTCCTTTGACCACTTGTCCCGAACCTGAAGACTACGCATATACTCTTCCTTCCAGCGTTTCCAAAAATATTGCACCCTCTCACGGATCAATTCCCATCTGGAGAGTCGGTTGACTGGAATATCATCGAAGCAAGGCTCTGGAATGGCGTTCAAAGGATGTCCAACTAGAAAGTGGCCGGGTGTCAGAGCCTCCATGTCATCAGGGCTATCAGAGGTTGGAAGAAGTGGGCGGGAGTTGAGGATGCATTCCATTTTGGTGAACATTGTAGAAAGTTCCCAACTTGTGTAAGACTGGTTACCCAATGTCTTCTGCAACAAAGCCTTAGTTGATTTTACGGCCGCCTCCCAACTTCCTCCAAAGTGCGGTGAAAGAGGAGGATTGAATTTCCATTCTATGGATAGGTGAGATGTGCGATTCATGATTGAGGCTTTAATGTTTTCCTGCTCGAACCATGAGTATATCTCTTGCAGATATGCTGCGGCTCCTACAAAATTAGTACCACAATCGGATTGCATGATTGATGGTATGCCACGTCGTGAGATGAATCGCTCAAAAGTATCCAAAAAATTCTCAACTGAGAGCCCTATCGCCAATTCGAGGTGTACAGCTCGTGTGGATAAGCAAATGTATACACAGAGGTATGATTTTTCAACTGATGATCTGCGAAGTCGTGAGGTTCGGCAAAGAAACGGTCCTGCAAAATCAACGCCTGTATTCATAAATGGTCTTACAGAATTAAATCGAGAAGCAGGTAAGTTACCCATCAGAGGTGCGATTGTGTGACGAGAAAAACGTATACACACTACGCAGTTTCTTCTGATCAACTTCACAAGGCTACGAGCTGCAGGAATCCAATACAGTTGGCGAACTGTTGCGAGGAGGGCTGAAGGTCCGATGTGATGATTTTTGCGATGATAGTAATCTACTATAAGATTGGTATAATGCGACCGTGATGGCAAGAGTATGGGATGCTTTTGTGAGACAGGAAGTGGAGCATTCAACAGTCTACCACCGATTCTCAACAATCCATCATGATCCACGAAGGTATTGAGGCGCCGAAGCTCAAGAGGTAACGAATTGAAGTTTATGTTGGTGAAGGCCTCAGGGTAATAAAAATGTTGTATAATTTTTATACCATGGTGATTTGCCTCTGTGAATTCAACTGAGGTAAGTGGACCTTTGGTTCGATAAATCCTGAACTTAGCAGGTATTTTGCTGTTGCGAATAAAACGCTTCACATAAGCTAACACTCGGATCAAGCGTACAAAGGAAGAATGTCGCTCAGTATACTGAAGGAATTCCGTATTGCGCTGTACTGAAACTAGCGAGAGGATTTTAGGTTTGAGTTCCGGTACCTCAACATCAGGTGTATCGGTCGATATAGGCCACTCCTTGATTGGTAAGTGACTCCAATGTGGCCCATACCACCACAATGATAAGTGTTCAAGAGCAGAAGGTGATACCCCACGAGATCCAATATCAGCAGGGTTTTCAATACCCTTGATGTGATACCATGACTCTAGACTAGTGATATCCAAAATCTGTCTCACCCTATTAGCCACGAATGTCTGTAGCAGATAAGTAGGTGTTCTCAGCCAGCTCAAAACGATGGTCGAATCGGTGAAACAGTAAAGCTGTGTGATGTTCAGCGTGGTTTGAAGATGACCAAGTGATTGAATGAGCTGTGACAGTAAGAGTGCTCCGCAGAGTTCGAGTCGTGGAACTGTGAGGGTCTTTAGTGGTGCGAGTCTGGTCTTCGCCTTCAGTAGAGTCATGGTGACAGCATCTCCTTGGGTCGCTCTGAGATAGGCAGCACCACAATATCCCTTCTCTGAGGCGTCTGAAAAGCATATTAGTTGATAAGCTGTGTCAGATTTTGGCAGCAATCTGGGAATGGAGATAGATGATAAAGTAGGCAACTCAGTTATAAATTGATTCCATATCGTTAATAGACCTTCAGGGACTTGATCATCCCAATCCAGTTTCGATTTCCAAGTTTCTTGGAGTATCCGTTTTGCAAAAAATATTACAGGGGCAAGGTATCCCAAAGGATCAAAAAGCCTTGCTATAGCAGATAAAATCTCACGTTTGGTGCAGCCATTAGGTGGGCTGACGACTTGATAAGCAAATGAATCGGTAGATGGGTTCCACTCCATACCTAGAATTTTAGTAGTAATGGAATCCTCAACTTGAATGGATACAGGTTGCTGAGAAAGGAATTGGTCGGCGAAAAGAGGAGGGTAGTTGGTACTCCACTTATCTAATTCAAAACCGCCCTTAGATAGTAAATTGATCAATTGATTTTTTAGATCGATAAGTTGCTCAGGAGAATCACATCCATAAGCCACATCATCTACGTAGGTATGATGTAGCAGCGCCTGCGCAGCATCTGGAAACTGTTGTCCTTCATCATGGGCTAGTTGATGAAGCACTCGTTGAGCAAGGAATGGCGAGCAAAGGAGACCATAAGTTACAGTATCCAAAGAAAAATACTGTACAGGATCGGTAGGTTTATCACGCCAGACTATTTGCTGATAAGGTCGGTCCTCCGGCGCAACGAGGATTTGCCTAAACATTTTGACTATATCGCAAGTCAAGACGTACGGAAAACGACGAAAATGTAGTACTATATCAGCAATGTCAGCTTGCAGTTTCGGTCCTGGAAAAAGATGATCGTTGAGAGATCCAGTACTGGTGCGAAAACTCGCGTCAAATACCACTCTAAGTTTGCTTTTATTTTCTGAGACCGTTTTGTAGACTGGATGGTGAGGTATTAGGTAGATTGGTGGTGCGGTAGCCACAGACATATGCCCAAGGTTAACATAGTCGTTCATAAAGGTATGATAGTCCTCAGAAAGTTTCTCATTTTTAGATAATTTAGTCTCAAGAGAGTGAAGACGAGAAATTACTTTATTTGTGTTGATTTGAAGTTTCGGAGTAGGATTCTTAAAGGGAAGAGAAACTATATAGCGTCCTTCATCATTCCTACGATGTGTATCTACGAAATGCTGTTCACATCGTTCCTCATCAGGTGACAGAGTGTTATGAGCGGACGAGGATTCCTCTATCTCCCAAAATCTCTCAATAAGAGGTGCGATGTCGGACATAGAAAAAAGTGACACACATGTTACATCAGATGTATCGGAAATGAATTTTCCCAGCACAGTGTAACCAAACAATGTTGCAATCAACCTAGGTCCCTTATCATGAAGTACCACAGGTGACCCTGTGACTACATCGGGGTACAAATCGGCTCCTATCAAAAACGAAATAGGGCCCGGATTGGTAAAGTCGGGATCGCTCAAAGGATATGATCTATAGTCCAACCACATATCCGAATCCAGGAACGTCTGTGGTAGTGGTGGTGTGATGTTTGGTACTACCACAGCTTCAGTTTCTAATGATGAGGACTCCCTATGTGATTCAAAGGTAATGTCAATCATGCCCAAAACGTTTTTCAGAGGTGAATTATTCACACCAGAAATATTGCGCTCAAATGGTTTAAGGGTGTGACCCAGAACTTTGGCACATTTCTCAGTGACGAAGGAATGCATTGAACCTGCGTCTAATACTCCCCGAAACTTGTGAGGTCGCCCATGAGGGTCCTTGATACACGCTACAACGGTACCCAACATCACAGTGTGTCGCTGAGACATGCTGGCTCCCACAAATCCATTGTCAGACGTACTGGGTGACTGTAGATTAGAACTAGAGACTGACCTGTTACCTTGACTCGGTTTTTCAGTGATAGGGAGATGTAGTAAGGTGTTATGTCTGCCTTTACATTCCCGGCATACATACTTCGACGTGCATTGCTTGGTGCGATGGAAAGGGTGGAGGCAATTCCGGCAGCCAGACCAGCTTCTTAACAGCTCGAGACGATGAGATGGATCCGCTGATTTGAAGACTTCGCAGTCGAGAATCGCATGTGATTTCTGGCAAACGAAACAGGAAATTTTGTCATTAGAATTTGATTTTGGTGAACTGGATTTATTGGCTCCTTCATGAGAAAAATCTTTAGACGAATGCACGTGTAAGGCAGAATGCATCGAATTTGAGTGCTGTTGCGGTGAAAATTTATTCGGACTTCTGATACTGGTTTTGATATTGGTAGGTACTGGTCTAGGTTTTGAAAACTCACCACTTTGATTGGTGTTACTTATGTCCAAAGCAGCAGTGATACTAAGAACTTGACATCTATTCCTAATGAATTCTTGCAACGAGGTGAAAGTTGGAAAATCATTATCAACGTTTTTCAATTCGAAAGCCTCTCTAGTTGTAGGGTCAAGACCTCTCAGAGCAAGTTCACACAATAAATAATCGGTAAAGTGAGGAATGTTTAAATTCTTTAGAGAAGTGATACTTTCTGCCACTGTAGAGATATACAATTGCAGCGAATTGTAAGTAGGTTTACCAGCACTAGGTTTAAAATTCAAAAAATTGTTCAAATATGATACCGCCAACTTACGTTTGTCATCGTAAACAGCTAACAAAGCTTGCCATGCCTGATCGAAATTGGTTTCCTAAACTGGAATATGTTTGATTAAATCATGCGCTGGACCTTCCAGATAACTACTTAGGTAGTGAAACTTCTCAGCTCTTGTGAGATTGGGATCATCCTTGATGAGTGCAGAGTACATTTGCTTGAAAGCAGGCCACTCCGACAAAACACCTCGAAAATGCTTAATATGAATCTTCGGAAGAATAGCACGAGTTGTAGGTATACTGCTAACGGATGAATCAAGGAGCGATTGCCTAGGAGAAGGGGAAACTGAAGTACGATTACGCACTAACTCATTATAATAACCTTTCGTTTCATAATAAGCATTCTTTACCTCAGTAACCAGTATGTTGTCTTCAACTGATGGAAAAGCTGGTGTGATTCCTTTTTCCTCGGAGTAGTCCGCAGCTTGCTCATGAAGAATCATAAAATCCCCGAAGAGCTTCTCCAGACTGAGATACATCCCAGTGAAAATGTTCTGATCGCTGCCAGAGATGGTTGCAGTGGCACCTTTATTACGGATTAATTTGATTTCATCACCAACAGATTTAAATTTTCTCACAATTTTAGATAAGCCGCGAGTGGTAACGGTAGGGTCATTGCCTGCTGAAGTACTCATTATGTGATTTTACTTTATGAAGCCAAAGCCCGAAAATGATAGTGAAAATACTGAAGTTATGAGCCCCCAGATAAATACTATATATGAAAGTTTGAGCTCAAAATTCTCAAAAATATTGAAATTGTAAAATATATTGCTCAAATACAAGATAGATTGAAAATATATAATATTATGGACGTATCAATGCAAAAGAAAGATATAATTATTCAAGAAGTCCTTGTATATAGGTACCTACAAGAATGTTAATAAGTAGGTAAGTATAAGATGATCAGATAAATTTCCAATAAATGAAGGTGAGTTATCACACCACATAAAACAGTGAAATGATAGAGATATGCAGTACAAATTGCTAATAAATAGATGAATTTGCAGTACAACAATGCAAATAAGGTAGATACATATGCAGTACAAAATTGCTAGTGAAAAGATCGCTGGTACTAGCCAAAATCCGACTCGAACAGGCCAAAATGCTTGATAAATTCAATGGTATAAGTTCAAAAAATATAAATGAGGAATTACCTTAGACTTCGAAGGACCACAGCGCGATGCACTGAATTAAGTAAGTAATATAATATGGTGAAAAGGCGATTTGAATTGAAATACACTGCAAGTTTTGTACTGCAAAAAAATATATTTTGAATGAATTTTGATTGGGAATTTGATGAACCTACCTATACCTACTGGCCAGAGGAAAACATTTTATTACAGACCCCCTTGACGAAAACGTGGTCGGTCGTGAAGGCGTCCTCTTGCGTCCGGCGGCAGGTTTGTGACGATAAAGCCCTCCAAGGATCCTTTTCCTTCGTATTTCCGAGGCCGTGAGGAATCCTCGCCAGGAGATGATGAGAAGCCGCAGTATAACTTGAACGTACGACTTAATGTTGGTTGTAGGTACCTACGTAAAGTCCTCAAAATTCGAACGGCACGTGCAGAAGTAGAAATTAAGCGAAAAAGTGGGACGATCGAAACTGCTCGAATAAAGGTTTGCAAGATACTGCCGGTAGGAGATGGATGAGGTGAGGGGGCTGGAACGCCGCGTTGCGTCTTATCGTCGTCGTCGTGCGACGGAGCAGAGGACAAAGGCTCGCAGGACCCGTCAGAAGGCAGCCGACAAGCATCGCAAACAATAACAATTCTTAACAATACACAACTTTCAACAATGATAGATAACAAGACGTAAATTTAAAAATCTCAAACAAGAAGAGTAGTTGGAGTCGAAGTAGAGTCACCAAAGTACCTAAAGAGCTTAACTCACTTACCTTGGTCTTGCAGAATCTCGGAGAACCTGAAACAAAAAGACAAAGTTAAATCAATAATAATATTCAAATTATTACACAATAACGAAAAAGGTAATAGAGATATTTCAGAACATACTTACCAAAGTAATAGTGACGAGAGTAGACATCTTTCGGTAATCTTTAAGGAGATACCTATTCGACGCTACCAACGCCATCCAGTTCCGACTCATCCCAGCTACCTGTAGAAGTAACGGTAAGTGAAACCAAGTTCACCTAGTCATAAGCGCAGAGGCATTGTAGTGGTTAATTTTTCAAAAGCCAAACAAATTTCTCGGCCATTGCTGTGCATGAAAATTCACCATTACAAGGGGGGGGGGGAAATAATAATAAGGAAGGGTTATAATTCCTAATGTTCTTGATCCTCATGTTGTGATATATAAGCACAGAGTACCGGGGACAAGACCATACCCAACGTGTTGGACCGAGTGTGGGTAGTGTTCAATATAAGTGATAGTTGTTATTGTTAGGAGAAATGGGAAAGAAAACTCGCGAGACGAACTTAGTGAACGTAGACAACAGAATATAATAGAAAAACAACAAAACTTGTGACAGAAACAAATCCGCTAGGGGCGCTAGCATACGATTACAATCTCCCACCTAATTTTCAACTAATTACTTGAAAATTAAGACAATAAAACATGACAAATTATGGACAAATCAAGGGAATACAAATCAATCCAAGGAACAGTGGAAAAAAAAGAGTTAAACTTCATAAGTCCAGTCTGTTTGGTGGGACAATCCTTCTTCCTACTCTTGTTGTATGCTCCTCTACATGGTCATCTTCTTGGCAATCAGGCTCTGGCTCCTTGGCATTCTCTATACCTTCCAGGTTTTGATCACTTGGCTCAGCTAAAACTCCACTGCTATCCGAGCTGCTCATCTTCAGCTCCAATGGATGAACCTTTTGGATGGGACGTATAAGTACACCAGTTGGTGTCCTGAGCTCCAGAACTCGGATCTTACCATCACGTCCGTGACTCACTTTCTCCACAACTCCCAGGACCCACTCCAATCTCTTTGAGTTCTCAGACTCAATCAGGACAACCTCCCCTTTGGTAGGCTGTTGAGTCGACTTTCTAGAACTCCATGTGAGTTGGCCAAGGTATTCCGATCTAAATCTTTGACGGAGGGTATCTCTCAATTCCTGTCTGTACCGCAAGCGCTGGTGAAGGCTAGTTTCTTCATACATGTCACAGTCAGGACAATCTATTTGATGCAGATCCTGAAGAAACATCGCTGGAGTTAATGGTACTGGGTCATTAACATTTTCTGAAGACTGAGTCAGAGGTCTGGAATTTATTTGTGCCTCACAATCACAAATTAAGGTGTATAATTCGTCCAAGTCCAAAACTGCACGACCCAGAGTCCTTCTCAACAAACTCTTCAAAATTCCAATTAATCTCTCCCAGAACCCACCCCACCAGCTTGCCGCAGGGGGGCTGAATTTCCACTCAATCCTTTCACAGGAACTATATGTAGCAATAACCTCCCAATCCAACTCAGTAAATGCATTATCTGCACCATGGAAGTTTCGTCCATTATCACTATAAATAATAGCAGGTCGGCCTCTTCTGGCGATGAAACGGCGCAATGCAAGCAAGAATGATTCAGAGGAAAGTGATGGAACAATCTCCAAATGTACAGCTCTGAAATTAGCGCAGGTGAACAAGCAAATCCACACCTTACTACCATCTCGAAGATACAAGGGGCCTGCATAATCCAATCCAGTAACCTCAAATACTCTGGAGTTCCTAACCCTTGTTTCTGGTAGTGGTGGCGACTCAATATCAAATGGCTTGGCTGAAAATCTCTTGCAAATCACACACTTCCCAACAATACGACGAGTTGTCTGACGTCCCTTCAAGACCCAAAATCTGTCACGAAGGATACCGAGCAAAGTCTGAGCACCTACATGATGACACTTGTAGTGAAGATCCCATATTAGTCTTTCTACCACAGGATGAGCCGAAGGTAGCACAATAGGTTCTCTAAATTCTGCATCATCATCACGTTCAGAAATCTTCGTTTTCACTCTTATCAACCCATGAGCATCCTTAAAAGGGCGTAGGTCACTCAAACGAGGATCAGAAACTGATGAAAAGGACTCCGTCTGTACATGTCTCAAAACAAGGAATTCTGCATCTTCCAATTCCTGAACAGAGAGATGACCTACCTTCCTATGCAGTCTATGTCGACAATTGAATATGAAACGGCGTACCCAACCAATCATACGAACTATTTTTTCATACATAGAAAAGTATTCATAAATCCAAGTATGATCTCCGGT
Organism: Apolygus lucorum; assembly: GCA_009739505.2. Taxonomy (NCBI): domain Eukaryota; kingdom Metazoa; phylum Arthropoda; class Insecta; order Hemiptera; family Miridae; genus Apolygus; species Apolygus lucorum. The sequence goes on along the minus strand of CM019168.2, from coordinate 1,399,703 downwards.
CCCATCAAACAAAGCAGCCGTCTTCTTAAGTCGCTCACTGTTGATTTCTTCCTCTGAGTACGTGCAATGAGATGCAGGCCAACTTTCTTCACAGTCCACCAACCAATCTGGTCCCTTCCACCATTGCGACTGAATAAGCTGTTCCACAGAACAACCTCTTGATGGAAGGTCTGCGGGGTTCAAATTACCAGGAATATGACGCCAGTTAACACCAGGAACCAACTCTCGAATCTCCTTGACACGATTCCGAACAAAAATGCTCCATTCCTCCTGTTTTTGAATCCAAGCCAATACCGTGCTCGAATCACACCAGGCATAGACAGGAACATCAGTCCATCCCAGAGCTTCAATAGTGGACCTCAACAAACGAACACCAATAGTGACCCCCAACAGCTCCAGTCTTGGAACTGTGATTTCCTTGAGAGGGGCAACTCTGGACTTGGCCTGTAGCAGTGAAACAGTCACCTCACCATCTGCATTCACACTTCGCAAAAACAAGCACGCAGCATAAGATTTACCACTGGCATCTGTGAACAAGTGAATTGATGGGCTTTTACCAGTCCCTGTATTTCTGGGAATTTTAAAATGCTTCAAATTATGCACAGCATGGAGCCATGACTCAAAAATTTTCCGATCTCCAGGGTCCAACGGATCATCCCAGTTCACCTTCTTTTCCCATAGTGTCTGTATCAGAAGTTTTAAGTGTAGCACTGCAGGAGCAGTGAATCCAATGGGATCAAAAATACGCTGAGCCATGGAGAGCACAGTGCGCTTGGTCAGGACGTCTGTTTTTATGTGCTGCTCCCACCAATCCATATTCAGGGATAAAGTGTCACTTTTACGATTCCACTTCAGACCCAGTATTGTGGACACAGCATCCTCAAATACACTGTCGTGGGTGAACTCCCACCCTCTGAGGTTAAATCCTCCCTTTTTCAAAACATCGGAGGCAACCTGGCACAGTTGAGTGGCTTCCTCATTGCTATTCGCACTAGTAGCTAAATTATCAACATACAGGTTTTTTGCAAGCACTCTCAATATAGGCAGTTCATTGTGGGAGGCAGACTTTACACTTTGTTCAATGTGGTGATCAAGCACTGCACCCAGAAGGAAAGGACTACACGTCACACCAAACACGACCCTAGTGTGCTGCAGAGCCACCATCTGATCCTGACTGTCATCCCACCAGAGGAATTTCAAAAAAGCACGGTCTTCTGGATGAATGCCTATCTGCAAAAAGGCCTTTTCAATGTCAGCAGACACACCAATTGCCTTTTCCCTGAAACGCAACAATACATTGGGTAGTAACTCAATCAGATTGGGTCCTTCGTCGAGACAATCATTCAAAGATGGGGACCCAGCAATTCTGGCCGAAGCATCAAAAACTGGCCGAATCTTCGTAGTACTACTAGACTCTTTAATCACTGGGCGGTGGGGCAAATAATGTCCATTGGAGTCATCAACAGCTTTCTCTATAATATTTAATTTCAACCACTCCTCAAATATAGAATCATACTCATACATGAGTCCACTACTCCTACTCATTTTCTTGGTAGTCCGCTCCAAACGACCTCCAGCTAATTCACGATTAGATGGCAGTTCATCAACAATATCACGCCATGGGAGTCTAATCTGGTATCTTCCATCAACAAACTCCACTGTATCTTTGAAATGCTGGAGTGTAGCCTTCCTCTTAGCCTCCCTGTCACGATGTTCAGCAGGATCGTGAATTCCTATTGACTCCAACCTCCACAAATCGCAAACATCAGCAGCAGCTACCGTTGTCATGGTATAAGTAGTAGCAAGATTGGAACTACAAGCTGATATGGGTATATCCGGTCTCCTACAAGAACCAAGGATTGTCCAACCAAAACGAGTCTCGAGAGCCACAGCACCACAAGGAAGAATTTCTCGACCTGCAGACCAAATTTTCCCAGCTATGTCAGCCCCAATAAGGATGTCAATAGGACCATACATATCCTCGACTAGCTTGACATTGACCGAATCGAGTTCTCTCCCCAAATCAGGATTGACAACAACAGTAGGAATATACGATGCAATACTTTTGTGGTCCAAAACTGAGAAATTGCATGCAAAGTCACCACTCAAACTCAAAAGGCGGATCTTGTACTGCTTGTGCTTAACAACACCCAAGCTTCCTCCACCAAACAATGAATGTATCAAGCTCTCATTTCCCTGTGACTCATACCCCATTTCAACTGCAACCTCAGTCCTCACATAGGATCGTTGAGAACCACTATCCACAAGGACACGAGAACGACGTTGTCTGTCACCATTTCGCAGGAATACAGCGAAAGTCTGGAGGAAAACCTCTGGAGAAGAGCTTACTGTTAGACTATGGTTGATAGAGAGAAGGCCCACCTCTGTACCGGAGGCATCATGAGCTGTAGAGGAAGAAATAGGGGCCCCTGAGGACTCACCCGAGGCAGCTGAAGTATTGCCACACATCAACAAAATATGACGTCCTCCACATGCAGAACACTTTGCTCTACAACGCTGATAGGTATGACCAGCCCTGGTGCATGAAAAACAACGGTGCAACTTTCCCAACACAGACCTCTTTTCACTCAAGGACATCTTCTTGGCTTTGGTGCAACTGGATACATCATGGGATTGATCACAGAAAACACATTTGTCCTTGAGGCTCAAATTGGCCAAGTCGGCTGCAGTAGGACAGGGAGAATCCACAGGACTTGAGCCAACAGCCGAATATTTCATCCTGGAGTCAATTTGAGCAGGAATAGTCTCATGCAACGCAAGATCAACCCTCTCCTCGGCCTCAACCTCACCCTTGAGAAATTTCAAAAGTTTGTCCATTTGTGTTTTCAGGGGCTCACTACGGTCAGAATTACTCCTTTGCCACACTCTAAGGGTCTCCACAGGCAAACAGGACTCAACAAGAGGAAACAATATCGCAGCATAACTGTCAGACACAATATTCAGCTTCCAACCTATCAAATATCTGAGCCAACTTCATGGTCTTGTGACTATATACTAGTTTCAGTAATTCTCTAATGTAATATTCAATAAGTAGGTCAGTGCGTCCAAAACGTTCCTTAAGAGCCGGGATAACCTTACAGTAATTTTTGGCCGAGGGTGGGTAGCTATCCACCAACACACGGGCACGAGACCCAGGAACCGTAGCTTGAATCAAATATTGGAACTTTTGTTCGTCTGGAAGATCTGGGTCCTCGTGTATGGACGAAAATTGTGCCCAAAACCCAATCCATCCGGATATTTCCCCATTATATTTGACCAATTCTAACTTAGGATAACGATATCCACTATGTCTCTTGTAAGAGGAAGAGGAACTCAGACTATTGGCATCTTCTTCTTTAATTGGAATGTTGTGTATGGAATCGATCATAAGTTTCAAGTGTTGATACCTGAAAATATATTCATCAACTGATTCCAACTCATCAGAAATCTTTTTCTCGTAATCATCGTCACCCTCACTTTTATCCATCTCAGAAAGAATCTCTTTATCAATAGCCAATAAGTCATGATAACGAATTTCAAAAACTGCAAACCTGGCATTAATTTCGACTTCATCGTAGTCTCCACGATCTATATTCTCCATCAGGGCGTTGTACATTCTAGTAAACACCGTTCGTTGAGAGCCTCTCTTCTTTATTAAATCGCCCATTTCAGTTGAAAACAAATTGAAACACAAAACACGACGAAGTCGGCAAAAACTAACCACTGGGACACGTTTTCCAAAACCAGGCTCGAAAAAAACGAACACAAACTTTCAACACAAAGGAACTTTCTTTCCCCGACACTAACCAAATTATAAAAGTCCTGTCACGGTCGCCAAATGTTCAATATAAGTGATAGTTGTTATTGTTAGGAGAAATGGGAAAGAAAACTCGCGAGACGAACTTAGTGAACGTAGACAACAGAATATAATAGAAAAACAACAAAACTTGTGACAGAAACAAATCCGCTAGGGGCGCTAGCATACGATTACAGGTAGGTTTACCACAGAGTACCACGCATTGCACAGTTTACCACGCATTGATCCTCAAGTTGGAATGAAGGAGATGCAAAGGTATTCAATTTTTTGAGGTTTATTATTGTAAGATCAGGAGAATGTCAATGAAAACACTTATATTAACGATATTAACTGTTTTACTTAAGAACCAACTCTTACATTCAAGATTTTATCAATTACAAAATGTCCTCCAGTCATCGCACCTTAGCGCCCTTTTCCTCCAGTTGTACCAACTAAAAATACAAATATCTTACATCTTCTCTCCTTTACAATTGAACATGAGAAAGACTATGAAATAAACAATGAAAGAAGAAAAACAATTTAACCCAATGAAATGAATTGCCATGAATTACACACAATGAAATACAACATTTTGAGTAATTGAGAAATGATAGGAATGTTAAGCTTCATGTCAATATAAAATAATCAATCAGGCAAATATAAAAACACTCAGGTCAAAATATAATTCTGCAGGTGAACAGGAGGTCTAGTATTTCTCTTAGTCCTTCCTACAACAGCCTCTTGTGAACCTACTCCGTCTCCCATTGCAGAATCTGATCTGTCAGTCCCTTCCTCTACAACCTCTGCATTGGGTTCCACCAGTACATTTCCAGAGCTGTCACCTTCAGTGACAACCTCCTCTTCCTCAATGCCCAGCGGCTCATTCACAGCACACCTCCTTCTAAGGAATTTACTATTTCTTACCAAACAAGTAGAGGGTGGGTCCTGGAACCTTCTGACCAAGTACGATCGAGGGCCTGATCCCAGGTCAACCACAACCCCCTGATCCCAGCAAGTTTTGTCAAAATTCCATATCAGAACGTTATCCCCTGGGGCAAGAGGTGGCAAAGTTTTGGCAGACTCATCGAAATATCTTTTCTGGTCAGTACTACGTTTATTGAATTTAGCTTCTACATTCAAGTTAACTTTTGGCTCCAGGTTACAATAGTGTACCGGAAGCTTGGTCTTTAAATTTCGATTAAGAAACAGGGAGGCAGGTGACAAGTTAATGTGGTTTAATGGAGATGCCCTATAATCAAGAAGAAACTCAGACAGCTCTCTGCCCGACTGCACACCTTTCCTAAGGAATCCCTTTACTATTGCAACTGCTTTTTCAGCCCGTCCATTGCTTTGAGGGTACCTAGGGCTAGTGAATACCAACTGCATGTCCAAACCTGATGCAAAGTCCCTGAATTCCTTACTATTAAATGGTACATTGTCGCTGACGTGAATATCTGGAATTCCAAATTGGGAAAACAGCATCTTCAGCACAGCAATAACAGTTTTAGAAGACTTGTCGCGAGCTCTATGCACCTCTATCCAGTTTGAGTATGCATCGACCACAACGAGATAATCCTTCCCCCCAAACTCCATAAAATCACTCGAAATCCTCTCCCACGGTCTTTTAGCATTTGGATACGGTAATAATTCTTCCTTCTGTTGGGCTGGAAGCATAGATAAACAAACTGTGCAAGACTTAATCATGGTTTCTATATCACTACACATATTCGGCCAATAAAGAAGCGTCCTAGCTCTTTGTTTACACTTGACTATCCCAAAATGAGACTCATGAATCAGATTCAACATAGCCCTTCGCAGGTTCTTAGGTACCACTACCCTATTTTGAAAAAACAGTATGCCACTTTCTAGATTTATTTCGTGTCGAATTTTGTAGTAAGTCAATAGATCCCCGACCAAAGCCCTTCTATCTGGCCAACCCGTGTGCAAGTAACCAATCAACACCTGCAGTATATTATCAGCCGCCGTACCCTTCCTAAACTCAACCACCTTAGTTTCTGACATTGGGAATTCATAGGTTAGAGAATGCACCACGCTGAAGGGAGGCTCATAGTTGGAGCTCCTAGGGAGGGCAGCCCTCGACAGCACATCGGCCATAATATTATTTTTTCCAGGAAGATATTTGAGATCAAAATTGTATCGCAACAGCCTCAACCTAAATTTTTGTAGTCTATTGGACACTTTGTGTACTTCTCTATCCAAAATTGACACCAAAGGTTGGTGATCAGTAAACACCGTTACCTTAAGTCCATAAATGAATTTATCAAAATATTCCAAGGCAAAACACAAAGCAGCCATCTCTAGGTCAATTATTGGATACCGAGTTTCAGCATCGGTTAAGCTGCGAGAGGAAAATGAGACTGGATGCCCGTCCTGTACCAGACAAGCACCGAAACCCAAAGTCGAAGCATCTACATAGATTTTTATAGGTATACTTGCATCAAATATTCTGAGTATTGGGGCATTAGTTAACTGATTCTTCAAGACATCCCATGATTGTTGACAATCAACATTCCAACTGAAGTCATTGTCCTTCTTGACAACTTCTCTGAGGGGTTTTGTTACAGATGACAGATTGGGAATAAACGAAGCAAAGTAATTAATCATTCCCAACATTCGCTGAACACCCTTTTTGTCTACAGGCTGCGGCAGATTTAAAATGGGTTTCAACTGATCTGGATCAATCTCCGCCCCCTTTTCAGAATATATTGAGCCAGTGTATTTAACCGAACTCACCTTGTACTGCAACTTTTTAGGATTGAATTTTATATTATACATCTTTGCTCTAGCCATAACCATTTTCATTATTCTATCATGCTCCAATTCATTGTCAGCAGCAATGATAAAATCGTCAAAATAGACCCCTAAATTTGGAATATCGCCAAAATACTTAACATTCATCCTCTGAAAGTACTCTGGACTTAAATTGGCACCAAATGGCAAACGGTTAAATTTAAATTTTCCAAACGGACATATGAAAGTTGTCAAGAAACTACTTTTCTCATCTAGAGGGACCTGGAAGAAGCCATCCTTCATATCAAGAACACTAAATAATTTTTTACCTGCCAGTTTCAGTTCTAACTCTTTTTTGGTGGGTATGGGATACGGGTCCGATTTTATTGCTTTGTTCAGGTGATACGGGTCAAGGCAAATTCTAATACTGTTGTCACTTTTTTCCACTAATGTTATATTATTAACCCAATCAGTTGGTACATTTACAGCACTGATCACCCCCTTATCAATCAAATTATCCAGAGCCTCTCTAAGTCTAGGTTTTATGGATTCTGGAATCCTTCTCATACCATTTATAACAGGTTTAGCATCGTCTTTTAAAACAATGGTACACTCTTCAGGAATCTTACCTAATCCACTGAAATTTTCTATATTTTCTTCAATAAATTGTGTTTTTGGGTCCTTAGAAACTACTTCTAAAACTCTTTTGATTAACCCAAATGACTCACACTCTGCCAGGCCCAACAGCACAGGGCACGAAAAATCAACTACAACGAAATTAACAACCCTTGTTAACTCCTTAATTTTTACAACTAAATCAATAACCCCAAGAGTAGGTACTTTAAATTCGCCGAAAGTCACAATTTTGATTTTAGAAGCATTTACAACGGCGTCTCGTTTGATAAGCTCAAGTTGTTCCCCAGACATAACACTACATTGTGCGCCTGTATCCAGCTTACAGATTACCTTGACATCGTTAATGACGGCTTCCTGTCTCCACTCGTTCACTTTGAGATCAGCGGTGTGTAGAGTGTACAAATAACGCAGGTCTTCAACATCATTCTGAGTCGCAGATGACGAGTCTTCTTCATCTTTCAGCTGGTATACTTGTCTCTTGTTGTCTTCATTATTCGTCGTTGGTCGAAATGGTTGATTCTTGTCTCTTGCTGTTTGTCTACAACCGACTCGAAAATGATTCATCCCTCCACACGAGTTGCACTGCTTGCCGTACGCTGGACATTTAGACCTTTCGTGCTTATAACCACACTTCAAACAACTATATACAGCATGGTCCGATGTTGATGGAACACTTCTTCTTGGTGCTTTCGGCCTGATTGCCAAAACTTCTCTTTCACCTGGACTGGTATTATTTACAACATTGGACTGGCGTTTACCCATCTCTGCTGCCTTGCATAACTCCACTGTTTTATCAAGAGTCAAGTCTGTAACGCGAAAAAGTCTCTCTTGGAGGTCTTTGTCTCTGAGTCCCAGCAGCAACACGTCCCTCACCATGCACTCTGTATTTGTCATTGTCTTATGCGATTCATCATATTCACAGGTCAGTGCCAACTCTTGAACAGCGGCATAAAACGACTGGAACTCTTCTCCTTCCAGCTGCTTGCGACTGTTGAACTTGAACCGTTCTATGACCACATTCTTCTTGGGTTGAGTGTACTCATCGAACCACTGTGTTTCGACGTTTGTGTCCATTTAGTTTATCGACCAAGAAATTCGGGGATAGAAACTCCCCATCAGTGTGACAACACCTTTCGACTGCCCCTGATGTCTCTAGTTTAGTTACTAACTCCTTTATAAGAACCAGGTCCCACGGTGGAAGGGTCCTATTCGAGAAAACAGGTTGGGTGGGGGTAGATATGAATGGAATACTAAACCCTTGTACCCAACTCAATAGGTATGGTACCTACCTGATGTTCGATCAAAAATTAAGTTCTCGACCTCAAACACTGCAAATTTTATCAATGATTGTATTCCAAATCGCAATTTTCCTTAGTTCTCATTCCCTTTTCGGGAATTTCTACCAGCCAGGGAACCATGTAGGTACTAATTCAATTCTGATTAACTTAATAGAAATCATGGCTGTTCACAAGTAACCATTCCCTAAAAATCATGGAAACCCCCATCTGCCTTACCAACCTTGTTGGAATGGGCTGCCTGTGGCGGAGAGCGTTAAAAAAAAGTTCATTCATAAAATGAGCTAATGAGCGAATTTTCAAAGAAATCTTTAAAACAACGGAGATGAAAGTTGAAATATTAGCTATTTATGGGAGAGTACCTACCTAGTCAGCCTAGTGGGTTTGGCACAGCACTATTTATTAAAAATATACAATCAACCCCTTGCTTAAAAGAATTGAAAATAAACTTCAACAAATAAAATGTTCGTTTAGTCACCCCAAACTCCGAGTAGGCCCACACGTATTTTTTTTCGATTCATAGTTTATTTTGACCAACATACTGCATACATAGGGTATGTTTTGAAGACGTTGAGAGTATATAAATGAGAGTACTGTAAGCCGCTGCTTTACTTGACTTGACAAACCGGATGCCAGTGCTGAGGACAAGTTCCAACACTGCCACCAATTTGTAAGTCTACTTGTCTAGGTAAAAGTTGACGAAAGAATTTAGTTACCTAGTCCAAGTAGCAACTGAGTAGGTTCCTGAAGGGAAACTACTTTGTGTTTAACTGTGAAATGGGGGAGTCAAGAAAAGACCGAAACAACTTAAATCTACGTTAATTTTAGGATAATAAATTGTAATTACCTGTGAAATATGATGGCTCTTCGAAGGTCTGGGACACAGAGTAACTGGGATGATTGAATAATAAATGTACTGCTGTTAAACCTGAAGGGTGTTTCGTTTTACCTCGGACCTCCAAGTGTGTCCTGTGCCAGAAGGGCGTGTCCTTCGTGTCTTTTGTGTCCCTTGTGTCTTTTGTGTCTAAAACACAAGTAACCCAAAAAACCACGAGGATGTGTTCTTTCAAGAAAATGTGTCCTAAGGACACCACCTGATGGGTCTGAGATGAATTAAAGAATGAAATAAATCTGCGTTGTTTTATTTTACCCCTAAGTCCTGAAGCTGATGTGATGCAGGGTGAACTCAAAGATAACGACAGAAATGGAGTAAAATACCAGGTAAGAAGGTTTATTACAAGAGATGCAGTATGGTAAGGTTAACTGGAAAAGGTACAAGCCTGAAGGGCGCAATTACAGTTTATACAAGTTGAATCAAAATTGATAGTCAAAATGACAATAAAAATGGTCAGAAAACAATTACTCTTTGCAAACAATACCTTCCACGTTCTTTCTCAATACAATGGGGTATTTCGGTGGGTCGGAAATTCAGGTTTTTTACCTCAAATTTGGATTCAGCACCCTTGAAAACCTATATAGGTACTACAACTTTAAGCCCAATGATACTATAACATGTGGTAGAAAAATTAATTAAAGAGATCACACGTTTGAAAAAGGCGGGCCGCTATAAATGCACACACTAGGGAAGGACTACGCCGCGCGCGCGTGTGAGTAGAATTTTGTAGTGTCCAAGACGTCCTCCAAGGGTTTCTGTGCATGGATACTTTTTTCAAAGACAGTTGGCTAGCTACGTCACGATTGGCTAGCTACGTCACACCGTTCAAATCTTCAACTTTCCTTAGCTTCTCTGATTTTTTAAAAACATTTTCTCGACGAACAGACCCGATTACTGTTATTCCTGAGCCATACTCTTTTGAAATAAAAAATAAAAAAAATTGACTGAAATACCCCATTTCAATGCTGTGTCTTTACCGTGTTTTCTGTGTTTGACTAGTATAGTTCGTGTTCTACTCTTATCAATTTTACAAGCTCAAATCTTTACCAAATTCTCTTAGTTCTATTTTACGTCTACACTGTTTGTTTTCACCTGCCTAATTATTTTGGCCAAAATGAATTAGTACAATTTTGTTTGTGCACTCACGTGTTGGGCCCGAAGGTATCCTCGACGGTCTTGATGCGGTTTGTTGAAGTTCTCCAGTCAGATGAAGGGGATTCCGAATAGAGAGGGTTTTGGGGACTACGACTCGCCAGTTCAGGGGGTTAGTACTCTCGCGCTGACTCTTGTTAAGGGGGACGGGGAAGACTTTCGGCCGGAACGTACTTGTCGCGCAGTACAAGGGGGGTGACTTTCTGCTGGAATGTACTCGTCGAGCTCTGGGGAAGGTGTGATGACTGCCGCAGGCCACTGGAACTCGAGGGGTTCCCCCTCCCATTTGTGACGTCATCTACAGCCTTCCTTACCAATCAGGCTGCCACTCGGGTTCGGCCAATGCTCTGCTGCTGAGGTAGTCATTTGTGGTGTGTTCCACCCCCAGTAGTCGTGGTTGAAGTAGGGTTCGGACGCCTCTGGTGGTATTCGGCGTCCTCATCCTGTAGAGCTGGCCCAGATTACCCCTCCGCAGTCCTTCGCCGCAGGTGGTTCTCTGGGGGCGGCATCTTGGGTTTCAGGAAGGGGGTGTGGATCTACCCCTGCCCCGTCACCTTGTTGGTTTCAGTGAGCAGGGGCTCACAGTACATCATGTTATACTCTACTCCACGAATTCAAAGGTACTTAATCAATTTTTGGATACAATAGTGTAATCCCCGGGTTCCACCCCTGAGGATTACGGTTAGCCGTTCTTCAATTAAAAGAGCGCGGGCTAGGTCCGCGGCTTCCACACCAGCAGCGCCACTAGTGCCGAGACCGAGCTTTGCCCAGTCAGCACCAGTAGCGCCACCAGTACCGAAACCAAGCTTCGCCCAGTCAACACCAGCGGCGCCACCAGTAGCTCTCCCACTCCGTGCACAGGCGCAGAAGCACCGCCTCGCCCCACCCAAACCGAAGGACCCCCATGCCAGGACAGTATGCCGGATTTTTCGTAAACAATCCGCCCGCATCACTCGAAGAAGCCTTGAAAAAGGCTGAGCAACTGGAAGATGCTTTGGAGCCCCGAGAAGCTGACCACTGGAACGTCGCCCGGATCCAGACGCAAGATAAGCGGTGTTTTCGCTGTCGCGAATTAGGTCACATCGCTTCTGGATGCCCTAACATACCGCAACCTCCTACTCCTCCGCCTCAACGAAGAAACGCCATGGGAAGTCCACAGAAACCATGCCTCTACTGCGGGGGTAGAACACACTTCCCCGCTCATTGTCTCAAAAACCCCAAGAATTTTCCCTGTGAGTATTGCGGCCTCTACGGTCATAAGGAATCCGACTGTAGGGTGAAGTCGAGTCACTACGCAGACGAGTCGATGTGCGACTATTGTGGCTATTATGGACACCTGGAAGCTGAATATCCCCAGAAGACTGAAACCTGTATCAAGATGGAAGCCAACCACCGGCCGGAGCCTCGTATGGTACTTGCTCTCACGAGCGAAGCATACGAACCGAACCCTCAGCAGGCTGTGAGCCTCCGAGCGGAAAAGAAGACTGCCGATGCACCTTCAACGTCTACTCCGAGGACGGAAGAACCGGACATCTGCGTTCCCGCCGTCGACTCACCGTTTAAACAAACGATGCGAATTCGCCTGAGTCTGAGTGGACACGAACGTGTGATGATTGTAGATACCGGCGCGCAAATTTCCGTGATGACTCACCCTGTACCGGACGTGCCAATAGTACCGACCCAAATCCTGGCCTGGGGCGCAGATGGACAACCCATGCCATTTCTTGGGCAACAACATGTTGAAGTCGCCATTGGGCCCATCAAACTGAAGCACGCGTTCAGAATTTTCGCGCGGGACCACGCCGGATTGGACTTGTTGGGTTTAGACCTACTGCGTAGGATCCCAGCTTCCATTCATCTGGACAATTGTGAGGTGAGAATGAAGCACCCCAAGACAGGCCAATCCGTGGTAATAAGCGAAGTTATTACAGGATATTTAGCACCAGCTCGACCAGTTCCCATGCCAGATGTAGCACAGCCGATGCGACCTCGAGTTGCAGTTGTCGGAAGTTCCGACGCGTTTGACCCTTCTCACCTGTTGGAATCTGCTGACGTAGATGTTCTCACGTCCGATGATTGCCCGATTTTGGATCCGTCGGAAGAGTTCCCAACTGAAGATTTGGACGAACCCATTCCCGACTTGCTTGAGGTGTTGGACCAACAACTACAACATCTACCGCAGGAGGATATCGACTACGTCACCAACATCTTGACGAAATACCAGCACCTGTTTCAGTGGCCTGACGCTCAGGGATGCTCGATGAAGGTAGTACATCGCATTGAAACAGGAACACACGCGCCGATATACAAGAGACCATACACCGTACCACACGCCATACGACCCATCGTAGAAGAACAACTGGCTCAAATGATAACGGATCGAGTCATCGAACCATCGACCAGCCCATGAGGAGTGCCAGTGGTACTGGTTAAGAAAAAGACACCAGCAGGACAATGTCAGAAGTACCAGTTTTGCACCGACTTCCGGGCTTTAAACCGAGCGACGAAGAGCGACGCATACCCCCTTCCAAATTTGACTGAGACACTTGAGTCTCTGGGCGGTAGCAAGTTATTCACCACCTTGGATATGACAGCTGGATACCACCAGATAGGAATCGCCGAGGAAGACCGAGGGAAGACCTCGTTCACGACACTAGGTCGCACTTACCAATACCGAAAAATGGCCTTTGGTCTTAAAAACGCACCGGCCACCTTTCAGCGACTGATGAATAACGTCCTGGAGGGACTTGCCTAATGCTCCTTTTTGAATGTGCAGGTTAGTTAATTGGGGCATGTTGTGACCAAGGACGGACTTCGGATGGAACCAGACAAGATCAAGTGCGTGCAGAGTTACCCCGTACCAAAGGACGCCACGCAGATACGTGCCTTCTTAGGCCTTGCTGGATTCTACAGGAGATTTATCAGCGGATTCTCTTCCATCTCCGCTCCGTTTACCCAGCTTCTGCGAAAGGATGCTCCTTTTGAATGGAAGGAAGCTCAGCAACAAGCTTTCGACCAATTGAAGAAGGTTCTTCTCACCAGCCCAGTCCTCGCATTCCCCGATTTTGACGTGCCTTTCACCTTGTCAACAGACGCTTCCGGCATAGCCTTAGGAGCTGTGCTGAGTCAGGAGCGTGACGGAGAAACCCACCCCATCGCATTCGCGAGTAGAAAGCTGAATCCCGCAGAATCCAGGTATTCTACAACCGAACGGGAGCTCCTGGCTGTGGTGTGGGCAGTTTCCCATTTCCAACCTTACCTGTTAGGTCGACGTTTCCGGCTGGAGACTGACCACCGAGCACTGACTGCTGCCATGAACCTGAGGGATCCGACACACCGAATAGGTACATGGATGCTCCGCTTATCCGAATATGATTTTGATCCCATCTACAGGCCTGGTACTCAAATGCAGCATTTAGATGCCCTGAGCCGCGTAGTTATCGCAAGCATCAGTACGTTTCAGCTGACCAAAGAAATGCTGATTTCTTCACAGCAGGTTGATCCGTGGATCGCTGAAGTGCAGCGCAACACTGCAAAATGGTCAGCCCGACTCGAAGATGGCGTTTGGATGGCGTCAAAGGTAGTAGAATCCGGCGAGTTGCTAGTTCCACTCATCCCCGGCTCCCTCCGTCACCAAATATTGCAAGTCTGCCATGACAGCCCTTGGGCAGGACATCCCGTCATCGAGACCACCGACGCAACTGTTCGCAAGTATGGAGTTTAGCCAAAGCTCACATCATACGTAAAGGATTATGTGCAATCCTGCGCCGTATGCCAACGAAGAAAAACTCCGAACCGGCTGGACCCACCCATTCAGCAACCCGAACTGCCAACCCATCCTGGTGAAATAGTGGGGATTGACCACGTTGGGCCTCTCATGACACCCAACGGGGTCAAGTACTTGTTGACTGTTGTTGACCATTTCAGCAAATACTCTGAAGCGTATGTTGTTCCCAATACAACTGCTCAGGTCGTGGTCAACATACTCACCAAACAGTACTTCCCCACCCATGGAGTTCCGGAAAAGATGATATCGGATCGTGGGACTGCTTTCACAGCCGCCGTTACCAAGGAACTGTGTGCCGCCTGGGGAATCAAGAAAGTACAAACGACTGCCTATCATCCCCAGAGTAATGGTATATGTGAACGCTTTCACAGAACCCTGGCAAATATTATCGAAAATTGTCACCAAAGACCAGCTTGTGGCAGGAAGTTTTACCAATGGCCCTAGCTGTTTACCGTAGTGCTCCCCACGGAAGCACCGGTTACTCTCCCAACCTTTTGCATTTGGGAAGGGAAGTGAGACTACCTGTAGCCGCCGCCCTTGAACTGAGCTCTCCGTCCAGACACAACCGCACGTTAGAACACGTGAAGAGAGCCCAGAAGGCAGCCGCTAAGGCAATCAGGAAGGCTTGGATGAAAAGAGCTAAGATCGCCAACACTAGACGAACCCCCCGCTACTTCAATGCAGAGGATCGCGTCTATCTGCGCCAAATGGTGCCACCTCTTGGAACTTCAACGAAATTTTGGAGCCCGTGGGTTGGACCCCTACGAGTTGTGCGACGACTCTCTGAGGTGACATACGAGGTCGCGGATCTCACAGATCGCTGACAAGTTGTGCACTTGAGTCGCCTCAAACCCGCGTTCGAGAGAGGAGTACCCGATGACGCCTGCATAACGCCGCCGATCGCCCCAATGCCTGATAAGCGTCCTGAGCCCGTCCCTTGCAATTGGGAAATGGATGATCTTATTCCCGACGAAGATACTTACCCAGTGGCCCGATTCCATGAGAATCAGGAGTCCAAAGAGCTGATGGAGACTTCCCCTGTGACAATGCCTGAAGCAGAGAAGTTTACGGAAACGAAGACAGCGGAGGAGACAGCTACCCCTCGCCAGCTTCGCAAACTTCCGAGAAAAGACTACCGCCAGCTGCACACCGGCAAGTCCTCCAAAAGTTAAAAACCTGAAACATAAAAACATACAATATTATTATATTTCGGAGGGTCCGGGAATTGTTAATACTGGCAGCAGGTCCGTCCTGCACTCCGTTCAGAACACATTTCGAAGAAAAAGAGAGAAAAAAACCTCAAAACTGGGGATTTTTCGATATGGTTGGCAGCCCTGCTCCCTATTTGGGGAGTTTCCGATATGTACGGTTGGTAGTCATTGTGTCTTTGTTCTCACTTTCGTTCGAACGCATCTCCGGTACATTGTGCCTCAAAAACAGCATACATTTGTCGATTCTTCGTCGATTTCGTCGAAGTCATGCAGAAGAGCGACGTCGGGAATGTTTTCTCGTCAAAAAGAGTCTACATCGGAGCGCGTGGTACCGACCGACGCGGTAACGACCGACGCGGCCATTGTCGATCGCCCGAACCCGAACGATCCACTTTCGCCCGAGCCCATAGCTCTCTCTCACGTCGCTTCTGCTGCTTGCAAATGCAAATGCGCTTCTGACGTATCGAATGATCGTCAACAGGATAGACATACTCTGTATGCTTCACAAAATCCTGCTCGACAGGGTACTCAGGATAGACAGTCGGTGACTGCTTCGCCAAATCCTGACTACCCTGGTCCTCCACGCTCTTTGTCGTCGGTGCCGAGCCTTATACGGCTTTCATACCCTCCGGAAAATTCAGGTATGTTTTTTGCTGGGAAACACCCTCAGTTTGGCACAAATATGAGTAATTCTCAGGCCTTTTTGGCTTCGCAAGGGCCTTCGGGTTCCGCCGGGTCAAGTGGGCAACCCTATGACCTTGACGCTTCCCGCCCAGCCAATTTGGAGGGAAATGGCTTGCAGGCTCAGGACGAGTCCTGTTCAGAATCGGCTTCTGATGAATTTCGTGGTTGGGGACCACTGGTGGTGGCCACACCGGCTTTATTGAAACGACATTTGGAGGAAGCCAAATCCCCGGAAGAAGAGGTACCATATATTCACCCCTCAATATCAGACCAATTGACGACTTTCATGAGATCAGGGCTCCAATTGGAATATTATAAGGAGCTGACTGAAAAATACCGCCCCCGGGGACCCTTAGGTATGTTTCAACCCCCGACACTCGATAGTATGGTGAAAGAGGCGGTACCCCAGTGGGGTATAGTTCGCGATGACTCCTCAGTGAGGAGGCAGGGCATCCAAGCAGCGGCTCTGGTGGCGTCGGGGGCGGCTCTTTCTCTTCTGGCATCTGACGAAGTTGACATGAATGACCCTTCGACTAGGGAAGGGGTCATTGATTACCTATGGCATTCCACTGCACTGCAGTGTGCGTGTATTTTTAAAGCATCTACGGAGAGGAAGAGGTCTCTGCTTACCCCATTTAGCAATCAATTCAAAGAGCTAGCTATGGCGGCGGATGTTGGAAAAGAGGAACTTTTTGATGGTAAAGCCCAAGCTTGGGTTCAGCAAATTCAGGAGGGTAAGAGAGTCTCCTCTCAACTTATCCCTAAGAAGCAGAAGCTACCTCCTCGAAAGCCGCCCCCGGCTGCCCAGACAAACCAGAAGCAGGCGAGCAGACATCAGGACCAGGGAAACTTCTCCTGCCCCGCTCCTCG
Organism: Apolygus lucorum; assembly: GCA_009739505.2. Classification (NCBI taxonomy): domain Eukaryota; kingdom Metazoa; phylum Arthropoda; class Insecta; order Hemiptera; family Miridae; genus Apolygus; species Apolygus lucorum. The sequence continues at coordinate 1,382,626 of CM019168.2, read as the reverse complement.
GAGGAACCAGCCGAAGGAGTTCTACAGGGGCCCCAAGGGTTCAGGTCCCCCATCTCGTCGCCAGGACTACAACAAGCCATACCATCGTCGGGACCAATATTCCCAGAAAACGGCGAAACTCAACAGGCGCATGTGATAGGTAGAATCCAGCTATCTAAGATATAGCTTTCAATTCTACCTTACGTGTGAGGCTCAAATAATTAATTGTACTTACGGTGGTCGGGTTCAGCTACTTCGGCCTCCAAATCTTCGGCTGAGGATTATCTCTGGCGAAAGTGAAAATTACCAGTTATTGGGTTAGTTGAGCAACATATGGCTGAGGGCCCAAGGGGAATTTACTCCTTTATTAAATTCTCCGAAGGGAAGGTCGCACCTGAAGGGAATATTGATCTTCGTTTCGTCTAGTCTTTAGATTGAATAATGATGGCAAAATTACGACTAAAGTATTAAGCTCAACTGGATTTGGTAAGTATGGAAATCTATATGTAGCTGAGGGCAAAATTGACGGTACTTACTAGGCACTCTGATTGATTTTTGGAATTGGGTCAAATCATAAAACATGAAATCATGTAGAGAAATTATAATTACCATAAAGAAAAATAATGGTATGAATATGAAATTTAGTAAGGCCACTTAAACTAGGCAACCGGTTTTTGTTCTTATGACTAGTATCAATACCTACTTGTTCTCTAGAGAGAAATATGTCGAGGTAGGTTTCTAGGTTTAAGAGATCGCCGAGATACAGTTTACAGGTAAGTATTTAAAATTAATGAATTTTGAAAGGCGAAAAACCGACCAATCGAAGATGAAGTATTAGGATGTGAAAGTATTACAATATATCCTTCTCCTGTTCCCTACTGTTCAAACAATTCTCCACTTTAACTAATTCTTTCGACTTCACTTTACACTTGAAATAATCTTTGTACAATATTAAACGACCAGCTTTTGGGGACCTTAGTCCAGGGAGTTGGGCCAGATTTACGGATTTTCCTAATTGCAATCGCAATGTTCAATACTTGATGAGCTCACCACTTATGCCTTCGGTATTCTGACCACCGGATGGCTCCACCGAGGTAGTTGCTGTTGCCGTTGGAGGGAACGTCGTCCAGGCTGTCCGGTTCGGGCTCGGAAGAAGCGGAGGTACGACGACTGGCGGGATGTGGAAACACCCAGACTCTTTGCCAAGCAGTTAGGAGGCGGACGCCGGCACTACACACTTGGGATTTTCAGTTCTTAAGGGGTTCTACTGATATGGGGCTGGAGTGCGACTGGTTGGACACACACTCCCCGAGTTCTCACCCTAGTTTTTGCCACTTCACACTAGTGTGAGCAATCCCCAAATTGCTCACTGTTTCCCCTTACAGGCACTGCCTGTCCGTAAGTCCTGATACCCCTTCGGGACCAGAAGCCCGTAAGAGGTCACAATAATGATCGGGCGTGACCTCCCACTCTCGTGTTCGACCACCACCAAAGAACACAACAATAATCAACTGTCAAGAAGAGGGAAGAACTTCCATGAAGATGAGCAACATCCATGCAATGGAAATGAGCAACATCCATGCAAAGCAGCTAAAAACACCAGCATCAACAAAGGGGAGAAAATCACCAACCATCCTTTCCAGTCTGGCCACCCTGGAAAGAGATGGCAACACTGGTCAAGAGGGAGAGATGATATTCCAATGTAACGCCTGAAAACCCTTAGTCCTGAAGTTGAAGCCTTGCCAGCTTGTCTAGAAGTCCTCTCCCCTCGCCTTTGAAGCTTTCATCCCCTTGTACCGTGTCGACCCAGTCAATCCCGTCGAACTGTACCGTATCGTCCTCCTGCCTCCCCCAAGTCACTAGGTCTTTAAACTGTGAGAAAGTCAGTAGCCAGAACTTGTCTGTCCTGCCTCCCCTGGAACCGCGTCGTCGCCCGGATCGTGAAGTATCGAGGACCGCGTGGAACCAGTCCTGTCCCGGCTCTCCCCTTCGAAAACTGCGCCACACCATCGCCCGGACTCGCTTCGGTAACCCGGAACGTGAGTGTGTTAACAATATTCTACACTATATATTGGCCAATAATAGGTAGAAGGAACGGTGAACTCAGTGATAGTCAAGCGTAACGAAATTAGTCTAACTAAAGAGTAACCTGTAACAGTTCTAATCGTAACCGTATCGCACCATATTATAAGAACTATAACTAGTCTTAAAGATAAAGAAACTTACCTTGCTTACCTTTTGTATCACGCCGTAACGCCCCTCAGGCGATCGATCCCTGGGATCGATACCTTGCAGAACGTGTGTATTGCTCAATTACTTACCTGTATCGCATATCTTCCTGGTATTAAAATAAGCATTTTGGTAACCTGTAGTTCTCCTTTAGAGTCGACCCGCATCCCAGGTTCTGAACTTACATAATTTCACAGTATCGATTCTAGGAACTTGCTTTTCAATAAACAACTACCTTCAAGTAAACTCATTTATTCAATACATCGATACAGTAACACCCTTCAGGTGAACCTACCCTTCAGGTTTAACAGTTTGCAAATACAACAAAGTTACATAAAAGTGGAACGCTACGCCTCTTCTCCAAGCCGCTCGGGAGACAGCTATTTTTTTTTTTTTTTTTTTTTTTTTAATAATCTCCCCTCAAGACCATAGGTCTCTGTGACGGAGGGGGCACGCCATAAAATAAAATAAATAAATAAATCAAAAATATTGGGGAGAACGCCCAGGACTCACCCGACGCCGGCCCTAGGGATTAGGGAAGATGAGGAAGGTGGGGGTGGGAGAGAGGGATGAAGGGAAGTGCCTCTATAAAAAGACCACCAGTTAAGATATGAGCCGAGCAGGACGCGTCTGGTGACACCACGGAGTACGCCCACCGAGATGCCCAACTCGCGCAACTCCGTGGCACTTTTCCCGCACCACACTCCACGCCACGACAAGGTTGCAGCCATCACCCTGATGTTGTTGGGTTCCACTCCTTTTAGCTCTGACACTGCTTGCCGTAAATCATCTCTATCATACTTTCTTATCTTAGCCCGCCAGGTCTGCTCCATGTCCATGCTGCCATTAACAACCTGGACATCCAGGATAATGCAAGACCTGTCGGGCTTGACGGCAACAATGTCAGGCTTCTTGCCCTGGTCACTTGGCATGTGGTATAATCTCTCCCTTTCAACATCCCAGCCGCTGGATGACAAGGCACCTGCTATCTGCTTGGCGACCGCATCATGACGTAGGATGCGGCCCCCATGAGTTCGTGGACACTGCTGCACTACATGATACAGGTGTTCATTTCCACTCCGACAGGCACGGCAAAGGGTATCTGTCATCCCACGACTACCCCTAGAACACCGTACCGCTGTTGGCAGTGTTGCCGCGCGGACGGCGTGGAAGTTCCGGTAGTCGCGGGCCCCAATGCCCTCCGAAGCCCAATCCACCCATTGGGATGAGATAAGGCTTTCGGAGCACTGTCGGAGTTCTTTACCATCTACTGACTCATGCAGGGCAGCAGCGAACTCAGCAGACGAACTGGGTTTTGGAGCGGATGGTGTTGCTCGGTCGCACCATGCTAACTGCTGCCTGACAAAATCAAGACCAGCAGCAACACGGGCGACCTCCCAGCTCGACCCCTGAAGGGCTAGCAGGCGCTGGCGGCGCAGAGAAGGGATACATGCGGAGAGAGACACAATGCCAAGCCCACCGGATTTGACCGGTGCATGGATATAGGCACTTGGGACACCAGGTGGGAACCTCAGCCAAGAGCGCACAGCAGAGCGGACTGTCGAGCAACAGAACGGACCAGTCGACCAGTTAAGTACCACTTTAACTACTAGTTCTAAGATTCCGATATTTTCTTTGTTTTAGAGTGTCGACCCCCTTGTCCCCCTTTTAGGATGAACTAACGTTACTGAACGTGAAAGAAAAGCTTACACTAGGTAGGGAAAACACCTTGGAAAATCTAGCTCCTGATCACGACCACACCAGATCAAAGTTGTGTCAGATCACTATTGCTCCGGATCACGTCTACCTCCCCCCTCAAGGTTATTGGTGACTGATCGAATACACACGACTATGCTCACTAGAGTTCGCAGCAAGACTGGCCTCGGTCCCACAACCCCCACTTATGCTGGGGGGGGGCTCTCCCCTCGCCCCCCCCAACCCCCTACTGCCACTCAAGGGGCGGTTTTGGTGGTGGTAGCAACCGCCCTCCTTGCCGGTTGCTTCACCTTCTTGGGGGAGGCTTCAACAGGAGGCAGCGCCTCACAGCGCAGATATTAACTCCAGAGGTACGTTATGCTGGTAGATTACTGAGATTTTTACCTGCATGGAAGGCTCTAGGAGTCCATTCCACTATTTTACATTGGGTTAAGGGCTATAAAATTCCCTTCGTCACCCCACCGCCTCTTACTACAAATTGTAGATCGACGATGAATGTGACTCAGGAACAGGTATCTGTAATGTCTCAAAAGGTTTGCAATTTGTTACGCATGGGGGCCATCTCGGTGTTCCCAGATAACCAGCCATTTTTTCAATCACCTGTCTTCTTGGTTCCTAAGCCGGATGGCTCGTGTCGCTTTATTCTAAATCTTAAGCAATTAAACACGTGGCTGACTCCGGAACGTTTTAAGTTAGAGGATTACCGATCGGTTTTGAGGATGTTATGCCCAAACATGTTCGCCACAGTGATTGATTTCACTGATGCATACTATATGGTGCCAGTATGCCCAGAACATAGATGTTATCTAGTTTTTTATTGGAATGGGAGGCTTTACAACATGAATGTGTTGCCCATGGGGCTATCGACGGCCCCATTTATTTTTCATAAACTGATGCGACCAGTTGTAGGTCACCTACGCAGTAGAGGGGTTACAGTAGTGAACTACCTAGATGATACCCTTGTGTTGGGGGATTCATTTAACGACTGTTCACAGGCTACTAATGAATCTATACAGCTTTTCCAGTCCTTGGGTTTTATCATAAATGGAAAGAAAAGCAACCTCGTGCCATGTCAAGAGGTTACATTTTTGGGGTTTCAGTTCAACGCACCAGCAATGACCATAGGAATACCGCATGAGAAACAGGTTAAGTTGGTAAACATGTTGCAGTTGCTTAGAGTACAGGAGGATTTGAGTATAAGGAGGTTAGCTCAGGTTATTGGGTCTTTGGGGTCGGTGGTTTCAGCCATACCCTATGGACGAATCTACATTAGGAATTTGGAAAGGATAAAAGACCTAGCCCTGGCCTCAGCTGCTGATGACTACAACGCTGTATGTTCTATACCAGCCTCAATTCAGGGGGACTTGGATTGGTGGAAGGCAGCTGTGGTAGGGCCCCCTTCCACTATTCATCAGGATCAGTATGACGTTGTGGTTTTCACAGATGCGAGTGACGAGGGGTGGGGAGGTTTCTCCGCACCACACCGAGTGGGAGGGTGGTGGCCACCCAATCTACGTCACACCCACATAAACGAGAAGGAATTGAGGGCGATTTTGTTAACTCTAGAAGCATTAGCTCACACATGGGAAAATAAGTCTGTTCTACTAAGGGTAGATAACACAACAGCCCTCTCTGTTGTTAATAAAGCAGGGAGTATAAGGTTTCCACATTTTCAAAAACTGGCGGAAGATATCTGGAAGTTTTGTGAGCAACGAGGATTGTGGCTCGTGGCTTCTTACATACCGTCGGCAGAAAATGTGGAAGCAGATCTTCAATCCAGACGGGACTTTCGTCACACTGAGTGGGGCCTCACACCCCATGTTTTCAATATGATAGTGTCAAAATTTGGGCTACCTGATATTGATTTGTTTGCCTCCCCTGATTTACATCTTTGTCCAAGATTCTACAGTTGGTTTCCACACCCACTAGCAGAGGGTGTGGATGCTTTCACATACCCATGGAAAGATTTGTACTTTTATGCTTTCCCTCCCTTTGCCATGGTAGCACGAACCCTTCAAAAGATCAGGGCGGAGGGAGCGACGGGAATCATGATAGCGCCCAAATGGGAGACACAAATTTGGTTTCCAATTTTCAATTCACTTGTTGTATCTGACATAGTCACTGGTTGAACAGAGAAAAGGTTCAATAATAGAAACCACTTTTTCAAAGTCAATCAGTTTAATAAGGTGATCTTGTTCAACTATATCCAGTGGTAGATTAGATATAAAATAAAATGTTCTTGGTATGATATAGTTATCTAACGATAAGTACCTACCTATCGGAACAATGTGGTGAAACCACAAAAAAAGAAAAGTTTAAATAAAGAATAGTTCCTAAAGGAGCTCCTGTTACCTCTATTGTCAACGACAAATGTATATAATGGTAGGTTGCCTGACCAGGACGTCTCACACAGTCATCACTATGGCTTCTCTGAGGGGGGATTCGTGACTTGAACGATGATGCTGATGGCGATGGCCACTTGACGAATAAAACCAACGAGAGCGAAGATGATAGCGGCGAGAGAGATGCAGGGAGATGCAGTGGAAGCTAAACAGAAGAAAATTCATTCCCATCAGAACACTGGCGTGTAAGTGGAGGACACTTGGGGGTTCTGCGATCTGGTATTACGAGTAGGTACTTCGTACTTACAGACAAGTCCGATTTGAAGAGGCGCAGTGATGAAGGAAGCAGCCTTCAGGAAGAGATGCACGGGATACAGGGACCCAGAACTGGTTCGCAAGCGAATTTTGGCTTGAGGAGGATTCGAAGGATACTGGGACCTTCGGAAAGATGAAAAAAGCTCGGTGTTTGGCTGACAGGGACGAGACGAGAAGACGGACTGACGCTCTGGAGACTGGGGAATGAGAATGGCGACTTGCGCAGGCGCGTATTCGACTGAGCGACTATTTCTGTCCCTCAAGGACGTCTACGATAAGGAAGGCAGGATACATAAGATAAAGCAGTGGTTCTTCTTGATTTGCCCTAACAGTCACTATACCTCCAGATTTGGAATTCTTGTTTTCTCCATATAGTGTGACGCCGCATCCCGCAGCGGGGACGCTGACCTTGATGGGCGCAGTGTTATCCGCCAAGCCTTCATCAACAAAGGATATTCCGTGAGGGTTGCTGAAACCATGGTTTGCTCTTTGGCTGAGAGTACGATCCGCCAATACTCGTCCTCCTTCCGCATGTGGCGGATGTTCTGCACAAGATTTCAATGGAATTTTTATCAAGTAACACCCACATCAGTTGTCAATTTCTTTCAATTTCTGCTAGATACTAAACAACATAAATTTGCCACATTTAATTCTCACAGAGCCGCTCTGGCACTTATATCTGATCATGATATTGGCTCGCATCCAGACGTCAAGCGCTTCCTGAAATCAGTATATAGACTTCGACCTCCAGAACCTAAGTACCAAGCGACTTGGGACCCATCAGAGGTTCTCAACATGTTCAAATCCTCAACCGATAATTCACTTGAGTTTTTATCCAGAAAACTGTTGGTGTTGTTGTTGCTGGCCTCTGGCCAGAGAATGCAGACTATCAGGGTTATTACAAGAAACAATATTCATTTTTCAGATGCTATGGTACGAATATTTATACCCACCCTGATCAAAACGTCGAGACCTGTCGTTGCACGGGAGGGATACCGAATCCGACGCGATAACGTCAACCAAATAGCGAGTTACAGAATCGACCTGCTGCAGGTCGATTCTGTAACTCGCTATTTGGTTGACGTTATCGCGTCGGATTCGGTATCCCTCCCGTGCAACGACAGGTCGATAACGACATTGGAATTCTCTAATCGGGCATAGCGAAGTTTGGTCGTTGCATTTCAAAATAACGACGTCGCTATGTGATCCGACAATATTTCGGTCTAGAGCGAGCGAAAGGTAGCAACGCGTGATTTTTAGCCAATGGGAAGACGTATTGATAATAGTTTCCAATTGTTATCACGGGTAGAAGATCACTGCAGTTTGCAAAATGTCGGATTCATATTTTTTGCCGTGATGAATATACAAAGGAATGACGCGTAAAAACGGAGTTTTTCTCGTGATTCGTGCTTTTGTATCATGGAATAATGATAAATGGAAAGAATTACTTTTCATAAATCGGATTCATCAGTCACATTGGTATGAATTTCGTCCGTCCACGATGCTTCGAATAATCAACTGCCTGTCCATCTTACTACAAGGTAAGAATCGTCTCGTTATTTATCGTTTATTCATACTCACACATTCATACTTATTGGTAGGTACCTTCAACTACTTTGAGTGAGAAGTCCATAGCTAACTGCCTAATTCTTGTGCGGTGTACATTATTGTTACAGATTCCGGGAAACAAGTACCTACCCCCTTCTAACGAACATTTCGGAGTTCTCGATGTCTTTTCAGAACAAAATAGATGTATTTCACTCTCAAGGGTAAAGAACACCTAATATCACTTCAAAATGTATGAATCGCTGTTTTAGTCTTTAAAGTTTCATGTACGTTATAAGACTGAATGAACATAATATTATTGTATTCAATAAAACGTAAGATTCATGACGTAATTTATTTTTCTACCTTCCCATTCATATTTCTTCAAGTCAATTTTATGTTACAATTTTCATCTACCTCGTCATATTCTCTCCTACCGTCGACGTCGATTACGGATATAAACAATCGTAAATTCGTGTTAAATAAGGTAGGTCGTGGTAGGTTCTCAGGTAATAGCAGGTAAGTTGGTATAAAAAGAGCATTATCATCACAATTATTTTAGCAAAAAATTATCAATTTTAGGAGTTTTCTTCATTTTAGGAAGTTTTTATGCAGGCACACATTTAATAAAATAGTTAAAAATTCAATTAGAATCTACCTATTTTATAAGCTAACTTTTTTAATTGTATGTACTTACCTACCAATTTCCGAAAATGACAGTATAATTATTTTATCATCATTCAATGTTGATAAAATCAACATTCATATTATAAAAAATGCTGTTGATAGTTTGTCAAAAACTCAATTCCATTGAAAATACTCCCTTTACTATGATCAACAGAGTGGATGAATTTCTATACGAATTAACAGCTTGAAATAATATAAATACTACTACGATTTTTGTTTAATACAATTGTAGAAAAAAATCAAGTGACACAAATTAAAACGGCAAATAAACTGCTCATTGAGGGTCGGATATTATTTTTTAAATATTCACCAGAAATTATGTACGAATGTATAAATTTAATTCTCAAAATGATTTGATTAACAAAACTAATAACCCACAATACGGAAATGAACAGAGCAACTCGGAAACTGAAATATGTCTTCGAATAGGTTAGGAATTAAAGAGCGTTTTAAGCTACTTTTTCATAAAGACGGTTGTCGTAATCCATACCGGGGGGTTTCGAGCCGTCGAGATGGTAACGACACTTTTCGGCCGAAATAGCGACGACTGAGCGACAGTTGTCGCTATTTCGCGTCTGCAGAATCGCGATCGGCGCTATTAATCGTTATTGTTATCATAACGACACTTCGTTGTCGCTATTATCCCATAACGAGTTAGAGAATCGACCTACAGGGGCGGTAGCCCCCTCCTTAACTTTCCCGTACCTACCTCAAGACCCAACTGTTTGCGTGCCTTCGTGCCTTAGAAAATATCTTGATTTGATCACACTATAACCGCCCTGTTTCTTCCCAGGATGTTTTTGCACGGGCGATCTTAGACTAATAAGTCATGTGTTGTTTATATTTTTCATGTCATCATCACTATCTGTTGCCACAATATACCTTACTGCCAAACGAAAAACGAATTACGATTGATTTGTCTATCTTCTTTGAACTAATGGGTGCTCGAGGAGTACACTGTACACATGCACACAATTATCATGCATGAAACACGCTACAAAAAGAGAGTCTGGTTTTGGGCGTGTAGCCCCACACAAGGATGCCGGAGTAACAGTCTGGGGTATGGAATCATGGGGAGGTGGAGCTTTCAATTTTTTCTTCCCTTTTTATTATGGACCTGGTAACTTTAGGTCCTATATCGAGAAGAAATCATCAGGTACAGCTCCATTGCTTGCTTCCCTATGATGAGAGGAGCCCAGAGATCAACCCGGGGCCAAAAAATGCCCTCTGCTGGTGGATGGATCTACAAACAGCTGCCAGTATTAACAATTCCCGGACCCTCCGAAATATAATTGATAAATCAACCTACCTACTGGGCAGGGTTGATTGGGATTATATTAGGAAGGGAAGGGAATTGTTAAGACAGTCCCACCCAGGGCGCCTGGCATGAGGGACGTGCGTCCAGGTGGTGCTAACGTGATTTAACACACGTTCTTCCCATCCCAGCATCCACCTGCTAGGGTCATTTATCTGTAGTGATGCCTTTATACTACAATGACTACCAACCGTACGTATCGGAAACTCCCCAAATAGGGAGCAGGGCTGCCAACCATATCGAAAAATCCCCAGTTTTGAGGTTTTTTTCTCTCTTTTTCTTCGAAATGTGTTCTGAACGTAGTGCAGGACGGACCTGCTGCCAGTATTAACAATTCCCTTCCCCTCCTAATATAATCCCAATCAACCCTGCCCAGGAGGTAGGTTGATTTATCAATTATTATTATAAAAAAAATTTTTTGAAAAATTCTGAAAATTTACTTACTAGTGGTTGTTTATTGTCATTTTCCTTGTATCGTCCTTCCATACCAACCGCAACGCTTATGCGAACGTGCGCGACCGCTTGTGGGTTGACTAGTAAATTATCTCTCATTTCATGTCCCCCCCCCCCCCCCCCCCTACCAGCAGAAGTCGTACGGGTTAGGATGCGCAAAAATTTGGCTAAAGATCGCAAATCCCATCCAACTGAGTCCAAATGACACATCACACATACACACGTAGTTTGGCACCCAGTAGTAACATGTACACTGTAGTAGTATTTGCAAGTTTGTCAGTACACTTAAGCCAGTCTTAAGAGCAAAGTGCTAAAGTGAACAGTATGTGATTTCCAGACGGCGATGTCAGGAGGGAAGGATTTGCACGCCATGTTCAGAGACGTTGAGCGCAGGGTGACCGAGGGAGTAAACCAGGACGATAGCAGTCATAGTGAACCAACAGAGGAACCAGCATTACCCCAGCCAAGTGTTAGTGTGATAGAGCCCGGTGGAGTGATACGTGGACATGTTAACTTAGAAAGAGAGTGGAGTGTCCTTGAGAGCGGAGTGAACATGATGTGCCATGCAACAAACGCGGAAGACCGACAACATGGGTGGCACAGATATACCAGTGCACTCAAGTTTCTGAAGAAATACACAATGGGAAGGCAGCCTGTCGCAACCCCTACCTTGGATGTGGACAGCCTGGCCACTGCTTTGGCACAGAAACTACGACTGCCACCTGTGTCGATCCCAACGCCACGAGAGATTGCGCGTGAAGTTTTGGACACCGTAAAGCCACTCATACCACCTGCGAACCCAAACCTAGCAGTCCAGATCGCAGAATTGGTCGCCCAACTTCAGAGCCCGACCTATTTGCCGATCCATGACGCTGCTGCCATTGCTGAGGCCATCCTGGAAAAACTGAGGAGCTGCGTGAATATGAGCCTTTGCGTACCAGCCCAAGTGACGGAACTTCCACCTGAGCCTGCATCTCAACCAATGGAGGAGACGTTCGAAGACCCGTTACCAGATGAGGAGTCCGACCATCCGGCCCAGGAGAGACAATGCATCGCCTGCAACAGAAACAGAGCTCACAACTCACGTTTATGGTGCGAAGCCTGCAGGATGTTTCTGCGACGTTCTCGAAAAGCTACGGCGGAAGGACATCCATTCACCTGTAACAACGCTCACCACCAACAGAGACCCGACACCACCAACTGTCGAGGATGCAGAGCCAAGAAGCTAGATGCCCTAGAAGCTGAGATACTACATCCTGAAGACTCAGATGACGCCGATGAGGGCATCGGCTTTTGAAGGGGAGGGGAGTGTAATCCCCGGGTTCCACCCCTGAGGATTACAGTTAGCCATTCTTCAATTAAAAGAGCGCCGGCTAGGTCCGCGGCTTCCACACCAGCAGCGCCACTAGTGCCGGGACCGAGCTTCGCCCAGTCAGCACCAGTAGCGCCACCAGTACCGAAACCAAGCTTCGCCCAATCAACACCAGCGGCGCCACCAGTAGCTCTCCCACTCCATGCGCAGGCGCAGAAGCACCGCCTCGCCCCACCCAAACCGAAGGACCCCCATGCTCACCCCTGATGCCTTCATTCCTTGAGTGGCTTCCTTAGTGGCCGAGAGTACAAGCCCGCCGAGACTGGGGCCCCCCAACACTACTGAATGTTCACTCCTGGTTTCACCCTGACAAGACTGCAGCATCAACAAGACTTCGAGACAGCACCTGCCCATCACGAACTTTCTGGACTGGTAGGATTACTTATTTCATTGTATATAGACCTTTTCAACAGTTAGGTTATAAGTGATTTCTCCTTTTCAAAGACTGGCGAACAGGCGCACGAGAATACCTGCCAATAGATAAAAGACTGAGAATGGCCCGATCCTAAACTCCCCCATAATATTAAAAATTGTATTTCATTACATTTATTTGTAAAACTTGAATCGAAAAACGTGGTGTACACCTTCTGTGTCCACCACTTTGTTCACATTGTCCACATTTGTTCATATATATATATATATATATATATATATAGAGAGAGAGTGTTCCTTTTGAGTGATAGTAGGTAGGTAGAAGTAAGAGTTGTAGTGCTATATTCTATTTTTGCATATTTCTTTTAATACAACAACCATACGGAAGTACCATCTATTTTCATTGACTACTTACCACTGAACCAGGTATTACTTCACTAGTAAATTCAAAGATAGTCTTGACAGTAAATTCACTTGCTTTTATTTCACAATTTAACTTAACTTCACTTGCAAATTTAACTTCATTTATTCAACATATATCATACTTAATCCAAGGATTAAGTCCTACATACGTAGGTGGTGGCAGCATACATATCTTCAGGGAAGACAACAGACAGCTAAGGTAAGTTCTTTATTTCCGCACATTAGTTTACCTTAGAGCCAAAACATAAGATTCCTAAAGTAGGGTTTTCTATTGGTTAACACATTTTAACCTTGATTGCTTTTACTTTGCTCCCTTCCGAGGGTTCCCTAGTGAAAAAGGGGTTACAATGGTGTAGTGTCTGGTGTGTCAGAATAATAAAGGCGCTTCTCTTTTCTACTCAGTGATTGAAATCACTTGAAAGTTAGTACAATAAGTACCAATCTGATTTGTATTATTAATCTACTAGAATATATTAATACCAGAAGTGTTATAATGTTCGTTATTCCTTACTACAAATGGGTACAGGGGCCCTATTCTGATTCACTAAACGCACCAGTCGCTAACTTAACCACCGAGTTGCTAACTGAAGCGACATGGATATTATAAACTCAATAGTGTTTCCGATTCATTTTCCAAGAGATTAGTACCATTAAAATTTACCAATTAAGGTGAATGAACACATTTAGGAAAAGGGAGAGGGAGGGGAATAGATGTATAAATTAATAGATTAGGTTTATTTGTTACCCCCTCCATAAACAACGAAAATTCGAACTTATAATGTAATAAGTTGGAATTGAAAAAAGTTAGAAAATGAAAATGTACTTATCAAATATATTCATGTGAGTACTCTTTTTTCATGAGATTCAAGGCGATGTGAGGGCTCATAATCTGGAAGTATTAAATTTTTTACCCCCACCACAAATGTAAATATAGAAGGTATGTTAGGTATGCTAGAATCAAATTCTCCACATAAAAAATCGAGTGGGTGCTTTTTGGAAACAGGGTGATTAGGAGATTCACATTTCGGTAGAATTACATTTTTTACCCCCACCCTAACATACAGTATGTTAGGTATGCTAGTACCAAATCCTCCACATAAATAATCGTGTAGGTACTTTTTGGAAACAGGGTGATCCGGAGATTCACATTTTGGTAGAATTACATTTTTTACCCAACCCTAACATACAGTATGTTAGGTATGCTAGTACCAAATCCTCCACATAAATAATCGTGTAGGTACTTTTTGGAAACAGGGTGATCCGGAGATTCACATTTTGGTAGAATTACATTTTTTACCCAACCCTAACATACAGTATGTTAGGTATGCTAGTACCAAATCCTCCACATAAATAATCGTGTAGGTACTTTTTGGAAACAGGGTGATCCGGAGATTCACATTTTGGTAGAATTACATTTTTTACCCAACCCTAACATACAGTATGTTAGGTATGCTAGTACCAAATCCTCCACATAAAAAATCGAGTGGGTACTTTTTGGAAACGGTGATAAGAGATTCACATTTTGGCAGTATCACATTTTTACCCCCACCCTAACATACAGTATGTTAGATTCAAATCTTCCAAATAAAAAATCGTGTTGGTACTTTTTGGATACAGGGTGATCAGGAGATTCACATTTTGGCAGAATCACATTTTTACCCCCACCCTAACATACAGTATGTTAGGTATGCTAGTACCAAATCCTCCACATAAATAATCGTGTAGGTACTTTTTGGAAACAGGGTGATCCGGAGATTCACATTTCGGTAGAATTACATTTTTTACCCCCACCCTAACATACAGTATGTTAGGTATGCTAGTACCAAATCCTCCACATAAATAATCGTGTAGGTACTTTTTGGAAACAGGGTGATCCGGAGATTCACATTTTGGTAGAATTACATTTTTTACCCCCACCCTAACATACTGTATGTTAGGTATGCTAGTACCAAATCCTCCACATAAATAATCGTGTAGGTACTTTTTGGAAACAGGGTGATCCGGAGATTCACATTTTGGTAGAATTACATTTTTTACCCCCACCCTAACATACTGTATGTTAGGTATGCTAGTACCAAATCCTCCACATAAATAATCGTGTAGGTACTTTTTGGAAACAGGGTGATCCGGAGATTCACATTTTGGTAGAATTACATTTTTTACCCAACCCTAACATACAGTATGTTAGGTATGCTAGTACCAAATCCTCCACATAAAAAATCGAGTGGGTACTTTTTGGAAACGGTGATAAGAGATTCACATTTTGGCAGAATCACATTTTTACCCCCACCCTAACATACAGTATGTTAGATTCAAATCTTCCAAATAAAAAATCGTGTTGGTACTTTTTGGATACAGGGTGATCAGGAGATTCACATTTTGGCAGAATCACATTTTTACCCCCACCCTAACATACAGTATGTTAGGTATGCTAGTACCAAATCCTCCACATAAATAATCGTGTAGGTAGGTACTTTTAGGAAACAGGGTGATCAGGAGATTCACATTTTGGCAGAATCACATTTTTACCCCCACCCTAACATACAGTATGTTAGATTCAAATCTTCCAAATAAAAAATCGTGTTGGTACTTTTTGGATACAGGGTGATCAGGAGATTCACATTTTGGTAGAATTAAATGCTTAACCCCACCCTAACATACATTATGTTAGGTACCTATGTTAGATCCAAATCCTCCACAAAAAAATTCGTGTAGATACATTTTGGAAACACGATGATTAGGAGATTCACATTTTGGCAGAATTACATTTTTACCCCCCCCTATTTCCGAAAAGTACCCCTCGATTTTTTATGTGGAGGATTTGGATCTAACATACTGCATGGTGGGGGTAAAAATGTAATTCTGCCAAAATGTGAATCTCCTGATCACCCTGTTTCCTAAAAGTACCTACCTACACGATTATTTATGTGGAGGATTTGGTACTAGCATACCTAACATACTGTATGTTAGGGTGGGGTAAAAAATGTAATTCTACCAAAATGTGAATCTCCTGATCACCCTGTTTCCAAAAAGTACCTACACAATTATTTATGTGGAGGATTTGGTACTAGCATACCTAACATACTGTATGTTAGGGTGGGGTAAAAAATGTAATTCTACCAAAATGTGAATCTCCGGATCACCCTGTTTCCAAAAAGTACCTACACAATTTTTTATGTGGAGGATTTGGTACTAGCATACCTAACATACTGTATGTTAGGGTGGGGGTAAAAAATGTAATTCTACCAAAATGTGAATCTCCTGATCACCCTGTTTCCAAAAAGTACCTACACAATTTTTTATGTGGAGGATTTGGTACTAGCATACCTAACATACTGTATGTTAGGGTGGGGGTAAAAAATATAATTCTACCAAAATGTGAATCTCCGGATCACCCTGTTTCCAAAAAGTACCTACACGATTATTTATGTGGAGGATTTGGTACTAGCATACCTAACATACTGTATGTTTGAGGTGGGGGTAAAAGATATAGTACCCCTAAATGCAGAAATATGGTCCCCTTTATAATACGTAAATGTTAACGTGGAAAAAAACACGAGAAATCCTCGAAAACCGAAAGATTTTGAGTAACAACTCGGTTGATAACTGAAACCACTTGGTTGATAAATGAAGCTACTGCTCCGGACCAGTCGCTAAGAAAAGAGCCTTCGAAACCACTGAGTTGCTTCAGTTAACCACTGAAACGAGAAAAAGGTGCGTTTAGTGAATTAGAATAGGTCGCTATTATAATATCCATATCGCTAACTCCGAAAATTAGCCACCCAGTGGTTTCGGGAAACCACTCAGTTGCTTCGCGAAGCCACTGCGGGCGCGTTTAGTGAATCAGAATAGGGCCCCAGGATTGTAGGTACTTACTATTGTCAGCGATTGAGACGAACTTTCTATCATTCCACTTCACACAATTCACACCCGACCAACCTCTCTAAAGGAAAAACGGTTTTAGATGTAAGCAGAAAGTTTGGAGACAACGCGGAAATTATTGCTATATTTCGAAATGCTGTAGTTTTGGAAGTTCATTAGTTTATGGGAACGGGAAAAAGTAATTTTGGAGGATAACCCCGTATTCCCGGCCGACTACCCGAATTACAGTCCCCGAAACAATGAGGAATTTCACCATGTCGGAATTTCCTATTTTTGCCCCCAAAATCGGATTCAGCACCTCGAAAAACCTCCTACGGCAAACTTTCAGCCCGAACTTCCTAATTTACGAATAAACAAAACAGTGTAGAAAATAAGAATGTTTAAAAAAACCGGGAAAATGACGTCATCCTGGAATATTTCATGTACAGCCGCTTGAAGCGCTGAGATCGAGAAATCTATAGTCCCCAGATGCAAAATTTCACGAAACAGTAAAGTTCAAAATTGAAAAACTGAAGAAAAAAATAGAAAAAGCAAGATGGGGAAAATTAGGTTTCCCCTGTTTTTGTTTGACAACTTTCCTCTTAGAAAACACAATTTCCTCGTCCCAGTGGGCAACACTGGGAGGAGGCGGCGATCCAAACAGCCAATCAGCAAGCGTTCCCGGTTCACGTCCGTTTTCCCGGTTAGTTTTGAAATTAAAAATTTTGACTGTCTCCCAAAAATAACAGGAGACTTATTTTCCCAAATCAGCCCGATTTTCATCTATCCCACACCATTAACTATTCAGGAAAAATGCAAACAGAATTTGGTGAAATTCCTCATTGTATTTGTTTGCCTCACACATGACAGAACCGACAAAAAACTGAATACACGCTCAAAAACTGAATAAAAGCTGAAAACTGACAGACTTCTATTGACAACAAGAGTTGAAACAAAGACGGTGGTCCGAAGGTGTCCACCATTTTGGAGGCTCACTGATAACAGGCGCGCATATGCATACTGATGAAAATGTCTATTGGTAGTTCTTATAATTTCCATATCGATAACTCCGAAAATTAGCGACCCAGTTGCTTTGCAAAGCCACTTCGTGCGCGCTTAGTGAATTGGAATAGGGCAGAGTACACAAGATTTTGTTACATATGCCTATGGTTTTTCAGCGGATTTGGATTCCGAATGGTCGAAAACTGATAATTATTTTTTCTGTTGAGTGTTGTCCTCCTTCACCTCAGATAAATTGCTTAAGGACGCCCAAGTCTCACTGTGAGGCGTCCTAAAAATCGGAAAACTCCGCCCTTAGCGTAGAACCTTTGGCTAAAATTCAAGAAAATTGGAACATGCTTCAGCCGCACTATTCAGCGGAGTAGGGATGGGGTGGAGGGTTGGGGTGTAATGGTCGGTTTTCCCACGTGGCCGATGGATTGGAATTTTTCGAAAACCTAACAATTACGTATCCTTGCGCTTAATGACTAGGATAATTATGATACACTTACCCCACTTACCCACGTGGTGATGGTCTACAGTTTTCGTCGGCAGGGTGTGGCGTCGGAGTCGTTGACTAGGTGTTCCTTGGAATCACCGAAAAATGATCTCCCGCTTCGCCTAGACCTTCGTGAGGTAAGTATGTTCCCCTTAGTTTGTGAATTATTGAACTTAATTATCGCTTTCTTTCAGTATTAATTATTTGTCTTTTATTGCAGGTACTCTTCGAGACTTGGACTTCTTCAGGTAAGTAAACTATCCCTAGAATCACCCCCGATCGATCTACTCAGTTCAGCAAGACTCGAACAAGATAAGTCGATTTTATTTACCTAGCTAGATCTGCTTTTGTTTTACCAAGCACCAGGAAATTGATCAGGTAAGAGTCAATAAAACTACAATATTTGAAATATATCAAACGTAAAATTGTCTAATTTCGAGTGGACCAAAATCAATAGGAACATCAAATGTAACGAATACTTTGTGCAATAAAAATGTGAAATAGAAATCAATAAAGGTGTTATGATTTGCAATGAATACCTGACTTCTGTATCGTGGGAATAAGATACCCAAAACGAGGTCCCGGAAGGGGTACCTCCCAAGAATTGCGTCGTAGTACAACGAATGAGAAAATAACAAACAGGTAAGTAGAGAATCAATTACTCTTTAGGTAACTATCATGTATCAAAAGAAAACCTAGGAGGAGTGTTATACAAAATAATATTCAATGGAAAAATGAAGCTTTTAAGCGTACTGGTTAAACCAAATCAGAAGCGTGGCGTCAGTTGGAGGTCCAGAGGAATGCGGGGGTAGATTCGAATCCTTCGTCGGGAGCCCGTTCAGTAGGGCGGATCGTGTCCAAACTGACATGGAAGTTTAGTGACATCCATCACTGCGCGCATGCGCATTGGGGTTCTTGACGTCAGGGCGCCTACCACTTTCCGTTACTGTGAACCCCAGGAAGGCTAGTTCAGGAACAAACCAAATTGATTTTTTGGCATTTAGTTTTACATTGTGGCGATCTAGTCTCCGTAGGACTTCTTCAAGATGTTGCTGACATTCTGCCCTACTTCTTCCACCAATCAGGGTATCATCCAAATATGCCCGACAATATGGGATTCCTGCAAGTAGCTTGTCCATAAAAGATTGGAACAGCGCAGGAGCAGAACTTAACCCGAAAACCAACCGCGAAAACCTGAAAAGCCCTGCATGTGTATTAACTGTAAGCAAGTGCTGGCTAGACCTTGCTACTTCCAGTTGGAGGTACGCATTCGACAAATCAAGCTTGCAAAATACCTTACACCCTAAAAAGGCGTGAAATATTTCGTCCGGTCTAGGAGTTGGGTAAAAGTCCGCCCTTATACTTGGATTTAGAGTACGCTTAACCCAGCGGCGGGCGCGGGGCGGACCTCAGGTCCGCCGTTGCTGTTTTTTTATTCAGATTCGAAAACTATCGGAAAAGGTTGAACCCCCACTCCCGGTAATCCTTCTACAAGACCCCCTCCAACATTTCCGCTACCCCTCTTTCTTTCTCTACTTCTTCTCTACTTCTATTTTTTCTATTATTTCTATTGTTTTATCAAATTTATCCATTACAAATTTTCCTAACTTTCATTCTAAATCAGAAATAATCATTTTTTTCATCTTCTCTAGAAAAGAGATGGATAAAATAAATGGAGGTAGACGGTAGTAAATACATTTTCGCAAGTTACGAGTTCCTGAGTTTTTTTAGTGAGAACAAAGTGAGATACCTACTTATGTATTACCAATGTAGGGGAATATTGCAGTACTATTAAGAAACTATATTGTGTTGATAAAAATGAATACTTTTAAATGCTCACATGTTTTTGAGTACATTTTTTCCTTTTCGCGGCCTTAATCCTACACTTAGGAACGCTAAACAACAAAGAGCGGCCCCCAGGGCCGCCCGCGCCCGCTCTTGTTACACTCAGAGGCGCGCTCACCCGAGGGTTAAGGTCTACACAGAGCCTAAGATCCCCAGATTTCTTTTTTACAACCACAAGAGGGGAGGCCCATTCCGTTTGAGTCACTCTGTGAAGTACACCTTCGTCAACAAGTTTATTTAATTGAGCTTCAACCTGGGGGCGAAGTGCTAAAGGAACATTATAGGCTGGCTGAAATATTGGTGTTGCACCTGGTTTCAAATTTATATGCACCTGATGGCGGGAGATTGGTTGATCATTATCCTTGATGCCAAAAGCCCGAGGGTACAAAGAAGGGAAATCAAGTGGAGGCTCTGTTCCCACTGATGCTATGGTTGAACCCAGAATGGATGGCTTCCATTTAGGAAGAATTAGTCCCAGGACATCTCTACCCAGAATTGCTTTGGGACGCAAAGATGAAGCTACTAGGATGTTAGTTGAAACCATCATACCATTATAGTGAATACTTGTGTCCCAAACGCCGAGTATATGTACTGGGGCACCATTAGCAGCATTTACTTTGCCTATGTATGGGGAAAGAAAAGTTTTATCTGGTACTAATGATTTATCAACCACACTCACAGCAGCACCTGTATCAATTAAAAAATTAACTGACTGAGAAGACTCCCCAAGAAAACAAGAAGCAACTAGAGGTTGAGTATCCACATAAAAACTATCCCCTGAACAACGTGGGTTGAGAGCACCAATAATAACAGAAGATGGCATTGAGAGCCGATTTGTTTCAGAATGACTGACTGGAGAAGGAGTAAGGGACCCCACCCTACTTACTTGGTGTCCGTGCTCCAACTCCTCTTCTTCCGTGAATGCTAGGGCTGATGACCGCCTTGGTGCCTTGGTTACCTTCGAAGGTACATGTGAAACTGGAGTGGAAGCTTGACAGACGCTAGCAATGTGGCCTTTTATCTTGCAACGCTCACATACAGCAGATAGTGACTTGCATGAGGAAGGTTGATGTGTCACAAAACACTCTGTGCATCTAGGGAACTGGCGACGGGAAGCAAAAACCGAAGTCTTGTCAGCGACCTTTGGGCGATTTGACGATTTTTTATTATATTTCGCTGAGATGGGAGCAACTACTGGTGATGGCATAGCTCTTCGTGCAGTATTGTCATACACTGTTTGGGCTGTGATGGCTGCTGAAACCATCTCGGAAAACTTGGCATCTGCTTTAAGAGCAAGTAAGGCTGCAATGATGTGCGGTTCTGAAAAACATTGCATGAATCTGTTTTGTAGACAGATTTCCAAACCATCTTCTGGCCACAAACACTTGCTCCCCAAGGCGCGAAGTACATTTGCGAATTCTTGTATAGATATATCAGAAGGACGGCTGAAAGTAAGGAACTTGAACCGATTGTTGTTAACATCTTCTTTCTCGAGAGATTGGAGAGCGGCCAAGATCTCGTTCCACTTGATATCCTTTAGAGTTTTTGGTAAAATGGCCTTCATCATTTTGTCATAGTTGGGTGGGTCCAACCCAGTGAAGAAATCGTAACACTGGTCGCTGTTTTCCACGATTTTGTGGCGTGCAAAGTATAGTTCAGCACGTTCTGCGTAGGCTGTCAATGATTCTGAGTCGAACCTCTTCAAACTTGACACCGCAGCCATAATGACGACACGACGACCGACTGGACAGATTAACTCAAAAGGTGAAGAAGAAGATGGTGGTGGTTGGCGTCGATAACCGTTGATAACGTTTTCCCGGTTTTACCGCCAAAAGTATTCCAACTTCGTGAAACTGACAAATAAATTTCGCAAATATCACTTACGTGATTATTCGATAGTCAGAAGTTGACGAGAAGTTCGAATTTATCGGAAATCCAGTGAAGAATTGTGGTTACTGGTGGGTTTGCGATCGACGCTGCGAGGGTGGTCGAGGTAATGGTGAGTTCGTGGCGGCCGAATTTCCGTCGAGGAAAATAGTAGAAACAAAAAAAAATCCACCTCGTCGTCACTGAGGTATTGAAGGAAATACACAGAAACCCACTGGTACGTCGAACGAGAATGTATTCAACGAAAGTACAAGTATGAAAACGACTAGGGTATGCTCGAGAACAACTCGTAGGATATTTGAGATACGACTGGCTCCTAAAACCCCAATGCGCATGCGCGCAGTGATGGATGTCACTAAACTTCCATGTCACAAACGTCTCCGAAGTAAACGAGGTCGAATGCCAATTCATCAGAATAGAATGTTCAGGTGGGCTCTAAATTCACAAAAACTGTTCAATGTTCACAACTCAATATCACTGGTTTCGAATCCTGTTCTGGATCTCGACTTGGGGTGTGTGGGCTCTAATATGCAAAAACGTGGCAGTGAGAAGCTCTGTCTAGACGCAACTGGCTCTGGGTGGGGTGGCCTCAACCGTCGTCCGCCCCTCTCTCCTTCCTCCCCACTCCACTCGTGCTGTGCTCCCTCCTGGTAGGTGCTACCATCTGCCCTGGCCCGAATGCCCTCATCCTTATCCTTACCCTCACATGGAAGGCCCTTGGTGGGTTTTTCCATGGAGGTAGCCGAGTGGACCATGGAGACATCCAGAGCCTGTAGCGATGAAGTGGGGGCCGACATCTCTGGAAGCGGCCCATTACAGGGGAATCCCCCCCCCCTGGTGACACTTTTGCGTCAGTCTTCCTGCATGACTTTTTTGGGTAGTTAGTCCAAGGCTAATGCATGTTCCAAACTAAAATTACATGGACCCCTATTTGGCCGAGCTATTCATTTGGTTTATGGTAAGTAAAAAAAGGTCAACTCCAGTCTCAAATGTGTTAATATCTACTTTATTCTTACAACAATCTTACCTAAAATTAAGTTCTTCACAATAGGTAATGCATCATGATCTCACTGGATGGAAGAAGTACTGGCATCAACATTAGTTGAACAAACAGATCAACAATATTGATCTACAATAAGTAAACAACCAAAAATCATTAAATACAATAACGAAGAAAGAAGAAATAAATTGTTTGATTTTTACAAATGGTCAATCTAAAATACACTCTAACCTATAAAAATGTAAGTTGGAGGAGTATCTCATTTGATGTTTTATAGTAATAATGGGGTATTTCGGTGGGTCGGAAATTCAGGTTTTTGACCTCAAATTTGGATTCAGCACCCTTGAAAACCTATATACACCAACTATTAGCCCAATGATACTATAACATGTGGTAGAAAAATTAATTAAAGAGATTACACGTTTGAAAAAGGCGGGCCGCTATAAATGCACACACACTAGGCAAGGACTACGCCGCGGACAGCCCCGCGCGCGTGTGTGAGTAGAATGTTGTAGTATCCAAGAGGGGTTTCTGTGCATGGATACTTTTTCAAAGACAGTTGGCTAGCTACGTCACGATTGGCTAGCTACGTCACACCATTCAAATCTTCATTTTTCCTTAGCTTCTCTGATTTTTTAAAAACATTTTCTCGACGAACAGACCCGATTACCGTTATTCCTGAGCCATACTCTTTTGAAAAAAAAAATAAAAAAAATTGACCGAAATACCCCATTGGGGTGCGCCTGATTTTTTTTTTTAAATTTTAATCGAAAGTAGACCTCATCCTGAGAATTTTGACACCAGCCGTTCTCTTCTTGGATGAGTGGATCTTTTTCTATGATTTTTCAAAGTTTGGAATGTTTATGACGTCACGCCAGGGCGGGGCCCCCCAGCCACTGGGCTGAAAGCTGAATCTGGGAGCCCGAGAAGCGTTCTGATTGGTGGAGCTCCAGGACGTAGTTATAGCAGAAAGCAACAGATCGCGTTCACAATCGTTTGTTCTCAACCTCATCACTATAAGTCACCTTGTTTATCACATATTTTTCTCCTTAGTGCCTTACCGGCCGCATTTAAGTAATTAATTTAATAATACACTGGGTTTCAAACATTTCTATGGGTGGCAGTTGTTGATTGAACATTTGAACAACTCGTGATAGGGACAACATCAATTGTAAGAGCAACCTTGAGAATACCTTTCGCCTCGATTGGAATTTCCAAGTAATTTTTGCAAATCTAAATGATGATGAAACGAAAAGTTATCAGTTACTGGTCATTCGTAAGGATTTGAAAAGAAGCGGTATGAAGAGTGTGTCCTCTCCCCCTACCACTTCTGTAGTAGTTCCTCAATCCTAGCTGAAAGTAGATGGCGCAACTGAGGCAGCCTCAAAAATGCTTGCACACCATTTTAACGTTGGCTTTCTTCTCTGTTAACTTGTCTCCATTACTCTGTGCCCCCAGCCCACTGTGACGACGTAAACATTCGAAACTTTGAAAAATCATAGAAAAAGGTCTTCTCACGCTAGAAGGTCGCGGTTATGTGTCAAAATTCTCAGAATGAGGTCTAGTTTAGAATATAAATAACAATAAACAGTTTTTCTGACCCATGCACCCCATTGGAAGGTTGTTTTTTCACCATGTTCTTATTCGATGTTTTCCTTTACACTTAGATATTTTGTTCAAGTCTTAACGGTTGTTATTGTTGTTAGTCTTATTTCTCCTGTTAATTCACAATTGTACCGACGATTTTTTCTCGAAACATGATGATTCGTCTACATTGCCAACAACCACAACTCGCGAGTACAATACATTGTTTTTACCTAATAAAAAAATACTTGCTTGATGTTTTCCAATGTTTTGTTCGAAAACTCTATTAGTTTTTACCACCGATATTTCTGGAGAAAAAACAAAAGCATCGATGTTTTGGCTATCGATAAACCCATCCTTAATCATAACTGAATTTGGTCAACGAGACTATCCTACAAAATCACAAAATAACACGCTCTGCGATTTCGGGACAAAACTGTTGAAGTAGAATGAGATTCAACTTAAACTTACTTAAGTAAACAAAGAGTGCGATTGAGAACATGTAAAGGTGTGGACAACCAAAAACACGTTGCGTCCAATCGCATCGGTGGGAAGTCTGATCCCGCAGTTACGTGATCTTAATACCTACCCCAAAGGCTAAAAGAATCAACAAATAGCTGAGCTGAACGTTGTGTGAGACATAATTCCGGTCCTGAGTCCCTGCTTGCCTGACAACTCCATTTCAGATGGCAGTCAGGGTTTCTTGCGGATTCACAATTACGTCAAATTATGGCTTGAGAAAGTTCCTGGCAAGTTTGAGCTGCACGCCTGGTGTGATGAAAACAACTTTCTCCAAGTTGAAGCAGGCGGAGAATGTATGAAAAGTTTACCAGACGAAATTGGGATGAACGGGTGGAAAGTCCCAAACATCGGGCTGTCCAATGTGGTAAATCCCTTTTGGAGGAGATGCTTTCGACCATTGGAACGGAGCTATGGTGGCTTCATTGAGTGTGTACAGCGGTCCGGCTACTGCCTTGAAATCACTGATGTCATAAGCCAACTTGGTATCTATCACACCATTGTAAGCAGGTAATTCGGGATCTTGGGTTGCCGATACAATCTTCTGTTTCTTGTCCAAAAACTTCCCTTGGAGAGGTTGTTTTCGAAAAATGCCAACATTGTCTGTGGGTGATGATGGCGTAGTTGAAGTTGGATTTGCAGCGTTACTGGCCGCCATACCATTCCCGACTATATCACCTCTTACTTTGGCTACAAGCGAAGGGTTAGCGACCAATGCGTGCATCGTGTCAGTGTTCGTCACTTCAACAATGCCGCTTTCCAGGATATCCCTGATGGATGTCATGTAGTCCATATCCCGTTTTCCAGAAGTTGGATCTTCAAGTCCAGAGAATCTCAGCGCCTTCTGCAAACGAAAAGTACAACTAATTAAGTGGTTGTGTGATTCATAAACATATTGTTTAGTAATGCATGCATTCCAGGAGACGTCCCATTGGATAAGCATTGGGTCAATTAATACCAGTTGGTAAGCGAAAAAACTTTTTCACTCGATGTAAATTATTTATTACTTTAGGCAAGAAATAGTGAGCAAGAGCATTTTAAAAACCGTGATCTCCGACACCCAACATGCGAATTCAAGTTCAACCCAACCCCCCCCCCCCCCCCCGCCAATGGTGCCAGTCTGCTGTAGGACTCCAAGCCAATGATATTCTGCTGCAAGCCATCAATGGATGGATTCTGCCAGGATCCATATAGATAGGATAGGTGGGGACTGGAGGTGAATTTGACCAAGTCAAAAATTATGGTCTTTTGCAGAGGAGGTAAGCTGAGCTCCTATGAACAGTGGCGTTTTCAGGGAAAGAGCATTGAGACTGTTAATGAGTATAAATTTCTGGGGGTGACCCTAACACCAAGACTTGCATTTGGAGCTCACCTGGCTGATAGAGCCGCAGCAGCGAAACATGGTCTAGGCACGGTATACAAGTCTCTCCTCCAACAGCCGGCAATTCCCATAGGTTCTAAGTTTTATATATTCAATGCCGTTTCGAGAGCTGTTTTATGTTATGGTGCGCAGGTTTGGGGGTGCACTCTTTCAGACATTGTGGAGAGGGTTCAACGGTATTTTGCCAGAGTTGTGCTGGGTCTGCCTACGAGCTGTCCCAACTACATGTTATATTTGGAGACCGGAATGGATCCCATTTTTGCCCACACTCTCAGTCTTGCCACCAACTACTTTATGAAAGCGCTGGCTATGCCAGCCAATAGATACCCGCGATTGGTCGCTGCGGAGGTGGTAAATAGACGTATGTTTTGGTTCAGCGAACTGCAAACATTGGCGCGACGATACGGAGCAACATTTGACGGGAGCTTGGCTGATTTGGGGGCATGGAGACGGCAGCTCGGAGACCTTGTCGATGCAGTAAAGAAATCGTGGCGGGAAGACATGTTGCAGAGGGCGTGGGAGTCGAACAGGTTGTATGCAAGGCTGAATAAGGAAATCATGCCGGCAGCCTTTGCTGGAAAGGTGGAAGAACATCCTTTATGGGTAGTTCGGTGGCTGGTGAGGTTTCGAGGGTCCCTTCTCTCCCTGAATAGCAAGCCATACGATCAACGAGACGACCCCAGCACCTTGTGCTCTCTTTGTAACATGGGAGTGCGAGAGGATATATCCATAGATGGCCTATTTTCTCGGTGTCTGCCCAGTTCTTGCAGAGTTCAGGGTACGCTTCCTTGGAGCAGCGGTGCTGGAGGAGGCCGCAATGATAAGGCTGTTGGATGGAGGAGATTGGCCGGCACTGGCAAGATTCGGATCCCGGGCATCAAAATACCGAGCGGAGCTCATAGCCGAGTTTAATTGGTAGGTCGCAGTGAAAATTCTTTTACGGAACGAGTAATACTTATACAACAACCACTAACAAATAACAATAATAAACAATAATGGAGGATACTATTAATAATGAACAATAGAAAACGATTTGTTATAATAAAATAATAATAGAAATAATAATAATAATTGATGATAAATGTGTATTAATATTGGTGGTAATATTTTGGCTCGTTTCCCCCCCGACAGACGGACTAAGTCCAAAGTTGTATCACATTCTAATTGTGATGAAGTAGTGATATTTACCTCTTGTTTATTGTAGCTTGTTACATGTTATATATCTAAATAAAATGTGTTTTCTTCTTCTTCTTCTGGTGCCAGTCTGGCACCAAAGCGGTAATACTTCGTAACGTTGAACTTTCATCTATTTGTTTTGGTAGGCAGTGGTGAAGTTCAATTTCGTATTCAAGGTGAAACACAAAAAAAACTTTTGAAAACCCATAAAATATGCGGTTTATGGTGCCCTGGCACCATGGTGGCACCACTTCTAGTGCCATGGTGGTAGGTATAGAGAATAATTCATGAAAATCCGGAGGTATAATGAGAATTTTTCCTCAATTTCAAAGCTTAGATACAATTAGTAAGCTATAAAAGGAACCGAAATATTGAAAAATCGGATATTTTGTGAATATTATCCCCCACTCTCCCCCTCCCCTTGCGAATTTTGATACTCCGGTAAAATAGTGTGCAATTTGGAAGATTTATGAGTCGAACAAAAGAAGCACTCAAAACGGTTGGAAATTGAGGCCTGGACAAATTTTACAGGATTATGCCCGCAAATGCGTTTTTTTTTTGTGCGTTTCAACTTGAACACGGATGTGAACTTCGACGGACTGCCAACCAAAACTAACAGATGAAAGTTCAACGGTACGACGTATTTCCACTTTGGTAGAAGTGTTATGGTGGATAAGGGTGAGGGGGGGGGGGGGAGACCACAATAAATTTCTTGCTTGAAAAACTAAATAAATTACATCAAGGACTCTCCTCAAGTCACGGGAAGCTAGCCATGCGCTCTCGACCAGCCCGATATAACATAACCACTAGGCGTTTCCACCTATTGTCACTGCTTGCCATTCTGGTAAATCTACCTATTTTAAGTGCTGTTGTTGGCAGTTACCTCAGAATCAGGTATTCCACAGCTAATCCAATATCCCTTTTGCTTCCAACTGTCGGTGATGTCGGTTTTATTGGTGAACGCAGGGACTTGCTCGACCAACCACAGATTCGGGTCAGGTGCTCTGTGATCCATGACCAGCCACGCCTTGTTGCCTGTGCCGCTGTTGTATTTACTGAAGAACGACGCCCAGCTCCCTGAATTGACAGACAGTCGATTGGCCACCATGGCACGTGCCCCGGAAAATACCTAAAAAAAATATTAACGAATTAATCGAAATTTTAAAAGTGGGAGACCGGTTTTGGTTTGCAACCTGAGCGTGCATTTGAAGACAACACTGTTCGCTCGCATAATATATAAAATCAAAAAGTGGAACCTAACTTTTCTGGACAACCAAGATAATGGCTAAGACCTCTGGTTTCATTTGGCGGAAGAGAGAGAATGAATATCCACAGCATAGGAAACTCCACTGCATTTGTTCAACTTCTCACTTAAGACAGAAACCAAATTTCATTCATTTTGGTCAAAGTTGAGTGGCCGGAGTACAGGAAAGTTGCGCTGGAGCTTTCTGTAAGGAGCATCCTTCCAGCAGCTTTGTGAACTCTTCCCGGTAACTTTCAAATTAATACCAAGCTATTTCTGAACAAAAAAAAAAACCCCGCTTCTCCCTTTGCACATTTTTTCTGTGCATTTCGCTGTATGTCAACCGACAGTTGCATTGATTGTAATTGAAAGTTGTGAACAACTTCTGCCTTACCTATAAAGTTTTTTTTAGTTCTCCTCTAAAAGTCCTGCTTATAAGTTCAAAGGATTTTTTCCTGTTTTTAAAAAAAAATTTTTTGGTAGCCCACCTCACTTAAGTGGCACTTTACATTATACAAAATGCACCAAATCTTCATAAAGAGCGTTAAAACTTCTATGTTCCTGAAAAAAAAATATCAAGCGACCTGTGACAAATGCAATAATACCCACATTAGGCATGTTTCGGGTGATAAGCAGTGGCGCCTCCTCCAGGCAAACATAGCAAACACTGTTTGCCTTACTAAAAATAAGCAAAATGAATAAATTAATTTTTGTTGAGATTCTCCTATATTCCCATTTTTTGCAAGTAATATAATAGCCAATTTTGGAAAATTTTAATATAATTTAGGTAGGTACTTTTTCATTATTACCAAGTAAATTAGATGAAATAGGAGAATGGAATAAGAAAGTACGTATTTTGCCTTGGATACTAGCCCGCAACACACCAGAGACTTGGAGAGGTCGGTAATGTAGATGATTGCAGATGATAAGCGAACTAGCGCGGGGCAAAGCGATGCAAGGCAAGCAGTTCAAAAAAATGAATTTTTCGGGACTGTTTAGAGTGAGAGGCGACGATCGGCGGGGTGGCGGGGGGTCAGCGCGGGGTCAAGTATTGCCATACCCCCCACTACCATGCTATCAGCTGTTGCAAACAATCGGAGAACTGTTTCGTGACCTTGAAAGCAGAGAACATGAGCCATGGATACTAATTAACCCATGCATGGCAAGACATAACATATCCATCCAACCTCATTATCTCAAGGAAGGAAAACTTGGTTTTTTTCGCCACCGCAAATAGCGGCTGCCTGGCGCTGACTGGTGTCCCTTTCCCGATTTTACTGTACATTTCACTGTTCCTAATCGTTTTTCTTGTTGATAGGTACCTACTTGGAAATAATTGCATAATATTGTTGATGGTTTACTTTTGAGGTTGTAGCTACTACGTATATTTTGAAAATCGAATATAAAAAAATCCGTCCGTCTGCGGAACTTTCCTTAATTATCATGATTTTGATGAAATTTGGTATAAGAGCTCCATTTGGGGTCTACTTGTGCCCCGAAGGTTTTGTCAGTCACTTCTGAGCAGTGAAACATTAGGGCTGTAACTTCTTAAGGCCCCCTCTCTCGAAAACTCTCGTTATGAAGGTATTGTTTTTTCACCAATTTGAGATTGGTACCATTGAATTTTTAGAATCAAATCAACCCACCCAGAGGATAAACTATCAGCTCTCCATGAGAACTTGAAGGTTGAACTTACGATAAACGTGAAACACGAGTGTGAATCGCAAAAGAGGCCTCATCACCTTACAAATTTTAGCTGACCAAAATGCGATCGATGTTCGTTTCTTTGGGTTGTACATGTTTTGCTTCCTTAGTCAACCTGTAATCAAATTTCTAAACCAAGGAATTTTTTATTTCTTCAAATGGAGTGTGAAGGGTTTATTTCATCTAAATAAACAACATTTTGAAGCAAAAACATGGTTGGTAGGTAGTGACGAGGGTAAAGCTGACGCTTTATCTTCAGAAAAATAATAAACCTTTGTGTAATAATTTGCAGCGTTTTTCATTATTGTTTATTCTTCTGTGACTGGCCAAGCTGTTTGCCTCACGAATATTCTCACGAGACGCCCCTGGTGATAAGGTATAAAAAATAAATAATAATATAAATGTTTTATATCTCTCTAAATATCAACGATATTCCGCATACAAACAACGTCAATACACCTTCATTTGTTTACGGGCTTGGGTTAGAGTAAAATGAAGAACTGGAATTAAGCAGTAATGTAGACCTGTAATGACATTATTGATTGTGTAGGGGCCACATAACGTTTCTCTCTTGCCGTTTGATATTTTCAAAGACTGCCTAGTAAGCAATAGCCTTTTTTTCAACACGCTGTTTATGTAAAGTGTTCCTTTTTCCATGCTTCATTTCTGTAAGCTTGGAATGATATTCTTCCCTCCAGGCAGAGTTGTTAAAATAGGAATTCCAATTCCCATTACCCATTCCAATTACTTTCGGAACAAAGTAATGGCCATTCCCATTACCCATTCCTGTAATGGGAATGGAATTTTCAATTACTTTTTCCAATTCCTTGTAATGGTAATGGTTTTTTCAATTCCCCATTACTCGCAGTTGGAAAAGTAATGGGTCCTTCCAATTACCCATTACAGGAAGAGTAATGGGTAATGAGAGAACCAATTCCCCATTACCACCATTCAATCAGTAAGTTGACCATCCTCCAATTCATAAGGGACCACCCTCAAACTCATAGGGGACCACCCTCCAATTCATAGGGGACCATCCCCCCATCCATTTCGTTGGGGACCATCCTCCAATTCATAGGGGACCACCCTCAAATTCATAGGGGACAACCCTCCAATTCATAGGGGACCATCCCCCCATCCATTTCGTTGGGGACCATCCTCCAATTCATAGGGGACCACCCTCAAATTCATAGGGGACCACCCTCCAATTCATAGGGGACCATCCCCCCATCCATTTCGTTGGGGACCATCCTCCAATTCATAGGGGACCACCCTCCAATTCATAGGGGACCACCCTCAAATTCATAGGGGACCACCCTCCAATTCATAGGGGACCATCCCCCCATCCATTTCGTTGGGGACCATCCTCCAATTCATAGGGGACCACCCTCCAATTCATAGGGGACCACCCTCAAATTCATAGGGGACCACCCTCCAATTCATAGGGGACCATCTCCCCATCCATTTCGTTGGGGACCATCCTCCAATTCATAGGGGACCACCCTACAATTCATAGGGGACTACCCTCCCAATTCATAAGGGACCATCCCCCCATCCATTTCGTTGGGGACCACCATCAAATTCATAGGGGACCACCCTCCAATTCATAGGGGACCATCCCCCCATCCATTTCGTTGGGGACCATCCTCCAATTCATAGGGGACCATCCCCCCATCCATTTCGTTGGGGACCATCCTCCAATTCATAGGGGACCACCCTCAAATTCATAGGGGACCACCCTCCAATTCATAGGGGACCACCCTCCAATTCATAGGGGGCCATCCCACCATCCATTTCGTTGGGGACCATCCTCCAATTCATAGGGGACCACCCTCCAATTCGTAGGGGACCACCCTCCAATTCATAGGGGGCCATCCCTCCATCCATTTCTTTGGGGACCATCCTACAATTCATAGGGGACCATTCCCAAATTCCTTGGGGAACTCCCTCCCAATTCATAGGGGACCATCCCACCATCCTAATCGTTGGGGACTATCCTGTAATTCATAGGGGACCGTTCCCAAACTCCTTGGGGACTACCCTCCAAATTCATAAGAGACCATCCCAACATCCATTTCGTTGCGGACCATCCTGCAATGAATTGTAGGATGGTCCCCAACGATTAGGATGGTGGGATGGTCCCCTATGAATTGGAGGGTCGTCCCCTATGAATTTGAGGGTAGTCCCCCATGAATTGGAGGATGGTCCCCAACGAAATGGATGGGGGGATGGTCCCCTATGAATTGGTAGGGTAGTCCCCAAGGAATTCGGGAACGGTCCCCTATGAATTGGAGGATGGTCCCCAACGATTAGGATGGTGGGATGGTCCCTTATGAATTGGAGGGTGGTCCCCTATGAATTTGAGGGTGGTCCCCCATGAATTGGAGGATGGTCCCCAACGAAATGGATGGGGGGATGGTCCCTTATGAATTGGAGAGTGGTCCCCTATGAATTGGAGGGTGGTCCCCTATGAATTGGAGGATGGTCCCCTACGTAATGGATGGGGGGATGGTCCCCTATGATTTGGTAGGGTAGTCCCCAAGGAATTTGGGAACGGTCCCCTATGAATTGCAGGATGGTCCCCAACGATTAGGATGGTGGGATGGTCCCTTATGAATTGGAGGGTGGTCCCCTATGAATTTGAGGGTGGTCCCCTATGAATTGGAGGATGGTCCCCAACGAAATGGATGGGGGGATGGTCCCCTATGATTTGGTAGGGTAGTCCCCAAGGAATTTCGGAACGGTCCCCTATGAATTGCCGGATGGTCCCCAACGATTAGGATGGTGGGATGGTCCCTTATGAATTGGAGGGTGGTCCCCTATGAATTGGAGGATGGTCCCCAACGAAATGGATGAGGGGATGGTCCCCTATGAATTGGAGGGTGGTCCCCTATGAGTTTGAGGGTGGTCCCTTATGAATTGGAGGATGGTCAACTTACTGATTGAATGGTGGTAATGGGGAATTGGTTCTCCCATTACCCATTACTCTTCCTGTAATGGGTAATTGGAAGGACCCATTACTTTTCCAACTACGAGTAATGGGGAATTGAAAAAACCATTACCATTACAAGGAATTGGAAAAAGTAATTGAAAATTCCATTCCCATTACAGGAATGGGTAATGGGAATGGCCATTACTTTGGATTAAGGTGTCTCTTAATCCCCCAGTTTTTGGTTTTATGTGTACATAATCATAATCACTTCACTCATTATTTGCTTATAAGAAAAGTAATTTTGAAAAGTAATCATTACTCAAAGTAATCATTACTTTACAACTCTGCCTCCAGGTCACCTATTGAATGCTTTGTGACCGCATTATGATGAATGGTCAATCACTAGAGATTTAAGGATTTTGTTACCCTCAAATGATTGAGAGATTTTTTGTTAGTCCTAAAGATGGGCGTTTCCTATTCCAGAGTTATGCTGCTATATAACTCTACAACGCGAGTAAGTTGAAAACTATTACCGTCAGATCATGGAAATGCTTCCACGTTTTTGGACTGTGCACTCTGATTCTAGAGCTGACGATTTGAAGTCTGGATCCTCCCTTGATTTGGTAAAAATCGTCTTGAGAGAGCACTGCTCCTGGATAAGACGTGAAAGAAATCTGCTGCCCAGGAACCAAATTGCTCGACTTTCCAGGCATGTCGTGGAAGCCAAACGTGTACCTCTTCATCATCCGTAGCATTTCGGTATACCTGACAACAGCGATAATATGTGTGTCACGAAAAATATCAATGTATACTGAGGGAGATTTAATAGATGTTTAGAGTTTTAAAAACAAAAAGGCGATAAAAGTAATTCACAGCCTTCTAGATAGAATTAAAAGGAAGCTGATCCATGACAATCGTATTACAAATTGCTGAGGAGCTATAAAACGAGTGGAATGCCCTCTTAGCCCAACCAGCCACTGAGAGAATTAAAATGAACGATAAATTATAATTTGGTTTATAATTATAAATACAATTTGGTTTTTCGTACTAGTAATAATGTAAAAGCTGGAAATCTAACTTACAATCCAGATCGTTGATGCGCTATTAGAAACTGTGAATCAGAAGTTGGTAAATATTTGAGAACAGCCAAATCTGCAGGAGGTTTGATGAAGTAAGCTGAGTGGTTAGATGTGATATCCAGCATCATTTCAATGTCCCTTACGTCGTCAGCGTGATTCATCCACCTGAAAAACATAATAATGTTCCTCGTAAAATAATGGGTACGGATATTCAAATACCTACAGGAAAGTACTTCTTTTAAAGGGTGTTTCATAAACATGGAAAAATTTGATGTTGTAAAAACTTTTATTAAAAACTTATTTTTTACAATTCTCTGTCAATAAAATACAAGGTGGTATCCTCCCATTTAAGTATGAAAAACAACTTCGGGCATATGGGCACCACGACTTCGGCGACAGGCGTTTACACGATCGAAGAAGTTTGTGATGACTCGCGCACAGGTGACCGCATTAACTTCTGAGACTTTGTCCCGAATTTCTTCCTTCAATTCTTCAATCGTTCGAGGCTTATTCTGGTAAACTCGAGCTTTGAGGTGACCCCAAAGAAAGAAGTCTAGTGGTGTAAGATCACATGACCGGGGAAGCCAGTTTTGGTCACCGTTTCTTGAGAGAATGTGGCCTTGGAATTTTTCTCTCAACAAGGTCAGGGTGTCGCGAGCGGTGTGGCAGGTAGCGCCATCCTGTTGGAACCACATTTCTTGGACATCAATGTTATTCAATTCAGGCCACAAAAAATCGGTGATCATGCGTCTGTAACGCTCTCCTGTGACAGTCACTGCATTTCCTTCATTATCCTCAAAAAAATACGGTCCAATTACCCCTCCACTCCAGAACCCGCACCACACAGTAACACGCAACGGATGCATTTGTGTTTCTTGGATTGTGATCATGTGATCTAACACCACTAGACTTCTTTCTTTGGGGTCACCTCAAAGCTCGAGTTTACCAGAATAAGCCTCGAACGATTGAAGAATTGAAGGAAGAAATTCGGGACAAAGTCTCAAAAGTTGATGCGGTCACCTGTGCGCGAGTCATCACAAACTTCTTCGATCGTGTAAACGCCTGTCGCCGAAGTCGTGGTGCCCATATGCCCGATGTTGTTTTTCATACTTAAATGGGAGGATACCACCTTGTATTTTATTGACAGAGAATTGTAAAAAATAAGTTTTTAATAAAAGTTTTTACAACATCAAATTTTTCCATGTTTATGAAACACCCTTTATTTGAAAATGATTCCTAAACAACATAAATAAAAAAGGTGCAGATATCCTTTAATCGGGTTCGGCATTTCACTTGGCACCTCGAAAAAGTTTGGTGATGGAGTTGTGTTTCCCTCAAGTCCCTGACGAATCGCTCCCACGACCCAGGTCTCCATTTTACAGTAATTCGAAGGTTCTTAACAATGAAAATTGTGAATTCCAAATAAAAGTAGTCAACTGAAAAGTAATATGTGCTAATACTAAATACGATGATGCCTTCATGAGCCTAAACCGTTCAAGCTAGTTTTTAATGAAATCCTGAGAATATCCCCTTTTTTGCTTCCGAGTCTACCAGAGGTAGCGGAAGCTTTGTTTTCAGTTTTCAAGGTTGAAAGAAAAATGTTCTCCAAAATCACAATTACCAGTCGCGTTTTACGTTGCAGACCTTCCCAAACAATTTTGGTTCCGTGTCTGTCTGTCTGTCATAACTGCCACAGCCATAACTTCTTCAATCCTCGTCCGATTTCAATGACATTAGAGAGTTTTTGGCAACCACTAACGGGCCCGTGGAACCTCTTCACAAAGCACAGAGTTCGCGGGTGACGATGGATTTGCCTCCTGACAACAGCGGGTGACGATGAAAGGGTGCCCCCCCCCCCCCCCGACAGTCACCCGTTCCTAGAGGCCCACCGTCACGAGCCCCTCCCTTCCCCCCCTGTCCAAAGTCAATGGGCTTCCTCCTTCAACTGGGTAGCATCCTCTATTGCTCGAGCTAGTCTCCTCCTAACGGGGCCCGTAAGATTCTGGCACCAAAAACTCTCTATTTTCAGAGATTGCGCGGGTTGGCGTGTGGATGGTCCCCTATGAAAATAATTGCCCCCAGACTGATAGTGCGCATGCGCAAACGTATATTTCCTTGTTACAGCCATAACTTCTACATTTTCCAACAATATTCAGAGATTGTGCCGGTTGATGTGTTGAGTCCCCTATGAGGGTAGTGCCCAGAGTTTGATGTTTTGAGATCAACTATTCATCGGATTCTCTAAACAATCGGGTTATGGATACGAGGAAGCTATGTGCCACACCCACTTGGCAGCCTTTTTTTATTTGCATGTAAGAAGTTTAAACAAAAATGAGGTTTGATGTTTGGGCCATTCACGGCTTTACAACCATGAAGATGTGTCTACCTATCAAAATAAAATTATACGACAGGCGTGTCTTGCGACTCGAACCTTAGTTGCACCGTTTCCAGGAGGTTTTTACGGAAAATGGTCAAAACCGAAAGGGATAAGGATCAAACAGAGACTCAATCCTTTTCTGCCAAGCTTTCGGTCCTGGCGATGGCATCCGTAAGCTCGGCAGAAAAGTATTGAGTCTGTTTGACCCTCATCCTGATCAGTTTCGACCATTGAAGTCTGGTGGGTCGATCTTCGTCATTTCGGTTTTTGCGGAATGATATTTATGCAAGTTCCTGGTGGAATCTGGAATCCCCGTATCGAGTAAACATGTTCATGAATAAGGTAAAATGAATTTTCAAGTAACGGTTTTAATCAAATTTCAGCGATTTACCTATGAGGTTTAAGGAAAAAGTTATTCTTGGTAAACGAATTGTAAAGAATTGATGAGCATGAAGAATCCATGAATTTTCTCGGATATCGCACTCCTCTAGGAGTACTGCAAGCTTCTCTAAAACACACAGCTCGCGACTGAAGATTCGACACCTTTATTGGACACATTCTTTCCCTACTATCTTTTCTTCTGACATTAGAAGAAACCGACATTTTGTCATTACTGCTTCACAATTCCTAAGAGCACAAACTTTTACTGACAGTGTTGACTACTTTTGAATTTGTTACAGAGTTTCTCGGATGATTTGATAACTAAATTGGAAAATAGTAACCTAGGAAATACAGCAAATGGACAAAACTGAGATTTTATGACTCCAAGGGAATTACGAATATTAAGAACCAGAATTGAAAAAAAAAACAAAAAAAAAAACTAGAAACCCTGTAAGGGGGTGACGGGCCTGGGTGACGATTTTGTTTCATTCCCTCAATGGAGTACTAACAGCTCAATACCAAAATAAAAACGTCTGCCAAGTGGGTGTGGCACATACCTTCCTCGTATCCATAACCCGATTGTATAGATGATCCGATGCATAGTAGTTAATCTCAAAACATCAGAACATCAAAACAAGATAATCTGTAACATCCTTGAAAATTTCATTGTAATCGGATGGAAAATGTAGAAGTCATGGCCGTTACAAGGAAATTAACGTTTGCGCATGCGCAGTGGCTACTATCAGTCCGAAGGTGGTGATTTTCATAGACCATCTAAATACTAATCTGTAACATCCCTGAAAATTTAATTGAAATTGGATGGAAAATGTAGAAGTTATGGCAGTTACAAGGAATTCACGTTTGCGCATGCGCAATCGCTTCTATCAGTCTGTGGATGATGATTTTCATAGGGGACCGTCTACACACCAACCCGCACAATCCCTGAAAATTTCATAGAAATCGGACAATAACTTCGTATAGTTATGCGCGTTACAAGGAATTCATGACAGACACTCAGACAGACAGACAGACACGGAACCAAAATTGTTCAGAAAGGTCTAAAACGCAAAACGCGAGTGAAAATTTTGACTTTGGAGAACTTTTTTTCGTCCTTGAAAAGTGAAAACAAAGCTTCCGCTACCTTGGTAGACTCGGAAGCAAAATGGCTAAATATTGAAATGTTACTGTTGTAAACTTCTGCTAGGGACTCAATGAAATTGCCAAATATAACAAGTGCTTCGCAGGTAAATAACAAGTACCTACTAAGAAATATAACAAGTACTCGACTCACCAAGGCTCAACGACGTACCTACTGCAACTTCTCTCTGAATCCCCAATCACTCACAAAGCGAATCATTGGGGACATCTCCCTTTTCTCTGGTAACCTGGTTTGGAGTAGACCAGAAACCATAAAATTATCCTCTCATCTACCTATTGCGGTTAACTGGTTTTGTGCAGACCAGAGCCATCACCTTCAACTTCTACAAACACCTTCAGTAAACTGGTTTCGTGCAGACCAGAAATTAATTTCTCATTAAATTCTC
Organism: Apolygus lucorum; assembly: GCA_009739505.2. Lineage (NCBI taxonomy): Eukaryota > Metazoa > Arthropoda > Insecta > Hemiptera > Miridae > Apolygus > Apolygus lucorum. The sequence continues at coordinate 1,343,867 of CM019168.2, read as the reverse complement.
CTTCTGATCACCATTTCAACCAAATTCGAGACAAACTAAGATGCAGTACTCCACAATTAGAGATACATGCATCTGACATTTACCATGAACCGTGTGAAGTATTTGACTCCGTTTGATCAAAGCATCATCGTTTCACTCCCGTCACTAAACTCGGTAGGAGCGAAACGCCCGCTTTGATAATACATTACTTGTCATGCTACTTACTTGAGATCCTTAACTCGGCCAGCACAAACAGTAAAAACATTTCATGTATTGATTAAATGGTGGGAGTGAACATATATTGATCTCTATACATCATCTATACGTCATTCAAGTGAATACTTACAAGAAATCGGTGAAAGTCAGCTCATGTATCATTTTGCCGAGACTTCTGTCCTTCCCTGTCTTCCATCCTTCATGGAGTCCTTCAAGTTGAGCGTAGATCAAATTAACCTGTAAAACCATCGACCATGAAAAAATTGTCTGCAAAGTTGGGTAGGCAGTGAAGCTTCCTCCCAATAAATAACGAGTTATAGAATCTTTTCGTTGAAAAATACGAACCTTCACTTCAGATCAAGTTGGTGTCCTACATTTAGAAACATCAGTACGATTGAGAATTATCTCTCCCATTATGTCGATTCCAAGATTATTAAGATTATTAAGCGTAGCTCCTGATGATTAAATCGATAAGAACCATGAAATTCATCAGAAATTATTTTTTGAGGTATCGATCTTTCAGGAAAATCTAGTTTTTCCGTTTGCGCGAGTGCATTAGGTGCTAAGGCTTTTTAGGGGACCATTTAGGGACTGCTACTTTTCAATACAAGAAAATAGCATTAAAATCAACAGAAAAAGTCTGCCAAGTGGGTGTGGCACATAGCTTCATCGTATCCATAACCCGATTATATAGATGATCCGATGCATAGTAGTTAATCTCAAAACACCAATCTCTAAGTACCTTTCACTACCCTCATAGGGGACCATCTACACGCTAATCTGGACAATCCTAGAACATTTCATCAAATTCGGATGAAAAATGTAAATGTTATGGCTGTTACAAGGTTTTTACGTATGCGCATGCGCAGAGGCTTCTGTAAATTTCAAGGCCTTGATTTTCATTGGGGACCATCTGTAACCTTATCCGCATAATCCCTGAAAATTTCATCGAAAGCGGGTAGAAAATGTGGAAGTTATGGCCGTTACAAGGAATTCACATTTGCGCATGCGCAGTGGCTTCTATCAGTCCGAAGGTGGTGATTTTCATAGGGGACCATTTAAATACTAATCTGTAACATCCCTGAAAATTTCATTGAAATCGGATGGAAAATGTAGAAGTTATGGCCGTTACAAGGAATTTACGTTTGCGCATGCACAGTCGCTTCTATCAGTCCGGGGATGATGATTTTCATAGGGGACCGTCTACACACCGACCCGCACAATCCCTGAAAATTTCATAGAAATCGGACAATAACTTCGTATAGTTATGCGCGTTACTAGGAATTCATGACAGACAGACACGGAACCAAAATTGTTCAGAAAGGTCTAAAACGCAAAACGCGAGTGGAAATTTTGATTTTGGAGAACTTTTTTTTTCGTCCTTGATAAGTGAAAACAAAGCTTCCGCTACCTTGGTAGACTCGGAAGCAAAAACGCTGCAAATCATTGCTCAAAGGTTTATTATTTTCTGTATAGATCACCCTTCTGTATAGATCACTGGTTCTCCATCAATAGCACCTACCACCATCTGTATTCTCCCTTGACCTTCCCTCTCAAATTTCAGCTTCCTGCGTTCAATAGGATTGAAAATGGCTTCGGAGCTCACTCAGCTGATCAGTGATCTGAAGAGTGAAAAAGATCTCCTCGAATGCTGGAGACGCCTGGAAGAGCACTTCCATTCAATAGGAGTAAAAATGGCTTTGGAGCTCACTCAGCTGATCAGTGATCTGAGGAGTGAAGAAGATCTTCTCGAATGCTGGAGAAGCCTGGAAGAGCACTTTCATTCAATAGGAGTAAAAATTGGCTTTGGAGCTCACTCAGCTGATCAGTGATCTGAAGAGTGAAGAAGATCTCCTCGAATGCTGGAGACGCCTGGAAGAGCACTTCCATTCAAAAGGATTGAAAATGGCTTCGGAGCTCACTCAGCTGATCAGTGATCTGAAGAGCCTTTGAGCAATAATTTGCAGCGGTTTTTACCCACCAACATTTTTTTTACCTACCAACTTTTTTTTACCTACCAGCTAGGTACTACCTACCACACCATACTGCTTCACACCTTCACAATCAAGTTTATTAGAAAGAACTAAACGCTTCACACTCGATTGGAAAAATAGAAAGCTTGATATGGAAATTTGATTACTGGTTACGCAGAAGGCAAAACTGTATACAAATCGAAGAAATGAACAGCGATCGCATTTTAGTCCGATAAAATTTGAATGGAGATTAGACCTCTTTTGCGATTCACACTCATGATTCTGTTTTATCGAAGGAAAACCTTCAAGTACTCGTAGGGACCGAACGGTTTGTCCTACAGAGCTCCGGGTGGTCTCAAAAATTTTTAAAAATTCAATACTATTTAAAATTGGTGAAAAAACGATACCTTTATTTCGAGAGTTTTCGAGCTAGGGCACTCTGGAAAATTTCAACCCTTAATTTTCACCCCTTAGAAGTGACCTACATCAACCAAAAGCTTCGCGGCACAACTAGACCCCGAATGGAGCCCATATACCAAATTTGAACCAAATCGGTCCAGTGTTGCTAAGAAAAGTGCCGCGTACGGCGTACGGCGTACGGCGTACGGCGGACGGACGGAAATTTTTTTATTCGATTTTCGTATTCTACGTACCTTGAAACGTAAAACATCAAATTTTGAGGGGGGGTTAAAATTTTTTTTTTCTTGCTCGATTCCAAAGGCTTATTATTGAAAATAATAAACCAAAATGAAATGAAATTTAGAGGTCTTGAAGTCCAAACTTTTAAAACCATACGAAGTGACTTTGGACTATTGGGAACTAAGATCGTAATTTCAGGGAATCATTCACGATCCTAAACCAACCCCCACATCTCCTGAAAAATCCATGAAAATCTTACATGTTCCTCCGAAAAAAGTGTTTAGCCTGTGAAAGACAAGCTCGGAACGGCGAGTGAACGTTTTGATATTGAAAAACCAATTTTAAACCTGTTTTACGAATACATGCAAGGTGCCCCAATTCCGGTAGTGGAGGATCAAAAGTCCTATTAGAACGAATTTTGAGGAAGGATTTATAAGGCAGAGTGACTTCAAATAAGTTGCAGAAAACGTCAAAAATCGATTCTACAAATTATTCTCGTAAAATTTAAAGATTTCAGCAAATTTTTAAAGAAAATTGAACATGAAGACACTCTGGTTTCCTTGTTGTTCCTTGCATTGTTTTAATATTCAATATTGCTTACCTGATACCAGAAGGAATTTTCATTCTTGTAACGAACTGCCGACTGTTTGACTTTATTGTAGTTGCTCTCCAGAATGCCTTTGATTTTTTCACAGGCGTTAGCCCTCTTCTTGCAAGTCGTCCCCACGGTGTTCTGCCAATGGAAGTAGATCAGTTGCCAGCTCAAGCTCCCTTCCAGCATTCCGGCTGCCGTTGCTTGAACTTCGTCGTCGTAATGCTCGTTAGTTTGAACTTCCATCGACGCCCACCTGGGAAAAGTCGTTACCGAACGGAAAATGGAATTTCAAGTTCTAATTTTGTAATATGCTTTGTTAAAAAAAGTCCATTCATGCAGCATGAATTAATGAGCGAGTTTTCAAAGAAATCTTTCAGTTGAAGGTATGGTTAAGAAAAGGAACAATGGTATTGAAATTTCTTTTAGAAAGTTTTTTTTAAAACAATTCTTCACTAGTGTCACTAGAGTCACCGAAAAAATATTAAGAATTCCAGAGCTGTCCCAAGATGCCACCAGATTAACTAGATTTAAATTGCAATTTAAAAATTAATGGACAGAGCTGATTTTTAGGACGTCCCACAGTGAGACTTGGGCGTCCTTATGCGATTGATCTTGGGTAAAGTTGGACAACACTCAACGGAAAAAAAAACCACACAGTAATCCGTTTTAGACCATTCTGAATCCAAATCCACGAAAGAAACCATAGGTGTATGTCTGTGTGTGTGTGTGACAAAATCTTGTGTCGTCTGCACAGGCCTTAGTTCTCAACCGATTTTCCTGGTTCTATTTTTGTTCGACGCGGAAAACTATCTAGTTGTGCACTACGGCGCCGTAATTTTGAATTTCGCTTTTTAAGGGGGGGTTAATGTTTAAACATATTGTTTAGTAATGCATGCATTCCAGGGGACGTCCCATTGGATAAGTATTGGATCAGATTAACCAGTTGTTGAGCGATAAGACTGTTTCTCTCGATGTAATTTATTTATTACTTTAGGGATGAAATAGTGATAACCCCCCCCCCCCAACCACCATTATAAACCATAACACTTCTAACGGCATGATAGCCTCGAATCTGAAGAGCATTTTAAAATCCATGATCTACGACACCCAACATGCGAATTCGAGTTCCCCCCCCCCCACCACCAATGGTGCCAGTCTGGCACCAAAGCGGAAATACGTCGTTACATTGAACTTTCATCTATTAGGTTTAGTAGGCAGTCCGTCGAATGTCACATCCGTATTCAAGGTGAAACACCAAAAAACCCAAGAAATATGAGGTTTATGGTGCCCTGGCACCATGGTGGCACCACTTTTATTTCCATGGTGGTACAGAAAGTAATTCATGCAAATCCTAAGGTATAATGAGAATTTTTCCTCAATTTCAAAGCTTGGATACAATTAGTAAGCAGTAAAGGAATTGAAAAATTGGATATTTTGTGAATATTATCCCCCCACCCATCCCCTCCTCTTGCAAATTTTGGTACTCTGGTGAAATCATGTACAACTCGGAAGTTATTTTAGTCAAACAAAAAAAGAAACACACAAATCGGTTGGAAATTGAGGCCTGGGCAGAGTTTATAAGATTATGCCCGCAAACGTACGTTTTTTAAGCATTAACCCCCCCTTTCCCCTCCTTAAAAGGCAAAATTCGAAATTCCGGCGACGTAGTGCACAACTAGATAGTTTTCCGCGTCGAAGAAAAAAAGAACCACGAAAATCGGTTGAGAACTAAGGCCTGGGCAGAGTACACAAGATTATGCCCAAAAACACACGTTTTTTGAGCATTAACCCCCCCTTTCCCCTCCTTAAAAGGCAAAATTCGAAATTCCGGCGACGTAGTGCACAACTAGATAGTTTTCCGCGTCGAACAAAAAAAGAACCAGGAAAATCGGTTGATAACTAAGGCCTGGGCAGAGTACACAAGATTTTGTTACACACACACACACACACACACACACACACACACACACATACACACACACACACACACACACACACACACAGACATACACCTATGGTTTTTTTCGCGGATTTGGATTCAGAATGGTCTAAAACGGATTACTGTGTGGTTATTTTTTTTTTCTGTTGAGTGTTGTCCTCCTCCAACCCAGATCGATCGCATAAGGACGCCCAAGTCTTACTGTGGGACGTCCTAAAAAACGTGCGTTTGCGGGAATAATCTCGTAAACTCTGCCCAGGCCTCAATTTTCAACCGATTTGCGTGTTTATTTTTTTGTTTGACTAAAATAACTTCTGAGTTGTACATGATTTCACCAGACTATCAAAATTCGCAAGGGGAGGGGATGAGTGGGGGATAATACTAACAAAATATCAGCTTTTTCAATATTTCGGTTCCTTTATGGCTTACTACTTGTACCCAAGCTTTGAAATTGAGGAAGAATTTTCATTATATTTCCAGATTTTCATGAATTATTCGCATGTTGGGTATCGTAGATCAAGGATTTTAAAATGCTCTGCAGATTCGAGGCTCCCATGCCGCTAGAAATGTTATGGTGGATAATGGTGAGGGGGGGGGGGGTCACTATTTCTTGCCTAATGTAATAAACCAAATTACATCGAGTGAAACAGTTTATCGCTTACCAACTGGTTAAACTGACCCAATGCTTATCCAATGGGACGTCCCCTGGAATGCATGCATTACTAAACAATATGTTTTAAACCATTTTTTGTAAGTTGTTAGAAGTCAAAAAAGTCCATTCATGCAGCATGAATTAATGATCGAATTTTCAAAGAAATCTTTCAGTTGAGAGTATGGTTAAGAAAAGGAACAATGGTGTCGCAATTTCTTTTAGAAAGTTTTTTTTAGACGATTCTTGGTTTTTTTCAATTTTCAGTATACCATAACAACATACTGTATGCTCAGGGTATGCTTTGAAGATGTTAGGAGTACATATTCATGGAGAGATACTTGTCTTTCTTAACTTTTTAGCTGAAACATTTTAACCATTTTTATAAAACAGTGTCCATCGTAAGGCCCTTCAGGTACCAAAAATCAAACCATAAATTCGATAAAAGGCCCTAAAAAACCTACCAGCTTACACTGGAATCCTGTCGCTTGCTTAGATATTTTAGAACGAGAGTACCTATTTTAGATCATTCATGGTCAGCTCGATTCCGCCGTCTCACTGCATCATCAGTTTCATGACGTATTAAACTGTAAATTCCATGCAACTACCAACCGATTTCTTCTAATTATTCAAAATCAACGTCCGTTCTGATTTACGAGTCGAATGTTTTCTGTACTCTATTCCACGAGTATTTTCAAGGTAGAAAGAATCAGTTTTGAAGGCATGGATCATTTCCCATTCTACCGAAAAAATAAATTAAATATTAAAAAAATATAAATTAAATATTGCCTACTCGGGAGATACATGAATAACCTTGTTATTCGCATGTTTCTTACATGCTTTGGGAGGGAGTAGTAGAGAAATTTTAAGGTATTCACATAATTCGTACCCAGTCGATTTGTCCAATGGAGTATAGTATGCACGGGCAGCGCTCATCTTGATTTTTGCCGGGTCGTTATTCTGTCCCCAAAATGTTAGTTTGTAACCAGTTTTCTCATGCCAAGAAGCTGTAGCAGCGTACCGACCGTCCATGGTTGGCCTGAAATGTAATGTGAATGAATGAATGACATGTTTATTTTTACAATGTGTACAATATTAAACATACATGATATGCTCTGGGTCATCAAGACCCGTCAGCAGAGGTTCCGTTGGTATTCCTAACACAAATTATTGATTTATCATAAATAACACATATCACCCGATATGTTCTTCTTTTTTTAACGTCGGAGGTAGGTACATTTTATTATTTTAGTTTTACTAACAAATTATTATATTATATTTATTTATTTATTCCTGCGCTTTTGGTTTATTATTTTCAATAATAAGCCTTTGGAATCGAGCAAGAAAAAAATTTTTTTAACCCCCCCTCAAAATTTGATGTTTTACGTTTCAAGGTACGTAGAATACGAAAATCGAATAAAAAAATTTCCGTCCGTCCGCCGTACGCCGTACGCCGTCCGCCGTACGCCGTCCGCCGTACGCGGCACTTTTCTTAGCAACACTGGACCGATTTGGTTCAAATTTGGTATATGGGCTCCATTTGTGGTCTAGTTGTGCCGCGAAGCTTTTGGTTGATGTAGGTCACTTCTAAGGGGTGAAAATTAAGGGTTGAAATTTTCAAGAGTGCCCTAGCTCGAAAACTCTCGAAATAAAGGTATCGTTTTTTCACCAATTTTAAATAGTACAGAATTTTTAAAAATTTTTGAGACCACCCGGAGCTCTGTAGGACAAACCGTTCGGTCCCTACGAGTATTTGAAGGTTTTCCTTCGATAAAACAGAATCATGAGTGTGAATCGCAAAAGAGGTCTAATCGCCGTTCAAATTTTATCTGACTAAAATGCGATCGCTGTTCATTTCTTCGATTTGTATACAGTTTTGCCTTCTGCGTAACCAGTAATCAAATTTCTATATCAAGCTTTCTATTTTTCGAATCGAGTGTGAAGCGTTTAGTTCTTTCTAATAAACTTGATTATGAAGGTGTGAAGCCATTATAGTGTGGTAGGTAGTACCTACCAATAGTTGGTAGGTAAAAAAAAGTTGGTAGGTAAAACAATGTTTGTAGGTAAAAAACGCTGCAAATCATTGCTCACTGATCAGCTGAGTGAGCTCCGAAGCCATTTTCAATGCTATTGAATGGAAGTGCTCTTCCAGGCGTCTCCAGCATTCGAGGATTTCTTCTTCACTCCTCACATCACTGATCAGCTGAGTGAGCTCCAAAGCCATTTTCAATCCTATTGAATGGAGGTGCTCTTCCAGGCGTCTCCAGCATTCGAGGAGATCTTCTTCACTCCTCACATCACTGATCAGCTGAGAGAGCTCCAAAGCCATTTTCAATCCTATTGAATGGAAGTACTCTTCCAGGCGTCTCCAGCATTCGAGGAGATCTTTTTCACTCTTCAGATCACTGATCAGCTGAGTGAGCTCCGAAGCCATTTTCAATCCTATTGAACGCAGGAGCTGAAATTAGAGAGGGAAGGTCAAGGGAGAATAAAGATGGTGGTAGGTGCTATTGATGGAGAACCAGTGATCTATACAGAAGGATGATCTATACACAAAATAATAAACCTTTGAGCAATGATTTGCAGCGTTTTTTACTATTTCATCATTACTATTATTATTTATTATTATTTCCCGAAACATGTCCGCCCACCCAAACTCTTGCAGTAGTATCAGTGTATAACTGGGAGATTGCTGCTACCAACTTCGAGGATACTCCCTGTGTGTGAAGTTTGTAGATAAGCCAGGGGGCCTTATAACCTATTCAGTTCATCTGACAAGGTTACAGATTGTTAATATCAGAGGAGGGTCAAATTGAAATGTCTGCCAACGTACAGTATTTTTCAATGGAACAACCGATATAGAATACTTTTTTATTAAACGCAAAATCGTCCAAACTGATCAGTCCCAATCTTAGGAATATCCTACTAGCACTAATATCGTGGTGAGTAGCTAACAGTTCTGCATAGGGCTAAGGAGAAGGGTGGCAAATCGGGTTTAGAAGCGAACAAACATGCCAATCGTCAGTCACCATTTCAAGTTGTTGTTTACGTTCTCTTTGCAAACGATTAAAATTTGAACAAAAATGTGGTTTACCAGTCTGAGAGCGCTGTCTTGGAAGTTTAGCTTGATCACATTCCTAACATACTTGGACACAGCGAATCAAGTGGCGACAAGAAATAAAATACGGGTTATGTTACTTCTTCCTCAATTGAGTGTCAACCAGTTTTGCATTGGGTGAGTGGTTTCCCCATTTATTTTGCCCTAAGACATAATTACCTTCACAATCAACATTATTTGGAAGAAATAAACGATTTACAATCGAAATTTGATCACTGGTTGCTAAGGATGCAAAACTGGACACAACTAGAAGGAACGAACAGCGATCGCATTTTGGTTAGCTAAAATTTCAACGGAGATTGCCACATAACCACTCTTATTTAATCCTTAACTTGTCAATGTAGCTGTAAAGCGACATCAGTCTTCCCATGTCGATCAAAAAATATGATAGTTCAATTTCGGATAATTCAAGACAAATCTTGAGAAATTACCTCAATATTTCTAGTTCATTTGGGAGGAAACTTCTCGAATGAGCATGTTATGATGGTTTAACACTTTCAATGCTGGTGTAGTTCCAGAACTACGGAGCCGTTCCTTGAGTCCTACTGGCGTGGTTCTGGAACTACATGGGGCCTGCTCGAGATGGGGTTCGTTCTGGAGAGGATAGGGAGGGTAGGTTGGATCTTGTATTGCCCTTCCAGAGAATCTCGCGAAGTTACCTTAATTTCTTGTTATTTTGGGTGGGATTGGTTTAAAAAAACCTAAGGTCTAGTTTCCTAAAATACTCAAGTTTCTAAAAACTAAAAAACTCTAATTTCTCAAATTTATGTTAGTATCGAGTTTGATGAAGGTTCTGGTTAAATTCAAAATGAGCAACATTCCATATCGATATCTTGGCAATGTTGCTCTAAAGCTAGGTCTGTAAAATTGATTTTTTAAAAGCATTTTCCCCTCGTTTGTTAGCTTATTTGGCACCAATTGAAAGAATATTAGAGCGATTGGTCGACCTGCATTATCCTTGCCAAGTTAATGGTTAAAGCTAGTTTCCTACCTCAATTATTACCAATTACTTAATACCTTCTAATATTCGTATTTATAGTAATTATCTCTAATTTAACTTACGGGGATGCCTCGTAGAAAAATATGGCGAAAATGGCAATAAGTATGACGGCGAGGAGGAGAAACTGCGTGACGCGAGTTTGCTCCAAGGATGCTCCCACAACTTTCAGCATATTTTATGTGTCTTCTTTTTGCCTTCACTGGAACAAACAATAAAATACTTGAAGAAAAAGGAACTCTTCAAAAAAAGTAGAATTATACAATTTGTTTTAAAATATGAATCTGAGAGCGATCATAAAGCCCCCAAGTTCATCCAAACAAGAAGGAAATATTGAATGTAATCGTTGTAGCAGTAATGAAAAAGACAAATTTGAATCCTACTGACTGAAATGTTCAAATTCCTCAAACCCTCGATGAACTACAATCGGCAGAAAACTACTTTTTACAATGGTTCTGATAAATAAAGTTTTAAATTCCCAAGTAACTAGATTGACACATGGTCAACTATTTCAAATAATTAAATGAGTAAATTAAAAACTGAAAAATAAAAACGACTGTAGGTCAGGTACCCTACAGACACAATGTGTGTGATTCAGGTAGAAAAATAAAGAAGAAAATATGAGTAAACAACCATTTCAGGTGAGATATTCGTCTGCCACTCAGCTGTCTTCAAAAGTGAGAATCAGAATTGGTTCTGGTGATTTCGCTACTTATTGCACCACATACTTAACCCAATTACGCCGAGAACTGTAATTTTTGATATATAATACAAATTTACCTCAAAACATTGTTGCTGAACCTCAAATAAGCTAGGGAAAATATTAGTTTAAATTTTGCACCCATAGGGGGGGCGTAACCCCCGTGCCAGATCTGACACAATCTTCACTCAGAGTAGTTTTTTGAGAAAATTCCAGAAACAAAATTTGTATTAAACAATATTTTGGCAAGAATAATAGAGTATAGTACGCACACATATTAGACGCGCATAGTTGAGGCCAACGTCTATGAGCAACATAAAAGTGGCCACTATCACTTTTCCCCTCTAATACCAGTTTTATATCTATTGATGTCCTGGTCTATGCGATCAGTCCCTCCCATATTACTATCGTACTGATGGACAAGGTGTGGTTGATGTACAGAAATGATTTTATTCTCTGCTTTTGAGAACCTCTTCGGCATACTTTAGGCTCATGTCCATATTTCGTGGAAGCTATAGCCACCACACTATTCATTATCCCACCAGTTGCAAATCACAACCACACTACAAAATGTGATAGAATATTTTGTGGCTTGAGCCTCGCTTCTCTTTTTCCTTCCGAGTCTACCAAGGTAGTGGAAGCTTTGTTTTCACTTTTCAAGGTTGAAAAAAAAGATGTTCTCCATAATCAAAATTTCCACTCGCGTTTTAAGTTTCAGACCTTCCTGAACAATTTTGGTTCCGTGTCTGTCTGTCTGTGTGTCTGTCATGAAATCCTAGCCACAACCAAAACTTCTACAATACTCATCCGATTTCGATGAAATTTTCAGGGATTGTGTGGGTTGGCGTGTAGATGGTCCCCTATAAACATCATTATCCCAAGACTGATAGTAGCCGCCGCTGCGCATGTGCAAACTTCTTTTTCCTTTTCACGGATATAAATTCTACGTTTTCCATCTCATTTCGATGAAATTTCCAGGAATTATGCGAATTGGGGTGGAGATGGTCCTCTATGAAAATCATGACCCCCAAATTGAGAGCATTTTGGACACATGCGCAAACGTGAAATCGTTGTAATAGACATAACTCCTACATTCTCCAGCTCTCAAAAAAAGTTCCGAATTCTTGATACTATGTGACGACTGTGCCAGATCTGGCACACCTGAGTTTCCAAAGGCACTAGATCTAACCAAAAGAAGTCAAAAATGAAAAAATTGTTTTGATTCCTTCAGATGACCATAAATAACAAGAATTCATGGAAAGCTAAGAGAAAAATGTTAGTAAACACTGATAGAGTGCTTACAGCAGCGCAGAGTCGGGTTATTCTCGTCGGTACAATCTTGATTAAATTCAAACTTCACTCACGCCTAGACAAAGACTCAAAAGCGAATGAAAATCGAAGGGGATTTGCATGAGGACCTGCTGATGTGGGAGGCACAGAGTAGGATTGTTCATGAGCAAGCAGGAATGAACAGGAAATTGTGAAAGTCACCCCTTTCGTCGTGCCAGATCTGGCACAGTCGGCGGAAATGGGTTAAATGGAGGGGCAAAACTCTCTTGAATTACTATGAAACTTTACAAATAACCGCACCGTTCGAAAGTGCGTTCAATGTCTTCCGTTTCTGATGCTCTACATGAATAGGTTTTGATAGTATACCAAAAACACTGCAAATTATTACACAAAGGTTTATTATTTTTCTATATTGATCACTCGTCTGCAAAGAACACGTCTATGCCATTGTTACCACCAACCAACATGAAGAAAAACATCGATCGCATTTCGGTCAGTTAAAATTTGAACGGAGTTGAGGCCTCTTTTGCGATTCACACTCGTGTTTCTGATTTATCGTAAGTCCAACCCTTTTAGTTTTCTAGTTTCAATAATGAACCTTTGGAATCGACCAAGAAAAAAAAATGTTTAACACCCCCTCAAAATTCGTTGGTTTACGTTTCAAGGTACGTAGAATCCAAAAATCGAATGAAAATTTGGCCGTCCGTCCGCCGTACGCGGCACTTTCCCCACTTAGCATTGACCGATTTTGATGAAATTTGGTATGTGGGCTCCATTTGGGGTCTAGTTGTGCCCCGAAGATTTTGGTTCATGTAGGTCACTTCTAAGGGTTCAAAAATGAATTTTAAAATTTTGAAAACGCTCTAACTCAAAAAATTTTGATATAAAGGTATTGTTTTTCCATCAATTTAAGATAGTATGGAATTTTTAGAATTTTTGGAGACCACGCAGAGCCCTGTAGGACAAACTGTTCGCTCCTTACGAGAATTAAAGGGTTGGACGTACGATAAATCAGAAACACGAGTGTGAATCGCAAAAGAGGCCTAATCTCCGTTCAAATTATAGCTGACCGAAATGCGATCGATGTTTTTCATTTCAACATTCATCATGTTGGTTGGTGGTAACAATGGCAAAGCCGTGTTCTTTGCAGACGAGTGATCAATATAGAAAAATAATAAACCATTGTGTAATAATTTGCAGCGTTTGAGTCTACCAAGGTAGCGGAAGCTTTGTTTTCACTTTTCAAGGATGAAAGAAAAAGTTCTCCAAAATCAAAATTTTCACTCGCGTTTTGCGTTTTACCTTTTTGAACAATTTTGGTTGCCGTGTCTGTCTGTCTGTCATGAATTCCTTTGTAACGCGCATAACTATACGAAGTTATTGTCCGATTTCTATGAAATTTTCAGGGATTGTGCGGGTTGGTGTGTAGACGGTCCCCTATGAAAATCATCATCCCCGGACTGATAGAAGCGACGTGAATTCCTTGTAACAGCCATAACTTCCACATTTTCTATCCGATTTCGATGAAATTTTCAGGGATTATGCAGATTAGGTTTTAGATGGTCCCCAATGAAAAACACCACCTTCGAACTGATAGTAGCGACTGCGCATGTGCAAACGTGAATTTCTTGTAACAGCCATAACTTCCACATTTTCTATCCGATTTCGATGAAATTTTCAGGGATTATGCAGATTAGGTTTTAGATGGTCCCCAATGAAAAACAAGGCCTTGACAGTAGCCTCTGAACATGCGCAAACGTAAAATCCTTGTAACAGCCATAACACTTACATTTTTCATCCGAATTTGATGAAATTTCCTAGCATTGTTCAGATTGGTATGTAGATGGTCCCCTACGAAAATCATCTCCCCCAGACTAATAGTAGTTGCTGCGCATGGGCAAACGTGAATTCCTTTATCATCTATAATCTATATTTTCCATCCGATTGTGACGAAATTTCACAGAATTGTTCCAGATTAGCGTGTAGATGGTCCCCTATGAGGGTACTGGAAGGTACTTTGAGATTGATGTTTTGAGATTAACTACTATGCATCGGATCATCTATACAATCGGGTTATGGATACGAGGAAGCTATGTGCCACACCACTTGGCAGACGTTTTTATTCTACCCCCTTTGTTTGTCCTACAGGGCTCCGCGTGGTCTCTAAAAATTCAATACTATCCTAAATTGATGGAAAAACAATACCTTTATATCAAAATTTTTTGAGTTAGGGCGTTTTCAAAATTTCAACCCTTAGAAGTGACCTACATCAACCAAAAGCTTCGGGGCACAACTAGACCCCAAATGGAGCCCACATACCAAATTTCATCAAAATCGGTCAAATTACAATACAGAACGTGCATGTTCACTTACTACATACCTGAGTTTGAATTCTTTCCGAAGAAAAACCGTGTTTTTATCTACGACGAGACCATGATGTGAGGCACCTCTACCGAAATACCAACTACTTGAATTGAACTGACTACTTGTGTGTGCACTAGGTATTTACCGAAATTCTCGGACTATCCTCTGCAAATCTCACACTAGGTTTCAAAGTATTTGAACATTATGATTGATTTGGCACTGAAACCGCAGAAGTCCTCAATTATTTCCGCCGTTATTACTGAAACCTGAACGCGTGTGTGTGTTTGATTGCCGATCATGGTGAATGTTAGTAGGATGTGCACCAGCGCTCTACTTCTACGACAACCTGAGAGGAAGGATCCTGTGAAGTAATGAACGATTGCTATATTGGAACGTGACAGAACTGACTGTATAATGTTTATACATTGGTAGATTATTACCGTATTATCTGCGGATAATAGTTTATTGGATCATTCAGTGTGCTCCACGTGACCCGTGGATTAATTTTAATAGATCCTATCAGTTTTTAAACGAAAAAGCGTGACCAATTCGAACCAATGCACTCGTGATAGAGTCATGACAATAGCCAAGTAGGGTTGGCAGTTTTCCCAGAGAGAATAACATGGAAACTTTGATTCAGTTAATTCTACAATTATTTCATTCGGAGCACTACTTAAATGATTACCTAAGATCATAGATTTGAAACGAACTCCAGGATCATGTTGATGGTTTCCTACAATTACCACCATCAACACGATTGAGGATTCTTTCATAAAATACGTGACGACTTTGCTTCCGAGTCTACAAAGTTAGCGGAAGAATTATTTTTACTTTTTAAGGTTAAACAAAAATGATCTCCAAAATCAAAATTTCCACTTTTGTTTTATGTTTTAGGCCTTCCTGAACAATTTTGGTTAAGTGTCTGTCGATCTCTGTCATAAAATCCGATTTCGACGAAATTTTCATGGATTGTTCGGATTGGCGAGTAGATGGTCTCCTTTGAAATTCTGAAACGAAACGGGATTGATGGTAGCCCCTGCGCATCCGCAAACGTAAAATCCGGTAACTTATAATTTTCCTCCCGAATCGGATGACATTTTTAGAGATTGTGCGGATTGACGTATATGAGAGTTGTGCAAGGTAGGTACTTAGGGATTGATGCTTTGAGATTAGCTATCATGCATCGGATCATCAGTACAATCGGGTTAAAGGATACAATGAAGCCATGTGCCAAACCCACTTGGCCAGACGTTTTTCATATCATTCTGCTATGTTATCAGAACTTCACTGCTGATTGGATTGCTATGAAAATCGTCAGCCTTATTGTGGAACCAATAAATAGTTAGGTTATTGTTGGAAAATGGAGGTTGGTGTCAAAACTCCTCAGGATTCAGTCACTCGAAAATATAAAACAAACACACGGGTAAGGCTCATCGCAACAATTGAGTGGTTGATCCATAATCCTCGGATATAATCATTTTTGTTCATCTCAGTAATGGTCGCTTTTTATTTAATCAAGTTGTAATTAGGAACAACATCCATCTTTTCCTTAATCATATAAATCTCACAAGACAAGTAGGAGATTAAACGCATTCCAATGGGGACTGTTTTCTTTGAAACAACAGTAAAAATTTTCCCAATAATTTTTCCATTTTCAAATATTTTCCCCACAAGTAGTAAATGAAACTACTTTTTTTGGTCCTTTAAAGAATTTAACTATTATTCATTGTTCTCTCTTGTAAACCTGCCTCAAAATATAAATAAATTCAGAGCCAGTGGATTGGTTTCTAATGGATGTTTATAATAGATATTTCCATGTTTACGTGCTTGATGAAAATTATTTCTCCCGAGTTTATCACAGTAGCGGAAAGCATTGTTTTCACTTTTCAAGGTTGAAAAAAAGATGAAAAAAAAGACCCCAAAAATCAAAATTTCCACTTGCGTTTTGCATTTCTGAACAATTTTGGTTTTGTGTCAGTCGGTCTTTGCTGCGCAAATCTTTGTCAGGATCATAACTATAAGAAGGTATTGAAATTTTCTGGGATTGTGAGGGTTGAGATGTCGATGGTCACCTATGATAAACGTAAAACCCATGCAAAAACCATAACTTCATTTTGAAAATTCGCTGAAACATCCGATTTCACCTCACAACAACACCCCTGGTTACCGCACACGATACTAGCAAACAAACATCTTTATAAAAATAATAGAGAGTGTCCGAAGGAAAATTCATGTCAACCTAGTAACCAGGGAAATACTCAGTAGGTTTTCCACTGACAAAAATCGTTATCCGCTCGTTGGAAAACTCCCGATTCATGCCGAAATTTAATGCCGACCACTCGGCTATAAAAACAAAGAAACCATGTCAAACTTTGAAACGCCTTTTTGTGGACAAAATTTTAGAATGACCTCAGCGATAAGACATACTCTTATTCATGTCAAATTTATTATTCGTTTTGAAATGGAACCATGTGTAGTTTCATGGAAGTAGTCACTGCATGTCTGACGTTTTCTCGTTGGGGAAGAATTAAGCCATCAATATTTAGGTTCCTACCAATTAATCAATCAATCATTTTTTTAATTGTGAAAACCTAAAGGTACTACAATCATCAACAAGAGGAACAGCAATAAAATGGTGATAAAAAAATAATGGTATATAAGTAACAAGAACTGATCTCATAACATCGACTCATAAAATTTATGAATTTAATTCTCTATGGTTAAACAATATGACAACACTGTGAAACATAATGATAGAACTATAATGACGTAACAAAGTATCAACAAGTGCAAAATTGCAGCCGCATGCACAGCGCCCGACCGGCCCAGATCGATCCACCACGGCGGCTCCACTACCAATCCATTTCTGGAGAGGTAGCCCTAACGAGTGACATGGTTACTAATCACGAACAACATTATGTGCTCCTCATTTACAAGGCAACTTGCCTATCTGCGTTTGCTGAGAATTTCACACGAAAAAGTTGGCCTTGTACGTTTATTTTTGAATTTAGAGTACTACCTACCTGCCTCTATGGAAAGTCCCTCTTCTAGACGTGAAATTCTGAGGAATGAAGAAAATTGTTGCACACAATAACAGTAGGACGTTGTTACTATCATCTGTTGCTGCAACCGAAACCTCGGTTTGTTCTTCTACGCCAAAACTGATACTGGACAATTAATTTCACATTATTATAGAGCTATACTAATCCTTACCCCCACTTGAGATAGCGCAGTTATTTAACAAATCGATTGTCTTGTGGTTGAAGTATGCTACCTATCTGTGTAGGTACTTGTCTCCGTTTTAACGAGAACAAGATGACGCTATTGCGGTTTTATTTTTCACATGGGTTTCCTTGATGGGAAGGTTCGCGGTAAAGAGGTACTACCTACCAAATAAGTGTTTTATTATGTAGTCACTCGACTGTGAGTATTTTAACATTGTACCTTCTTAACTAGGAATTATTTATTCAAAATAAATTTGGTAGGCACTCAAGCCCAACCAACCTCTTCACAGAAAATTGAAAAAATAAGCAATCAAATATCAGCAACTGCTGGCGTCTAGAGGTTCACATGGGCGCGGTTGCGCGACAGCTTCCCGCCTTTTCAACTTCTATTTTCCGGCGATTCATTTGAAATCCTAACTGGTTTGAATCCCATCATTTTTATTTTCACATTGTGAATGAATTCAGCTCGTCCGAACTGTACTGTTGTAGTGATTGAAATCCGATAATTATGTTTTGAATCCTAGATGGTTTGAATCCTGTCATGAATATCCTCCCACGTTCTATTCGTCATCTCCACATTTTTGTGGCTTGGGTGCTACATGTAGGATAAGTACAATCATTAAAAAAGTACGAAGGTAGTACATATGGGTAATGTCAAGCAAAACATAATGTGGCGTGTCAATGTGGCAAAACATAAGGAGCGTGGTATGTAGGTACCCCATATAAAATCACTATATGAATCACTATAAAATCACCAATGAACCTCCTCAACAAGGGAGACTGGGGGGTACATCAAGTAGGTACATTTTTTCTGTTCCTACGATGTTCCATTTCATTTTTAAATTCATCAAAGATAAACAGTATTTTACTGAATCGAGATAGATACCTACCAACTCCAAAAATCGGAATTCTAATAGGTAGCTTTATTTTATTTGTAATCAATATTATCAAAGTGAATTATGATGTAGAATGTTCCTAAGAGAAGCGTAATAGTTTTTATTTCGTTGTTATTGCTAATTATGCAAAAAAATCTTAGAAATCACCTCAGGTGGTTGAAATTTTCATCAATTTGAGTTTCCATTACATAAAAAAATCACAAACCATAATTATTAGATACACGATTTAATTACGATGCATTCATCTCATGTTTACAGGAGACCAAAATAAAAGAAAATTATAAAAATAAGTAAAGTAAAAAATACTTGGTGACCCCTTCCTTAAAATCCCACAGGTCTCTTCTCTCCTTAACTAATTCAATTACTAAAACTTTGATTCATTCTGGATCAAGCCTCCTGAAAAATCACCACACCAAAAATCACCAGTTGATACCAGTGCTGGAACAAGTGGTGATAACAAGTCGTGATAACAAAAAATGTAAACAAAGGACTCGCGGTCACGCGTCAAATATCAGAATTTTTGAAACGCGACAGTCCTCTCCAAATGTACTCCAATCAAATGGCTGAACGCATAACCGCCTCGTCGTTGACCGCGCTCATGTGAACCCAGCTTAACAATTATATTTTTGTCAAGAGTCGGGACAACCTCTAATGAAAGGAAATCACGTTTCTGTATTATCGCTGAATTGTAGGAAAAACAATGAATTGTATTATTTGACTCGACACAAAACCTTCAAGATAATCTGAGACTTGTCATTGGGACAAGTCAAGGGGGGGTCTTGTGGGTTGTACTCGTATTAACAGGGAGTCCCGAAACCAATTATTAACACTAGATTACAAAATTTAGGGGTGGTCTGGCTCCCTCGTTCTTTCACCACTTTTCTTATGGTATTTGGTGCGCTGAATCCGAATCTGACGTCAGTTTTTTTGTTTATGTCGGATTTCCAAGATATAGCTAGTTTTAAGATTTTTCTAGTTCTCGCTTTTCTTCATTTTTTAGTGAAAACTCATCTTGCTCAAATCTCCTCAAAACGTACTCAGACTTATAGGAAATTTCACGTAGAATCCGAATATGTACTTAGTTTTTAAGTAAAACTGTGTTAAACCCCCTATTTTCCACAAAACGTATCAAAAAACACCGGTTCTCAACGTTTTTTCTTCGGGTTTTCCCTTACATTTTGCCACTTGAAAAAAAAATTAAGGCTAAAAAAAAAGTTCTCGGGTTTTTACTTTGTAGGGGGGACACCCCAGAGGAGAATGAGACCAATCGCAGAATCCTAAACCCATTAATATCGAAGGAATGAGCTTTTTCATGTCACTGAGATGAAAATTCACAAAAACCGTTAATTAATTTTTCGAGATAAGTATGTGCGTTCCTAAATCTGTTTTCCTCAAATGGATTTTCCTTTCTTCTACATTTTTTATGCTTGTCACCTATTAAGAGTAGGTATGATCAAAAATAGGTAATCAAAGGGGGAGTAAATCATAATTGGGAAACTCTTGTTTTGTTAAGTGATTTTAATTCAGTTTTACAAACGAAACACAATAAACTGCAGAAAAGTTAACGGTGTAAATCTGTTTCATGAAGGCTCAGATGAATCAATAGTTGGTACAATGTTTTGTTATTCCTCCACCTCAGAGGTTTCATCGCCGGCATCTATGTAGAGAAAACTTCTCCGCCTGAGGTAAATCTCTTTTTAAGGTCCAACAATAGTCCGCCATCATGTGAACTCCCCAATACCCTTTGTACCGTTCTTCCATGGTTTTCATATCTTGGTGGAACCTCTGAGGTGGAGGAATAACCAAACATTGTACCAACTATTGATTCATCTGAGCCTTCATGAAACAGATTTACACCGTTAACTTTTCTGCAGTTTATTGTGTTTCGTTTGTAAAACTGAATTAAAATCACTTAACAAAACAAGAGTTTCCCAATTATGATTTACTCCCCTTTGAGTAGGTACCTATTTTCGATCATACTCTTAATAGGTGACAAGTATAAAAAATGTAGAAGAAAGGAAAATCCATTTGAGGAAAACAGATTTAGGAACGCACATACTTATCTCGAAAAATTAACTAACGGTTTTTGTGAATTTTCATCTCAGTGCCATGAAAAAAAGCTCATTCCTTCGATATTAATGGGTTTAGGAGGCTGCGATTGGTCTCATTCTCCTCTGGGGTGTCCCCCCTACAAAGTAAAAGCCCGAGAAAATTTTTTTTAGCCTTAATTTTTTTTCAAGTGGCAAAACGTAAGGGAAAACCCGAAGAAAAAACGTTGAGAACCGATGTTTTTTGATACGTTTTGTGGAAAATAGGGGGTTTAACACAGTTTTACATAAAAACTAAGTACATATTCAGATTCTACGTGAAATTTCCTATAAGTCTGAGTACTTTTGGAGGAGATTTGAGCAAGATGAGTTTTCACTAAAAAATGAAGAAAAGTGAGAACTAGAAAAATCATAAAACTAGCTATATCTTGGAAATCCGACATAAACAAAAAAAAAAACTGACGTCAGATTCGGATTCAGCGCACCAAATACCATAAGAAAAGTGGTGAAAGAACGAGGATGCCAGACCACCCCTAAATTTTGTAATCTAGTGTAATACTTCGGAAATCGATTCTACGATTAGTTTGCAACAGCTTTTCCGTCCAAGAACTTTTGGTCCACCAAGGTAGCGGG
Organism: Apolygus lucorum; assembly: GCA_009739505.2. Classification (NCBI taxonomy): domain Eukaryota; kingdom Metazoa; phylum Arthropoda; class Insecta; order Hemiptera; family Miridae; genus Apolygus; species Apolygus lucorum. The sequence continues at coordinate 1,322,607 of CM019168.2, read as the reverse complement.
AGCACTGTTTTCACTTTTTAAGGTTAAACAAAAATGTTCTCCAAAATCAAAATTTTTACTTCCGTTTTACGTTTTAGGCTTTCCTGAACAATTTTATCCAATTTCATCCATGTGTCTGTCGTGAAATCCTTTAACGGGCCAAACTGTACGAAGTTATTGTCTAATTTCGATGAAATATTCAGAGACTAAAAAAATGTAAATGGTTCCCTACGAAAATTATCGCCTGTCCGGACTGATAGTAGCCATTGCGCATGCGCAAATGTGAATTCCTTGTAACCGCCATAACTTCAACATTTTCCACCAAAATTCGATGAAATTTTCAGAGTATGTGAGGGTTGACGTGTAGATGGTCCTCTGTGAGGGTAGTGCAAGGTACTGAGGTTGATGTTTTGAGATTAGCTACAATTCATCGGACCATTTATACAATCGGGTTAGGTTATGGATACGAGGAAGCTATGTGCCACACATTTTTTTCGTGTTTTCGACCTTGTGGCACTAAAATGGTCCTAACTCCCTCATTTTTCATGAAAATTCAAATCTGATTAAACTTAACGCTTTTTTCGTTCATGTGCCAAAGTAAAGACATAAAATGTCAAAAAATCTCGTCCACCCAAAATAGCTAGGTTCACCAAAAACTATTTTCTTGTAAAACACTCTTTTTCATTCTTGCAAGTTATCTCCCTTATGATGCAGCTCTTAACTACTCATCGTAAATTAAGATAGTTTCTCTTTATCAAATTTGAAAATTTTTGAACTACATTTTTTCAAAGGTATTGTTGATTTTACCCTCCTAAGGGGGGGGGGGTGGTGGTGGTGGTATTTAAATGCGAATAAACGTGTCATTTCAGCGAAAACTGAGTGTTTTTTCGTCTTATAGAATAGGAAATAGAAAACAGCAATATAGTTACAAAAATTGATGTTGATCTATTCATTGATGTATAGATAGATATGTAAATATGTTTTGTGTATTGAACGTAGATATGTGGTATTTGCAACTGATAAGGTTGGATATATAAATCTTGGAGATGAAATTTAGCACACGTTCTATGAGTCTTCTATAATAATTATTATTGTCCTTGCATACATCATTCTAGGATGCTGACATTAATTAGGTACGGTGTCTCTTATATCACTTCGGGTGATCGGGAGTAAGTCACATGCTCTAATCGAAATAGTGCGATAAAATTAATTTCTCCCCTGCAGCTAAGCTTACCTCAAATTAGTCGTCTTTCCCCTACCTATCGTACCTAGGGAAGACTTGTTGGGTTGAAACCACAAATCTATTTTCTAATTGGCAACCGAAATTTTAAAATATTTTGAAAAATAAAGTTTTTATTAGTTGAAGAAAAGTACATAAACCAACACATTTAGTTAAACTCATCTTGTCCAGAAAAATCCCGTTTTCTCCACTGTGTACCTCAATAAAAACAACCAGACGTTGGATGAGACATGAGCCTAATCCTTGGGTTTTTGGCTTAGCTCTATCTGAATACCTTCAAAATCCTTCTGACACTCACCTCATAAATGAATCAGTTTCAATTGGTTAGCAACGTGCGAAAACTAATCCGATAATTCTTTCCAGCCAAGTGCGCATCTTTATATCAAGGAATCACGAGAAGTCGAATGTTGTTTTTTCTGTTATTCAGCGGAAATCAAATAAACACACTCGTCGCAACTGAAGAGGTGGGAATCCCATTTTAGGAGGTCTCAAGACGTGGAGATTTATGAATGCATTTGACCACAAGCATGGTATTTAGTAGGTAGGTACTATAATTTCTTTAAATAACTTCTTCTATATTATATTGTCAGAAGTAGTACGTAAGAAAACAAAAATTTTTCGAAAGTCCATTCTAAAAATTTTGGGGCCATTGCAATAGCTTCATTTTCCTTGAAAATTCGCTAAAAACGTCTTCCAAGTTCACATACCGTCAACTGGTACAACTTTCGCCACCCCATTCAACAATGTGCCACAAACGTTTTTCACAGTCAGCGCTACCTAGCGATTCCTGGGATGAAGCTATTAATTCAGGAAAAATCACAGGGGCAGGGCAATAGTATAGGCACAGGTTAACCAACTCAACAAGCTTATCAGTGGACATCAGCGACAGTGATAAAATTGTATCTGTTCCCGGTTTTTTTCGTAAGTTGAATTTGTCCAAAAAGTCTCCTTTGGGTACCCCACTAGCGTTTGGTTCACCTTTCTGGTAAGTTTAGATTTTCAAACCTATAATATCAGCAACGAATTGCCATATTTGCCTTTTTCTTGAGTGTGTTATTTCCTTTGATATTTACAGGAAAGTAAAAAATGGGACAAACAGGGTACAACTTTGTGCCACCAACTTTTTCCCGTTTATGCATTGATATTTAAAGTGTTCTGTTCTATTTTTTGATCACGTGGACGATCCAAATGTCACAGTTCACGAATCAAATCAAATTACGGAACCCAAACCTTAAGGGGGAGATCCTAACCATTTCCCCCATATATCTGCGCATCAGATAGGCCTACAGGGACTATTTTTTGTAATTCTTCATATTTTTAGTCAAGAAATAGAGCAATGAGCTAACATTTTAGATTTTTAAATGTAGTTATATATTTTTGTTGGTATCATACATTTGAAAAATTTAAATACTCCAAATATCTTCACTCCGATTTGTTGAAACTAACCTCATGATGGTTCCCTAAAAATCCCAAAATTTTCGGTTCATCCGTTCATCCATGGTTTTGGAATTACTTTTGAATTGAGCCATATAAATCAGGGTTATATTTTTGTTATAAAAAATATGTTTTCTGTGTTATGCTTACTGAATTTTATTAAAAAATGAAGAAGATAAGGTTTCGAGTTTTTTTGTGATCACACACTCCCTAAAAACTTGAAAAATATTGAAATTTTTTTAGAAACAAGCTTGTTTTTGGTTCCTTCTCAAAGTTAACAAGATAAGTAACAAAGAAACCAGGACAAGAAGTGTTCACTGCTCGATATTCGTATATTTTCAAGCTAAAAAAAATTGTGGTACATTGTTGTACCCTTATGGGGTACAAGAATGTGCCACGAAAAAACATTTCTCTCTATTCTTGCATAAGAGATAGAATTTTTTTCATGGTGGCATTTGATACTTGGAAAGTAGAGGTACGTTGGGTAAATTTTTCAATAATATGCGATGAAAAGTAAAGTCTTTACACGTAAAAAAACCTCAAAATTGGCACAAAGTTGTACCAGTTGACGGTACTTTTCTCGTGTCCACAACACGATATTATTGTGTAGATGATCCGATGCATCGTAGATAATCAGAAAAATTCGATCGCCACCTCTAATTTTGACGACCAGAAGACGATTACAAGGATTACAGGGAACCATCCACACAACCCCAGGAAATTCCATCGATGTGATTCTGATTCAACTGATCTTTTATTCAGTTTATCAACAATCTGGAAGGTAATCTAAGTTTCTACTTCCTACCTATATTATGGTTTGAAAGGGTTTCACGTTGGTGCATGCTCTATCGCTACCAATTTATTATCAAATCATAATGAAATTGATAAGGGGCTATCTAGATACTGTTCTGCACAAAAACTGAATTTGGATGAAAAATGTAGAAATTATGGACGTTACAAGGATTTTACGTTTGCGCTAGCCTACACGTTACTGTCAATCCGGGGGTGATGATTTTCATAGGGGGTCATCTACAGGCCAACCAGCACAATCGCTGAAAATTTCATCAAAATTGCACAATAACTTCGTACAGTTTTGCCAGTTACAAGGACTTCATGACAGACAGACCGACAGTCACGGAACCAAAATTGTTCAGGAAAGTCTGAAAAGTAAAACGTGAATGAAAATTTTGATTTTAGAGAACATTTTCTTTGTGTTCAATCACATCGCAGTATGTTCCTGAAGGTTCATCCAATCAATTGTCACTATACTGATCAGGTTCTATTTCATGCTGAGACAAATTCGTTATCCTCTTCTAAAATGACAGGCTGATAGGGATGTCCCAAAAGCACCGATACTTCTTGAAAAAAGTATCGATACATATTGATACTTTCTTTTCCTGATATATATCGTAGTATCGATACTTTTTTCCAGTATCGGAGGCGATACTTTTTAATATCTCACATTTTATCAGTTTCAACACCTACGACATGAAGGTAACTACTTGACAGTACCTCTACCTCTACGTAGATTGTTGGGAGACCGACAAACTTCAACAAATTAAACAAAGATCATGTACCACCCCTGCAGGTCTCTATGATAACCTGCTTTCCTCCATCATCTAGGAAGGACCACCAAAATGTTAACCAAACAAGTGCAATATGAAAACAAGTGCCTAAACAAAGACAAGTTTTAAATAACAAAATGAGTGATTTATTGTTTTGTTCATTCTATATTAATTATTATCCTCGAGATGGAGAGATGTCACACTGATAGAGAGGAACATAAACGACAATTTCACCCATTTTTGTGAAAGTATCGATACTTCAAAACATCGATAGGTACTTTTTGAAAGTATCATATCGATATTTTTTGATACTTTCTAGATGTATTGATACGATATTATATCGATACTTTTGAAGTATCGGACATCCCTACAGGCTGTTAAGAGTTGCCCTCAGACTCCGAACACTTTCTTTTGATGGGTCCAATGTAGGGATGGGTATCGATACTCGATATTTCAAAATATCGATACTTTCGTACCGATACTCGATATTTTAGTATCGATACTGCACTATCCGATATTTTTGGATATCGATACTTTGGATCCGATATTTCTAAATATCGAATATCGATACTGTTCTCGCGGAAAATTCAACATAACGGCTAAAAAATGAAGAAGATAGAGAGGCTTTTGGGTCATTACTCTTTGGTTGCACAAATAACGTTTATATCATGGAAAAAATCACTCTGTTGGATTCTCAATAGTGAAAAATGAATAAAAGTTGTTGAAAAAATTATTTTTCTTGAGAAAATTGTATGATATTGATAGTTTGTGACACTAAAGTATCGATACTCGATATTTTAAAATATCGATACTCATGCCCAACAATACTTGGGATATCGACACTCGGATACGATACAGTATCGATACTAAAGATCGATACTTTTATAACGATACCCATCCCTAGTCCAATGCAACTAGATTGTACGGACATTTGGTTTGTCTGTAAACTAGCATGTTGTCAGGTTGGCAGTGCCGAATATAATCAGTTACTATCATGAGCTGGGCACAATTTCGTACAACCCTTATATTGAAAATAATAGATACATACAATACATGTATCTATGTATAGATGTTTCGTTCGATCTGTGGCATTCTTTAGTACTCAACTCTTCCATACTCTCCAAGAAAATTATGCTAGCATCAGACAAAGTCAATGCAGTTATGAGGAGAGAAAAAAGGCAACTTATCTTGTAGCACAGAATTCGTTTGAATGAAAAATATTTTTTGCCCGTTTAGTACCTATTCTAGTAGGTAGTTAGGATATTGTTTGTCAGGCAGTTAAAATTTAGGTCGGGAACATAGAAAATCAGTCAAACGTACCTAGTACGTACGTCAAACGTACCTAGTACGTACGTCATAGCTGCAAAATCTTACAGGTGGGATAATTATATTATGATGGAAATACTGACCTACAACTAGTCACGACGGGTAGAAGCGACGATCCGTTCATCACAACCTGGTACCTGGCTGAAGCACTTGTGAATGTTCATCGTCCTCATCGCCACAACTTGTCTCTTCTCTTCTAGTCCATTCTAGCATTCAGCCGTGATCCCGTAAAATTCTCAGAAGCCATTCGCCTGACAGGAGGGTATTCCGTAGGAAGGGTTTAGAGTTTCACGAAGTTGGGTAGTTCACATTAGAGTAGGAACGAATTGATTTGAGCACACGAGATTCTTCTCTAACGGTACGTCAAGTTTTATCAATTACGTGAGATAAATTAAGGCTAAATGTCCCGAGTTTAGTTGTAAAATCCGCCACCACGTGGCAGCACCAAAATGAAGAAAATTTCGTTTACTTCTCATTTGAGAACGGATCGAGATATTTTAATTCCGCAAACGAATTTCTCTTCAGGATCACCGTAGAATTCCGGGTAATTGGTTTAGAAAGTGTGCAAAAATTTTTTGCACACAGTTCCAACAAAAATTTGTCCAAATTTCGAACATTTTCAAAAAGTGGCCTTATAGCCACTTGCAGAACCTTCATCAAAATACGAATCCGTTTGCAGAATTTTTCTAACTTGATCATAGCCGTCGGATTCGCGTTTTTACGATTTGGAGTGGGGCGAGGGGGGCGACCATGGGCTGGGGGGCGAGGGGGCGGCGGCGGCGGCGTTCAAACGCCCGCCACCCGCGCGACCTTCACCTTCTCTCCGACATTCATGTTTTGATAGTTTGCACCCTTTCATCACTATTCTTTTTTCCTGGCCACCTTATAGGTACCATCAACCTTCCCATTTCCAACTTCTCTTCCTTGAGGTTGAACGAATGTGGTGAAATTGCCATAAAAAGCAAGATTCTCATATAATTAACTTATGAGCAAGATTCTATTTTAATTTGATACTGATAATGGTTTGCACTACTAAATAGTTGTTTCTGAAATTGTGGTGATTTTAGTTCATTGTACATGGAGTAGGTAGGTACCTATTTGTTCAAATTTCAATGTACCTAGTTGCAAAAGTGATCTAACATCATTCTAGTCTCGGCCGTTTATTTAGTTGAACTAGCAATAGAAGGTTTATGGGGGCATATTTCTCCCAAATTCCCTCTTAATTATTCTAGGAGTTACACTATTAATTTTCCTTGTTTTCAAAAGTCATTCGTGATTTTATGTAAATATAACGCCTAACAATACTGAAGTGTTGCATTTTGAGGTACCTACTACCTACTAAATTACAAACATGACTCTCCAAAAATTACCATTAGTACAATGTAATAAATACCCTAGAACTAGGGATAAATTTCATATAATTAACTTATGAGCAAGATTCTATTTTAATTTGATACTGATACTTAATGGTTATCATTAGCTTCTTTTGCAGAGGCTACTTGATTGATCTTGGGGCGATGATTTTCATAAGGGATTATCAACACGTCAACCCGCATAATATCCCTGAATTTTTTTTAAAATCGAAATTGGACCATAACTTTGTATAGTTTTGCGCGTTGCGGGGATTTCATGACAGACAGGCACGGAACCAAAATTGTTCAGGAGGGTCTAGAACGTAAAACTGGAGTAACAATTTTGATTCTGGATAACATTTTTCAACGTTGAAAGGTGATAACAATACTTCCGCTACCTTGGTAGACTCGGAAGCTAAATTAAAATGTATGATTTCCCAAACATTGTACAGAGCACCAAAAAAGGTAGGTACTACGCATTTCTTATTTCCGAATCTACCAAGCGGAAGTATTGTTTTCACTTTTCAAGGTTGAAAAAAAATTTCTAAATAAAAAACTCCGATTGTACGTAGTAATAATATTGCAGTATTCTAGAAAACCTTGCTTCAAAGCTACCGATAGGTGTAGTTATGATTTTGTTTGTGCATTTTTGGTGGCAAAAAAAGTGTCACGAAAAATTCCTTGACCCCCAGCCAAAAGACATATCCATGTCAAAATGATCTCCAAAATCAAAATTTCCACTCTCGTTTTACGTTTCAGACCTTCCTGAACAATTTTGGTTCCGTGTCTGTCCGTCTTTGATTCTGTTGTGAAATCCTTGTATCGGGCATAACTAAACGAAGTTATTCTCCGATTTCGATGAAACTTTCAGGGATTGTGCTGGTTGGCGTGTAGATAGTCCTCTATGAAAATCATCACCCCGGACTAATAGTAGTGAGTGCGCATGCGCAAAAGTGAATTCCTTGAAACAGTAATAACTTCCACATTTCCCATCTGATTTCGATGAAATTTTCAGAGATTATGCGGATTGGGGTGAAGATGGTCCCCACGAAAATCACGGCCTCCAAATTTACATTAGCCTCTGCGAATGCTCAAACCTTAAAATCCTTGTAACAGCCATAACTCCTACATTTTTCGTACGAATTTGATGAAAATTTTCAGGATTATTCAGATTGGCTTGCAGATAATCCTCTATGAAAATCACGGCCACGGAACTGATAGTAGCAATGCGCAGAGTTCTTTTATCTTTTGAGTGTGTCCTCCTTTACCCCAGACTAATCGCGTACGGTCGCCCAATTCTTACTGTGGGCCGTCCTAAAAAACGATGTTAGTAGTGATCACTGCGCAATCACGGAAACGGAAGTGAAATCAAGGTAAAATCACCAACGCCATACTATAACTCGAACGTCAACAGTTACTGTGCCCCGATGTTACCGAGTAATCCGAAAAGGTAAACACTTAGAGTTGCCATCTGTAAGAAAATTATCTTGTATAGACCACAGCACTATCCCTAGTTTTAGGGTATTTATTACATTGTACTAATGGTAATTTTTGGAGAGTCATGTTTGTAATTTAGTAGGTAGTAGGTACCTCAAAATGCAACACTTCAGTATTGTTAGGCGTTATATTTACATAAAATCACGAATGACTTTTGAAAACAAGGAAAATTAATAGTGTAACTCCTAGAATAATTAAGAGGGAATTTGGGAGAAATATGCCCCCATAAACCTTCTATTGCTAGTTCAACTAAATAAACGGCCGAGACTAGAATGATGTTAGATCACTTTTGCAACTAGGTACATTGAAATTTGAACAAATAGGTACCTACCTACTCCATGTACAATGAACTAAAATCACCACAATTTCAGAAACAACTATTTAGTAGTGCAAACCATTATCAGTATCAAATTAAAATAGAATCTTGCTCATAAGTTAATTATATGAGAATCTTGCTTTTTATGGCAATTTCACCACATTCGTTCAACCTCAAGGAAGAGAAGTTGGAAATGGGAAGGTTGATGGTACCTATAAGGTGGCCAGGAAAAAAGAATAGTGATGAAAGGGTGCAAACTATCAAAACATGAATGTCGGAGAGAAGGTGAAGGTCGCGCGGGTGGCGGGCGTTTGAACGCCGCCGCCGCCGCCCCCTCGCCCCCCAGCCCATGGTCGCCCCCCTCGCCCCACTCCAAATCGTAAAAACGCGAATCCGACGGCTATGATCAAGTTAGAAAAATTCTGCAAACGGATTCGTATTTTGATGAAAGTTCTGCAAGTGGCTATAAGGCCACTTTTTGAAAATGTTCGAAATTTGAACAAATTTTTGTTGGAACTGTGTGCAAAAAATTTTTGCACACTTTCTAAACCAATTACCCGGAATTCTACGGTGATCCTGAAGAGAAATTCGTTTGCGGAATTAAAATATCTCGATCCGTTCTCAAATGAGAAGTAAACGAAATTTGGCCCCGACGGTGCTGCCATCTCTTATTTCAGAATCACACTAAAACATCGTGACATTTAGCCTTAAAGTTTGAATTTGAGTTGGGCATAAGAACATAACGCAAATTACTTGAGAAGAGACTACACAGCAATAATATGATCATGATGAAAAGCGAACAGACCGACTACAAAACAGACAGACTAGGAAATAGAATAGAATAGAAGCAAATCAAATTCCACCACTTTCTCTCCCGAGATGCTCCTATTTACTTGTCCCCGGTACTCTGATAGACGTACTCTGTGGGATGTGGACTGTGCTTGTGCTAGAGATAAGCATCGATGATCGATGATCATTTCACAACTATCGATTACTGATTGATGATGGTTTCACAACTATCGATTACTTCAATGTGATAGTGATTCATTCACAAGTAATTGATCTCAGATACCTAGGTAATATTATGTTGAATTTGTTTGACTCTCTTAACTTTTTATGTCTATTGGAAGACAAAATTAGGTATTAAGATATTTCTATACTGAGTTAAATTCTATTTTTTTGCGTACTTCAAATGAAAAAATCATTGGTGCATTTTTTTGGTTTGGTTGACCAGTGGTTTCACTGAAATTTGTATCATCTAGAAAGAAAAAAAATGTGTATCATCTAGAAGAGAAATAAGCATCATCTTAGAAGTATCGATACTGTCGAAAACACGACAGTTCAACAATCGATGGTTAACTTCTAGATGGTGACTTTCAATAGTTTCCAAACGATGCTCAAGAAGAAGACGAATCCTGGAGATGACCAGTTTGTAAGAAAGAGAAGAAGCCTAATATTTCAAAATTATTCTTCACTTAAAATTAAAATTAATTTTCTAAACTCCAAAAATGATACGATTTTCACCGTTTTGTAAAAGGTTACGTTCTTTTCACCAATAGACGTTTTCATCGGTATGGGCATGCGCCTCCAAATCCGAACTCCAAAATGGTGGACACATTCAGACCACAGTCTTTGCATGGAATAAGTATTCCATGGAATACTTATTCCATGGTCTTTGATTTCACTCTAGTCCGTAGAAATCTCCGGTACTCTGTGTAGAAGTCTCCGGTTCTCTGTGGTAGAAGTCTGTTCTGTCAGTTTTCAGCTTCTATTCTGTTTTTTGAGCGTGTATTCTGTTTTTCTGTCGGATCTGTCATGTCTGGGACAAACAAATACAGTTGTTTCGAGGACTATAATTCGGGTGGTCGACCGGGAAGATGGGGGTTATCCTCTAAAATTACTTTTTTCCCTTTCTCAAAGATTTGTCTGTACTTCCGAAAGTACAGCATTTCGAAATATACCATCATCTCCGCTGTCTCCAATCTTTCTGTATACATCTAATCTTAAGTTCCCTCTATCGAGGTTGGTCGGAAGTGGGTGTGGATTGATAGAAAGTTCGTCTCAATCGCCGACAATAGTAAGTACCTACAATCCTACATCCATTTGTTGTAGCTAAGGAATGACGAACACTTCTGGTATTAGTATATTCTAGTAGATTAATAATACAAATCAGATTGGTACCAAACGTACTAACTTTGAAGTGATTTCAATCACTGAGTTCGGCCCAAGTAAAGAGAGAGGCGCGCCCTTATTCTGGCACACCAGACAACTTGTACGCAACAATTGTAATAGCCTCTATGAATTTGTGGAGACGAGTACCTACAACATGATTATAGTACGAGGGTTGTCCGGAAAGTTCGTATAAAAATGAGAAAAAAAAATTATTTTATAATAATTTATCAGGTAATTCGATTTTGTCCCCTTCAAAATGTGACACAATGCACTTCAGCCATCGCCGTTTTCACTGTTTCAAAGATCCTTGAAAGTCCACAGGTCGGAGGTTTGCTTCTCAGCTGCATCGTCGTTGCTGATTTATTGGCCACAACGTCTGGTTGGACGCTGAAGAGGGTGGTGACCTTTGAATCGAGTCATCACTGCAGATGAGTCTTGATTCTACGAATTTGATTTTTTAATGAAATCCCGAAGCAATGAGTGGAAGACATCTGGGGAACCAAGGACAATAAAATCTCGGTCAAATGTCAAGACAATGCTGATCGTTTTCTTCGATATTGTCCATCAAGAATTTGTCCCTCCAGGCCAAGGACAGTTAATCAGAAATTCTACGTGGAAGTGCTCAAACACCTCAAAGCCCGGATTTGGAGCGAGAGGAATGGTGGGTCTTCCACCACGACAAGCCTCCAAGTACACCCCTATCGTTGTGCGTGAGTTTCTGACTGCCAATTCGATCGCAGAGACAGAATACCGGATTTGGAACCATTTGACTTCTTTTTATTCCCAAAAGCAAAATTAGTGCTTCGGGGGTGGCATTGGGGGACGGTGGGCTGAGTGGAGTCCAAGTGCACTCTCGACTTTCACAAGTCGAGGGCACACTTGGGAGCCAAGTGTTCACTTGACTTGGACTATGAATACCGACTTTTGAGTGTAGGGTGGGACTCCACTTGACTGAGTGAGAGTAGAGACTTGACTTGAGTCAGGACTATGAATACGGCCCTCAACGTCTTCAAAACAAACCCTGTATTGATTAAAAACCAACAAAATATAGTATGAGTGGAACTCAGAGTTTGGGGTCACTAGATAAATATCTTATTTGGTTTTTGTTTTGAATTTTTTTAAGCAAGGGGTTGATTGTATAATTTTAACTAATCGTGCTGTGCCAAACCCACTAGGCTGACTACTCTCCTATAAATAGTTGAATATTTCAATTTTCTTTACCGTGGTTTCAAAGATTTCTTTGAAAATTCGCTTAGATTTCACGAATGAACTTTTTTTTGCTTCCGAGTTTACCAAGGTAGCGGAAGCTTTGTTTTCACTTTTCAAGGTTGAAAAAAAAGTTCTCCAAAATCAAAATTTCCACTCGCGTTTTACGTTCCAGACTTTCTGAACAATTTTGGTTCCGTGTCTGTCTGTCTGTGTGTAAGTCATGAAATCCTTGTAACCGGCATAACTATACGAAGTTATTGTCCGATTTCGATAAAATTTTCAGGGATTGTGCGGATTAGGTTGCAGATGGCCCCCTGTGACAACTATTACCCCGGACTGATAGTTGCAAACGTGAATTCCTTGTAACAGACATAACACTTACATTTTTCATCCAAATTTGATGAAATTTTCTAGGATTGTTCAGATTGGCGTGTAGATGGTCCCTTTTGAAAATCATCTCCCCCAGACCAATAGTAGTTGCTGCGCATGCGCAAACGTGAATTCCTTGTAACAGCCATAACTTCTACATTTTCCATCCGATTTCGACGAAATTTCTCAGAATTGTTCAGATTAGCGTGTAGATGGTCCCCTATGAGGGTAGTGGAAGGTACTTAGAGATTGATGTTTTGAGATTAACTACTATGCATCGGAGCATCTACACAATCGGTTATGGATACGAGGAAGCTATGTGCCACTTGGCAGAAGTTTTTTAATTCTGACACAGGCGTTCAAAGAACACCAAGGGCGATATTGGCTAGGCAGTTGGGGGTTTCCAGTATTTTCAAAGAATGGTTACTTGTGAACAGCCATGATTTCTTTTAAGTTAAGCAGAATTGAATTAGTACCTACATGGTTCCCTGGCCTGTAGAAATTCCCGAAAAGGTGAAGAGTACTAAGGAAAATTGCAGTTTAGAATACAATCATTGGTAAAATTTGCAGCGTTTGAGGTCGAGAACTTTATTTGATCGAACACAGGTGTTGTGTTCTGCGTGTAGTCGAGTGAGGGCGATGGTCCTCTCTATGCGCTGAATTGTTCCTAGCCTTAATCCTACTCAATGGAGAGATTGATCCCTAAAGCCTAGGGCTTTAGCACTCCATCTGTGGCGCCTTGCGGCCGACCGTCCGGATAAGTGCTTATAGAATCTATCTGTCAACCTCGGCGTCTGATGACAGACACACCAGCAGGAGGCTGAACATTTACCTAGTGAGGCCTACTGTTCTGAAGAGGTCCCTAAGGGGAGCTAGAGGTTCGGCGCCTTTATGGGGCAAACCGTTCCCTCGGAGGAACTGGGCTGTAGGTAAGATAAGAAATGATAAGTCGGATAGACGAGGTACGAATGCATGTAGGAAGACCCTTGAGTGCAGCTTATATACTCAAGTTAGTATGGTGGGAGTGGAAAAAACGTGATGTCAGATGACGTGTTCTTTTCCTTCCTCGCCTCGCCTGTGTTGGTGATGACTCATGCCACTCTGGGTTTTCCTACACGCCACTTTATTGGAGAACTACTGAACATAGATGTATGACATTACAACAGGTAAATGGGAGAAGTGCTCCGAGCACGCTATTTATGTTCAAATGAACGGAGAAGTATGCTCCTACTCCCGACCTTTCCTCTCAACAACTTGTTTTAACTTAAAAAACTTGCGTGAGAACTTATTATTTTTGTTTCTCGCTTGGTGAACGTTGGTGCTCGACATTACACCAAAAAAGACCGTCATCAAGTGGACTGCATAGCTACACTTTTCAACCAATAAATAATGTAAAGGATAGAGGGTAGTTAGTATCTTTTGCGCGATTGAAAATATTGATAAGTGGTTGACAAACACTGGTTGTCCGGATGCTCATTCAGAAATTCTTTATTGTGTTTCCCTTGTAAGTTTTTCTCAAATGATCGAAGTCCGTGTGTAGGTAACACCTGCCAAATTCGTTTTCAGTAGCCTGAGTTTTTAAGTAGATTAAAATTCCGAATTTAAAACTGCAAAGAAAGGTTGATAATAAAAACTAATTGTTGATTTTGGCAAATAATTCTCTTGGTCTGCTCACAATGAAAATGTTGAGAAAAATCGCGTATCCCTTACAGGCCCACTGTTTCGGATTTATTGAAGGATTATGATTAACCTCCTGACGAGCATCAGAAGACTGTGATTTTCGAAGGAACTTCCCAAGACATCCAAAATAATTAATTGCTTCCGAGTCTACCAAGGTAGCGGAAGCTTTGTTTTCACTTTTCAAGGACGAAAAAAAAAGTTCTCCAAAATCAAAATTTTCACTCGCGTTATGCGTTTTAGACCTTTCTGAACAATTTTGGTTCCGTGTCTGTCTGTCCGTCTGTCATCAATTCCTTGTAACGCGCATAACTATAGGAAGTTATTGTCCGATTTCGAGGAAATTTTCAGGGATTGTGCGGGTTGGTGTGTAGACGGTCCCCTATGAAAATCATCATCCTCGGACTGATAGAAGCGACTGCGCATGCGCAAACGTGAATTCCTTGTAACAGCCATAACTTTCACATTTTTCATCCGATTTCAATGAAATTGTCAGGGATGTTACAGATTAGTGATTAGATGGTCCCCTATGGAAATCATCACCCCCGGACTGATAGTAGCCGCTGCGCATGCGCGAACGTGAATTTCTTGTAACAGCCATAACTTCCACAATTTCTACCCGATTTCGATGACATTTTCAGGGATTACGCGGATTAGGTTGTAGATGGTCCCCAATGAAAATCAAGGCCTTAAAATTTACAGTAGCCTCTGCGTATGCGCAATCGTAAAATTCTTATAACAGCCGTAACAGTTGCGTCTGAGGTGAGGATCTCAAAGCCAATCAATCAACCCCTTTGTAGATCAGTGAGCAAAGTACTGGACTCACATCCCGGAGTCCTAGGTTCGACTCCCAGTCTTGCTAAGAACTTTTTTGATTCCAATCACTACCGCACTTACATTTTTCGTCCGAATTTGATGAAATTTTCTAGGATTGTCCAGATTAGCGTGTTAGCGTGTTAGAAGATTAGCGTGTGTCCCTATGAGGGTAGTGGAAGGTACTTAGAGATTGGTGTTTGAGATTAACTACTATGCATCGGATCATATATACAGGGTGTCCCCAAAAACGTTTCCCCCCCCCTGCTAAAATCGTCCAGGTAGGTAGTGGTAAAAAGAAAATTTTTTTTTGAATCTTCATGATTTTTCCCAAGGATCTCAAATATGACCACAGTGCGCCTTGCGCACGTGCGCAATCGTGCGCAACGCACACCAACTTCGTTTTTTCAAATGAGACCCCCCATTTTTTATTGCAGATTCGGATTCTACGTGAAATTTCATGAACATTTCACCCCTCAACCGATTTTTTTTGTTGCGCGCAACCCGCTCAGTGCGCGCTCAAAGATGAGCAACCGCAAGGTTGTGTCAAAATGTGCATGTACGAAGTACCTAAGTGTGACACATGATATTTCAGTATTTTTTTACGCTGAATCACGTGGTGATGTTAGTTTCTTGATTTTACTGCATTTTTATCAAATTATCGACGAAAAATGAACTTTTAAAAAAGGAAAATTGCATTTTTCAAGGGCAAAACCACCCTGTCTACTTAAAATTTTTTTCCAAGATAATCGAAAAAAGATTTTCAAGTAGACAGGACGGTTTTTTCACGAGAAATTACAGAAATAGAGTCCTTGTGAAATTACAAGTGAAGAGTCCAGCGTGATAAACAATCGTTTTGACATAGATGTGTCTTTTGGCTGGGGGTCAAGGAATTTTTCGCGGCACTTTTTTTTATCACAAAAAATGCAACGCTGCAACCAGTAAACAAAATCATAGCTACACATCGGTAGCTATGAAGCAAGGTTCTCTAGAATACTGCAATAAATTACGTGCGATCGGAGAGTTTTTTTTTAAATGTCAAAACATAAATTTCAACATGTTCCACAATTTATTAACAAGGATGAAGTTAACGGATGGGCACAGAAGATGCGTAATGAGTAAAAATGCAATTTTCCTTTTTTAAAAGTTCATTTTTCGTCGATAATTTGATAAAAATGCAGTAAAATCAAGAAACTAACGTCACCACGTGATTCAGCGTAAAAAAATACTGAAATATCATGTGTCACACTTAGGTACTTCGTACATGCACATTTTGACACAACCTTGCGGTTGCTCATCTTTGAGCGCGCACTGAGCGGGTTGCGCGCAACAAAAAACAAGTGGGTGTGGCACATAGCTTCCTCGTATCCATAACCCGATTGTATAGATGATCCGATGCATAGTAGTTAATCTCAAAACATCAAAACAAGTTAATCTGTAACATCCCTGAAAATTTCATTGAAATCGGATGGAAAATGTAAAAGTTATGGCCGTTACAAGGAAATTCACGTTTGCGCATGCGCAGTGGCTACTATCAGTCCGAAGGTGGTGATTTTCATAGGGGACCATCTAAATACTAATCTGTAACATCCCTGAAAATTTCATTGAAATCGGATAGAAAATGTAGAAGTTATGGCCGGTACAAGGAAATTCACGTTTGCGCATGCGCAGTGGCTACTATCAGTCCGAAGGTGGCGATTTTCATAGGGGACCATCTAAATACTAATCTGTAACATCCCTGAAAATTACATTGAAGTCGGATGGAAAATGTAGAATTTATGGCCGTTACAAGGAAATTCACGTTTGCGCATGCGCAGTGGCTACTATCAGTCCGATGGTGGTGATTTTCATAGAAGACCGTCTACACACCAACCCGCATAATCCCTGAAAATTTCATCGAAATCGGGTAGAAAAAGTGGAAATTATGGCCGTTACAAGGAAATTCACGTTTGCGCATGCGCAGTGGCTACTGTCAGTCCGAAGGTGGCGATTTTCATAGGGGACCATCTAAATACTAATCTGTAACATCCCTGAAAATTTCATTGAAATCGGATAGAAAATGTAGAAATTATGGCCGGTACAAGGAAATTCACGTTTGCGCATGCGCAGTGGCTACTATCAGTCCGAAGGTGGCGATTTTCATAGGGGACCATCTAAATACTAATTTGTAACATCCCTGAAAATTACATTGAAGTCGGATGGAAAATGTAAAAGTTATGGCCGTTACAAGGAAATTCACGTTTGCGCATGCGCAGTGGCTACTATCAGTCCGAAGGTGGTGATTTTCATAGGGGACCATCTAAATACTAATCTGTAACATCCCTGAAAATTTCATTGAAATCGGATAGAAAATGTAGAAGTTATGGCCGGTACAAGGAAATTCACGTTTGCGCATGCGCAGTGGCTACTATCAGTCCGAAGGTGGCGATTTTCATAGGGGACCATCTAAATACTAATCTGTAACATCCCTGAAAATTACATTGAAGTCGGATGGAAAATGTAGAATTTATGGCCGTTACAAGGAAATTCACGTTTGCGCATGCGCAGTGGCTACTATCAGTCCGATGGTGGTGATTTTCATAGAAGACCGTCTACACACCAACCCGCATAATCCCTGAAAATTTCATCGAAATCGGGTAGAAAAAGTGGAAATTATGGCCGTTACAAGGAAATTCACGTTTGCGCATGCGCAGTGGCTACTGTCAGTCCGAAGGTGGCGATTTTCATAGGGGACCATCTAAATACTAATCTGTAACATCCCTGAAAATTTCATTGAAATCGGATTGAGATTGTGGAAGTTATGGCCGTTACAAGGAATTCACGTTTGCGCATGCGCAGTCGCTTGTATCAGTCCGGGGATGATGATTTTCATAGGGGACCGTCCACACACCAACCCGCACAATCCCTGAAAATTTCATTGAAATCGGATGGGAAATGTAGAAGTTATGGCCGTTACAAGGAATTCACGTTTGCGCATGCGCAGTCGCTTCTATCAGTCCGGGGATGATGATTTTCATAGGGGACCGTCTACACACCAACCCGCACAATCCCTGAAAATTTCATTGAAATCGGACTATAACTTCGTATAGTTATGCGCGTTACAAGGAATTCATGACAGACAGACAGACACACAGACACACAGACACTGAACCAAAATTGTTCAGAAAGGTCTAAAACGCAAAACGCGAGTGAAAATTTTGATTTTGGAGAACTTTTTTTTTTCGACCTTGAAAAGTGAAAACAAAGCTTCCGCTACCTTGGTAGACTCGGAAGCAAAATCGGTTGAGGGGTGAAATGTTCATGAAATTTCACGTAAAATCCGAATCTGCAATAAAAAATGGGGGTCTCATTTGAAAAAACGAAGTTGGTGTGCGTTGCGCACGATTGCGCACGTGCGCAATGCGCACTGTGGTCATATTTGAGATCCTTGGGAAAAATCATGAAGATTCAAAAAAAAATTTCTTTTTACCACTACCTGGACGATTTTAGCAGGGGGGGGGGGGGGGACGTTTTCGGGGACACTCTGTATAATCGGGTTATGGATACGAGGAAGCTATGTGCCACACCCACTTGGCAGACGTTTTTAGGACGTCCCACAGTAAGACTTGGGCGTCCTTATGCGATCGATCTGGGGTAAAGTTGGACAACACTCAACAGAAAAAAAAAATAACCACACAGTAATCCGTTTTAGACCATTCTGAATCCAAATCCGCGAAAAAAACCATAGGTGTATGTCTGTGTGTGTGTGTGTGTGTGTGTGTGTGTGTATGTGTGTGTGTGTGTAACAAAATCTTGTGTCGTCTGCACAGGCCTTAGTTCTCAACCGATTTTCCTGGTTCTTTTTTTGTTCGTCGCGGAAAACTATCTAGTTGTGCACTACGTCGCCGGAATTTCGAATTTTGCCTTTTAAGGGGAGGAAAGGGGGGGTTAATGCTCGAAAAACATGCGTTTTTGGGCATAATCTTGTGTACTCTGCCCAGGCCTTAGTTCTCAAACGATTTTCGTGGTTCTTTTTTCGTTTGACGCGGAATACTATCTAGTTGTGCACTACGGCGCCGGAATTTTGGATTTTGCTTTTCAAGGGGTGGGAAGGGGGGGTTAATGCTTAAAAAACGTGCGTTTGCGGGCATAATCTTGTAAACTCTGCCCAGGCCTCAATTTCCAACCGATTTGCGTGTTTCTTTTTTTGTTTGACTCAAATAACTTCCGAGTTGTACATGATTTTACCAGAGTACCAAAATTCGCAAGGGGAGGGGGTGAGTGGGGGGATAATATTCACAAAATATCCGATTTTTCAATATTTCGGTTCCTTTACTGCTTACTAACTGTCCCCAAGCTTTGAAATTGAGGAAAAATTCTCATTATACCTCCGGATTTTCATGAATTATTCTCTGTACCACCATGGAACTAATATTGGTCCCACCATGGTGCCAGGACATGGTGCCATGATGCCATAAACCGCTTATTTCGTGTTTTTTTTTTTTGTGTTTCACCTTGAATACGGATGTGAATTTGACGGACTGCCTACCAAAACTAACAGATGAAAGTTCAATGTTACGACGTATTTCCGCTTTGGTGCCAGACCGGCACCAATGGAGGAGGAGGAGGGGGGGGGGGTGAACTCGAATTCGCATGTTGGGTATCGTAGAGCATGGATTTTAAAATGCTCTTCAGATTCGAGGTTCCCATGCCACTAGAAATGTTAAGGTGGATAATGGTGGGGAGGGGGGGGGGGTCAGTATTTCTTGCCTAAAGTAATAAATAAATTACATCGAGTGAAAAAGTTTTATCACTTAACAACTGGTTAAACTGATCTATTGCTTATCCAATGGGACGTCCCCTGGAATGCATGCATTACTAAACAATATGTTTTATATCTGCATTGCTCATGATAATGATGATTGAATGTGACTTGCTTGTGCGTGAAAGCCCCACGGTAACACCTGCAATTTATGTGTACAACCTCCTCCTACTTCCTAACCAAATTGAAACAATTTTAAAGCGAGTACCTAGTTACACATCAGGAAAAGCAATTTAGTACAGAACTCCAACATTAGTTCCTTTATGTAGTGCATTTTATCAGGTACCTACATATTTATGTCTGAAACTTATGTGGGTATTCTTCCTTTCATAAAGTTAGAACATAATGTGTTACAGAAATTATATGAAGTGCAACTATGAAGTGCATACCTAATAATTTATGTACAATGCAGTAAGTTATATTTATTTACCCTGGAAAACTATTAAAATCCCCAAAAAAATTTTGGAGCAGCTCACCGATTAAAAGTGTTGCGGATTAGCCTATCTACGTGTTATGTACCAGGTGGGCGTTACCATTATGGAAATTCGTCGAACTTAGTTGTTTTCCAGTCGTTGAAAATAAGGAGACTAATGTTTAATTTCAAGTTATACACCGTCCCGTGGTGTATTTTGTGAACATGCTGCTGCGCTGAGTGTCAAACATATGCAGTAGTGTCATATATATTATCTCTCTTGGAGGACTACAAACTAATGCATGAAGGTCACTTCTATGCTTGCAAACTGGTCCAGAGATGGACTTGTGTGAATTTTTATACCTCTTCACCACTTGTAAAATATTAGTGAAAACAGTATCACATCTCAGTTGACCACCAAATACAACTGACTTTGAGATATGACACTAATGCATTAAATGAGAGATGATGAAGCTGCAGTTGTATCAGTCCCGTTGAATTGGCTACAGGTGAAAGTTTTAGTTAGGTATGTGGGAAAACGCATGTTTTTCAATCATTAAGCCCACCCTCCCCACCTTTAATGGCAAAATTCGAAATTCCGGCGACTCAGTGTACTACCAGATAGATTTCCGCGTCGAACCAAATAAGTCCACCCAAATCGGCAAACTAAGACCTGAGCAGGGTACACAATTTGTAACAAACATACATAAACAAACACCTATGGTTTTTTTCCGCGTATTTGGATTCTGAATGGTCTAAAACTGATTTATACGAGGTTACTCATTTTTCTCTGTTGAGTGATGTCCTCCTCCATCCCAGATTAGTCGCCTAAGGTCGCCCAAGTGATACTGTGGGACGTTCTAAAAAGGAGTGTTAAAATCTTTTAAATTATATTTGTAATGGTGGATTAACAACCTCATATTATTGACGATTGTCTAGATATTTGGTGCTTTTCTGCATACTTTTTTGGATAGGAAAGGGGAAATTGTGATAGCTATTTTTGGAAGGATTTCACGTTTGCGAATCCTCAGTACCTACCAATAGTTACGAGTACAAGGCTATTCGGACCTTGGCACACTCTGTGCACTCTGTGTAACGTTTGCTCGGACTAATATTTATCGATGATCGGAATAACATCTGTCCCTAAACCTATTTCTATCCATTTGAAAGTTGGTCTTACAAGGGTATTCGACACATCAGCATTAAATTCTCCAAATACCTACTGATTTATCTCCAGATTTTCGTACGGTATCAGTTAAATACCGAAGGTAGTTAGGGACTGGTCATTGTATGGCCGAGTTAAGAATCGGATTGCGTTTGATGATGAATGAACTCGAGGAAGCTGATGCGTAGGCCTCAATTGCTCTGAGTTCTACGTCCTTTCGACCAACCTTGAATGTCCTTCATAACTCATCACCTTTGTGGTCCTGAGGGCGTCAGAGCTAGTCGAGACTTTTTTAGGACGTCCCACAGTAAGACTTGGGCGTCCTTATGCGATCGATCTGGGGTGAAGGAGGACAACACTCAACAGAAAAAAAAAATAACCACACAGTAATCCGTTTTAGACCATTCTGAATCCAAATCCGCGAAAAAAAACCATAGGTGTATGTCTGTGTGTGTGTGTGTGTGTGTGTATGTGTGTGTGTGTGTGTGTGACAAAATCTTGTGTCGTCTGCACAGCCCTTAGTTCTCAACCGATTTTCCTGGTTCTTTTTTTGTTCGTCGCGGAAAACTATCTAGTTGTGCACTACGTCGCCGGAATTTCGAATTTTGCCTTTTAAGGGGGGGAAAGGGGGGTTAATGCTCAAAAAACGTGCGTTTTTGGGCATAATCTTGTGTCGTCTGCCCAGGCCTTAGTTCTCAACCGATTTTCGTGGTTCTTTTCTTCTTCGAAGCGAAAAACTATCTAGTTGTGCACTACGGCGTCGGAGTTTTGAATTTTGTTTTTTAAGGGGGGGAAAGGGGGGGGTTAATGCTTAAAAAACTTGCGTTTGCGGGGGTAATCTTGTAAAATCTGCCCAGGCCTCAATTTCCAACCGATTTGCGTGTTTCTTCTTTTATTTGACTCAAAAAACTTCCGAGTAGTACATGATTTTACCAGAGTACCAAATTTTGCAAGGGGAGGGGATGGGTGGGGGTATAATATTCACAAAATATCCGATTTGTCAATATTTCGGTTCCTTTACTGCTTACTAATTGTACCCAACCTTTGAAATCGAGGAAAAATTCTCATTATACCTCTGGATTTTCATGAATTATTCTCTGTGCCACCATGGAACTAATAGTGGTGTCACCATGGTGCCAGGACACCATAAACCGCATATTTCGAGGGTTTTTTTTTTGTGTTTCACCTTGAATACGGACGTTAACCTCGACGGACTGCCTATTAAAACTAATAGATGAAACTTCAATGTTAAGACGTATTTCCCCTTTGGTGCCAGACTGGCACCATTGGTGAGTGGAAGGGGGGGGGGGGTGTACTCGAATTCGCATGTTGGGTATCGTAGATCATGGATTTCAAAATGCTCTTCAGATTCGAGGCTCCCATGCCGCTAGAAATGTTTTAGTGGATAATGGAGAGGGGGGAGGGGGTCACTATTTCTTAGCTAAAATAATAAATAAATTACATCGAGTGAAACAGTTTTATCGCTTACCAACTGGTTAAACTGATCTAATGCTTATCCAATGGGACGTCCCCTGGAATGCATGCATTACTAAACAATATGTTTGTCGGGAGTTTTTTTTTTACTACTTAGGTACTTCTTGTAACTTTCCATGACTACCTACCGTTCCATCTTCCCCGTGTAGACGGTGTAGGATTTCCCAGAGTCACGTTGAATGGAGGAATTTGTCCGTGATTAGCTAATCGTTTCATTGGTCCCGGGAATTGAAAACCACTCCAGCCATCAGAGTGCGAGCACTCCTTAGATTTTACGGGTTTCTCACGATCCAATAGTCTGATTTTGCTCACATTTGGAGAGAAGCATGTAGCTGGGTCTAATATTCGATTGCCTATTGATACCGTAACATTCCGACCAGTTCGTGTTCACGTGGAAGAGCGTGAAATCGCCTGAGTTGAGGTTTAGATACCTAGCTCCCTATGAATTTCATAGCCCCGGATTTATATCGGCTTCAAACGTAAAATCCTTGCAAGGAGGATAACTTCTACAGTTTTCATTCATATTCGATGAAATCTTCATTGATTGTGAGATTGGATTTTCTCGGGTTTTTGGCATAACAATATTATAGTTCGCTTGTCGCCTAATTCCTTCCTCTTTGTAGTTACCGAATTTTGTAAATTAAGCTGACTCGAAGTATTTGTTTCAGCGCACGTGATTGATATTGCTGCTATCAAGAATCATTGCAGGAGCAATGTAGGGGTGAGTATCGATACTCGATATTTCAAAATATCGATAATTTCGTAACGATACTCGATATTTTAGTATCGATACTTCACTATCCGATATTTTTGGATATCGATACTTTGGATCCGATATTTCTAAATATCGAATATCGATACAGTTCTCGCGGAAAATTCAACATAAATGAAGAAGGTAGAGAGGCTTTTGGGTCATTACTACTTGGTTGCACAAATAACGTTTATATCATGGAGAAAAT
Organism: Apolygus lucorum; assembly: GCA_009739505.2. Classification (NCBI taxonomy): domain Eukaryota; kingdom Metazoa; phylum Arthropoda; class Insecta; order Hemiptera; family Miridae; genus Apolygus; species Apolygus lucorum. The sequence goes on along the minus strand of CM019168.2, from coordinate 1,298,827 downwards.
CACTCTGCTTGGACTCTTGATAGTAAAAAATTAATAAACATTGATGAAAAAATTATTTTTCTTGAGAATATTGGATAATATTGATAGTTTGTGGCAATAAAGTATCGATACTCGATATTTTAAAATATCGATACTCATGCCCAACGATACATGGGATATCGATACTCGGATACGATACAGTATCGATACAAAATATCGATACTTTAATAACGATACCCATCCCTAGAGCAATGATTGAATTTGAGTGGGCGATTATGTCAACAACCCATTGATTGGTAACTAGGTAACACATAACAATTCACTGGAGTTGTCACATAATCCCCCACTCAAGTTCATGCATTGCTTAATTAAATTCTTGATAGCTGCACAAGCTGTCTCTCCATCTTCAGACACATACTTCAGCTTTAGGGAATCCATTCATTTCTATAATTTCGACTATCTTGTAAGGACCTTTATGTTTGGAGATTTCCCATTGTATCCAAACTGCACGAGTATTTTGTCTCCTATTTTCAACTCTGGTACCCGGTTAAAATGCACTTTATCAAAGTTCTTCTTCATCCTCTGTCGGTAGGCATCCTACTCCTTTTCATCAAAAACCTTCTCATTTAGCATATCATCTGTGATTCCATACGTGCTATCCGCTGGAAAGAGAGGAGGAGATCCAAAGAGCTTGAAATGTGGAGAACATCCAATTCCTGCAGAATGAGACCTGTTGAGATGTCTTATAGCTGTTTCAAGATTGACCTTCCTACCACCATAACTCGCAGGATAAGACGCCATGAATTGCTTGATGTCACGAATTTTACGCTCTGCCATTCCATTGGCAGCTGGGTGGTATGGAGAAGTTGTCGACAGCTGGATGCCACGTTCTTCAGCAAATTTTTTCGTCGCTCTTGAGACAAATTGAGGTCCGTTGTCCGACACTATCTTCTTTACCTTTTCTATATGAGGAGAAGTGAGAAGATAGTTCACAACTGCGACTGAACTTTCCTTGCTTGCCTTGGCTAATGAATCCCGTGAGAATTCATCAACTATCACTAGGAATGATTTAGTTTGCCTCTGCGATTCGGACTTCTTGGCCAGTTCTGCAAAATTGAGATGAATGGTATCAAATGGACGGGTGGCTACTTTTGTCAAAATCATGGTGTCTGGTTCAGGTTTATATTTGAACTTAGTGAGTTGGCATTGATGACAGCTTCTTACAAAGTTGAGAATATCCCTCTTCATATTGGGCCATGAAAAGCGATGTTTCAACTTCGAGTAAGTTCGTAGGAAACCATCTCGTCCTCCTCAATCACGATCATCAATCAACTTATTTTTGTCGTTTCGTTGGAAAATGTTCACTTGATTAACCACTGCATCTTCAAGGCACAGCCTTGATATGGTGTCCACGTCCTCAAGTTCCTTACCACACCGATGACTTATCTTCAAGCTGTACCCCATCAAGAATAATTGCCATCTTCCGAGCCTTCCTTTGGGTTCCTTCATGTGCATCAGATATGACAATGCCTGATGATCTGTGAGAACATCAGATTCTCTTCCCTCAAGATACGACTGGAAGTATTTTATGGCTTTTATAACAGCAAGTGCCTCCTTGTCAGTAACAGAAGTTTACTTCAGATTTTGTAAACGAGTGTGAGAAATAACCTATGACTCTAAGTTGTTGATTTTTCCGCTGTGTTACATCCCGTTGATACAAAATATCCCCACAGCCATACTGAGAAGCATCTGTGCACAGCTCAAAAGGTGACCAATCAGGAAGCTGCAGAATGGGATTCGATGAAATCTTCTTCACTAGAGTCTGAAAAGCATGTTCAGCTTGATCATTCCAAATGAATGGAGTCCTTCTTCTTAATATCATCTAATGGTCTTGCTATTTCGGCATATTTTGGGATAAATGCCCGAAAATGACCAGTTAATCCCGTGAAAACTCCCTGGGGGGTACCAACAGAGATGGGCGTAATCATATTTACGATTACGATTATAATCATACATCAAAAATTCCAAGCAAGACCCCTGGATGGTTACTGCTTAGAGCCTTCGGCTAAAATTCAAGAAACATGGAACATGCTTTAGCCGTGTTTTTCTTTCGTTTGCTGTTTCTTTCTACTAGGAATTTGTTCTCTGTTGTTTTAATTTAGCTCTTTATGGGCCAACTTTTCAAATTGCGCGTCATTTCATTCACCTTTTGATTTCCCAAAGGTATCTTTATTATTAAGAAATCGAAAACATTTAAAACGTCAAAGAACACATTGCAACTAAAAGCCTAAGTTGCAGGATCCTTTGATTACTTTTTGATAAAAACGATGCCAGCCAAATACAAGATAAAATCCGCTAAATCGAGTTGGTTCTTACCATGCATAAACGTATAGGTAACATAGGTACTTAACTTTGACAGAAAAATTGAAACATTTTATATTGTTTATTCATTTAACTTCAATTGTAAACATAATTATACGGATTCCTCCACATCAGAAAGGAGTTTTAGTGCTCTAGTTTTAGTATTTTGGCACTCCTTTGATTACATTCGTAAAAACCAAGCCAACCAACAACATCGATGTTTCAACCAACGCTGAGGAAAATAAGTCTTCTGTTATTTTTAGGAGACATTCAAAATTTATGATTTCAAAAAATAACTGGGAAAACGGACCTTTTCAACGTGAAGCGAAAATGCTCGCTGATTGGCTGTTTGGATCGCCATCCCCTCCCAGTGTTGCCCGATGGAACGGCGAGATCGTGTTATCTTAGAGGAAAGTTATCAAACAAAAACAGGGGAAACCTCATTTCTCTCCATCTTGCTTTTACTATTTTTTCTCTTCAGTTCTTCAATTTCGATCTTTACTCGTTTTGTGAAATGTTGCCTCCGCGGCCATACATAAACTGTTGCTGGTTGACGTATTCCTCCCTGGTTTTTTTAGGACGTCCCACAGTAAGACTTGGGCGTCCTTATGCGATCGATCTGGGGTAAAGTTGGACAACACTCAACAGAAAAAAAAAATAACCACACAGTAATCCGTTTTAGACCATTCTGAATCCAAATCCGCGAAAAAAACCATAGGTGTATGTCTGTGTGTGTGTATGTGTGTGTGTGTGTGTGTGTGTGTGTGTGTGTGTGTGTGTGTGTGTGTGTAACAAAATCTTGTGTACTCTGCACAGGCCTTAGTTCTCAACCGATTTTCCTGGTTCTTTTTTTGTTCGTCGCGGAAAACTATCTAGTTGTGCACTACGTCGCCGGAATTTCGAATTTTGCCTTTTAAGGGGAGGAAAGGGGGGGTTAATGCTCGAAAAACATGCGTTTTTGGGCATAATCTTGTGTACTCTGCCCAGGCCTTAGTTCTCAAACGATTTTCGTGGTTCTTTTTTCGTTTGACGCGGAATATTATCTAGTTGTGCACTACGGCGCCGGAATTTTGGATTTTGCTTTTTAAGAGGGGGAAAGGGGGGGTTAATGCTTAAAAAACGTGCGTTTGCGGGCATAATCTTGTAAACTCTGCCCAGGCCTCAATTTCCAACCGATTTGCGTGTTTATTTTTTTGTTTGACTCAAATAACTTCCGAGTTGTACATAATTTCACCCGAGTACCAAAATTCGCAAGGGGAGGGGGTGAGTGGGGGGATAATATTCACAAAATATCCGATTTTTCAATATTTCGGTTCCTTTACTGCTTACTAATTGTACCCAAGCTTTGAAATTGAGGAAAAATTCTCATTATACCTCCGGATTTTCATGAATAATTCTCTGTACCACCATGGAACTAATAGAGGTGCCACCATGGTGCCATGATGCCATAAACCGCTTATTTCGTTTTTTTTTTTTTTTTTTTGTGTTTCACCTTGAATACGGATGTGAATTTGACGGACTGCCTACCAAAACTAACAGATGAAAGTTCAATGTTACGACGTATTTCCGCTTTGGTGCCAGACCGGCACCATTGGAGGAGGAGGGGGGGGGGGGAACTCGAATTCGCATGTTGGGTATCGTAGAGCATGGATTTTAAAATGCTCTTCAGATTCGAGGCTCCCATGCCGCTAGAAATGTTAAGGTGGATAATGGTGGGGGGGGGGGTCACTATTTCTTGCCTAAAATAATAAATAAATTACATCGAGTGAAACAGTTTCATCACTTAACAACTGGTTAAACTGATCTAATGCTTATCCAATGGGACGTCCCCTGGAATGCATGCATTACTAAACAATATGTTTAAACGATCATATTTTCTACACTGTTTTGTTTGTTTGTAAATTAGGAAGTAGGGGCTGAAAGTTTGCGGTAGGGGTTTTTTCGAGGTGCTGAATCCGATTTTGGGGTCAAAAATAGGAAATTCCTACATGGTGAAATTCCCCATTCCATGCTCCATTTGCAATACTCCCAGGAAAGATTTTTTGCTTCCGAGTCTACCAAGGTAGCGGAAGCTTTGTTTTCACTTTTCAAGGACGAAAAAAAAATTTCTCCAAAATCAAAATTTTAACTCGCGTTTTGCGTTTTAGACCTTTGTGAACAATTTTGGTTCCGTGTCTGTCTGTCTGTCATGAATTCCTTGTAACGCGCATAACTATACGAAGTTATTGTCCGATTTCTATGAAATTTTCAGGGATGTTACAGATTAGTATTTAGATGGTCCTCTATAAAAATTACCACCTTCGGACTGATAGTAGCCACTGCGCATGCGCAAACGTGAATTTCCTCGTAACGGCCATAACTTCCACATTTTCCACCCGATTTCGATGAAATTCTCAGGGATTATGCGGACTAAGTTGTAGATGGTTCCCTATGAAGATAATCACCCCCGGACTGATAGTAGCCGCTGCGCATGCGCAAACGTGAATTCCTTGTAACAGCCATGACTTCCACATTTTCTACCCGATTTCGATGACATTTTTAGGGATTACGCGGATTAGGTTGTAGATGGTCCCCAATGAAAATCAAGGCCTTAAAATTTACAGAAGCCTCTGCGCATGCGCATACGTAAAATCCTTGTAATAGCCATAACATTTACATTTTTCATCCGAATTTGATTAAATTTTCTAGGATTGTCCAGATTAGCGTGTAGATGGTCCCCTATGAGGGTAGTGAAAGGTACTTAAAGATTGGTGTTTTGAGATTAACTACTATGCATCGGATCATCTATATAATCGGGTTATGGATACGAGGAAGCTATGTGCCACACCCACTTGGCAGACGTTTTTCAGTGCTCTCAAGACAAGTAGAGCTTTTATTTTAAATTTTTCGCTGTGCATGAATAATGAGTTTATTTACAACGCTATGTATGATTTCCTCATAAAAGTCCGTAGACGACTTACCGAAATTCGCGATTTTTGTCCCTATTATATAGACTGATGTACATTTACATGCAGAAATCAATGTAAAACTATTGGTAGGTACTACCTACTACACCATACTGCCTTCACACCTTCACAATCAAGTTTATTAAACCTTTTAACTTTCTTCGAAACCCCAAAGAAGTGGATCGACGGAAATTGACATTTTATGATGAAGCGAGATCAATTATAAATGCTTGCATACGAGTCTGCAACACATTGGGACATTTTCATGTCAACCACTACACAACAAGGTAGTGAAGTAAGAAAACAGTTGATTGTTCTCTACGCATCACAGTGAGTCTATTTTATTTATTGGTCGCGTGAGTTTTCAGTTTATGTGTCAAAGCAAAGACATGAAAATGTCAAATATATCTGAATTTGTAATGTAACCAATTTAATTATTCGAATCTAGCATATATTTTATACCTACTTTAAGCAATTTGTATTGTGGAATGGCTGTAAGCCTAATCAAATAATAATAAATTGTAGAATGCTGTTCTTTAAACCTGAATTGGTGGTTGAGGATGAGATTTCTTGTCTCTAAGATAGATCTTTTCGTTAGCAGCTTTTCAAATTCCTTGGAAATCATTGTATGGTTTTTCAATTTTAGTGTAGTACCTTACTGATAATCCTTAGTTATGTAGGTATTTGTTCTACGTACATCCCTAATGATTCTAGGTGCTAATTTTTCACGAGGTGATTCTTCAGTAGCCAAAGAATATTTGAGTTTGTACTTACGGGATTATTAGGTTCGGACCTCAGCCCATGTGTGCGAATGCGCTAGGATCCTTGCTTGCCCACCACCAGGCCAAGTTTGATTCGAACTTCGCCCTCCGTTCTGAAACAAATTAGATTAATCAATACATTTATCTATAATTACCAATTTCTAATCACTTGAAAATACTATTAGTGTAATAAGTTAATAAATAATTAGGTTACCCGCTCAAGTTTGTGGACTTCTCCAGACTCTTTTTGCACTCCTCTCATCTATACTTTTTTTTTATAGGTCTACCATAGATATTCTGCATCTCTTTGGTGCAGTCTTCTTGAAAATATAGAACTTCTTATCTTGCAAATACCCATACATACGATATTTTTTTGGGGAACTTTTTTCCTCTAAGTGACATACTTTCTCTTCTACAGGGTGTCTACCATTTGGATGGACCAAACTTCAAGGATCGATTCTACAACTAATTTGCAACAAAAAATGTCTCCTAGCAATTTTTTCTTAACCCACTCAAAATTCTTTTTTTTCCACTTTAATGTTTTTATTCGTATATTCGACCTTGCAGCACTAAAATGGTCATAACTCCCTTATTTCTCATGCTACTTCGAATCTGAGTACACCGTTGGACAGAACGTTAAATTTCCTATCCATTTAGTGGGAAACCCAGTTTCTTAAAGCCATTTGTAAAAATGAAAAAATAAATCAAAGTCAACATTTATAATTTTTTTTGAAAATCGACATTTTCCAGGCTAACGATTCCCCCGTAAAAAATACCGCTATCGTGGTGCACTCAACGGGAAAAACTACCCCAAAATTTCACCTTTCCAACGGTATGTCAGTTTCAAGGTCTAAGAGGAAAGTTTCTTCGAAAAAATTGAGTTTTATGCGAAAAAACGTGCTTTTTTAGGCATATTCCGCTAGAGAGTCGACCAAGTATTATTGCCTTCACTTTTCAAGGATTGCAATAAAAAGTCCACTAAATTAAATATCCACTCCTATTCTGAAAGTCCTTGTAGATGGCAAAAGCAATACGAAGCTACTGTCCGATTTCGATGTAATTTTCGGCGATGTTTTCCATGAAAATCGAAGTGAAAACATTAAATTTTCAAAATCAAATTTAAAAAAAATTTTTTTTTTAGAAATTGTCATTTTTTAGGTTTATTGTTAACCTGGAATAAGTTGTGCTATCGTGGGCCACTCAACGGAAAACCCGTTCATTTTGATTTTAAAAATGGAACTAAAATAAAATTAAAGAACAATTAGCAAAAAAACTGTCATTGTATCGTTGGTAGGTACAATGATTTGTATTGTAAAAAAAAAGTATTATTGTCAATGAAACTCTTCAAGTTATTCTTCAGCTACAAAAAGTCAATTTCATGATATTTATTCTAATCAAACGAAAAACTGATTCTTAACGTAGAAAAGATGTGATCCCGGGGTAGTTTTGGCCATTGACTGGCCCCGCGATAGCGCTACTTATTACGGGCAAACAATAAAACAGTTTTGAGAGGGGGTTAACTTTTTTCTTGCTCAATTCCAAAGGCTTTTCATTGAAAATAATAAACCAAAAAACGGTAATTAAGATAAAAAATTAAAAATTAAAATGGTAAGAAAAAAATTAAAATTTTTGAATTTGATTTTGAAAATTTAATGCGTTCACATTGATTTACAAGGAGAACACCGCCGAAAATTACATCAAAATCGGACAGTAGCTTCATATTGCTTTTGCCATCTACAAGGACTTTCAGACATACAGACCGACTGTCAGGTGGACAGACACGGTACCAAAATTGTTCCGGAAGGTTCAAAATGTAAAATACGAGTGGATAATTAATTTAGTGGACTTTTTATTGCAATCCTTGAAAAGTGAAGGTAATCATACTTGGTCGACTCTCTAGCGGAATATGCCTAAAAAAGCACGTTTTTTCGCATAAAACTCAATTTTTTCGAAGAAACTTTCCTCTTAGACCTTGAAACTGACATACCGTTGGAAAGGTGAAATTTTGGGGTAGTTTTTCCCGTTGAGTGCACCACGATAGCGGTATTTTTTACGGGGGAATCGTTAGCCTGAAAAATGTCGATTTTCAAAAAAAATTATAAATGTTGACTTTGATTTATTTTTTCATTTTTACAAATGGCTTTGAGAAACTGGGTTTCCCACTAAATGGATAGGAAATTTAGCGTTCTGTCCAACGGTGTACTCAGATTCGAAGTAGCATGAGAAATAAGGGAGTTATGACCATTTTAGTGCTGCAAGGTCGAAAATACGAATAAAAACATTAAAGTGGAAAAAAAAGAATTTTGAGTGGGTTAAGAAAAAATTGCTAGTAGACATTTTTTGTTGCAAATTAGTTGTAGAATCGATCTTTGAAGTTTGGTCCATCCAAATGGTAGACACCCTGTATAGTGTCTGTCTGTCGTGAAATCCTTTTAACCGGCAAACACTATACTAAGTTATTGTCCGATTTCGATGAAATTTTTAGGGATTATGCGGGTTGGCGTGTACAGTCCCCTAGGAAAATCATCTCCCCCGGACTGATATTAGCCGCTGCGCATGCGCAAACGTGAATTTCTTGTAACAGCCATAACTTCCACATTTTCTATCGGATTTCGATGAAATTTTCAGGGATTATGCGGATTAGGTTGTAGATGGTCCCCATTGAAAATCAAGGCCTTAAAGTTGACAGTAGTCTCTGCACATGTGCAAACGTAAAATCCTTGTAACAGCCATAACACTTACATTTTCCATCCGAATTTGATGAAATTTTCTAGGATTGTTCAGATTGGCGTGTAGATGGTCTCCTATGAGGGTAGCGGAAGGTACTTAAAAATTGATGTTTTGAGATTAACTACTATGCATCGGATCTTATATATTATCGGGTTGTGGATACGAGGAAGCTATGTGCCACACCCACTTGGCAGCCGTTTTCAAGTGATGTTACTTCTATTTCTGGGAGTCTCAGATATTCGAATTCATAGATTTCTATTTGCTGACCCAAGGCAAGGTACTCGTAGTTAATCATGGAAAAAAAACGGATGGAAAATAGTTGAATTTGCGATGTTCAGTTACATTGCATTGGAAACTATTGCAATGAAATGGCATTTTATTCACTACAACAACATCTACCAGAAAAAACTGCAAAAATGATTTTTTGGAATATTGAATTTGCCAAAATTTGGTTTTCGAGTGTTAAAATATTCCAAAATGGAACAAATTTCAAATTGTTTGCGCTTTTTGAACTCTTTGAATATGCTCTATAACTTTTAAGGAGAGGGATTTTGATTGATACTGCGATGATGAAACACATTCAAAGTGAGGATTTCACGGTTTTTTGAAATTTTGGAAATATTTATGTTTTTTGACTGTTAATTGTGACTGTTGTACAATTCTCAATTTTAAGTTTGACCAGTTCATTCGACGCAAAATTTAATGATCTTTCATTATGTATATGGTCAATATTTCGCTAGGATACGTCGTTCAGACGTAAAAAGAGAAAAACTTTAGAAGTGGTTTTTAGCCCATCAAAAGTTTTCCCAAGCGCTTTTGAGGTCGAAAACTTGGTTTCTCCATACTCACACGATACCAAACGATCTTGGAAAAAATATCTCCTTTATTTACTGGATTTCTTTATTTACTGGGCTATATGTTACACCACATTACACAATCCTTAGTTCCGTATTAACGACTAAGCAAAATTTCGTGACTCGATACCGTTCTTAGTTACCGTTCCCGAAAAACGTAACACTGTTTGCCAGTTAGATCAAGGCTAAAAAATGTTCCATGCTGAAATCGAATGATTACGCTGTAATCGTACAAAAAGTGTATGATTACACCCATCTCTGGGTACCACACGGATGCAGACTTTCTGTGGTGTTTGTCCACATCCTTTCTCTGCATTGTGTCCTTGAGTGTGTTTTACATTGACATTCTAATCAAAACTTTATTGTACTACATGGCACTTTTATTACATGGTCTCCTCTAGGTATCTTGCAAGAATAATAACACTGTTTATAGGCGTACTAATTAAACCGATCGTTTGCGGTGCTTTTCTCTTGATGTTGAGTCCCCGTTTTTCATCTATCTAGTTTTTTACTCCAATTAATAACATTAATCGTTTCATCATTAAATTAAAAAAATAAATAATGAATTATTCTTTTGGTTTATTATTTTCAATAATAAGCCTTTGGAATCGAGCAAGAAAAAAAAAAGTTTAACCCCCCCTCAAAATTTGATGTTTTACGTTTCAAGGTACGTAGAATCCGAAAATCGAATAAAAAAATTTCCGTCCGTCCGCCGTACGCGGCACTTTTCTTAGCAAAACTTGACCGATTTGGTTCAAATTTGGTATATGGGCTCCATTTGGGGTCTAGTTGTGCCGCGAAGCTTTTGGTTGATGTAGGTCACTTCTAAGGGGTGAAAATTAAGGGTTGAAATTTTCAAGAGTGCCCTAGCTCGAAAACTCTCGAAATAAAGGTATCGTTTTTTCACCAATTTTAAATAGTACAGAATTTTTAAAAAAATTTGAGACCACCCGGAGCTCTGTAGGACAAACCGTTCGGTCCCTACGAGTATTTGAAGGTTTTCCTTCGATAAAACAGAATCATGAGTGTGAATCGCAAAAGAGGTCTAATCGCCGTTCAAATTTTATCTGACTAAAATGCGATCGCTGTTCATTTCTTCGATTTGTATACAGTTTTGCCTTCTGCGTAACCAGTAATCAAATTTCCATATCAAGCTTTCTATTTTTCGAATCGAGTGTGAAGCGTTTAGTTCTTTCTAATAAACATGATTGTGAAGGTGTGAAGCCAGTATGGTGTGGTAGGTAGTACCTACCAATAGGTAGGTGTGGTAGGTAAAAAAAAAATTGGTAGGTAAAACAATGTTTGTAGGTAAAAAACGCTGCAAATCATTGCTCACTGATCAGATCACTGATCAGCTGAGTGAGCTCCGAAGCCATTTTCAATGCTATTGAATGGAAGTGCTCTTCCAGGCGTCTCCAGCATTCGAGGATATCTTCTTCACTCCTCACATCACTGATCAGCTGAGTGAGCTCCAAAGCCATTTTCAATCCTATTGAATGGAAGTGCTCTTCCAGGCGTCTCCAGCATTCGAGGAGATCTTCTTCACTCCTCACATCACTGATCAGCTGAGTGAGCTCGAAAGCCATTTTCAATCCTATTGAATGGAAGTGCTCTTCCAGGCGTCTCCAGCATTCGAGGAGATCTTCACTCTTCTGATCACTGATCAGCTGAGTGAGCTCCGAAGCCATTTTCAATCCTATTGAACGCAGGAGCTGAAATTTGAGAGGGAAGGTCAAGGGAGAATACAGATGGTGGTAGGTGCTATTGATGGAGAACCAGTGATCTATACAGAAGGGTGATCTATACAGAAAATAATAAACCTTTGAGCAATGATTTGCAGCGTTTTTAGGCTGGTATCTACTAGGTGGAGCAACTATAAACTACGAGTACTTGAAGAAATCTATTGTTAGAGCGGACAGTAAAGTAGACCCTAATTTGGGCAAATGAGTTGCTCTTCAAAGACCACTTCAGTGCTTCAGAGTCCACTTCAAATTTGATTCTACGCCATTTTTGAATGAATATTTCCAGGATCATTTGTGAATAAGTAAAATCACACTCTGCACATTGCGGCTATTACACAAACAGAGGTTCTATGGTTTTGGTGAGGCGACGATCGGATTCTTTGAGAGCTATTTAAGAGGCTGGGTCCAGGTGGTATCTTTTAATGGTATGAGTTCGGAGAAAGTGGCAATACCATGTGGAATAAAGCAAGGTTCAGTTCTGGGACCCTGTATGTTCATTTTGTTCATGAACGATCTCGCTTACTAGCCACTAGATCGTGGTCGCATGGTTTTGTTTGCCGATGACATTTCGTTGGTTTCTGCTGGTTCGACTAGTGAGACACTCCAGAATAGTTTAGTACGCTCTGAATCAATTGTCAGTGAGTGGTGCTCGGCTAATGCTCTCCTCATGAATGCTGAAAAAACCCAATACCTAAAGTTCAAATTAAATGGTCGTCTCGAAAATTCGGTAAGCGTTCTGGGATTATTGGTCGATAACCGACTATCCTGGCAAAGCCACACAGAGATGCTGTCTTCTAAGCTGGCCAGCTGCAACTTTCTGCTTCGACGACTTGTTCATTGTGTTTCGTCTGAGGTTTTGCTCATGGTATATCATGCTTGTTTTGCCGGTCGATTAATGTACTGTGTGGTCTTATGGGGAAACTCTTGTCACGCTAACGGCATATTCAAAATCCAAAAAAAAGCTGTACGTACTATGCGAAAGCTGGGTTGGAGCGAGAGCTGTAAGGGGCATTTTCGCGAGCTCGGAATCCTGACGCTCCCTAGCCTGTACGTATTCCAGTGCCTCATATTTGCGAAAAATAACTTAAATATCCTGCGCAGAGGTTTGGATAAGCACCAATATTATACAAGGAACCGAACCAATCTCTGTCCTTCTCAAGCCAGGTTGACTTCATCGCTTAGTACGAGCCCATACCAAATTGGATGTCGTCTCTTCAATCACCTGAATCCAGGGACGAGAGAGCTGCCCTTTGCGCAATTCAAGACGGTCGTGAAACGATCTTTAGTTGATAGAGAACTGTATAGAGTGGAACAGTTTTTCGACATTAACTATCAATGATAGTTGATCTTATTATACCAAAAATTCAAATGTTGACCTAGATTATCTCTCTATTTTTCTATCTTTGTATTTTTCAAATTTTTTATTTAGTTTTATTGCTAATACCTTAAGTTTAATTTAATACCATAATACCTGATGTTTTTATTGCCTGCGAAGGCTCTTTACAAATAAAAACTCATTGATTTGATTTGAACAGACTTACTGACATTCGTATGACACGTGAAGGATAAGATGTCTGGTAGACCCACGCTTAGATGATATTTGAAAAAACCAGTCTTCAATCGATTGCGTTACCTTTCCTTTCTTCTTTTGGGAAGGTTGGTTGAGGAAAGTAAAAATATAATTGTGTAGGCTATTCAAATATACGAGTATTGTGTAGGCTCGTAATTGTGTAGGCTATTCACCACGTATTGAGTCGATACTGTATCACTCTCACGCATGATGGATTTTTCCAATGGCTAGTCACTTTTATTCGATAGGATAGTGTTATCTTTCCACCACTGAGTTCAGTGTCTCCATAGTCGTAGGAATATCAGGCTCAACATATCGAAGTAACTTATTCAATCAATTCCGTTTTATCGGAAGTTTCCTCTTGCAAATAGTGTATTATCTAGCTGTTGTAGGTTCTTGATGGAAACTTTTGGGGTACCTACCTACTTTATGTGTATTTGGCGAAGCTATCCACTCACTTTTTCCACTGACAAGTTATGAACCTTTCCTTTTTTATTGTTTTAACGGTCAATCTAATTTCTAATTACGCACAATATCTGTACAGTCATCCTACAGACCGTATATAAAAATGGATATGAATATTTTACTGTGTGTCGGAGCTCAATTTTACCTAATTATTAAATGATAAATACTTAATTTGATGCTTGTTGTGGAGGTTATAGACTCACCCAGTACTTATCTATCGTTCGTTAGAATATGTACTCCTCATTGAGTGGTGCTTTTCAACAACCTGAGTATAACAATGAGAGTCACGTTGTGTTGTAATTTGATAATTCTGTCCTTGGAATTCCACTAATTTGAGTTAGTATCTACCTAACACCACAAACCCGAGACCGACGTAGTCTTAGCTTAGGAAGGTAGACAAATGGAAGTCGCGATTTGCGAATTATGGCGATTATCATGTTCAACATGGTCGATTTCAACCATGTAATCGATGAAGAGAGTAGTTTTTCATAAATACTACAGAAAACCCTAATATTTGTACGCATTATTTCAGTTAAATAACTATAGTTCATTTCAGTTATTAATCAAAGTTTTCAGAAATTACCACAATAATGATACATTGATAAGTAACTGACTGAGTTTAAGAAATTACAATGGCGGAACTTCTCAAATAAAGAGGAGAAAGGCTAATCCTAACATTATGAGCATCAGTTAGATGTTTAAGTTTCAGCCAGGCAGAACAATACCTACCCAATGTTTGATTTCGTTGACAAACACATACACCGGGAAGACATTCGTGACTTTTGCGACAAAAAGTTTTCAAACCACTTTCCGTCACCTTTTACGTTCAACGATCTTGAAATCTTCCAAATCTTGAATTCTGGGTAAGATCTATTGTTTTTCGATTATAACCGGACCCTTAATCGGTTTTACGCTTAAAGGGGCGAATGAAATTAATCATGGTAGATCGTAAAAGATTATTCGGGTAGAAACTTTAGCTTCCAACTCAACCAAGGTAGTGGAAGCGCTGTTTTCACTTTTCAAGGATTCGCATTTCTTTTACCTCAGACTTCCCCGAACGATTTTGATTCTTTGTCTGTCAGTCGGTCTGTGTGTCCGCAAACTGTGACGAAATTTTCAAGGTTTGTTCGAATTGGCGAGTAGATAAACCTCTATGAAATTCATCAGATGGATATTATCCGCTGCACATCCTCATGAGCCGAACTTATATATAAATGGGTTGTGTGATTGAGATTTTGGTCGGTTCCCTATAAATCTCTTCGGCATCTGATCATCAATGTGGAGAGTAGTGGTAGATAATAAATTGGAGTTGAAAGTATTGCGATTTACTATCCATCGGATGATCTGAACAATCGTGTTACGCGGCACATCCATTTTGGTTTATTATTTTCAATAATGAACCTTTGGAATCGACCAAGAAAAAAAAAATTTTAACACCCCCTCAAAATTTGATGGTTTACGTTTCAAGGTAAGTACGTAGAATCCAAAAATCGAATAAAAATTTGGCCGTCCGTCCGCCGTACGCGGCACTTTTGCCACTTAGCATTGACCGATTTTGATGAAATTTGGTATGTAGGCTCCATTTGGGGTCTAGTTGTGCCCCGAAGCTTTTGGTTGATGTAGGTCACTCCTAAGGGTTCCAAAATCAATTTTGAAAACGCCCTAACTCAAAAAATTTCGATATAAAGGTATTGTTTTTCCTTCAAATTAAGATTCTATAGAATTTTTAGAATTTTTTGAGACCACGCGGAGCTCTGTAGGACAAACCGTTCGCTCCCTACGAAAATTTAAGGGTTTATATTGAAATATATATATATATAAATCCAATCACGAGTGTGAATCGCAAAAGAGGCCTAATCTCCGTTCAAATTAGAGCTGACCGAAATGCGATCAATGGTTGGTGATTTTGATTTTTTTTTTCTCTTTATATTGGATGGTTGGTGATTTTGTAGACGAGTGATCTATATAAAAATAATAAACCGTTGTGTAATAATTTGCAGCGTTTTTTGGTTTTTACATTACTTCTTCCAAAGAGAATACTTCTAATAAAAATGTAAAAGCATTTCAATATGTAAGAGTGGATCCTTATCCGTTGCTGTTGTGCCAATTCCATAATACATGAGCGTCGACAAATGACACGGATTGCGAGCGGTTTTGAGAAATGACGCAGGCACTGTCTGGTGAAAATATTTGACTCACAACTTTGAGACTTTTCACCGTTAATTGGATGAATCAGCCTAACGTTCTTCCTCCGGAGAAAAGAGCTTTATGGATTTGTGTGAATTGTACACTGAACCAAGGATTTGTTCAAGCTTGAAATTTCACGATGAAGTATTTTCAGCAACTGTTCTGAAACACGTGAACATTGAAAATCGCTCTATGTGAAAAATTCTCTACAGCTTCCTTGGATTCCTAACTTTAGTCCGGGCAACGAAGGGTTTGAGGTAGAAAAAAATAGAACCCAAACCAAAATTGGCACAGATGTAGGGGTGGGTATCCTTATTAACATACTAAAAGTCCTGGAGGGTGGGGCACGAGCTCGAGGGGAGGGGGGTCACTAAAGGTCCCATTTTGGGGTTTTTCGTAAATATCTCGAAAACGGTGCATTTCTCGATAAAGCATGTCCTATAGTAAATTAAAGCTTAGAAAATTCTCCACAACTTTGATTCTATACGTTTTATCGAAATTCCGAACTCTTACCGAGTTTTACGCATCCAAAAATGGAGGAATTTTGAAAATTTGGTTTTTAGGTCACGTTTTCTGGATAACTTTGTTGAATTTCGTCCAAACGGTTGATCTGAGAAAAAATGTCTCTTAGAAAAATTTGTAGAGCATTAAATTTCCTTGAACAACATGTGGTTTATTGCCAATTTATCATTTACCAATCAAAAATTACGCCAATTTCAAAATTTTGCCAATTTGTGTCATTTTTACTCAAATGTTGCCATTCCCCTTTTTATGTGCCCTCGAACTTCAATCTGAAGAATGATGTATAATCGGCTATGCCAAACATCGATAGTGTTAGATCGATATTGATGGATCGATTCACCTCTGGAATCGACAGTTAGTTAGACGGCTCCGACCGGGATCTCTTTTACGCCTTATCATCCCTCACATAACTTGTACTCGATCCAATACAAGTATTTCGTACAGTGATTGTGTTATACTTCAGTGAACCTACTTCACTTCAGTGGCGACGGGAATGGGATAATTTTCCCACACTCACTGTGCATTTGTTTTTGCTTCAATCAAGAACCGTGACGGTGAAGGCGGACGTCCCAACAAGCAGGGTTGATCATCACCCCCCGACGGAAAGTAACTGCAACTTGTCTCCTTTGCTCTGCGCTGCAAGGTAGCGGTATGACGACTTGAACTTTTTTTTTCTCTCTCTCTTTCCTACAATTGTCTTAATTGTGGTTCGCTCGTTCGAGTGTAGGAAGCAGTTTTTGTTATCGAGCAGTCCAACCGCCATTTTACCCAACCGTTTTCGCTCGTCGAGTTATCAGTGTTATCACCGTTCTAGCATCCATACTCGGTCCGTCTGCTATCCACGAGCTAACTTTCTAGTTTGGATTTCCACCACGAAAGCGCTAATATCGTTAGACAGGACACAGTTCAAAATTTACAAGACAATTTACAAAGACCCATCTTATAATTCACTATGGAGGACGAACAACAAAATGGTAAGATGCCTACTCTTCCGAAGTTAAAAAAATTTTCCGTGGAATCTCTTACCGATTTTCTGACCAGATGTGAGGTGACCTATGATAAATATGAAATGCCCTCAAAAAACCGACTCCCCCTTGATTTTCTCACTGGTCTGGAGGATGGTGACTATGGCAGAGTACTCAAGGCCATTGCGCCCAAGACCTTGGCCACCATCGACCTTGAGGGGTTGAGGACAGCCATCGAGCATTTGGATGGTGCAAATGTGTCTAAAGATCGATGGGAATTTTTGGCCTACAAAAGACCAACCGGGATGCCCATGCGAGAGGCCTATAATCATCTGGTATACTTGTCCCAGCGCTGTGGTTGGACTGGAGTTGAAGCAGCAGAAGCCACACTTCGCCTCAAGTGTCTCCATCTTTCTGATGATCCCAGGGTCTTGGAGACTATGCTGGGTCTTCCTTCCACCTCCACTTCTGCTGATATGGTCAATGCTGGAACTATAGCAGAGTCACTTCGTCTCACATCAGGGGTCATTACTGGATGTTCAGCCCCAGCAGCACCTGTTTCAGCTGTTAAAGCTCACATAAAACGCCAACCTCAACGTTCCAAACCTCAAAACCGTCAACCACTTCCTCATTGTGCTGGTTGTTTCTCTCAACATTCCCTCGATGAGTGCCCCTTCAGCACAGCTACCTGCAGGGCTTGTAACAAGGTGGGTCATCTGGAAGCAGTCTGCAGATCTCAGAAATCAGGTCAGGGAGGATCAAAGCAGTTTCACAAGAGAACTGGAGCAGCTGCTGTGGAGGAGGACAGTGTCTTGGTTCAGGAAGTTAGTTTAGTAAGTACTTCAGTTGATGTAACTAGTGATAAAACCCAAGATAATCCTTCTATGTGTCAGTTTTTGGTGCCCTTGGCCTCAGTGTCAAACTCAAGGAACACTGAGTGGTCTTCTAGTTATGACCCACTGATTGCGACCTGTCATTTTGGGGATCCTGCCAGAGGTGCCACTTTTCTCGTGGACAGTGGGGCCGCAGTTTCAATCATTGACCACTCAATCTTACCTACTTCTGTTTCGGTTTCATCTTTGCGTACGTATGGAGGCAAAGTAACAGCAGCAAATGGGAGCCAAATAGTCATACTAGGTATTTGGGACACACCGCTGTTCCTAGACAAGAAAGTGGTTCAGGCGTCACTTTTGGTGGCTCAGACTTTACGACCTTACGCAATATTGGGTAGAGATACCTTGTCTCTTCTAAAACCAAATTGGCGGTCTCAACTCTTGGCCTCAGCCTCAGTTTCAGCCATATCACCATATTTACCAAATCTTTCTAGAGAGTTCCCCAAGGCTTTCAGTGCTGCAGATAACGATCTTCCAATCAAGGGGTTTTTGGTACACATTAACTTAAAAAAGGGTGCCACCCCTGTGTTTCAGCGCCCTTACCCTGTTCCACTGGCCCTTCGTCCTCAAGTAGAAAGCCACATAGAACAACTTGTCAAATCTGGGATAATATACCCGGTAACTGAGACTGAGTGGGCTAGTCCCCTGGTGGCCGTACGGAAAAAGTCTGGGGATCTCAGGATCTGCGTCGATTTGAAACGGACTTTAAACCCTAACATAAAGTCTGATTTTTACCCTACACCACGCCCTGATGATATTTTTCACGCATTTCAAGGCTGTGCAGTCTTTACAAAAATTGACCTTTCAAATGCATATCTTCAATTAGAGGTCCATCCAAACAGTCGCCATCTATTGACTGTGAATACCTGTTCAGGTTTGTTCCGTTATAGACGCCTTGTTTTTGGCCTCTCCTCAGCCCCTGCTCTGTTTCAGTCTGTAATGGATCGCATTCTAACAGACATTCCAAGATGTAGGGCTTATCTGGATGACATACTCATAGGAGGTAGAGACCAGACAGAATGTGAGGCAAACGTGCGACAGGTTTTAAAACGACTTAACCATCACAATGTTAAAATTAACACAGGGAAGTCAGTGTGGTTCTCCCAGTCTGTCTCCTTTCTTGGGTTTGTCCTGTCCTCTGAGGGTCGTAAGCCAGATCCAGATAAGGTCAGCGCAATCAGAGATATGCCTGCCCCCCAGAACATTACCCAGCTCCGCTCTTTTCTTGGTCTCATCAATTTTTATAGGACTTTCCTTCCTAACCTAGCTCACAAGATGGAGCCGTTCCATTTCCTTCTTCGCAAGGGAAACCCATGGGTGTGGACAGAGGATTGTAATTCAAATTTTTTGTCCTTAAAGTCGTCGCTAGCTCAAGTAGCTACACTGACTCTTTATGACCCTTCGCAAGATATTATATTGTCCACAGATTCGAGTGAGTATGGGGTTGGTGCAACCCTCAGTCAGGTTGTTAAAGGTCAACTGCGTCCTCTTGCTTTTGAATCTGCTACCCTCACACCAGCACAAAGGGGTTACAGTCAGCTCCACAAGGAGGCACTTGCCATAATTTATGGGTTAAAAAAGTTCCATAAATTCCTCCATGGTAGGCACTTTTTAATTGAATCTGACCACCAGCCCTTGAAATCAATCCTTTCACCAGATAAAAATATCCCAGCGCTTGCGGCGGCTCGCCTGGTTAGATGGGCGGAAATATTAGCTGCTTACAACTATGAATTGGTCTACCGTCCTGGATCCCAGATACCCCACGCTGACGCACTATCTCGTCTACCTCGGTCACATTTTGCTCAGGTTCCCGAGGTCGCTTTCGTAGGGACATCCAGCCCACTCCTTGATTTGGAAACTGTGAGGGAGGAATCCAGCAGAGATCCTATTTTCCAGAGTTTACGTTCCTTGGTCGGTTCCCAGTGGGGGTCTAAACCAGCAGATGCTGAACTGGCTAGGTATTATGCAGCTCGGGACGAACTTGAGTGGGAAGACGGGGTCCTCAGACTAAATGGACGAATTGCTGTTCCAAGTAAGCTTCGTCCATCAATCCTCCAACTCCTCCATGTTGGGCATTTGGGTGTAAGTCGTATGCGAGAGTTAGCTAAACCAGTTGTATGGTGGCCAGGACTTGATTCTGATTTGACATCTTTGGGCTCTCAGTGTGAGGCATGTAATGTGCATAAACCTAGAAATCCTGATGCGCCAAACCGAGTCCTTCGCTCAGAAACATCTTATCCGTGGGAAAGGATGCATTTGGACATGTTTGAGCTGGAGCGGCGCACGTTCATTGTTGCAGTAGATGCCCACACAAATTGGATCCACTGTGAGATACTCGATACTACCACTGCAGCACGGGTTATAAATTTTCTGAAGAAATTATTTTCGACATTTGGCCTTCCTGGCACAATAGTTTCTGATAATGGTCCACCCTTCTCATCCAGTGAGTTCTGTTCTTTTCTTGTACATTGGTCCATTTCTCATCAACCAACAGCACCTTATAACCCACAGTCCAATGGCAGAGCAGAACGAGCAGTGCATACAGTCAAACAGGGATTGAGGAAAGCAGCCATGGACCTCCCAGGGTTATCCCTCCAAGATAGGTTAACCCATGTATTGGGTTCCATTCATGCAGCCCCATCCTCATCCACGGGGTTATCTCCCATGGAATGCATGTTTTCATACAAGCCAGCCACTCCTCTCACCAGATCTTTAGAGGACCGACCTTCAACAGCTGAACAGGGGGATGGTCATAAATTCCCAGTTGGATCCCCTGTCTGGGTCCTTGTTCGTCCGGATACCCGTCATCCCTTATGGTCTAAGGCAGTTGTTCTTGAGGTAAAATCTTCAGTAATGAGAGTAGTATGTGATCAGGAGGGGCAGGGGTTAAGACATAGAGTACATATTACACAGCTTCGTAAGCGTGTTTGTGATGGAACACAGGTACCCCTACCAGACACTTCTCTCCGACCACATCTTGTCATGCAAGATATCCCACCACCTTCATTGCCCCCGGAAATTGTGGATGGAACGGCTCCTCTTGGTAAGCCAATTCCGTCGGGTACACCACCAGAAGGTTCTGCTGGAGGTGAGCCCCGGCTGGTTGAGCTGGAGGTACCAATGCATGATGGGGAGCAATCGGTGGGAGGCAGAACTAGATCAGGGCGGGAAGTTCGCCCACCAGGCTGGTTAAAAGATTTTGTTCGTTAGCAAAATAAAACTAAAAAAAATGAATAAATTAAATTATGAAAATAGAAACCCTCATTGGTGAGTTACGACATACTCATAACAGTGTTCTGGTTTCAGGGTTAACCAGGGGCACGTCAGCATTTGTGATTCCAGCAACATTTTGTTTTTTTCTCTTCTGTTATTGTGAGGCGTAATTAGATAAAGTACCTAAAGATAAAAATTGTTTCTATTCCGAATTAATTTGTTCAAAATGTTATTTTGTGGTATTCCAATTTTGTTTGACTTATCTTGTCCACTTACTGATACATATGTGTATTTTGCTGTGCACTGTTACTTGATTCTGTAGTATTAATTTGTCATGTTATATTTGAGGTTTAGATTGTAAGACCAGGTATACTAGTGGAAGAGTTCATGTTTTTTATGATTATTATTGTGGTTTTTTGGGTTTGCTTAGGCTTGGTTGCTATTGTGTTTGTCAATTTGGGTGGGGGCGTGAAGAATGATGTATAATCGGCTATGCCAAACATCGATAGTGTTAGATCGATATTGATGGATCGATTCACCTCTGGAATCGACAGTTAGTTAGACGGCTCCGACCGGGATCTCTTTTACGCCTTATCATCCCTCACATAACTTGTACTCGATCCAATACAAGTATTTCGTACAGTGATTGTGTTATACTTCAGTGAACCTACTTCACTTCACAATCGTCCTTCTTTTTCGTCATCTGTCGTCATTTAATGCTATATATACCACGAATTAACAACCCAGAATTACATATAAACAGATCGGGGGGGGGGGGGGGGGGGGGGATTTCAAAATTTTGAAATTGGCGTAATTTTTGATTGGTAAATGATAAATTGGCAATAAACCACATGTTGTTCAAGGAAATTTAATGCTCTACAACTTTTTCTAAGAGACATTTTTTCTCAGATCAACCGTTTGGACGAAATTCAACAAAGTTATCCAGAAATCGTGACCTAAAAACCAAATTTTCAAAATTCCTCCATTTTTGGATGCATGAAACTCGGTAACAGTTCGGAATTTCGATAAAACGTATAGAATCAAAGTTGTGGAGAATTTTATAAGCTTTTATTTACTATAGGACATGCTTTATCGAGAAATGCACAGTTTTCGAGATATTTACGAAAAACCCCAAAATGGGACCTTTAGTGACCCCCCTCCCCTCGAGCTCGTGCCCCACCCTCCAGGACTTTTAGTATGTTAATAAGGACACCCACCCCTACATCTGTGCCAATTTTGGTTTGGGTTCTATTTTTTTCTACCTCAGGCCCTTTTTTAGTCTTCGTTGCCCGGACTACTTGCCTGAGTTGATCGAAGGATCACTTGCTGTACGGATGCACAGCTTCATCTTGCACTTCTCCTTCCTTGGAAGATGGAATGTGATTTATTCACGTAGGTGTTCTACGATGATTTGATGTTATGTAACAACTTCAGTATTATTCCCTCTTGAAGGTCGGATAAATGAGAAGAGTTCCTCAGCAGGCTCGCCCTTGCTCGTGTCGATTCGAGGCGACATTGTCTGCATTGTTTTCTCTATCATTGTCTACAAGTCTATTCAGACGTTATCAATCAACGGCAAAAATAGTATGTGCCAATGACCGGCGGATTGATATTGCTGTGCTGTAAATAGAGAACTTCAGCCAATTTTTCAACACAATTAAAACGAGCATGTCCTAGCATTTCTGCTCAACTCCTTGATCAATCCGTAATAATATACAGGATGCATCAGACTCGACTCGCCAAACTTCAGCGATCGATTTTACAACAACTTATGACCTCTAACATTTTTTCTTACTCCACTAAAAACCCTCGTTTTTTAAATCATAAGTTTCTTCGTGTTTTCGACCTTGCGACACAAATGGCCAACTCCCACAATTTTTGAGGAATCAAAATTTAAATGACAATCTTTCTAAAGCCAACCCAATTTTTTTAAAATAGGAGTCAAGGTTCAAATTTAATTCTAAACATTGAAATTGTCAAATTGATTGAAATCACAACTTTCTTTGATTCATTGTGGGTAGCGGTAGCCGCCTTCCAACCTCTCTCTTAACAGGGTCTCATTTTCCACTATCCTGATCAATAAAACTGGCGTGATATTACTCCTTTGGAGACGCGAGGCATTAGAAATTGTAGGCACAAAACATTCTGTAAATGTCATATTCTGAGAGTTATGAGTGTAAGCTATTTGCAACTACCAGCCTAGAAAAATCCTTGGAATTCCGAAAATCCTTTTTTAGGACGTCCCACAGTAAGACTTGGGCGTCCTTATGCAATTGATCTGGGGTAAAGTTGGACAACACTCAACAGAAAAAAAATAACCACACACACACTAATCCGTTTTAGATCATTCTTAATCCAAATCAGCGAAAAAACCATAGGTGTATGTCTGTGTGTGTGTGAGACAAAATGTTGTGTCGTCTGCACAGCCCTTAGTTTTCAACCGATTTTCCTGGTTCTTTTTTTGTTCGACGCGGAAAACTATCTAGTTGTGCACTAGTCGCCGGAATTTCGAATTTTGCCTTTTAAGGGGGGGTTTGATGCTCAAAAAACGTGCGTTTTCGGGCATAACCGTGTGTACTCTGCCCAGGCCTCAATTTCCAACCGATTTTCGTGGTTCTTTTTTTATTCGATGCGGAAATCTATCTAGTTGTGCACTACGTCGCCGGAATTTCTAGCAAACCAAAAAAATGTTCAGGGATTGTGCGGATTAGGTTGTAGATGGCCCCCTATGAAAACTATTTTTAATCGGCTTCTTATCTTCTGTTGTAAGGAAGCAACGTAGGTACCTGGTTATCAATTAGATAGTAACAGTTTAATTAATTACCCATTGTGCTAAATTTAGATTTTTTATTAGCTAACTAGTAGGAAGTTATTTCATTCATCACTACACATATTTAGACCAGAGCAAGAAAAGGACTTCCACTTTCCAAGTTCTGGGTTCCATTTGAAATGGTCTGATACTAATTTTAATGCAGACACTATAAGACGTTTTCTCAAGTTTACTTACCTATGGAAAGGTTTCTACCTATTAACTGAGAGTAGGTACCTTTGTATGTATGTTCGTGAGGTAGGTAACCCTCTTCACCGATGATTGAATTCGCTGTATTTATCTCGAGTGGTAGTGCAGCGACTTTCAAGTCTAACATGAAATCGTTTCAATAAAACCACTTGAAGATGTCACTTCAACTACTGTATTATTCTGCTTACTCGCATTAATGTGGATTTACTCGAATCGAACTGGTTTCTACTGGAGTATCGTGCAGACCTCAACGAACATTTTCCAAACAGAGATGTTCTTACACATTTCTAATATTGAGGTGGACGTGCAGTAGATTTATTGTTGATTAGGGATGTATTGGGATATGAGCAGTAGGTACTTACCGAAAACTATTAAGATATCCGAAGAACGGAATTTTACCATCACAGGAGAGTTATGGGATAAAAAACGGGTGCCGGACTGATAGGTCGGAAACACAACGAAACGGCTGCAAGCAGACCGAGAACTGGTCCTCCCGTCCAGCCTTTTTCAGAAGGTTGGGTTGCCAGAACCCCCACTCTATTGAACAGTCCCCATTGGCACGGCATATCCCATTATTTGTTCGGATGTCAGTGGGAGAGGTTACGGCGACTACGTCATCGGCCACATGATTCTCCCTCTTGCTTTGGCGTCAGAGGGGGCCACGTGGACGTCTGGACGCCGATTCAGCGGTTTCCGAAGGCTCGTTTTCTGTCGAGGCAGACTTTTATGGTCAAGTCCTGTCAGCTGTGTCTGGAGATCAGCTGGACAAAACGCCGCTCTCGATGAAAATTACACTTTTTGCTCCTTGATGAGATTCGAGATCGTGTTGAAAAGATTCCGGATTTCAAGGCAGTATATTCTGAGCTGTTAGGTTTGTGTAGGATCTATCGAGAGGCTCTATTTAGGGACTTTCTAGACTATGCAAATTCGACTGACCGGACTATGAATATGAATTGTACATGTATTATTGACTATTGAACTGAATTCAGACTCCATTGACAATCAATAGTCTGTCACACTTTACCACAATGTTCATTCGGACCTCAAAAGTAGAAGTCCACAGTCAACCCTAGCACGGAGTTGAGAAGAACGTTGTATAGTTCCACGAAAATAACAAGGTACAAGTTGAATCGATTTCGACGGTTAGGTCATCATTAGTAACAAACAATAACTACTGATGATGACCTAACCGTCGAAATCGATTCAACTTGTACCTTGTTATTTTCGTGGAACTATACAACGTTCTTCTCAACTCCGTTTTTGATATTTTATTGTCTTTGCTTTGGCACATAAACTGAAAAACGCTGCAAATTATTACACAACGGTTTATTATTTTTATATAGATCAATCGTCTACAAAATCACCAACCATCCAATATGAAGAGAAGAATGAAAAAAAATAAATAAATAAATAAAAAAAAAAATAAAAAAAAAGAAATAAATAAAAAAAATAAATCAAAATTACCAACCATTGATTGCATTTCGGTCAGCTCTAATTTGAACGGAGATTAGGCCTCTTTTGCGATTCACACTCGTGTTTTGATTTATATATATATATTTCAATATAAACCCTTAAATTTTCGTAGGGAGCGAACGGTTTGTCCTACAGAGCTCCGCGTGGTCTCAAAAAATTCTAAAAATTCTATAGAATCTTAATTTGAAGGAAAAACAATACCTTTATATCGAAATGTTTTTAGTTAGGGCGTTTTCAAAATTTCAAAATTGATTTTGGAACCCTTAGGAGTGACCTACATCAACCAAAAGCTTCGGGGCACAACTAGACCCCAAATGGAGCCTACATACCAAATCTCATCAAAATCGGTCAATGCTAAGTGGCAAAAGTGCCGCGGACGGCGTACGGCGGACGGACGGCCAAATTTTGGTTTATTATTTTCAATAATGAACCTTTGGAATCGACCAAGAAAAAATTTTTTTAACACCCCCTCAAAATTTGATGGTTTACGTTTCAGGGTACGTAGAATCCAAAAATCGAATAAAAATTTGGCCGTCCGTCCGCCGTCCGCCGTAGGCGGCACTTTTGCCACTTAGCATTGACCGATTTTGATGAAATTTGGTATGTAGGCTTCATTTGGGGTCTAGTTGTGCCCCGAAGATTTTGGTTGAGGTAGGTCACTTCTAAGGGTTCCAAAATCAATTTTGAAATTTTAAAAACGCCCTAACTCAAAAAATTTTGATATAAAGGTATTGTTTTTCCTTCAATTTAAGATTCTATAGAATTTTTAAAATTTTTTGAGACCACCCGGAGCTCTGTAGGACAAACCGTTCGCTCACTACGAGAATTTAAAGTTTGGACGTACGCTAAATCAGAAACACGAGTGTGAATCGCAAAGAGGCCTAATCTCCGTTCAAATTAAAGCTGACCGAAATGCGATCGATGTTTTTCTTCATGTTGGATGGTTGGTGGCTTTGCAGACGAGTGATCTATATAGAAAAATAAAAAATAATAAACCATTGTGTAATAATTTGCAGCGTTTTTATTCGATTTTTGGATTCTACGTACCTTGAAACGTAAACCATCAAATTTTGAGGGGGTGTTAAAATTTTTTTTTTCTTGGTCGATTCCAAAGGTTCATTATTGAAAATAATAAACCATAATCGTCACGAAAACTTGCTCACGCAATACCAATAAATAAAATAGACCCACTGTGTTGCTTGTTTTCTTATTTTGATGCTTGGGTACATGAACTAACAACCTTACTTCACTACCTTGTTGTGTAGTGGTTGACATTTTGTTTTGGTTTATTAGTTTCAACCATTTCCGTACTTTCAATTAAGTACCCACGGGTGGGCGGTTTCTCTTATGGCCCATTTAATTGATCTGTACGCCCCGCCGTGCAATGCACGGGTGAGATCTGCCTAATAATAAATACAATGAGAAAACACACATGAAAATGTCCCAATGTGTTGCAGACTCGTATGCTAGCATTTATAATTACCAATTTGTAATAAAAAATGATTTGAATTTATTAGGACGTCCCACAGTAAGACTTGGGCGTCCTTATGCAATTGATCTGGGGTGAAGGAGGACAACACTCATCAGAAAAAAAAAACGTCTGCCAAGTGGGTGTGGCACATAGCTTCCTCGTATCCATAACCCGATTGTATAGATGATCCGATGCATAGTAGTTAATCTCAAAACACCAATCTCTAAGTACCTTCCACTACCCTCATAGGGGACCATCTACACGCTAATCTGGACAATCCTAGAAAATTTCATCAAATTCGGATGAAAAATTAAGTGAGTAGATGTATGTGATTTGATCAAAAAAATTCTTAGCCTCGGCTGGGATTCGAACCCGCGATCCCTGGAGCACAAATCAAGACTCTGTCCTCTGAGCTATTGAAGCCTTGTCACGTATAAGATTTGAGATTCTCACAGGAGACCATCCCTCTATGAATGAATCCCTCTATGAAAAACAATTCTCTATGATTTTCATAGGAGACCGTCTAAACACTACTCTGTAACATCCCTGAAAATTTCATTGAAATCGGATGGAAAATGTAGAAGTTATGGCCGTTACAAGGAAATTCACGTTTGCGCATGCGCAGTGGCTACTATCAGTCCGAAGGTGGTGATTTTCATAGGGGACCATCTAAATACTAATCTGTAACATCCCTGAAAATTTCATTGAAATCGGATGGAAAATGTAGAAGTTATGGCCGTTACAAGGAATTCACGTTTGCGCATGCGCAGTCGCTTCTATCAGTCCGAGGATGATGATTTTCATAGGGGACCATCTAAATACTAATCTGTAACATCCCTGAAAATTTCATTGAAATCGGATGGAAAATGTAGAAGTTATGGCCGTTACATGGAATTCACGTTTGCGCATGCGCAGTCGCTTCTATCAGTCCGAGGATGATGATTTTCATAGGGGACCGTCTACACACCAACCCGCACAATCCCTGAAAATTTCATCGAAATCGGACAATAACTTCGTATAGTTATGCGCGTTACAAGGAATTCATGACAGACACACAGACAGACAGACACGGAACCAAAATTGTTCAGAAAGATCTAAAACGCAAAACGCGAGTGAAAATTTTGATTTTGGAGAACTTTTTTTTTTCGTCCTTGAAAAGTGAAAACAAAGCTTCCGCTACCTTGGTAGACTCGGAAGCAAAATGATTTGAATTTATTAGGACGTCCCACAGTAAGACTTGGGCGTCCTTATGCAATTGATCTGGGGTGAAGGAGGACAACACTCAACAGAAAAAAACTATAACCACACACTAATCCGTTTTAGACCATTCTGAATCCAAATCCGCGGAAAAAACCATAGGTGTGTGTCTGTGTGTGTGTGACAAAATCTTGTGTGTTTCTTTACTTTTTTAGACAACCGATTTGTGTGTTTCTTTTTTTGTTTGACTCGAAAATCTTCCAAATTGCACACTATTTCACCAGAGTATCAAAATCAGCATGGGAAGGGGGCGAGTGGGGGGATAATATTCACAAAACATCCGAGTTTTAAGTATGTTGGCTCCTTTACAGCTTACTAATCGTACCCAAGCTTTGAAATTGAGGAAAATTCTCATTATACCTCCGGATTTTCATGAATTATTCTTCGTACCACCATGGAACTAATAGTGGTGCCACCATGGTGCCAGGACACCATAAACCGCAAATTTTTTTTTTTTTTTTTTTTTTTTGTCTGTTTCACCTTGAATACGGATGTGAACTTCGACGGACTGCCTACCAAAACTGATAGATGAAAGTTCAATGTTACTTGGTGGGGGGGGGGGGGGTGAACTTGAATTGGCATGTTGGGTGTCGTAGATCATGGATTTTAAAATGCTCTTCAAATTCGATGCTCCCATGCCGCTAGAAACGTTATGGTGGATAAGGGTGAGGGAGAGACCACTATTTCTTGCCTGAAATACGAAATAAATTACATCGAGTGAAACAGTTTAATCGCTTACCATCTGGTTTACATTGATCTACTGCTTATCCAATGGGACGTCCCCTGGAATGCAAGCATTACTTAACAATATGTTTATTAAAATGGTTTTCCACAATCTCATCGCTGTGATTTTATTCGTACTTGTAATACAAATTGTATGCACATGAATTTTTTTTTTAGTTTTAAATTTAATTGGTCTTAATTAAGAATATTAAATGTTCATTCATCAATTTTCTTCTGCCTTATTCTCAAGAAAAGTGTTGATAAAAACAATGTTCATTATGTTCTACCAACTCGTAATTGGAGTAGGTACCTACCGAAGCTCGAACATGATTGTATTCAGTTGCATGTAGGTTCTATGACAGCATCATTAGCAGGGAGGGAAGCGAATTTTTAGTATCCCTGCAACATCCACATTTTCCGTATTCCACGAATCAAGTAGGTAATCAAAGACGTTTCAATTAATGAAAAATGGTCGCTTTTTCTATAAACGATTCGCTACTGAAGCTGGTGTTCAGTGATGATGTTCATCGGAAATCACCCCTATAAAAACTCGTATTCAACTGTTTTTTTACCACCAAACTCACTCTCTATTAGGTATAGGTACCTATCCGGGTATCACCACCTTCTTTGTCCTTTAGGACAATGTTTTTTTTTCCAGAAAATGTTGCAAGATCTATGAAAACTGCAAATTATTACACAACAGTTTTATCATTTTTCTGTATAGATAACTCGCTTGCAAAGAATTGTGATTGTCAGTAGGCACCTACCAAAAATATTCTCTCGCAAGATCTAGTCTATCTTGAAACTGAAAGAACCAGCAAGACATCCTTATCCGAGAGTTGAAAGCAGGGAAGCTTAACTGAGTGACATGAAACTATTCGAAGAGTAAAACAGCTGAGTTTGGCTCGCTTGTATGAGCGTACGTACATGTGCGATTCACAATCGTGTTTCTAACTCTTCATTCGTCCTCTGAGACTATTGCTGGCTCACTTGTTCATATGAATGTAACAATTTTTAATCTTCTAGGTGATATCATTCGCTTCTTTGAATTGAAAACTATTGAAGAAAAACGTCGATCCACATTCATGAAGTAGGTAGGTAATTAATTATCCTCATTAGGGAAATTGTTGGATCCACACAGCTCTGGGTGATGTCAATAAATTATTTAAAATTCCTGGAAATTTTTAAAAAACCAATAGGGTTGGTGGGGGAAGTTTTCGCACCTTTAGTGATAAGACGTAATAAAAAAAAAACGCCAAATACTTTCATGGTACTTTGCCAGTAGTGTGAGATTGTCTGGGATCGTAACCAATGTTCTTACAAACAAGAAAAAACGATGCAAATTATTACACAACGGTTTATTATTTTTCTGTATAGATCATTCAATTTAAAAAAAATAATAAACCAAAAAAAAGAAATCGAGGGTGCCGTCATTAGAAAATTTGATTACTGGTTGCTAAGGACGCAAAACTGGAAATCCAAGTCGAAAAAAGCTTTGCGGCGATCGCATTTTGGGCGGCTAAAATTTGAACGGAGATTGCGATTCACACTCGTGATTCTGATTTATCGTAAGTCCGACCCTTGAGTTCTCATTGGGAGCGAACATTAGGTTCTACAGAGGTCTGTTGGTGGTCTCATTCGATTCTAAAAACGCTGCCAATTATTACACAATGGTTTATTATTTTTTATTTTTCTATGTAGATCACTCGTCCGCAAATCCACCAACCATCCAACATGAAGAAAAACACCGATCGCATTTCGGTCAGCTTTAATTTGAACGGAGATTAGGCCTCTTTTGCGATTCACACTCGTGTTTCTGATTTATCGTACGTCCAAATCTTAAATTCTCGTAGAGAGCGAACGATTTGTCCTACAGAGCTCCGGGTGGTCTCAAAAAATATTAAAAATTCTATAGAATCCTAAATTGAAGGAAAAACAATACCTTTATATCAAAATTTTTTGAGTTTGAGCTTTTTCAAAATTTCAAAATTGATTTTGGAACCCTTAGAAGTGACCTACATCAACCAAAATCTTCGGGGCACAACTAGACCCCAAATGGAGCCTACATACCAAATTTCATCAAAATCTGTCAATGCTAAGTGGCAAAAGTGCCGCGTACGGCGGACGGACGGCCAAATTTTTATTCGATTTTTGGATTCTACGTACCTTGAAACGTAAACCATCAAATTTTGAGGGGGTGTTAAAATTGTTTCTTCTTGGTCGATTCCAAAGGTTCATTATTGAAAATAATAAACCAAAATTCAAAACTATTTTATATTGGTGAAAAAACAATCCCTTTATATCGAAAGTGTTTCAGCTTGGGCGTTTTGAAAATATCAGGCCCTATTTTTCAACCCTTAGAAGTAACTGATTTCAACCGAAAGCTTCGGGCACAACTAAACACCAAATGGAGCCCATATACCAAATTTCATCAAAATCGGTCCATGGTAACTAATAAAGTAAGGAAAGTGCCGCGGACGGACTGCAAAATCTTTATACGATTTTCGGATTCTACGTATCTTGAAACAAATTTTGAGGGCGATTAAACTTTTGTCTTGGTCGATTCCTAATGTTCATTTTTGAAAATAGTAAATCAAGGTAAAACGGAAAGTTTCTAACAGTTCATTGATGTATTTCTGGCTTATCGTTTCAAATGGAATAAATTTGAATTTGCCGTGAGCTGCCTGGCCAAAAAGGTCACAAAAAAGTGTTACGAAAATAGCGATCCTCCCACCTATTTTTAATGGATTTTATATAATATATAAAATCCATTAAAAATAGGTGGGAGGATCGCTATTTTCGTAACACTTTTTTGTGACCTTTTTGGCTATATATTATATAATATATATTATATAATATATATTATAATATATTATAATATAATATATTATATTACTAAGGATAATGTAACTTTTGTATTGTGAACTAAATTTGGCTAAACATGTTCCATGTTTTATAATTTACGCCATAGGCGTAGATAGCGTCCAGGGGGGCTTGCTCCCCTGGCGAGGCGCGATGCCCCGAGTTTGAGGTAGGGCGTTTTGAAAAAGTTTTTGCCCACGTTTTACCCCTTAAAAGTTATTGACCAAAATGTTAAGGGCTTAAATGGATCCGTTACACCAAATTTCTTCTTAATCGGTCCATAAGAATTGGGTCAAGTGCCGCGTACGGCGGACAGACAGAATTCGATTCTTCAGTTTTTTTCGATTTTAGTATTCTACATAGGACCTTGAAACGTGAACCATCAAATTTTGAAGGGGATACAATCTGTTATCGCTCGATTCCAAGGGTTTATGGATGACAATTATAAACCAAAAATAAATTTTACAAGAATTTATGGACCAACCATTTTAACCTTCTATAGTGATACGACTCTGCTTTATACTGTACCTTTCTATTGTGAGTACGTGAATTATTTACGAGTATAAAGCTCGATGTGAACGTAGAACTCGAAGTGAATTTTATTAATCAACTCAACAGGTGCTAAATAGGAAAAAACAAGTGATGGGAGTTGATATAAAATGTTGTCAACAACTGTAGTGTCTGCCAGACTTCCACTTCCCATGATCATGAAGTTCCAAACTTTAGGTATATGCACCTTCGAGAAGTGTTTGAAAATTAAGAAAATTATAGTTCGTACCTACCTACTACGGATGTCCGTTGGCCAAAATAAAGATGAAGGTTTGAAGGATTTGTATCATCATTTTTCTTCACTCCCTTACATATATATAAACTTATATTTTTATGTCCTGGATCGAAAACACCAGGACGAACGGGACGCTTCACAGGTTATCCTAGGTTAGGTGTTTTATCTAGCTTACATCGGAACTGCTTCAACCGCGATTCGTTTTCACTTTTCGACCACTGGGTTTATCTCCTTCGAAAACTGGGTAATGATCCATTGTGGTTCCGCATCGGTGAACCATTCGCAATAACGAGGCATCTACCTATCTATTTATAGATGTGACACTCGAGATTTCCAACTCGAATTTTTTCACCCATTCAACTATCAACGAGAAGTTTTCCATGTCTACTGATATCAATAATCGATTAAAATTGTCTTGGTCCTAATAATGTAGGTAACGAACTTCTTACGACACATAAATTCAACGATGTTCGAAAAAGTGCTCAAAAGTGCCTCACCTACCAGCCAATGAACTTTTCTAGATGATTCAAACTTACCACTGAATTATTAAGTACATAATCTAGTAGATACCCTAAACCAAGAAGCCCAATATTTATGAATTTACTACCGCTGAGTATTTTCAAGTACTTAATCTAGTAGATGTTTCCCTAAAGGAACCACCCCAATTTTGATAAACACGTTACCTACTACTCAAATATTCTCCAATACCTAGTCTAGTTGATGCCCTAAAACAACCACCCCAATTTTGATCAACTTACCACTGAAGTATTCTCGATTACCTAATCTAGTAGGTACTCCCTTAAAATAACCACCCTGATTTTGACGAACTTGTTATGGTTACTACCTATTTTCTTGACGTCACGAAACAACAAAATATAATAACTACGGGAGAAAAGTTATTTCCTACTTCGCCAATTGGAATACTAACCCCATACTCGTTTCGCTTCAATCTTATCTCTTCTACGTTGTCGATTGATTGTATTCCTTCTCCCTGTTTGCCTCCTCCATTGGTAACATAACAGCTACGAGTTGGTGCATACCTCAATACTTTATCTGTGGTAGTTTTTTGTCTAATACCTTGTTTGTGTTATTACCTTGTTTATATTTGTAACAAGCATGAAATTGAAGAGCTATACCTTCTTTGTGACAGGTTGGCATAAATGACCTAAGCTAGTTGATACACTAAAACAACCACCTTGATTTTGGTAAACTTACCACTAAAGCATTCTCCACTACCTAACCTAGCTCATACCCTTAAACAACCACCCCAATTTTGATAAAGTTATCACTGAAGTATTCTCGAGTACCAAATTCCTTATCCCTGGGAAGTGTCTCCTACGTTGGTAACATAACGGCTACGAATTGGTACCTACCCCAATACTTTCTTTGTGATAGTTTTTTGTTTGCGTTAATAACTTGTTTGTATTTGTCAAAATTGTTGTATTTGAATTTGTATTGTATAAAATTGAAGATATATAAATCTTCTTTGTGACAGGTTGGCCAAACAGTAATTTTCGTCTCAAGAAGAAAATCAGCATTTCCTACGAAAGTTGTGAAATACCCAGATCTACTTTCTAAGCCCTTCAAAAAATTCAAAAGACAAATCAGAGGTGAGTGTAGTTTTCTGTGTTTTCAGAATGATAGTTTCAATTTTATACTTATTCTGTACTTACTCGAAGGATTTTGCGCTAGACCTCCCCTCCTAATTTTGTGCCATCCTCCATTCCCTGTCTACTATAGCTGTTTAATAGGTGGCGGATGGTTATCTTCTATTTAGAGAAAAAACGGTCAGCCAAATGGCGAGGTACATAGCTTCCTGGTACCCTTACCTAATATGAATATGATCTGATCACAATAATCTCTTTTCTTCAGTCGGTTGAGAAAAATTGAACTTGAAGGAATTTCAAGTAACCTTTAGGAGAAAAAGAAACTTTTAGGAACACTTAATACAGGTCCAACCTGTATAAACTCTCAAAGGGTCGCGAAAGGACTATTGGATCCATTTACTGGACAGCTCACATAATCAGATGAAAACTGCAGTAAGGTGTAAGTTACGCCATTTAAAATTAGGATGTAACGTTATATTGGTTTATTATTTTCAATAATACCTAAGCCTTTGGAATCGAGCAAGAAAAAAAAAATTTTAACCCCCCCTCAAAATTTGATGTTTTACGTTTCAAGGTACCTACGTAGAATACGAAAATCGAATAAAAAAATTTCCGTCCGTCCGCCGTACGCCGTACGCGGCACTTTTCTTAGCAACACTGGACCGATCTGGTTCAAATTTGGTATATGGGCTCCATTTGGGGTCTAGTTGTGCCGCGAAGCTTTTGGTTGATGTAGGTCACTTCTAAGGGTTGAAAATTAAGGGTTGAAATTTTCAAGAGTGCCCTAGCTCGAAAACTCTCGAAATAAAGGTATCGTTTTTTCACCAATTTTAAATAGTATTGAATATTTAAAAATTTTTGAGACCACCCGGAGCTCTGTAGGACAAACCGTTCGGTCCCTACGAGTACTTGAAGGTTTTCCTTCGATAAAACAGAATCATGAGTGTGAATCGCGAAAGAGGTCTAATCTCCATTCAAATTTTATCGGACTAAAATGCGATCGCAGTTCATTTCTTCGATTTGTATACAGTTTTGCCTTCTGCGTAACCAGTAATCAAAGTTCCATATGAAGCTTTCTATTTTTCCAATCGAGTGTGAAGGGTTTAGTTCTTTCTAATAAACTTGATTGTGAAGGTGTGAAGGTGTGGTAGGTAGTACCTAGCTGGTAGGTAAAAAAAAGTTGGTAGGTAAAAAAAATGTTGGTGGGTAAAAAACGCTGCAAATCATTGCTCAAAGGCTTCTTCACTCTTCAGATTACTGATCAGCTGAGTGAGCTCCGAAGCCATTTTCAATCCTATTGAATGGAAGTGCTCTTCCAGGCGTCTCCAGCATTCGAGGAAATCTTCTTCACTCCTCAGATCACTGATCAGCTGAGTGAGCTCCGAAGCCATTTTCAATCCTATTGAATGGAAGTGCTCTTCCAGGCGTCTCTAGCATTCGAGAAGATCTTCTTAACTCCTCAGATCACTGATCAGCTGAGTGAGCTCCAAAGCCATTTTCAATCCTATTGAATGGAAGTGCTCTTCCAGGCGTCTCCAGCATTCGAGGAGATCTTCTTCACTCCTCAGATCACTGATCAGCTGAGTGAGCTCCGAAGCCATTTTCAATCCTATTGAATGGAAGTGCTCTTCCAGGCGTCTCCAGCATTCGAGGAGATCTTCTTCACTCCTCAGATCACTGATCAGCTGAGTGAGCTCCGAAGCCATTTTCAATCCTATTGAATGGAAGTGCTCTTCCAGGCGTCTCCAGCATTCGAGAAGATCTTCTTAACTCCTCAGATCACTGATCAGCTGAGTGAGCTCCAAAGCCATTTTCAATCCTATTGAATGGAAGTGCTCTTCCAGGCGTCTCCAGCATTCGAGGAAATCTTCTTCACTCCTCAGATCACTGATCAGCTGAGTGAGCTCCGAAGCCATTTTCAATCCTATTGAATGGAAGTGCTCTTCCAGGCGTCTCCTGCATTCGAGGAGATCTTCTTCACTCCTCAGATCACTGATCAGCTGAGTGAGCTCCAAAGCCATTTTCAATCCTATTGAATGGAAGTGCTCTTCCAGGCGTCTCCTGCATTCGAGGAAATCTTCTTCACTCCTCTGATCACTGATCAGCTGAGTGAGCTCCGAAGCCATTTTCAATCCTATTGAATGGAAGTGCTCTTCCAGGCGTCTCCAGCATTCGAGGAGATCTTCTTAACTCCTCAGATCACTGATCAGCTGAGTGAGCTCCGAAGCCATTTTCAATCCTATTGAATGGAAGTGCTCTTCCAGGCGTCTCCAGCATTCGAGGAAATCTTCTTCACTCCTCAGATCACTGATCAGCTGAGTGAGCTCCGAAGCCATTTTCAATCCTATTGAATGGAAGTGCTCTTCCAGGCGTCTCCAGCATTCGAGGAGATCTTCTTCACTCCTCAGATCACTGATCAGCTGAGTGAGCTCCGAAGCCATTTTCAATCCTATTGAATGGAAGTGCTCTTCCAGGCGTCTCCAGCATTCGAGGAGATCTTCTTCACTCCTCAGATCACTGATCAGCTGAGTGAGCTCCGAAGCCATTTTCAATCCTATTGAATGGAAGTGCTCTTCCAGGCGTCTCCAGCATTCGAGGAGATCTTCTTAACTCCTCAGATCACTGATCAGCTGAGTGAGCTCCGAAGCCATTTTCAATCCTATTGAATGGAAGTGCTCTTCCAGGCGTCTCCAGCATTCGAGGAAATCTTCTTCACTCCTCAGATCACTGATCAGCTGAGTGAGCTCCGAAGCCATTTTCAATCCTATTGAATGGAAGTGCTCTTCCAGGCGTCTCCAGCATTCGAGATCTTCTTCACTCCTCAGATCACTGATCAGCTGAGTGAGCTCCGAAGCCATTTTCAATCCTATTGAATGGAAGTGCTCTTCCAGGCGTCTCCAGCATTCGAGGAGATCTTCTTAACTCCTCAGATCACTGATCAGCTGAGTGAGCTCCGAAGCCATTTTCAATCCTATTGAATGGAAGTGCTCTTCCAGGCCTCTCCAGCATTCGAGGAGATCTTCTTAACTCCTTAGATCACTGATCAGCTAAGTGAGCTCCGAAGCCATTTTCAATCCTATTGAATGGAACTGCTCTTCCAGGCGTCTCCAGCATTCGAGGAGATCTTCTTCACTCCTCAGATCACTGATCAGCTGAGTGAGCTCCGAAGCCATTTTCAATCCTATTGAATGGAAGTGCTCTTCCAGGCGTCTCCAGCATTCGAGGAGATCTTCTTAACTCCTCAGATCACTGATCAGCTGAGTGAGCTCCAAAGCCATTTTCAATCCTATTGAATGGAAGTGCTCTTCCAGGCGTCTCCAGCATTCGAGGAAATCTTCTTCACTCCTCAGATCACTGATCAGCTGAGTGAGCTCCGAA
Source organism: Apolygus lucorum (assembly GCA_009739505.2). Lineage (NCBI taxonomy): Eukaryota > Metazoa > Arthropoda > Insecta > Hemiptera > Miridae > Apolygus > Apolygus lucorum. Next base: position 1,261,066 of record CM019168.2, on the reverse strand, counting down.
GCCATTTTCAATCCTATTGAATGGAAGTGCTCTTCCAGGCGTCTCCTGCATTCGAGGAGATCTTCTTCACTCCTCAGATCACTGATCAGCTGAGTGAGCTCCAAAGCCATTTTCAATCCTATTGAATGGAAGTGCTCTTCCAGGCGTCTCCTGCATTCGAGGAAATCTTCTTCACTCCTCTGATCACTGATCAGCTGAGTGAGCTCCGAAGCCATTTTCAATCCTATTGAATGGAAGTGCTCTTCCAGGCGTCTCCAGCATTCGAGGAGATCTTCTTAACTCTTCAGATCACTGATCAGCTGAGTGAGCTCCGAAGCCATTTTCAATCCTATTGAATGGAAGTGCTCTTCCAGGCGTCTCCAGCATTCGAGGAGATCTTCTTCACTCTTCAGATGACTGATCAGCTGAGTGAGCTCCGAAGTCATTTTCAATCCTATTGAACGCAGGAAGCTGAAATTTGAGAGGGAAGGTCAAGGGAGAATACAGATGGTGGTAGGTGCTATTGATGGTTAACCAGTGATCTATACAGAAGGGTGATCTATACAGAAAATAATAAACCTTTGAGCAATGATTTGCAGCGTTTTTTGACTAATTTCATTTTGTATTGAAAATTCATCGACGAGTCGAAATTCTCGCTTCGAACTGCGTCCCTCCACCATTCGACGTCACGCACGGACCAATTGATTTGTCAAGTAGTCGAAATTAGTTTCACATTGAACTAGCACTATTCGCCCTCAACCGACTGACCCCGTCCAACAGTATTCACAATACACAATGATTTCTCACTCATCACGGAGAGATCATCTTGATAATACGTAAGTATTTTCGTAAACGAATAGGTAGATTCTGTGCTAGGATCAAAATATGAGTGAGGTGCTTTGGCTACCTAACATAAACTACGTTTACAATGGTGCTACGTCTCTTCGTGTTTTGATCCCTCACTACCAAAGGTAGGGAAGTTTTGTATTCGACAGAGATGGGAAAAAATCAATTAACGATTACTTCTACGAATACAAAAATAATCATTAATCACGATTACCTACTTTCGAAGTATTCGTTATTCTTTGGGCGATACGGAGAATTCGATGGGCGGAACTAATACTTTTCTGCGAACACTTGTAAAGTTGGTAATTTTGCTGATGTAAAGTAGGTAATTGCTAATACAGATACGAATGACGAGTGAATCAAAGCTTGGAAAAAATATAATCTTTCTCGGGAATGAGCAAACAAGGATTGTCTTGTGTCTCGAGTAAACCAGTTTCGATTATTTCGACCTTCTTTCTCAACTTTTTCAGTCTATTGAAGGTGAAAACAAGCATTTGAAGTGGTTTTGTCTCTCGAGTAAACAAACTAGTTTTGATGATTTCGACGTCCTTTCTCGATTCTTTCCCCCATTTGATGGTGAAAACAAGCGTTTGAAGAAGTCGTGTCTGAAGTGAACCTACTAGTTTCGGTGATTTCAACCTTCTTGACTTTTCAGTCAATCGAAGGTGAAAACAAACAATTCGAGTCAGCAGTATTAACCCATTTGAAATACGTCTGCCAAGTTGGGTGGGCAGTATAGCTTCCTCACTCATTGCAACATGGACGTATAGAATCTTTCAGTATTTTCAACGTAGAATTTTATTTAGCGGTCCACCGTCTAGGACCTAACCCACACAATCCCTGAAAATTTCATCGAAGTTGGTTGAATAGTTGCGGAGTTTTGGTTGTAACAATAAATTTAAAGTTCGCGCATGCGCAGCGGCTATTGCTTGACCAATTTGATTGAAACTTATAGGGTGTCTCTTAGAAGTTAGTCCCTAACTAACCTCCAAATTTGAGCAAAATCGGTTCATTAGAAACCGAGAAACCGAGGTTCCAGGAAATTCACGTTTGCGCATGCGCACTCGCTCCTATTGGTCCGAAGGTGCTGAAATTTATAGGGGACCGTCTAGGACCTAACCCGCACAATCCCTGAAAATTTCATCAAAATCGGACCACAGGTTGATATAGTTTTGCCCGGGACAAGGATTGACCACAGACAGACCGACAGACAGACAGACACGGAACCAAAATTGTTCGGGAAGCTCTAAAACGCAAAAAGCAAGTGGAAATTTTGATTTTGGAGGACATTTTTTTTTCCACTTCTTTCACGAATACAAAGCTTCCCTACCTTCGGTAGTGAGGAAGCAAAAAAGCGCGTTGAGCAAGTTTGCTTTGCAAAAATTTCAAGTTTTTGCCAAAACATTCATAATATTGAACAAAGAGACGAGTTCGTTAGCCAGGAATTTTGTAAAACCCTATGAGGTCCAAATTTCAATATTTAGGCCAATAGCGTGTTTTTAGGGGTTTTGTGAATATTACCATCATTATCATAGTTATGTTATGGTATATTCAGATTCATCAAGAAATTTCTGATAAGTGGAAATGTCAGAAAATAAAAATAGTCGATTTTGTTAACCATAGCTTTACAAATTTCTTTGAAAATTCGCTCATTAAATGCCATGCTACATGAATGGACTTTTTAGGGTTTGTGTGGGTAAGAGTAGAGACGGTCTTCTACGAATTTCATGGTTATTTGACTAACAGCGTGTGCCCAAAATCAAATTTCCTGATTTCTATGTAATGATCTCAATTTAAGATGGTAGTTCGTAACTGTCCTCAACGTTATTGATCACTGATCTCATCTTGATCTGATCAGGAGGAGCCAAATCGATTCAGAAAGGATGAACATTTAAACATAGTAAAAAATAACCATGTGAACGTTAATATATTCAGGTTACTATCAATATGATTATGAAAGTGATATTTCTTATAGAGAAATTCATCAGCGCGACTGTTCCGTGCCATTACCCCAATCACACATTCCCCCCCCCCCCCCCCCCCCCCAACTAATCCTATAAGAGGAAACTATTCCGTTCAACCAACTTGGAAAAGATAGTTTGGACCTAATTTCCAATCAAATGAAAAGTAAGACACCTCGTATGACTAAATGAACTCGTGTTTCTTCGTATGCTTTCGCAGTTTTATTATCTCGTATTATTAAAATTACCTGGAAGCATTTTGTAAAAGATAAGCACGTAGTACTGTGGCACTCTTTGTTTTAGTGGAAATCACAGCTTTGTATATTTTGTGTTGGACAAAAAAACTCTCTTACCTCCGAAATAAACTTTGATTTAGTTCTCCGTTGAAATATTCAAGTTGAATACACAGAATTTTGCATTAATACATTATGCATTAATACATTATTAATACATTTTGCATTAATACATGTATAATTGATTTTCTATTTCATCACGTTATGAACTTTCAACTCCACACCAAACTAGCTTACCATTACTCATAGAATTCCATCACATTGAAAGAATAATTGAAAGTAGTGTAAGTTCTTCGGTTTAGAGGGTTCCCAAGTACTTTTGGGAGTTGAAGATTTGAAATACCTAATGAATTATTCCCAAAAACGACTGTTGCTACTCGTACTTTGACTGTTTTCTTCACTTTGGTGAATATTGAAGTCACGTAGTTTCCACTATTTCAGTTATAAAAATGTGAGTAATTTTTTAGAGCTTCTTAAATTGGAAATTTGCGTAGTAAATCATTGCAATACAAGTATACTACCAGTTTCGTTTTTTGTATTTTCCAGGAGAGAGTTGATTCTTGGAGAAGCTTCATAATGGGTATGTTGTTTTGGCACCTTGGTCTCTTAAATGTAAAATTGAATTACAGAGAGAATTTTTTAAAATTATGTTTGTGACTGAACTGTCAACCATGGAACTCTTACAGAAACTACGCTCATATTTATGGCCCCCCAAAACACTAATCAAAGTTTTGCATCGCCCTGATATAGTGTGAAATATGCATGGGAAAAATTTTGAGTTTGGATCTTTGAAAAAAATTGGTAGGTACCTAGGTATCTAATTACAAAATTGGAACAACAAGAAAAACTTCGTTTAGATTAATTATTCATTTGAATTTTGGCAAAAAATTCTAAAAACTCACCTAAAGTTCTAAAAATACATGAAAAAACGTCTGCCAAGTGGGTGTGGCACATAGCTTCCTCGTATCCATAACCCGATTATATAGATGATCCGATGCATAGTAGTTAATCTCAAAGCACCAATCTCTAAGTACTCTACCCTCATAGGTAATCTGGACAATCCTAGAAAATTTCATCAAATTCGGATGAAAAATGTAAATGTTATGGCTGTTACAAGGATTTTACGTTTGCGCATGCGCAGTAGCTACTATCTGTCCGAAGGTGATGATTTTCATAGGGGACCATCTAAATACTAATCTGTAACATCCCTGAAAATTTCATCGAAATCGGATGGAAAATGTAGAAGTTATGGCCGTTACAAGGAATTCACGTTTGCGCATGCGCAGTCGCTTCTATCAGTCCGAGGATGATGATTCTCATAGGGGCCGTCTACACACCAACCCGCACAATCCCTGAAAATTTCATAGAAATCGGACAATAACTTCGTATAGTTATGCGCGTTACAAGGATTTCATGACAGACGGACAGACACACAGACAGACAGACACACAGACAGACAGACACGGAACCAAAATTGTTCAGAAAGGTCTAAAACGCAAAACGCGAGTGAAAATTTTGATTTTGGAGAACTTTTTTTTTTCGTCCTTGAAAAGTGAAAACAAAGCTTCCGCTACCTTGGTAGACTCGGAAGCAAAATTCCTCAGCAAGACTGGGAATCGAACCTGAGACTCCTGGTTAAGAGTCCAGTACTTTACTCACTGATCTACAAAGGGGTTAATTGAATGGTTTTGAGATCCTCACTTCAGACACAACTGTTACGGCTGTTGCCGTTGTTGTTGTGTTACGGATTGCGCATGCGCAGAGGCTACTGTAAATTTTAAGGCCTTGATTTTCATTGGGGACCATCTACAACCTAATCCGCGTAATCCCTGAAAATGTCATCAAAATCGGGTAGAAATTGTGGAAGTTATGGCTGTTACAAGCAATTCACGTTTGCGCATGCGCAGTCGCTTCTATCAGTCCGAGGATGATGATTTTCATAGGGGACCATCTAATCACTAATCTGTAACATCCCTGAAAATTTCATTTAAATCGGATGGAAAATGTGGAAGTTGTGGCCGTTACAAGGAATTCACGTTTGCGCATGCGCAGTCGCTTCTATCAGTCCGAGGATGATGATTTTCATAGGGGACCATCTAATCACTAATCTGTAACATCCCTGAAAATTTCATTGAAATCGGATGGAAAATGTGGAAGTTATGGCCGTTACAAGGAATTCACGTTTGCGCATGCGCAGTCGCTTCTATCAGTCCGAGGATGATGATTTTCATAGGGGACCATCTAATCACTAATCTGTAACATCCCTGAAAATTTCATAGAAATCGGACAATAACTTCGTATAGTTATGCGCGTTACAAGGAATTCATGACAGACAGACAGACAGACACACAGACACGGAACCAAAATTGTTCAGAAAGGTCTAAAACGCAAAACGCGAGTGAAAATTTTGATTTTGGAGAACTTTTTTTTCGTCCTTGAAAAGTGAAAACAAAGCTTCAGCTACCTTGGTAGACTCGGAAGCAATAACTTAAGTGCTGTATATTATCTCCTGCGAGAACAGATTAACTGTACTTTTGATAATTTTCTCCGTTAAACAATTTTTTCCTTAAAAAATGGACAAAAACTGAAACTCACTATTCAAAAAATAAAACACTAGTACTTTGTACTACCTCTTGTGCGAATAGGCATGCACAAAAGCAGGGCGGAAAATTGTTTAAAGCAGAAATTATCCAAAGTACTTACAGGTTATCTATAAACTGTAGACGTGATTTTTAAGCCTTTTTGTCAATTTTAAGTGAGTTTTCTATTTTTCGCAGTTTCCTAAAAAAATAATAATATTAAAAAGTTATTTGCAATCAACCGATTTGCAAGTGCCATAATTTTTGGAAGCAGAGCGCAATGCAGTTCAAATAAAAGGGAAAATTTAAAGAGGTAGAAGACAACTTGAATTTGGAGAACGAACGAGAAACGGTTTATAATTCTAAATTGGCCGTTAAAAATTATCGATGAATACTTGATCAGGAAGGTAACCTTGAACAGTTGCTGAGTTCCAACAGCTTGTACGAAAACTCATTCTATGGATTGAAATTTCACAAATACAAAATGAGAGGTACTAGTTGAGAAAACCAACTCATCATCTTTCTTCCAACATTTTCTTGGGGCGTCTTTCAAAGCTTGGTTATTACAAAATAACATATGGTGCAACACTACACTGAAGTGTAGTAATAGTGCAATACTACACCTTCATTCCCCTTCTCAGAAAGATGATTGCTCCTGCAAAGGGGTGGAAGTGTGTTGCGGATTCCTGCTATTTTCTCTTTCCTTTCTCGTCTTCATATTCTAATGTTTTGGAGTAGTTGTTCACCCAATTAATCGTTCTTAATATGACATTTAATGGATAAATTAATCAAAATAAAGTTCTTTTGTTTCAATTTTGTAATTAGGTAGGTACACTTTTCAAAAATCTAAACCCCCAATTTTTCCCGTGCATATTTCTGTCTGTCAGGGTGATTCAACGCTTTTTTGATGTGTGTAGTACCTAACGCTATCAGAAAGTGTTCTTGTCACAGAAAATGTTAAAAAAGGCTGTTGAACTCGCCATTTCGAATAGATTTTCTCCAGTGAGAGGTACACTTTAAAGACATGTTTCGTTATTCGAATGATTCAAAATGTTGGGAAAATCTAACGAAATCGCCATTTTTCGAAGGTAGATGACAGTCAGCGTAGGTTTGCATTTTGGTCGTCGTCATTTGGTCGAATTTGACGATCAGAACTCGTGTTACCATTCAACTCTGGACTTACAGTAGCAACATGACCGTCAATCATTGAGGCTGAGTATTGAGTAATGCCAAATTTCCTGCAAGACGAACAATTGTAGTGTCATGAATACAAATATTTCTTATCGCTGGGGTCAATCCAAAATTTTGTCCGCAAAAAAGCGTTTCCTAGTTTGACATGGTTTCTTCGTTTTTATGGCCGAGTAGTCAGCGTGAAAAATCGGCATAAATCGAGAGCTTTCCAACGAGTGAATAACGATTTTTTAAAGTGGAAAACCAACTGATTATCATTTCCCTAGTTACAAGGTTGACATGAATTTTCCGTCGAACATTCTCTATTACACTTATAAAGGTGTTTGTTTGGTAGTGAGATAACCAGGGGTGGTTTGAGGTGAAATCGGATGTTTTTTTTTCAGGATTGTATTGACTGTAGCGACTTATTTTCGCTATACATATATTTCATGTCACAATGTATGGGCGTGAAGCGTTGATACTTTCCCCAATTTATTTGCTCCCTTCAAATTTCCTACTCTCATCTTTTCAGCTCCCATGCACCAATTTTGATGAAATTTTATATGAAATTACATCGGCTCTATTTATGGTCTAGTTGTTCCCCTTGTCGGTTATTGTCAGTCAAACTCTCGATGTACAAATATTAATTTTTCATAAATTACAAATAGGTAGTGAAGATTTTTAATGATGTTTAAATAATGTTGACACCACCTAGAGCTCTGTTGGACCAACCGTTCGCTTAATGAAGATAATTAATAACAAATTAATTAATGTTCCATGATGTTTTTAAATCAATTGAAGATAGTATTAATTTTAAGAAATTAATGAAACCACTCAGGTGATCTACCTAGTCCCTCGAGCCTAGCCCAAATGACCAGGTCGCTTCTCACTAACTTACCCCCTGGACCTTGGAGTTGCCGAGTGATCTTTGAAAATAAATAGATAAACCTTTGTGTAATAATTTGCAGTGTTTTTATAAAATCCATGTGTTAGTGTGCCGGTACTTCATCTCCATTCCATTCAAGAGGTTTCATTATTGTTCTGTTCTTGTTCTTGGTCCTTTATTGTACAAGTACTTGGGATCTTCAGAGTTCAAAGGTAGTCAATTAATTCTTGTTTTGCTTTCACAGCCCTCGTAAGAAACCAATACTCTCCAGGGCAGTGGTACTTGTTCTTTTTCGATGTCAAAAACATCGAACAGTCGTCCTACTACAACAACGTCGAACGGATGTTTTCCTCGTGGTATTCGTTTCTACAGAAAGATCAAATTCAAGGCAAAATCTATGATTTCCTTGGCGTTCCCAACTGTTTTGGAAAGATCGACAAGTGAGAATATCTACGAATTCGCATTTTTTATCGATAAGTAAGATTGTTGGTCGCCCTCCATTGATGTGTAACTTGTCGGCCAGTTATATTTGGTCGTTTTGGGGCCTAACATCGGAATGACTGTAAGAAAACGTTTCATGGTTTTAATCGGTTCAGTGGATGCATGTTAGTCGTTAAGCTTAACTCAGGGGAGCAAAACCTCGAAATTTTCGGAATTTTGTTTTCCGCCCATAAGGTAAACGCACTAGTAGTCGACACGTCAAGGAAATTTCGACAGTTATTCTTCTTATTTCGATAATTTTAGCGGGAGACCATCTAAACTCCAATCCGCATAATCGCTAAAAATTCGATCGAAATCAGATGGAAAATGTAGAAGTTATGGCTGTCACAAGGAAATACACGTTTGCGCATGCGCAATGGCTACCATCAGCCTGGGGCAATGATTTTCCTAGGGGACCATCTACACGGCAACCCTCACAATCCCTGAAAATTTCATCAAAATTGGACAATAACTTCGTACTGTTTTGCCCGTTACCTACAAAGATTTCAAGGCAGACAGACGGACAGACCCGGAACCAAAAATTTTCTGGAAGACCCGAGTAAAACGTAAGACGCGAGTGGAAATTTTGATTTTAGAGAACATGTTTTTTCAGCCTTGAGAAGTGAAAACAATGTTTCCGCTACCTTGGTAGACTTGGATCCAGATTAGATTAAATTAGGGACCTTCGTTTTCTTTCTTCTTTGAGCCATTGTTTCCTTACAGTCCTGAAAAAAGTTATGTATTAGTACGATACTAACTAGTGTCAACGAATGGTTAAACTGGCAAGTATCTTGGATAAACATAAGCCAAACCCCTAAAGAAGACAAAAACTCATGAGTATAATTAAAATATATTGGCTCCTAAGAGGAGAAAAATGCATATTAACTCACTTCCTCCTTAGCCTTGTAGGGAAGAATCAACACACTTCAGACGAACTGACCACTGAAAAACAGAAACATTCCACTGTTTTCTCTTTTCTTGCACGTTTCCATGGCTAACTCCCCACAAACATTCTTTTTCTTCTTAGCTTTTCTCATTTATTGGAGGAGGTGTCGACTACTAGTACGTTTACGTCGAAACGCTGCTGCATCCAAGCGTTTCAACCACTATGTATATTATAGCAAATAAAAGTTCGTACAATTTTGCGTCGAATGAGTACTTCAACTTTGCAATCCTATTAAGAGATAAGGTCAACATCGCCTCCTAGTTGAATAAAGACAACTTTTCTTAACTTGAAGCAAAAGTCATTTTCCATCGTCTGCCACGTGAAAATAACTTATCAATCCTAAAAAACCTTCCGATACACAAAACTTCATTTGCCCGCCTTTTTGCGTTCATTCTAGAGTGCAGCTGCGCAAAATGTACTCATTGGAAAATGCAAGACTTGATAGATTTGAAAAACTGGACGTTAAAGTGAAGAGGATTCAATCGAATAAAAACCCGCAGAAATCTTCGAAAAGCTTCAACTTTTTCAAAAGTAAGAACGTTTCGAGTAGAGTCGATCAAAATAGTATACAGCAAAATTTGACAATGGAGATGGATTATGATCAGGTCAAAAGTATGTCATTCACTGATTATTGTGAATCGCGAAGCAGTGATTTAAATAATAATGCTACTGATGAGATGACCGAATCGGATGAAGATATGTTCGAAGAACACAAAGAGTTCAAAACAATACCTGACCCCAAAAATCTGCTGGATGATGAAATTGAACGAGATCACATTGTTAACAGGCCAATTTCATCTAGGGTAGGCGATTCCAAAACCTTTGAAAAATCAGAATCATCAGGTGAAATTGTACGTAGTGTGAATTTCTTAAAATTGAATTCGTCTGTGAAGAAGAAAGTTGAATTTAAAAAAGAAAATGAATACTTTTTCTTCAAGGAAACAAATTCCTCAACAACCCATTCCAGCTCTGATAAACTTAGAGGGAATCGTACCGCGTCGACCGAATTCAATGACAACAATTTGGATGACGATGACAACGCTTTCGACACTGGATTCCTGTCACCGATGCTTGATTTTTGTTCTGCTAGTCCGGGGTCTTCTCAAGAAGTTTGTCTACGAAAAGGTGGTGGATCTACTGACGTGTTTCATGAAGCCTCAGCCGCAGTTAACGGAGATGAATCGTCACAGGGGAGTGACAATGCTTTCGACACGGGTTTCTTATCCCAGGACTTTTGCTGTCCAAGTCCGATGGATTATCAAGATGTAAGTCTACTAGAAAGTAGTGTATTTACTGATCATGTGGTCCAAGTAGGCTCTGCAGCAAATAACAAAGATAAACGTTCACAAGACAGTAACAACGCTTTCAACACGAGTTTCTTATCTGAGAACTTTCGTTCTGGAACTCCGACAGATACTCTCCGCCAGTTAGAAAATGTTGAAACTATTGACCAAAAGGTCCATGTGACAGGAGGCATACTTTCACAGGACAGTGACAACGCTTTCGATACTGGTTTCTTATCCCAAGACTCCTGCTCCGTGAGTCCTCTAAAGTCACAAATTATTAATCCTGATAAACCAACAACCTTTGAGATGCCAAGCGAAGTCGGTGCCAATCAGAGCTGCCCATTGGCGAAAAGAATTGTTAGTTCAAATGACAATGAGAATGCTCACGGCATTGACGTTTTGTCACTCACCCAGGACTTATTTGAGAGTCCAAATGATAAGAAAAGGGCCACTAAAAAGGAATTAGGCGATATCCGCACTGCTAGTACACAGATGATTCAATTTGAAGACAATTCGAGTGACGATGATATCCAAGGTTTCGATCTGTCTGTTCGAAATATTCGCTCAGCGGGTCGTTTGGAGACGCTGGAAACTACCATTGAACCCGCTGAACGTCCCCATGCTCTTGAGAGATATTCCGCGACCACCCACGATATGGCAAATTCGCGATCTGAGGTTGTCTCGACCGATCGAACAATTTCCCGTGCTATATCTGAGAAATCAGATGACGAAGTCTTCTCTCAAGCATCAGCAATGACTGAAATATTTTCCACGAGCATCTTAGTGGACCTGAGGATCCCAGGCGCGTTTGAGACAATCAAAGAAGAATATAAGAAGATGGTCGACGCCATTAGCTCTCAAAACCCTTTCATCGACAGAAAACGAGAGCCAAGACTTGATTTGAGCATTTCTTCAATAGGCAATAGAAAATCGGAACTTGGATGTCAGAGGAACCACCAAATCGGCCTCAATGATAGCAATTCTATAATATGCGGTTTAAAACATACGTTGGCGTTAATGACAAACTTGAATCAAGATCGTGTCATTAACAGTCAGGAGGAACTCATGGAAATTCGTAAGCTGGCCTTAAACTCTGTTGACAATGATTCGGTAAAGAATAGTGTTGAAGCAAACTTTGATAATGGTCCGTCAAAAGTTGTAGAACCAGTAAATGTCTCGAAAGATCGTCTGGCGATGTCACCAAACTTTGATGATGAAATGTCGAAAATTGTTGAGAGGATCAATGTGTCCAGCGGTCCTTTGGTGATGTCGCCGTACCTTGGCAATGTGTCGAGAATCGTTGAAAAGTTGAGCGTCTCTTGTCGTCCTTCAGGAATTAATTCTGAGCAAAGCCGTGTGGGAGAGAGCAACGATTTCGATCGTCAGTATGGTTCTTTGGCTGTCCCTCCTCATTCGTCTGTATACATTGAGGAATCAGCTTCCGAGTCCAGCAACAAAAATATGAGGAGGAAATTGGACTTTGGAAGGGTCGAAAAGTTTAAGATATCCAACGAGGCTTTGAACACACCAACCCTAGCCTCAAATCCCTTTGCCACTCCTTTGAGTACTACTAAGATAGAGAAACTGACAACTCCTTTGGGCAGAAAGAGGTTGCCTTTGAAAAAGCGCCATTTGTTAGCTTCCCCTAAATTGTCTTTGCGTGGGTTTGATAAGGAAATTGGTGGAGTTCTGAGCGGACAGGCTTTAATTGGCGATGAACGTGAGCAGATACCCACGAATAAGTCTGCTGAAAGAGAAGGAAAGACATCTATTTTCAGTACTGCTTCGAAACCTACAAACGAGAACAAGATCGACGTTGCAATGGAATGTGAATCACCTATAAGGGATAGTTTTCCTGAAAAGAATCTGGACGTGACGAAAACCAAGAAAAATTTGGTTGATTTAGCTTATAAGCTCTCCTTGCCTCATATCAGTGAATTGTTCTTCAACGATCCGGACGTGTCCACCAAGTACAGAGAAGGCTCGATTTGCTTCACCGCCAGTCGGGCAACTTCATCGAAATCGACTTGTCCACGAAAGTCTTTAATCGAAGAATTTCCGACGAAATCTAATCCGAATTTTAACATTGCACACGAATTTGAAGAGCTAGATTTGAATCCTCCTAGAGCGGACGGGCCAGTTGAGAAATGTTTCGAGGACTCCGTTACATCCGAAGTTTCGGCTTTGGAAACAGGTGGTTTTTCTTCCGGCAAATCAGATCAAACGGATTCCGAAGTCGGTCTAAATTCTGATTTTGTCGAAGATTTTTTGGAGAACGCTCAACATTTCTTGGCGAGTAGAAATGCTCGAGTAGAACAAATTTGTGATCAGGAAAACATCGACCCACGACGAGCTGCCAGTGACGCCAAAATGGGCAACAAACGTCAATTTTCTAGAGCAATAACACCAAAAATAGAATGTCGTTCTGTACAAAGTTCGACTGGGAACAGCGATGTCAATTTCAAGTCAATACGATTCCCCGTGGGTTCTCCTTCTGGAGTCTCTTCCAAGTGGTGGAACTTTGAAAATACGACGAGGAATTCAGATGTCAGCTCGAGGTCGGACGATTCCCTCCGCGTTCTTCTTTCAACGTCTCAACCGAAAGCCAAGTCCTCACAACCGCTACGACCTGCGGAAAACCAAGGAAATTCCTCAATATCCTCGGAGACCAGCACCAAACACAGCAGAAGTGACGTAACATGGGGTCGGCACGATGATGGATCAAGTAAAATTTCTGACCAGCCCTGTAAAGATCCAAACGCTGAAGAGAGTCTGAGGAAAACGGATCAGCAAATCGAAGCAGCAGCTGCCGTTCGAAAAATACCTGCGCGGAAAAGGACGAGTATAGTTGTTTCTCATGTCATCATGAAACCTGCAGGAGCTGACCGACAATCAAAAGATTACGACTCCTTCATTTTTGAAGATTGAATCCTCAATTTTCTCTTAAATTCTTTACTAACTTTGTATTTGTACTCGTATTACCAGCATTAATTGTGATACAAATAATTTTCGTTTCACTAACTTCGTGTATCTTCAAGGTACCACATTTTTTGGTTAAAATTATTATTTTTCGTTCCCGAAAATTCATTAAAAATTCAAAAATGGTTCTCAATCTGATACAATCTTACACGTATTTGTACTGTAATCCAGATATTTCAAATGCAATTTTTCTTGTACACATCCAATAAATTGATAGATAGGTACCTACCTACTATCTTTCTACTAAGAAAATTATAAAATATATAAAATTATATATAATAATGTAGGTGTAATTATTATGAAATACCATATAAATATTATAAAGTAACATAAAAATCGTTTCTTATTTTACAGAAAATACTGCTGAGTGGTGAATATTTATGATTTTCGTACTTACATAAAATACAAGTTTACAATAAACTTTCGTTTCGACGTGATCAAGAAAAGTTTTTCTATTCAACACTGTGGAATAACGAAAGACTCTAAATTTTTAGGGAGCGTTTCTGGGAGTTTAATTTGCAGATAAGTACCTAGTACTAGTATAAGTACTAGTATAAGTTCTAGTACCTAGTATAAGTACAATAGGAATTCACTGCTTGGAAAAAATATTTAAAAACTATCAAGACTACCCCTTTTACCTTGTTTTTAATTCACCGGAATTTATTTAAATAATTGATGATATCAATTAATTAATAATTATATTATAATTATTAAATAAATTAAGTCACACTTTTGTATGAAAAACAGAGGAAACGGCCAATCACTCGCATTTGTGCGCAAGTGTTGTGTGCAAAAACGCAAATTATTACAAAATGGTTTATTATTTTTCTATATAGATCACTCGTCTGCAAAGCCACCAACAATTCAACGTGAAGGAAAACATCGATCGCATTTCGGTCAGCTATAATTTGAACGAAGATTAGGCCTCTTTTGCGATTCTCACTCGTGTTTCTGATTTATCGTACGCCCAACCCTTAAATTCTCGTAGGGAGCGAACGGTTTGTCCTACAGGGCTCCGCGTGGTCTCAAAAAATTAAAAATTCTATAGAATCTTAAATTGAAGGAAAAACAATACCTTTATATCGACATTTTTTGAGTTAGGGCGTTTTCAAAATTTCAAAATTCATTTTTGAACCCTTAGAAGTGACATACATGAACCAAAATCTTCGCGGCACAACTAGACCCCAAATGGAGCCCACATACCAAATTTCATCAAAATCGGTCAATGCTAAGTGGGGAAAGTGCCGCGTACGGTGGACGGACGGCTAAATTTTTAATCGATTTTTGGATTCTACGTACCTTGAAACGTAAACCATCAAATTTTGAGGGTGTGTTAAAAAATTTTTCTTCTTGGTCGATTCCAACGGTTCATTAGGTATTGAAAATAGTAAACCAAAATGTATGTCATGTTCAGAGGGAAAACTCTGCAAATTATTACACAGAGGTTTCTTATTTTCAATAATAAACCTTTGGAATCGAGCAAGAACCCCCCCCCACCCACCCCTCAAAATGTATGTTTTACGTTTCAAAATACGTACGTAGAATCCAACAATCGAATAAAAATTTGGCCGTCCGTCTGCCGTACTTTCCCCACTTAGCATTGACCGATTTTGATGAAATTTGGTATGTAGGCTCCATTTGGGGTCTAGTTGTGCCTCGAAGATTTTGGTTGATGTAGGTCACTCCTAAGGGTTCAAAAATGAATTTTGAAATTTTGAAAACGCCCTTACTCAAAAAATTTTGATGTAAAGGTATTGTTTTTCCTTCAATTTAACATTCTATAGAATTTTTAGAATTGTTTGAGACCACGCAGAGCTCTGTAGGACAAACCGTTTGCTCCCTACGAGAATTTAACGGTTGGACGTACGATAAATCAGAAACACGAGTGTGAATCGCAAAGGAGGCTTAGTCACCGTTCAAATTTTAGCTGACCGAAATGCGATCGATTTTTTTCTTCATGTTCGATGATTGGTGGCTTTATTTTATTGATTAGTTGGCTTATAGACGAGTGATCTATAAAGAAAAATAATAAACCATTGTGTAATAATTTGCAGCGTTTCGAACTTTTAGAGACCACCAGGAGCTCTGTAGGACAAATCGTTCGCTCCCTATGAGAACTTCATGGTCGGGCTTACGATAAATTAGAATCGCACTGTGAATCACCAAAGTTGGGATGGGTATCAATACTCGATATTTCAAAATATCGATACTTTCTTACCAATATTCGATATTTTAGTATCGATACTGCACTATCCGATATTTCTAAATTTCGAATATCGATACTGTTCACGCGGAAAATTCAACATAATGGCTAAAAAGTGAAGAAGGTAGAGAGGCTTTTGGGTCATTATTCTTTGGTTGCACAAATAACATTTATATCATGGGAAAAAATATCTCTGCTTGGACACTTAATAGTGAAAAATGAATAAAAGTTGTTGAAAAAATTATTTTTCTTGAGAAAATTGGATAATATTGATAGTTTGTGACACAAAAGTATCGATACTCGATATTTTGAATTATCGATACTCAAGCCCAACGACACTTGGGATATCGATACTCGGATACGATACAGTATCGATACAAAATATCGATACTTTTATAACGATACCCATACCTACACCAAAGAGGTCTAATATTTGTAGCAATTTTAGCTTACCAAAATGCGATCGCTATGCAATTTCCATATACAGGAATCTCAACTCCCTATTTCTTCGAATCGAGTGAAGCTTTTATTTCTCCCAAACAAACTTGATTGTGAATGTGTGAAGGCAATATGTCTAGTAGGTAGGAGTACCTAAGGTTGGTAGGTAATAAAATAAAATTAGATAAAGTGACAATGGCTAAGCCGTGTTCTTTGCAGACAAGTGATCTATACAGAAAAATAATAAACCATTGTAAAATAATTTCAACTTTTTTTTGCGAGTGATCAGAGCGTCGGAAACAAGAAGATAAAGTTGTATTGGGTGGTGGTGGGGGTAATGATTTTCATAGAGGTACATCTTCACTCCTACTTGCATAATCCCTGAAAAATGCATCAAATTTGGATTAAAAATGTAGGAATAATGGGTGTTACAAGGTAGGTAATTCACGTTTGCGCATGCGCAGTGGCTACTTTCAGTCCAGGGCTGATAATTTTTATAGGGGACCATCTACACACCCACCCATACGATCCCTGATAGTTTCATTGAAATTGGACAGGATCGGTGCTGTTTTAAACTCATTTTTGAAAAAAACGTGTTGTTTTAAAACATTTGTATGTATGTGAACAATGTTGCTACCTTGGAGGTGTTGGTACCGAAGTAATACTCAAACCCCGTAACAACACCCACACTAAAAAGGTAAATTTTAAAAATATTTTAGATGCGCGGTGCTGGTTTTAGACGAAATTTGAAATGATGATGGGAGGGAGAGGGGGTGGGGGTGTTCGTTGTTCAATTCCAAAGGTTTATTGTCGAAAACAGTAAACAAAAACGCTGCAAATTATTACACAAAGGTTTATTATTTTTCTATACAGTGTGTCACCCTAACTCGAGGACCAAACTTCAAGGATCGATTCTACAACTAATTTTCAAACTTTTTTGTCTCCTGACATTTTTTTTTTAAACGCTTTAAAATTATACTTTTTTCATTTTTAAGATTTTTTTCGTGTTTTCGACCTTGAGCCATTAAAACGGCCATAACTCCCTCAATCTACTAGATAAACTCAAATATGAGTATACCGTTGGAAAGAGCATTAAATTTCCTATCAGTTCATCAGGACACAAAACCTTTTTAAGCCTTTCGTATAGGTGAATAAATTGGTCAAAGTCAGAAATTTAAAACTTTTTCGAAAATCACCATTTTTCAGGCTGACTCTTCTCATGTAATAAACAGCCGTATCGTCGGGCACTCAACGGAAAAAACTTGCCCAAAATCTCAGCTTTTCAACGGTCTATCAATTTTTCTTTTTAACATTCAAATTAGAAGAGCAAATGAAGTTTGAATGCCCGAAAACGTCTGTTTTACAAGCAAATCCAGTGTTTTAACCGATTCGGTTTATGGTCCCCCTCGGTCTCAAAATGGCTTGACGATTTTGGTATCATTTCCTATGTAATTATTTATGCTGAATCCAATGGTGATACTACCGAATGATCCCGACTGCTAGAAAGTGGATTTTTTGAAGAAAACCTTCGTTTTTCGTATATAAAATACGCATTATTCTTAAATGTGGTAGTGAGCATGGAGTAACACCTTTGAACTTAACAAAAACTTCAATCAACTAGAAATTCGGTGTTTTTGTTGAGTTCAAAGGTGTTACTTTATGCTCACTACCATATCTACGATCCTTGAAGTTTGGTCCTCGAGTTAGGGTGACACCCTGTATAGATCACTTGTATGCAAAGAACACAGCTTTGCCATTGTCAAACCAACCATAGGTACTACCTACGGTTGTTAACTTGTCTCCAGTACTCTGTGGTTACAACCTATACCTACTTCACAATCAAGTTTATTTGGGAGAAATAAACGCATCAAAGAAACAGGGATTATTAGGAATTATTATTATTATACCCTAATTATTAGGAAGATCGATTACTGGTTGCTAAGGACGCAGAACTGAGTACAATTCAAAGAAAAGAACAACGATCGCATCTTGGATAGATCAAATTTGAACGGAGATAAGACCTCTTGCGATTCACGCTCGTGTTTCTGATTTATCGTAAGTCCGACCCTTAAATTAAGAAGCGAGCGGTTTGTCCTACAGAGCTCCGCGTGGCCTCTAAAAAGTCAGTACTATTTAAAATTGGTGAAAAAACAATACCTTTTATTTCGAAAGTTTTCGAGCTAGGGCACTCTTGAAAATTTCAACCCTTAATTTTCACCCCTTAGATGTGTCTGACATCAACCAAAAGCTTCGGAACACAACTAGACCCCAAATGGAGCTCATATACCAAAATTCATCAAAATCAGTCTATGGTAAGGAAAGTGCTGCGTACTGTGGACGGACGGAACATTTTTTATTCGTTTTTCGGATTCTACGTTCCTCGGAACGTAAACCAATAAATTTTGAGGGGGGGGGGGGGGGTTAAGAAATTTGCTTTCTTGGTCGATTCCAAAGGTTGATTATTGAAAATAATAAACCAAAAGTACTTGATAAGCGGTGATCTCCCCCACCAGCTCAAGCTGGCGTGGGGGGCTTAGCCCCACAGAGGAGGGATACCTCCAGTGATGGGACCCGCGCTTGAAGAACTGTCTGCAGTTCGATCCGAATCGCGCCACCACCAACCTTCAATGTAGGAATCCTATGTAGGAATATTCACGTATCGTAAATCTATCTCCTTACCCTTGTTGAACTTGACCGATCCATATAGTGAAGTAGATATTAATTAATTAATTTTTGAGAAACACTTATCACAGAGCCAACCAGTAGGTCTTGTGAACTACAGGAATGGGGTTGTACTGAGTACAGGGGAAGTAGACTGATACAGAACAGGACACATCGTACTTTGATATCTACGTCTTAATAATAAATTCCACTCATCAATCATTGCCTCGGGTGATTGCAATTTGTAGAGCGGATCCAAGTCAACGATCCGAGATCGAACAAGTGTTGAAAGTGCGGCGAACGGAATTTCGACGTCTGCCTGAAAGCAATGTTGATTGGCCGATGGGTATTTGATTTGGCTCGCTCGTGAGAGACGCCGGATGGATAAAAGCTTCGAGAAATCGCTTCCA
Source organism: Apolygus lucorum (assembly GCA_009739505.2). NCBI lineage: Eukaryota > Metazoa > Arthropoda > Insecta > Hemiptera > Miridae > Apolygus > Apolygus lucorum. The sequence continues at coordinate 1,241,949 of CM019168.2, read as the reverse complement.
ATTTATTCCGGACAACTATCAACTATCAATCAAAGCTTCAGTTGGAGGATCACTCGTTGGCTTCGAGTCTTCCTTTGCAGATCAGACTTTGACGGATCGCGGAGACTTGGAGATCGTTGCAGATGGGAGTGAAGAGATGCAGAAATTCTGGACTAAGGATAACCCCTTGTACTCTTCCATCGTCTTCATCGTGTGTCTCCTCAGCGGGCGACCAGACTGCAACAATAGAAATGACGAGGTTACGAGGTAAAATTTCATTCAATTTCTCTTCATAATCAAATATCGTACGCCTTCGCCCTCGGGCACCCGTGGGTGCCAAAGCCATCAAACCGGGGGTGGTACTCCGTGCCGCCCTCAAGGAATTTACTCCTTAACTGATAAAAACCAATTCTATTCAGTGTTTTGAGGCAAAATAAAATATACCACACAAATCGGCATTAAAAAATCTATGAAATTACAACCTTTTGTTTATTTTGCTTTTTTATTTTCAATAATGAACCTTTGGAATCGACCAAGAGAAAATTTTTAACCCCCTCCCCCCCTCAAGATTTGATGTTTTACGTTTCAAGGTCCGTAGAATCCGAAAACCGAATAAAAAATATTCCGTCCGTACGCGGGACTTTCCTTAGTTACCATGGACCGATTTGGTTGAAATTTGGTATAATATACCTGATATAATATGCCCATATTATGGGCTCCATTTGGGGTCTAGTTGTGCCGCGAAGCTTTTGATGTCAGTCACTTCTAAGGGGTGAAAATTAAGGGTTTAAATTTTCAAGAGGGCCTTATCTCGAAATAAAGGTAGTGTTTTTTCTCAAATTTAAAATAGTATTGAATTTTAAAAAAATTTTGAGACCAACCGGAGCTCTGAAGGACCGTTCACTCGCTATGAGAACTTAAGGGTTTTCCTTCGATAAAACAGAATCACGAGTGTGAATCACCAGAGGTCTAATCTCCATATCTAATGACTTACGTTTCTATATCGTTTTTCCTATCCAAAAAGAGTTAATTATTTTTCAAAAAATTAAAATTATGGAAGCAACTTAATAATAATTACAGAAAATAGCCTTACTGACCGGAGAAAACTGTAACTCGTATATGGAATTTTGAAAATGTTCGGATATTGAGAACTGATACTAAACAAATCATCCATGAAAAACTGTAACCAGCGCTGAATGGGATATACTGGTTCTTCTGCTCACGTTTAGTCGTGATGTCTTCAAATCGATACCAAACTCAAAATGATCAAAAGTTGAGATGCAGTATTTCACGACGAGTGCGACATGTTTAGTGGACCCTTTAAATTCCTCATTTATCCTACTGATAAATTCTACAATATGATGCACGATTCTCACGATCAAGGTAATATTCTCTGAATCTACGAACTTCAAGACAATCTAGAATGTGCTCCTGATCTGCGTTGTCGGTTTTTCACTCGTACGAATTACTAACTCAGCTTTTTCTGCTGATCGTTATGAAATCGATGACCAATTCCAGCTGTATTATCCTAGAAATCGGGGGCCGCTAGGTCAGAAAAAAACTTATATTTAAGGGACATCGTTACCTTGTTGGTCCAAAGGCATTTCGTAGGAGACCGTCCAAGCGTTAACCCGCATTAAACCTGAAAATTTCATCGAATTCGGATGACTAGACTGACCAAAGTTGTTAGAGTGCTCACGAATGGATGCGACAACAATTTTCGATGTTGGAGCACTCAATTTTTGTCGACGTGCTGCACGAATACTTTCCTTAACTACTGAAGAGGCAAATGCCAGTGATGTCTATACTTACATGGTCATTTCCTTATCCTAGGCATAACTCGACAAAATTACGGTCGGATTCCGAAGACATTTTCATGGTTAGAACGACAGGTCTCCAGCTCGTCCCCTACGAATTGTTTCACCTTCAGATAAATTATTTTACAGTAACATCCGATTTTCCTCAAATATAAATGGATCTATTGGCTCGATTACCCTCAAACGAAGCTGGTACTTTTTCGGCTGGGGATCATTGATTCCGTCCAGATCGGATTTGACTAGCAAATCACCAACAAAAACGGAAACTACCGCTCAACCGTGTTGATGTTTGTTATTTAAGGGATTTATCAACATGATCATGAAAATCGTGTATCTCATTGTGGAATTCCTGAGTACCTCGTTGGTACTGCTCTGTAATACTTCAATCAACCATTTTTCAATGTGTGGAAGCCAAATTGGGAAGGCGCTTCGAAGTTGCAAAGGAAAAAGGTTCAACTTGAAAACGCTCTAAACGATTAAAATTATTAAAGAATGGTTTGTTATGTTTATTTATAGACTACGAATCTGTCGTTTTTATTAGCAATTAATTATGAATGATAAACTATAGAAAGGAATAATCTTGATAATAATCTAATGAAGGTTCATTTTGATTGAACACAAGCAAGATGAGTGATTATTACTCTAAAATTTGAAGATATTCACTTGGAGACTTGTCAAACATAAAAATAATCAAAGTTAATTGTAATTAGAGTAAACTTCATTCTTCAATATGTTGTATCAATTTACAATTGTATCAATTGTAAATTGTATCAATTTTATCAACAGTACAATTGTATCAATCAATTTTTATCAAACAGTACAATTGTATCAATTTACACTATCTAGGGTCAACCTAGATAGTGTAAATCCAGATTTGATACCCTCAACAATTATCGTTTCACCCTCAACCAGGTGGAAAACCCCATCAATGTTTACTTTTTTTCAAAGCATGGGTACAATTAGTAAGCTATATAAAGGAACCAAAATATTGAAAAAATTTTTGTGAATATTATCCCTCAACTCGCCCCCTCTTCACGCTAATTTTGATACTCTGGTGAAATAGTGTGAAATTCGGAAGATAAAATCGTCGAATAAAAACTGAAACATGAAAATCGGTCGGAAATTGGGTCCTGGGCAAAGTTATGCCCGAAAACGCACGTTTTTTAAGCATTAACCCCCTCCCCCCCCTTGTAAGAACCCCGAACAAAAAACGCTGCAAATTATTACACAATGGTTTATTATTTTTCTATATAGATCACTCGTCTACAAAATCACCAACCATCCAATATGAAGAGAAGAAAAAAAATTAAAAAAATAAAATAAATAAATAAAATTAAAAAAAAATAAAAAAAATAAAAATAAAAATCACCAACCATCGATCGCATTTCGGTCAGCTCTAATTTGAACGGAGATTAGGCCTCTTTTGCGATTCACACTCGTGTTTTGATTTATATATATATATAATTCAATATAAACCCTTAAATTTTCGTAGGGAGCGAACGGTTCGTCCTACAGAGCTCCGCGTGGTCTCAAAAAATTCTAAAAATTCTATAGAATCTTAAATTGAAGGAAAAACAATACCTTTATATCAAAATTTTTGAGTTAGGGCGTTTTCAAAATTTCAAAATTGATTTTGGAACCCTTAGAAGTGACCAACATCAACCAAAAGCTTCGGGGCACAACTAGACCCCAGATGGAGCCTACATACCAAATTTCATCAAAATCGGTCAATGCTAAGTGGCAAAAGTGCCGCGTACGGCGGACGGACGGCCAAATTTTTATTCGATTTTTGGATTCTACGTACCTTGAAACGTAAACCATCAAATTTTGAGGGGGTGTTAAAATTTTTTTTTTCTTGGTCGATTCCAAAGGTTCATTATTGAAAATAATAAACCAAAACGCTGCAAATTATTTCACAAAGGTTTATTATTTTCCTGTATAGATCACAGGAAGGGTATAGATTGTCACTATTTATTTATTTTTTGGTGTTTACCTACCAGCCATAGGTGCCTGCTTCCTACGTACTAGGGCATTTTTGAAAATGTCAACCCTTCATTTTGGAATCCAAATGGAAATTAAGGGTTGAAATTTTAAAAATGCTCTAGTAGGTAGACATAGGTACCTACTTACTACCTACCTACATACCACCTTCACATTCAAGTTTATTTGGAAGAAATAATCGCTTCACACTCGATTCGAAAAATAGGGTTCCTTCATATGGAAATTTGATTACTGGTTGCTAAGGAAGCAAAACTGAATACAACTCGGAGAGTCGAACATCGCGTAGGGATGTCCGATACTTCAAAAGTATCGATATAATATCGTATCGATACATCTGGAAAGTATCAAAAAATATCGATACGATACTTTTAAAAAGTATCGATATTTTGAAGTATCGATACTTTTCGATACTTTCACAAAAATGGGTGAAATTGTCGTTTATGTTTCTCTCTATCAGTGTGACATCTCTCCATCTCGAGGATAATAATTAATATAGAAAGAACAAAACAATAAATCACTCATTTTGTTATTATTAAAACTTGTTTTAAAAAAGTATCGATACTTTTGGGACATCCCTAACATCGCGTATTCAGATTAAATTTGAACGGAGATTAGACCTCTTAGGTCTTAGGTGATTCACACTCGTGACTCAGTTTTATCGAAGGAAAACCCTCAAGGTCTCTTAGGGAGCAAACGGATCGTCCTACAGAGCTCCGCGTGGTCTCTAAAACTTCAATACTATCTTAAATTGGTGAAAAAACAATACCTTTACTTGGAAAGTTTTCGAGATAAGGCCCTTTGGAAAATGTCTACCCTTAATTTTCACCCCTTAGAAGTGAAGTCAACCAAAAGCTTCGCGGCACAATTAAACACCAAATGGAGCCCATATACCAAATTTGAACCAACATAATGAAACATCAAAAAGTTCTCCAAAATCAAAATGTTCACTTGCGTTTTGAGTTTCAGACCTTTCTGAACAATTTTGGGTCCTTGTCTGTCATGAATTCCTTGCCATAACAGCCATAACTTCTACATTTCTCATCCGATTTTGATGAAATTTTCAGGGATTGTGCTGGTAGGCGTGTAGATGGTCTCCTATGAACTCTCCCCCAGACTAATAGTAGTTGCTGCGCATGCGCAAACGTGAATTCCATGTAACGGCCGTAACTTCCACATTTTCCATCCGATTTCGATGAAATGTTCAGGGATTCTGCGGATTAGGTTTAGATGGTTCCCAATCAATCAAACCCTTAAAATTGACGTTAGCCTCTGCGCATGCGCAAACGTAAAATCCTTGTAACAGCCATTACACTTACATTTTCCATCAGATTTCGACGAAATTTCCCAGGATTGTCCAGATAAGCGTGTAGATGGCCCCCTAAGAGGTTAGTGGAAGTTACGAGATTAACTACTATTCATCGGATCATCTATGGATACGAGGAAACTATGTGGCACTCCCACTTGGCAGACGTTTTTTTTCGGTTGAGTGTTGTCCTACTTTACCCCAGATCAATCGCATAACGACGCCCAAGTCTTACTGTGGGGCGTCCTAAAGATGGTAGGTATCTGGTAAGTTTTTATCAGACGGCTCCTTCAGTGTGTTTTTGGCCTAGATTCGAAAAATTTATGGGTGTTTTCGGCTGATTTAGGATAAAGCGGGAATTTGTTAGGGTATCAACTAATCTTGACATACACTATCTAGATTGACCCTAACAATACTAAAAACGTCTGCCAAGTGAGTGTGGCACATAGCTTCCTCGTATCCATAACCCGATTACATAGATGATCCGATGCATAGTAGTTAATCTCAAAACACCAATCTCAAAGTACCTTTCACTTCCCTCATAGGGGACCATCTACACGCTAATCTGGTCAATCCTAGAAAATTTCATCAAATTCGGATGAAAAATGTAAATGTTATGGCTGTTACAAGGATTTTACGTATGCGCATGCGCAGAGGCTGCTGTAAATTTTGAGGACTTGATTTTCATTGGGGACCATCTACAACCTAATCCGCGTAATCCCTTAAAATGTCATCAAAATCGGGTAGAAAATGTGGAAGTTATGGCTGTTACGAGGAATTCACGTTTGCGCATGCGCAGCGGCTAGTATCAGTCCGGGGGTGATGAATTTTATAGGGGACCATCTACAACCCAATCTGCATAATCCCTTAAAATTTCATCGAAATCAGGTAGGAAATGTGGAAGTTATGGCCGTTACAAGGAAATTCACGTTTGCGCATGCGCAATGGCTACCATCATGCGGAAGGTAGTGATTTTCATAGGGGACCATCTAAATACTAATCTGTAACATCCCTGAGAATTTTATTGAAATCGGATGGAAAATGTAGAAGTTATGGCGGTTACAAGGAATTCACGTTTGCGCATGCGCAGTCGCTTCTATCAGTCCGAGGATGATGATTTTCATAGGAGACCGTCTACACACCAACCCGCACAATCCCTGAAAATTTCATAGAAATCGGACAATAACTTCGTATAGTTATGCGCGTTACAAGGAATTCATGACAGACACACAGACAGACACACAGACACGGAACCAAAATTGTTCAGAAAGGTCTAAAACGCAAAACGCGAGTGAAAATTTTGATTTTGGAGAACTTTTTTTTTCGTCCTTGAAAAGTGAAAACGAAGCCTCCGCTATCTTGGTAGACTCGGAAGCAAAAATACTAAAATAATAAAAAACCTATAGGTACTATAAACAGAAGTTTACCCTAATTGCTGCTAACTTCGGTATAACAATATGACCATTCAGGCAAGAACATGCAATTATTTCAATGTTTTTAAGTGTTGCTATCTTGCATGAATGCTATGTTGTTGCCAATTTGAATGATTAACTACCTATATTGCATAAAATGTGTCGATGTAACATACTTTTGCGCAAAAGGTATTCTTGAGCTAACAAAAAACGTTTTCAATGGTTTTCCCTGTCAGGGTACGTGTAGGTACCTAACTACCAGTGGTAGTGTGACGTGGTTACGTTGGAAATGTTAGATAAATAGGTACCTGTTGGTGGTTGTAAGCTTTCTATTCTCCATCTTAAAAGGACGCCCCCTGAAATGTATACATCACTAAATAATAGGTTTTTTATTCTATTTTCTAAGGCTTGAAGTTATTTTTTACCAGAATGGGTTTTCCTTTGTCGTACCTGTGACACTCGAGCTGGTACCTAAGTAGTGTCTCTGGAGTACCTACCGAGTTAGTTGATGGTCAGCTTTCATTGTTCTACCGGTCATCAGGAAACGTCGAACATTCGCTTTAAGCACAGGTAAGGTGAAAGTTCCACCAGAGGATCGTCGTGGGAGTTTTACAATGCCTATTAATGCACTTTGCTGTGGAAAGGGAAACGTGGACTTTTTTTCTCCTCGGTTTATGAGAAAGGCAAACGGCGGAATCCGCGATTCATCCGAATCGAGTGCGCTCCCTAATAACACAGTGACCCTGGAAATGATTACAGTCCTTCTCACAGGGAATGAACGGCCGTTTTGTACAACTGGAATAGGTGAAACATCGAAACATTCACTTTTTTCTCCGCTTGTGCACCTAATCTTGATATCCAATGAATAGTGAGAATTCAACACCTTTTACGGAAAATATCCCGTACGCCAATTTGGGTGGGCAGTGTAGCTTTCGCACTTGATTTGACTTGGACATGAAATGCAATAAGATGAAGAAAATTTTCAAGAAAATCTATTAAGAGAAGCAGATAAGTAAATTCCATCATATGAAATCTGCCCGTCTGTGATGTTTTTCACGCAAATGCATTAAATGCCTTGTTTCTCTCCGATAAGATCAATTCTAATCATCATTGCTCTGCCTCCAATTACCTCCCAAACTTGAGCAGAACCGGGTAAGATTGCTACAATTGGGACCGTCAAGGGTAATCATCATATACGAGACAAGGAAATGAATTCGAAACTAAAATTTTCAAAAGCTCTAAAACGCCAAATGCATGTGGAAATGTTGATTTTAGCGGTCCCAGTTATTTGATAACCCCAAGCTTCCCTTAGACGTAAAGATGATTTTGTAAGAATTCTGAGAATTTTGACACCTACCGCGACCTTCTAGCGTGAGAAGACCAAGACTTAGTTTTCGTGACGATTTTTCAGTTTATGTGCCAAAGCAAAGACATGAAAAATTTTCATTTTCACATTTAATGTCAAAATATCTACTCGTCCAAAAGAGAACGGCTGGTGTCAAAATTCTCAGGATGAGGTCAACTTTCGATTAAAAATTTAAAAAAAAATCAGGCGCACTTCCCATTGGTTCCATATATGTCGGTATGAGTTCAATTCAGGAAATATTTTATTAATGCTATCCGATCGACCTAAAACTTTGGGAATCTCATTTTCTAGTCAATTGGCACCTTTTAGGGGGTTGCCACAAGTGATTATCTAAAAAAAAAAATTTTTCCCTATTGCCTTGTGTATTAGGGTGGTCACAAAAAATCAACTTCCGAAATTCAATCGTGGCAACCCCCTAAAAGGTGCCATTTGACTAGAAAATGAGATTCCCAAAGTTTTAGGTCGATCGGATAACATTAACCCGTGCCGCATCGAGGTTGAAGTTCAGAAAAACTCACTTTTGGTTTATTATTTCTAATAATAAGCCTATGTGATCGTATCGCAAAAAATTTGTATAACCCCCCCTCAAACTTTGTCACTTTACGTTTCAAGGTGCGTAGAATCCAAATTTGCAATGTCCGTCCCCCGTCCGCGGCACTTTTCTTAGCAACACTGGACCGATTTGGTTCAAATTTGGTATATGGGCTCCATTTGGGGTCTAGTTGTGCCGCGAAGCTTTTGGTTGATGTAGGTCACTTCTAAGGGGTGAAAATTAAGGGTTGAAATTTTCAAGAGTGCCCTAGCTCGAAAACTCTCGAAATAAAGGTATCGTTTTTTCACCAATTTTAAATAGTATTGAATTTTTAAAAATTTTTGAGACCACCCGGAGCTCTGAGGATGAACCGTTCGGTCCCTACGATTCCTTGAAGGTTTTCCTTCGATAAAACAGAATCATGAGTGTGAATCGCAAAAGAGGTCTAATCTCCATTCAAATTTTATCGGACTAAAATGCGATCGCTGTTCATTTCTTCGATTTGTATACAGTTTTGCCTTCTGCGTAACCAGTAATCAATTTTCAATATGAAGCTTTCTATTTTTCCAATCGAGTGTGAAGCGTTTAGTTCTTTCTAATAAACTTGATTGTGAAGGTGTGAAGCCAGTATGGTGTGGTAGGTAGTACCTAGCTGGTAGGTAAAAAAAAGTTGGTAGGTAAAAAAAATGTTGGTGGGTAAAAAACGCTGCAAATCATTGCTCAAAAGCTTCTTCATTCTTCAGATCACTGATCAGCTGAGTGAGCTCCGAAGCCATTTTCAATCCTATTGAATGAAAGTGCTCTTCCAGGCGTCTCCAGCATTCGAGGAGATCTTCTTCACTCCTCAGATCACTGATCAGCTGAGTGAGCTCCAAAGCCATTTTCAATCCTATTGAATGGAAGTGCTCTTCCAGGCGTCTCCAGCATTCGAGGAGATCTTCTTCACTCCTCAGATCACTGATCAGCTGAGTGAGCTCCAAAGCCATTTTCAATCCTATTGAATGAAAGTGCTCTTCCAGGCCTCTCCAGCATTCGAGGAGATCTTCTTCACTCTTCAGATCACTGATCAGCTGAGTGAGCTCCGAAGCCATTTTCAATCCTATTGAATGAAAGTGCTCTTCCAGGCGTCTCCAGCATTCGAGGAGATCTTCTTCACTCCTCAGATCACTGATCAGCTGAGTGAGCTCCAAAGCCATTTTCAATCCTATTGAATGGAAGTGCTCTTCCAGGCGTCTCCAGCATTCGAGGAGATCTTCTTCACTCCTCAGATCACTGATCAGCTGAGTGAGCTCCAAAGCCATTTTCAATCCTATTGAATGAAAGTGCTCTTCCAGGCCTCTCCAGCATTCGAGGAGATCTTCTTCACTCCTCAGATCACTGATCAGCTGAGTGAGCTCCGAAGCCATTTTCAATCCTATTGAATGAAAGTGCTCTTCCAGGCGTCTCCAGCATTCGAGGAGATCTTCTTCACTCCTCAGATCACTGATCAGCTGAGTGAGCTCCAAAGCCATTTTCAATCCTATTGAATGGAAGTGCTCTTCCAGGCGTCTCCAGCATTCGAGGAGATCTTCTTCACTCCTCAGATCACTGATCAGCTGAGTGAGCTCCAAAGCCATTTTCAATCCTATTGAATGAAAGTGCTCTTCCAGGCCTCTCCAGCATTCGAGGAGATCTTCTTCACTCCTCAGATCACTGATCAGCTGAGTGAGCTCCGAAGCCATTTTCAATCCTATTGAATGGAAGTGCTCTTCCAGGCGTCTTCAGCATTCGAGGAGATCTTCTTCACTCTTCAGATCACTGATCAGCTGAGTGAGCTCCGAAGTCATTTTCAATCCTATTGAACGCAGGAAGCTGAAATTTGAGAGGGAAGGTCAAGGGAGAATACAGATGGTGGTAGGTGCTATTGATGGAGAACCAGTGATCTATACAGAAGGGTGATCTATACAGAAAATAATAAACCTTTGAGCAATGATTTGCAGCGTTTTTTCATAAAGATTCTTTTTTTCCTCATAACATAGTAACTATTTGTCCTAGAGACTTGAAATTGGTCTCATTTTATTTAAAATGTTATTTTCTTCAACTTTTACTCACATAATTTTTTCGCTACATGCTATAGATTTTATGTTATTCAGCTTTTCCCATCTCAAAACGTGGTCCGTTTTAGCAAATGTGCCTTTTTACGCATACCCCTAAAAACCACACTCCAGTCTATGAAACCGACCTCCAGGCGATTTGATGTATCTTTATCACTCTGTTATATAGAAAATTGATACATTTGAATCTCATGTCTCCAGGACAAATGGTTACAATGTTATGAGGAAAAAAGAATATTTTCATGAAAAAAAGTGACTTTTTCTGAACTTCAACCTCGATGCGCACGGGTTAAAGTTAATCATAGTCCGATTTAGGGGTTTGAAAGGGTCGAACTCAATCTATGCCAACGAAATCGAATCAGTGGTAGCTTCTAGAGTTCGTTTCTCTGTTACTCTCTCCTTTGGAAAATTTATCTGCTTGAAAATAAGCCGCACCTTGAAATAGGTAGTTTTGATTCCTTTTTCGTCTGAAACCCTTCTTTCTTATCCAAAAGCGATGGGGAGAAAGTACGAAGAATAATGAAGGAAGGCTCAACCTTGACTGTCGAATGAACTTCACTTTCGTCCGGAAGTCCGAGTCTTCAAGGGGAGCAGAGCTCGGATTTTAAAAGGAAGACCCTGTAAAAGGCTCATTGTCATCACCAATGAACCAACTTCCGGAGGAGATAGGCGATGGAATGGTACAATGAACGCTGAGACTCCTACCTGTTCACCTTCACTTTCCTCGGAGGATATCATGTGCCACCTCTATCTGTCCATTGAAAAATATATCCTACAACATTACGTAAATGTTGACACCTTGAATAAGTACCTAACTATTCATCCAATGCCGTAAATAATAAGTTGTTGATTCGAAGAGCTCGAACTCAACAGAAAGCTGGGGATTGGAAGTCCCCCGATAAGAACAATCTTTCGAGACACCTACCTACCCAAACTGAAAATTATGCAAATTATTACAAAAAGGTTTATTATTTTTCTTTATAGATCTCTCGTCTGCAAAGAACACGGCTTTGCCATTGTCACCACCTACCAACCATCGGTACTACCTACCACGTACCTACTTCACAATCAAGTTTATTTGGAAGAAATAATCGCTTCACACTCAGTGCGAAGAAACATGGCGTTGTGGGTGCTTTCATGAGGAAATTTGAATCTGGTTGCTAAGGACACAAAACTGAGTACAATGAGGAATTTCACCATGTCGGAATTTCCTATTTTTGACCCCAAAATCGGATTCAGCACCTCTAAAAACCACCTATGGCAAACTTCACCATTGGCGAACTTCCTAATTTACGAATAAACAAAACAGTGTAGAAAATACGAATGTTTAAAACATATTGTTTAGTAATGCATGCATTCCAGGGGACGTCCCATTGGATAAGCATTAGATAAGTTTAACCAGCTGGTAAGCGATAAAACTGTTTCACTCGATGTAATTTATTTATTACTTTAGACAAGAAATAGTGACTCCCCCCCCACCTCACCCTTATACACCATAACATTTCTAGCGGCGTGGGAGCCTCGAATCTGAAGAGCATTTTAAAATCCATGATCTACGATACCCAACATGCGAATTCGAGTTCACCTCCCCCCCCCCCCCCCCTTCCACTCACCAATGGTGCCAGTCTGGCACCAAAGCGGAAATACGTCTTAACATTGAAGTTTCATCTATTAGTTTTAATAGGCAGTCCGTCGAGGTTAACGTCCGTATTCAAGGTGAAACACAAAAAAAACCCCACGAAATATGCGGTTTATGGTGTCCTGGCACCATGGTGGCACCACTATTAGTTCCATGGTGGCACAGAGAATAATTCATGAAAATCCAGAGGTATAATGAGAATTTTTCCTCAATTTCAAAGGTTGGGTACAATTAGTAAGCAGTAAAGGAACCGAAATATTGAAAAAACGGATATTTTGTGAATATCATCCCCCCACCCATCCCCTCCTCTTGCAAATTTTGGTACTCTGGTAAAATCATGTACTACTCGGAAGTTATTTGAGTCAAACAAAAAAAGAAACACGCAAATCGGTTGGAAATTGAGGCCTGGGTAGACAACACAAGATTATGCCCAAAAACGCACGTTTTTTGAGCATTAACCCCCCCTTTCCCCCCCTTAAAAGGCAAAATTCGAAATTCCGGCGACGTAGTGCACAACTAGATAGTTTTCCGCGTCGAACAAAAAAAGAACCAGGAAAATCGGTTGAGAACTAAGGGCTGTGCAGACGACACAAGATTTTGTCACACACACATACACACACACACACACACACACAGACATACACCTATGGTTTTTTTCGCGGATTTGGATTCAGAATGGTCTAAAACGGGTTACTGTGTGGTTATTTTTTTTTCTGTTGAGTGTTGTCCAACTTCACTCCAGATGGATCGCATAAGGACGCCCAAGTCTTACTGTGGGACGTCCTAAAAAAAAACCGGGAAAATGACGTCCTGCTGGAATAGTTCATTTATGGCCGCTTGAAGCGCTGAGATCGAGAAATCCTTAGTCCTCAGATGCAAAATTTCATGAAACAGTAAAGTTCGAAATCGAAAAACTGAAGAAAAAAATAGAAAAAGCGAGATGGGGAAAATTAGGTTTCCTCTGTTTTTGTTTGATAACTTTTCTCTTAGAAAACACGATTTCGTGCTCCCAATGGGCAACACTGGGAGGAGACGGCGATCCGAACAGCCCAATCAGCGAGCGTTCCCGCTGCACGTCCGTTTTCCCGGTTAGTTTTGAAATCAAAAATTTTGACTGTCTCCCAAAAATAACAGGAGACTTATTTTCCGAAATCAGCCCGATTTTCATCTATCCCACACCATTAACTATTCAGGAAAAATGCAAACAGAAATCGGTGAAATTCCTCATTCGGAGAAACGAACATCGATCGTATTTTGGTCAGCTAAAATTCGAACGGAGATTAGACCTCTTTTGCGATTCACACCCGTGCTTCTGATTTATCGTAAGTCCAACGACCGAACGACGATGTGAGTCCCTTAAGTTCTCAAAGGGACCGAATGGTTGGTCCTACAGAACTCTGGGTGGTCTCATTCGATTCTAAAAATTCAATACTATTTTAAATTGATGGAAAAACAATACCTATACATCGACATCTTTTAAGCTTTTTAAGCGTTTTCAAAATTTCAACCCTTATTTTTCAACCCTTAGAAGTTACATCAACCAAAAGCTTCGGGGCACAATTAGACTCTAAAAGGAGCCCATATACCAAATTTCATAAAAATCTGTTCATAGTAACTAAGGAAAGTGCCGCGGACGGACAAATTTTTGTTAGATATTCGTATTCTACGTACCTAGGCATCTTGAAACGTAAACCAACAAATTTTGAGGGGGGTAAAAAATGTTCTTGGTCGATTCCAAAGGTTTATTATTGAAAATAATAAACCAAAAGCAAAGTTTCTCCAAAACTGAAAAGTTTAACCAATTAGTTATATTAGTAATATTAACCGATTAGTTGTCATATTCCTGAAAGGCGGTGAGTGATTTTTCAAACAAATAGGCCTTGTAGTATTTTGCTTTATGATGCAGTCCCATCCAGGAAAAAAAAAATTTTTTTTGAATGATTGCTATTTTGAGACAATTGAATGACGAAACTGGCCTTGAAGTGGACATTCCTATCTCTTGAGTGAACCTTCTAAAAATTATGACTGTCAATTATGAAGTTTTGAGTCAATTGAACGGAAAATGTCTGCCAAGTGGCACGTAGCTTCCTCGTATCCTTAACCCGATTGTATAGATGATCCGATTATATGTGGCTTATCTCAAAACATCAAATCAAATCAAATAGTTTTTATTGTCGCAACCAACCAATGTGGTATTACAATCGTCATAAAATCGTTTAATGGCTAGCATACTAATTTTTCATGTATGACAGTAAAATACCTACCTACCAAGAATAATATAAAACAACAATAACAAAATACTACAAACGGACATGTGATCAAAACAATAACAATAGTGGCATTTTATAAAAAATAAGAACGGCCACAGTCAAAGTCAAATAAATATCACAGTCAGTTTCGAATCACAGCACATAAATAATGATAGGTATGAAGGCACAATTAAGACAATAACGACAAAACATATACTATAAATAGGGGCAAGCAAGAGTACTCTGAATATTCCTCTGCTGCTTGAAAATTTTATAACTAGGTACCACAAAAATCCAATAAAATAACAGTTGAATATATAATAAAGTTCAAGACAAGGTCTGGTCGTCACCAACACAATTTAAAAAAGTCATCGACCCTATACAATTCTGCGCCAATCAATATGGGTTTCAAACGCCTGGCAAATGTGGTCTCCGGTAGGTCCCTAAACTCTTGTGGCAGTTTATTGAAAAAACGGATCCCATTCTGCAATGGATCCATCGTCAACGTTGTCGTAAGACGTGCAAAAGGGGGACACAAGTCTCTACAAAACCGGGTGTTGTAACGGTGACAATTGGAATGTGACTTCATTGATGTCAGATCCAGGGGCGGCTGCTGATAGGAGCATAGGCGCATGTGCACCCCCAGCCAATTAAAAAAGAAAAAAAAATCAAAGTTAGTTCCTCTGGGTTTGAAGAGTAAGTTGGATGGTGACAGAAGACACGATCGTAGGTACTGTGCTAGTTGAATCTACGCGCGAAAACAGTGGCGGGCAGCTCCCTCTTTCCTGACCAATCAGCGGCGTTCGCGCAAATCCAGTTTTATGCTCAGTTTCGAGGAGGGTGACGTCATTCGAGGGAGGCAGGCACGTGAGATTGACCAACCAGAGAGCACAAAATGTGACCTTGAGGAGCAGCACGGAGGCTGTGCGCCTGGGGTGTGTGAGTGATGAATTTCCAATTTTGTTATTTTGTCTTCCTGGCTCACTGGTTTCCCGGTTTCCTTATCGTAAACAAACAGAACTGATAAGGGCATTTCGCGTTTTTCGTTTTCAGTCCACCGTTTTGTTCAAAGTGATTATTTAGGAGTGTTGTAGGTACTATGAATAATTCGGTGCATTACATTAACGTAAACTATTCGTGTTTGTCGGTCGTGAAAAAGTGCGACATTCCAGAAACTGGCCGCCCCTTGCCGTCTGTACCTGGACTCCAGCAGACGTTAAAATTTAAAAATCGTGCAGATTCGTACCGTAAGTTTAATGTCAAATAATATTCGACTTCTTATAATATTATTACAAGAAGGTAGATTGGCTTTGCAGATGTGAAGTGACGAACAAATTATTTTGAGGCTTGGGTTAAAGACGGCATAAGTGATCTCCCATTTAGCCAAAAAAACGCATTGGCTGTCTCCCATAAAAACGCTCTGGTAGATTTGCGTATATTGGGTCGTCAAAATATACCTAATGCAACAACTCAACAGTGCATATCATCTTAATCTGATGCAAAAAACCAAAACGGTTAACAAAAATAGGTTCATTCTGTCTCGAATTATCGTTAATTTTTCTTCCGAGTTGGACGATGTTTTGAATCATCACGGGCAAATACACATTTCAGCTTTGCAATAAGATGGATGCATTTCTTGGGTTTAGACCTTTGATGATTAAGTATTTCAGAATTTCTGTTAACCACTAGAGAACATTATTTTTCGTGTCTATTGCACCTACGTATTTAGTACCGTTTGCAATTTTAAGATGAAAAAGTTACCAAGATTTATCCCATTTACATGTCGTTACATAATTTCTATTTGGCAGAGAAAATCACCTATTCTGTCCCTTCTCCGTAGCTTCTCCTGATCTCCGTGCACCCCCTGAGTTCAGGGCAGGAGCCGCCACTGGTCAGATCATTCTTTATCAATTTCAGGCATTCGTATACATATAGAGAGGGTAAAGTTAAAGAATTCATTTTTATAAAAAAGCCTCTACAGCTTCCCCTATACTTAACATTAAAAGCCACCCTAATAGCTGCCTTCTGCATTTTGAAGGCCCTTAATGAGCCACGAGAGTTAACCCATAGAATTATACCATACGATGCCCGGCTCATAAACAAAGCGAAAAACACTGACCGAAGCACTGGAAACGACACTGACTTACATAACCGACGAAGGGCAAAGTTAGCTGAGGACAAGCTCGCACAGAGTCGTTCGATGTGATCATTCCACGAGATTCTGTTATCGATCCACATACCGAGAAAATTCACTGGAGAATCAGCGCGGCTGTTGAGGGAAAAGTGGAGATCCTGAGTCTTGTCGTTGTTGAGTTTCAGTGAATTGGACTTACACCAAGTCTTGATGAGGTCGTCAGCTGCTTCCAAGCCCCGGGTGAGGTCCTCGATTTGAGGTTCAACTGCGAGCACAGTAATGTCGTCAGCATACATGAATACTCCCCCCTCCCCATCATTAAACTGGAAAGCCAGGTCATTAATATAGAGCAGGAACAAGGTCGGCCCAAGGACTGAGCCCTGCTTAACTCCACAAGGGATATCAACCGCTTCAGACGTTGAACCATTGAAGAATACCGTCTGCCTCCAGCCCACCAAAAAATTCTCGAAAAATGCCAGGGACGCCTTATTGAAGCCATAGTGCTTCAGCTTAGTTATCAGCATTTTGTGGGGCACTAAATCAAAAGCCTTACTCAAGTCATATAGGCGTATCGCAGCGAGATTTTTATCTTCGAGACTCGTGAGAATCTTCAAGACAAGGGAGAGAGCAGCCGTCGACGTGCTTTTTCCAGCCTGAAATCCGTATTGTCGGGCATGCAGGATCTTCATGACACCCAGATACTCTCGAATCTGCCTTAGTACCAGATGCTCAATAATCTTCACTGGTAGTGGAAGCTTAGAAATTGGCCGGTGGTCACTGTAATTTCGGCAATTACCTTTCTTCGGAATAGGTGTCACTGCGGCAAATTTAAAACAGTTTGGAAAGTAACCAACAGAGAAATATCGATTAATTAGATGGGTAAGAGGCTCTATTATAAAGTCAGCAGTGGTTTTAATCATTTGAGTTGTGATGCCAAAATAATCAGTGGCTCTGGAGTTATTCAGTCTCACGATAACATCAAAAACCTCCTCCACCGAAACCTCCCTGAGTCTAAATTCGTTAAGATGGGTAGGAGCCGCCGACAAAAACACGGTCGAAGAGGAATCACAAGCAGAATTCCCGTAGCACTCGAATACAGCAGAGAACTCATCACTAAAACCCTGTGCACTAAGACTAGGTGGAAATGAAGAGATACACCTTGATTTATTATTTAATTCCGAATTTCATCTCTAAGTACCTTGAAGTATCCTAACAGGAGACCGTCTCCACGTCAACCCGCACAATCTCTGAAGATTTCACCGAATTCGGGGAGAAAATATGGCTGGAAATTCTATTTTGCGCATGCGCACTGGCTTCCAACTGTCTTTCTCTAGATACAGGTCAGATTTCGAAGCCAGATTCTAAATAGTTGGTGATGAATTTCATACCAGTTCAGTAGAGATGTTGTTTAGTGATACATGCATTTTAGGGGACGTCCCGAAGATTAATTCAATTTCAACCAATAAGAAATGAAACATTGAAATGTATACATTTTTAGAGCAATGTAAATCCAGTTGTTTGTGAAGTTCGTGTTTCATATCAAAGAAATTGAGTAGGTTTTTGCCTCCCTAAAAACGTTGATCAACTCAATTATTTTCCAACCAACGAATATTTTTGACCTAGTAGGCACTTATTCCTTCTAAACGAGTCCTTCATTTGTGAAATTAGGGAGATGGTCAAAGTTTTAAAACTTGTAAAAAAGTTGGGTGCGGACGTTTTAGCGCACTGTGCTGAACCGCTCGTAGAAAGAGAACATTCTTCGTTGAAATTATGTTCTATCTGAATAAATTATAAGATTCGATAGGCTACAATCAAAAATAGTTACCTTCTTTTCCCTTTCATGGTGCTCTCTCTTCTGGGATTCGATAGGTTCCATTTTCCTCTCAAATCAAATGTCTGATGATCCAAGAACGGCGCAAACGCTACATTACGGCTCTCACAGAACTGAATGCCTCTAATGCTCATCTCGATTGTCTGGAGATGGGCGTGAATGAAAATTACACTTTCCAATCCTTCGTCACCAAAAAACCCATTTTGCTGCTTCGTACCCACCTAACTATTATACCTTTAGGAAGGTAGGTAAGTACACCATTTTCACTTTCCAATCCCTCACCGTCATAAGAATTTAGCAAACAGTTATCACTCACCAAATTGTATATGGAAATAAAATACCATTGATAGGTTGATCGGAAAATGTTGAAGGAAACATCTCGAGGTCTTGTACTTCGTTATGTACGTAACTGCCAATCTAGCGATAACGCAAGGCAGCATGAAGTAATATTCTCAATGAAAATACTCGAAGAGTACGACTAGGTATTTATGTTTCTACAGGCCGACTAGTAAAATCAGTTTTTATTTACCCGTCCTGCACCTGTATTTATGATCCATCTGGTAGGTACATCTTTCTGACTTAATGTTATTAACTATTCTTACGAATACGAATGATGTTTTGCATTTGACCAGATGGATAAGTGAAAATGAACATAGGTAGGTAACACCCGTTTATTTGGGAACTCCTAATACATTTTTGAACATAATTATGGCGCTGACAAATTAATACGACTAATGTACTCATTACTAGTTACTACGAATGAAATGAGGAACCTCAAACCTATTACTTCTCACTTTCAGTATGAAACTTGAAACATTTCTTCTCTATGTAAGTGTACCTCAGTGTTGCCAACAAGCTACCAAAACCCCCTGAGCCAACCTCGAAAAACCCCCAAATCCCCCCAAAAAAGAAAAACCCTAAAACTTAAGGATGAAACAACAATATCAATGAATACAATGCATTTTTTTTTTTTTTTTTTAGTAGTAGATTGTAATTCATTAATGATTTGAGGGCGGAGTGGATCTTGAAGACAATGCAATTATTGTATTAGCGATATACGTTTCAGGTCATACAGGTTTTGAAAAAAACATTTAAAACATTTTTAAAAATAAACTAGTTTCTTCAGGTGGGGTACTTTTTTGTACAAAAAATCAAAATGTCAAACAGTGAGGTCGCATTCGACCCCCATCTCCAAAACCTTCTCAATTTCTTCAAAACTTCAAGTTTGCTAACGAGCGTGAACGGACGAATAAACTTCAAGAATTTATCAAAGTGTGTGCTTGCGAAAGATCAAAGATCGAAAAAAGTTTGTCCTCCAAAACTCCAGAATTATAGTCCCATTGAGCCCACGATAGACATTGGTAAATTCGGTGAAGTTTTTCACTCCATTGAATATATATATTACCTGCTGCTATTTTAATTGCTGATTCATTTTTATTCTACCCAAATCCCCCCGACTCGTCGGTAAAAACCCCAAAAGATTTCTCCCCCCAAAATCCCCCCGTCAAGAAAAAAAAACCCCAAATTTGGGGGGGAAACCCCCAACTTGGCAACACTGGTGTACCTACTTTACTTCTTTGTGTATATGATTATTTACCTATTAATATCTACCTGTACCAACCTATTTCTATTATTAAGTTTTACGCTAAATTAATGACAGATTGAAGGTATTGTGTATACCTTTCGAGTATTTCATATCAAGAATTATTTCGTCGCACCTTGCTTTATCTATAGTTGCTTGATACTAGAAGCATCAGGAAGTGATGAACATAACCTCGAGTAGTTTACTTTCATTCCCAACATTTTTCGATCAACGTTTCACAAATCATAGTCACATAAATTTGAAGAAATTTTACTATCGAATTTCTATTGCAGTTCCTCAGAAAACTCGAATGAGACTCTGGTGATGCCTGACTACGATGTCTACTGGAACGTTCCAACTTTCCAGTGCCACAAATACGGACTCAATTTCAGTAGTATTTCGACTATTTGGGGGTGCAAGCAGAACTTCCAAGACGAGTTCAAAGGAGAGCAAATATCGATTTTCTACGATCCAGGTATGTTAAGTACCTACCTACCTAGGCATCTCATCATATTCTTCGGTTTGTTAAATTTAAGTAGAAATTTCAAGGTAGGTGAGAATTTTAAATGATTATTTGCCATAACATTTTATTTGAAATTAAATGAAATGGATGAACAACAGGTTTCGTAGTTTCAGGTAACATCTAAACATAACATGCTACATCGACATCTACATTTACATGTAAACATGACCTACTTGTAAAAAGTAAATAACTAAATAAAATAATTGGTGCTTAACAATAAGTTAGCAATTTCTCAACTAGACGACATTTGATCATCCTACAAACTTCACTTTCTTACTACTTCATTTTTTTCCACATGAAATTCAAATGAGTCGAAATGGCATCCTGATAAATGTGTAGAGGAATTTCCGGTCGCGTGAGATTTGGTTTCTAATTAAGTGATTGGCTTGATTTCTTTGGCCAAAGCCCTATTGTGTGTTTTCGCGCGCGTCTTCACACATAATTAAGAGGCAAAAGAAGCCGAAAGTTGTGAAAAATTGCCGATCTACGATAATTCATGAGAATGTAAGGCAAGCAGAGTCAAAAAGTTTTGGGAGTTACAAATCATAAATTCATTAGGTTCCACCTGAAAAGGAAAGCTCATTTGTATTTTTCTCGAGATAATATTTCATAAGTCACAGGTGAGAAAAAAATTATGGATCCTCCTGATTGACGCCCCTCATATTATTTCTTTTTGTGTTCAATTGCTTGAACATGGAAATACCGGATTGATATTTTTCCAAACTGACATATGTTAATTTCTTTTTTGTTTTATTATTTTCAATAATGAACCTTTGGAATCGACCAAGAAAAAAAAAAATTTTAACACCCCCTCAAAATTTGATGGTTTACGTTTCAAGGTACGTAGAATCCAAAAATCGAATACAAATTTGGCCGTCCGTCCGCCGTACGCCACACAGTGGGGCCAAATGGCCAAAAAGCGGAAAAAAGTCATTATCTTTTGAACGAATTACTGTATCGTCTTGGGAATGGTTTCATTCGATTCCAAATACGAAAATACATTAGAAAAATATGTTTTCTGACGTTTAAATTTATTATTTTAGTACTAAATCTTGAATTTTGAAAAAAATAATGTTACTCAAAGTGGAAAAGCGTGTGAAAAAAAAACAGAAAAGCGGTTTTACGGGCGATGGGTGTGTGTTATTTTGTTTTTTTTCTTCGTTTTAGAGGTTATAGGACACGATAAAGATGATTGAATTGAGGTTTCTTTATACGTATGTAAATATATATGTGTATTTTGTACATACATATATGTGTCTTTATATGTATGTAAATATATATGTGTATTTATACCTATATTTAATTTTGACAAAATTTTGAGTGATAAAAACCTCTGAAATTGGATAGTAAGCGATCGAATATTGGAACGAATCCAAATTAAACGTTTGCTAAATCCGAATAAGAGATTTTCAACGATGACATGTTCTCGGTATGTCACGACAGTACAAACTGACCACACTACTGCGAATGACAATCCGAAGAACCTGGTTTGTTCAAACAGAACCTTGTTGACTCTTAGCAGAAATATTTTACGAAAACGTCGCTATTTACATCATTCTGTTTTCCAATAAAAAATAAAACAAAAAATGTCTGCCAAATGGGTGTGGCACATAGCTTCCCAGTATCCATAACCCGATTGTACAGATGATCCGACCAATGTAGCCTTAACTTGACTCCGTTACTCTGTGATTGTAGCTAACAGCCCACATAGGGGACATTCTACATGTCAACATTCACAATCCCTGGAAATTTTATCGATTTCGAGAGGAAAATGTAGAAGTTACAACCTTTAGAAGGGTTTTACTCTGAAGCTGCGGTGACGGCAGAGACGGCGTTCTTGGTGTACCTTTAATCACATTTTAAGCCACTACACCTAAATTTGGTGAAATACGGCTATGAAATTTTTACAGCTTCTTATTAATTGTCAGATTTTCAAGAAAAAAAATGAGCCAAACCGAAGGAAGGCGAAGCTCGGTTTTTCCACTCCTCTAAAGTTGTATTTCGCTATAAAAACCCAAATCTGGAGCTAATGTTCAAGCAAAAATGTTGTGAAAAAATTATTAGTATTTTTTAGACATACTACATATATATATCCAACATTATATAATTTTATTTAAATTTTTTGAAACACATAGAACGTGTTAGGAAATTTTAAAATTCCACTCTCAAAGTGCTTAAAATCTCGAAATATCAGGTTTGAGCCCCCATTTAGCAGTGAAAACAATTTTTAAACGTTGAAGGTCCTTCACACCCTGATTCTACAGGTAATAGACTTTGAGAAAACCACATTACATTTCTTTTTTAGTCACTTTGCAAAAATGGAGTTTTTTCCACTCCGGCCCCACTGTGCGCCGTACGCCGTACGCGGCACTTTTGCCACTTAGCATTGACCGATTTTGATGAAATTTGGTATGTAGGCTCCATTTGGGGTCTAGTTGTGCCCCGAAGCTTTTGGTTGATGTTGGTCACTTCTAAGGGTTCCAAAATCAATTTTGAAAACGCCCCAACTCAAAAAATTTTGATATAAAGGTATTGTTTTTCCTTCAATTTAAGATTCTATAGAATTTTTAGAATTTTTTGAGACCACGCGGAGCTCTGTAGGACAAACCGTTCTTTCCCTACGAAAATTTAAGGGTTTATATTGAAATATATATATAAATCAAAACACGAGTGTGAATCGCAAAAGAGGCCTAATCTCCGTTCAAATTAGAGTTGACCAAAATGCAATCAATGGTTGGTGATTTTGATTTTTTTTTTTTTTTTTTTTTTTTTTTTTTCTTTCTTTTTTCTTCATATTGGATGGTTGGTGATTTTGTAGACGAGTGATCTATATAGAAAAATAATAAACCATTGTGTAATAATTTGCAGCGTTTTAAAGATTTTTGGACCTTGCAACGTCTTCAAACTTTGTTGCTTTCTCACTAGACACAAAAGTAGAAATTAGATAACTGGATAATTTACTTTTGTCTTCTTCTCAAAATCTCTTACATTTTCATACGACAAAATAGTAAGTTAAAATAATACTTTTTACTTCAAAATAATAGTAGGTAGGTATAAACTAAGATTAACTGAGGGCATTCACGGAGTTGATTCGATCGATTTTGGAACCTATAATTTTTATCACAATTTTACGGCAATAATAATAATTTTATTTTTCTCTTCTCTCCCCTTCTCCGTTCCCACCATCTCCAATTTAGAACGTGATGGTTCCTTTATGAATAAATCATCGTTTAGCGATTTATTCATTTTCCTTCGAAATAGATTTTTGCTATTTATATTGAGGAATTACATATTGGTTTATTATTTTCAATAATAAACCTTTGGAATCGAGCAAGAAAAGAAAAATTTTAACCCCCCCTCAAAATTTGATGTTTTACGTTCCAAGGTACGTAGAATACGAAAATCGAATAAAAAAATTTCCGTCCGTCCGCCGTACGCGGCACTTTTCTTAGCAACACTGGACCGATTTGGTTCAAATTTGGTATATGGGCTTCATTTGGGGTCTAGTTGTGCCGCGAAGCTTTTGGTTGATGTAGGTCACTTCGAAGGGGTGAAAATTAAGGGTTGAAATTTTCAAGAGTGCCCTAGCTCGAAAACTCTCGAAATAAAGGTATCGTTTTTTCACAAATTTTAAATAGTATTGAATTTTTAAAAATTTTTGAGACCACCCGGAGCTCTGTAGGACAAACCGTTCGGTCCCTACGAGTGCTTGAAGGTTTTCCTTCGATAAAACAGAATCATGAGTGTGAATCGCAAAAGAGGTCTAATCTCCATTCAAATTTTATCGGACTAAAATGCGATCGCTGTTCATTTCTTCGATTTGTATATACGAGTAGTTTTGCCTTCTGCGTAACCAGTAATCAAATTTCCGTATGAAGCTTTCTATTTTTCCAATCGAGTGTGAAGCGTTTAGTTCTTTCTAATAAACTTGATTGTGAAGGTGTGAAGCCAGTATGGTGTGGTAGGTAGTACCTAGCTGGTAGGTAAAAAAAATTTGGTAGGTAAAAAATTGTTGGTGGGTAAAAAACGCTGCAAATCATTGCTCAAAGGCTTCTTCACTCTTCAGATCACTGATCAGCTGACTGCGCTCCGAAGCCATTTTCAATCCTATTGAATGGAAGTGCTCTTCCAGGCGTCTCCAGCATTCGAGGAGATCTTCTTCACTCCTCAGATCACTGATCAGCTGAGTGAGCTCCAAAGCCATTTTCAATCCTATTGAATGGAAGTGCTCTTCCAGGCGTCTCCATCATTCGAGGAGATCTTCTTCACTCCTCAGATCACTGATCAGCTGAGTGCGCTCCGAAGCCATTTTCAATCCTATTGAATGGAAGTGCTCTTCCAGGCGTCTCCATCATTCGAGGAGATCTTCTTCACTCCTCAGATCACTGATCAGCTGAGTGCGCTCCGAAGCCATTTTCAATCCTATTGAATGGAAGTGCTCTTCCAGGCGTCTCCATCATTCGAGGAGATCTTCTTCACTCCTCAGATCACTGATCAGCTGAGTGAGCTCCAAAGCCATTTTCAATCCTATTGAATGGAAGTGCTCTTCCAGGCGTCTCCATCATTCGAGGAGATCTTCTTCACTCCTCAGATCACTGATCAGCTGAGTGCGCTCCGAAGCCATTTTCAATCCTATTGAATGGAAGTGCTCTTCCAGGCGTCTCCAGCATTCGAGGAGATCTTCTTCACTCCTCAGATCACTGATCAGCTGAGTGAGCTCCAAAGCCATTTTCAATCCTATTGAATGGAAGTGCTCTTCCAGGCGTCTCCAGCATTCGAGGAGATCTTCTTCACTCCTCAGATCACTGATCAGCTGAGTGCGCTCCGAAGCCATTTTCAATCCTATTGAATGGAAGTGCTCTTCCAGGCGTCTCCAGCATTCGAGGAGATCTTCTTAACTCCTCAGATCACTGATCAGCTGAGTGAGCTCCAAAGCCATTTTCAATCCTATTGAATGGAAGTGCTCTTCCAGGCGTCTCCATCATTCGAGGAGATCTTCTTCACTCCTCAGATCACTGATCAGCTGAGTGAGCTCCAAAGCCATTTTTACTCCTATTGAATGGAAGTGCTCTTCCAGGCGTCTCCATCATTCGAGGAGATCTTCTTCACTCCTCAGATCACTGATCAGCTGAGTGAGCTCCGAAGCCATTTTCAATCCTATTGAATGGAAGTGCTCTTCCAGGCGTCTCCATCATTCGAGGAGATCTTCTTCACTCCTCAGATCACTGATCAGCTGAGTGAGCTCCGAAGCCATTGCTCAAAGCAAACCAAAAATTTTATGTTTCGCGTTTCAAGGTACATACAATTCGAAAAATAGAGGGAAGGTCAAGGGGGAATACAGATGGTGGTAGGTGCTATTGATGGAGAACCAGTGATCTATACAGAAGGGTGATCTATACAGAAAATAATAAACCTTTGAGCAATGATTTGCAGCGTTTTTTTCGAAAAATAATTGCATTGCTTTCATTTTTCAAGGTTGAAAAAAATGTTCTCCAAAATCGAAACTTCCACTCTCATTTCACGTTTCATGCTTTCGTAAACAATTTTGATCCGTGTCTGTCTGTCTGTGATAAAATCCATGTAACCGGCAAAACTATACGAAGTTATTGTTTAAGCGATTTGGGTTGTAGATTGATGGTCTATGAAAATCATTGCCCCCTGACTGGTGGTAGCCACTGCGCATGCGCCAACGTTTATTTCCTTGTAACACCCATAACTTCTACGTTTCCCATTTGATTTCGATGAAATTTTCTGGGATTAGACGGATTGGGGTGTAGAGGGCTCTCTAATTTACAGTAGCCAGTGCGCATGCGCAAATTTGAATTAACAGTAACAGTCATATTTTCTCCTCGAATTCGGTGAAATCTTCAGAGATTGCGCGAGTTAACGTGGAGACGGTCTCCTGGTAGGGTAGGATACTTCAAGGTATTTAGAGATAGATGTTTTGGGCTAAGTTACATGTAATCGTATCATCTACGAGCATATAATCGGGTTAAGGCTAAGAAGGAAGTTATGTGCCTCACCCACTTGGCAGAAGTTTTGCTTCCGAGTCTACCAAGGTAGCGGAAGCTTTGTTTTCACTTTTCAAGGTCGAAAAAAAAAGTTCTCCAAAATCAAAATTTTCACTCGCGTTTTGCGTTTTAGACCTTCCTGAACAATTTTGGTTCCGTGTCTGTGTGTCTGTCTGTCTGTCTGTCTGTCATGAATTCCTTGTAACGCGCATAACTATACGAAGTTATTGTCCGATTTCTATGAAATTTTCAGGGATTGTGCGGGTTGGTGTGTAGACGGTCCCCTATGAAAATCATCATCCACAGACTGATAGAAGCGATTGCGCATGCGCAAACGTGAATTTCCTTGTAACGGCCTTAACTTCCACATTTTCCACCCGATTTCGATGAAATTTTCAGGGATTATGCGGATTAGGTTGTAGATAGTCCCCAATGAAGATCACCACCTTCGGACTGATAGTACCCACTGCGCATGCGCAAACGTGAATTTCCTTGTAACGTCCATAATTTCTACATTTTCTATCCGATTTCAATGAAATTTTCAGGGATGTCACAAATTAACTTGTTTTGATGTTTTGAGATTAACTACTATGCATCGGATCATCTATACAATCGGGTTATGGATACGAGGAAGCTATGTGCCACACCCACTTGGCAGACGTTTTTTTCTTTACTTTCGGGCGTTTGAAGGTGCTCCAGAACAGTACTTAAATATAAATATGCTCGGTTGTCACATGAATAATTTGATTGTATTTGAAAATATTTATGTGGTTTTACTCATACTTTTACTCGTTCTTTTTACTTATCTTTTTGCACTAATAGTGAAGTTTATTTTCATTATTTTTTGTTGAAAGGTGAATTCCCTGCTCTTCTCGAGGCGCCTCCTGCTGGGACAGTCCCGAGGAACGGAGGTGTTCCTCAAGAAGGCTCTTTAGACGTCCACCTCGATCATTTCGAAAAGCACGTTGAGTCCTTGCTACCTGAGAATTTCAATGGTAAGATCAATGGAAATTGGTTAGAGTGTATGGGTTTAACCCGAAGTTTGGCCCGAGTTGTTCTGCTAGCATGGGTAAGGGAATTTTGCTTCCGGGTCTACCAAGGTAGCGGAAGCTTTGTTTTCACTTTTCAAGGACGAAAAAAAAAAGTTCTCCAAAATCAAAATTTCCACTCGCGTTTTGCGTTTTAGACCTTTCTGAACAATTTTGGTTCCGTGTCTGTCTGTCTGTGTGTCTGTCATGAATTCCTTGTAACGCGCATAACTATACGAAGTTATTGTCCGATTTCCATGAAATTTTCAGGGATTGTGCGGGTTGGTGTGTAGACGGTCCCCTATGAAAATCATCATCCCCGGACTGATAGAAGCGACTGCGCATGCGCAAACGTGAATTCCTTGTAACGGCCATAACTTCTACATTTCCCATCCGATTTCAATGAAATTTTCAGGGATGTTACAGATTAGTATTTAGATGGTTCCCTATGAAAATCATCCCCCCCTTCATTTTCGCAAAATACAGCGTAAAAAATTCCGACCAACGCAATTCATCATGATTTTTTGTGAAGATCTCAGGAAAAATACTTTTGCGCAAAAAAGTTGCGCGCAATTGACACTAACTTCATTTTTTCAAATGGAACCCCCCCCCCCCTTTTTTATTACAGATTCGGATTCTACGTCAAATTTCATGAGAAATTCATACCCACATCGATTTGTTTTATTGCGCGCAACCTCGCTTTTTGAACGCTCTATGTTGTGCAACTCCACAATTGCGCAAAAATTAGGTTTTGCAGGACCCCAAGTGTGGCACATGTTTTTTCATCATTTTTTGACGCTGAATCGCATGGTGTCATCCGTTTTTCAAATTGACTGGAATTTTTCGAAATAGCGGCCAAAAATTCTGTTGTTTTTAGTGAAAAAATCGCTCTTTTTAAATCGTTATGAGTTTTAGGCAATTTTATTCAGTTCAATCATGATTGTGCTGCCAGATTTTATTTTCAACTCCACCGTAGACGGCCCCAAGCCCGTGGTTCAAAAGGAGGTGAGAAAATAAAAAATAAACACGATTTCGACCTCAAAACTGATGTTTTCGTGAAAGAAATGTTAATTTTTCCTCTTAAATCTTGGTTTTTCTCAAAACAGATGACACCCTGTGATTCAGCGTTAAAAAATGATGAAAAAACGTGCCACACTGAGGGTTCTCCAAAACCTAATTTTTGTGCAATTGTGGAGTTGCACAACATAGAGCGTTCAAAAAACCAGGTTGCGCGCATTAAAACAAATCGATGTGGTTATGAATTTTTCATGAAATTTGACGTAGAATCCGAATCTGTAATAAAAAAGGGGGGGTTCCATTTAAAAAAATGAAGTTAGTGTCAATTGCGCGCAACTTTTTTGCGCAAAAGTATTTTTCCTGAGATCCTCACAAAAAATCATGAAGAATTGCGTTGGTCGGAATTTTTTACGTTGTATTTTGCGGAAATGAAGGGGGTGGGTGTAACCTTTTCGTGAAACACCCTGTATACAGGGTGTAACGGTTAAGGTCGTACCACCGGCCAGGGTTCGATTCTACAACTAATTTGTGACTTTTTTTGTCTCTTGACTTTTTTTTCTTAACCCCCTTAAAATCGGAATTTTTTCCACTTTTGAGATTTTTTTCGTATTGTCGACCTTACGCCATTAAAACAGCCATAAATCCCTTGTTTTTCAATCAAAATTCAAATGTAATTATACCGTTGGAAAGAGCGTTAAATTCTCTATCTCCATAGCGTTAAATAAAACTTTTTAAAGAAGACTAAAATGTTGAAAAAATGGCACAAATAGTAAAATCTCGAAAATCTCGGAAATTTTTCGTTTTTTCAAACGTTTGTAACACTAACTGAAACTGCCGGTTAAGTTCACACTGTAACCCCAAAAGTTGGCTCAAAATCTCAGCTTTCCAACGGTATAGCCATAAAATTGTTTACAGTAGACTAATGGTGTAAAATCCTCGTTCCCGTGCCAAAAACCGTGGATCTTCCAGTGTAAATCGTAACGTAAGACGTTTCGCGAAAATCAGCATTTTTACCCTAAAATGAGTTAGGCAGCCATCTTTTCGTACTTTGTCTCACTGAGTCATATGATGACACAAGACTTATCGAAAATTGTCTTAATTTCTGTTAATTTGTTTGCCAATTTTTTTTATATAGATCGGCCAAGTTATACGTTACTACCGTTGACAATAAGGTCAAAGGTATGTTTTTAATGTCCATCCTCCTCCCGTCATCGCAAGTAATCAAACCACCCTGTTCATAATAACCTGTATAAAACAAAATAGCAGCAGCAGAAGCAGCAGCAGCAGTTTATAAAACTGGAAGATATCAATAACAAGCAAAACCAATCTCATTTTCTGTATGAATACTCTTGATTGGAAAAAGTTGCCATGATACAAGTAGATGTGTAGGCAGGTCACGAACTGATCACTGATCAGATAATTAATCTGATGTTCGGAACCTAGTGTTATTATGAACAGGGTGGTTTGATTACTTGCTTGTTTAAAAACATGTTTGATGTTCAAAAAAATGTTTAAAAACATACCGTCGACCTTATTGTCAACGGTAGTAACGTTTAACTTGCCGATCTAGTAATTAAAAAAAATTGGCATACAAATTAACAGAAATTAAGACAATTTTCGAAAAGTGAATTGGACAAGATATCAGTGACTGCTTTTTCGATAAGTCTTGTGTCATCATTTGACTCAGTGAGACAAAGTACGAAAAGATGGCTGCCTAACTCATTTAAGGGTAAAAATGCTGATTTTCGCGAAACGTCGATTTACACTGGAAGATCCACGGTTTTTGGCACGGGAACGAGGATTTCACACCATCAGTCTACTGTAAACAATTTTATGACCATACCGTTGGAAAGCTGAGATTTTGGGCCAACTTTTGGAGTTACAGTGTGAACTTAACCGGCAGTTTCAGTTAGTGTTACAAACGTTTGAAAAAATGAAAAATTTCCGAGATTTTCGAGATTTTACTATTTGTGCCCTTCTTTCAACATTTTAGTCTTCTTTAAAAAGTTTTATTCAACACTATGGAGATAGAGAATTTAACGCTCTTTCCAACGGTATAATTACATTTGAATTTTGATTGAAAAACAAGGGAGTTATGTCTGTTTTAATGGCGTAAGGTCGACAACACACAAAAAATCTTAAAAGTGGAAAAAGTCCGATTTTAAGGGGGTTAAGAAAAAAAGTCAAGAGACAAAAAAAGTCACAAATTAGTTGTAGAATCGAACCCTGGCCGGTTGTACGACTTTAACCGTTACACCCTGTATAATCGGGTTATGGATACGAGGAAGCTATGTGCCACACTCACTTGGCAGACATTTTTGTTTTGGTCCTCTCATGTTCCATACCTTTTGCGTGGGCATCGCTCTAGAATGCCCTGATTGCTCCTTCGTGAAGTCAGACGCTTTTTTCCTGTGTCTCGCCTCGCCTGGCGACTCTACAAGTTGGAACCCATTATTATTCAACGTGGTTCGAAATAGTACCTACTCGGTCGCAACAACGACGACAAACCGGGGAAACGGAAAGTGTGGATCGTGCGTCACACGATTGCCGCTAATCTGAAGTTGGAAATGTGCGCGAAACGTGTAGAACATTTTCAATCCCTTCCAAACCGGTATCAGTGATTAGGAAGATACCTAGTTCTAGAGTCTTTGGAGTTGGAAAGTATCTCTTTCTTCCCTATTATTGGATACTATATTGTAACCCCTTTTTCTAATAGGGAACCCTCGGAAGGGAGCACGTTAGGAAGATAATGATAAATCCTAACCAAGTCTTGTGATATTATTTAACTTAGCTGAATGCGGATCTTACTTACCGTAGCTGTCTGAGTGTCTTCTCTGGAGTAGTACTGCCACCACCTACTGAAGTAGTAGGACTTAGTCAGGAGACTAAGTTAGAAAGTTATGATTGAAATAAAGGAATTTACTAGCAATTGAAGTTACGTTACTGTTATATCTGCAAGAATAAAATGAAGTTAATCGCATGAGTTTACTTTACTTGTGTTGTGTACCTGGTCAGTGGGAGTAGTCAAAGAAATATATAAGTACTTCCGTACGTGAAATGTATTACAAGAATACTCGTCAATCAACAAAATAAAAGATATTTGGATAGGTATTGCTCCTACCTATTTAGTCGACTGGAAATTAGGAACTATCTCTCGAATAGGTATGCTATCGTGGTGGTCACTGAAGGTGGTCACCGAATGTGGTCACTGAAGGTGGACACCACGAGGAAATTTAGTCAATCACAATTACAAGGAAAAATATCAAGTTATGGACAATGAAAAATAATGCTTAAAATTACGGGGGAATTTAGGGAAGGGCCATTCTCAGTCTCTATCTATTTTCAGGTATTATAAGCGCCTGCTTCGCAGTCTCTAAAGAAAGAAATTCACTACTCTTATTATATACAAGGAAAGTTCACTCCTACCAGTTATATTCAGTTCGTGATGGGTAGGTGCTGTCGTCGTCCAGTTGCAGTCTTGAAGTTGGAAGAAGTCGGAGGTGGTCAGGTCGGTGATCCCAAGGGTGAGCAGACAAGTATCGGGGGGCCCCAGTCTCGGCAGGCTTATGCTCTCATACACTTGAGAGTCACTCAAGGAATGAGGTAGGGGAGAGGCTTCACGGGGGTCCATTGGTTTTGGAGGGGGCAGGGCGGCGAGAGGGCGCATGCGCGCGGAGTGGGGACGCTGCTGGTGGCGCGCCTGGCGGTGGCGGAGGCAACTCTGTAACTGCTGGCGCGGCCATCGGTGGTGAGCCCGTGGATCGAGAACGCGCGCGCTTTATGGAGGAAGGGGTGGCGGAACGAACCGTGAGCCGGAGTGGTGGAACTCTCCGGTCACACTCCTCCCCCCTTTGAAAGCCGTTGTCCTCAGCGGCGTCACTTCCCTCTGATGGATGGGTGGCTGCGGCTTCCAAGGTCTGGATATGTCTGGCCCTGCATCCTCGGCAAGCTATGACTTCGGGTTTGTGGCGATGACGAGGGTCCTTGCACGTAATGGGGTGTCCATCTGCGGTGGCTTTCTTTGCTCGGCGGAGAAAGGTTCTACACGCTTCACACCAGAGTCGTGAATTATGGGCGCGCAGTTTTCCACAGGCAATGCAGGTTCTTGTGATGGCAGTTGGCTCTTCATCTTCCGTATGTGACTCCTCGTCAGCCAGTTCCTCAGAATGGGGCAGATCGTCCATTGATGTCGACGGCACGCTGGCAATGGGCACGCTCCGGGATGTTGATGGCAGACTAGCGGCTTGCTCAGTCGGCACTGCAGCAGGGGCGATGGCTGGTTGTTCAGGCTGGCGTAGCTCCCAATTGACTTCATCTTTCATGTGGTTCATGATGGCTCTGGCAATGGCTCCAGCATCGTGAATCGGGGAATACGCAGGGGACTGGCGTTGCGTAACCAGTTCCACAATGTGGTCGGCCCAATCGCGGGGATCCAGGGTGGGCGGCAACTGCTCTGTCATGAGGGCCACCACGTCTCGAGCAATCTCCGCTGATGTGGGTATGACGACTACTCGGGGTTGCGGCAGTTGTTGTGCCACGGCTATCGCGATTTCCGTCACACTTAGTCTGGGCGCCGTGGGTTGCCTTCTTTGGGTAAGCTCGCGCAGCACTCTCAACGCACTAGAGTGTCTATTCCACCCCTCCTCTCTTTCCACGGCACTATTCGCACTGTAAAGCATTTCCGCGCCCGTTTCCAAAACCGTAAACTCTCTCTCAAAGTCTCTTTGTCCTGCCCTACCACCACTATTTCTAGGCGGAAGCATTCGGGGGCGTGGTAACGCTGGTTCTGCTGGGGATTCACCATGGGGACTCCTGTCTCTATCAGTCTCCTCGTCCAACCTCCTCTCCACATCCGCTATCATCGCTCTCAAGTCTTTGCCTTTCGACATGACCGATCACCGTCTGGAAAACACACACGCACCTCCTATTATAGCACTTGTATGGCCTCTATGTTCTACTTCTACTTCTACTGTTACTTCTACGACAATGTTAGAGATGTATTCTACAGATGTGCTTGTTACTTTTACTAGGTGCCAAGTGTGATGTGTAATATGGTGTGGTTCCTATCGACTCATGTATGACTGGGCCTAATGATGGAAAAGGGCCTATGCTGAGCGAACCTCAAACGGCTGGATTGACTTCTGACAGACTGGACTTAACGAGGGAGCAGGGGATAATGTCGGCCCACGATCGGTCGCGTGCGCATTCGCGAAACGTCAAGGGTCGGCATGGGACGAGACAGAACAACTGGTAAGTATTACATTACAATATAAAATTATCAATATTAAATTTTTTTTTTTTTTTTAATGGTACTGTTACATTTTCAATTATTTACATTTTTAATTAACCTTTCTTTGTTTCAGGTTTTTGGTTTCTTCGAAGGTCGTCCGGAGTGCAGCTGCTGATAATCCTTCTTGGGAAGCCGGCGCAGCTGGCGATGTGCAACCGCAGCAGTCTTCGAGGACGTTTCTACAGGCGGCACTTCAGCAGGAGGACTCTCCATCACTGGTTCAGGCTCTTCAGGCTCTTTGGTTGGTTGAGCCTCAACAAACCGGGCTACAGGGTACGTATCCTCATCTTCAGGAATAAGGTCGTCGATCTCCATGTTGCAGGGTACGGGTTCCGGTCGCTGGTCGGCCATGGGTGCAACAGGTGGGGTGACGCAGGCATCGTCGGGAACACCTCTTTCGAATGCGGGTTTAAGACGTCCCAGGTGTACTACCTGGCAGCGGTCCGTGGGATCTGCTACCTCGTATGTCACTTCTGAGAGACGTCTTACAATCCTCATGGGTCCAACCCAAGGGCTCCAGAATTTGGACGATACTCCGGGAGGCGGTACCATCTGGCGCAGGTATACCCTGTCGTTCACGCTGAAATAGCGAGGGGTCCGACGTGCGTTCGCGATTCGGGATCGCTTCATCCAGGCTTTCCGTATTGCTTTTGCTGCTGCTTTCTGGGCTCTCTTAACGTGTACAAACGTTCTGTCGTGACTAGACGGAGAGTCCAGATCCAAGGCGGCGGCGACAGGCAGGCGGATTTCCCTTCCCAAGTGCAACATGTTGGGAGAATATCCTGTGCTTCCATGTGGGGCATTGCGGTAGACGGCCAAGGCCATCGGCAGTACTTCTTGCCACAGGTTTGTCTTGGGTGACAACTTGGCAATGATGTCGGCCAAGGTTCTGTGAAAGCGCTCACAAATTCCGTTGCTTTGGGGGTGGTACGCGGTTGTCTGTACCTTCTTAATCCCCCAAGCGGCGCATAGTTCTTGTGTCACTGCGGCTGTGAAAGCAGTCCCGCGATCCGAAATCAGTTTCTCCGGAACTCCATGCGTGGGGAAATACTGCTTCGTTAGGACGTTGACCACCACCTGGGCTGTTGTATTTGGAACAACGTATGCCTCGGCGTATTTACTAAAGTGGTCGACGACCGTAAGCAAGTATTTCACACCGTTGGTCGTCGCGAGAGGTCCAACGTGGTCTATTCCCACTATCTCTCCAGGATGCGATGGAAGTTCTGGCTGTTGGATCGGCGGGTCCAGCCGATTCGGTGTCTTTCGTCGCTGGCAGACGGCGCAGGATCTGACGTAGTCTCGGACGTACGACGTCAACTTTGGCCAGACTCCGTATTTCCTGACAGTCGCGTCTGTTGTGTCTATGCCGGGATGTCCTGCCCATGGACTGTCGTGGCAGACCTGCAGAATCTGGTGACGAAGGGAGCCGGGAATCAAGGGGACCAATAATTCTCCGGTATCTACAACCTTGGAGGCCATCCAAACTCCATTCTCCAAACGGGCAGACCATCTGGCTGGATTCTTCTGGACTTCCAGAATCCAGGGGTCAACTTGCTGCGAGGAAATAAGCATTTCCCTCGTCAGCT
This sequence comes from Apolygus lucorum, assembly GCA_009739505.2. Taxonomy (NCBI): domain Eukaryota; kingdom Metazoa; phylum Arthropoda; class Insecta; order Hemiptera; family Miridae; genus Apolygus; species Apolygus lucorum. The sequence goes on along the minus strand of CM019168.2, from coordinate 1,206,556 downwards.
GAAAGGTATTTATGCTAGCAATGATGACTCTGCTCAGGGCGTCAACGTTCTTCAGCTGGCTTCCGGATCGGTAAACAGGATCAAAATCATATTCCGACAGGCGGAGGATCCAGCGGCTGATCCGATGTGTAGGATCTCGCAGGTTCATTGCTGCTGTCAAGGCGTGATGGTCAGTTTCCAGCCGGAAACGTCGACCTAGTAAATATGGCTGAAAATGGGAGACCGCCCACACTACTGCCAGGAGCTCCCGTTCAGTCGTCGAGTATCGAGACTCTGCGGAATTTAACTTACGACTCGCGTAGGCAATGGGGTGGATCTCGCCATTATGTTCTTGGCTGAGCACAGCTCCTAAGGCTATGCCTGATGCGTCGGTTGAGAGTATGAACGGCAGTTCAAAATCTGGATAGGCGAGGACGGGGCTGGTATGGAGGATCGTCTTCAGCTGGTCGAAGGCCTTCTGATGTTCGTCTGTCCATACAAAGGGCTCGTCCTTACGCAGGAGCTGGGTTAGCGGAGCAGTGATCTCTGAGAACCCGCTTACAAACCGCCTATAAAAGCCAGCGAGACCTAGAAAGGCTCGTACCTGCGTGGCGTCCGTGGGTACTGGGTACTTCTGAACACAGTCGATCTTTGATGGTTCCATCTGCAGTCCCTCTTCAGACACAATGTGTCCCAAGTAGTTAACCTGCGTGCTCAAGAATGTGCACTTCGCAAGGTTAAGCTTCAGCGCGGCGTGGTTCAACCTTTCCAGGACTTGTCTTAACCGCACCATGTGGGTTTCCACATCTGGCCCGAAAACAACGATATCATCGAGGTATACGAGACAAGATGATCCCACAAGTCCCTCCAGGACACAGTTCATCAGTCGTTGGAAAGTTGCTGGCGCATTTTTGAGTCCAAAGGCCATCTTGCGGTATTGGAACGTCCGACCCAGCGTCGTGAAAGACGTCTTCTCGCGGTCCTCTGGTGCAATTGCTATCTGGTGATAACCTGCCGTGAGATCTAGTGTCGTGAAGAAGCGGCTGCCTCCGAGAGACTCGAGCGTCTCTGTCAGGTTCGGCAAAGGGTAGGCATCGCTCTTCGTTGCGTGGTTAAGTGCCCGGAAGTCTGTACAGAACCTGTACTTTTGGCTCTGTCCGGGTGGCGTCTTTTTCTTCACCAGTACTACCGGCGCTCCCCAGGGGCTGGTGGAATGTTCGATCACCTCTGCTTCCAGCATCTGGTTGAGCTGCTCTTCAACGATGGTTCGTAGAGCGTGAGGCACGGTGTACGGCTTCTTGTAAATCGGTGGATGAGAACCTGTTTCGATGCGATGCACCACTTGCATTGAGCATCCCTGAGCGTCAGGCCGCTGAAACAAGTTCTTGTATTCACTGAGAATACAGGTGACGTAGTTGGCATCCTCTGTTGGTAGGTGCTGGAGCTGTTGGTTCAGCACCGAAAGCAGATCGGGGACCGGATCATCCAGGTCCTCAATCGGGAACTCTTCTGACGAGTCGAGTATGGGACAATCATCCGTGATGGGTTCCTCTTCGTTCACAGGTCTCAAGAGATGAGCAGAATCAAAGGCGTGCGGTCCGCCGACGAGCGCAATGCGAGGGCGCATTGGTTGTGCGATATCCGGCATGGGTACAGGTCTGGCAGGCGAGAGATATCCAGTGATAACATCGCTGATCACTATGGATTGGCCGGTCTTGGGGTGTATCATCCTAACTTCGCAGCTATCCAGGTGGATAGACGCGGGAATTCTCCGAAGCAGGTCTAACCCAAGTAAGTCCAATCCTGAGTGGTCTCGTGCGAAAATCCGAAAGGCATGCGTCAACTTGATAGGACCAATTGTAACCTCTAGGCGTTGTTGTCCTAGGAAAGGCATCGGCTGGCCGTCAGCTCCCCAAGCTTGAATCCGAGTAGGCACGATGGGTACACCAGGAACAGGATGCGTCAGAACGGAGATCTGGGCACCAGTGTCGACGATCAGCACTCTGTCGTGTCCACTTAGGTTGACTTTGATCCGCATCGTTTGCTTGAACGGCGAGTCAACAGCTGGTAAGCAGACGTCGGGCTCTTCTACTAGTGGAGTAGAGGTTGAAGGTATCTCGACGTTCTTCGGTTCTGTCCTAAGGGCGACCGCCTGATGAGGGTTCGGCTCATGCGAGGTACTCGTGAGGGCTAACACCTTTCGGGGTTCTGGTCGTTTACTGGCTTCGTGTTGCATGTAGGATTCGGTTTTCTGAGGGCACTCTGCCTCCAGATGACCATAGTATCCGCAGTAATCACACATTGGCTCGTCTGAATACTGGCGGGTTTTCACGCGACACTCCGAATCCTTGTGTCCGTAGAGTCCGCAAAATTCGCAGGGGTAGTTCTTCGGATTTTTCAAACAGCTCGCGGGAAAATGTGTCATGCTGCCGCAGAACAGGCAGGGTTTGTGTGGCATTCCCATGGCTTTTCGGCGTATCGGCGGAGGACTAGGAGGTCTCGGGATGTTGGGACATCCGGATGCAATGTGTCCGAGTTCTTGACATCGGAAACAGCGTTTGTCTTGCACTTGGATACGGGCAACATTCCAAGGGTCAGAACTGCGAGGTTCTAGAGCATCCTCTAATTGTTCAGCCTTCTTCATGGCTTCTTCTAGAGAAGCGGGAGGATTGTTGACAAAATATCCCGCATACATTCCGGGAAGACCCTTCAAAAAGGCCTTAACAGACCGTGCTGCTATCCATGTCCGCTTCTGGGTGGCATCCATGAGCATTCCGTCCGCACGCGAAGCTTGCGTAGCCGTATGTTGAACTCGCTCGGCGAATTGTCGAAAAGTTTCGCCCGCTGATTTTTGGATCGTCCAAAGCCGCTCGGCAGCTTTCTCGGGGTCGTCTCGTCCGTACCAACGGAGTAAGGCACGTCGTAGTCCTTGGTAGGGCTTTTCTCCTTCAAGCAAATGTCCATTGTCGAGTAGGAAGGTCTTGGCAGTTCCTCTGAGCTTGATCCGTAGTAGCTGTACTTGTAGGTTATCGGCCAGGTCCTTCGTGATTCCGTCGAAAATATCGAAATACGTTCCGATGGACACGGCTTCAATTTCATCAGGATCCCAGGGGTCGATTTCCATAAGTACAGACCGCGGAATCTGCTCGGCTAAGGGCTCAGTTGGTTTATCGCTGAGCGCCAGCTCGAGGCGATTCATGGCCTTCGCGACAGCATCAAGTGCACGATCAGCATCCGACATCATTTTGAATTCAAAGGATTTCCGTCCTTCCATAAAGTGAATGAGTAAAAATTCAAAAAGGGAATGAAACTGAAGGTTTTGATTCCAAATACGTATTCAGAATTGCACTTCACACACACGAACACTCGAACGTTTCCGTCGCGCCGCGAAATCGATTGTAGGCCGACAAGAGTGGGGGTGGGCAATTTGAAGTTGTATTGGGAATATGGTTGAAAGAACTTAAAAACTACCACCGATAGGTAAGCTCTTTGCCTTCACCAATTTGTACTGTTTTAATTAAATTGTATTCAAAATTATGTATTTAGTTAGGGGAAGGTGGTCAAGGGTGGTCTATGGTGGTCAGGCAAAAATAAAATCGGCCTGGACAGGTCTTAAGGACACGGTCCCTTGAGGGTGGTCATACAAGGTGGGCAAATATGGTGAGCAAAAGTTACGAAGGTGGGCAAGAGGTGGGCAATGTGGTCTATGACCACCAAACAATTCAAAAGTTAAGATTGGGGGTCAAAGACTACGGACTTCAATATCGAAAAGTTAATGTTTATACTAGGGGTTTCGTAAACACTACAACGTGTGTGGGCAAACAAGGTGGGCAACCAGGTGGGCAAAATGAACTATGGTGGGCAACCAAGGTGGGCAAAATCTCTTCAATTTTCTGACAACGGTGGTCACGGGTGGTCTTGGGTGGTACCACAAAGAAACGAGGTGGTCAATGGTGGTCCACCAAAATATATCGCAAAATATGATTCAAATAGCAAACTTACAGCTATACATACAAGAAATCAATAGATATGCAATAAAATGTAAGTACCACACGATAAAACCGCTATCCAAGGGTCCTAGAGCCACTCCTTGTTTGTTACTAAGGGGATTTGCAAAAAGGGATGGGACAAAAAGGGAATTGACCTCCTCTATTCCTTCACGGTTAAAAGAGGTATAAAAAAGGTCAACAGCTGAGGGCTGAAAAGGGTCGGAATCGGAATCGGGATTTCCCAAGGGTTCAACTACCCTTGTCTTGATGAGGTCAAATACGGTCAAAAAGGTTCGTGACCTGAGGTCGGGAGTCGTTACCTGAGGAATTATTCGCACAAAAATTCTCAACAAAATGGACGTGAATTCTACCTTTTCTTGGGGAAAATATTTGCTTCAAGTTACAAACTGGGTGTGGCTTTCCAAACTATCTACCGTATGCAAAGAATTTTCGCTACGCGCACAGGAGGATTCCTGCCGCTCTAAATTTCTAGGAATTCAGGAACCTGAAAAATCTTGCAAGGGTGGGCAAAAATATGACCACAGCAGACGGATGGTGGTCCAAAATTCAGACCACGGTGGGCACAAAATGAGACCACCGTAAGCAAAAGAAAGACCACGGTGAGCAACTTTTCACCGGGGTGGTCACAGTTCGCAACTGAAAATTACGAGTCAAATCTTTGCGAAGGGTATCTGCACTATTCCGTACAGCACAAAGAAAATATATGCAATGAGTCAAAATCGTGTAAAATGTGTAAAATGTGTGTGTTTGGCACCCTTATGTCAATAACATGCACATTCACATATAATTTATTCTAAGTACTTTTGTTCCAAGGGAACTTCTTTAGACAACTCACTGACACAACAACACTTTTGTTACAAAAATGAATTTAAAGAGAGAGACAGCTAAGATCCGCACAAGACAAATGAATTTATTATTTGAAATTTGCAAAATTTGGTAAAATCTGGTAGCTACTGATTTTAGAACAGTCGAGGCGTTGATGACGATGGTATATCGACACAAGTTCGATCAAAATTAGGTCTGCACTGCAGGGAACCAACACAAGTTTAGTTCGCAGTGTTTTACAACCTAATTCCACCGCAAGCCACCAATTGTAACCCCTTTTTCTAATAGGGAACCCTCGGAAGGGAGCACGTTAGGAAGATAATGATAAATCCTAACCAAGTCTTGTGATATTATTTAACTTAGCTGAATGCGGATCTTACTTACCGTAGCTGTCTGAGTGTCTTCTCTGGAGTAGTACTGCCACCACCTACTGAAGTAGTAGGACTTAGTCAGGAGACTAAGTTAGAAAGTTATGATTGAAATAAAGGAATTTACTAGCAATTGAAGTTACGTTACTGTTATATCTGCAAGAATAAAATGAAGTTAATCGCATGAGTTTACTTTACTTGTGTTGTGTACCTGGTCAGTGGGAGTAGTCAAAGAAATATATAAGTACTTCCGTACGTGAAATGTATTACAAGAATACTCGTCAATCAACAAAATAAAAGATATTTGGATAGGTATTGCTCCTACCTATTTAGTCGACTGGAAATTAGGAACTATCTCTCGAATAGGTATGCTATCGTGGTGGTCACTGAAGGTGGTCACCGAATGTGGTCACTGAAGGTGGACACCACGAGGAAATTTAGTCAGTCACAATTACAAGGAAAAATATCAAGTTATGGACAATGAAAAATAATGCTTAAAATTACGGGGGAATTTAGGGAAGGGCCATTCTCAGTCTCTATCTATTTTCAGGTATTATAAGCGCCTGCTTCGCAGTCTCTAAAGAAAGAAATTCACTACTCTTATTATATACAAGGAAAGTTCACTCCTACCAGTTATATTCAGTTCGTGATGGGTAGGTGCTGTCGTCGTCCAGTTGCAGTCTTGAAGTTGGAAGAAGTCGGAGGTGGTCAGGTCGGTGATCCCAAGGGTGAGCAGACAAGTATCGGGGGGCCCCAGTCTCGGCAGGCTTACGCTCTCATACACTTGAGAGTCACTCAAGGAATGAGGTAGGGGAGAGGCTTCACGGGGGTCCTTTGGTTTTGGAGGGGGCAGGGCGGCGAGAGGGCGCATGCGCGCGGAGTGGGGACGCTGCTGGTGGCGCGCCTGGCGGTGGCGGAGGCAACTCTGTAACTGCTGGCGCGGCCATCGGTGGTGAGCCCGTGGATCGAGAACGCGCGCGCTTTATGGAGGAAGGGGTGGCGGAACGAACCGTGAGCCGGAGTGGTGGAACTCTCCGGTCACAATATTATTTTGGTTTATTATTTTCAATAATAAGCCTTTGGAATCGAGCAAGAAAAAAAAAATTTTAACCCCCCCTCAAAATTTGATGTTTTACGTTTCAAGGTACGTAGAATACGAAAATCGAATAAAAAAATTTCCGTCCGTCCGCCGTACGCGGCACTTTTCTTAGCAACACTGGACCGATTTGGTTCAAATTTGGTATATGGGCTCCATTTGGGGTCTAGTTGTGCCGCGAAGCTTTTGGTTGATGTAGGTCACTTCTAAGGGGTGAAAATTAAGGGTTGAAATTTTCAAGAGTGCCCTAGCTCGAAAACTCTCGAAATAAAGGTATCGTTTTTTCAGCAATTTTAAATAGTATTGAATTTTTAAAAATTTTTGAGACCACCCGGAGCTCTGTAGGACAAACCGTTCGGTCCCTACGAGTATTTGAAGGTTTTCCTTCGATAAAACAGAATCATGAGTGTGAATCGCAAAAGAGGTCTAATCTCCATTCAAATTTTATCGGACTAAAATGCGATCGCTGTTCATTTCTTCGATTTGTATACAGTTTTGCCTTCTGCGTAACCAGTAATCAAATTTCCAAACGAAGCTTTCTATTTTTCCAATAAAGTGTGAAGCGTTTAGTTCTTTCTAATAAACTTGATTGTGAAGGTGTGAAGCCAGTATGGTGTGGTAGGTAGTACTTAGCTGGTAGGTAAAAAAAAGTTGGTAGGTAAAAAAATGTTGGTGGGTAAAAAACGCTGCAAATCATTGCTCAAAGGCTTCTTCACTCTTCAGATCACTGATCAGCTGAGTGAGCTCCGAAGCCATTTTCAATCCTTTTGAATGGAAGTGCTCTTCCAGGTCTCCAGCATTCGAGGAGATCTTCTTCACTCTTCAGATCACTGATCAGCTGAGTGAGCTCCAAAGCCATTTTTACTCCTATTGAATGGAAGTGCTCTTCGAGGCGTCTCCAGCATTCGAGGAGATCTTCTTCACTCTTCAGATCACTGATCAGCTGAGTGAGCTCCGAAGCCATTTTCAATCCTATTGAACGCAGGAAGCTGAAATTTGAGAGGGAAGGTCAAGGGAGAATACAGATGGTGGTAGGTGCTATTGATGGAGAACCAGTGATCTATACAGAAGGGTGATCTATACAGAAAATAATAAACCTTTGAGCAATGATTTGCAGCGTTTTTTTATTTTTATTTTTTTATTAAAGACTCGTTGTTGAATAGGAAGTAATGTTGACGTTACTCGACCCAAACATGAGTTCAGGACTTAACCTAGAGAACAACTTGACACTACTTCTACTCCGCAACGCTTTGAGTTATCCCTTAAGTTAACTATGCCATGAGTGGCCTCAATTTAGTCTTGACTGTCACGTGGGATCTCCTGACTAAATTGGCGAGAAGACTTCCACCATCAGAGGACATATTAAGGACTGACACTGTCCCAGTTCAACCTATGATATTGTTAGTGAATCCCCAATGGAGACTGACACTTAAAGGCGTCTCCCTTTTTCTCATACAAAAATAGGGTTGCAGGAAGTTAAATGTAACGAATAACGTTCCTTAGTTGGAGAAAGCAAACTTTGAAGGTAAAGATATTGGAAACTCAGGTTGTGTTTTGATAGTTCAGACAGAGAGTGAGACCTAGTTGAGGGAAGTAGTTCTCCTGAGCTTGAAACGGGAATGAACTTACTTGGGCTAATTAGTACCCTTGTACAGGGTGTTTCATGTTGAGAACCGGGAAACTTCGGGAGTCGATTCTGCAACCCGTGGTTTCGACCTTATGTCACCACAATTACTATAACTTCCTTAGTTTACCGTAAACTTTTTAAAAAAAGGCACCGTGGGAAAGAGCAACAAATTTTCCAACTTCCTACACAAAACTATTTGTGTGGTCCTGATGGGTGAAAAATCAACTCGTAAAGTAGCTTTTGTCAAATTGCCGAAATTCTCTATTTTTTCTTTTGGTTATTAAGGTGTTACTTCTGCATGATTTTTCTCGTACCTCAACAACAAAAACTGCCCAAAGATCTCACATTTCCAACGGCATTATCAAAGAATATTTTACGATCGAATTTAGGAAAAAAATTGGGTTTTTTTTTAAACTAAAACTAGGTGTTTGATGACGGGAAGAGAGGGCGGGCGGCACAGTAAATTTAGTTGAAAAATTCACATTTTTCAGCGTTTAAAGCCAAATTTCTTCCCCAAACTCGATTGTAAAATAATTTTTGATTATGCCGTTGGAAAGCTGAGATCTTTATGCAGTTTCGATGTTGGAGTGTGTGAAGGAAAACCTAAAAACCAAAAGAAAAAATAGGAAATTTCTTCAATTTGACAAAAATTATACTCTACGAGCTAATTTTCTACCCATCAGGACCCCCTCAAATATTTTTTTAAGCACTTGAAAGATGGAAAATTTGACGCATTTTCTCATGGTGTCCTCATTTTTACATTTCCACGGTAATGGGGTATTTCGGTGAGTCGTAAATTCAGGTTTTTGACCTCAAATTTGGATTCAGCACCATTGAAAATCTCTATATTCCAACTTTTTGCCCATTTATTCTATAAAATGTGGTAGAAAAATTAAATAAAGAGATCACACGTTTGAAGAAAGGCGGGCCTCCATGAAGGCACTCGCGCTGTGCCACGGGCGTGTGTGCGTAGTATTTTGTAGTATCCAAGGCCACGAGGCGTTCGAGACCACACAGGATTGGTTGAACGTCTTGTGCCAAGGTCAGTAACTTAATACTGTAAGCCTTTGGGGGTTAGAGTACCAGTCGATCGGGAGGGGGAGAAGTTAAGATGTTCCTATTGAAATTGGGGGTGTAACGGGTCACTGAAAGGTAGAAGAGCGACACACTTAGGCTAAGAATTGATGTTATACTTAACTTTGGTGGGTCGTTGGTAGCTCCGTCCGAGGCGGCTTGGGAGATGAGGCTCTGCGACACACCTTGACGATACTGTTGGTTACTGTTAAGTTACCTTTGTTTTACCTGTATTATTTACCATTTAAGGTGTATCGGTTGTTGAATAAAATGATTTTACTGACGTTACTGTGTTCTTTGCAATGAATTTAACTACCTATCACCGATACCCGTTACAAGTCAGAACCAGAACCAGGGTGAGTTGAAAGAAAAGATTGTATTAGAAAACGTAATTTTAATAAGATTGACTCGAAATGCGATACAGGGCCGACGACCCGATACTGCCTGATGGGCTTGACTAGTAAGAACAAGATTGTGGTTTTTACTACTATGTTTCACTATTGTTACGGTACTCTTTACAAAATGACTTAGATTTGCTCTTACAGTTACGCTTAAGTTCCAGTTTGAGATCCTCTTAAACAATAAATGGTAGTGACTAAACTGAGTTTCACTTTGTTCCACCTTCTACCTAATTGGCCAATTGAGATAGATACACAGTTACACTCACGTGCAGGGTTACCGGGGCGAGTCCTGGTCACGATGAGAGGCGAGATGAGAGTTCCAGGGGGAGTAGCCGGGACAGGACTGGAGATACGCGCGCGACACCACGGCGACACGGTTCCAGGGGAGGCAGGACGAGCAATCACAGTATCGGATGGCACCACTCACAGGTTACAACCTATCTCGGAATACTTGACTGGGGAGGCAGGAGGAGTTACGGTACGGTGACGTTAAGGCGTTACGGTACGGGGGAGATCGCTTCAAAGATAAGGGGGTACACTTCAGAGACTTGCTGGCTAGGCGGCGCATCAGGGAATGCATCTCTTCCAGTATAGCAATGGCCTTTCTTTCTCCTCCCCTCCAGGTTGTCCAACTTTACTTCACCAAATGTTGGGTGGTAAGATTGCATGTTTTCATCCATTGGCTTGACTGTTTGTGTGATTGTGGTGTTTTGTGCCCAAGGTGGTGGGAGGGCACTTTTGAAGGGCCACGCCCCATTTGATGTGTGGCCTTTTGGGGTCTTCTTTCTTCTTCTCCTTCAGGGCTTACTGGCCTCTGCGGCCTGGGTTCCTGTTCAAGGGTTTTCAGGGCTTACAGGCCTCTGTGGCCTGGGGGTTTGCTCTCAAGGGGGATCAGGGCTTACTGGCCTCTGTGGCCTGTCAGGGGGAATAGTGAACTGCTGAGCGGCAGCTCACAATACGCCACAACAAGTTACTACGTCACATCATTCAAATCTTCAACTTTCATTAGCTTCACTAATTTCTTCTAAACATTTTCTCGGCGTTACCGTTACGTTACCATTATTCCTGACCCATGCTCTTTTGAAAAAAAAAAAATAAATAAAAACATTGACTGAAATACCCCATTTAACCCTAGAATGATATCGTGGGGTCAAAATGACTCTGTATCCCCCATATCTGTGAATAGAAACTACAGCATGAGCGGGAGTGGGCTCCCCCTCCATGTATGCCTCCCCCTGGATGCCCCTCAATACAGCACGGGCTGGCAGCGTGATTGGGGCGTGTGCGGTCTCCCAGTGAAGTAAGTAATAAACTCCATGGAGTCAATTTGACTCTCGATAATAATAAGATAGGTAGAGCAAAGTCATTCAGACTCCATAGGTACATTACAAAAACAGCTAGAAGAGAGCAACCAGAAAAACCTTCGACGCGTCTTGAGTTCATGCTCAAGCTCAATGAGCAACTTTCATACCAATGGAAAGTGATGAGGCTGGAAAAAATTCAAAATTGAATAACACACTGAAATCGAGTGTTCGAGAGAGCCTGAAGATGTCTCCGGAACAGCCTCCAATCTCAAATCCTGCTGCTGGTGCTGATGAACAAACTCAGAATGAACCATCTATTTCCACCGCAGCTGCTGATCCATCGAACCCAGCTAGCTCTACATCTGCTCCAGGGCCAAGAGAATCCGGACAAGCAAAAGAGAAGAAGCCCGTACTAAAAAGAAAATACTGCAGTTCTTGTTCAACCTCTCTCAAGCGGAAAACTTCTACAACTTGTTCCAAATGTGAGAGGCTGATTTTTGGTGAGCACATAGCAAAAAAATTATGTGCTGATTGTTGATATGCTTCCATAACGTCCTTTTCTGTGATTTTGAACAAGTCATTAGGTTATTTATCAAAGGGAGCATTTTAACTTTTTATTTTTCGGAGTTTATATTTTTCATTTGGATTTTTCTATTTGACAATGTTCATTTATTATATTTATTAGGGCTGCGTTCCCTAACTGGATTGAAAATGGAAATGTAATGCTTCGCGGATTGAGAATGGAAATTTAGGTAAGTGATAAACATTCAGTACTTCGTTATAAATAATTTTGCTGACTTGAAGAGACTGATATCTTAGTAAGCAAGGTAATTTTTTAATTCCTTGATGGAAGTTACCTTTTTTAATTCCTACACATCATGAGCAACCACATAAGTGATACTGCCTATGAAATTCTTAAAAGACTGATATCTTGAGTAAGCTACTTTTCTACTTTTGATACCTAAATGAAAGTGATATTTTTTCATGATTGTGAATTTTATTGGCTTGAAAACAAGTTCAAATACAGCTGTTACAATTTCCTCGTTTATTTTTTATCAGTTCCTTGTGAGAAAAAAAATTAAAATGATAAAATTGCAATGGGAGTCAAAATGACTTCGATCGATATCAATTAAAGGGGTATAGATGATCGATATCATTCTAGGGTTAAGGCAGATAGATACTTAAATTTTAGTGACAGGAGGTCAAAAACACGAGAAAAAAACCGTAAAATTGAAATATCTTGGAAAAACAGGGATTGAAACGAAATTACTATGAGACATTTTCTTATTTAAATCAGTTTTCTGGTCCCTGTATAACGAGGGTATTCTGTTGCGACTGGCCTCCCCATCTACTCCTCCTAGGGTGAAGCTAGTTAGCTCTTGATCGAACTCCCCTGTAGGCGTTTATTAATCTTAAATCCTCAAAATATTGTAATCTTCGTCTGATATAATTTCCAGGTCTCGGCGTTCTCGATTTCGAGCACTGGAGGCCGATGTGGGACCAAAACTGGGGAGGTCTCAACGTCTATCGGACTTATTCGAGGAGTCTGGAGCGAAGGAAGCACCCGTTTTGGCTCAACTACATGATTGAAAACGAAGTGAGTTCTCATTTTACTTCAAAACATCTATTAGTATTTTGCTGCTCAGAAAAGTTGATTAAGTTCTGCACTCAATGAGTCACCGAATACAGTTCGACTGAGCTGGTGTTGGAGTCATAATTTTGTACCCCAACCCAATCTCCTGAAAACTGACGAATACATTCAACCCCTCATGCAGATTTATTGCTAGGAAATTGGAGGCGACCTTAGCGTACAAATTGAACGATGACAGATTCTGCTCTTTATGTAATTGGAAGGAAAAAGTCTACTCTTTCTTAAAATATGTGGAGCGCGGTTCGGTCCCAGTCACTGACACCAGAAACAAATATATTTTCGTATATCCCCCGACTTCTAATATCCTAGGAAGTGTGCGAGTTTCTTCTCCATAGAAGTTCTAACTTAACACCTTGCACGCGGGAAAAAAAACGCGTTGGTCCCCTGTGGCGGAGAAATTTTTTTTCGCCGAAACGCTATAGCAGCAACTTATATTAAAAAGTACATTTTTCCAAAAATTTTGACATTAAAAAAAGTTGAGAATTTTGAGAATTTATTCTCGGCGTCAACGTGACGCGGCCAGCGGTGGTGTCAAGTTGCTCCAGTTTGAATGGGAAATCAACATCATGTGAGTGGGTTGGCTCAGGCCGCCCGTCCACTGGACGCGAATTCTGGCGGCCTTTGCAAGGGAGATAGGTTGATGGTGCATAGAATGGGTAGGAATCAATCATGTACGACAATATAATACCTAGTTATTCCATACCTGGAAAGAGAACAAGTCTTCTCTTTTTTGGGAGCTTTGTAGAGTACTCTAGCAAAGATTCAAAACAGAAAAACCGAGTGAATTACAAAAAAAAATCGGAGTCAAACCACTGTCTTTTTCACGATAACGAAATGAAAGTATGAAACTTATGAGAGGATTGAGCTGATTATTGACACAAACAACAATTAAACAATGTCGATCAACCTTAAAAAGAGTGAATTTTTCCGTAAAAATGGATGAAAAATGTGAAAACATAAAAAAATTACCGGAGGAGCACACAAAGATAAGGAGTCACTTTGATTACTGCTCAAATACCTTCAACCTCGACCGATTCAGCTCCGGATTGAACCGTTCAACTCATAATATGTTCATCTATCACGAAAAAATGCTAGAAAAGAGTGGAAACTGAGAACGAAAGAACAGGAGCAGATATTCTTGAACCTGTTTTGCGAGAGGTGTTTGCGTGACATAGACGCGGCCAGCCACACAGACCCCGGGATTTGCGTGACATAGACGCGATCCGCGTTCAACGTGTTAATAACTAATAAATCTTGGTCTTGAAGAAATGACATATTGTGAATTTAATGAACATCCATGAGTTCATGACAGACAAGCAAGAATATTATTTGTTATAAATGAAGCTCTACTTTGTGAATTTTAGGCGTTTCCCCTTCGACAACTAGAGTTATAGGAAACGGAACTTCGAAATCAGAACTTTCAATCTTGATTGTGGAGGGTGCAGCGTTAATAGGTTTACTTACACGTTCACTTACGGTGCACAAACGTTTTTTCTAAAACATGAAGTACCTACGTAACCTAATTAAACGCATTCCATAACAGTTGAACTGTGAATGAGGAATTTCACCATGTCAGAATTTTCTATTTTTGACCCCAAAATCGGATTCAGCACCTCTAAAAACCCCTTAAGGCAAACTTTCAGCCCAAACTTCCTAATTTATGAATAAACAAAACAGTGTAGAAATGTTTACGAATGTTAAAAAAAAACCGGGAAAATGACGTCATGCTGGAATAGTTCATTTATGGCCGCTTGATGCGCTGAGATCGAGAAATCTACAGTCCCCAGATGCAAAAATTCATGAAACAGTAAAGTTCAAAATCGAAAAACTGAAGAAAAAAATAGAAAAAGCGAGATGGGGAAAATTAGGTTTCCTCTGTTTTTGTTTGATAACTTTTCTCTTAGGAAACACGATTTCGTCGTCCCAATGGGCAACACTGGGAGGAGACGGCGATCCGAACAGCCCAATCAGCGAGCGTTCCCGCTGGACGTCTGTTTTCCCGGTTAGTTTTGAAATTAAAAATTTTGACTGTCTCCCAAAAATAACAGGAGACTTATTTTCCGAAATCAGCCCGATTTTCATCTATCCCACACCATTAACTATTCAGGAAAAATGCAAACAGAAATCGGTGAAATTCCTCATTATTCCAGAAAAATTACAGAGGTACCTCCTAGTGCATACCGACCATTAAGCATTATGAATGAACATTGCTTTAATGCTGAAAATTTTCTGTTCCTACCAAAAAGGCGACGAATCGCTACGAGATGATGGCGAAAGCATTTCTGCTAAGCACGTTGAAATTAGCCAAAAGACTGCGCCCGGATGCTTCCTGGGGCTACTACGGCTACCCCTTCTGCTTCAACTTCACCCCCAACAACTACCGCGAGACCTGCTCTACTCAAGTCCAACAAGATAATGACAAGTAAATATTATAGAGAATATAAATATTATATAGCGTCCGCTCTCTCATCGAAGTGGTCCATATTAAATATGGACAAATGAAATATGAACAAATTTTGTTGTTTATCTCGTAAGATTGAATTCTCGAGAGATCGAGGTTTCAGAGGAAGCTCTTATAGTCATTTCCAAATCCACCCTTGACAGTTTTGTACTGTCCAATAAAACACAAAGCGTCCAGCCGTTTAAAAGCAGTGTTTCGAAAGCGGGACTTCTGAATCTATTATGGTGATGATGGTTAAACCATTCAGCTGTAATTGATTCCGGTGAAGAAAAAAAAACCGCTGCAAATTATTACACAGAGGTTCATTTTTTCTCTATAGATCACTCACCTGTAAAGAACATAGATTTCCATTGCCGCTAGCTATCAACCATATTTTCGCTTCAAAATCAAGTTTAATTTGAAGAAATAAACGCATCACACTCAGTTCGAAGAATTAAAGAGTGTTGTGAGCGCCTTCATTAGGAAATTTGATTACTGATTGCTAAGGACGCAAAACTAAAACTCGAAGAAATCAACATTGATCGTATTTTGGTGAGCTAAAATTTGAGCGGAGATTTGGCCTCTTTTGTGATTCACACTCGTGTTTCTGATTTATCGTAAGTCAAACCCTTAAGTGCTCATGAGGAGCGAACGGTTGGTCCTACAGAGCTCTGGGTGGTCTCATTCGATTCTAAAAATGCAATACTATTTTAAATTGATGAAAAAACAGTACCTTTATATCGGGAGTTTTTGAGCTAGGGCATTTTGAAAATTTCAGCCCCAATTTTCTACCCTTAGAAGTGACTGACATCAACCAGAAGCTTTGAGGCACAACTATACCCGAATGGAGCCCATAAACCAAATTTCATCAAAATCGGTCCATGGTAGGTAACTTGAAAAAGTTCCGTGTACGGCGAACGGACGGAAAAATTGTTTATTCGATTTTCGGATTCTAAATAAATATTTTGAAACGTAAACCAACAAATTGTGAGGGGGGGAGGGGTTAACAAAATTTTTCTTGGTCGATTCCAATGGTTCAATGTTGAAAATAATAAACCAAAACACATATAAACTATTCCCCGAGCAACGCACGGGTAACATTTGATTCTGACGTCACATAGTCTTTAAATTTACAATGTAAGTTAAATAATAAGATATAAGCATCAAAACAACTACGTATATTTTTGTTAAACGAATAATGCGAGAAACTATTCATCCTATAGTAGGTAGGTACTGAATTTAGGTACCTCGTAGCATCTAGGTACATCTAAAGTAAAAAACATTTCTACAGAAGCGGGTCATCCTAGAGCGCAGAATGTGTGGAGCTTTTTAGAGACTGGAGTTGATTGGGTGGCAGTAAAATCAATGGGGACCTTGATTTTTTTTAGATTTTAAATCGAAAGTAGACTACATCCTGAGAATTTTGGTACCAACCGCGACCTTCTAGCGTGAGTAGGTCTGTTTCTATGATTTTTCAAAATTTCGACCGTTTATGACGTCACGGGCCCCTCTTGCCTGAGCGGGACCCCCCAGCCACCTGTGACGTCATAAACGGTCGAAACTTTAAAAATTCATAGGAAAAGATTTACACACGCTAGAAGGTCGCGGTTCGTACCAAAATTCTCTGAATGACGTTTACCTTAGATTAAAAATAACAATAAACAGTTTTTCCTACCCAGGCGCCCACCCTATTGTGTGGACCATGATGTCAACTTCCCTGCTCTTCGTCTTTGAGCGCTGAAATCTGGTAGGTATACAGAATCTTTAGAATCCGACAGTAGATGCATTAACATATATATACGTTTATTGCCTTAGTCTTTCATTATTACATACATTTGTTGGTAATTTTCAGTACGGGTTGGCTGTTCGACGAGATGACCGCCTACTACCCTTCGCTCTACCTCCGAGAGAGAGAGCTGACGGCCTATCAGAGGAAGCGCTTCGTAAGGGGAAGGCTGGCAGAGACGACCCGACTAGTCGATGTCAGGATCAGGAATGGAACCGCCAGACCTCCACTCGTTTTTCCCTACGTCTGGTTCAAATACCACGACACCCGCAACTTCATGACTCCCGTGAGTTTCAAACTTCCCTCAAAACACTATTTCAAACACTCAACTTCTCACTGGATATGGGAAAAACAGGGCAAACTTGAAGCGTTTTGCTATAGCATTTCCAAGTCAAATTAATCCTTTTCCAAACCAAATTAATCTTTTTCCAAATCAAATTGAACTTCTTCCAAACTAAATTAATCCATTCCCACAACATAACGATATATTGCCGTAAAGTACCTAATCTCAAAGTAAGTAAATCATTAGAACATCATCTAGGAAATTCAATGAAAAGTCGTGTAAATTTTCAAGGAAACAGCAGTAGGTAGCGAAGATTAGAGAGAAATGGCGGCTCGAGGCAACAGCATCGTAATGTCCATCATAACGTGATTGGTTGAGTCTGTAGCTGTTATTGTATTGATGCTTCCAGCAATAACGTCAGTCAAAATAGGGCTTCCTGCCAGTTCACTTAGCTGGTTCCTTGCATGGCATTTCATTTTTTTAAATACCTTTTTCACGGGATTCTGGATGGGGGATTACGGACATTGAACCCCACTACTTCGATGTAGCTCCTCACCTCCGCAGCTCGGTGGATTTTTGCGGAAATTCATTTTAGCGAATTTTCAAGGGAAATGAAGCAATTGAAATGACCGCACACCTTTCAGAATGGACTTTTTGGAGAAAAAATTTTTCACAGAAATCCGTTTTGGAACATTCTGAAACGATCCCTGAAGAGTGTAAAAAACGCTGCAAATTATTATACAAAGGTTTATTATTTTTCTACATAGATCACTCGTCTGCAAAGAACACGGCTTTGCCATTGTCACCACCTACCAACCATCGGTACTACCTACCACGTACCTACTTCACAATCAAGTTTATTCGGAAGAAATAACCGCTTCACACTCAGTTCTTCTCAGAAACAGGGAATTGTAAGGTAGGCTTCTGAAGTGTTGGAATGACTTAGGTTTATGTTTATCTCAACAATTGTAAGCATTGCTTAAGGACAATGCGCAATGTATAGGTGGTAGGACTAGCATGGAACATTTTATGAGTCTCTATCTCAATCCTAGTAAATTTTTTTTTTCCTTCAATTGGCATCAGCATTTGGCCATAGCCATGAAGTTAGCTTTATTTATAGATTATTAGAACAAAATAAAATTAAAAAATTAATAATAATAGAATTGAAAGCGAAAAAAAATTAAATCTTTACACCAATCGTATGTATAAAAAAATAAATTGCTGTGTATATAAGAAAGCGTTTTGAGTGTACCATCTGATAGTAATGTACTGGATTGTCTAAGTGGGGTGTAACGTCATCCATCATCTTTTTCCTCGCATGCTCGTAGGTTGGGCAATCCATGAGTATATGCTGCAGAGTTTCTATGGAGCCATCTTGACAACTGCTGCATTTCGGAGTGAGGCGCTGTCCGATTCGGTGCAGATATGCCTCGCGTAGGCCATGGTTGGATCTTAATCGACAAATTACTCTTATTTGCCTTCGTTCCTTCTCGAACTGGTTGAACCATGGCCTCACAGATACTCGAGGGTTTTCCCGCCAATACTGCTCCCCGACCACTGCCTCGTCGTACTGACTCTGCCAGTTCTTTTTTAATAATTGACGGGCTTGGGTGTATATGTCCTTGTAAGGTAGAATCGTAGTAAGGGGAATCCCGTTGCGTCTGGCTTCGTTGGAAAGGGAATCTGCCATTTCATTACCTCTCACACCCAGCTCTTGTCCATACGAGTTTCAGCTCTCTCTGCTCAAGTCTCATGTGCTCCATCAACTGGAGGATCTCGAGTAATATGGTGTTGTAATTGCTGAGCAGTTTATAGTTACTTATTAAATGAATGGAGTTAGTTCCGCTAGTTATAAGAATACAATTATTATCTACCTACTGTATTGGAGAATCCGTCGTAACCAGCAAGTCGAGTACAGGACGCTACAGTACAGGACGCTACGACAATCAGTAATTATGATTGCCAAGCTCTCTCTTCTGTTTATAGCATAGCAAACGAGTTCTTTGATTGCTACAGCTTCACATGTAAAACTTGATGCGAATTCATGCAGTTTGAAAGCTCGACTGATTCTGGCTTGGGGGTCGTAGTACCCGCACCCACTACTACCGATTTTTGACCCATCAGTGTACAGGATATAACCTTCTAGGTATTTGGAGCGTAGTCTGTCTTTGAAAGATATTGTGGCTACTACCGATCTCCCTACTGGACTTGTGTCTATATTGGTAAAAGATATCCTTGATTTCATCAGTGAGTAGTCGTATCTAGGAGTGGGGGGCACATTTGACACATTTTCGCATTTTCCATCCTACAAGGTTGAAAGAACGAGAGGTCTTGAATTTCTTTCTTCTATCGTTAACTACGGTATTTTTGCTACCCACATACATCTCGTTCCTTTTTCAATCTACTTGCCAAGTATTTTTTTTTTGTAAATTTTCAAAATGCTTAGGCACTTTTGACAGTTCACAGAAAGTACCATAATTCTAAACTAATCTTACCAAAAAACCATGGAACGTCCGGCAAATCATTATCTGGCAATAATGTTGAGTCAGACAGAACAACTATAGACCCTGCAGCCTGTAACAATCAACACTACCAACACAATTTCAATTAGATGAGTACCCACTCTTCTTTCTCAAAGGAACACCAAGTTTTATGGATGTAGGAATTGAAGTAACAAAAAATAATGATCAAAACAAAGATGTTTATTGAAAAACGTCAGGTCGAGTAGGTATTCAAAATCCTACATCAACATAGCATTGACAAACTTCATAGGTATATAAAAATATATGTCAAATGTTCCCCTAGCAAAACTATCAAAACTACCCCGAGGGTAGCCATTACAGTAAAACCCAAGCCAACCTCGAACGATGAATTGTTTTGAAGAATCCAAGGAAAACACATGCATGGAGACATATACGACTGACAAACTGGATGAGCTACATTTGAAAAAAAAACTGAATCCACTCAGTAATCAACGAAAAACAAAATGAAAAAAAACTTACTTTTGAAGGGTCCAAACACTCAAACCGCCATGAGCCGACTAGATGATTTGTAACCTGCACGGTTTTCACCTGGAATGGTTCTTCTTCTTCTTCTTCTTCACAATACAAAAACACGAAATCGCGGTAAAATTCAAATCTTGTGTGACAAACAGCCATTGTCAAATGTGCCCCTATGTCAAATGTGCCCCCCACTCCCCTATATACTGCCAGCTTATCGCCCGACTCAGCAATACTGCTGAACTCGGGCATCGCAGCAAAACTCGTAGCCAGGGGAGGCGACATTTTGTGCAACCAGTAGTTACAAACTAAGTCTTGTTCATTTGAATCTTGTTCAAATTTTCGTTCTCAGATTAGTTTGTAAAGATAATACCCGAAGTATAAACCTAGCCGATAGCATTTGTCTTCGCAGCTCTAGTGGTGGCTCGTTACATTCTTGCATCATCACTACCTTTGGTGTCGACTGTAGGTACCCAACTGAAATTCGTAGACTCTTTGCTTGAAAGGATAGAGAAAGTGGTTTGTGAGGCCTGTCCATACAGCTGACAGCTGTAATCTAAAACAGAACGAACGGTGGCCCTATAAATTCACCCCTAGTAAAATCACCTATTATTGGCCAATAATACTTAAGAGTTGCACTCACGTCGAGGATGGCATATGGCATGGTCGTCGTAGTGGTGTCAGTTGTTCCATGTCCGGATGCAGAAGTCCAGGAGAATGCGAGGGTTTGTCTAATAGTTGCGAGGGAAATCACTACAGCGAACTGTTGACTTGGTGAATTTAAGTAAAACTTCAGAGAGAGTTGTTTGGGGTTGCGTAATACAGAGAAACTTTGTTGGGTGTGGCTGCCAAATGGTAACAGGACTTATGCCGCAGCGGACAGGCCGCTGACCACTCCTGGCATCTCTCCCCTCCCTGTCACTTGGTGGTTACTATAAATTATGTTCATCGGGAGATAAATGTAATTAAACGAACAAAGTTAGAAGGGAGCACGACTTGTATTTTACGAAGGTAGACAGCAGAAAAAGGAGGGAATGAGAAGAGCTCGCAGAGCCCGCCTTCCCAGGACAATGTTGCCAACACTGGGCCATCAGAAAAACAACAGTTACTATGGTGACCATTTGTTGGGTGGAGGGGTGTTTGGTTTCCTTGGTCTCCCTGTGGGAGTGGGGATGCCCTGGCTGGGGACCTCCTCCTAATGCCTGATTAATGTAGAAGAAACAACAACCACCACCAAGACGGGAGATAAGAGATAAGACTTGGAACGAGCAGACTTATTCCGATCGACCCAGAAAGCCTCTCAATCGTAGTTATTCAGAGTTATAACCGATTCCTATTTCCCAACTAATATTTCAGTGGCGACGGGATTGTGCTTTAGGTCGTCGATTGATCTATCAATTGTGCGCGGACTTCGTTAGTTGTGCGTTTTTTTATGTGACTGTCGTTGTTCAGTTCACCATGACGTCAGGGCCTCGTTTATCTCGCATTCCCAACGAATCTCTTTCCGCGTACTTCACTCGTGCAGAACTCCATTTCGCACGGAATCAAATAACTGACAATTCATTTAAGGTTTACGATTTTGTGACGGGCCTCCAACCAGATGACTACCATGTGGTTTTGACGGCGCTTCTCCCAAAAACTCTGGCCACTGCGAGTTGGACTACAGACATCGCAACGGTAGTAAACAATTTGGAATTCACCGATATTACGCGTAACCGCATCAACTTTGCAAAACTGACTCGGCAACCTGATCAATCAGTTCGGCAATTTGCTAATGGTCTCAAAGCTGCCGCGCTCTCTTGTGGTTGGGACAAACTGTCGGGCCTCGAAGTCGCTGAACAACTCAAATTCATGAGTGCATTCTCGGAATCACACATTGTTGATTCTCTCCTCCAACTGGGACCCGACCAAAATTTTGAGGCCATGATTTCCGCAGCGGTTGTTGCCGAAACTCGCCAGCAAACCAAACAATTGCTATCCCCTTCACCTTCAACTGTGGCACCGATCACCTCGTCTAACCCGAAGAATAAGGATTGGGACAACAAGAGTAACAGGAGTGCATCCAGGAGATCATCCTCTAATGGCATGTCGCGTCGTCAGCGGCTCCTACCTCGATGCAAGGAATGTTTTGTGAAACACCAACCTCAGCAGTGCCCTTTTAAGGAGGCCATCTGCCACAGATGTGGTATCAAGGGACACACGGCTGCCGTCTGCCGCTCCACCACTGTGCAAGTTCATGCTATTGAAGATGATGGACGTATCCACGACGAAATGGTTTGTACCACCAACAGTAACCTTAATGATGGTTTATTAGGAAATGTAATTAATGATTCGTGTGACAGCCATACTTTTCGCGACCAAGTCGTACCTGCTGTCTCTCTTCTTGTAGCTACCTGCCATTCTCCATGTGTTGTCAATATCAAAGTCCCATATTGTCCTAAACCGATCTCTTTTCTAGTGGACAGTGGTTCTGGGGTCACCCTAGTTGATAGATCCGTATTACCTAAGGATTTTCCTGCATCTCTAGTGAAAAAATACCTTGGTTCGGTCTCTGCAGCTAATGGTGGTTCACTTGACATCATTGGTGTGTGGGATACCCAATTAACGATCGAAAATCGTTCTGTTACCGGCTCTATCCTAATCACTAGAGGTTTACGTCCTGTGGCCATCCTGGGTCGTGATTTACTGCAATCTATTTCTCCTTCCTGGAGGTCTCTGTTGAATCCTACTGAAATCTCTTGTACTGCAGTCACCAACCCTACCTTTTCCCCACAGTTAGCTATAAAATATCCTAGAGCTTTCAGTAATGAGGGTAATGACAATCCTATCACAGGTTTTACCGCCCACATTAATATGAAGAAGAACTCCGTTCCAGTTTTTCAAAAAGCCCGACCCATTCCTCTGGCTCTGAAATCTCAAGTAGAGGAACACCTGCGCAATCTTGAGCGAAAGGGAATTATTTATCCAGTATCTGACTCTGAATGGGCTAGTCCTTTAGTGGTTGTAAAAAAAAAAGATGGCAACCTTCGAATATGTGTTGATTTTAAAAAATCTGTTAATCCAGCTTTAAGGACAGACATTTATCCACCACCCCTACCAGATGATCTCATGACAGATTTTCAGAGCTGCACGTCCTTTTTCAAGATAGATCTCACTAATGCATACCTCCAGTTGGAGGTTCACCCCTCTAGTCGGCCATTTTTAACAGTCAACACCCACTTGGGGCTTTTCCGCTACCGTAGGCTACCTTTTGGTGTTAGCTCTGCTCCAGCAATTTTTCAGGCTGTCATGGACCGCACGTTGGCTGGCATCCCAATGTGCAGGGCTTATCAAGATGACATCCTTGTAGGTGGGGTGTCAGATAGTGACTGTGAGACTCGAGTTCACCTAGTACTACAACGTTTGGAGGATCACAATATTAAAATAAACTGCTCTAAATCACTGTGGTTTGTTAAAGAGGTGCCCTTCCTAGGATTTCTACTTTCCAAAAATGGGAAAAAACCAGACCCTCACAAGGTGGATGCCATTCGCAACATGCCACCCCCCTCTTCCCCTACTGAACTAAAATCCTTTTTGGGTCTCATTAACTTTTATCGCTCGTTTGTACCTGGAATGTCTCATCACCTTGAACCCCTTCATGAACTTCTACGTAAAGGGGTCCCTTGGGTGTGGTCTGATGCTTGTCAGATTTCCTTTGACACTGTAAAATCAAAGCTTTCCGACACTGCTGAACTGGTTCTCTACGATCCACGTTGTAAACTGGTTTTAACCACTGACTCTTCAGCCTATGGAGTTGGAGCTGTCCTTAGCCAAAGTGACAATGGTGTTCTACGGCCAGTTGCTTTCGAATCAGCAACACTTAACCCTGCTCAAAGACGTTACTCGCAACTACATAAAGAAGCATTAGCTGTGATATTTGGCCTTAAGCGTTTCCACAAATACTTATATGGCCGGAAATTCACTATTGAGTGTGACCATCAGCCCCTCAAGACACTTTTGGCCCCTGATAAAGGGATACCCGCTGTGGCCGCTGCTCGACTCATCCGCTGGGCAGAAATTTTAGAGGCATACGACTATGACTTTTTATACAAACCAGGTAACGCAATCCCTCACGCTGACGCCCTCTCACGGCTGCCTATTGCCTCTGACAATGGTGTACCTCATGTAGCTTTTGTTGCTTTTGAGTCCCCAATAGTGTCCTTAACAGAAGTGAGGGAATCTACTACCTCCGACCCTGTGTTACAGAAGCTAATATCCCTATTAGCATCACAGTGGGGTTCAAAACCTGCTGATCTGGATCTCCAGCCCTATTATCATGTTAGGGACCAGTTGGAGGTGGACGAAGGTGTTGTTTTTCTTGGGGGTAGGGCCGTAATTCCATCCTGTCTCAGGGGCAAAATTCTTCAGACTGTCCACAGTGGCCATGTTGGCATCTCTAGGATGAGGGAAGCTGTAAAGTCATTCGCATGGTGGCCTGGTCTCGACAAACAATTACTTGAAATTGTGAACTCATGTGTGCCCTGCAACGTTCATGCGCCACGCAGCCCTGATGCTCCTAACCGACATGGTAGACCCCCTCCCTCAAACCCCTGGGAGCGCGTTCATCTGGACCTTTTTGAGTTGGATGGTTACAAATTTCTGACGGTCGTTGATGCATTTTCTAACTGGGTAGAGGTCTCGTTATTTCCCTCCGCCACGGCTCAAAATTTAATTGCCACAATTCGCTCTATTATGTCATCCTTTGGGCTTTTTCAGGAAGTTATAACAGATAATGGGCCCCCGTTTTCCTCTCAGCAATTCAAATCTTATTTGGAGTCTAGAGGTATTGCTCATTTGCCCACTGCTCCTTATAATCCTGCTAGTAATGGCCGGGCTGAAGCCAGTGTGCATTGGGCTAAACAGGGGTTACGTAAGACAGCTATAGATTTTCCCCAAGCCACCTGGCAAGAAAGGTTGGATATTTTCATGGCCACCCAGCACGCCAACCCTTCCAGCAATGGCACTTCTCCAATGAGCAAGGTCTTGGGTTATACTCCCCGCACACATCTTTCACTCCTACAAATTTCCAATATTTCCCAAGTGGAACATGCATCCTCATTTCCGCCAGATTCCCCAGTATGGGTTATGAAGAACCCTTCTCTAAAACACCCTCTTTGGGAGCCTGGGGTTGTACTGCATTCCGTATCTCAGTCACTTAGAACAGTTCGCCTTGACTCGGGTGGTTCTCATCGAGTTCATCTCACTCAATTACGGAAACGACTGGGGCCTGAACAAACCACTGTCCCTTCCAGTTCGATAAGCCGTGCAATTTGTAGCCCATCTGAAGCTGTGAACAGCGAGACCCCCGAATCTCCGTCATTAACTGTTTGCCCTTCGTATGTTCCTGTCCCTTCACATAGAGGCTCCAGTGAACCATCTGGGACGCCTTCTGCACCCATTGTCCAGCCTCAACCAATTTTACTTGATAGCTCCCCGGCACGCTCCCCCCAGTCCCGCATACCTGTAAGGATTTCCCCCGCGCAGGCTCAATCCAGGTTTGGTAGGTCTATTAAACACCCTAGGAGGCTAGACTCATATGTGTGGTCCAAACCTGGTCAACGTTTCTATTTGACTGACTCTTGATTGCAGGTGGGAGTGGGTGCCCTACCCCAATAATGTGTGGACCTGTTACGCTTTCAGCTCGAAATTTGTTTTTCATCTTCTATTTTTTTTTAAATCTCACACTTCAAGATAATTTTGATTGATTTTTACTCACATGACATGTCTCATTTATTTTGTTTGTATCTTACAACATTGCTACAATTGAACTGTTTTGTTTAAAGTTTTTTTTCTTCATCTGTTTTTGGTAAGCGCCCAATAATTTTGTTCTTTATACTGTAATCTTGCTTTCTTTTGTCTTAGGGTTGTTTTTGTGTTAATGCAATAATTGCATGTATGTTGTATAATTTCATGTTCATAGTTAAAATTTCATGCTCATGTATGTCGTTGTACTTACTTCCTCTGCATTTTAATTTTAATAAATGGCCGAATTGGATAGGTAGCAATGTCCGTTCCAAGATTCGATTTCTGCTGTGGATTGTTTCTGATACACCCTTTCCAGTTGCTCTAGGCAAACTAAAAATGCTCCGAATTTTTTTTTGTAAGGGGGGGCGTGTAGAAGAAACAACAACCACCACCAAGACGGGAGATAAGAGATAAGACTTGGAACGAGCAGACTTATTCCGATCGACCCAGAAAGCCTCTCAATCGTAGTTATTCAGAGTTATAACCGATTCCTATTTCCCAACCAATATTTCAATTAATTTCCCTTCCTGATGCTGTGTTTTCCTCTAGCCTGTTCCTGATACGGGGAATAATGCATTTGTGAGCCTGGGCTGAAAGTTAAGGCTTTGAGGGTGCTGAATCCGACAGCAAATTCCAACTCACCATTTTCAAATTCCCAAGGCCTATCACCATTTGGAAACTCCAGTTTTCTGTCAAAAGGGACTAGAAGGATTGAATAAAAACTCTTTCATCTGAATAAAAAAGCGTTTTACAACATTGAATTGGTTCTGGGTAGAGTGAGCTGTTGGTTCGCAGTAACTCAATCGCCACAAACTTTTAAAATAATCGAAGATTTTAGTGAATTGCGTCAGTAGGTAGCTATGTAAAACGATCGATAGTGTTAGGTTTACCATAGGTCGAAAAAGTATCAATCTAGTTTTGAAATATTGTCCATTTATCAGATTTTTTTTTTTTTTTTTAAGTAAATTAGGTAGACCTTAGTTTTTATGTTGTTATCCATTGCATGTGAGGAAGGTTGAATCGGAGGGATAGTAGCGTTCCAACGGAGAGCCAATTACGCCGACCAAGCTCTACTTAGACAGACTGAAGTCTGCGGCGAATGTAATAGGACGAGTTACGCAAGACTTGTAACTAGCTATCCGGAGAAATATATAATTGGGGGAATAATTGCTAAGAATAACTAATCTTGAGGCCCTAAATTAACTATTAGGTAATCCATTTTCTAATAATTGTCACCTCTTCCTATGAGCCCAAATTGTGACCTAATAGGTGCTTTTTTTTAAACGAATATCTCTTAGGAAAGATAATTAGAGCAAAGCTGCTACTCAAATACGTCTCTCACGACCATAAAAACATGTTAAGGGTGTTTTTAGAGCCTTATGTGTCATGTGAATTATGGGATCACTCTTTGCCAGAACAATATATGGTATGTAGGTCTCCACTGGTGAGTATTGAGCTGGATCAAATCATGGTAGGTCCCTACACTCTACTAGAAATGCCTATGGCCTTATGGCTATTTCAATTGAGAGTCAAACAAGCCAAGTGGGTGTGACACATAGCTCTTCCACGTATCCTTAACCCATTTGCACAGATGATCCTATGCGTCATAGCTAATCTCAAAACATCAATCTTTAAGTAGGACCTTCCACTATCCAATAAAAACGGAGTTGAGTAGAACGTTGTATATTTCCACGAAAATAATGAGTTACAAGTTAAATCGATTTCGACGGTTAGGTCATCATCAGTAACAAACAATCACTGAAGATACATCACATAGAGCATCACATAGAACAGTCACAAGTGAAAGGGAGCTTGAATCCCATTGGTCGAGAAAGTCATACCCAATCAGATAAGTGAAAGGAGAATCCTATTGGCTCAGAGAAGTGAAGGGACCTGGGTGGATCATCAAATGCCAATCAAGGCAGACAAAGTGAAAGGGAGCTCAAACATTGGTGAAGGGAACATTGTGAAGGGGAGATCAAGCTATTGTAGGAAGGAACCCATCAATGGGGAAACATGTTGAGGGACTACCTCAATCAGACATTTACCAGACCTATCACTCTTAAGAATCTCGAACTTTTCAAGCACATCCAACATACCTCCCTTCGGGCAAAAATGAGGAAATTCTATGTACCTACTGTCCATTTGTTAGATCAAAACTAAAGTTATGATTGGATTCTCTTAGGTGATTCGCAAAAGCAGAATCACCTTTGCTGTCCCTGAAATCCTTCTCATGCTCTTTTATTCTTTCCCTAAATTTCCTACCAGTTTGACCACAATACTCAAGCCCACAAGAACATTTCAGCTTATAAACCCCACACAATGTTACCACAACAATGTTCACAATGTTACCATCACCAATGTTTGAGCTCCCTTTCACTTTGTCTGCCTTGATTGGCATTTGATGATCCTCCCAGGTCCCTTCACTTCTCTGAGCCAATAGGATTCTCCTTTCACTTATCTGATTGGGTATGACTTTCTCGACCAATGGGATTCAAGCTCCCTTTCACTTGTGACTGTATAAGCTATGCTCTCTGTGATGTATCTTCAGTTATTGTTTGTTACTGATGATGACCTAACCGTCGAAATCGATTTAACTTGTTACTCATTATTTTCGTGGAAATAGACAACGTTCTACTCAACTCCGTTTTTATTGAAATGGTTTTCCACAATCTCATTGGGCGATACCCGACTCAGTCCAGACCCTCCCCGTCTCAGTCCCGCTAAGAAAGGGTCAGGTCAGTCCCCGATCCCAACTCAGTCCCGCTAGTGAAAGGTGAAAAATGTCCAAGTCGGTCCCTACACAAGGCGCCGACACAAGACATTTTTCTGAACCTGAAAGTAGGTAATGATAGTATTTAGAACAGTTTTATTTTTTTTAAATTTTAATAGCTTATATTAATATGATATATTTACCAAGACTGTCTCCCGATTTCAAAATCAACTACAACGGTCATGGGCCAAAACTGCTGGTTCACTAGTTCCTCACACTTCGACATTACAGTTTTCAGGCAGTGCTCATACGATTCTTGCTTTTTGTTTGGAAGCAGACAAAAGACGAGGGGAACATACCTCCCATTCTTTAGCCCAAGTATCGTAAAGAGTTGTACAAAGAATTTAGATGCATAGTCAAAGGTTCCATCCATGTAGATAAATGGGCAGGTCACCAGAAAATTGAGGTTCTAAAAATAATTAATACTTATTAAAAAAGTTAAATTAATAATTAATCATTTTCGTGATAAAATATTATACAATAATAACGGGACTGAGTTGTCATATCGCTGATAGCGTAGCGGGATCGAGTTGTCCATTAGCTCGACCGGACTTTCTCCCGAAGGGACTGAGTCGGGTATCGCCCATCTCATCGCAAGAGATTTTATTCGTTCCACTATCCATATAGCGGACCATTTGCACGCCAACCCCCAAAATCCCTGAAAATTTCATCGAAGTAGGACTATAACTTCGTTCAGTTTTGCCCGTTACAAGGCGGACATTCATCATTTCATGACAAACAGACACACAGGGACACATAAACAGACAGACACGCAAGCAAAATTGTTTAGAAAGGCCGAAAACGAAATGGAAATTTTGATTGTGGACAAGTTTTCTTGCAACCTTGAAAAGTAAAAACAATGCTTCCCCTACCCTGGTCGACTCTTAAGCAATACATTAGCCATTAATTTAGAAACACAGTAAACCTACTGGCTGTAGGTATTGCGGTATACCAACGACAAACCATAGAAAAGGTATTCACTAGCGAGTGATTAATTTTTGACTTTCTTCCCTTAGGAAGACATGTTGCACGTGTTGAGTGCTCCGGCACAAGCTGGAGCGAGAGGAGTCGTTATTTGGGGAGCGAGTCGGGACGTCAACTCCAGAGAAAAATGCGAGGCTCTCGTCGACTATGTGGACAAAGTCCTCGGTCCTGCTGTTCAACAAGTTAAGGTACCTAATTAATTTTACTTCCCTCGCCATAATAACCCAGTAAATTTATTACATTTTTACGCTTAATCAGGTAGAGATAATTTTGGTTCTGAGGAGAAAAGAGGTATAACTGCTGTTCACTGATAAAACTTCACTACCTATTTCACTCACAAGAATGGTTATTTTGATTTATTATTTTCAATAATGAACCTTTGGAACCGACCAAAAAAAAGGTCCCCCCCCCCCCATTTGGGGTCTAGTTGCGCTGCGAAGCTTTTGGTTGATGTCAGTCACTTCTAAGGAATGAAAATTGAGGGTTGAAAGTTTCAATAGTGCCCTAGCTCGAAAACTTTCAAAATAAAGGTACCTATTGTTTTTTCACCAATTTGAAATAATATTGAATTCTTAGAATTTTCAGAGACCACCCGGAGCTCTGTAGGACAAACCATTCGCTCACTATGAAAACTTAAGGGTCGGACTTGAAATAAATCAGAATCGCAGTGTGAATCACCAAAGAGGTCTAATCTCAGTTCATATTTTAGCTGACCAAAATGCCATCTCTGTTCGACTTGCGTCTCGCCGCCGAAAGATGAGCAACCGTTGCTGCGGTCTAGCGGCATTTTTGAAAAGTACGCTGTACCTCGTTTTTACAGCTGATTTCAAAATTTGACGGTTCTACTTTCCTGCCTCATTAAATTGTGAGGAGAAGGAACTTGTAATTGAATGTTTGTGTTTTGAAGCGACGAATCAAGCAGAATGGATTATTATAGTGAAGATTACCGCCTGCGGAACTTTTTACGGACATATTGTTCGGAAAATTTCGCACTAGACGGCCGTAATTATTCGATTCGCACAAATTTCAAACCTCCACGATTTTCTTATAAGTACCTACCTAACTAAATTTCCTTTCTCTCTGATGTTAATCCTAACTTTTTGGTTTATTGTTTTCAATAATGTTTGTTTATTATTTTCAATAATGTTTGTTTATTATTTTCAATAATGAACCTTTGGAATCGACAAAGAAAAAAATTTTCTATCGTAAACACCAAATTTTGATGGTTTACGTTTCAAGATACGTAGAATCCAAAAATCGAATAAAAATCTGGCCGTCCGTCCGCCGTCCGCGGCACTTTCCCCACTTAGCATTGACCGATTTTGATGAAATTTGGTATGTAGTCTCCACTTGGGGTCTAGTTGTGCCCCGATGATTTTGGTTGATGTAGGTCACTTCTAAGGGTTCAAAAATGACTTTTAAAATTTTGAAAACGCCCTAACTCAAAAAAGTTTGATATAAAGGTATTGTTTTTCCTTCAATGAGGAATTTCACCATGTCGGAATTTCCTATTTTTGACCCCAAAATCGGATTTAGCACCTCGAAAAACCTCCTAAGGCAAACTTTCAGCCCGAACTTCCTAATTTACGAATAAACAAAACAGTGTAGAAAATACGAATGTTAAAAAAAAAACCGGGAAAATGACGTCATCCTGGAATAGTTCATTTATGGCCGCTTGAAGCGCTGAGATCGAGAAATCTATAGTCCCCAGATGCAAAATTTCACGAAACAATAAAGTTCGAAATCGAAAAACTGAAGAAAAAAAATCGAAAAAGCAAGATGGGGAAAATTAGGTTTCCTCTGTTTTTGTTTGATAACTTTTCTCTTAAGGTGCGTTTACACCAAACGCGCATTGCACGCGCGCATGGTTCGCGTGCAGATGCGCGTCCGGTGTAAACACTTACAACGCGCTGCGCCGTGCCGAACAATGCACGCGAGGAGTGCGCGGCGCGGCGCAAAGTGGATCCGCCGGCTGTGGATTCGCCGCGTGCATTTCCGGTGTGCATTTCCCACGCGCACTCTTCCAGTCTCCTTTCAAACTTTGAGTAGGTAGGTACCAGCCCAGCTCTTCGTCCAGTAATTTTCAATGGAGTGGTCGAACGATCAAGTTCTTCGGCTGGTTTCTCTTTACGAAGAGAAACCAAAATTGTGGCAACAAAACAATAAATTTTATTTTAATAAAATTAAAAAAAATGACTGTTGGGAGTCAATTGCCCGCGAAATGGAAATGGAAATGGAATGTGTAAAAACAAAAATGACTTCCATATTATCGTCGTTCAGAAGAGGGAGCCATTGTTAACTGGATTGATGAAATGCTAGGAAACAACTGTTTGGCCGTGCGCGGCCGGTGTAAACGGCTCTTCCAATTCGCGGCGTGCATTGCTCGCGCGCATTGCTTGCGTGCATTGCTCGCGTGCATTGCACGCGCGCATTGCACAGCGCGGCGCAAGGTGCGCGTTTGGTGTAAACGCACCTTTAGAAAACACGATTTCGTCGTCCCAATGGGCAACACTGGGAGGAGACGGCGATCCGAACAGCCCAATCAGCGAGCGTTCCCGCTTCACGTCCGTTTTCCCGGTTAGTTTTGAAATCAAAAATTTTGATTGTCTCCCAAAAATAACAGGAGACTTATTTTCCGAAATCAGCCCGATTTTCATCTATCCCACACCATTAACTATTCAGGAAAAATGCAAACAGAATTCGGTGAAATTCCTCATTTAAGATTCTATAGAATTTTTAGAAACCAAACGGAGCTCTGTAGGACAAACCGTTCGCTCCCTACGAGAATTTAAGGGTTGGACGTACGATAAATCAGAAACACGAGTGAGAATCGCAAAAGAGGCCTAATCTCCTTTCAAATTATAGCTGACCGAAATGCGATCAATGTTTTTCTTCATGTTGGATGGTGGGGGGCTTTGTAGACGAGTGATCAATATAGAAAAATAATAAATATTGTGTAATAATTTGCAGCGTTTTAATAGACAAACTTTATTCCTGTACTTAGAATTTTCACGAGAACGAAAAATCCCTATTTTTATCCCAATCCGGCTGTTTTAGGGTTTTTTTTGTGTTTTTTTATAGTAAAAATTTGCCCAAGAAGCTGCTAATCAAAAAATTGCAACCGTTCTGGGCAAAATTTTCCTAGCAATATGTTCGTAAAAAAGTTCTGCAAGCGGTAATCTCCACAATAATAGAGAGTTTTTGCTTCATGCGGGCGCACCGTGGGAGGCACCGTTCGTGGAAATTCAGCGGTCGATGATGACCGAAAAGGTATCATGACCGAAAAGGTATCATTCTTAGTCATATGCTATATCTAAAATGCCAATTGTGTTCATGAGTTTATAAGAAGTTTGCCAACAATTTAATTGTAATTGCAATTTGATAGTAAAATTAATAATTAGGTATGCATCAAACTGAATATACAAGGTGTTTCACGAAAAGGTTAGACCCCCCTTCATTTCCCCAAAATACAACGTAAAAACTCTGCAAATTATTACACAACGGTTTATTATTTTTATATAGATAACTCGTCTACAAAATCACCAACCATCTAATATGAGGAAAAAAAAAAAAAATCAAAAAAATTTTTTCTAAAAATCAAAAAAAAAATCAAAATCACCAACCATCGATCGCATTTTGGTCAACTAAAATTTGAACGGAGATTAGGCCTCTTTTGCGATTCTCACTCGTGTTTTGATTTATATACAGGGTGTAAGCCTAACTGGTCTGCCATACGGTACCAGTCGATTCTACAACTAATTTTCAACAAAAAATGTCCCTTAGCAATTTTTTTTAAAACCCTTCGTTTTCGAGTTATTTTAACTTTAAACTTTTTTTTCGTGATTTTGACCTTATGTCATTAAATTGCTCATAACTCCTTCAATTTGCTGCGTAAATTACAATTTGAGGGTACCGTTGGAAAGAGCATTAAATTTTCTATAGGATAGATGCCTTAACTTCTTTTTAAGTCAAGGTTTGAGACATGAAAACGTCCTCTAAAAAGAGAATTTTACGTAATTTTGGAAACCTTGCATTTTTTCAATCTCAAATTGAACTACGAGAACCCATAATTTTTCAAGATGCAAGAACAGTGAAAACTGCGCCAAAATCTCAGCTTTCCAATGGTATAATCAAAACATATTCTACAACCGTATTTGAGGGAGAAATTCGTGTTTGAACGCGGAAAAACGTGCATTTTTTCAACGAAATCGGCGCTCTGGCCTCCTGTTTCCGGAGGCCTCGCGGTCTACTGCGGCGCCTACCCACCCACTGCTGTCGTCCGACCCCTCAAATCGACTAGGCGGAGCGCCGATTTCTTTGAAAAAATGCACGTTTTTTCGCGTTCAAACACGAATTTCTCCCTCAAATACGGTTGTAGAATATGTTTTGATTATACCATTGGAAAGCTGAGATTCTGGCGCAGTTTTCACTGTTCTTGCATCTTGAAAAAGTATGGGTTCTCATAGTTCAATTTGAGCTTGAAAAAATGCGAGGTTTCCAAAATTACGTGAAATTATTTTTTTAGAGGACGTTTTTATGTCTCAAACCTTGACTTAACAAGAAGTTAAGGCATCTATCCAATAGGAAATTTAATGCTCTTTCCAACGGTATCCTCAAATTGTTATTTACACAGCAAATTAAAGGAGTTATGACCAATTTAATGACATAAGGTCAAAATCACGAGAAAAAAAGTTTAAAGTGAAAATAACTCGAAAACGAAGGGTTTTAAAAAAAATTGCTAAGGGACATTTTTTGTTGCAAATTAGTTGTAGAATCGACTGGTACCGTATGGCAGACCAGTTAGGCTTACACCCTGTATACAGGGTGTAAGCCTAACTGGTCTGCCATACCGTACCAGTCGATTCTATAACTAATTTTCAACAAAAAATGTCTCCTAGCAATTTCTTTTTAAACCCTTCGTTTTCGAGTTATTTTAACTTTAAACTTTTTTTTCGTGATTTTTACCTTATGTCATTAAATCGGTCATAACTCCTTTAATTAGCAGTGTAAATTACAATTTGAGGATACCGTTGGAAAGAGCATTAAATTTTCTATCGGATACATGCCTTAACTTTTTATTGAGTCAAGGTTTGAGACATGAATACGTCCTCTAAAAAGAGAATTTTACGTAATTTTGGAAACCTCGAATTTTTTCAATCTCAAATTGAACTACGAGAACCCATACTTTTTCAAGATGCAAGAACAGTGAAAACTGCGCCAGAATCTCAGCTTTCCAATGGTATAATCAAAACATATTCTACAACCGAATTTAAGGGAGAATTTCGTGTTTGAACGCGGAAAAACGTGCATTTTTTCAACGAAATCAGCGCTCCGCCTAGTCGATTTGAGGGGTCGGACGATGGGAGTGGGTGCCGCAGTAAACCTCGACAGAGATGGGCGAATTCTTATTCATAAATACGATTATGAATATAAATCATGTCTGCGATTTTATGATTATGAATAGGTACGAATACAGGTATGAATATGAATACGAATTTGAATACAATCGTATTCACACTTTGAATATGATTTTCCCCTGTATTCGTATTTTGAATACGATTTTATGATTTTTTTCTATGATTTCCCTAAAAATCGAATTTTTTAACTATTTTCCCTGAAAATCATACTTTATTTTATGATTTTCTCCCGAACTCTCGACATGTTTATGTCCTAACATTGTCAATCAACCAAAATTCGAAACGCTTACAAATTCTTATAGGATTTTTCACGCAGAATCGAATGAGACCAACCCCAGGTCGCTACGACCAACTGAATAGAAAGTACGAGAAAATGTCCGGTAAAAATCATAACTTTTTAATGATTTTTAGTGCAAATTGTTGAAAAAAATACGATTTTCAGCGGAAATGTCTGGGGTTGGTCTCATTCGATTCTGCATGAAAAATCCAATAAGAATTGGTCAGCGTTTCGAATTTTGATTGATTATTTTGACAATGTTAGGTTATAAATATGTCGAGAGTTCGGGAGAAAATCATTAAAAAAGTATGATTTTCAGGGAAAATCGTTTAAAAAAATTCGATTTTTAGGGAAATTATGGAAAAAAATAATAAAATCGTATTCAAAATACGAATACGGGGGAAAATCGTATTCAATACGAAATTGTGAATACGAATACGAATTTCAATTGTGAATACGATTGTATTCGAATTCGTATTCATATTCATACATGTATTCGTATTCATAATCATAAAATCGCAGATATGATTTGTATTCATAATCGTATTTATGAATAAGAATTCGCCCATCTCTGTCGAGGTTTACTGCGGCACCCACTCCCATCGTCCGACCCCTCAAATCGACTAGGCGGAGCGCTGATTTCGTTGAAAAAATGCACGTTTTTCCGCGTTCAAACACGAAATTCTCCCCTAAATTCGGTTGTAGAATATGTTTTGATTATACCATTGGAAAGCTGAGATTCTGGCGCAGTTTTCACTGTTCTTGCATCTTGAAAAAGTATGGGTTCTCGTAGTTCAATTTGAGATTGAAAAAATTCGAGGTTTCCAAAATTACGTAAAATTCTCTTTTTAGAGGACGTTTTCATGTGTCAAACCTTGACTCAATAAAAAGTTAAGGCATGTATCCGATAGGAAATTTAATGCTCTTTCAAACGGTATCCTTAAATTGTAATTTACACGACAAATTAAAGGATTTATGACCGATTTAATGACATAAGGTAAAAATCACGAAAAAAAAGTTTAAAGTTAAAATAACTCGAAAACGAAGGGTTTAAAAAGAAATCGCTAAGAGACATTTTTTGTTGCAAATTAGTTATAGAATCGACTGGTACCGTATGGCAGACCAGTTAGGCTTACACCCTGTATATATTTCAATATAAGGGTGATTCTCCGAAAAGTGGCATTTTCTTGTCCCAAGTCCAAAAAATGGTCTTACGTAGCAAATAAAAAAATGGGGAAAAAATCGTGTGTGGGGCTCGGCCCAATGTATTAGGACCCATTTATATAAGCTAAGTATATACAGTCTTTCATATTTAAAATTCAAATTTGAAGGCCAATTTGTCATTCATCTGGGTGTCCCAAGGGGTCAACTGCCAGTTTTCAAACACGATGCCAAATAGGTAAGTAGATGGAATTTTTCAAATATTTTCCAATGATATCTACCACAATTGAAGTTCCCAAAAAGTGATAAGCCAAATTAAAATGCAAACTACTAAAGCTGTAGCACCGTCAAATAGGGGTGTCCTAAAGGTTTTGTGTCATTCATCTGGTGTCGAATGTTTCCTGCTGCAGCTCCCCTGCTAAGGAAGATAGAGAATTTTTTCTTGCAGGAGTTGGTACCCCCGGTTCTCAACTCCACGTGCACATCGCCATTTTCCATCAGTCGCCATCCAGCTGTGTTCAAGTTGACATCGAAGGTTGAATAACATGTGAGTATTCTTATTCTTTATCATTCTTCTGGTCATGTTCCTGAGTTTCAGTTACACTATATTAATTTAATTGTTTAGCATTTGTATGTAGTTTTGTGCGTAGTTATCATTGGTATTTTCATTTTTTTCCTTCATCAGTTGTCTTCAAATGCTAAAAAATATGAAAAAATGTCATTCATATGGGTGTCATTCATCTGCATTTACAAGATATTCTGATTCCAGATGAATGACTGGAGGGCCAGATTAATGACTTATGAGTTGTAAACTTTTATGTAATCAAGTTATTTTGTTGGTGTGGGTTCTTGCAAGGATAGAGAGGAGGTAAATAGCTTGGGAATAATTCTCATCAATAGTTAGTGAAAATGTTTTGGTCTGCTTTCAGATAATTATGGCACCAAGAAAACAACCCATTTTGCGAGAAGAGATGCTGAGAAGAAAGCGACTAAAAGAAAGGGAAAGGTATGCCAAAATCAAGAACGACCCAGCTCTATTGAAGCTTCGCCAGGAGTCTCTTGCTGAAAACTATGTCAAGAGGAAAGCGACGCTCAAAGTGAGAATGGTCTCCCAGATGTCCAATAGAGAGTTGAGAGCGAAGAGGAAGCAGTGGAGAAAC
Organism: Apolygus lucorum; assembly: GCA_009739505.2. Classification (NCBI taxonomy): domain Eukaryota; kingdom Metazoa; phylum Arthropoda; class Insecta; order Hemiptera; family Miridae; genus Apolygus; species Apolygus lucorum. The sequence continues at coordinate 1,169,157 of CM019168.2, read as the reverse complement.
AACACCAGGTCTCACAGAGCGGCAAAGAAATTTCGTGAAGCAGAGGCTCGCTTTGTACGTGAAAATTCTCCAGCATCAAGTTCTGCTGATGAAGGCCCCCGAGCCCCCCTGGTGCCCCAAGCGCCAGTTAACGCTGGCGGTCGAAATTCGTCTGCAAGAAAAAAGGTGAGGTGCGAGAAAGCCAAAATGTCTCGGGCTAACAAGAAATTGAAGAAAGAAAATGCAAAACTGAAACGATCTTTGGAGAAGGAAAGAAAGCGAATTTACAGATTCAAGAAGAGCATGGGAATGACAGATTCGCCAAACACAAAAGTTAACAGAATCATGAAAGAAAAAAATAAAGCTAAAATTAGACGACAACTCCTATTTGGAGAAACACTAATTCGAGACTTGAATGATACTTATAAAACCATAAAAAGCCACCAAAAAAAGAAGGCGTTCAGAACTTTCGTGGTTGGAAAAGCAAGGTTCGCTTGGAAATACAAGTTGATGAACCATTTCCGAAAGCTGAATGAAGGACTTTTCAGAAAGCATAGATTCTTTAGCAACGATCCTAGGAAAGTTGCTCAAAGCAGATTGTTGGCAAAGAACGTCGAACGAGAAATAACAACTTTTTTCGAACAAGATGACGTCAGTCGAATCAGCCCTGGCAAGAAGGACGTAATAGTTCGTAAAAAAGTGAAAAAACAAAAACGATTCATTTCTGAACCCCTCAAAGATCTGCACAGACGCTTTTGCGATACTCACGATTACAAAATAAGTTTCAGCTTTTTTTGCAAACTGAGACCTTTTTGGGTCCTTATTCCCACAGCTGCAAACAGAGAAACGTGTAAATGCATGACACATGAAAACTTGACTCTCCTAATTCAAGCTCTCCACAGAGCCAAAGTGCTACCTCAATCAAACATAAACGGTGTTCTTCGACAAGTATGCTGTGACGAAATGAATGTTTCATGCTTACATCGGAAATGCTCAACCTGTCTCGCCTCACAAATACTGTACCGCCCGTTTGATGGAGTAGAACAAGTTGAGTACTCTCAATGGATGAGCCGAACAGACATCTACCTCGACAAAAAAACAAAGAATATACAATATCCTTTGAATATTTTTTCTTTCTTGTTCGTTAACATATTTCTTCTTTCTCATTTGCATATTGTTTATTCTAGTATGCTGCTAGTCCTGATTGAGCGCTAGTCAGCAAAATCTACATTTCTGTAGGTGAAACAAAATGTTGTACCAGAGTTAAAAGTGCCTTAACAGCCTGATGGGTGATCTCAATGCGTTCATTAAAGATTTTTCCTCAGGAATACGTGGTTTATTTGTGTTTTCCTTCCGTCCAAGCGGTTAATTTGCGCTCAATGTCATTCCTCTGGGTGCTCCAAAACTTTGATCGACCTCTGTGCCAAAACGGATGGGGGAACTGTATGCCCACTTACACACTTTAATTAGCATCTCACAGTAATCAGAAAATCATAGGAAAAAGTCCGATAACGGTAGATCAATTTTTAGGTGGCAAAAAATGCCACTTTTCGGAGAATCACCCATAAACCCTTAAATTTTCGTAGGGAGCGAACGGTTTGTCCTACAGAGCTTCGCGTGGTCTCAAAAAATTCTAAAAATTCCATAGAATCTTAAATTGAAGGAAAAACAATACCTTTATATCGAATTTTTGCTTCCGAGTCTACCAAGGTAGCGGAAGCTTTGTTTTCACTTTTCAAGGACGAAAAAAAAAAGTTCTCCACAATCAAAATTTTCACTCGCGTTTTGCGTTTTAGACCTTTCTGAACAATTTTGGCTCCGTGTCTGTCTGTCTGTGTGTCTGTCATGAATTCCTTGTAACGCGCATAACTATACGAAGTTATTGTCCGATTTCGATGAAATTTTCAGGGATTGTGCGGGTTGGTGTGTAGACGGTCCCCTATGAAAATCATCATCCTCGGACTGATAGAAGCGACTGCGCATGCGCAAACGTGAATTCCTTGTAACAGCCATAACTTCCACATTTTCCATCCGATTTCAATGAAATTTTCAGGGATGTTGATTTAGATGGTAGTTGTTATTTCGGAAGCACTCGTGAGGCAGGTAAAATGAGAAAGATTAACATTTGGGACCTTTTAATTGAAGCACAAATGCACAAGCAAAAATTAGTATTACGACAAGAAAGGCGGACGGAAAAGATATGGATATTACTTATCACCAGAGTCACTAGAGTGGTAGACATAGGAGACTAATGTAGTGACCCAGAGGCAAAATACATGAAGCCCATTAAGGCGCTTAGTTATGCAACCCGCAATGATGTCAAGTGGTCAACATTCCCCCTTAATTTGTACAGAGTAGAAATTACTAAATCTCAATCTTGACAACAAATTTTTAAAATATCTCTCTCAAACAAAGCAAATTTTACAACATTAGAACAATGCGAACATGAAAATAATATCATTACGAACAGCACATTATTAGAACAAACTTGTTACAAAACCAATGTTAGTCCAACAATTTTCATTCAAACAAATTTTCAGTCTTAAAGTTTTACAAATATTTTGTTTCAGTATTAAACTCAATTTTTCAATTAAAAAAAAATTTACTTGCTTACATTTTCAAAACATTTCAATTTAACTTTCAATCACAAATCTTAGTTTTAAACATATCAAATTTAACATTTCCTAATGGTTTAGTTAGGACATCAGCAAGTTGTTTCTCAGTTGGACAATATTTAACATCAATAATGCCATCATGCAATTTTTCAGTAATGAAATAGTATCGAACTTCAATGTGTTTGCTTCTTCTATTAATTATTCCATTTTTCATCAAATGTATGGTACTTTGATTATCCACATTAATTGTAGCTTCAACATTGTTTCCAGTAAGTTCAAGAATTAAATTTTTCAAATATAAGAGTTCTTTACAACAATCCGCAGCAGCAATAAATTCTGCTTCAGTCGTAGAAGTTGCAACCACAGGTTGTTTTCTTGATGCCCAAGCAATTGGTCCTCCACAAAACATGATCAAGTATCCAGTGGTACTTTTTCTTGAATCGACATCGTTGGCAAAATCAGCATCGCTGAAAGCTGTTAAGCATTCTTCGCCATCGGAGCTATATTTGATTCCAGTATCAAGTGTTCCTGTCAAGTATCTCATGGTTCTTTTAACGTTGGAAACATCCTGCTTTGAAGGTTTTTCAAGGTGGCGACTACTGAAGGCAACAGCAAACGCAAGATCTGGGCGAGTCTTATTAGATAGATAGAGAAGGCTACCCACACTTTCACGATAAGGAAAATTGTCCTCATCTGGATCAGCGTCTTGAACTGTAGTGCTACCAAGAGCAAGAGGTGTCAACATATTCTTGGAATGTTCCATGTTGAAGCGTTGCAAGACTTGTTCAGCATATGACTTCTGAGTTAGTTTCAGGGAATCCTCAGTTCTATGAATTTCCATTCCAAGGAAGATAGTTGGTTCCATATCGTAACTCATTTCAAAGTTTTGTTTAAGTCGGTCAAGCAGCTTCGTCATTTCATGTTTGTTTTTACCAATAAGGCAACCATCATCAACGTAGATGGCAAGCATAAGAGTTTTATCGTTGTTCACGAAAATGCATTGCTCACTTTTAGTTGGGTAGAGACCATTTTCCTGCAAACAAGTTTTAAGCTTATGGTTCCACTTTAAAGGAGCTTGTTTCAAGCCATACAACGCTTTGTTGAGTTTGCATATTCCGGTAGGATAACCCTCAGGAAGCTTCATATAGATATCCTCTGAAAGATCACCATATAAAAAAGCGGTTTTTACATCGAAAGTTGCCATGTGAAAATCATTTTTAATGGCTAGGGCGAAAAGTAATCTTAGAGGTGTACTTCCGACCACAGGACTATAGGTGTCTTGGAAATCCACGCCAGGTCGCTGCTGGCAGCCCTTAACGACTAGTCGGGCTTTGTAGCGGCCGTCGTCCTTGATCTTGAAGACCCACATACTAGAAATCGCTTTTCTGTCAGTTGGTTGTCCATCAACCAAACTCCAAGTATTGTTTCGTTGAAGTGAGGACTTCTCATCCTCTATGGCCTCGATCCACTTTTCTCTTTCTGGACCTGTGATAGCATCAGAATACGTCAAAAGCACATAATCATTTGATGTCATCCAGTCAGGCTTCCTTCTTTCCCTTTTCTCAGGTAAAGGCTTCTGGGGTGTATCAGGAGACTTTTTATTTGGAGTTTTCTTCTTCTTGGATTTATTAGGGGTTTTATTTGCTTGATTTTCATTGGAAGTTCCAGCTGTTGGTTGGATTCCAATATTTGTAGAGCTTGAATCAGTCAGAGTTCCATTATTGCCAGTAAAACTAGTTGACATTTCAGTTTCACCTGAACTATCAGTATTTTCTCGATTGTTGTTAGGAGAATTAATGTCATCCTCTTCATCAATTGGTAGAAGCACAATGGAATCAGATGCATTTGGATCAGTAGACTGTGGGGGTTTGACAAACTGTACATCTCTGGATAGGAAGATTTTACGTTTTTCAGGTTCCCAGAGACGATACCCATTACTGCAGTATCCAACCAGTATGTAATTTCCACATCTGTCTTCGAGTTTCCCAATTCTGTGAAGATGTTTGGCGTAGCAGCTTGATCCGAATAATCTGATGTTGGACAAATCAGGTCTTTTATTGTACCAGATTTCTGCAGGAGTTTTATCAACAACTGCTGTTGTTGGAGTTCTATTAAGCAGATAAACTGCCGTGAATAGAGCCTCTCCCCACATTTCATGTTTCAGACCAGAATCAATAAGAAGTGCTCGCATCTTATCATTCAATGTTCTGTTGAGCCTTTCTGCACGGCCATTCAATTGTGGTGTTCTGGCAATGGTGAGATCAAGAGTGATGCCTTTGTTGGAACACCAGGTCTTGAAATCATTATTAACGTATTCCATGCCATTATCGCATCGTATTTTGTGAACCTTTGTAGACCATTTAGCTTCAGCTGCATTGACATACTGTTTCATGTAGCCGGGTACTTCAGACTTGGCTTTCAACAGAAACACCATGGTGAAATGACTGTAGTCATCTAGGCAGGTAAGATACGACTTCTTGCCATCCCATGTCTTAGATTCAATGCTGCATACATCAGTGTGGATGATTTCCAGTGGACGTGTAGCTCGGGTCCTGTCATTGGAGAACGGAGTTCGAGTTTGTTTCGCACGAATACAGGTCTCACAGGTTCTATCAATAGATTGAAGATCATTTTCGGATAATTTTAGACCATCAGCCAAATTATTGAGCTTTTTAAGATTATCGAACCCAATATGTCCAAGTTTTCTATGCCACATAGCAGCTGTGTCCTTGGGTTGTGTCAAAAGAGCTTCAGGTTCTAAATTCAAATTGAGCCGGTAGAGGCCATTTTCCGATTTCACACCATCCATGACCCTGTGACCATCTTTTGATATCTGTACGTTGTTCTTACTGAATTTTACTTCACCACCATTCTTTGTTATTGCATTGACACTCAATAAATTTTCACTCAAGTCTGGAACATATAAAACGTCATTAAGTATACAGGCGGGGGTTTTTACTTTACCAATTGATAGGGCTTTCATCGAGTCATTTGATTTGGCTGTCCCTATATTTTTCAAAAGTGGTTTGACATTAGACAAAAGTTTTTCGTCATTAACCATATGGTAACTGCTCCCACTGTCAACTATCAAGGAAACGGGAAAATCTTGAGAACGTATGGACGAGTTCTCAGTCAAGAAACACACAGGAGATAAACATGCTACTCCTTGATTTCCGTTACTGTCACCATTGTTGTTATTTCGTTGGTTTTTATTTTTGTTTTTGTTCTTGTTCCTACCAGGTCTGTAGAAACAATGGGATTCCGAGTGGTTTGTCTTTTTACAAAACTGACATGGCTTGTAGACTTTAGGTAGACCATCCCGTTGAGAAACTTCATTTTGTTGAGAAGAATGGGGTTTGGCAACATGTGGCTTAGATCCACGAGCGTGGGCCTTGTAAGCAACCGAAACATCATCCGAACTTTTATCGAGTAGGCGAGCTTCTTCAGAAATCAGCCTAGAAGTTAGGTTCGTAAGCGTTCGTTGTTCAATAGGCGTTGACTCCCATGAAGTAGCAAAATGCGTGAGATGACTAGGTAGAGTCGCAAGAATTTTCGATACCAAGTCGTCATTGTCAATTTTCTTATTCAAAGCATTCAATTGATATGCTAAATTTTCAAGTTTGCTAATATGCGAAGCAATATCAGATCCATCAAATTCGGCGCTAAAAAACTTCGTCAAAAGATCGCTCTTTTGTTGGGCGTTGTCACCTTCGTAAAGTGCACAAAGTTTTTCAAACATTTTAGCGGCCGTGACGCAGCTCATTACATGCATTAAACACTTTTTGTCGATAGTTCTTATAATAATGCGTTGAGCTTTTGCATCTTTTTGTAACCATTGAGCCTTATCATCGGCGGAATCTGTATCTAGTGACTTATCAGTACCGTCGACAATGCCTAAAAGCCCACTTGCCCTGAAGTGAATGATAACTTCAAATTTCCACATCGCGAAATTACGAAGTCCCGTAAGTTTGTCAATCTCAGAGAGAACATTATCAGCAACCGCATTGGAAGACATTTTTCGAGGTAGATTTTAAGTAGTTGTAAAACGTCTCTTACCTTGATGTCAAAGCGAGTTGAAGGGATCGTAATCGGATTTTACCTGCAACGAGTTTCTGGGCTCATCACCTGTTGTTATTTCGGAAGCACTCGTGAGGCAGGTAAAATGAGAAAGATTAACATTTGGGACCTTTTAATTGAAGCACAAATGCACAAGCAAAAATTAGTATTACGACAAGAAAGGCGGACGGAAAAGATATGGATATTACTTATCACCAGAGTCACTAGAGTGGTAGACATAGGAGACTAATGTAGTGACCCAGAGGCAAAATACATGAAGCCCATTAAGGCGCTTAGTTATGCAACCCGCAATGATGTCAAGTGGTCAACAGTTTTCACTTTTCAAGGACGAAAAAAAAAAGTTCTCATAAATCAAAATTTTCACTCGCGTTTTGCGTTTTAGACCTTTCTGAACAATTTTGGCTCCGTGTCTGTCTGTCTGTGTGTCTGTCTGTCTGTGTGTCTGTCATGAATTCCTTGTAACGCGCATAACTATACGAAGTTATTGTCCGATTTCGATGAAATTTTCAGGGATTGTGCGGGTTGGTGTGTAGACGGTCCCCTATGAAAATCATCATCCTCGGACTGATAGAAGCGACTGCGCATGCGCAAACGTGAATTCCTTGTAACAGCCATAACTTCCACATTTTCCATCCGATTTCAATGAAATTTTCAGGGATGTTACAGATTAGTATTTAGATGGTCCCCTATGAAAATCATCACCTTCGGACTGATAGTAGCCACTGCGCATGCGCAAACGTGAATTTCCTTGTAACGGCCATAACTTCCACATTTTTCACCCGATTTTGATGAAATTTTCAGAGATGTTACAGAGTAGTGATTAGATGGTCCCCTATGAAAATCATCACCTTCGGACTGATAGTAGTCACTGCGCATGCGCAAACGTTAATTTCCTTGTAACGGCCGTAACTTCCACATTTTCCATCCGATTTCAATGAAATTTTCAGGGATGTTACAGATCAGTGTTTAGATGGTCCCCTATGAAAATCATCACCCCCGGACTGATAGTAGCCGATGCGCATGCGCGAACGTGAATTGCTTGTAACGGCCATAACTTCTACATTTTCAATCTGATTTCAATGACATTTTCAGGGATTACGCGGATTAGGTGGTAGATGGTCCCCAATGAAAATCAACGCCTTAAAATGTACAGTAGCCTCTGCGCATGCGCAATCGTAAAATCCTTGTAACAGCCGTAACCGTTGCGTCTGAGGTGAGGATCTCAAAACCAGTCATCCAACCCCTTTGTAGATCAGTGAGCAAAGTACTGGACTCACACCCAGGAGTTCCAGGTTCGACTCCCAGTCTTGCTAAGAAATTTTTTGATTCTAATCACTACCGCACTTAAATTTTTCGTCCGAATTTGATGAAATTTTCTATGATTGTTCAGATTAGCGTGTAGATGGTCCCCTATGAGAGTAGTGAAAGGTACTTAGAGATTGGTGTTTTGAGATTAACTACTATGCATCGGATCATCTATATAATCGGGTTATGGATACGAGGAAGCTATGTGCCACACCCACTTGGCAGACGTTTTTGAGTTAGGGCGTTTTCAAAATTTCAAAATTGATTTTGGAACCCTTAGGAGTGACCTACATCAACCGAAAGCTTCGGGGAACAACTAGACCCCAAATGGAGCCTACATACCAAATTTCATCAAAATCGGTCAATGCTAAGTGGGAAAAGTGCCGCGTACGGCGGACGGACGGCCAAATTTTTATTCGATTTTTGGATTCTACGTACCTTGAAACGTAAACCATCAAATTTTGAGGGGGTGTTAAAATTTTTTTTTTCTTGGTCGATTTCAAAGGTTCATTATTGAAAATAATAAACCAAAATTGGGAGCAACGCTATTCTACATGATTTTTGGTGAGAAATCCAGGAAGAATATTTTCGCGCAAAGTAGAAAAAAATACCAGTCAAATTTAAATACGGATGACACCCTGTGGTTCAGAGTCAAAAAATGATGAAAAAAGATGTGCCACAGTATTTTTCCTGAATTCCTTACAAAAAACCATGAAAAATAGCGATGGTCCCAATTTTTCACGCTGAATTTTGGGGAAATGAAGGGGGGTGCAACCTTTTCGTCAAACACCTACCAATAATACCCAGAATATTGTTTGGTCGGAAAAAAATTGAGATAGGATTAAATAAAAACCTATAAAAACATAATTTTGAGGATTTGTGAGGGTGAGGTCATGAGTAAGGTATCGCTTTCTTCTAGAAGAATGAAGAATTTAGTATTGCAAACAACTGAAGGTTGAATGTGAATAGTCGTTTAGAATTCCTCAGAATGGAACCAACTGAGTTGGTTCATCACTCAGATTTGGTTACAGCGTTTTCCAAAATCTCAGAAAGAAATCAACTACCAACATATAATTTTAATTTTAGGTGTTCTACTACAGATATTGCATTCTCTCAAAGTAGGAAATGACGCGGCATTAATTTAAATTTGAGAGGAAAAGAAGGAAATTCCAATAAAATTATCACCTGATATACAAACTTGAAATAACTTTGATGCTTGATCACTCGAAACTAGGTTTTTGTAGTTGGTTCCATTCTGTACCTTCCACTTCAGTAAGAACGAAAATGGTGGCCAACTTCTCAGACAAGGTCTCTGTCTCTATCAGGTTATGATAACAGAATCCACGGAGCGTCCCGTTTATATGGTAACAGTCACGGTCCCGTGGTAAAAAGGAGTGGAGAGGTTAGCATCAACTCTAGTTTTCCGTAGCTTCACGTTCACGGGAGCTCGCCACCGTGTGAAGCAAAAACTCTCTTTTACCTTTACTATCTTCTTCGGGGTTAAAACCCAATGAATTATTTACTTGAATGAACTATTTACTTATCCGCAGTGTCTGTCTGAATTAATTATTTATGTTTGAAGGCTGGTGGAGCGAGAAGACGAAGGCAGCCAAGAGTTCACCACTTCCCGAAAATTGAGATGAATAGACTGTGAAGATCACGCCTACATACCTCCAGTAAGCACCTACACACGTACTGACAGAACACAGTGAAACAAGCTACACTCCTCGGCTCTACCATTTTTAAATTGTATTCTTTTACTTTTTTTTACTAGTTTTTATTGTAACTTTAATCCAGATCGATCGCATAAGGACACCCAAGTCTTACTGTGGGACGTCCTACAAAACCATTGGTGTGTCTGTGTGACAAAATCACGTGTACTCTGCCCAGGCCCCGATTTCCAAACGATTTGCGTCTTTCTTTATTATTCGCCTCAGATAATTTCTGAGTTGCACATTATTTCACCAGAGTATCAAAATTAGCATGGTGAGGAGGGAATACTATTCACAAAATACAAATTTTCCCATATTTCGATTCTGTTTTAGTTTTGTGTCTAGCTTCGAGGGAACATTATCCAATCGTCCATGCTGAAACAGGAATCGTTCATGTTCATGGAAGTATTACCTACTTCCAACTCTAGCATGGAAGTAGAAAGTCCCGCGAGGGACACAAGCATTTTATATCCTTTTTGGATCTTAACATACTGGAGTAAATATGTATTTAATTTTAATAATCCTTGTTTTTAGTGTAATTCTTACTAAAAACATCAAGAAAACTTGTTGAAAGTTTTCAAATTGCTTCTACGGTTTTGGTAACACTGCTAAAAGCAGGTTTCGATCAATCAGGTTAATTTACTCAGTAGCAGTAGTTTTTTCCAAGTAAAGGTTGGTTCAGATTAATTTTCACTTGATTATTAGGTTAGAAGACGAAAAATCGTGTTTTCATTACCTCCTTTCGAATAAGGTAAGTTTTTTCTCTTTATAGAAGTTGAATTATCAGGATGTTTCTTGTTGTTTTGAGTAAAATTGAGCATACTGTAAGCTCATCACCTACTTCGCTGTAACTGGGCGCGCGTGGTTCTAACGACCCGCCCGAGTTACCCACTCCTACTTTACATACATTTTCACTTACGAAATAATGGAACGTTTCTTTATGCCTACGTGCTATTTAAGGAAACGGTTGCTGATCCCCGGGCGGCTCATGACGACCGGCTTGTCGTGAATTCGCTTCATAACAGGCTCAAGTGCTCCCCCCATCTGAGAGATGCATGTTTAAACGCGGGAGAAATACCCTTAAAACTTGTATGTCCTGTTTAGTAAGACTAGGTAGTTTTCCTAATATTCAGGACTGTAGGGACTCGTATTGCAAACTACAGTGTTCATATTGAACAGCCTAGTAGGTACCTTATCTGGTAGTTCATTAAATTAAATTTCTCAAGTGGAGGTCTTATGCAACAAGGAAACCCTTGTTTTTTTTTTCACCCTCTCATATGCTATGTTCTCACAATTTCGCACTATTCTCGAACTTCTTTGGTTTTCATTCACTCAGTTGTAAGAAATTTGTGACAGCCTTAGCCTAGAATAACTAAGAACCATTTATACAGGCCGTCCCAAAACCAATTAGCTAAACGTCAGGGATAGATTCTTCTTCTTCTTGTAGAATGCTTGATTTGTCAATATTTCTCTCCTAATGGACTCCAAGTTTTGAAAATTCAGGAAACTTAATCAAAATATCTCTGGATTTCAATGAACTATTGTGTCACCGTAGACCAAATCAGTGGTGTCATTATGGCGCCAGGACACCAGAAACTTATCGGACGATTGGGATAAAATGCAACTTACATAAATTGGGTACTCGGTAGTTTATCTTACTTAATTGTGGAAAAAGGAGAATAACATCAATCTTGAGCATAGCTTCACATTTAATCAACTTCACGAATAAAAAACGCTGCAAATTATTACACAACGGTTTATTATTTTTGAATAGATCACTCGTCTACAAAATCACCAACCATCCAATATGAAGAGAAAAAGAAAAAAAAAATCAAAATCACCAACCATCGATCGCATTTCGGTCAGCTCTAATTTGAACGGAGATTAGGCCTCTTTTGCGATTCACACTCGTGTTTTGATTTATATATATATATTTCAATATAAACCCTTAAATTTTCGTAGGGAGCGAACGGTTTGTCCTACAGAGCTCCGCGTGGTCTCGAAAAAATTCTAAAAATTCTATAGAATGTTGAATTGAAGGAAAAACAATACCTTTATATCGAAATTTTTTGAGTTAGGGCGTTTTCAAAATTTCAAAATTGATTTTGGAACCCTTAGGAGTGACCTACATCAACCAAAAGCTTCGGGGCACAACTAGACCCCAAATGGAGCCTACATACCAAATTTCATCAAAATCTGTCGATGCTAAGTGGCAAAAGTGCCGCGTACGGCAGACGGACGGCCAAATTTTTATTCGATTTTTGGATTCTACGTACCTTGAAACGTAAACCATCAAATTTTGAGGGGGTGTTAAAATTTTTTTTTCTTGGTCGATTCCAAAGGTTCATTATTGAAAATAATAAACCAATACAGTTCAACATCCGTACATCACAGGGTCTGTTCGGAGAGGCAGTTCTGAACCAAACCGGAGCTGAAAAGGGGAGGGGATAGAGGCGAATGGACCCCTCCGAACTCCTCCGAACCGTTCAGGACTGCCTCTCCGTACAGACCCATAGGAATGCGTGTAAATTCGGGGTATAATCGAGTTGTAGAAACAAATAGGGATTGCAAAAACGTATCGATTCTTTTGAAATATACTATCGATATTTTTAGATTCTTTTTTCTCCCCTGAATAGGGACGGCACGATACTCCAAAGTATCGATACTTCTTTCGATACAGTATTTCTCAGGAAGTATCGATACCCGATATCTTTTCGATATCGATATTATTAGATATCGATACTTCGATAATATCGGCTCAAAGTATCGATACTATCGATACTTCTAATTAACCAACGAATGATTTCGCAAACCAAATAAAAACTTATAAAAAATGAAACTTATAAATTATAAATATCAACATTATTACTATATTAATAAAAGTAAATAATTTAAAGTGTAGTTAATGTCAGTGGTAATTTAAAATGTCATAAAAGTCAATAATTTAAAATGTAATAAAAATGAATGATTATTTCATTTTATATTTATTCCTATTCTTATTTTCTTATTTATTCCTATATTAGAATTCACAGTTCCATGAAATGATTTTTTTATCTACTACAAATAGAAAGGATCAAGTAATAAATCAGTTACATTACAAATTAATAATATTTATTATCGAGTCATAAAAACAAAAATTTGGCGTGAAGTACATTTTTACTTGAATTTGAAAAAAGTAAATCAAAAAAATTGTTGTGAACTGAAAGTAAAACGATGATCAAAAGGAACTCGAACTGTTCAAGAAACCCAGAGAAATGAAAACCGCAAAAAATGGGCGGTTACAGGGAGATGACCTGTAGAAAGTTTTAGAATATCGATGAAGGATTACAGAAGCGGTATATCGTTTCGATTGATACTATTCTGTGGCTGATGATATCAGCCACAGAATAGTATCAATCGAAACGATACTATATTATAGTATGGTATTTTTTCTGAGTAATAGTATTTGGTTTTTTTTACCATTTTACTTTGGCAAAAATATCGATAATATCGTCAAGAAAGTATCGATACTTTCGATATTGTAGGCTTAAGTATCGATACAAATATATCGGTATGAGTTTTCTATCAAAAGTATCGATACAAATATCGGTATCGATACCAAAAAAGTATCGATACTCCGATATATCGGTGGTATCGTGCCGTCCCTATCCCTGAAGAATCGGAGAATCGAATTCGAGAACCGGCCTGATTCTTTTCATTAGCTGAATAAAGGAAATAAATTATAGTCAACAACCAACACAACCTCAATGGGGAAGGAAAATTGATGAAGATCATTGATTATAACAACATAATGAGAAACACCACATCAACCTATCCTGATTATTCGTGACGTCATTCTCTTATCCCCAGTTCATGAAGAAAAATTAGTTGTTTATCATTTACCCAGGAGGTATAAACTTTTTTCTTGACATAAATTGGCAAATAAATCAAAGTTTCAAATCCAACTACCTGCATCTTCCATATTAATAGAATTCATGTATACGTTGTACACAGGGATCAAAAGTAAAAAGCTTTTGGTAATTTTACTTGAGTATGTCTTTTGCTCGAAAAGTATCGATTTTTTTTAGATTCTTTCCTAAAATATCGATTTGATTTAAATCGATTCATTTTGAAGAATCTGACATCCCTAGGAACAGAGCTTCGAGAAGAGCTCGAATCCATCAGAGCAAGTGTTGTCAAAGTGTGCAAGTGTTTCTCAGTTCCGCCAACACAATAGCACGGATGTACCATGGAGAATTGATATTCGTATTTTCTTGACAAAACTACGTATCATGTGGGTTTGTAGGTGTTTCACTTTGAATGCAGAGGTGATATTCTGCGAACAACTGACAACAAAAACAGCAGATGAAAATCCAATTTTACGACGTATCACGCTGTGGCAGACTGGCATCATTGGATTGGTTGGGGGGGGGGGGGGTGAATTAGCATGTTGGGTATCGTAGGTCATGGATTTTGAAATGCTGCTCAAATTTGAAGCTGGCGTGCTGCTAGAAATGATAAGGCTATGGTGGATGGCCACTTGATGTGATTCTCAAAAAATAGATGGCGTCGGTGGCGGGGTCAAAAGTAATTAAGATTCTGCTTTGAAAGTTAGAACTTTTTTTTTTTTTTTCAATCGGAAAACGCGCATGTGCTCAGAATCTATGAATGAAGGTAGCTCTAATAGTAGTTTTGTGATATTCCACTTCAATGGGGTATTTCGGTGGGTCGGAAATTCAGGTTTTTGACCTCAAATTTGGATTTAGCACCATTGAAAACCTCTATACTCCGACTTTTTGCCCATTGATACTATAACATGTGGTAGAAAAATTGAATGAAGTGATCACTCGTTTGAAAAAAAGGCGGGCCTCCCTGAACGCCTCTCACGCCTGAACCTCACATACCTTGAATAATGTTTTAAGTTGTATTTGGTCATGAGTGTCTGTATATGTAAGTCCTCAAAGTGCTGTAGGAATATTTCAGCGAGAAGCGAGAAGTGGGATTACCCATTCCGAGTCCATCTTGTGGTTTGTAAATGTTGTTGTTGAAGCGGAAGTAGTTCTGTTTGAGTATAGTCTGGGTGAGGTCGATTAGTTCGTTTATCTATGAGTCGTCGTACAGGTCGGAGAGTTTATCTCTCTCTCTCCCTCTACCCTTCCATACCAGTTAACCAAACACTAGACATACTGAGAGATAAACTCTCCGACCTATACGACGACTCATAGATAAACGAACTAATCGACCTCACCCAGACTATACTCAAACAGAACTACTTCCAATTATTATCCACGTACCGTATAGGAGAATCCGTCGTAACCAGCAAGTCGAGTACAGGAGGCGAGCGCTTTCGATGTAAAGACATCATCTTCAGGCCGTCGAGAGAGTACTAAAGTTTGTCAGTCCGTCATTCTGTTTATATAGTCTGGGTGAAAGGGTGGTAGGTAAAAGGATTAGAAAGGAAAGGAGACCACATAGTAACGAGACCACGTGGTGAAAGGTTTTTTGTCTGTCATGTCAAGTGAAAGCTTTCACCACGTGGTCTCGTTACTAGGTGGTCCCCTTTCCTTTCTAATCCTTTTACCTACCTCCCTTTCACCCAGACCATATAAACAGAACGACGGACTGACAAACTTTAGTACTCTCTCGACGGCCTGAAGATGATGTCTTTACATCGAAAGCGCTCGCCTCCTGTACTCGACTTGCTGGTTACGACGGATTCTCCAATACAGTAGGTAGATAATAATTGTATTATTATAACTAGCGGAACTAACCCCATTCATTTAATACCAGAACTACTTCCGCTTCAACAACAACATTTACAAACCACAAGATGGACTCGGAATGGGTAATCCCACTTCTCGCTGAAATATTCCTACAGCACTTTGAGGACTTACATATACAGACACTCATGACCAAGCACAACATAAAAAAACATTCAAGTTATGTCGATGACATACTTTGCGTCATAGATACAGACAACACTTATACTTACTGACCTCAACAACGTTCACCCTAATATCACTTGCACTGTAGAAGTAGAACAGAACAATGGGGTAGTTGCATGATATTTTTTTGTATTTTTTCTGTGTAGAGAATCTCTATTGAAGTACGAATCTGCAAATAAAACCCACAGAAACGCTTCCTAAAAATTTAGAGATTTTTTCAAAGAACGGGATTCTCGGATTCAGGCGGGAAAACCTACACACGGCTTGGACGCTGCGGGGTGGGGGCCACGTCATGGGTGTGAAGGGGGCCAAGAGACTCCTACACCACTGTTACCCTGACGCAAGGTTATCGACAGGGGGTACTGTGCCGGAGGGATCCTTTGCCCGGGGGGTCCTTTGACAGCAACCCTCTGTTTGTTTACGTTCGTTTGAGGTGCTATCATACTGAATTTTGCTAGCAGCGCAATCGAAACATGTTGCATCTAAGATTTCGTTTCCTTCTGGCATTCCCTCTACTGTAACTGAAACCTTATATGGTTGTGAAGAAACGCGGTGTTCTGGTGATACTCGAGCCACAACCTCGCTAGATTCTTCCAAGTTGGACATAACCAACATCCTTTTATTTAACAATTTACAAACACTCATTAGTACTACGTTGTACAGGATAATGACACTACGATGAAACTTCCAATAAATGAGCTACTGCAACCATTTTGATGAAGAAGTACTACACTCAAGAAAACAACTGATCTTTTACTTTCTACAAAAGTGTCAACTTACCTTCATTCTTGGCTCCTCTTATTTCGGCGCTGACGAACTTTTTATTGACGTAAAAATCGTGCTACATGCCAATATATGAATACGGAATATTTTCCAGGGAAGCCACCTCGAAACTCTAATCGATGGCTCTCCTTTTTGGCATATAGACATTTTATTTCAATACTTTGGCACATAAACGAAAAAAGTTACGGTTGGTTTTCTGATGATTTCTACTTACAACCAAGTCGTTCCAACCTAACTTTATCTTCGTCATTCGTGTTCGTAGAAAAATCGTTCACCATTCGTTGGAAAGCCCTAAATATTTGGATAAATTATATGCTGCCAAAACCGCTGTACTTACGGAAGAAACTGAGATATACCTACCCCTGAGTTGAAAGAACTGTCAACAACATTCGAAAGCAGATTATCGTGTAGGTAGCGGGAAAGAATGAAGACATGTGTTGCAGACTCGTATGCAAGCGTTTATTAAAAGCTTCTTGAAACTTTACAGAGAACATTAGCTTTTCCAAACCAATCAACTAATAAATTATGGTAGGTAAATACCGGTATAAACTATGGTACGAACTCAGACCGCACTCAACTCAGACCCCACCACCAGAAATGTGTCCACTGATAACGTGATAACATGACCGTAAAAGTAACGCGAGGTTTTAACAACAAGAAAAATAACCAAAATATGCTTCAAAACTTTCAATTTAAACGATTAATTCGAACATGAAAAGCTTGAAAAATATATTTCAAAGTTTTTTTAACCATCACCATTATTTTGCAAGTATATTTCAATGTTTCTGACTCGAATTGTCCTCGATGGCAGTGATCTCAACGCACTCTATCGTGAGATTCTCGTTTAGGGATGACGTAAGAGGAGTGGCCCGCCAACACTAAAAGGGACGGTACTTCTTTATTGAAATACGGCCAAACTAAATGGAATTTCTAACTGAAAACAGGTACAGATACGTTTTTAAGTGCGCTAAATTCGAATCTGAAGTCAAAAACACGAAATTCCGACCCATGCAACTACCCCATTCACTAAACCACCTTGGCATCACCATCATGTTCAATCAATGTTTGACTCCTCAGTTGATTTTTTTACTAAGCGCAACCCGCCTACGTGGGCGCTCAAAGTTGCGCACACCAACGATTGCGCCTCAAATCAGATTTTTGAAAACCCCAAGTGTGGCACATGTTTTTTTCATTATTTTTCGACGCTGAATCATGTGGTGGTATCCATTTTCGAAATGGCGGCCGAAAATTCGGTTGTTTTTAGTGAAAAGTCGCTCTTTTTTGGGGGAAGGAGGGAAAGAAAATAACATTAATATAGCTCGTCAGAATCGTCAGTCTGTTGGGGTGGCGCCTATCCGGGAACTGCTCGGCGAATACTCGAACTGCTCTTCTCAAAAGAGCGACTTTTCGCTAAAAACAACCGAATTTCGTTGCCCCTTGCAGGCTATGAGTCCTGTTATTCCAGAGGTATCACCACTCGTGAGCAGCACAGATCTCCCCCATGAAGTGACTCTTCGCCTTATTCCATATTCCAACTCTCAACTCCATATTCCACGTCTAAAAAAACCTTTTTAACAAAAAAATGGACCGACCTCAAAAATTATGTCCGTAAACACCAAAAAGGGAAAAATAATAATCTCAGCAAAAATTTACTTATCTAGTAGGTTGTTGGACAAAAATATCTAGTCAACAGATGGTAGGTATGTTGGAATACAAACAATTATTTGTAGTGTGATTCCCACTTATCTGTACTCGTATTCATGTTTTGTATTGCACAATCGACGCATGTTGTAATACTCACCTGATCATGTGAGTAGTACTTAATAACCACAGCGTATCCAGATAGATAGGTAGCTACGCATTGAAGTCGCCGCCGTGCCCATCTGTAGACACAAACGTCTTCTAGCTCTTCTACTTACCAACATATTATTCTTTTTCGCAAATATACATACCTCCCATACTACAAACATGCTTCAACACAGAGTATGAACTTAAATATCAGTTCGTTTAATATTGTGGGAGTTTTGAACGTTGATTAGGTAACAACGCTTCCGAAGGTATGTTATAATATGTCCATCAATATAATAAGCAGTCTCATATAATAATAAAGTCTCAAAATACTCGTCACAGCCATTCCTAGGGAGGTTCACACTGACTATCATACTTATATGGAAGAAGAGACTTACTAGGTACCTGATAGTTTGAGGAGCACATTTGGATTCAATGGTACTTACTCTTGTAATGCTAACCAGATCATCGAGTAAGGAATGTGTTTAGTTTGTGTCTACAGATGGGCACGGCGGCGACTTCAATGCGTAGCTACCTATCTATCTGGATACCCTGTGGTTATTAAGTACTACTCACATGATCTGGTGAGTATTACAACATGCGTCGATCGTGCAATACAAAACATGAATACGAGTACAGATAAGTGGGAATCACACTACAAATAATTGTTGGTATTCCAACATACCTACCATCTGTTGACTAGATATTTTTGTCCAACAACCTACTAGATAAGTAAATTTTCGCTGAGATTATTATTTTTCCCTTTTTGGTGTTTCCGGACATAATTTTTGAGGTCGGTCCATTTTTTTGTTAAAAAGGTTTTTATTTTATTATTTTTCCATTCTATATTATTTTTTATTTTTCATTTTTTAGTGGTCCTCAATTTAAATCTGAAATTAATTTACCCGCAGTTTTTCGATCAGTTTCCGTAATGTAGATCTATTTCCATACTGTGAATCATTTCAGTAAGGTGAACCAGAAGCCAAAGGGATTACATTATGTAATCCGAATCAGTTTCCAAATGTATAGATGAGTTTCCGTTTTTGGATCAGTTTCAGGAGGTATTTGGTTCACTTTCCTACTCAGGATTCTACTCTCATATCCCCTAACTCTTCGACTTCCCTCATATTTGGTAGGTACTTGGTAGTTCTGACAACACAATTCAACAACTTAACCATGACATGATTGACGAGGGAGCTATGTGCTACATCCACTTGGTAGAATACAAGCTTATCACCTAACTGTACTGTATACCTCATATTTGGTACGGCACTAAGCAGTTCTGACGATCTCCTATATCATTACCTACCCAACTATATCATGGATGACGAGGAAACTATGTGCTACACCCACTTGGTAGAATACCCTCTCATCACCCAACTGGACTATATCTCTCTGTATCTAACTGTACTATACTATGGTAGGGTACTATGCAGTTCTGACGATCTCCTTTACTATTACCTACCCAATCATGTTATTAGTGATGAGGGAGCTATGTGCTATACCCACTTGGTTGAATACCTAACTAACAGTACTATGATTATCCTTCATATTTGGTAGGAAAACTCACATACTCGAGCATTCGTAGACACGTTTGATATGGCTCATACAGGTTCTGAGCTGATAACCCACTATAATTTCCCCGTTTCTCATCCCCCGCAGCACCTTTTAGTTATCGGAACCCCCTCATATAGCATATCATTTTAAAGCTTACAATCAGACCTTCAATCTGACTATACACAAATAGTCCTCCATTGGCTCAGTCGGAAGTCACAGGGGAAGAAGAGTGAATGCGGACCAATATTCCCGAAAACGGGAACCACGTTTTTCAACTTCTTTCACAAATTTTCGAGACTTCTAACAAAGCAAAATGAAATCTGTTTGAAATGGGACCACCACGGATACTGGTAGAACAAATTTCGAAAAGAACGAGACAGATTGGTACCAGAATAAAAAAACGCAAGGTGTTCAGACATACAAAAAAAAAAAAAAAAAAATCGTCGTCCCACGACAACCCGAATTGAGTACCTCCTCTTTCGCGCGCTGAAGTCGGTCAAAAATTCGTGGCGCCTGGGGCGTCCAGCCCACCGTGACGTCATAAACATTCGGAACTTTGAAAAATCATAGAAAAAGGTCTTCTCACGCTAGAAGGTCGCGGTTGGTGTCAAAATTCTCAGAATGAGGTCTAGTTTAGATTAAAAATAACATTAAACAGTTTTTTCCACCAATGCGCACTCTCCATTTAAACCAGCAGGTAAGCGATAAAACTTGGATTTTTATTTACCTTCCTCCTGCACAAAACTGTTTCACTCAATGTAATTTAGTTAGTATTTTGAGTAGGAAATTGTGAACCCCCCCCCCCGCCACCTTGTCCACCGTAACACTTCTAGCAGCGTGGGAGCATCGAATTTGAAGAGGATTTTAAAATACACGATCTACGACACCCAACATGCGAATTCGAGTTCACCCCCCCTCCCCACAACCACCAATGGTGCCAGTCTGGCACCAAAGCCGCAACGTTGAACTTTCACCTGTTAGTTTCGGTTGAATTTCATATCCGTATTCGAGGTGAAACACACAAAAACCCATGAAATATGCGGTTTCTGGTGTCCTGACACCATGGTGGCACCACTGATTTGTGCCATGGTGGCACAAAGAATATTTCGTGAAAACCCAGAGTTGTATTAATAATGGGTACTTGAGTATTAAACGGAGGCCACCATTACAAAACGCGCCGCGGCACTTATTGAAGGTTAAATTGTTATAGATGTTGTAGTAGAACTATTCTAGTATTGTTGTGAGTCGAGTGTTATCAGATGAGTCATGTGTCTACTCGCAGAATCCCCTCCAAGTAGGCCAAGGTCAGGGTCGTTGACCGGAGCGCGCGCCATTACTGCTGCGACGCTTTCAACTCCATCCTGACCGACATTGCTGCGTTCTGGGTTGCACAACGTCAGAACCAGGCGTCGGATTAATTCTAAACTTCACCTGTAAATCTATTAAAGTGTGTTCTTTCCAATTATGGAGTTATTTTTGGTATCCGGTACGAAATATTTCTATAGGTTAGGTGGCCTCCGTTTAATACTCAAGTACCTAATAATGCCCCTTCAATTTCAAAGCTTGGGTACAATTAGAAGCTATAAAGGAACCGTAATATTGAAATAACGTACATTTTGTGAATATTATCCCCCTACTTGCCCCCTCCCCATGCTAATTTTGATACTCAGGTGGAATAGTGTGCAATTCGGAAGATTCCCGAGTCAAATAAAAAAAGAAAGACGAAAATCGGGTGGAAATTGAGGCCTGGGCAGATTTTACAAGATTATGCCCGGAAACGCACGTTTTTCACCCCTTTCACCCCTTGAAAGGCAAAATTCGAAAATCCGGCGACGTAGTGCACAACTAGATATATTTCCACGTCGAACAAAAGAAGAACCACGAAATTCGATTGAAAACTAAAGGGCTGGGTAGAGGACGCAAGATTTTGTCACACACAGACATTCACCTATGTTTTTTTTTTGCGCGGATTTGGATGCAGAATGGTCTAAAACGGATTAGTGTGTGGTTATTTTTTTCTGTAGAGTGTTGTCCAACTTTACCCCAGATCAATCGCATAAGGACGCCCAAGTCTTACTGTGGGACGTCCTAAAAAAAAGTGTATTTATTCATCTGACTGAACCTCAAGAGCCTTCACACCTATATTATTTTTCATGTGCGTAGAATTTTGGCAGGGAAATGAAGATTCTATGAGACTTTTGATTGTTTCAGTTCACTATGTTTGCTACTTGGTAGTTTAGTACAAAAGATAAGGCTGCTTTTCTAGGCGTATTATTTTTTTTCTCCAAAATGTAATAGTAGATACATGGCTATAATTTAAAATAATAAACAAAAATACTCAAGGGAATTGTTTTTGGAAAGGTTTTTACGACCAAATCGTTAATACCCGTATTTCAATGGTATTTTCACACAAAAAGGTAATTTTATTTCAAGATTAGAAGACGATGAATCAATTTTGGATTATTTTCAAAACTGGAGATTGGAATCGACCAAGAAAAAAATTAACCCCCCCCCCCCTCAAAATTTGTTGGTTTACCTACGTTTCAAGGTACTTAAAATCCGAAAATCAAATAAAAATTCATCATGAATTTCACAGCCTGCGACTTTAAGTAGTTTCGGGACACTAACCCATTAAGTAATACTTTAATTGTTCAAATTAGGGTAAGAATGATGAAAAAAAAATAATTAAAACGAAAGGAAAAGAGAGCTTTCCAATGAGTGGTGAACGATTTTTGTGGGGTTGAAAATGAGGAAGTTAGTTTTCCCTAGGAACGATTGGTCGTACGTGAAAAGCATCAGAAAAAAAAACGCTTGCATACGAGTCTGCAACGCATTGGGCTATTTTCATGTCTTTACCTGTTGCGTTTTACCTCACTATAGGATTTTATAACCCACCCTCCGTTGTTGTCAGAATGTGAAACGAATCATTAACATAATAACTATCTATAGCTATTTGTTGTATTTTTCAAACCTCACAATGCGTTGCTGTTGTTACATATTATGTTACAAATTGACACAATTATTAATATTAAGAGGTAGGTACCTAATTTCAATAAAATAGACGATTCCGGATTAATTATCTTCTACACTCACGATCATTAGTTTGTAAACAAAATATGAGAACAGTTATGCCCATAGCTCCGCTATTCGTATAGTCAATATGTTATGGAGAACATGAAAATGTTCGTTAAATCGAGAGCTTTCCAACGAGTGGTGAACGATTTTTGTGGGTTAAAAAGTGTAGAAAAGGAACAAACCTAACAACGGGGTCGTTGTAATCGGAAATCATTATAAAGGCACTGTAACACAATTTCGTTACGCAATTTCGTGACAGTTTTTTGTGCTATGTGCCAGGGCAAAGACATGAAAATGTCAAAAGGTATTTTTGGATTCAAGATGGAAAATGTTCACAAGGTCAGGACACTGTAGAGTTGTGTTGGGCAAAGCAACAACTCTAGGGAGAGCAACGGCAATATGCTTCATTACTATGAAATTAAAAGAGAAATTGAAACAAGCAGAGGCTGAAAAATACATTTTTTTAATTACACAATCTACCCCAAATACCCATGCAACTACCCCTTTGCAGGAAACTGCTACAGAAATTATGGCCATTTTCAACGGTCAATATGCATATGTTTCTCCAGTTTAACGAAGTTCATTCTCGTGGTTCACAGATTCAAACATGTCAGGACGTGAAGGAGGCAAGAAGAAGCCGCTGAAGGCGCCCAAAAAAGACAACAAAGAGCTGGACGACGACGACATTGCTGCTAAACAGGCTCAGAAAGAGGCACAGAAGAAACTAAATGAAATGAAGGCTAAAGCTGCCCAGAAGGGGCCGCTCGTCGGCGGAGGGATCAAGAAATCCGGCAAGAAATGACCTCAACTTATTTATACCTTATTTTTACCACTATTTTATTTATCACAAATCGTCTCTGACCGTCTACTGAATAAATTCTTTGTATAAGTTTCAATGGGTCTATTGGAATTATTCTCCTACTCACTTGTCAGTTCAAGATATTATATCAGAGTATTCAGGGTGTAAACGTTAAGGGCGCACCATCGGCTAGGGATCGATTCTACAACTAATTTCCAACAAAAAATAGCTCTTGCTCTTAGCCATTTTTTTAGAGGCTTAGTTTTCGAGTTATTTCACTTTTAAGATTTTTTTCGTGTTTTCGACCTTGTTCGCTAAAACTGTCATAGCTCCGTTAATGAGGAATTTCACCGAATTCTGTTTGCATTTTTCCTGAATAGTTAATGGTGTGGGATAGATGAAAATCGGGCTGATTTCGGAAAATAAGTCTCCTGTTATTTTTGGGAGACAGTCAGAATTATTGATTTCAAAACTAACCGGGAAAACGGACGTGAAGCGGGAACGCTCGCTGATTGGGCTGTTCAGGTCGCCCAGTGTTGCCCGTTGGGACGACGAAATCGTGTTTTCTAAGAGAAAAGTTATCAAACAAAAACAGGGGAAACCTAATTTTCCCCATCTTGCTTTTTTCTATTTTTTTCTTCAGTTTTTCGATTTCGAACTTTACTGTTTCGTGAAATTTTGCATCTAGGGACTATAGATTTCTCGATCTCAGCGCTTCAAGCGGGCATAAATGAACTATTCCAGGATGACGTCATTTTCCCAGTTTTTTTAAACATTCGTATTTTCTACACTGTTTTGTTTATTCGTAAATTAGGAAGTTCGGGCTGAAAGTTTGCCTTAGGAGGTTTTTCGAGGCGCTGAATCCGATTTTGGGGTCAAAAATAGGAAATTCCGACATGGTGAAATTCCTCATTGATGAAGTAAATTCAAATTTTATTATACCATTGGAAATAGCATTAAATTTCCTGTCACAATAATGCAAGTTCAATTTTTTGTAAAGAGGTTTAAACGTAAAAACATAAGCCCAAAGGCAAAAATCTGTAAATTAGTGAAAATTTTCAGTTTTTTCAATCGTTTGCCAGCCCCACCGAATGTGCGGTTTTTCTTCCTGCAGTAGTCCTAAAAGTTGGTCCAAAAGCTCACCTTTCCAACGATGTATTCAGATTTTCTTAAAATGCTTTAATTTTTTGAAAAATGTGTGTTTCCCAGAGAAAAAGCGTGACATTTTTATCGAATTCGTGGGTTCGTCATGACGTAGTAACGGTTTCATCACTGAGTGAACATGGTGAGTGAAGTTTGGAGCGATTTTCCAAGTGATTTTTCTCGCTGAATCAAATAGTGCCACTCACAAGGCTGTGTGAGTACCTAGAACAAAAGATCTAGGTAGAGTGATAACGACATGGAAGTAAAAAGAATGAAGATACCCTAGCTCTCCTGATTCGGGTTCCTGTGGTGAAGTTTCAGTAGTTATTGTGGTTCGGATTGTCGAATAATGATTATCTACGCTCAAGTATTCTAGCGATATTATTTCATAAAATATTTTCAATGTGTCCCCCATTTTGGGTGATGATGAGTTAGAGGGGTTTTTGAGGTCCTGTTGGTTGGGGCGTACCTCGTTTCGGCACGATCTATTGTCCTGGAAAGGATTAATTACAACTCGTCTCGGCACACCGAGGCCCTCTCCACTGTGGACTCAGTTCGGCACGGTCGAGGCTCACTTTGTGACGAGACTGTACCTTACTCTTCCTGATGTGATTAACAGCCAACAGCTGATCATGTTTACCCCGACGCGTCAACGAGACGACGCGATTATCTGGTCAGTATTGCACAATTAGGGATGGCATATCGAATGAAATATATCGATATATCGATCAAATGATATATCGTCAATGAGATATCGATACCTCCAATATATCGGAGAAAATATATCGATATTTCGATATATCGGAGAAAATATATCGATTTTTCGTCGTATCGGAAGATCTACTGTAAAATGTCACATGTGAAGTAGGTAGGTGAATTTAATAGTTTTAAAACAATATAAAAATAATTTAGGATGACATTTATGGACATATCGGAGTATCTACTTGGAAAAACTTGAAGAAGTAAGTAGGTAGGTGAATAGAAAAGTTACTAACATCATTTTGGAGGAAATATTATCGATATACTCGACATATTGGAAGATCTATTTGGAAAAACCACGTGAAATAATATTTCACATATTATGTATTAACCTACTTTCAAAAGTTACTGGGCATGAATGATCAAAATTCATTGTTTAAAAACTGGAAAAAAGTGCGAAAATGTCATTGCAATGTTAAATTAATTTATAAATTGACAGGGGTAGGTACTGTGGACGATCATGATCCTTCAAAATTGAAAATAATTAGAAGAGAAGAGTAGGTAGTTTTAAGCTGGACGAGCCTCCATTAATTTTGGCTTAAGTCAAGTATTTGAGCCTTGTTAGCCACTGTAGGTGAATACTATGAACACAATCATATCTGAGCTGAAGTCAACAGTCTGAAATCAACCCATCAGTTGGTACCTACAAAATTTGGAATAAAATTACTTGATGTTTTTACAAGTACAGGCGTCCCTTCTCGTCCATTTATTTCAATATTTAATTTTTACTAAAAAAAAATTTTTTTTTAAACTTGAAAACAGGTCGCGATATATCGTTAAATATATCGATATTGACCGATAATATCGGTTCTCTATATCGATATAAATATATCCATATATCAAACGTAATATATCGATATATTTCATATATCGATATATCGTTGCCATCCCTATGCACAATGTCTTCCCGCATCAAAGTGATTGCCTCGAAACGTGCAGCGAAAAAGAAAGGCAGCGAAAAATTCGGGAATTGAGGGTTCTCTTTCACCAAAGTCAAATAACCCCGAAGAACTTCGTGATGAAGATGGGCCAAAAAAAGAAACCAGTTCGGTTGGTGGTGCAATAGCGCAGATATTAACACGACACGGACGACGAGTGCATCAATGAATGTGTCCGAGATTTTGATGACTAAGTGTCTTATGATTATACATGATAATGAATTATTGTGATTAATATATTTATTTTTGGCACTGCAATAAAAGTTAAAGTGCAACCTCATCTTAGCTCAGTTTGACCAATACGTTTTTCTGCCCATGGTTTCTATGAGTACGTTATGAGAGTTTGGACGGTGTACAGTCACGTTAGACATATTTTGGGAGTGTGCCGAATGGAGTTGTATTTTCCGGGAGCTGAGGTGTGCCGAAACGTCGACTGTGCCGAATCGAAGACCGCCAGTTGGTTGGCCTGCTAGAAGCCCTGACCTCACGCCCCTGGCCTTCTACTTGGGGGGGGGGGGGGGGGGCTGAAAGATGCTCTAGGACGGGCTGTGGATGCGGTTCGCCGCAGGTCCCGTTTGTGCATCACCCAAGATGGGGGACACGTTGAAAATATTTTATAAAATGAAATCGTTAGAATACTTGAGCGCAGATAATCATTATCCAACATTCCGAACCACAATAACTACTGAAACTTCACCACAGGAACCCTAATTAAGAGAACTGGGGTATCTTCATTCTTTTTACTTCCATGTCGTTATCACTCTACCTAGATCTTTTGTTCTAGGTACTCACACAGCCTTGTGAGTGGCACTATTTGATTCAGCGAGAAAAATCACTTGGAAAATCGCTCCAAACTTCATTCACCCGCAAGTGATGTCTACGTCATGACGAACCCACGAATTCGATAAAAATGTTAAGCTTTCTCTCTCGGAAACACACATTTTTCAAAAAATTGAAGCATTTTAAGAAAATCTGAATACACCGTTGGAAAGGTGAGCTTTTGGACCAACTTTTAGGACTACTGCAGGAACAAAAACCGCATATATTCAGCGGGGCTGGCAAACGATCGAAAAAACTGAAAATTTTGACTAATTTATAGATTTTTGCCTTAGGGCTTATGTTTTTACATTTAAACCTCTTTCCAATGGTATAATCACATTTGAATTTACTTCATCAATTAACGGAGCTATGACAGTTTTAGCGAACAAGGTCGAAAACACGAAAAAAATCTTAAAAGTGAAATAACTCGAAAACTAAGCCTCTAAAAAAATTGCTAAGAGACATTTTTTGTTGGAAATTAGTTCTAGAATCGATCCCTAGCCGATGGTGCGCCCTTCACGTTTACACCCTGTATAGATCTCTATATCAAGGTAGAGGCACTCAGAAAAGGTGTCTCACTGTAGGGTTGATGAGCTACATTAGCTGTACCTGGGCACTGCTGTAGTTGCGCTCTGGTTGTAATTTTTCAAAAGTGCCTTCTCCTATCGATCATTTCAAAATTTGACCTTTCTATTTGCCAGCCGTGTTAAACTGTGATGATCTACGCAGACCAGTGGATTCATTAAATTAATAAAACATTGTGTGATAATGGGATATTTCAGTCAATTTTTTTTTTTTTTTTTTCAATAGAGTATGGCTCAGGAATAACGGTAATCGGGTCTGTTCGTCGAGAAAATGTTTTTAAAAACGCTGCAAATTATTACACAATGGTTTATTATTTTTCTATATAATCGTCTATAAAGCCACCAACCATCCACCATGAAGAAAAACATCGATGGCATTTCGGTCAGCTTTAATTTGAACGGAGATTAGGCCTCTTTTGCGATTCACACTCGTGTTTCTGATTTGTCGTACGTTTATTATTTTTATGGTTTATTATTTTTCTATATAATCGTCTATAAAGCCACCAACCATCCACCATGAAGAAAAACATCGATCGCATTTCGGTCAGCTTTAATTTGAACGGAGATTAGGCCTCTTTTGCGATTCACACTCGTGTTTCTGATTTGTCGTACGTTTATTATTTTTATGGTTCATTATTTTAATGGTTTATTATTTTTCTATATAATCGTCTATAAAGCCACCAACCATCCACCATGAAGAAAAACATCGATCGCATTTCGGTCAGCTTTAATTTGAACGGAGATTAGGCCTCTTTTGCGATTCACACTCGTGTTTCTGATTTGTCGTACCTACGTTTATTATTTTTATGGTTTATTATTTTAATGGTTTATTATTTTTCTATATAATCGTCTATAAAGCCACCAACCATCCAACATGAAGAAAAATACTTTGAAAATGTCACCCCACGCATATTTAAGCAAAAACCTCTTTTTTGGCTGGTTATTTGCCCATAACTTCTATACGAATTGAGCGATCGGAATAGTTCGACGTTAGGACCAACTAGACCCCAAATGGAGTCTATGTGCGAAAGAACGGGTTTTTTAGACCGATTCTAAGGCCTTTTATGGCCTGGACGGCGAACGGCGGACGGACATTGCAAATTTGGATTCTACGCACCTTGAAACGTAAAGTGACAAAGTTTGAGGGGGGGTTATAAAATTTTTTTGCGATACGATCACATAGGCTTATTATTGGAAATAATAAACCAAAATCAGAGAAGCTAAGGAAAGTTGAAGATTTGAATGGTGTGACGTAGCTAACCAACTGTCTTTGAAAAAAGTATCCATGCACAGAGAAGCGATGAAACCCTTGGAGGACCTCTTGGATACTACAAAATACTACTCATACACACGCGCGGCATAAGTGTGTGTGCATTCAGGGAGGCCCGCCTTTTTTTCAAACGTGTGATCTCTTTAATTACCGTAGATGTACCTACCCAACTTCGGCCATTTCAAATATTGGCGGTACTGATGAAGCTGCGCTCTTCAGGGGTCATTAAAAACTTTCAGTTTTTTCTCAATTTCAACAGGTATCGTTGGGGCCTAATGTTGATATCTCCCGCGCTTGTTACTCTTATCACTTTCCCATGAAAAAAATCAAAATGTAAACAAGCAGTTTAGACATTTTTCAGCTTATCGATGGCATCACATGATAACCTCGTATCTCACCCACCTGTAATTCAATTTTTAGCGATAAGAAACCATGGTTATCAGTGACGCTCAGCCCTCTTGATCAAAACCGAGGTTACCATTTAGGGCGTTAGAGAGCAGAAAATGCAATTCCCGCTAAAAATTGATTTACAGGTGGGTGGGATACGAGGTTTTCATTCAGAGAATCCAAAAAGAACCATTTTGGCCAAAAATTGAGATACGAGGTTATCATATGATGCCATCGTTATGTTCTTTTATAACTATTGTAGTTGTTGATGTGATGTGATCTTAGAACTTGCTCTTACCGTTTCATGTTCGTAGTTTAGTGTTCTTGAAGGTGAGTGATAAGTCATTTTTTTACTTCGTGTTTTGAGGGAGTTCTGGGAAGTTTTTTCCGATAACTGAGTCATTGTACCTAACTTCGGCCATGGGGGGGGGGGGTCCGTCTCGAAGATAGAAAATTAGTGGACGTGAGTACCAAAACTATAATCCGATATATAAGGGAAAAAGCACTGAAGGAGGTTAGGGCTAGGAAATTGTCAATTCGGAAGGCATCCTAAAAATATGCAGTACTTACCCAGATCGACTTTGCAGGATAAGATAAATACGAAGAATCCTCTCAAGGTGGGTGACCCCAATGCATTTCCATTTTCTCTCTAATGTAGCGATAATATTATAATGGCTAGTCATGAGTTAATAGTCGTTTGAGAATATTACACAAAGCTTTCAAGAGAAGACAGATAAGTTAATGTTAGCAATGAATGTTTTAAATGTTGTTCAAATAATTTTGGCTATTTTATGACTAGTGTGACGATATCGTATTTTTGACATTATTAGCACTGATAATGATGATATTTTTGAAATGTCGACCTAAAAATTACCATGATTTGAAGTTTTAAAATTCAAATAATCTGTTCATGTTTGAAAAGCTTTATAGATATTTTTTTACTGCATTTCGCCTTTGTTTGGATGTTTTCCATTATATTCCTCAGGTGTTATTGTATTATAGGTGTTCCAAAAAAGTCTTTGTATGGTTTTTATATTTTTTAAATTCAAAAAAGCTTTTTTAAAAAATTATTCGGCGGCCGAAGTTACAATATAATTACTACTTCTTCGTTTTTAATGCATTTTTCATAGGTGGCCGAAGTTGGAGCACAACGGTACCTAACTTCGGCCACACTTCAAGTTTTTTAAAAAGGCCAAAGTTGTGATGATAAAAAAAAATTATAGTAACATCCTATAGAGCAGATTTGCTGCCATCTAAATTATTTTTTTCAGATTTTTACTCATATATTTGACTTTGAATAAACTCAAAAAACTTCCAAAAGTGGCCGAAGTTGGGTACATCTACGGTAATTTTTCTACCACATGTTATAGTATCACTGGGCTTAAAGTATAGTGTATAGGTTTTCAAGGGTGCTGAATCCAAATTTGAGGTCAAAAACCTGAATTTCCGACCCACCGAAATACCCCATTCCTTGAGTCATTGTGTTGACAAATCCCAGCAATGGGCATAACTATAGCAAGTTACTGGAAGTGCGAAAGTAGATGAATTAGGTGAGTGGTTGATATGTAGGAGAAATTGACTGGCGCAAAACCTGCTACTTTTGTCAATAATGGGGAATTTGCCTCAATTTTAGATTCTGGAATTTCAAGTCAAATCCTATAATAGGGCCCTAGAATAACGTTTAACACTAGGAATAACCAAGGGGAAAAAATTACCGTAGGAGAAAATGCCTAAACAAGTGAACCTCTGTTACAAAACACCGCAAAAATCGAGGAATATTGTTGACGTCATACGAAAAGAAAAAAAAAAACGACGCGAAAACAACTCCAACAACAGACAGAGTTCTAGCACCGCGACACAAAACGATCCAGTGAAATGGCTACTCGAATAATGTGATTCAAATCTTGAAACTAAATAAGAGAAGATGAAGACTAATAATGCTTGATAAACTAGTAGGTAGATTCGTATTGTAAAAAAGTGAGTAATATTGTTTCTTTTGGTCACTTTTGTGTCTGGGTTCTTCCTGCCAGTTCGCGGCGCACTCTTGTGCGCACTACTCGGAAGCTAAAAGTTCGTGTATGTTCCGCTTCTGTGGTAAGCGCCACAGAACCTCCTTTGAAGTCAGATTGGTAGAATATCCGTCACGTTTCAAACATGGCTGCCTCTTACACATTGCCACCACATTTAAAATTTCCATCTTCCTTAAATTCTCTAAATTTTTTGGATGCGTTTTCGAGCAGCTCACTATGGGTTTATTCCATAAAAATAAACCCTCATTCGAAAAAAAAAGTGAGGCAAATTCCCCATTAAGGTAAGCTAAGTTCTAACTGGTGCTTTAGATTAGGTACCTTTATTAGAAACGTAAGTGGTTGATATGAAAGAGTCGCCTGCGTCAAGTAGCCGCTGTTATCAGGTATACTTCAATAACGAAAGGGAAGTAGAGCTAGATAGATCCCTAATGAGGTAAGTAAAGTGTGAGAGTCGAGTTGGTGTTAGAAGGTTGATGTACGAAGAGGGATGAAGAGGGTCAAATGTCGATAGGGATCTCTGGAGAGACCCGTATGTTCAGTCCCAATAGGAGGGGGTTAACTAGGAACAATCGTCTTGTTTTTCTTTATTCGATAACAAGTAAGTTATTACTATGACATTTTCAGAGATTGTGCGGGTTGTTGGTCTCCTAGGCTCTGCACAGGCGCTAATGTAAAATCCTTGTAACAGCCATAACTTCTTTTTTCTTCATTTTCCATCCGAATTCGGTGAAAGGGAATTATGTGGTCGTGACTTCAGATGGTAGCATATAATCCATCACGATCTGATCAACGATAGCCTCTGAAGGAGGGTTCACATGTGCATGGTTGATGCAGTAATGGGGCATTTGATTGGCTGCGCCTAACCGCGTAGAAATATCTGAAGTTTTAGATCTCGACAGTCCGCTCCAAAAGTACTCTGAAGGCTGAACATGACCAATCAAATGCCCCAACGCGTAACTGCATCAACCACGTCCATGTGAACCCAGCTTGAGCATGCGCAAACGTTAATTCCTTCCAGGGATTGTGTGGTCAGGACTTGATTCCCTAAGTGCCTTGACACACGTGCGAGTTTTAGACGCTTGACGCCGCGATTGTTTCTCGCAGCGTCAAAGGCGTACTTACCTATGATAGGATTGAAACACACGTGACGCGCGAAGTGAAGGGTGCGAGTTTTACCCGCCGCGTCAACAAAAGGAGCGAGGGTTTGACGCTTGGTACCTGCTACCCGCCGCGAGCTCGCTTCGGGCAAAAGACGCCTGGCGTTGAAGCAGTACTGAACTGAACATTGTTGGTGAGACACCTTCTCGTCAGCGGGTATTTTCTCGCTACTAGTTTTTCATTATCAGTTCGTTATCATGAGTGAGGATTTTGACACTGAGGTATTCATATTGGTGGTACAGATATTCTCATGACTGTATCTTGACTTTTGATCTCGTCACTTATCTTGCCCAACAGTTCATCAAATGAAGAAGTACTCATACGAAAATAGTTGAAGAACTTGGTTTCTTCACTCCTCAAGTCCATCATCATTGAAGTGAAAGCACCTTTCAAAAGTCGTTCAGAATTGAAGGGATGCACCCAAAATGTCCTCCCTTTTTTATATTTAATAATTTTATAAACGAAATAAACAAACATTTTCTTTTTTTTTAATCTTTGCGCTTCTAGCAATCTCACAGATGCGAACCATCCTGTTTGATAGGCATACGACTGGCCGGTGATAGGCGGTTACTTTAACGCTGCTGTGTGTCGGGAGAGGGATACATGACGCCGCGAGATTTTTCACAACCCTCGCGGCGTCAAGCGTCTAAAACTCGCACGTGTGTCAAGGCACTAAATTTCATCATTGTCATCTGATCATCAAGTTTGGAGGGAACGAGTACTTGGTAATGAGGTATTTCGGTGGGTCGGAAATTCAGGTTTTTGACCTCAGATTTGAATGGGGAATTTGCCTCACATTTTTTTTTTTTTTTTTTTCGAATGAGGGTTTATTTTTATGGAATAAAACCATAGTGAGCTGCTCGAAAACGCATCAAAAAAATTTAGAGAATTCAAGGAAGATGGAAATTTTAAATGTGGTGGCAATGTGTAAGAGGCAGCCATGTTTGAAACGTGACGGATATTCTACCAATCTGACTTCAAAGGAGGTTCTGTGGCGCTTACCACAGAAGCGGAACATACACGAACTTTTAGCTTCCGAGTAGTGCGCACAAGAGTGCGCCGCGAACTGGCAGGAAGAACCCAGACACAAAAGTGACCAAAAGAAACAATATTACTCACTTTTTTACAATACGAATCTACCTACTAGTTTATCAAGCATTATTAGTCTTCATCTTCTCTTATTTAGTTTCAAGATTTGAATCACATTATTCGAGTAGCCATTTCACTGGATCGTTTTGTGTGGCGGTGCTAGAATTTATACACAGACACAGTGTTTTTTTAGACAGTCTGTTGGAGTTGTTTTCGCGTCGTTTTTTTTCGTATGACGTCAACAATATTCCTCGATTTTCGCGGTGTTTTGTAACAGAGGCTTCACTTGTTTAGGCATTTTCTCCTACGGTAATTTTTCCCCTTGGTTATTCCTAGTGTTAAACGTTATTCTAGGGCCCTATTATAGGATTTGACTTGAAATTCCAGAATCTAAAATTGAGGCAAATTCCCCATTCAGCACCATTGAAAACCCTTATGCTCGAACTTTTTGCCCAATTTTACAATAACATGTGGTAGAAGTAAAGAGATAACACGTTTGAATTTCAAGGTCACTTCTCCACTAACGGTCATGGATGTAAGGACCAGATCTCTCACTTTAAAAACTCCATGGTGCACAATGGTTCAGAAACTGAGGGTTTGGACTGACTGAAGAACCCGCAGTTTTAAAGACTGTCATAAAACCGACAGTTTTGGAACGTTCGAGAATGGCGAGCGATTGATACGAGGAAACTATGTGTCACATCCACTTCGCAGACTGTTTTCCTTCCGAGATTTCAAGAACACTGAACCGGGACATCAAAACAACATTCATTAAACTAAATATTACGCTCACTTTTATTTTTCTCATACAAAATTTTATAGTAAAATTTGATTGTAAAAATAGGTAACGAAAAACGTCAAAGTCCTAAAAGCTGTGAAGGATGTAGCTGATCAAGATGTAGGAACTAAAATCAGTAGTCGAAAAGCGATTGAAGGGGATAAAAACTATATCGTTGATACAAAAAAATTAAAAGTAGGTAGTAAGACCAAAGAAAAATCCTTACCTCTAAGAAAATTAGTCTTTATAAGTTCCATTCTTCACAAAATAGGTACCTCATTAATCAACAATAATGAGGCGTAACTCCTTTTATAATTAACCATCATGCTCCACAAGAACGATTTGGGACCGCATTGATGAAATCCCTCGTCCTCAACACTCGAGGCGTTTCTCTTAAAACGAACGAAATTCGCACTTAAAACTACTTTTCCCGATTTCTCCTTTGATACATCGCAAAACAAGGTTAACACTACCTTCCTAACAAATTTATGGCACTTAGGCAACAAAAAGAAATTCATTCCTAATAGCAGATCTTTGCCTGATCACAATGTTTCAGCGTTCGCTCCGCACCTTCCGAATTTCACATTCAAAAACAAACAAAAAAGTGGCAGCTTTGTAGTCTAAAAGGCTTTGTACGTCGACGGTGAATTTTCATGGTTGAAAAAGGGAATATTGTAAACGATTCACACCGTTCTTCTACAACGAATTGGAAAATTCTTACATTCTGGAACACACCAAAGTTCTTACTTGCTGTACATGCGAATTATGCAACCATACGCCCTCTCGTATATTTTATTGTGTGGTAGATGATGTTACAGTACCATTCGAATTAATGGAAACAAGACAGTCATGCAATTTTTCATTTTTTTCCAAAATGTTGATGGTAGGGGGTACCCACGGGTTTTGTGTCCTTCAGAGCATTGTCTAAGGCAATGTAAGTAAAAGTGAAGAGGAAGAAGAACCTTTTTGAAGGTTTCATGGGTGCAGGTTATCAACAATGTATTTACCTATGTAACAATGTAATACCTATGTCCGGCATGGCTGCGGCCAGGACAGTTAACTTGGAAGTAGAAGAAGAAGAACAATGTATTTACATCATTCTGATAATTTTCACCGATTTCTTTGTGTTTTTTCGAGTTTTGTGCGTTGTTTTCACAATTAAAATGGATATTTCTCCAAAAAAACGCAGTAAGATTGTCACTTTGCGGGAACATACCAAAATGACACTTTGTGAAATCGCCAGAACTTGTGAAGACAGCTTGAAGGGAGTGTTCAACATTGTGGCTTTGAAGAAGAAAACAGGGTCTGTCATCCCTCAGAGAGTTGGGCAGTGTGGAAGGAAGAGAAAAACTTCTAAAAGGGATGATGCTTGGCTGATGAGAAATTGTAAGCTGAATCCAATGAAAACTAGTCGAGATATGAAGGAGGAATTGGGTGATGCTGGAGTTTTCATAAGCGATTCCACTGTGAGGAAGAGATTGCTCGAGGGCGGGATGAAAGCTCGACGCCCCCAGAAAAAGCAACTGCTTACAGAAAGGATGATGAAGGCCAGACTTGCATGGGCTAAAAGGTATCGTAATTGGAGTGTTGAAGATTGGCGGAAAGTGATTTTCTCCGATGAGACCCACTTCATTGTGCAGGGCAAAAGAAATCGTTTTGTGAGAATGAGCCCCGGGGAAAAAGTGTC
Organism: Apolygus lucorum; assembly: GCA_009739505.2. Taxonomy (NCBI): domain Eukaryota; kingdom Metazoa; phylum Arthropoda; class Insecta; order Hemiptera; family Miridae; genus Apolygus; species Apolygus lucorum. The sequence continues at coordinate 1,132,901 of CM019168.2, read as the reverse complement.
TCCCTAGCACATTGCACAGTTTGTGAAGCACCCTCTTAAAAAAATGTTCTGGGGGTGCTTTTCGTATGATGGTCCTTTATCTATCTGCCCTGTGGAGGGAATGATGAACACAGAGAAATATAAAGAAGTCCTTCAATCTCGAGTGTTACCAGAACTTGCCAAAGTCCAGAATGGCATTTTCATGCATGATCTTGCACCATGTCACAATTCAAGAGCATCAAAGAAATTCATTCAGGACCATAACATCAAGATGTTGGAGTGGCCAGGGAACTCTCCAGATCTGAACCCAATTGAAAACTTGTGGGCTATAATGAAACAATCACTGGGAAAACAGGACTGCACCACGAAGGAGAAAATGATCACCGCCCTCATTAAAATTTGGTTCCACAGTGATAAAATTAAAGAAAACTGTAAATCTTTAGTCGATTCTATGCCTAAACGTGTACAATTAGTCATTGACAATAAGGGAGGCCATATCCCATACTAAACATTTCATGTTTCATTCATGTTATAAATAAATTTGAAGATCATCTGAAAATTGTTGTTTGTCACCTTTGTTTCCATTAATTCGAACGGTACCTCATGGAATAGCGCACATCTTCAAGTTAAGGACAGACGGCGAAGCAAAAATGCTGTCATGGGCCCAATTTCTACATCCTCCACTGTTGTTATCCCGCAGAAAGGTTATCCTCAATTTTGGGATACCTGGAAAAGGCTGATCAGCATGGGGGGATGTACTTAAGTGCTTAGGTTACATAATAATTGTTTAACTATAAAATAATTCAACTTCAAATCAACCGCCTTAAGAAAAAAGTCAGTCACTGGAACTTACAGGTAAACTAGAGAACAATACAAAACTAGAATTGTGTACACTATTAACCTCCGATTTAAATAAAATTCCCATGAAATACATTATAAGAAAATACGCTTGTGGGTGCAGCTGCCCAGTAAAATACTCCACAATTCCATCCATCTGTACGCATGTGGTTGTAATCCGAGAAAACTAAGGTCTAGAGCTATTTTTGACGTTTTGAAACGAAGTCCTCGGATCCGTCCAGGGTGAGGACGAGGTTTCCTTCACCACAATTCGCCTTCTTTTTCTTTGGCTGGGACTTCAATGACCTGGAAGAAATCATACAAGTTAATTCCAGAACAGTCGAGGTGCTTGGATACTACAAAATAAATTATTGCACACGAAAAGAAGATTTACAGGGAGTCCGGCGACCTGGGAAACTCAGGGTATTTCATTTTTTCCCCCCAAAAAAAAAAAACTCCAGGGAAAAGCCCGATTCTTTTCCCCACCTTTTCGTGGGAAGTTCCGGCAGTCTGATGGAAAAAAGATTTAGTACTTACGGAAAAATACCTACTCCTGATAGTTTGACTTTGGACAGTAGGTAGTTAATTTAATTTCATGGAACTAGTCATAATAGATTGGATGTGTCCTCCTATGCAAATGACTGCTCAGCTGTTTCCAAAATTCAGGAAAGTGCCCAAACTGAGGGTTTTATGCAAAACCGCGTGGCTGTTTTTTGGTGAATTTCTTTGAAATTCTTCCTACCCTATCTTAATCTTTCACAGTTTAAGTTATCATTAACAAAAACAAAACAAAAATCTGTAGGTACCCAAGCATTTTTTTTTTTTTCAAATATAGATGTCCCAAACATAGAAATGTTGTTAACTATAATGACTAAAATATAGATTTCTGTAAAAACAACTTTCTTTGTTATTAAAATTTATAATACCACTGAAATTGCTTAATTTTTTTTCTCGGAAATTTGTTGAAAGAGTTCATAAGGGCACACCTACAGCTAGTAAATGCTAACCCGCACCGCGTACCTACATTTCTCCTCAACTAGTCTGATTCTGATTACCTACCTAATTTATTTTCATGAGATTTTTATAATATATTTATTAAGTGGTGACCACAGAGATCTCACTTGGATTTTAGTTTAGGTACCTATCTAATATTGTGTATCTACTATTGTTTCCTTTCATTTTCTATGATTCCTAGTTCTGCACCCAAACAACTAATCAAATTCTAGTTTTTATATTACCTTATTCAACAAATGTATTTTTGTGCTGAGTGATTTTACTTTTAACGTAAGGGAAGGTTTGTTGACAGAAATTAATTTTTTGTTCACTTATCGTCTTGCTTCCGAATCTACCAAGGTAGCAGAAGCATTGTTTTCACTCTTCAAGATTAAAAGAAAAATTTGCCCAAAAATCAAAATTTTCACTCCTGTTTTACGATGTTTTAGGTCATCTTGAACAATTTTGACAAACATTTGAATTTGAACAAACGTTTGAAAAAACTTGACATTTCCGAGATTTCACTATTCGGGCTCATTTTTCAACATCTGAGTCTTCGTTAAGAAGTTTTATTTAGCACTAGGGAGACAGAGAATTCAACGCCCTTTTCAGCGGTATAATTACATTTGAATTTTGACTGAAAACAAGGGAGTTATGGCAGTTTTAATGGCGTAAGGTCGAAAATAAGACAAAGATCTTAAGAGAAAACAAATAGTTGAGAAATGCATGCATTCCAGGGGACGTTCCCATTGAATAAGCATTAGGTAAATTTAAAACAATTGGTAAGCGATAAAAATTTTTTGCTCGAATTAATTTATTTAGTATTTCAGGCAAGAAATAGTGGTCTCCCCTCCTCCCCCTTATCCACATCACATTAATTTCTAGCGACATGGGAGCCTCGAATTTGAAGAGCATTTTAAAATCCATGATCTACGACACCCAACATGCGAATTCGAGTTCACCCCCCCCCCCCCCCCTCCAGCAATAGTGCCAGTCTGGCACCAAAGCGGAAATACGTCGTTACATTGAACTTTCATCTATTAGTTTTGGTAGGCAGTCCGTCGAGGTTCAATCCGTATTCAAACACACACAAAAAAACACGAAATATGCGGTTTATGGTGTCCACCACCATGGTGGCACCACTATTAGTTCCATGGTGGTACAGAGAAAAATTCATGAAAATCCAGAAGTATAAGGAGAATTTTTCCTCAATTTCAAAGCTTGGGTACAATTAGTGAGCTATAAAGGAACCGACAAATTGGATATTTTGTGAATTTTACTCCCCTACTTGCCCCCTCCCGATGCTAATTTTGATACTCTGGTGAAATAGTGTGTAATTTGGGAGATTCCTGCGTCGAATAAAAAAAGAAACAAGAAAATCGGTTGGAAATTGGGTCCTGAGCAGGGGCGGCTACTGATAGGAGCATGTGCACCCCCAGCCAATTAAAATAGAAAAAAAAATTCGAAGTTTGTTCCTCTTCGTTTGAAGAGTAAGTTGGCTAGTGACAGAAGACTCGATCGTAAGTACTGTGCTAGTTGAATCTACGCGCGAAAACTGTGGCGGGAGCTCCCTCTTTTCTGACCAATCACACCCGTTCGGAGCATCACCTTGCCTCTGCACCATTTCTGGGGAAAGTGACGTCATCTTGACATCTTTCGAGGGAGGCAGGCACGTGAGTTTGACCAATCAGAGAGCAGGACATTTTGTCGGCTTGAGCATAATTGGTTCGTTGCTCCCCCGTCAGAGAGCTCTGCAATCCGGATTTCCTTATAGAGAAATAAGTAGGTAAACAAACAAACATGATGGGAATTCCGTTTTACGTTTTCGGTTGACTACCGTTTCGGTACACACCGTTTTGTTCAAAGTATTGTGATTATTTAGGAGTGTTGTAGGTACGATGAGTAGTTTACATTAAAGTAAAGTAAACTATTTGGGTTTGTCGATTGTGGAAAAGTGCGAAATTCGAGAAACTGGCCGCCCTTTCCCGTCTCTCCTTGGACACCAGCAGACGTTGAAATTTAAAAACTGTGCAGACTCGTACCGTAAGTTTTAATGTCGACTATTATAAGAAGGTAGATTGGCTTTGTGGGTGTGAAGTGACTAACTGATAATTTTGCTTTGCTTGAATACGTTTTTCTACCAACCGAAATGAGGCTTGGGTTAAAGACGGCATAAGTGATCTCCCATTTAGCCGAAAAATTGAAAAACGCATTGCCTGTCTCCCACAAGAACGCTCTGGTAGATTTGCGTATATTGGGTCGTCAAAATATAATGCAACAACTCGACAGTGCATATCATCTTAATCTGATACAAAAAAAAAAGAGAAAAAAACGAAATGGTTAAGAAAAATACGTACATTTTTTATCCCGAATCATTGATTGTATCAAGTTCCGTGGTGTTTTCGAGCTAGCCGTGCGTGGGCATGATGGGAGGGAAGATTCTTCGAATCTCGGAGTTTTCAAGGGGCTCGTTAATTTTTCTTCCGAATTGGACGATGTTTTGAATCGTCACGGGCAAATCTACATTTCAGCTATTGCAATTAGATGGATGAATTTCTTGGGTTTCTACCTTTGATGATTAAGTATTTCAGAATTTCTGTTAACCACTAGAGAACATGTTTCGTGTCTATTTACTACGTATTTAGTACCGTTTGAAAATCACCTATTCTGTCCCTTCTCCATAGCCTCTCCTGATCTCTGTGCACCCCCTAAGTTTCGGGGCAGGAGCCGCCACTGGTCCTGAGCAGAGATTATGCCCGATTATGCACGTTTTTTAAAGCATTAACCCTCCCTTTTCCCCCCTTAAAAAGGCAAAATTCAAAATTCCGGCGACAACTAGATAGATTTCCTCGTCGCATAAAAAAAGAACCACGAAAATCGGTTGAAGATTGAGGCCTGGGCAGAGTACACAAGATTATGCGGCGAGAGTTGGGAGAATACGCTTTAACTTTGCCCCTCTAATTTTCAGTTTGTTTTGATGTATGAATGAAAGAAAGTAAAAATACATTAAAAAATACCAGGGGTTTGAGATGTTTTGAGGGTAATTGTTCATTAATTTGGAACTGAAAAAAATTATTCAGCAATCTGTTAGATGTGTAAGCCTACCTAGGCATGTAATGATGTAGGAACCACCACCACCGCCATTGTTATCAGGGCTCCCGCTCAAGCATACTGTTAGATTGATTATTCATGTGCCGACCGCTATTAAACGGATACTTCTATCATACCAATTATTATTTAATTAATACCTAAACACGAACCTAAACATGGCACAGTCAGTAGGTAGTTAGTAACGGTTTTGGTGATAGTGTGCACAGTGAGAGACGTTTTAAGTGATCATCTGCCTTCGTCAACTCAAATTTGTTGAACTCAGATTCGTACCACTATGGAGTTCAATAAACCCGATCCGTTGGATATCGACTCGGTTGATTTAGCCAAACAATTCGTGAACTTCAAGGACGATTTTACTATTTACGCCACTGCCATTGAGGCTACCAAGAAGGCAACTGCAGTACAAGTCGCTGGGTTGAAGAATCTTATTCAGTCACCATTGATCCGCACAACGATTTATCTAGTCTAGTTACTGAACCTCAATGTGAGTACGGATATTATGATGTGGTGTGTATTAGTAATATGGACAAACAGAATAATTGCAAACAGTGGTTCATTGACATACCCATCAACCAAATTGTTGTTAAATTTAAGTTGGACACTGGGGCAGAGGTAAATATTTTGCCTGTAGCAGTTCTCAAACGAATATTACCCACAGGTCGTTCTGCCTTAAACGACTGCAACACTTTTTTGGAATCTTTTGGAGGTTTTAAAATAAAGCCACTTGGTAAAATTGATTTAACCGTAACGTATAAATCCTCTGTAGCAACGCTCCAATTTATAGTAGTTGAAGAGCGCAAAGCTATGCCAATCCTAGGTCTTTCTGCATGTTTATCACTACAGCTTATTTCGAGAAAAACTGTTGATAATGTCGTTGTTCAGCATGTGAATTGGGCTGATCAATTTATTAAAAATAATCAGGATGTGTTCAGTGGGTTGGGGTGTTTTCCTGGCGTCTTGGACTTGAAGCTCAGGCCAAATGCTATACCTAGGTGTTGCCCTGCCCGCCGCGTCCCTTTAAAAATTTCCGATAGACTGCAATCTAAACTTGATGACCTAGAATCTAAGGGAATTATCGAAAAATGTCAGGCAGGGGAGTGGGTTCATAACAATGGTGGTGGTGGTGGTTCCTACATCATTACATGCCTAGGTAGGCTTACACATCTAACACAATCTAAGATCGTGTTTCTGATTTGAGATTGGTAATTTGTCAGAAACATGGAAGCAGAACTGGTAATAAACAAGCCCTTAACTTACTCGAGGTTTGTCGATGATCCGAGCTGTTCGCATTCCTTTTTCAACGATTCCGATGATCCACGCCTGGTACCCTTCCTGTTTCTCGATGTCTTTGCAGTATGCGGCAGCTTGCTCTCGCGGCAAACATATCAGGAGCCCGCCTGGATTCACATTGTGAGAATAGTTACAGAATGACAGTTATAATTATTGTCTTCGTGTAAGACTGTTTAATAATGAGAATACTTATGAACTCAATATTGAATCAAAGTGAAACTGTTGTGTTTAAAAGAGTATTTTGGTGCTTCCCATCATGGAAACGTTGCTGCAGTAGGGATCTCCAATATCAAATTTTTCATCAGCATTTTAAGTTTTAGGCACTCAGAACAATTTCAAGTATTTTCGCTCAAGCATTCTTACGATATTATTTCATAAAATATTTTCAATGTGTCCCCCATTTTGGGTGATGATGAGTTAGAGGGGTTTTCGAGGTCCTGTTGGTTGGCCTGCTAGAAGCCCAGACCTCACGCCCTGGCCTTCTACTTGGGGGGGGGGGGGGGGGGGGCTGAAAGCTAAGGTGTACCAAGCAATAGTGGATACGGGGGATGAGCTGTTGGAGAGGATCCACCGGTGCAGCAACCTCACCAGAGAGGACGATGATGCTCCAGGACGGGCGGTTTGCCGCAGGTCCCGTTTCTGCATTACCCAAGATGGGGGACACGTTGAAAATATTTTATAAAATGAAATCGTTAGAATGCTTGAGAGCAGATAATCATTATTCGACAATCCGAACCACAAGAACTACTGAAACATCACCACAGGAACCCGAATCAGGAGAGCTAGGGTATCTTCATTCTTTTTACTTCCATGTCGTTATCACTCTACCTAGATCTCTTGTTCTAGGTACTCACACAGCCTTGTGAGTGGCACTATTTGATTCAGCGAGAAAAATCTCTTGGAAAATCGCTCCTAACTTCATTCACCCGCAAGTGATGAAACCACGAATTCGATAAAAATGTCACGCTTTTCCTCCCGAAAACACACATTTTTCAAAAAATAAAAGCATTTTAAGAAAATCTGAACACACCTTTGGAAAGGTGAGCTTTTGGACCAACTTTCAGGACTACTGCAGGAAGAAACATATTGTTTATTATTGCATGCATTCCAGGGGACGTCCCATTGGAAAAGCATTAGATCAGTTTAACCAGTTGGTAAGCGATAAAACTGTTTCACTCGATGTAATTTACTTATTACTTTAGGCGAGAAATAGTGACCCCCCCCCCTCACCATTATCCACCATAACATTTCTAGCGGCATGGGAGCCTCGAATCTGAAGAGCATTTTAAAATCCATGATCTACGATACCCAACATGCGAATTCGAGCCCCCCCCCCCCCCTCCAATGGTGCCAGTCTGGCACCAAAGTGGAAATACGTCGTAACATTGAACTTTCATCTATTAGTTTTAGTAGGCGGTCCGTCGAAGTTCACATCCGTACTCAAGGTGAAACACCAAAATAAATAAAAACGAAATATGCGGTTTATGGTGTCCTGCCACCATGGTGGCACCACTATTAGTTCCATGGTGGTACAGAGAATAATTCATGAAAATCCGGAGGTGTAATGAAAATTGTTCCTCAATTTCAAAGGTTGGGTAAAATTAGTAAGCAGTAAAGGAACCAATATATTGAAAAATCGGATATTTTGTGAATATTATCCCCCCACTCATCCCCTACCCTTGCAAATTTTGGTACTCTGGTGAAATCATGTACAACTCGGAAGTTAATTGAGTCAACAAAAAAAGAAACATGCAAATCGGTTGGAAATTGAGGCCTGGGCAGAGTTTACAAGATTATGCCCGCAAACGCACGTTTTTTAACCATTAACCCCCCCCTGAAAAAGCAAAATTCAAAATTCCGACGCCGTAGTGCACAACTAGATAGTTTTCCGCGTCGATGAAAAAAAGAACCACGAAAATCGGTTGAGAACTAAGGCCTGTGCAGACGACACAAGATTTTGTCACAGACACACAGACATACACCTATGGTTTTTTTTCGCGGATTTGGATTCAGAATGGTCTAAAACGGATTACTGTGTGGTTTTTTTTCTGTTGAGTGTTGTCCTCCTTCACCCCAGATCGATCGCATAAGGACGCCCAAGTCTTACTGTGGGACGTCCTAAAATCCGCACATTCAGCGGGGCTGGCAAACGATCGAAAAAACTGAAAATTTTCACTAATTTACAGATTTTTGCCTTTGGGCTTATGTTTTTACATTTAAACCTCTTTCCAATGGTATAATCAAATTTGAATTTACTTCATCAATTAACGGAGCTATGACAGTTTTAGGAACAAGGTCGAAAACACGAAAAAAAATCTTGAAAGTGAAATAACTCAATAAATAAGCCTCTAAAAAAATTGCTAAGAGACATTTTTTTTTGGAAATTAGTTGTAGAATCGATCCCTAGCCGATGGTGCGCCCTTAACGTTTACACCCTGTATACATTTAACAGCCATAATTACTACATTTTCCATTCGAAATGGATGAAATTTTCAGGAATTGAGCGGGTGGACTTGTTGAGATTAGCTAGAATGCACCATAAAATCGGGTTATCGATACAAGAAAGCTATGAACCACACCCACATGGCAGGCTGTTTTTAGTTTTCCGTTGACAAAAGAACACGTCAAGAAGGATCGTTGAGAATGATTTTCTTTCGATCAACAAACGTTCAATCTCTATGGAAAACAAAAGCTGTATCCCTAAATTACTCAGATCATTTCAAAGATCTGATGACAGGGTAGTGTTGCATGCCATTGTTGCGATGAGAAGTTTTAGGATCACCATAGTGAGGTCAGCGCTGTCCAGTGGCACAACGTATCTAATATATAATTACATGAATGGTACAGCTTGTACAACGCTAATGGAAATGCTATAATGTAATAGTAATATTATGGAAAATGTAATGTAATGGTACGAGTGGTAGTGGCATCAGTCAAGTAGTAGTGAATTAAATTTTCCATCTAAAGGTGGGATTTCGCATGGAGACGCGACCGCCCGACCGCCGGCGGCCAACTGCCTGACCGCCCGCGGCCGGCCGCGGGAGAGGGTAGTTTCGCATGTTGGCGATGGAACGCGGCGTCCCGTCGATCATCAGTCTATTTTTTTCGTTCAACGGGAGCGGAAACGTGATGGCAACAAGGAAACTCGCGGTGTGTTTATTAATGGATGAAGAAGAGGAGGAAGATTTTAATTGTACTATCAGAAGACCAATAGGTCCAATGTTTAAAAAAAGAAAAGAGGAGGGCTTTTTCTCGAAAATAGTGCAGTTGCACCTCGAGAAGGATGAAGAGAAGTTCCGACTGTTTTTCCGGCTCAACTTCAACCAATTTGGTTTCATCACTTCCCTCGTGGAAGAAGATCCTCCGTAATGTACCGAATTTCACTTGAAATGAAACGGGTTTGCATATACAGCCGCCGGAAGGGGCGCGTCTCGACTGGTCCCTCGAGCAGTCGAGCCGCCGAGACGCGGCGGCCCGAATTTCTGACCGCGGCCGCTGGCGGTCATGTCAAATCGGTTCCATTGAAATACACAGAAGGAGTAGTGGGCGGCTGGCCGCCGCGTCTCGGAGACGCGTACGCTGGCCGCAGCCGCTGCATGCGAAATCCCACCTTAACTACGAACAGTAAGTACTTAGCAGTAAAAATAGTTTGATGATACGGAGTCGACATTGAGAATGAGATGAAACATTCTCCACTGATACAATGACACAATGATCAATCACAAATCAATGATATTGATCTTCAAAAGGATTGTCATGAATTCAAATATTTCAGTTCTGGTGAGGCCTTCAATCCACAGGTGTAGAAGGAGAAAGTTGATTAAGCAGTTCAGTAACTTGAAGTGGATTATTGCGTGTAGATATTGTTACCAGAACCCATTATAGTCAGCAGATCCTAAGGTATATCATAACCTGGCGGCAGTACCTACCAGACGTTTCGGCAGAGTGGCCCTGAAGAAGTTGAAACATGTTGCCACAGGCTTTGGCGACGGCGGCCATCTTGGAAATGACTGGCAGGTTGTGGATGACGAACGAAACTTCATTCTTTTGGTGTTTGGCAAGCGTCTGAGCATGGCCCAACAGTCCAAAACCTGTCACGTCTGTCGCTCCGTGGGCATTGTACTTGTGCATCAGTCGAGCAGCTACAAATATCAACGGGGGAGTATTAGTTGCAAAACCCTTTTCATCGTGATTTATGTAAACTTGATGGATATTCCTCGATCTGATTCTCCTTTGATAAACAACTTTTTTTTGTCATGAGACCATCAACTATTGGGACTTACCAACTCTGTTCAGCCTGGCCATGGAGTCCATCGAGCGTTGATATGCTTTGCGAACGTCTTCTTCTGAGACTACCAGCTTAATTCTATTCCATCTGGACATTCGAAATGTAATATGAATAGGTACAAAATAATTTATTAGTGCTAAGAATTTTTTAAATAGATTTGAAAGAGTTGGAACATTGATTGGCCCAAAAAATTTATAAACAAATGAAACAGTAAAGAAATAAATTAACACAACGTAAGTAATAACATCTACTAACTAGTAACAGCTATGACTGACAGCTTATATCCATTTCCCATGAATTTGGCTAACTAAAGCTTACCTTTCTGGGATGTCCAGCCACTGGTGGGCGTTGACAGCTACTTGAGTCCCCAAAGGCTTAGTTAGGACGAGGACGTCACCCACAACTGCATTGTCAGGTCTTCATTTGGAATACGAAGAATAATAAATTAGAAATTTCTCTCATTCATATTAACCTACTTTTAATCTTAATTTTAACGGATTGATCAGCCAGTCATCAATATGAATCGTACTGTCAGAACAAAGGCAGAATAGTAAACAAGGTTTACATACAGTTAACTCACCCACCCTTCACCAGTAACAACACTAAAGATAATTTAATGAGAGGTATACTCACATTATATATTCGTTCGGCTGAGCGACGGTGGTGGCCACCCCTCCAATAGTACACCAAGGGTTGACTACAGTTTGCCCGCCACTAACTGTAGTTCCAGCTTCCATGGCAGAATCCTGAACAAAAATATACCATTTCTTGTCAAACCTTCTACCAAGTAGAACAGGAGAAACTTGATTAGACGTTCTTCAAGCTATCACGTAACTTGGAATGAATGAATGAAAATGGACTTTTATTTCTTACAAAAAAATAATATCAGATGCTTCTCTAGGTGCTAATAATACATAATACAATTCAGATTCACAAAATCCAAACACGGAATGGCTCAATCGGCCGTCATCCGGGTTGGCAGGCGTTGCTACAACAAATAGCTATGATGACAATTAGTTTTTTATTATTTTTTGTTTAAATTAAATAATTAATTATTTCATTTAGGTTTATGGATATTTTTACAAAATTCTAATTCGTTTACTGTAGGGAGAGCTTATATTAATAGTTGAATTGCTGCACTAGTTGGAATCGAAAACTCCACGCCTCACGACAAAAACCGGCTATCTGGACGAAGTTCGGCTGCGCAAGTCTCCTCGTGAACTCTTCTCGCGACATCTGGCCCACCCCACTCCATTTTTTCCGGATTGCATTTAAAATTGGGCATTTTGCCAGAAAGTGGAAGATGTCTTCCACCTCGTTCAAATTGCAGAGTGAGCAGCGTTGGGCAAGCGGTGAACGCCACGGCTGGAAATTCATGTATATCAGGCCTCCTCTCGCCTTGAACAACCATCTGGCCTGGGTCAGGTCGAGACATCCATTGTAGTCCGGTAGGGGGGTCAGCGTAACTTCCTGGTAGTGACAGTGGAACTGCGAGGCCTCTATCCTAGCTCTCTAGTCTTCCCTCTCCCTAATCTGCAGTCTCTCGAACATATGTTCCCACTGGCTCCTCCAAACCCACCTGTTCTCTGCACTGAGCTCGATCCCCACCTGAGTGGCCAGCTGTTGCCATTCTATAAACCAAGAGAATCGCTGTCTGATGACCTCTTCCGCCATCACTCGAGGCAGCCTACCCTGAGGGAGATTGAGTGCTCTGAGCACATATTTCACATGAATCCTCAGAGCCTGCAAAAACATGGATGCTTTACCTATTTCATAGGTGAGCATGTAGAGAGGCGTATTATGCGGCAGCCCAAACAACCTCCTGGTAAAAACATATTGACATCTCTCGGCCTGTAGATACCTCTTGAATCTCCAAACCTGAGCTGCATATAAGAGAACAGACTTGGCAGTGGCGTTGAAAACCCTAAATTTATTCTCGATAGTGACTCCCTTTGCGTTCAGTAGTTGGGCCATACTATTAATTGCCATGTTGGATGCCGTCAGTTTTCTTTCCAGATGCCGCTTATAGGAGAAATCATAGCGCAGGAGGACCCCCAGGTACTTATATTCATCAACTACTAAAACCTCCGTTTTGTTGAAAGTCCAAGATTCAGCCCTCGCTCTACGATCCCCATTTCTGAATATGAGTATATTTGATTTGTTCATGTTAATAACAAGACCCCATTTCAGACAGTAGTCAGCGATATCACTGATCATCAACTGGAGAGTCACCGGGTTTGGAGCAATCAGTAGCAAATCATCTGCAAAAGCTATCTATAAATCATTATGCCTCCACCCAGTGTCTTCCACAGATCATTAATAAACATGTCAAAAAGGTACGGACTGAGGAGGCAACCCTGCCGAAGACCAACTCGCGACCCAAACCACTCCGAAATTGCACCATCCATGAACACTGCTGACATTGGATTACTGTAAATACCCTCAATCATTCTGACTATTTTTGAGGAGACTCCCGTTCGGTGCAGCTTGTAGTATAGGGCCTGTCGATCAATTCTATCAAAGCAAGAGCTCAAGTCCACAAAAAAGCAATAAACTTTTTGTCCCTTTGTAGCCAGCCTCAGTTGGACAATCGTCTGGAGAGTGAAGATGTTGTCACTTGTAGAGTAGCCACTCCTAAAGCCTGCTTGACCCTCATTTAGCAACTGATTAGTTTCGACCCAAGTTACCAACCTTTTCAGGAGCAGGCCTGTTAAAAGCTTTTCAGCAGCACTGATGAAGGATATTCCCCGCAAATTTTCAATCCCATCTGCATCCAATTTTTTTTTTAAGCGGGAATACCATTTCTTGTCAAACCTTCTACCAAGTAGAACAGGAGAAACTTGATTAGACGTTCTTCAAGCTATCACGTAACTTAATACCGATATTAATGCGTACCTTAATTTAAAAGGGTGTTAATCTTTGTTTGTACGAATTCTATACGAATATACAACTTTATTCATCGTAATCTGACATGTAATATCTCTAAAACTGCTATTTCTTGATCTCACTCTTCTCCATATTTTTGTTCAGAGAACAGCTTTCTGGGGGATTTTTAGAATGCTGTGTAATAGGTGAAAATTCGTTTGGTTTATAAAATTGATTTACTTCGAACTTGAAGAGTTCGAAATTACGGGACTGGAAATAAATTACTGAGTAAAATCTGTTGAAAGTGGAAGAGGCGGTTCTCAACTTAATCAAGCGTTGGTAGGACGTAGGTAGGCTTACTGGAATGATGACAAATGAGATTATTTAAATAATTATGCTTTCTAATAAAATTTACTGTTATTATTGACAATGCTTATTTCTGTGATTCTACTCCTAGTCCCCTTTTATTGACTTTACTTTTTATTACGAATTCCTAGGAATCTCTCAGGTAGAAGGGTATCATGAACTGAGGGTTCGTGAGGTCAATACTCCTACCTAACGGTTGAAATTCCTGAGAGGTATGCTGCCACCACCCTGGGTCGTATTAGGACACAGGGAATTACCGAACCTTTTTACCTGCAATGTACCTTGTAGGAGTTAAAGAGGTCAACTGCTGAAATGAGTAACTACAGGTTAACACGAAGGGTTTTTATTCAGAAAAATGTACAAATATTCTACCGTGAAGCGGATTTGACTGATTGCTCTGAAGGAGCTGACTTTCGCAAAATATCAAGAAATATGCTTTATGGTACTTCAAATATTTCCACACGTAGTCGTTCAACAAGCAAAATATAATAATGTGAATTACGTCGCAAAACAAGATATGAATTTCAGATATATGTTCTCTTTCTTAGGAACTATTGTTGACTTAGACTTTACTGACTTTACTTTACAATACAAATTGACTTAAAACTAACTTCTACTTCGACTTTCTTTACTTTATGTTACAATTTTTACAGGTTTTTAGTTGTTTTATATACGTTTCTTTACTTGACAGGACAGTTTTATAAGGGGGATGGTTGCCAGATTTTATTGAGAAGTAAGCGCTTACTAGGGGTCTGAGGGAATGGGCTTACCCTTAAGCCGAGCTTGGATTCGATGAATCTCCGTAGCAGGTAAGTAGTCCAGGGCCTCTTCCTAGAAGGCTGTAGAAGGGGGGTGCCGGGAATCGATGCAAATTTGCCTCGGTTCGGAGTTCGATCGCCGTTCTGGGTAGATCTGGTGGCCAAAAGGGAGAAGGCGGTAGTGCTGTAAGATCCTGGGCCGTGGCTAGACAGGATAGTACCAAACACTAACTGGCGGGTAGACACTTCCGACTATTAAATGTGAATGTTCGCACTTGGATCACCACCGGTACGTTCTCAGTTCGTAAGGTCTCGTTACAGGGAGAAGGGGATGAGTCGTGCAGCTAGGTTCAAAACACCATTGAGACGCGTGACTGTAGACTGAAGGTGGCGGGAGGGGGAAGGCCCTTTTATCTCCTCGGCCATCTTGGAATTGGAGATGGGAGGGTCCCGATGGTGGCGCGCTCGGTGTCTTGAGTTGCTGTGGCGGACATCGATGTTCGGTTTGCGTGTTGCTTGGCGAGTGGAAGTATGGAAGTAGATAGTACATGGAGATTTGTTGTGCCTGAGGGGCGCGGTAATAAACTGGCTGATTACACCTGCATTCGAAAATAAACTCACTCTCCTGTTTCAAAGGAGTCACCTGGAAATAATGGACCAAGTCCACGCCGACCCAATGGCCAAATCAGTTTACATCATGTGGAAAAAAGATACGCCTCAACATGAACCAGGTTCACTTCTCTGGTACAGGATGGATCTTCGATGAGTGGAAATGCTGGCCTGGAGATCAAAGGCCTAAATTTCAGCCCAACTAAACACCTAGGAACAACAGCGACTATTTTGTGAATAGTTTAGGAATATGTTCAAAAGAGATCGCTAGGAAACGACTCATTAGGTGCGAGAATTATCACGATGTCTGAAAGTCAGGAAGCCCACTGCAGCCTACTCTGGATTCCCTTCGGGCTGCGGCTCAAAGCAATGAGTTGACTGCCTGGCCATGAGGGAGTTGATGGCAATCCGACTGCCCTCCGAGCTGGACACTGCCGTAATACTCCAAAGCAGAGACAAGCCAAACAGCTGAACACCATTTCCAAGAGTAGAGCAAAACCTATTCTTTCAATGAGGAGGAAAGACCTTGGCACCATAGAATGCCTCCTCTCTGGCCACTGCCCCTTCGCATCTAAAAGGGCTCAAGGGGTAGTCAAATGAAGACTGCGAAGGAGATGAGACAGTAGAACACATACATAGGTATTTAGTGAGTGCCTTGCTGTAGCATTCACCAGATTCCGACATTTTGGTAAGAGTACCCTTGTCCCGGCCGAAATTGCTTGGAAAAACTCTTTCAATTTGCGAAAAAAGGTACTTAATTAAATTGATAATTTATTATAAATTGAAAGACGGTTTACTGGTGGAAGAAAAAAAAAACAATTTCCAAACAATTTAGAGAATTTAAGGAAGATGAAAATTTAAAATGTAGCGGCAATCTGTTCAAGGGGGCAGCCAATTCATGGAGTCACTTGCCAGTTACGACAGTACCGCCACCTCTGGTAGAGTAAATGAAAACACAAAAGTGACAAAAAAAAGCAATTTTATTCTCTCTTTTTGGTTCATTATTTTCAATAATGAACCTTTAGAATCGACTAAAAAAAAAATTTCAACCCCCCTCCTCTAAATTTGTTGGTTTAGGTTTCAAGGTAGGAAGAATTTAAAAATTGAATAAAATTTGGCCGTCTGTCTGCCATATGCGGCATTTTGCTCAGTTAGCATTGACCGATTTTGATGAAATTTGGTATGTGGGTTTGGGTCTAGTTGTGCCCCGAAGCTTTAGGTTGATGTAGGTCACTTCTAAGAGTTGAAAAATAAGGGTTAAAAATTTTGAAAACGCCCTAACTCAAAAAAGTTTGAAATAAAGGTAGTTTTTCCATAACTTTAAGATAGTAATGAATTTTTAGAGACCACCCGGAGCTCTGTAAAACAAACTGTTCGCTCCCTACGAGAATTTAAGTGTTGGACGTAAGATAAATCAGAAACACGAGTGTGAATCGCAAAAAGGGCCTAATCTCCGTTCAAATTTTAGCTGACCGAAATGCGATTGATGTTTTTCTTCATGTTGGTTGGTGGTAACAATGACAAAGCCGTGTTCTTTGCAGATGAGTGATCTATGTAGAAAAATAATAAACCTTTGTGTAATAATTTGCAGCGTTTTACAATACTACTTTACCTATTACTTTATCAAGCATTATTAGTCTTCATCATATCTTATTTAGTTTCTATACAAGTTAGTTTCGTTATTTGAGAGGTCATTTTTTTCATACTATTTGCTGAGACTTCTTTCACTGTTCGCCAGAGCGCACAGCAGTGTGAATCCTGTCAGTATTTGCATCATTTTACGGGGTGTGACGTGGGGTCTGTTCGGAGAGGCAGTCCGGAACAGTTCAGAACCAAACTGCAACTGAAAAGGGGAGGGGACAGAGGCGAATGGGCCCCTCCGAACTCCTCTAGGCTCCTCCAAACCCCTCCGAACCGTTCAGGACTGCCTCTCCGAACAGACCAGTGATCAACCTCCTTCAATTTTCGCGGTGTTTTTTGACAGAGGCTTCACTTGTTTAGGCAATTTCTTCTACGGTAATTTTTTCCCTTGGGTATTTATGGCGTTGAACGTTATTCTAGGGTCCCATTATAAAATTTGACTTGAAATTCCAGAATCTAAAATTGAGGCGAATTTCCCATTCACTAAATACAAACGAATAAATAGATCAAACACTGTCTAAGGGCTTACCCCGTCCCATAACATAGGAAGAACATCACTGATAAGGTTTTAGATTAGCAAATGTGACGATCGACGCAACAAACAATTCTCAAATTGTTTGGGAATGGAGTCGACAGAAATAAAACTCCTCCTATGCCCAGCTTTCGGTAAAGGCTTTCCTTAGGGCTCGAAGGATGTGTAACTGAGCCCTGAGGAGGGTGATAAAGTTACCGAAATCTCAGCAAAGGAGGGGTTTTATGTCTGCGGATCCCATTCCCGAACAATTTGATAAAGGTCTTAGAATGGAAATTCATGTGAAAATTAATTCTTGAGTGGAAAGTTATTCTATCGATTTAGTGCCAAATAGATGAATTATCTACATTTATTGAGTTTCGTAAATTTTAGGATATGAAATTCTGCAATACCTGCAAACAACTGACTGGTGTAAATAGAAAAACTGAAGGGATTTCTAACAAATAGGAATTCTTCCCTTTTGAAACCTGAATATGTGAAGAAACAAACTCACTTTGAATCCTCTCATAATCAAAGGAGTGACTACATCTCGTTCCCGTTCAGTCATTTTGGTTGACACAGCAAGAAGCATCAGCATGTTGTCGCACTCCGTCACTCCAAGCGCGTACAAATCGCTGAGTACGTTGGCACACGCAATTTTTCCTGGAAACAACAATCTATGATATTATGGGCGTATCAAAATCCTCCACACGGAAATTACATCTCGCTGAGGACCACTTCCACGAGATGAAAATAAATACGTATACAAATTATTAAAAGTTAGAATGTCATAATTTTTTGAGTTTTCGCCACGTCTTTTGTGACGACCGTCTGTGTGTAATATCCATGCAACCGTCAGAACATTTATCATAATGCGCCCAATATCCTTAGCTTTCTTCCAATCAAGCATACTGGAAAATGAATTAGGTAGGCAATCTCAGCTGAATCCCACAATTTCCACAAAGTTAAACCCCTAAAGAAAATTAACAGTATTCGACGGGCGTTTTCAATGTTCGATCAAGCCGAATTTGCAAAATTATTAAATTTCGATTATATTCATTCAGGCAGTCGCTTACCCATCATATAGGGATCATCGACGAGAGGATAAATGAAGTCTGTCGTCTGGACGAGAGAGAGCCCACCAGCGCCGAGGGGTGTGATACTCGCGTCCATTCCAATCCCTGCAACGAGAAATAACCGTAAATATGTTAGAGAAAAGATGGACAACCACAATACTAGTGTAACCCCAGGGTCCCGCCCCTGAGGATTACTGTAGAGCGTTCATCATTGAAACGGACGCGGGCTAGGTCCGCCAGTTCACCACCAGCAGTGCCACCAGCATCACCAGGGTTGCCAGGACCCAGCTTCCGCCAGCCAACACCAGTGGCGCCACTGTCGCGTCCCCCACCTCAAGCGCATGCGCAGAAGCGCCGGTCGGTCCCCTCCAAACCGAAGGACCTCCACGACCAAGCCTGACCCCTCCATTCCGTGATAGACCTTGCTCGTGAAGAGTACAAGCCTGCCAAGACTGGGGCCCCCCCGATCGTTCAAGTGTGCCCCTGACCACCGACTTTCTGCAGATACGACGAAGACAGCGACAGCACCTGCCCTTCACAGACTTTGCCAACTGGTAGGATTCAACCTTATATTTTGTATACAGGGTGTAAGCCTAACTGGTCTGCCATACGGTACCAGTCGATTCTACAACTAATTTGCAACAGAAAAAGTCCCCTAGCGATTTTTTTTTAAACCCTTCGTTTTCGAGTTATTTTAACTTTAAACTTTTTTTTCGTGATTTTGACCTTATGTCATTAAATTGGTCATAACTCCGTTAATTAGCTGTGTAAATTACAATTTGAGGATACCGTTGGAAAGAGCATTAAATTTCCTATCGGATAGCTGCCTTAACTTTTTTTTGAGTCAAGGTTTGAGACATGAAAACGTCCTCTAAAAAGAGAATTTTACGTAATTTTGGAAACCTTGCATCCTTTCAATCTCAAATTGAACTACGAGAACCCATACTTTTTCAAGATGCAAGAACAGTGAAAACTGCGCCAGAATCTCAGCTTTCCAATGGTATAATCAAAACATATTCTACAACCGTATTTAGGGGAGAAATTCGGGTTTGAACGCGGAAAAACGTGCATTTTTTCAACGAAATCGGCGCTCCGCCTAGTCGATCTGAGGGGTCGGACGATAGCAGTGGGTGGGCGGGCGCCGCAGTAGACCGCGAGGCCTCCGGAAACAGGAGGCCAGAGCGCCGATTTCGTTGAAAAAATGCACGTTTTTCCGCGTTCAAACCCGAATTTCTCCCCTAAATTCGGTCGTAGAATATGTTTTGATTATACCGTTGGAAAGCTGAAATTCTGGCGCAGTTTTCACTGTTCTTGCATCTTGAAAAAGTATGGGTTCTCGTAGTTTAATTTGAGATTGAAAAAATGCGAGGTTTCCAAAATTACGTAAAATTCTCTTTTTAGAGGACGTTTTCATGTCTCAAACCTTGACTCAAAAAAAATTTAAGGCATCTATCCGATAGGAAATTTAAAGCTCTTTCTAACGGTATCCTCAAATTGTAATTTACACAGAAAATTAAAGGAGTTATGACCGATTTGATGACATAAGGTCAAAATCACGAAAAAAAAGTTTAAAGTTAAAATAACTCAAAAACGAAGGGTTTAAAAAAAAATTGCCACGGGACATTTTTTGTTGCAAATTAGTTGTAGAATCGACTGGTACCGTATGGCAGACCAGTTAGGCTTACACCCTGTATAGACCAAGTGACTGTTAGACGAGTGATTTCCTTCTATAAACTGGCGAGCTGGCGCTTATAATACCACGATAAGAGATAGAGACTGAGAATGGCCCTTCCCATAATTTCCCCCTTGTTGTAAATAATTAACTTTAACATTTCATTTCATTTTGTAAACTTTAAATCTTGTCCACACGTGGTGTCCACACAAGTGTCCACCACCTAGTCCACCTTGTCTACCAAGTAGTGATTTCTTTTGATATAGTGAGAGAGAGAGAGAGTGATAGTAGGAATAGGTAGATTTAGTAGAGAGTAAGGACTGAGAGTGTAATATATTTTATTATTCACGGATTTGACAATATAGCACCCATACGGAAGTACTTCTATCATTCACTGACTTATCTCCTACTGACCAGGTATATTTCACCAGTAAATTCAATAATAGGTATTTTTACAGTAAATTCAATAATAGGTATTTTTACAGTAAATTCACTTGCTTTGCTTAATCAACAATTTAACGTAACTTCACTTGACAATATTAACTTCATTTTTATTAACTTAACTTCAACTAGTCAACAGACTAGTTCCTACTTTATAAGTAGGTGGTGGCAGCTCTACATATCCAGGGAATACAGACAGCTAAGGTAAGTTGTGGATACAACTTGATTGATTCATAATAGCAGTACAGAATAGGTCCTTGAGGTATCTTTATTTGATTCTCTCTATTAGACTCTTATTTAGATTCTTCTGCTCCCTCTCGAGGGTTCCCTTAGTGATAAAAGGGGTTACACTAGAGTATGTAAACGCTCTACCAAACAGTTCCCTGATACTTCTTGAAAAAGTTAAGGGAGCGGAGTTATGAGAGAGGAGTTACCAGGGTAATCCCAAGGTTAAGTAAAAATACGACGTTCGACAATCAGAATAATAGGCCTTTTCACTCTACATAATGAATAAAAATAAAAACCTTTTTAACAAAAAAGTCTGCCAAGTGGGTGTGACATGTAGCTTTCTCGTATCCATAACCCGGTCGTATAGATAATCCAACACATTGTAGCTAATCTCTAAGTACCTTGGACTACCATCAAAGGGATCATTTACACTGCAACCCATACAATCCCTGAAAATTTCGTCGAATTCGGATGGAAAACGTAGAAGTTATGGCTGTCACAAGAAATTCACGTTTGCGCATATGCAGTGGCTACAATCGATTCCGGAGCAATGATTTTCATAGCGACCATCCACACCACAATCTCTGAAAATTTCGTTGAAATAGGATAATAACTTCGTATAGTTATGCCCGTTACAAGGATTTCATGAAAGACAGACAGACACAGAACCAAAGTTGTTCAGGAAGGCCTAAAATGTAAAACGCGAGAAGAAATTTTGATTTTGGAGATCTTTTTTTCAACCTGAAAACAGAAAACAATGCATCCGCTACCTTGGTAGACTCAGAAGCAAAAACAGACCGACCTCAAAACTGATGACGGTAAACCATCAGAGGGAAAAATAATAATCACACCCAAAACAATTATTTAGCAAGTTGGATAGTGATATGAGTGTGATAGTAAGCGTGAACCTCCCTAGGAGTTGTTGGTATGTTGAGACTTTTGACTATAGAGTATTTTTGTACTTCCCGTGTTGACAAAACGCGAAACGTGAAAAGGAGCAGCTGGCGCGAGCACTCGTAGATGCTAACTTTCCACGTCATTTTTTTCAGATCTCCTCAGTGAAATCGTGAAAAGTGAACTCCTGTAGTGACGTTAATGTGACGCTTATATGTTAAGTTGGCAAGGTTACTTTGGCGGATTTTTACTTCCTGTCAATTTCAAATTTTGTTCCACATTTAGATAGGATATTATTTTTTTCTTTTTCATATTCCTAGTATCATGATTAAAGTTATGAAAGAATGGATGGAGCTTATGGCAGAGTCCATGAGGTGACTCCATCTGGCTGAGTTTCTCCACTGAGGAGGAACTTGAGCAAGTATTCGATGATTATTTAAGGTTTCTGCTAGAAAAAGCACCCCATTTCAGAAATTATATATTCGAGCATTTTCTTCTTGTCAAACCCCAGGATATACCAAATCTGACTTGAGAATTTAACATAAATACTTAAACGATCTAGTAGGTACTCCCTTACAGACCAAATTTTCCAAAGGTTTTATTATTCAATAATATTTTTCGATTTCTTATAAATATTATAAGAAATCCCTACCATGTTATAGACATTATTTATGTTTTAAATTTATTACCGAATTTTTAAAAAAATTATTATTGATTTTTTATTATATATTTTATTTAATAGTTATCAATAATCAACTGCATTGATAATCAATAATCAACTGCATATAATTGTTGTGGGTTTTGACGGTAATTTACCGATTTTAGAGCATGTTGCAGTCCTGGTTTTGGTAGACCTGAATGCAGACGATTTGTTGTAACTTTCCCGGTTTTATTGTTTTGGCTCTCAGTTTTTGGTTTAAGTGAATCATTATATTGTGCGAATTTGAGAAGAGTTGTCGTGTTTATTTTGTCTCTGCCCGGTTGTAACATGTATAGATACCAGTAAAATGAATAAAGAAGTATGATAGTACCTACCTAACAAATGATAGTAAACCCTATTGGAGAAAAATTGGAACCCATAGAAAATGAAACAATAATGAGAATTGAATTGAAATAACTTCAATATTAATGACGAAGTGGATAGTTAATGGTAGCTACAAACAAATAGTCATTTCTGTTCAACCTTAAACTTGCTGTTTTCTGCCTTGGGTAGTCCATGGAAGAAGAAAAACAACTCCATCTACTCTGAGGTTATCCTCACGTAGCGCACCCTCGCATAGACAGCGGATTTTTTCAAACGCCTAAAGTTGGCTTTTGGCGTCAAGGAACTTTTTGCGTGTGGGAGTAGATACGTGTGAAACGAAACGGCAAGTACAAAAATACTCTTATATCTACCTTCAAAGACACTTGAAAAACATTCTGATCCTTCCGTATTTGTAAACTAATAAAATAACTATTGATTTACTATTTTCTCGCGTAAAATATTTAATATGGATTGTGCTCTTCAAATCCAATAGAAAAGCGTTGGTACCAAATTAACGTTCAAACCCTCCAACATCCACCCACAATTCTAAAAGAACAGCGGTAGACACTCATGCTAGGTGTGGAAGCATGTCTGTTGTAAGGGTACATATTATGTAGGGAAGGGTGGGGCAAAGATCCGCAATGGGAAATGATCCGCACCCCCAATTTAAAATGACTGCCAAATATTGTCGTGGTTTTAGACACATTTTTATGTTGGCAACATTGATAGCAGACAACTCACAAAAGTTTGTTGGCGCATGACCGGCACAACAATAACAATGAGGTGATAATGCTTTTTACTTGTTTTGATGTATTAATCCCTAGGTCATCCTCAGTTGAAAATGTATATTCTTTATGCTTTGCTGACTGACATACTGGTTCAATTCCATAATTCAGGTTTTGAAAGGGGATTCTAAGGACAATATTTTGGCCAAATGCGAATCTCTTGTTTTTAGGTTAGTTTTGTGTTGACAATAACAAAATGGGGCAAAGGTCCGCACTTTGCTTGGGGCAAATGTCCGCGCGCGGATATTTATATTCAATGTTCGCTATGAAGAAAAACTGTTTCCAGGAGTTATTACTGGCGTTTCAAAAACCCATGCCACTGTATTGTCAATGGTGAAAGCTGGAAAATCATGGAAATGACCCGACCAGCCTGACATTCTCGATTATGAATGGGGATCAGTCATTTCTAGTATAAAGGAGCCAAAAAAAAACAGCACAACCCAAAATGTTTATTCAGTCAGTGAACTGGAATGGTTTTACTCATAACTGTCAGTAAATAAACGGCTTAAAGTTAATTTTTCTATTTATTTCGTCTCAATAGGACATTTGCCCTGCATCTGCGGACGTTTACCCCAAACAGTGGGGCAAAGGTCCGCAAAGGCAAGGTTGTCTACCTTTCCTTTTTTTTCTAAATGGTGCTTATTTCGCTACTAATAAAATGGTACATTGTAGCACATAAATTAAGCTTTCCAGTGAAGCCAAAA
This sequence comes from Apolygus lucorum, assembly GCA_009739505.2. Taxonomy (NCBI): domain Eukaryota; kingdom Metazoa; phylum Arthropoda; class Insecta; order Hemiptera; family Miridae; genus Apolygus; species Apolygus lucorum. Next base: position 1,108,829 of record CM019168.2, on the reverse strand, counting down.
CATGTGGGACCTTTTACTTATTGGGTGAGAAAAAAAGGTAAAACCTAAAATTGCGGATCTTTGCCCCACCCTACCCTATATTTGCGAAGAAAAGATTACATGTAAGTAGAGAATGCACAAGTACGTTCGTGTCTACAAGTTTATTTCACGGGCAACCAACTGTTTCTTAATATAACAGCAAACCAATTAAAGAATAGCATAATATTGCAACGAATAGGAATGTACGGCGCTACGTAGAATAGCGTCATTTCATTTTCCCTCCTCGGCATCTATCCATTTACGCACTGGTAGAGTGTCCTCATCTAAGTACTCAGATAATCCAAAATATATGGTATAAATAAAATGAGTCACAACCATATTTATGGAAGAAAACCTCTATGAAATAAAACTTCCCAATTCAATTTACTGAATAAAGCGAGGAATATGGTGCAAAACTACATAAATTAGGCACCTTCATCGACATCTTACCCGTAGGTACCTACACAAATTAATACTGTAGGGGATTCGCCTGCTGATTATTAAGAAGTTATGTTATACATCTGTTGTAGGGATGGGTATCGTTATGAAAGTATCGATATTTCGTATCCCAAGTATCGTTGGGCATGAGTATCGATATTTTGTAATATCGAGTATCGATACCTTAGTGTCACAAACTATCAATATTATCTAATTTTCTCAAGAAAAATAATTTTTTCAACAACTTTTATTCATTTTTCAATTCATTTTTCACTATTAAGAGTCCAAGCAGAGTGATTTTTTCCATGATATAAACGTTATTTGTGCAACCAAAGAGTAATGACCCAAAAGCCTCTCTACCTTCTTCATTTTTTAGCCATTCTGTTGAATTTTCCGCGAGAACAGTATCGATACTTGATATTTAGAAATATCGGATCCAAAGTATCGATAAACAAAAATATCGGATAGTGCAGTATCGATACTAAAATATCGAGTATCGGTACGAAAGTATCGATATTTTGAAATATCGAGTATCGATACCCATCCCTAATCTGTTGGTCTGTACTGTTTATTTGTTAATTCGTTACTAGGAAACTTATAGAGAGAAATTGAGAGAATAAAAACTGGGTTCGTTCGTTCTCGAGATTCTATTACTATGTTATAATTTATACTGTAAAGAGAACCGTTAAAATACTTACCTACCTTTGAACCTAAAGGTCCTTTCTTCCTTCCTTTCAACATGAACTTTCAAAAGGCACAGTTTTCTTCACTATTCTAACCCTGTGGAAGTCAAATTTTCAAATGACCTTTAGTTCTCCTCATTTTCAACTTTGCGAACACGGAAAATTCAAGGATCGGTTGGGCGATCCGCGAATAACGTGGCAACAAAGGTTACCCACCCGTCCAGGAACTACGGGTACAGGACTAACAAACGGAATAACCACATCCTCAAAAATACCCAGTAAAATCGTACGACTCTAGAAATTCTCGAATCCTCATCTTTATTAGGTGAGTACTTGAAGCAGTCGAGGCTCGAAGAGAACGCCAAGGACCAACAAAAGGACTGAATAATCACACTACTTCTTAAAATGACAGGGAATATCACTCAATTCAAAAATTACCCTTAGGGCGGAATTCACAGTCGCGATTCAAGTCAAGAAATTTCTTGACTCGAGTCGAGGTGACATCGATCTCGAGGAGAAGGTTTCGTATTCACAGTCGAACCAGTCATATCTCGAGGGTGGCCTCGACTCGAACTTTTCTCAAGGTGGCTTCGAGGTGGGTTGGGAGAGAACTGTCTTCTAGAGCGAGCAAAAAGCATGTTTTTTCGTTATTCCATGGTCATTGGTAGTTCCATGTTGATGGTTTTTGTTGGCCATGCTTCTACAGAGACAGATGAAACGTGAAAAATAAGAGAAATTCATTCAACATTTTTCACATTTTCAATTCAATGCATTCAACTTTTTTTTCTGTAGAAACATTTCTTGTCCTATTTGCTGTTGTAGGCCGTGTTTTATGTGATTGTGGATAAATTTAGTGCGAATTTTGTTATTACAGTGCGTGTTCTCCAGTTCTTTTGAGGTAAATATTGATATGCGATTGCCGTGTTCTATGTGATCGTACCGTGTAGGGAGTTGTACCATCTCAAATTCAGAAGGTACCTTGAGGGCATGATTGTAAGTATAATCTTGGAGAGACAGTGACGTTTATCCCGCTTATGATGCCGACCTTACAGATATTTTTATTGTGGATTTTGTAAAATCATATTTTCATATTTTTATCCTAATAAACTGTTGTGAAATAATTTGCTTTTGTTATTCCTCCTACTTGATGTACAAAGCGCGCTGGTTCAGACGTGCAATTTGTTAATCAATGTGTTTCAACGTTTTCACCTTTGTTGTGAAAAATTCGAAATTCTTAGAATTTACGTTCGAACACAAGCCATTTTTCATTAGGTCTTTCATTTTTCACAAATATGCAATACTTATTCCACTGTGTCCATTTATTTGGATGGTGGTTCGAGGAAGTTCACATCATCCCTCTCTTCTGCAACATATTGGTCATAAAATGGGATGGTGAAGTAACTGATTGTGAGTCGAACTATGTTTCAATATATTCGAAACAGTTTAATGACGAATCTTTAATTTTTCGTAGTTGGATAAAAGAGCATTGTTCCTGGGGAAGACACTATTATTTTGTGATCAATCTCTGATAAGTGAGATTGTTTTGTTGTTCTCTGATTATAAGTAAAATATTTTGTACACTAGAATTGGAGCCGTTGTCCTGACGCCGGTTGAAAAGTTTCCTTTGACTCAGTGAAAATTTGAAAAAATCATGTTTGGTCGAATTTGTAGGGAGATTTTTTTTAAAGGAGATTAGTAGGTACTACAATAATTTATTATACAAACTTTAAAAATCCCGTTGAATCTAAATGGAGGCTTGAAGAACATCAAAAAATACAACTTTATCAATCATATGTATATCATACCTACATAGCAAACTGAAATCAAAAATGGTTCTTTAAAAACATTTTCGACAACTACTGTAGTCCAACTTTTGTACTCCTAAAATGTTCAATAAATTAATGGTTTTCTCTCTCTTAACAAAGTTAAAGTTCTTTTAAAACATCGACTTCCCTTATACAACTAGAGTTTGTTGAAGAACTGTTGAAAATGCAGAATAGAGAATACAATATTTATTGGTCGTCCGAATCAAAAAAAAAAAAGTTTGAATAAAAACAAAATGTAAATAAACTGAATAAAACGGTACGAAAACACTAGTCAATTGTCAACACTAGTCGAAACACTACTCACCTTGAAAACAAAAAGCACTTCAAGGTAGGTTCTAGGCTACCTCAGCTGGAGGAGGGTTTCGAGCTCTTGGGCGGAATTCACAGTCCCTCCTCAGGACTGAGGCCGGCCTCAAGGTGGCTTTCGAGGAAAGTTTTTACTCATCCGTATTCAGAGTAGCAAGACTTTCGAGGAGAGTCGTGTTTGAGCCGAGGTGGGCCTCAAGGAGGGTTCCCGCCTCCTCAACCTATTCTGAGTTGTTAAATTACGAGGCCACCCTCAAGGCCAGCCTCGAATTTTCTATTCAGGAACGAATTTCGGATATGAGTCAAGATTTTTCTCGACTTCAAGAGCTCGAAACCCTCCTCCAGCTGAGGTAGCCTAGAACCTACCTTGAAGTGCTTTTTGTTTTCAAGGTGAGTAGTGTTTCGACTAGTGTTGACAATTGACTAGTGTTTTCGTACCGTTTTATTCAGTTTATTTACATTTTGTTTTTATTCAAACATTTCTGCGATAGGAAAAAGATGGATAATTGGTTAATTTTTGATTGGGACGACCATTAAATATTGTATTCTCTATTCTGCATTTTCAACACTTCTTCAACAAACTCTAGTTGTATAAGGGAAGTCGATGTTTTAAAAGAACTTTAACTTTGTTAAGAGAGAGAAAACCATTAATTTATTGAACATTTTAGGGGTACAAAAGTTGGACTACAGTAGTTGTCGAAAATGTTTTTAAAGAACCATTTTTGATTTCAGTTTGCTATGTAGGTACCTACCTAAGTATGATTGATAAAGTTGTATTTTTTGATGTTCTTCAAGCCTCCATTTAGATTCAACGGGATTTTTAAAGTTTGTATAATAAATTATTGTAGTACCTACTAATCTCCTTTAAAAAAAATCTCCCTACAAATTCGACCAAACATGATTTTTTCAAATTTTCACTGAGTCAAAGGAAACTTTTCAACCGGCGTCAGGACAACGGCTCCAATTCTAGTGTACAAAATATTTTACTTATAATCAGAGAACAACAAAACAATCTCACTTATCAGAGATTGATCACAAAATAATAGTGTCTTCCCCAGGAACAATGCTCTTTTATCCAACTACGAAAAATTAAAGATTCGCCATTAAACTGTTTCGAATATATTGAAACATAGTTCGACTCACAATCAGTTACTTCATCATCCCATTTTATGATCAATATGTTGCAGAAGAGAGGGATGATGTGAACTTCCTCAAACCACCATCCAAATAAATGGACACAGTGGAATAAGTATTGCATATTTGTGAAAAATGAAAGACCTAATGAAAAATGGCTTGTGTTCGAACGTAAATTCTAAGAATTTAGAATTTTTCACAACAAAGGTGAAAACGTTGAAACACATTGATTAACAAATTGCACGTCTTTGAACCAGCGCGCTTTGTACTTCAAGTAGGAGGAATAACAAAAGCAAATTATTTCACAACAGTTTATTAGGATAAAAATATGAAAATATGATTTTACAAAATCCACAATAAAAATATTTTTAAGGTCGGCATCATAAGCGGGATAAACGTCACTGTCTCTTCAAGATTATACTTACAATCATGCCCTCAAGGTACCTTCTGAATTTGAGATGGTACAACTCCCTACACGGTACGATCACATAGAACACGGCAATCGCATATCAATATTTACCTCAAAAGAACTGGAGAACACGCACTGTAATAACAAAATTCGCACTAAATTTATCCGCAATCACATAAAACACGGCCTACAACAGCAAATAGGACAAGAAATGTTTCTACAGAAAAAAAAGTTGAATGCATTGAATTGAAAATGTGAAAAATGTTGAATGAATTTCTCTTATTTTTCACGTTTCATCTGTCTCTGTAGAAGCATGGCCAACAAAAACCATCAACATGGAACTACCAATGACCATGGAATAACGAAAAAACATGCTTTTTGCTCGCTCTAGAAGACAGTTCTCTCCCAACCCACCTCGAAGCCACCTTGAGAAAAGTTCGAGTCGAGGCCACCCTCGAGATATGACTGGTTCGACTGTGAATACGAAACCTTCTCCTCGAGATCGATGTCACCTCGACTCGAGTCAAGAAATTTCTTGACTTGAATCGCGACTGTGAATTCCGCCCCTTGAAGTCGAGAAAAATCTTGACTCATCTCCGAAATTCGTTCCTGAATAGGAAATTTGAGGCTGGCCTTGAGGGTGGCCTCGTAATTTAACAACTCAGAATAGGTTGAGGAGGCGGGAACCCTCCTTGAGGCCCACCTCGGCTCAAACACGACTCTCCTCGAAAGTCTTGCTACTCTGAATACGGATGAGTAAAAACTTTCCTCGAAAGCCACCTTGAGGCCGGCCTCAGTCCTGAGGAGGGACTGTGAATTCCGCCCTCAATCAAAATGTCTTACGTTCTGATACTTAAGATGAGGAATTTTTCATTTTGAAAGTACCAACGTATTAAATTGATAAGGATTGTTAATGCAGATACAGATAAGAGATTGCTAATACCTACTTGGTGGGAACAATGGACGAATCAGTATCTGAAATATAGGTAACTACTACCTATATTGTTAGTTTCAAATAATACTAGCAATAATACTAGCAAAGACATTACTGTCTTCATTAATAAAATAAATAAAGAAATACGTGAAGTGGGAAGGCATTCTTTTTTACTTTTGTATAATAACCTGCATTCCTCATCTGTGAGAGATGCCGACCTATTTGCCTTTGGGCAGTGAGAACAAAGAATAGTGGAATACTACCATATTATTTAATATTACGATAATGTACCTAATGGTTTTTTACTGAGCTTGAAAGTGCGTTTCCGGTGGAATTGGCACATTATTCTTCAGTTCTTAATGAACAAAGAGAGAAAATTATTTGTAAGTACCAATCTGGTAACACGTGATTGAAAACAGGAAACTTAATGTAGTAAGCCTTCTTGATTAGCCCAACGTAGTACCCAGGATGTAATGGAGTCATACAAAACATCTCATTTTAAAGCTTACAATCAGACTTTTAATTTCAATTCAGGGAGGTACACAAATGGTCCATCGATGTCTCAGTTGAAAGTTACACTGGGAGTTGTGTGAACACGGACCTATATTCCCGAAATCAGGTACCACGTTTTGGTTTATTATTTTCAATAATGAACCTTTGGAATCGACCAAGAAAAAATTTTTTAACACCCCCTCAAAATTTGATGGTTTACGTTTCAAGGTACGTAGAATCCAAAAATCGAATAAAAATTTGGCCGTCCGTCCGCCGTACGCGGCACTTTTGCCACTTAGCATTGACCGATTTTGATGAAATTTGGTATGTAGGCTCCATTTGGGATCTACTTGTGCCCCAAAGATTTTGGTTGATGTAGGTCACTTCTAAGGGTTCAAAAATGAATTTTGAAAACGACCTAACTCAAAAAATTTCGATATAAAGGTATTGTTTTTCCTTTAATTTAAGATCCTATAGAATTTTTTGAGACCATGCGGAGCTCTGTAGGACAAACCGTTCGCTCCCTACGAGAATTTAAGTGTTGGACGTACGATAAATCAGAAACACGAGTGTGAATCGCAAAAGGGGCCTAATCTCCGTTCAAATTTTGGCTGACCGAAATGCGATCGATGTTTTTCTTCATGTTGAATGGTTGAGGACGAGTGATCAATATAGAAAAATAATAAACCATTGTGTAATAATTTGCAGCGTTTTAAACTATTTTTACACATTTTCGGCACTTTCAACAAAACCAAAATAAAATCCGTTTGAAACGGCATCACGGATACTGGTAAAAAATGATATGTATGTCACATGGATATGTTATTGACATGGATATGTATGTCTTTTAGCTGGGGGTAGAGGAATTTTTCGCGGCACTTTTTTTTTTTTGCCACAAAAAATGTAACACGGATACCAGTGAACAAAATCATTGCTACATATCGGTAGCTATGAAGCAAGGTTCTCTAGAATACTACAATACAGGGTGTCACCCTTACGGGCGCACCACCGGGCAGGGTTCGATTCTACTACTAATTTGCAACAAAAAATGTCTCTTGGCAATTTTGTTTTAGAGGCTTCGTTTTCGACTTATTTCACATTTAAGATTTTTTTCGTGTTTTCGACCTTACATCACTAAAATGGCTATAACTCCCTTAATTGATAGAGTAAATTCAAATTTGATTATATCATTAGAAAGAGCGTCAAATTTCCTATCTCCCTGATGGGGTTTTAGAAAATTTCAAATGAAACGAACGGGTGTAAAATAAACCAAAAGTAAAAAATTGGTAAAGTTTCGAAAATTTTCACTTTTTTCAAAGTTTGTTTCTCGAAACGTCGTGAACGGAAATTTACATGCTGTAGGCCTAAAAGTTCCATGAGAATCCCAGCTTTCTAACGGTGTAGTCATTTTTTTTAAAACACCACTTATTCAGTTAGAAAATGACGTTTTTAGGGCAGAAAACAATCATTTTAGGGTGTCAATCGGAGTTTTTCACCAGAAATGCTTTCCAACTTAATAAATCATTTGACATGGAATTTTGCTTAATTTTTGACGCTGAATCGAATGGTAACACTTTCCGATCTCCTCTACAAACAAATAGTACTTTTCAAGCCCTTTCTCGGTTGAACAGGGTACAACAACTGAGTCCTCGACTCCCAATTTGTTATCTATCGAAAAGATAAAGCTTTCCGCAAATGATCGGGACGATATTTTCAAGACAGAGGGCAAAAATTAGGTAAGTCAACAAAGTCGAAGGAGTGCTAGTCATTAATAACCCAGAACTCCCCCTTAATGACAATTTTGGATAAAACGAACAACGAGATTGAGCCCTTCGCCCAACGAAAAGGGCTTGAAAAGTACTATTTGTTTGTCGAGGAGATCGGAAAGTGATTCAGCGTCAAAATTACGTAAAATTTCATGTCAAATGATTTATTAAGTTGGAAAGCATTTCTGGTGAAAAACGCCGATTAACACCCTAAAATGATCGTTTTCTGCCCTAAAAACGTCATTTTCTAACTGAATAAGTGGTGTTTAAAAAAAAATGACTACACCGTTAGAAAGCTGGGATTTTCATGGAACTTTTAGGCCTACAGCATGTAAATTTCCGTTCACGACGTTTCGAGAAACAAACTTTGAAAAAAGTGAAAATTTTCGAAACTTTACCAATTTTTTACTTTTGGTTTATTTTACACCCGTTCGTTTCATTTGAAATTTTCTAAAACCCCATCAGGGAGATAGGAAATTTGACGCTCTTTCTAATGATATAATCAAATTTGAATTTACTCTATCAATTAAGGGAGTTATAGCCATTTTAGTGATGTAAGGTCGAAAACACGAAAAAAATCTTAAATGTGAAATAAGTCGAAAACGAAGCCTCTAAAACAAAATTGCTAAGAGACATTTTTTGTTGCAAATTAGTAGTAGAATCGAACCCTGCCCGGTGGTGCGCCCGTAAGGGTGACACCCTGTATATGACGTGCGATCGGAGGTTTTTTTTTAGAAAAAAAATTGTGTTTACCAATTCACAGAAAAAGCAAATAGGTAGGTAAATACATATCGACCTTAAAGCACGAAGGGGCTATGTCCATCCATCCATTTTCCACATTTTTTTTAACTTCAGAAAAACTCAAATTTAACAAAACTATTATTGACCTTCTTGACGATTATAGCTCGTAAATTTCTTGAAGATATTAAAGAGTTTGGTGAAATAAGCCATTATTTTAGGAATTGTGCACTGGTGATAACTTCTTTTGCATTTTTCTCCAAACTCCGTTTTTGGACATAGCCCCTTTGTGCTTTTAGGTATCGATATAGGGTCTGTTTAGAGAGGCAGTCCTGAACGGTTCGGAGGGGTTTGGAGAAGCCCGGAGGAGTTCGGGGGGGGGGTCCATTCGCCTCTACCCCCCCCCCCTTTTCAGCTCTGGTTTGGTTCCAAACTGGTTCTGGACTGCCTCTCCAGACAGACCCATTATTAGGAGAGATGCTACTTTGTTGATCACAAAAATTGAAATAAAGTATCAACCTACTTCATGCTAATAAATTATTCATAAAATATCTTATATTTTATTTCATCATTTTAATTTTCAAATTACACCTAGAACAATTGTTTTTTGTGACTTGTGATCATTGTGACTTTCTGACTATTGTTTTTTCCTCTAAGGGAGAAATTGATAGTTTGTACACATTTTAAAAAAGAATCAGGCAGATTGGTATCAGAATAAAGAAATTTAAGCTGTACAAACATAAAAAGAAAAAAATCGCCCCATGACACACGTCCTCCTTCGGGCCTACTGCCGTTTTGAAGTCTATCAAAAATGTAAAGGTTACGTGACTCTGTTACCGTAACTCAGGATCACGCATTTCTTTCGATCGAATTTATGAAGAGTGTACAGTCGAAAGAGATGAGTAACATCTCGGACAGCTGTCCAATTAATTTGTGGAACAATCAAATAACAAAATAAAGAATAGTCAACAAATTAAAGAACATTTTCCGTTTAGCTTTCGAACTTACATTTTCCAAGGCGGTTCATAGGAACATGAAATAAATGATGATCCTGATCATTGGCACCCGCTTCATCGGCAGAAAGGCCTTCCAGCAGCCGGCTAAGGACTTCCTGCAAATAATAATATAGGTAACGTTGAGTGCTGACGGGAGTCGTGTAAGTTCGTGTACCATTAGGAAGAAATACTTTCAGACTTGGCGAGAGAACAAGCTAATAATATTAGCTTGTTCTCTCGCCAAGTCTGAAAGTATTGGATTTATTTATTGATAAATAAAGTATTGGATAATAATAAAGTATTGGATTTATTTTATCCAATAATTTATTATTTATTATTATTATTATTATTATTATTAATAATAATAATAATATTAATAATAATAATTATAATAATAATTATAATAATTATAATTATAATAATTATTATTAATGATAATATTATTATTATTTTATTAATTATTATTCAATAATTTATTATTTATTTATCCAATATTTTATCCAATAATAAAGTATTGGATTTATTTATTGAATAACATATTATGTTATTCTAATGTGGCTTTGCTATTCCAATAAACATTTTCCTCCCCTGATAAAGTTTCTACTGGGAAGGAGGAGGGGGAGGATTTCCCAAGGCAACATTTTTTGGAGTTATTAGCGCTTTGGGACCTGACAATGATGAGATGAAGGTAGCAGGGTGGATCAAGTGAAACAAGACACTCTAGTATGTCGATGGGCCAAAGCTTCGGAAGAATTGATGAGCTATGAAAGGTGTTGAGAATCCTTGTACATTCATCCATCTGTATGGAATCTTTAGTTTTCTTTTGTTGGCCTTCTGCCGGTTTTCCCTCTTATTTTTATGGATCGATGTTTGATTTTCGATAAATATTGTAAAGATTCTAGGAAAATCTACACTGCATGCAGATACATCTGTACATGGATATGTCTTATGATGGCAATTTAAATGATGAGCTCACTCAGCTGATCAATGACCACTCAGGCGCCTTCAGCATTCTCCATTGACCCGCCCTCTCAAATTTCAGGTTCCTGCGTTCAACAGGAGAGGAAATGGCCTTGGAGCTCACTCAGCTGATCAGTGATCATCAACTTTGATGATGTATAGAAGTATGTATTGATTGACCCTGCCTCTCAAATTTCAGCTTCCTGCGTTCAACAGCATCAGAAAAAACACGTTGCATTGTTTTGTGTGTCGAAAATTTTGGAATGACCCCCAGAACTAAGACATATTCATGTCAAACACGATTGCACTCGTTGCAATCCAGAATCAAACTGGTCATTTTATTTAGACAAACATAAATTGAATCTAGGAGAATAGTTTCCACGTTTCCCAACACTAAGAAAAGGAAGCGGATAGTGTTGTGGATTTCGCTGCTCCATATTGTTATTGCTGTTTGTTATTGAACATGTGATTTAGAGGATGGTTGATTGTTGTCTAATAAAAAGTGAGAGTTCTTGTTCCAATCCTGAATTTGTGTTTCGTTCTTGTGAGATTAGATTTACCAACTTCTTTAGTTCGATGGATCACTTTACTGGTGGCAGCGGTGGGATTAACAGAGTTGGTAGAGTAGGGATGACAGAAGGAAAAGCATTTGAATTGTTGGAGGAGACAACGAGAAAAATTGAAAACCTGGTGAGTTTGACGATAGACCAGTATTTGGAGGTGGGAACGGTGCTTATTTCCAAATCATTTGGTGAAAACCACGGGGCAAGCCAAAGACCTAGAAGTGGGTCGCGCTCGATAGTTGCTTCTTTGGCAGAAGCCTTCAGTCTTTTGGTGCAGCTCGAGCTATTCAAAACTTAAGGACGGCTGCATGAACAAACGAAGCGGTGGACACCAAAAGCTGAGAATCGTCATTGGGAACGTCACAGAAGACAGCATGATGAGTGCTGGAATGAGGAATTTCACCGATTTCTGTTTGCATTTTTCCTGAATAGTTAATGGTGTGGGATAGATGAAAATCGGGCTGATTTCGGAAAATAAGTCTCCTGTTATTTTTGGGAGACAATCAAAATTTTTAATTTCAAAACTAACCGGGAAAACAGACGTGCAGCGGGAACGCTCGCTGATTGGGCTGTTCGGATCGCCATCTCCTCCCAGTGTTGCCCATTGGGACGACGAAATTGTGTTTTCTAAGAGAAAAGTTATCAAACAAAAACAGAGGAAACCTAATTTTCCCCATCTCGCTTTTTCTATTTTTTTCTTCAGTTTTTCGATTTTGAACTTTACTGTTTCATGAAATTTTGCATCTGGGGACTATGGATTTCTCGATCTCAGCGCTTCAAGCGGCCATAAATGAACTATTCCAGCATGACGTCATTTTCCCGTTTTTTTAAACATTCGTATTTTCTACACTGTTTTGTTTATTCGTAAATTAGGAAGTTCGGGCTGAAAGTTTGCCTTAGGGGGTTTTTAGAGGTGCTGAATCCGATTTTGGGGTCAAAAATAGGAAATTCTGACATTGTGAAATTCCTCATTGTGGAAGATTGGGACACTCAAGGGTAGTGTGTCCAACTCGTGAAGGATCCAACCGTAGAGGGCAGCTGCGCAAGACAAATCCGAGTGCCTAGGAGTGCTGGCAGTGTGGCAGAATGGGACATTTCCGTCGTAATTGTAGTAAGTTGTGGAGGAATAACGTGGGTGAAAGATTGATGGATTTAGGTGGGCGAAGTATAAGTGAAACAGAAGGATTTATAAAGAGGGAAAGAAAAGTAAGCCACAGAAGGGGAATGGCGCAAGGAAGTAATAGTAATCAGATGGACGACAAAGGGAAGAAAACGTCGAGAATGGATGACGAGAGGTTGAACTACAAAGAGAAAATCGTAGAGAAATTCGGTGATATTGGAAGTGTGGACGGACAGTCATGTTGCAGGTTCTTTCCTGAAGAGGTTGATTTGCCTGGAAACCGTGAGATGGAGAAAAAGGATAAAGAGACAATAAAGGAGGGGTTGGGAATACAGGAGAAAGAGAACTTGAATGAGCTTGGTACTAGTAGTGGGGAGGAGAAGAGGCAACAAGTCGAAATAGAAGAAGGTGAGAAGCATCAGAAGGAAGAGAACTTGGAACAGCTTGAGACGAAGAGTAAAGTATGTACCTAAAGTAAAAAGAGTAAAGATGAAAATGCGAAAACAAGTCGGAGAGGAAAAGAAAATGTTGCTACAGATGGAAGAAAAATTTGAATTTGAGGATCCGGAGCAGCGAAGAAGGGACTGAAGGTAAACGAAAAGGGTGAATGGAAGCAAAATGAGAACCCTCAGAAGAGTGTGCCGGAATGTGAGACAGTTCCGGTTGTGAAGAGATTTGAAGATTGGAAATTCGAAGACACGATGTAGGCAAGAGATTGAAGAAGGAGGATCCTGCAACCCAGTTTCTCAAAAAGCATGATAAATGATTGTCCGAGAAATGTGATGTGTATGTGGATTGGTTAATGAAGAACTATATTAGATGAAGATGGAGGAGAATGCTAACTTTTTTTTTTCAAGAGCGTTTATATATCAACTAGTTACATTTGAGGTATTGTACATCAGGTAACTATCTTGATATTTACTTCACATATACAGGGTGTCTACCATTTGGATGGACCAAACTTCAAGGATCGATTCTACAACCAATTTGCAACAAAAAATGTCTCCTAGCAATTTTTTCTTAACCCACTCAAAATTCTTTTTTTTCCGCTTTAAAGTTTTTATTCGTATTTTCGACCTTGCAGCACTAAAATGGTCATAACTCCCTCATTCCTCATGCTACTTCAAATCTGAGTACACCGTTGGACAGAGCGTTAAATTTCCTATCCATTTAGTGGGAAACCCAGTTTCTTAAAGCCATTTGTAAAAGCAAAAAAATTAATCAAAGTCAACATTTATAAGTTTTTTCGAAAATCGACATTTTTCAGGCTAACGATTCCCCTGTAAAAAATACCGCTATCGTGGTGCACTCAACGGGAAAAACTACATCAAGATCTCACCTTTCCAACGGTATGTCAGTTTTAAGGTTTAAGAGGAAAGTTTCTTTGAAAAAATTGAGTTTTATGCGAAAAAACGTGCTTTTGTAGGCATATTCCGCTAGAGAGTCGACCAAGTATTATTGCCTTCACTTTTCAAGGATTGCAATAAAAAGTCCACCAAATTACATTTCCACTCGTATTTTACGTTTTGGACCTTCCTGAACAATTTTGGTACCGTGTCTGTCCATCTGACAGTCTGTCTGTATGTCTGAAAGTCTTTGTAGATGGCAAAAGCAATACGAAGCTACTGTCCGATTTTGATGTAATTTTCGGCGATGTTCTCCATAAAAATCAAAGTCAAAGCATCAAATTTTCAAAATCAAATTCAAAAATTTCAATTTTTTTAATAGAAATTATAATTTTTTAGGTTTATTGTTAACCTGGAATAAGTTGTGCTACCGCGGGCCTCTCAACGGAAAAACCGTTCATTTTGATTTTAAAAATGGAACTAAAATAAAATTAAAGAACAATTAGCAGAAAAAAATGGTCATTGTAACGTTGGTAGAAAGTGTTGGTAGGTACAATGATTTGTATTGTAAAAAAAAGTATTATTGTCAATGAAACTCTTCAAGTTATTCTTCTGCTACAAAAAGTCAATTTCATGATTGTTTCCGATTCAACTTCAGAATTGATATAAATTCATTATTCCACATGATTTATGTTGATTCGGTTCCAAAATTTAAAATAATAAATTTAATGTTTTCGAAAGTTAATCTAGAAGGTTGTTTTTGTCTCTAGATTTTCATCTATTAGATTACATTTTGTGGTGATATTCGGACAATTATTGAACACGCCTATTTTTGAAATGGAGTTGAGGAATGGAAGAGTTGTTTCCGTCAGGGAAGATCCGCCTCGCCGGAACTCTTTTAGAGAGGAAGTGATGAGGGAGTCCAACTCCTCTGTGCACTTTGCGTCTTCTAGGGAAGTAAACGATATTGAGGGAAACGAGTTGGAGGATCAAATTCATCAAGATAGCTCCCGTGACTGTCAATGTGCAACATTGTCTGGAAGGAGGCCGAATCAGAGGGAGATTATCCAAAGCCATTTGAGCACTCCCAAGTTCCCGATTACCATGCCTCGAAAGAACTTCTTGTCGTCTTCAGCCAGCCAGGTTCCAGCGAAACGCCTAAGTGAGCAAAGTCCACAGAGAACTACTCAAGAAAGGACCTCGGAAAGCATGTTAAGATCAACAGAGAGTAAAGTGAACATTCCCGTAACTTCACTAGAACACTTTGTGGCTCGTCAATCAGGAGGTAAGGACTTGCCTAAATTTAGTGGTGAACCAAGAGATTACCTTATATTTATAAGTCAATTTAGAGGATCTACTAAGTTATGCGGATATTCCAATGAGGAGAACTTGGGCCGACTACAAAAGTGCTTAACAGGGGAGGCCCGTGAAGCAGTTTATGCGCTATTGGCGCTACCAGATAGTGTTCCTCAAATTCTACGAATTCTAGAACGTAGGTTTGGGCGTCCAGAATACGTTATTGGCGAGATGGGTGGTCGTCTCAGGAGTATGCCAGAACTGATAGAGAACGATTTTGCAGCCATTATAAAATTATCGTCAGAAGTGCAAAATTACGTTACGTCTGTCGCCACTCTTGAGTGCGACGATTACCTTATTGAACCTTCAATGGTGAAATGCTTAGTGAAGAAGCTACCACCATCTGTTAGAGTAAAATGGGGGGAATATTTGTGGGCCACGTCCAAGTTTGCTACTCCTCGGGTAAATGAGTTGACAGAATGGTTACAACAAAGAGCTGAGGCTATGAGTTACATTCTGTACGAACAACGTCCTCGTAATCTAAGGGAGTCAGGAGCGAAGGTAGGAGAGAAGAATAAAGCTGCTTCTCCGGGTATAGTCAATGAAACATTGCTTCATAAAGTTGGTGAAACCCGAGCTTCTCTTAGGGGAAGTCATCAAATGCACGGAATAGATGGTTGTAAAGAAAATTGTGGATAATGGGAAGCACAGCACTCACACATGGTGAGTGGGAGCGGCAAATGTAAGGCGGTTGTCAAAGTATTACCTGTACGTCTTCATGGACCTGATGGTTCAGTAGACACGTATGCTCTACTCGATGACGCTTCTACCATTACCTTGATGGATAACAGTCTAGCGAAGAAATTGGGACTAAGAGGACTACCACTACCACTTTCCTTAGAGTGGACAGGAGCAATGACTCGGTATGAGTCCAAATCAGAGCAGGTGAAGTTGCAAATCTCAAAATGTGAAGTTGGTAGCAAAAAATACTCACTCAACAAAGTCCGAACTGTAGATAGATTATGCTTGAGGCCCCAAAACGTCGACATAAACCAAATAGCCAAACGTTGGCCTTTTGTGTTGAAAGGTGAGGTGGCGTCCCTGAAGAATGCTCAACCTCAAATCATAATTGGTCAAGACAATTGGCCGCTTCTGATATCCCGGAAAATATTTCACGGGCCATGGAATGGTCCAGTAGTGTCAAAAACATGGTTAGGGTGGGTCCTACACGGCAAGTTTCCTCAAAAATATTCGGAGGAAGGCGAAAGATCACATTTCCATTATGTGCATTGGGAGGATATTGAGTCGATAGAAAAAGACAAAGATGAACTGGAGGATACCGAACAAGAGAAAGATAGAGAGCGCAGGAGGAATGAACATGAAAATTTCGCAAAGGAGGAAAAACAACAGATGAAAAAACCCAAGACTGAGAACGAAAAGCAGCTGGAGAAAGAAACTGATATGGAAAACGAAAAGCAGAAGAATACAGTAACAAGAAATAAAAAATATGGGCCAAGAAAGCGGAAAAGGAATAGTGTCGAGTTTGAGGAAAACAAGTCTGATCGACAAAGCCTATTCTACGACGGAGACGTGGAAGGAAAAGATGAAATCAAGCTAGGGCAACAAAAGCCTCGTCTGATAGTCACTGGTGGAAAACTGTTTCGCTTGGGAGAAAGGAGAATAAAAATTGATAACCATGAAAAGATGGCAGAGTTGGCTGCAAATATTGGCAACGAAGATAAAAATCAAGATGTGAAGCAGAAGAGAGAAGAAGCAGCATTAACGTGGAGTAAAAAAGAAAGAATGAGAGATGAAAAACGAAGTAGTAAAGAACATGAGAAAATGAGAAGGAGAAGGAAAACAGAAGAAGAAAAAAGCGGAGAAAAGGGAAAGATGTTGTAGAGAAGAGGTTGGTACCAGAAAGGAAGCGTCATGAATTTGATTTTGAGCAAGAAAGGAAAGAAAGAGAGTGGAAAGAAAGGAGAGAATAAAAGACGGAGAAAAAGATTCTAAAGAAAGGATTTGGCGCCCCCGAGAATGTTTCCGATTCAACTTCAGAATTGATATAAATTCATTATTCCACATGATTTATGTTGATTCGGTTCCAAAATTTAAAATAATAAATTTAATGTTTTCGAAAGTGAATCTAGAAGGTTGTTTTTGTCTCTAGATTTTCATCTATTAGATTACAATGATATTTATTATAATTAAACGAAAAACTGATTCTTAACGTAGAAAAGATGTGATCCCGGGGTAGTTTTGGCCGTTGAGTGGCCCCGCGATAGCGCCACTTATTACGGGCAAACGATAAAACAATTTTGAGAGGGGGTTAACTTTTTTTTTCTTGCTCGATTCCAAAGGCTTGTTATTGAAAATAATAAACCAAAAAATGGTAATTTATAAATTTAAAAAATTAACATTTTTGAATTTGATTTTTTGAAAATTTAATGCGTTGACTTTGATTTACATGGAGAACATTGCCGAAAATTGCATCAAAATCGGACAGTAGTTTCGTATTGCTTTTGCGTCTACAAGGACTTTCAGACAAACAGACCGGTACCAAAATTGTTCAGGAAGGTCCAAAACGTAAAATACGAGGGGGAATGTAATTTGGTGGACTTTTTATTGCAATCCTTGAAAAGTGAAGGCAATAATACTTGGTCGACTCTCTAGCGGAATATGCCTAAAGAAGCACGTTTTTTTCGCATAAAACTCAATTTTTTCAAAGAAACTTTCCTCTTAGACCTTAAAACTGACATACCGTTGGAAAGGTGAGATCTTGATGTAGTTTTTCCCGTTGAGTGCACCACGATAGCGGTATTTTTTACAGGGGAATCGTTAGCCTGAAAAATGTCGATTTTCGAAAAAACTTTAAAATGTTGACTTCGATTAATTTGTTTGCTTTTACAAATGGCTTTAAGAAACTGGATTTCCCACTAAATGGATAGGAAATTTAACGCTCTGTCCAACGGTGTACTCAGATTTTAAGTAGCATGAGAAATAAGGGAGTTATGACCATTTTAGTGCTGCAAGGTCGAAAATACGAATAAAAACTTTAAATTGGAAAAAAAAGAATTTTGAGTGGGTTAAGGAAAAATTGCTAGGAGACATTTTTTGTTGCAAATTAGTTGTAGAATCGCTCCTTGAAGTTTGGTCCTTCCAAATGGTAGACACCCTGTATATTACGTTCTTCTCATGCAAGTGTTAGTCCAATGACTTTCACTACAATAAAGTAGCACTTCAGCATCCAAGGTCCAGTGGCTTGGTCCTTTTTAGACGTCGGATTTCTCGACTGTTGTTCAGAAGCTGGATGGCTTCTGGATTTGTGTGTGCGTGAAGCCTCTTTTCGTAGTTCCTCGCGTATCTTTTTGCTACCTCGCTAATAGTCTCAATTTTGAGGTCCTTGTGGAGGTCATCATTACGAATATACCACGGAGCATTCACAATACTCCTCAGTATCTTATTTTGGAACGTTTGAATAATTTTCATGTTACTTTTAGCTGTGCATCCCCATAGCTGTAGGTATACCATAGGTCCAAATGAGGAATTTCACCGATTTCTGTTTGCATTTTTCCTGAATAGTTAATGGTGTGGGATAGATGAAAATCGGGCTGATTTCGGAAAATAAATCTCCTGTTATTTTTGGGAGACAATCAAAATTTTTAATTTCAAAACTAACCGGGAAAAATGTGCAGCGGGAACGCTCGCTGATTGGGCTGTTCAGATAGCCGTCTCCTCCCAGTGTTGCCCATTGGGACGACGAAATCGTGATTTCTAAGAGAAAAGTTATCAAACAAAAACAGAGGATACCTAATTTTCCCCATCTCGCTTTTTCTATTTTTTTTCTTCAGTTTTTCGATTTCGAACTTTACTGTTTCATGAAATTTTGCATCTGGGGACTATAGATTTCTCGATCTCAGCGCTTCAAGCGGCCATAAATGAACTATTCCATCATGACGTCATTTTCCCGTTTTTTTTTAAACATTCGTATTTTCTACACTGATTTGTTTATTCGTAAATTAGGAAGTTCGGGCTGAAAGTTTGCCTTAGGGGGTTTTTAGGGGTGCTGAATCCGATTTTGGGGTCAAAAATAGGAAATTCCGACATGGTGAAATTCCTCATTGGCATAAGTACTGTTGGTAGATTGTAAACTAAGTCAGTTTTGCCTGTCAAGCCGCGAACCAAGTATTTCGTTTTGTTATATGGTTTTTTAACGTCGATTGTGTCAGTCATTACAGTCTGTGTTTCAGTGAATATAGAACTCTAATTCTGGTGAAAGTCTGCAGTTTATTGGACGTCCCACAGTAAGACTTGGGCGTCCTTATGCGATCGATCTGGGGTGAAGGAGGACAACACTCAACAGAAGAAAAAAATAACCACACAGTGATCCGCTTAAGACCATTCTCTCCAAATCCGCGGAAAAAACCATAGGTGAATGTCTGTGTGTGTGACAAAATCTTGTGTTTGCCCAGACCTTAGCTTTCAACCGATTTTCGAGGTTATTTTTTTTGTTCGACGCGGAAAACTATCTAGTTGTGCACTACGTCGCTGGAATTTCGAATTTTGCCTTTTAAGGGGGGTTAATGCTTTAAAAACGTGCGTTTGCGGGCATAATCTTGTAAACTCTGCCCAGGCCTTCCAACCGATTTGCGGGTTTCGTTTTTTGTTTGACTCAAATAACTTCCAAGTTGTACATGATTTCACTAGTGTCAAAATCCACAAGGGCAGGGGGCGAGTGGGGGGATAATATTCACAAAATATCCGAGTTTTAAGTATTTTTGCTCCTTTACAGCTTAATAATTGTACCCAAGCTTTGAAATTGAGGAACAATTCTCATTGTACCTCCGGATTTTCATGAATTATTCTTCGTACCGTAAAACCTTCAAACTTTACCCCAAAAAGTGAGAATCTTCAATTGTGACGTAAGCGTGGTAGAATCTAGATAAAAATTAGCTATTGTGTTTCCGTTATTCTCCACATCCCAGAGAATCGATGTGGCTTGCGATAGCGCCTTTATCCATGTTATCAGCTGTTATCAGTCATAGTTTCCTGTTCAGCAGTTTTTGTCCTGTTTCTCGTGCTCCAAAATTTCTTCCATATCAGGTGTTTGGAGTGGATTTACCAGGCAAGCCCTCATCATATCACTTTCAACATCTTATTTTGAACAAAATACACTAATCAAATTCTCAAAAAAGTGTTTTCTTAGTTATGCCTTTGTTTACCAAAAATTTGATGGTAACTTTACTCCAAAAACCGGGTATCTTTACTCCACTATAAAGGTTGGGATAAAGGTAGCCTCACTCATATTTTTCTTATTTAATCTCAAAAAATATTTGAGTTTTATAATTTTCGCAGTGTTGAATGTAAGGTTTCTAGTGTATCTCATGTTGCAGAAGTAAGAGATGGGGAGAAGAAATGAGAAAAAGCTTGGTACGCGCCCCAACCGAAACTTTACAACTGAACAGCTGCATTATGATATGAACATAAACGTGCTTTGGTCTCATAAGTTGTGATTTACAATATTATTTACTCGTGGGTTAACTTTGAAATTTACCATTGCAATTCATTTTAAAGTTATCGAATGTGAACCAGACTTTTTCTGTGATTTTGTTAAGTCATTCGTTCATCGTTTACTGTCCTTTAATATTTCTTTACTTGTAGAAAGTTTTGCTCGATTACCTGCATAAGTCTGTCTATACTGGAAGACTGAAATTGTGATCTCTTAACCAGAAATATTGCATTTCAAGCAAATTCGTTGAAATACTCGTAAATGATCATTGGAATTTATATTTTTCTTAGGTATAACTTGTATTTTTCATGCTAAAAAGTTTAATTTTTCTGAATATATTTTATAATAATGTTATAAATACTTGATATTATCAAGTATTTCTGGGGTAATGAATTCAATCCCGACTAGTAACATTGCACCACTGCCCGTTTCTGTAGCGACAACCATGAGTTTTTCAGAGTGGAGTAAAGATAGACGCACTCGTAGGTAACTCTATTCCAACATTTAAACAATTAAATAGGGGGGTTACAACTATCTGATCAATGAGCTCGACCACTCAAAATGTTCAGGAAGCCCTGAAGATCAATTCACTTATTAAAAAAATCAATTTAACCCATTTCGAGTGGGAGAAATTGTATTTGGAAATGTTTTGGAGTAAATCTTGGAGTAAAGTTTGACGGTTTTACGGTACCACCATGGAACTAATAGTGGTGCCAGGACACCATAAACCGCATATTTCGTGGGTTTTTTGGTGTTACCCCTTGATTACGGATGTGAACCTCGACGGACTGCTTACTAAAACTAATTGATGAAAGTTAAATCTTACGACGTAAGTATTTCCGCTTTGGTGCCAGACTGGCACTATTGCTGGAGGGGGGGGGGGGGGGTGAACTCGAATTCGCATGTTGGGTGTCGTAAATCATGATTTTAAAATGCTCTTCAGATTCGAGGCTCCCATGCCGCTAGAAATGTTATGGTGGATAATGGTGAGGGGGGGGGGTCACTATTTCTTGCCTAAAGTAATAAATTAATTACATCGAGTGAAACAGTTTTATCGCTTACCAACTGGTTAAACTGATCTAATACTTTTCCAATGGGACGTCCCCTGGAATGCATGCAATAAAATAAACAATATGTTTTTGTGATTGGGCAGTTGTTGAGTGGAGTTCTATCTTCTGGAATGGACAAAAAAGGAAAATCCTATACCGGGGCGAATAATTTCGGGAGGGGGGGGGGGGGGTGGTGTAAGTAGATAGGGAAGCAACGTGAGAGCTTTTTGGAATTTAAGTGAGAGGAAGAGCCCTGATACCTTAGTTTCTCTTAACTACTGTTAGCTTTTTTAAAGAAGATGAAACGCTTTCTAAATGTAGATTGCAGTACTGGAAAATGCCCCATATCAACAAAAATATCTATTTGAGGAGAGGAATAGCAAACAGCCTCATACGAATCTGTCTGATTATAGGAATATTTCATACTAAAACCATCTAACGATCACTTCGAGTTCGAAACAAGAGTACAATGATACGAGCAGTACTGTTGGTGACCCCCAACATGTAGAATGAAAAGATGGATCCTGACACAATTCTTTCCACGTTTAAACAACCCACATGGAGTACGGAGGGATCATGAGTCATTTCTTGTGTGGTACATTGTTTTAAATTATTTATGTAAAACAATCATCATGTATAAGTCAAGCATGATGTAGGTATGTATGGGTCCAGGTTTAGTTGCCTGCAGTTTACTATTAAGTTTTGAGCAATTTTAGATTAATGATAATAGTTTTTTTGTGATTTGGTTTTGATTGTCCTAGTTATAAGTACCTACCAGGTTATAAAATAATCGAAAACCTTGACAAATAGACCAATTTTACTCAAAATTTTTGGTATTGTCATACATTATTTGTGATTCACCTTGTCAAAGAGGCAATGCTGATTTAAAAGGACGACTTTCGACTTTTCGCCTTGATCACGTTTTTCAATCAGGAAGTTGGTTTTGCATTTTTCCTAATCAAAACCCAATTTGATTTTCTTATGTTTATAGCATTATTGTTTAATAATTTTTTTGTCAATCATCCTCAACATTTTTGTGCGGAGGGGGGTCCACCAGAGTAGGAAAAGTTTGTGTTTTCTTCACTTTTGGATATAGGATGTCGTTTCGTGTTTTGAATTGATACGTCAGGTAAGAGTAGTACATAAAAATACCGTCACGATAAAGTAGTACAGTAGAGTTCTGGTAGGGCGGCGCGGTGGCCGAGCGAGCTACGGCATGTGTCTCTGGGGACGAGACTCGGACCGGTTGCAGGGGCCGTGAGTTCGGGACTCGCCTCGGGAGCATTTTTTCGGGCAAGTCGGTTGCAGCGACACTAATGGGGTAGTTGCATGGGTCGGACTTTCGTGTTTTTGACTTCAGATTCGAATTTAGCGCACTTAAAAACGTATCTGTACCTGTTTTCAGTTAGAAATTCCATTTAGTTTAGCCGTATTTCAATAAAGAAGTACCGTCCCTTTTAGTGTTGGCGGGCCACTCCTCTTACGTCATCCCTAAACGAGAATCTCACGATAGAGTGCGTTGAGATCACTGCCATCGAGGACAATTCGAGTCAGAAACATTGAAATATAGTTGCAAAATAATGGTGATGATTAAAAAAACTTTGAAATATATTTTCCAAGCTTCAAATGTTTGAATTAATCGTTTAAATTGAAAGTTTTGAAGCATATTTTGGTTATTTTTCTTGTTGTTAAAACCTCGCGTTACTTTTACGGTCATGTTATCACGTTATCAGTGGACACATTTCTGGTGGTGCGGTCTGAGTTGAGTGCGGTCTGAGTTCGTACCATACCTAGTTTATACCGGTATTTACCTACCATAATTTATTAGTTGATTGGTTTGGAAAAGATAATGATCTCTGTAAAGTTTCAAGAAGCTTTTAATAAACGCTTGCATACGAGTCTGCAACACATGTCTTCATTTTTTCCCGCTACCTACCCGATAATCTGCTTTCGAATGTTGTTGACAGTTCTTTTTTCTCAGTTTCTTCCGTAAGTACAGCGGTTTTGGCAGCATATAATTTATGCAAATATTTAGGGCTTTCCAACGAATGGTGAACGATTTTTCTACGAACACGAATGACGAAGATAAAGTTAGGTAGGAACGACTTGGTTGTAAGTAGAAATCATCAGAAAACCAACCGTAACTTTTTTCGTTTATGTGCCAAAGTATTGAAATAAAATGTCTATATGCCAAAAAGGAGAGCCATCGATTAGAGTTTCGAGGTGGCTTCCCTGGAAAATATTCCGTACATAAATATTGGCATGTAGCACGATTTTTACGTCAATATAAAGTTCGTCAGCGCCGAAATAAGAGGAGCCAAGAATGAAGGTAAGTTGACACTTTTGTAGAAAGTAAAAGATCAGTTGTTTTCTTGAGTGTAGTACTTCTTCATCAAAACGGTTGCAGTAGCTCATTTATTGGAAGTTTCATCGTAGTGTCATTATCCTGTACAACGTAGTACCAATGAGTGTTTGTAACTTGTTAAATAAAAGGATGTTGGTTATGTCCAACTTGGAAGAATCTAGCGAGGTTGTGGCTCGAGTATCACCAGAACACCGCGTTTCTTCACAACCATATAAGGTTTCAGTTACAGTAGAGGGAATGCCAGAAGGAAACAAAATCTTAGATGCAACATGTTTCGATTGCGCTGCTAGCAAAATTCAGTGTGATAGCACCTCAAACGAACGTAAACAAACAGAGGATTGCTACCAAAGGACCCCCCGGCCAAAGGATCCCTCCGGCACAGTACCCCCTGTCGATAACCTTGCGTCAGGGTAACAGTGGTGTAGGGGTCTCTTGGCCCCCTTCACACCCGTGACGTAGCCCCCACCCCGCAGCATCCTAGCCGTGTGTAGGTTTTCCCGCCTGAATCCGAGAATCCCGTTCTTTGAAAAAATCTCTAAATTTTTAGGAAGCGTTTCTGGGAGTTTTATTTGCAGATTCGTACTTCAATAGAGATTCTCTACACAGAAAAAATACAAAAAAATATCATGCAACTACCCCATTGCATAGAGCAGTGTCAGCTGAGTCTACACTATGAGCCCTGAGAGCCTAGAGACGAGTGTCTGAGACCGCTCTCGCTGTTGATCTCGCGAGAGCTGTCTAAGGTCTGCCTACACGGTCTCGCTTTGTTGCACTTGCGCGAGATTCCTCCAGTCGTATTTGGGCGAAAGAATGGGTTCTACAACAAAGGCAATTCGGTGTGTACACGACTCTACTTCCTGAGCTGACGGCAAGTGATCCAAAGATGTATATGAACTTCGTACGAATGTCGGCCACAAATTTTCAGGAACTGTTGAGCAAAATTTCTCCACTAATCAAAAAACAAGATACTACAATGAGAGAATCCATACAACCCGGAGAAAGATTAGCAGTAACCCGTTTTTCTCTGCTTTAGAATTATTTTATAATATAGATTTGTAAACTTGTAGATTGGGTTTTTATGATAACTTACCTATCTTTTAAATTGTTTCTGTGAATTGATATAATTATTGTAATTTTTTATAACATACCTATCTTTTAAATTGGTTCTGAACTGATATATAATTATAGTAATTTTTGACATTTTCATGTCTTTGCTTTGGCACATAAACTGAAAAATCGTCACGAAAACTTGCTCACGCGACCAATAAATAAAATAGACTCACTGTGTTGCGTAGAGAACAATCAACTGTTTTCTTATTTTGATGGTTGTGTTGGGGTTGAGTTTGTTGTGTAGTGGTTGACATGAAAATGTCCCAATGTGTTGCAGACTCGTATGCAAGCATTTGTTAATAACTTACCTACCTATTTTTTAAATTGTTTCTGTGAATTGAAATAATTATTGTAATTTTTTGATAACATACCTACCTTTTAAACTGTTTCTGTGAATTGATATAATTATAGTAATTTGAATTCAATGTTGTGAATGAATCAAGTACCTTAGATTTACTTACCAAATTACATGTTGTTGAATCTTCTATTCGGTTAGAAGGGACCATGAATTTCAGGGCGTCAAAAAACTGCCATCCACTTGAATATACGTTGTCAGCCCCACTTCCACTCTTCCTCTTCTTAATTTTTCTCAACTCGGAATTCAGTTGGTTCCTCATGTTATGGAGTTTCCTCGTAACCTCCTTGATGTCGGTGGCAAATTCATTTGCCAGGGCTGTGAGGGAAACGGTTCTTTTGTTCCTGTATTTAATACAGTGGAAGTGGGGCTGACAACGTATACAGGGTGTAAGCCTAACTGGTCTGCCATACGGTACCAGTCGATTCTACAACTAATTTGCAACAAAAAATGTCCCTTAGCAATTTTTTTTAAAACCCTTCGTTTTCGAGTTATTTTCACTTCAAACTTTTTTTCGTGATTTTGACCTTATGTCATTAAATTGGTCATAACTCCTTTAATTTGCTGTGTAAATAACAATTTGAGGATACCGTTGGAAAGAGCATTAAATTTCCTATCGGATGGATGCCTTAACTTCTTTTTAAGTCAAAGTTTGAGACATGAAAACGTCCTCTAAAAAGAGAATTTTACGTAATTTTGGAAACCTCGCATTTTTTCAATCTCAAATTGAACTACGAGAACCCATACTTTTTCAAGATGCAAGAACAGTGAAAACTGCGCCAGAATCTCAGCTTTCCAATGGTATAATCAAAACATATTCTACAACCGTATTTGAGGGAGAAATTCGTGTTTGAACGCGGAAAAACGTGCACTTTTTCAACGAAATCGGCGCACCTCCTAGTCGATCTGAGGGGTCGGACGACAGCAGTGGGTGGGTCGGCGCCGCTGTAGACCGCGAGGCCTCCGAAACAGGAGGCCAGAGCGCCGATTTCGTTGAAAAAGTGCACGTTTTTCCGCGTTCAAACACGAATTTCTCCCTCAAATACGGTTGTAGAATATGTTTTGATTATACCATTGGAAAGCTGAGATTCTGGCGCAGTTTTCACTGTTCTTGCATCTTGAAAAAGTATGGGTTCTCATAGTTCAATTTGAGATTGAAAAAATGCGAGGTTTCCAAAATTACGTAAAATTCTCTTTTTAGAGGACGTTTTCATGTCTCAAACCTTGACTTAAAAAGAAGTTAAGGCATCTATCCGATAGAAAATTTAATGCTCTTTCCAACGGTACCCTCAAATTGTAATTTACGCAGCAAATTAAAGGAGTTATGACCAATTTAATGACATAAGGTCAAAATCACGAAAAAAAAGTTTAAAGTGAAAATAACTCGTAAACGAAGGGTTTTAAAAAAAATTGCTAGGGGACATTTTTTGTTGCAAATTAGTTGTAGAATCGACTGGTACCGTATGGCAGACCAGTTAGGCTTACACCCTGTATTCAAGTGGATGACAGTTTTTTGAAGCCCTGAAATTCATGGTCCCTTCTAACCGAATAGAAGATTCAACAACATGTAATTTGGTAAGTAAATCTAAGGTACTTGATTACAAATTTTGTAATTTTCGCATGACGCATCCCACATCTCTGGCATAGCTTCTAGGTGGCTTATGAAGCCCCTCGGTTTCTTCTTTTGTCCATTGACGGCCGGAACTCGCCATCCTGCTCTAGGCACTAGTTGCACGTTGTTGAAACTCACTGAGACTAGTTGCCGAGAGTGGTTGCGCAGGTGTCTCCACGTCGAGAGGGAACGCGAGAGCACTAGAGCACTCTACGAGAGCAAGCGCAACTGCTCTAGGAGGTGTAGGGATGGGTATCGATATTCGATATTTTAAAATATCGATACTTTTTTACCGATACTCGATATTTTAGTATCGATACTGCACTATCCGATATTTTTGGATATCGATACTTTGGATCCGATATTTCTAAATATCGAATGTCGATATTCTATCGACTGTTCTCGCAGAAAATTCAACATAATGGCTAAAAAATGAAGAAGGTAGAGAGGCTTTTGGGTCATTACTCTTTGGTTGCACAAATAACGTTTATATCATGGAAAAAATCACTCTGTTTGGACTCTCAATAGTAAAAAATGAATAAAAGTTGTTGAAAAAAATATTTTTCTTGAGAAAATTGGATGATATTGATAGTTTGTGACACTAAAGTAGCGATACTCGATATTTTAAAATATCGATACTCATGCCCAACGATACTTGGGGTATCGATACTCGGATACGATACAGTATCGATACAAAATATCGATACTTTTATAACGATACCCATCCCTAAAGCCCGGCTTTCCTACATGCGTCTCGCCGCTGCGGCTCGCGTTCAGCCGCATTGACTCCTTCAATGTATTTCATATGTGGCCTCTTTCCTACATGCAGCTGAGCCGCTGCGTCTGCGGCTGGACTGCTCAAGGGACCAGTGCCTAGCTGCAGCAGCGATATGCAAACCCGCATCGTACGTCTCCCTCTCTTCAAAAATGGGTATCATCAAAATTTTCTTTGGTTTGTATTTCCTCTGTCTTAACTGAACAATATTATTCTCTAATTTGCTTTGAATTTTCATTTTTTATTGTATATTATTACCTTCTAGAATAAAGTCTCTTCGTATTTTCATTTTTTATTGTATATTATTCTAGAATAAAGTCGCTTTGTATTTTCATTTTTTATTGTGTATAATTTATTACCTTCTAGAATAAAGACTCTCTCGCAATGTTCTTTACTAATGGGTTTGTAACAACTAGCTTCACCTTCCTAATTTCAAGCATGAAAATTGACCTACCTCAATGTGACGGCAATCTTCTCCTTTGGCGAAATGGGATATGTAACCCTGCAACTGCCGGGTTTTGTTAGTTCTTCTTCGACGAGTGAAGCTACGAAGTTGAATTGGCTGAAATTTAGCCGGAAGAAGTTCCGGAACTTCACTTCATCCCTATTCAAATGATCTTTTACCAAAACATGAAAAGCCCCTTCCGAACGTCGCAATCCAAACAAACTATCTTCTTCTCTCCTCATTCCTCCCATAATCACCCTTTCCTCCTCTTCCACAATCCACCAAGCCAATAGACCCTTCTTTCTTGACATTCTGAACACTACTGAATGCTTGAGCCTGTAGGTACCCACCATTATTATTATTTCTATTATTTCAGGTGTTAATTTGGTTACCAAAAAGTACACAATTAAAATCTCATTCTCTAACGTGACACTGAAGTACATTGTTCTTTAATTAAGAAATACTTGGAATAGGCCACGTTAGGATAAGCCGCATGGCCGTTGCGTCCAGACGCGTGTAGGAAAGATACCCCCCTGCGGCAGCCGCAAGCTCTGCGGCTCAATGTGATCGCGAGCCGCAGCCGCTGCGGCCAGACACGTGTAGGAAAGCCGACCCTAAGGAGGTGTCCACACTGCTCTCGAGTGCTCTCTGCTCTCACTCTATGGCACTAGAGAGTTCCTAGTGGTTTTTGATACGGCGTGACGTATTACACACACACTCTCAACATGGAAGATATACTTCTTCCATGCTCTCAATCCAGCGCCGAATTGTGATAAGAACATGCCGTATCGGATACGGCGCCGTATTGTTACGGTCGAATACGTCACTAGGAGGCAATCCGGCGCGCCGTATTGAAAACATGGCGGACGATCCGGTTCCGGCGCGCCAAATCGACCCTACTAGGAACTCTCTAATAAGTGTCCCTGTGTAGACCGACCTTTAGGAAGACAGCTGATGACGTCCGCGACGCCAGGAATGGCAGTCGGACGAAAATCCAACCTGAAATGGTTGTTTACTTTACTTTACAGTAGAGTTCTAGGAGAGTTGACTTGCATCAACGATCCATTGTGATGTAGGCTCCGATAGCGTTTTACAGGTAGACTCCACTCATGGTAGGTACGTACCTGGGGGGGTACTCACGCCATGGCTGAAGAACAGCAAGTGCTGGCTATGATACTTCATCTGTTGATGATTGAGTATATATCTACCTACTCCACTCAGGAAGCAAGTACGACGTATTTGGCCTTCGATACTGCGTATCAGACAGTCTCCACTTATTCTAGGTAAGCTGAGGTAGGTACGAACCTGAGGAACTTTGCATCCTCTTCCTTTCAGATCTGAGAACCTCGTGAGACGGAAAGACGGGTCTAAGGAATGCGCTGCTGGGTCGAAGGGACGACGCAGGGCGAGACCCGCCGGCGCACCCGCAAGCTCCAGCTGAACGGCGGCGAAGGCGTCGCGAGCCGCTGGAGTCGCACCTCTCGCTTCGGCCATCAAAGGAGCGCTCATCATCTGGGCGGAAGAGCCGTCGAACTAGAGTACCGGAGAATCACCTGGCCAGGTTATACACGCTTTCTCGATTTCCAGGTCCAAATCCAGACGTGGTGGACACCGGGTGATCAGGGATTTACTTCCTAGAATCCTCGAGAATACCGGAGGGATCCAACCAGACACAGCTCCTTGTAAAAATCTTAGAATTACAACAAGAGCCAACTACGGAAGTTGAGACCCAGATGGCCAACTTCTGCACCAGAAAACACTCACACAAGGCCGCCATATTCACAAAGGAAGATGGAAGTTGTGATAGCTCTCATGGAAGTAGTTTTTCATCGAAGATTTTACACCGGTAATCATCCATGCTCAGTGAACTTCGAAGTTCCAAAAATGCGTTAGGGACTCCGATAAACAAATCTGTAGTCCTATCTAAGAGATTTTTTTGATAGTTCAGGATTTTTTTAGCTATGAGTGATCACCAAATAACTGAACATAGTATGTACAAGAATATTTAAAAAATTGCCTACCTACTTTGGTCGTTTGTTGGCCAGATTGAGCATGTCTTCTTATCAAACGCCCAACTGATAACTAATTCTAATAAGCTTCCTCCGTGCAAGTGTGACGTCTCGTTAGTTTAGTTTGTTTCTACCCTTTCCAAATTAATTTTGTGAGTTCCGACTGAAAACCTTACTGAAGTCGTCTTGACTATGATGAATACGGAATTTTGACCCAAGGAGATTGACGCCCGAACTCTGGTCGTCCGGATGAGCGTCAACGGCGAGGGCGACCCGGGCCTCAGTGGCCCGGACTCTCTGGATCTCGATTTGTCAGAAGTAATTCACCTGTCGAATATCATACTTCAAAACCTAAGCTAAGCGCAGTTGAATCATGACTTTTCAAGTTATTAATTTCTGAGTTTATTATAATTGAGGTCGGTCCCTATCTAGTACCTACCTTCTTATTTTATCTAATCATGAATTACCTAGTGAGGATGATTCTTATAAACGAGTTGACTCCGTACAACATTTTAAATCGTTTCCCACCTTATCGACTCTCCTATTCATTCTCCAAAAAATCCTTGAGATGGGCGACTCAACGTGAGACTGGAAAGTGACAGCGGGATGAAAGATTCAATTTCTACCCCAATCTACCTAATAAATGAGGAATTTCACCATGTCGGAATTTCCTTTTTCTGACCCCAAAATCAGATTCAGCACCTCGAAAAACCTCCTAAGGCAAACTTTCAGCCCGAACTTCCTAATTTACGAATAAACAAAACAGTGTAGAAAATACGAATGTTTAAAAAAACCGGGAAAATGACGTCATCCTGGAATAGTTCATTTATGGCCGCTTGGAGCGCTGAGATTGAGAAATCTATGGTCCACAGATGCAAAATTTCACGAAACAGTAATGTTCGAAATCGAAAAACTGAAGAAAAAAATAGAAAAAGCAAGATGGCGAAAATTAGGTTTCCTCTGTTTTTGTTGGATAACTTTTCTCTTAGAAAACACGATTTCGTCGTCCCAATGGGCAACACTGGGAGGAGACAGCGATCCAATCAGCAAGCGTTCCCGCTTCACGTCCGTTTTCCCGGTTAGTTTTGAAATCAAAAATTTTGACTGTCTCCCAAAAATAACAGGAGACTTATTTTCCGAAATCAGCCCGATTTTCATCTATCCCACACCATTAACTATTCAGGAAAAATGCAAACAGAATTCGGTGAAATTCCTCATTTTCGAATTACCAACTCTGGGATGGAAGAAATTATCTCACCTTCTTTACTGGAAGGTGTCACCTTGACTCCTCTCCAAGACATGTATTCTGATTAAGGATGGGTATCGTTATAAAAGTATCGATATTTTGTATCGATACTGTATCGTATCCGAGTATCGATACCTCAAGTATCGTTGGCCATGAGTATCGATATTTTAAAATATCGAGTATCGATACTTTAGTGTCACAAACTATCAATATCATCCAATTTTCTCAAGAAAAATAATGTTTTCAACAACTTTTATTAATTTTTCACTATTAAGAGTCCAAGCAGAGTGATTTTTTCCATGATGTAAACGTTATTTATGCAACCAAAGAGTGATGACCCAAAATCCTTTCTACCATCTTCATTTTTGAGCTACTTTGATACATTTTCCGCGAGAAAAGTATCGATATTCGATATTTAGAAATATCGGATCCAAAATATCGATATCCAAAAATATCAGATAGTGCTGTATCGATACTAAAATATCGAGTATCGGTACGAAAGTATCGATATTTCGAAATATCGAGTATCGATACCCATCCCTAATTCTGATACCCAGAATCCCCTCCTAAAATGCATTTTTGCACGTAAGGATAACCGAGTTGTTTTGAAAAATGAATGGCCTTCTCTAGGTTTGTTTATTACACTTTATTGACTTACGCAGTATGTATATTTAAAACCCCCATTAACCCTTAACTGCACCAGCTATCATATATGGTATGGAACTTTAGACGAGGCTCAAGAGCATTCTGGTGGTTTTCTCGAGCTCTTTGTGGTATTTTTACTTTAGTCAACTACCGCTAGATCTCATAAGAATCAAAGAATATCCATAACCCCTCCTGTAAGGTTATAACCTCTTTCAAATCAGCAGAAATCACGAGTTGACAACACGCCTGAGGAGTGTTGTTTTGCTGTGCCTCTTACAACAACATTTTTGAAGATTTTCGGCTGAAAAAATACTGCGTGCTGTCTCAAGATATGTAGAAATGAAATATGAAAAGAACTAATCGATCAAGTTTCCAGTGTTTATGGAAACTGCGCTTTTGATTTGATATCTCATATGATAGAACGTGAAGGAGGAGGACCTGGGTGAATTTCATATGTGATAGAACGTGGACTTCTCCACTGCATTTCCATCTCGTTCAAACGTGATACAAGCCACTTGCTGCACGTGATGTTTTTTTCAACTATAATTTTATTTTGTTTTTGATGATTTTATAAATTTTATTTGACGTCAGCATAAATTTCACATTATGTGGACAGAGATGGAACCAAAAGAATCTAATTACATAAAACCCCAACCGTATGTACATGCATGTATGTATGCATGTTGCCGATCGCGAGGAGTTAGAGTGGTCGTGGGAGTAGGGAGAGTCTGAGGAATCGGAGGGAGTGGGTGGCGGGGAGAGTCGGAAGAATCGTTTTTGCCTGCTTTTAGTAGGCTTTTCAGCCAGTATGGCAAAATGATGAACTACAAAAATTCCTTGAAATACCAAAAGGAAGAGAAGATGAGGATGAAGATGATTTATTAGATATGGATGAATTAGATTATGATGATGCTGAGTTAGACCAGCCTGATGACTTTTTGCCAACCTATTCATTATGGACTCTTCTCTGCCAAATGAATTTCAAGAAATCGTCATGGGGCTGTCAGAAGAAGTGGAGATGTCACATGAAGCCGAAGCCACCTTGTCAAAAATTGTCTACTTATTGTTTAGTCTTCAAATATTCTTGTCTATAGTCTGGCCAATGATAAGAGGAAAATTTATTGCTACCTGCAGGCCTTTTTTTAAATTACACACATACAAATTATCATAATAAATGCTTTGAAAAAATGTCTTATGTATAATATATCACTAGATTTTTGTCCATTATCCTACTAAGTTTCTAAATAGGTGATAGAAACTCCAAATGAGCATTTATGCTTTCTTATAGCATTATAAATGTGATTTTTAAATAGCACTATGCGGGAAAACCTATTTGGTCTCATGTATTTCTTTCAACCATTTCGCTCGCATAATATCACATGAAATCATCGTCTCGGCTGCTTAACCACGTTCTATCATATATGATAAGGGCATAAATTAGGGATTATCGGTCAAACTATGTAATTTAGGGACTTTTCCTTGTCACTTTCGTTTTCAAGGGGCCAAAATACATGAAATTCTTTTTTTTTTCAAGAAAATTGGAAATTGTGTGCAGTTAAGGGTTAACAACTTATACTTCCTTCTCAAAGAAATGACCCATTGTCACAATTCTACGCACATGCTCATTCAATTTCTTTCATAGTCGAAGTAGGTATATTTCGTTTACCTTAACACATTCAGTGCGGATGACCGGTCATCCCTGCATACCTGCCATACGGACGACCGGTCGACCGGTCATACCTAGCATTTCAACTCTCTTTGGGGGAGGGGGCTTGGTACCTCCCCTTTTTGATATATTCAATTTTTTGCTTTTTTTCGTCTTCAGTATGAGTTCAACTGTCTAAAACATTGTTTCGTTTTTGATGCCGAACTTTAATAAGAATTTTGCGTTCAAATTCACCTATATCGAATTTCAAGCTCGAAAAATGTTCAGTACGGCAGGGTTGCACGACTTTGGGACCCGCATTGAAGGTCTTAAGGGCACCCCTGGAAGCTACAAGCACAGAATGTATGGTTCCAGGTCCAGTTGCCCAAAGCGATTCCCGAGCTATCCCATTTCTAATGGGGTTCTGGGTGTTCTGAGATGTACTGTATTGCTCTCCCCTACATTCACTACTGTGCATTAGTAAAAGTGCTCCATTATGAGAATATTCTTCGCTTGTATTATTTGTGTTTCTTTATTTCGGGGAAAATCATGCAAGTAAAAAAAGTGCTTGAATTCATCAAGTAGAATTTTGGTCTCAGAACAGGATACTAACCCGTCCTCTGAATAAACAAACTTATCCCTTAACGCGCCATGTGAGTATGTCACACTCACTAAGGATTTTTGATATGCTGTGGTGGCGGCCCTGCGCCACAGTCGTGATTGAGTACCCAATGTAAATTGGGGGGGGGGGGGGGGATTAGTACCGTGTCAACTGCCGCTAGAGCCACCCCCTTGCATGGACCCTGCGCACCTTAAGTATCATTTTTCTGAAACCTAATGAGTATGCCACACTCACCTGGTACCTGAGCGGTGTATAAAAAGTGAGTATGGCATACTCACGTGGCACCCAAGAGTCATGTAAAATTATAGGTGAACCTTAGAGAAGACCTCAAAAAGAAAAAAATATTGTTCACTGTGTCCCTACCTAAAGCGTCCATACACCAATTTCAAGTGTGAACAATGCAATAATCCTATTTGTCTTCAGTGTTCTCGAAAAACATGTATAAATTGTTTACAGGGAACAAGATAACTCCCTATAAACTATACGTTATAAAGACTGGTAGGTACTAGGTACAGCAACTTTCAAAACTGAAAAAAAAACTTTTTTTCCGAAAAATTTGTTTTTTTCGTTTTCTAGTCTTGCAGTAAGAAATAACATTAGTCTT
This sequence comes from Apolygus lucorum, assembly GCA_009739505.2. Taxonomy (NCBI): domain Eukaryota; kingdom Metazoa; phylum Arthropoda; class Insecta; order Hemiptera; family Miridae; genus Apolygus; species Apolygus lucorum. Next base: position 1,073,814 of record CM019168.2, on the reverse strand, counting down.
GTCTTTGAGTTTACAAAAATTAGCCAAGGCTGTGAATTCTTCAATATTTTTTCGCCAAGATATTTTTTATTCCTACTCCAGCAATGGTGAATGAAAACGGAGTTGAGTACCTAGAACGTTGTCTATTTCCACGAAAACAATGAGTTACAAGTTATATACAAGTAGAGTATGCTATAGGCTGCTATATGCTGGCATATGCTGGTTTTGCGTTTTTATTTATGCCCGTATACAATTTATCGAATGTTAGTCAAACTACTAAAAAACGAGGCGTGAAAAGTGGTTTAAACGCTTGAAAATACGGAAATCGTGATTGGTGAGTATACCATACTCACCTGGCGCGAGGGAGGATTTGTAAGCACCTGGCGCGTTAAGGGTTATAACTAGAGGTGTGTCGGTACAGCTGTACCGGGACTGTGGAACCGAGTATCAGGTTGGAACGGTTCCACGCAGTGACAAAAACTCGACCCTTACCGGTCCAGTTCCACAGACTGATAAGATATCTTGAAATGACTCTGGACCGGGAAGAGAATCTTTTCCATTGGTCCAGTTCCATCCTCACCAATCAGAATGATCTGATCAATCATCTCATCAATCTGATCATTCTGATTGGTGAGGATGGAACTGGACCGGTAAGGTTGGAACCGGACCGATAAGATATCATAGAGAATGGTTCAATGGCTTTGGACCGGTAAGCATGGATCTTGTTCTCAGTTCTGTTCCATGTTGTACCTGGAAGCGCCCTTACTACTTCCATGGACTAAGAATGGTTCATGGAATGGCTCTTGAGCGGGAAGTTATCTTCTGGACAGGTTAGCATGGAAGTTGTCTCCAGTTTTATTAATTTATTATTGTCATGTTAAGTTCTTGAACTGCAACGTCATTATTCTTTCCTTGAATTGTTTGGTAACTATTATTTATAATAAATTGCCTATTTTGTAACACTTGTTCAAATTCCTTCCTTTTAGCAAATTGTCAAGGAAAATGATGCTATTGTATTGCAAGTTGAGATCATAAGCATGGAAGAAGGACGATAGGGATTTGACTGCCTGCTTCATCCATGCCATGTGAGTGGGATTTGATCGCCTGTATCGGTAATGGAACTGTACCGGTAATTTGGAACGGTTACATCTTTGTCACCGTAACCGTTGGAACCGTTCCAGGGAAATACCTGGACCGACACACCCCTAGTTATAACTCTGCTAGGGACACATAATCGCCGAGGTATAACCACACCACTGCTCGTACACGCAGTAGTTGAGTAAACTACTAGAACCACGTCAGCTGTACCTTTTGAATCTTACTGAAACATTTTTGGTGGCTAGAAAACGTTTGGTGATCTCAATATTCTTTTGGTTCTATCACACACAGCTTTTCAAATAAGTGTCTTCTTAGATCAACAGTGAAAACTATACCTAATCATCAGCATTTTGTGATAACAGGATAGTTTGCTACCGACTCCCCGAAAAACCGGTTCGAGAAGCAACGTCCTCAACGATGACGAGTCTCTGGCGAGTGAAGATGATTTGCACAACTATCATCATGATGTGAGTTAGTTTTTCTATCACGGTGAAGACAGTGTATCCGGTTTCATTCGTATTTTATGACGATTTCGTGTTTCCATTACAGTTTCTGACGCCTGGGTTAGAACCCAGAGGGGACACCGCATCGGTGAACAGCGTTGGGAGTTCATATAGTGGGCCCCCAGTCACCAGCTCTCAGAAGTACAATGTGCCTTCGGCTAGCATCCTTCGTCATGTAATTCTCCGTGCTGTGTCGTCGCAGTTACAAGCAGCAAATGTAAGTTTATGTGCGATTTTTTGGGCAGGTAAACGCAATAAAAATAGCGTAGTTATATGAAGTAGAAAACATTTTATTAAAACATGAACGAAATGTGGCATGAACATGATTACATGAATAATAAGAAAAGGTTAGGAGCACCAAAGTGCTTCTAGTTAAGACTTAAGAGGCCCTATAATATAATAGGGCCCTAGAATAACGTTTAACACTAGGAATAACCAAGGGGAAAAAATTACCGTAGGAGAAAATGCCTAAACAAGTGAAGCCTCTGTTACAAAACACCGCGAAAATCGAGGAATATTGTTGACGTCATACGAAAAAAAAACGACGCGAAAACAACTCCGACAACAGACAAAGTTCTAGCACCGCCACACAAAACGATCCAGTGAAATGGCTACTCGAATAATGTGATTCAAATCTTGAAACTAAATAAGAGAAGATGAAGACTAATAATGCTTGATAAACTAGTAGGTAGAATCGTATTGTAAAAAAGTGAGTAATATTGTTTCTTTTGGTCACTTTTGTGTCTGGGTTCTTCCTGCGAGTTCGCGGCGCACTCTTGTGCGCACTACTCGGAAGCTAAAAGTTCGTGTATGTTCCGCTTCTGTGGTAAGCGCCACAGAACCTCCTTTGAAGTCAGATTGGTAGAATATCCGTTACGTTTCAAACATGGCTGCCTCTTACACATTGCCACCACATTTAAAATTTCCATCTTCCTTAAATTCTCTAAATTTTTTGGATCCGTTTTCGATCAGCTCACTATGGTTTTATTCCATAAAAATAAACCCTCATTCGAAAAAAACATGTGAGGCAAATTCCCCATTGTTTGTATTCGGCACTGGGTACCAACACGATTCATTTGATGCAAATCAACCAACTCGAACATGGTCTGTTGGCAACAGATAATCATGGTGTTTCATAGGTAATGGACCCCCTTTCTATCTCCGTTATTTGTGGTGAGATCAAATTGTGAGATTCAAAGTTCACATTTTTGCGCATGCGCTCAAAAACTTTTTTTTTCAAATTTAACTCCCCAATTTTCAAACAGAAACTTTGGGTAGTCTCATTCGATTCTTAAAATTCAATTCTATTTTTAATTTGTAAAAAACAATACCTTTAAATCGAGAGTTTTCGAGGTAGGCCGTTTTGAAATAACAAACCCTATTTTCACCCCTCAGAAGTGACTGACAATAAAAAATAAAAAACTCAGCGCTTCACGTCTCGCCCTACGGCGTTAATTCTAAAAACATGGAACATGTTTTAGCTAAATTTAGTGCAGAACCTTTAGTCGTAGGTAGGTATGATATGAAAGTTATATTATCCCTAGCAACATATCTAAAATGCATTAAGAAAAACCGTAGTGTCGGAAAAGGCGCGTGACCGTCGCGCATCCCCCTTTTTAAAAATATTGAGTAGGAGGTCTTTAATGAGTTGATTTGGCGTAGTAGAGGTCGGTGTAGGTCACCTTAGAGATGGTGTCAGGAGCTAAGACATCACTTCCGAGCACAGAGTAACGGAGACAAGTTAACAGAGAAGAAAGCCAACGTTAAAATTAGAGATGGGTTGTTCTGTATCAATCTGATACTTTGTCCCAGTGACTGGAAAGTAGCAGGTACTCTCAAATGTGACAAGCCGAAAGTATCAGAGACTGCGGTCACATCGTGTAGGTGTTACCGAAGTAGAAAAATATAGTCCATCACACTCAGCTGATTAAATTAAAAACAAAAGAGTCGCGCGTAGCCAATATTGGCTGGAGGAGCCCCACCGCACTCACCCGCCTAGAAGCGACAAGTGACGCAGCTTCCGGTCACGACCAAACAGAGTGAAAAGCTGAGATGTGAAAAATAATAATTTTGAGCAGGGTCTGTGGAGTGGGAAAAGGGTAGTGGGGAATTCGGAGATTGTAACAATCATGGGAGCTCCATGAATATTGAAGAAAAAGAAAAGTAACAAATTTCGTTGAAATAGGTAGTATTTATTTTCAGTATTTCAATTGAAATGCAAGGATTGAAGTTCGAAAGTTCGTTGACACTTCAAGAGTAAGCGTGCACCCATTGCTCTGTTTCCAAGAATGTACCTTCCTATCGAGATCGAGTACAATTGGAATTCAAAGAACTTTGGCTGCAGCAGCTCACCGGTGTGGGTCAGACGGATGAGGAGGGGACCAGAGGCGGAGTCCCACCCACCGGATTGCTCCACGACCGTGACTTGGCTCATAGGAACATTTGTGACAAGTATCAGGTAAAAGTATCAGGTACGAAAAAGTAACAGGAACAAGTTGCTCCTGTGACTCGAAAAACCTGTCACAACCCATCTCTAGTTAAAATGGTGTGCAAGCATTTTTGAGGCTGCCTCAGTTGCGCCATCTACTTTCAGCTAGGATTGAGGAACTACTACGGAAGTGGTGGGGGGAGAGGCCACACTCTTCATACCGCTTCTTTTCAAATCCTTTCGAATGACCAGAAATTTATAACTTTTCCTTTCATCATCATTTAGATTTGCAAAAATTACTTGGAAAAACCAATCAAGGCGAAAGGTATTTTCGAAGTTCCTCATGCAATTGTTGTTGTCCCTATCGCCAGTAGTTTGAATGTTGAATTGACAACTGCCACCCATAGAAACGTTTGAAACCCAGTGTATTATTGAAAATCGCTCGATTTTTTCGTACATATCGCGAATATAACTGAATGTTATCAAATTAATTACTTAGATGCGGCCGGTAACGCACCAAGGAGAATATATATGACACATAAAACACTGTGATAAACAAGGTGACTTGTTTATTTATTTTATTTATTTTAATTGATACGGGACAAGCCCAATTGTAACATAATAACATGATGTAGGTACTTCATTATTATCCAATATCTAAACCAAATAATTATAGTTCACTGAGAATTTTCCAGAAAAACAAGAAACAAATACAAAAGAAAGACAAAGAAAATAAAAAAACCCTTGACGAAAAGAACTGACAACGTGGTCCACATGACTTACACGCAAACAGTATTAATAAGTATATAATTATGCTAATTCAAGTTCTGGCGAATGACGTATTTCACTGATGTAGTAGAGCATGTAAAAAAGTCCAAACATCCGGAAAGGCGGTTGGACTCCTCCTGAATTCTTCTCAGTGGATTATTCCGTAAGTATTTGGTGGCTGACGGAAAAAGGTAAAACGGCTGCGACAGTCTGGTGGCATGTTGGGGGACATTCAGGCTCAAACTAGCTAGGAGTATGGGGCAGTCAATTTTATTTGAGACGAGCCCGTGTAGTAGCATAACATCGGCCTCTCTTCTTCTGTGCTCCAAGGTACCCAAATTGGCTTCTTTCATGGCTCGTTCGTAACTGAAGTCCTCCCAACTATGACCTTTTTTGAATGCGACATAACGGAGAAAACGACGTTGCACACGTTCAAGAGCATCCCTAGCGTTTGCGTAGTTGGGAGACCATACAGGAGAACAATACTCAACACACAGCCGAACCAGTGAGGTATATAACAGCTTTAATGCACCTGGGTCTTTGGATTCCCTCGTGTTCCTTTTTATATACCCCAGTGTCCTCATTGTTGTGATGAGGTTGGGAACAAGTGATCATGAACGCTATCTGTTGCTTTCCGCTAAAACTACGTCCTGGAGCTCAACCAATCAGAACGCTTCTCGGGCTCCCACATTCAGCTTTCAGCCCAGTGCTTCCGAGGGTTGTGAATCTAGCTCGACCCAATGCTTCACAGTAGCATATGAACCGCAAAGGAGCTCCATAAACGAGGATGTCCAAAAACGGAGTTATCAGAAAAACGAGAAAGAAGTCTTTACCAGTGCGCAATTCCTGAAATAATGGCTTACTACACTAAACTCTTTAACTCTTCAACACATTTTCAAGCTATAATCGTCAAGAAGGTCAATATTATTTTTGTTGAATTTGAGTTTTCTAGAAATTAAAAAAATAGAAAATGTGGAAGATGGATGGTCATAGCACTTTTGTGCTTTAAGGTATCGATATGATATGTTCGGCATCATCCGTTTCCATGTGGCAGAAGCGGCAGATATCCGCTGTTAGTTTGCTTATCTTCTTTAGGTGATATCGAAGTGAGCAGTGGCCTGTTAACAGACCCACAAGTATTAGGACGTCCTTTTTGTTTATTATTTTCAATAATGAACCTTTGGAATCGACCAAGAAAAAAAAAAGTGTAACACCCCCTCAAAATTTGATGGTTTACGTTTCAAGGTACGTAGAATCCAAAAACGCTGCAAATCATTGCTCAAAGGTTTATTATTTTCTGTATAGATCACCCTTCTGTATAGATCACTGGTTCTCCATCAATAGCACCTACCACCATCTGTATTCTCCCTTGACCTTCCCTCTCAAATTTCAGCTTCCTGCGTTCAATAGGATTGAAAATGACTTCGGAGCTCACTCAGCTGATCAGTGATCTGAAGAGTGAAGAAGATCTCCTCGAATGCTGAAGACGCCTGGAAGAGCACTTCCATTCAATAGGATTGAAAATGGCTTCGGAGCTCACTCAGCTGATCAGTGATCTGAGGAGTGAAGAAGATCTCCTCGAATGCTGAAGACGCCTGGGAGAGCACTTCCATTCAATAGGATTGAAAATGGCTTCGGAGCTCACTCAGCTGATCAGTGATCTGAAGAGTGAAGAAGATCTCCTCGAATGCTGAAGACGCCTGGGAGAGCACTTCCATTCAATAGGATTGAAAATGGCTTCGGAGCTCACTCAGCTGATCAGTGATCTGAGGAGTGAAGAAGATCTCCTCGAATGCTGGAGACGCCTGGAAGAGCACTTCCATTCAATAGGATTGAAAATGGCTTTGGAGCTCACTCAGCTGATGAGTGATCTGAGGAGTGAAGAAGATCTCCTCGAATGCTGGAGACGCCTGGAAGAGCACTTTCATTCAATAGGATTGAAAATGGCTTCGGAGCTCACTCAGCTGATCAGTGATCTGAAGAATGAAGAAGCTTTTGAGCAATAATTTGCAGCGTTTTTTACCCACCAACATTTTTTTTTACCTACCAGCTAGGTACTACCTACCACACCATACTGGCTTCACACCTTCACAATCAAGTTTATTAGAAAGAACTAAACGCTTCACACTCGATTGGAAAAATAGAAAGCTTCATATGGAAATTTGATTACTGGTTACGCAGAAGGCAAAACTGTATACAAATCGAAGAAATGAACAGCGATCGCATTTTAGTCCGATAAAATTTGAATGGAGATTAGACCTCTTTTGCGATTCACACTCGTGATTCTGTTTTATCGAAGGAAAACCTTCAAGTACTCGTAGGGACCGAACGGTTTGTCCTACAGAGCTCCGGGTGGTCTCAAAAATTTTTAAAAATTCAATACTATTTAAAATTGGTGAAAAAACGATACCTTTATTTCGAGAGTTTTCGAGCTAGGGCACTCTTGAAAATTTCAACCCTTAATTTTCACCCCTTAGAAGTGACCTACATCAACCAAAAGCTTCGCGGCACAACTAGACCCCAAATGGAGCCCATATACCAAATTTGAACCAAATCGGTCCAGTGTTGCTAAGAAAAGTGCCACGGACGGCGGACGGCGGACGGACATTGCAAATTTGGATTCTACGCACCTTGAAACGTAAAGTGACAAAGTTTGAGGGGGGGTTATAAAAATTTTTTGCGGTACGATCACATAGGCTTATTATTAGAAATAATAAACCAAAATCGAATAAAAATTTGGCCGTCCGTCCGCCGTACGCGGCACTTTTGCCACTTAGCATTGACCGATTTTGATGAAATTTGGTATGTAGGCTCCATTTGGGGTCTAGTTGTGCCCCGAAGATTTTGGTTGATGTAGGTCACTTCTAAGGGTTCCAAAATCAATTTTGAAATTTTTAAAACGCTAACTCAAAAAAATTTGATATAAAGGAATTGTTTTTCCTTCTTTTTGAGATTCTATAGAATTTTTAGAATTTTTTGAGACCACGCGGAGCTCTTTAGGACAAACCGTTCTCTCCCTACAAAAATTTGAGGGTTTATATTGAAATATATATATATATAAATCAAAACACGAGTGTGAATCGCAAAAGAGGCCTAATCTCCGTTCAAATTAGAGCTGACCAAAATGCGATCGATGGTTGGTGATTTTGATTGTTTTTTTTTTTAAATTTTTTTCTTTCTTTTTTGGTTCATTATTTCCAATAATAAGCCTATGTGATCGTATCGCAAAAAAATTGTATAACCCCCCTCAAACTTTGTCACTTTACGTTTCAAGGTGCGTAGAATCCAAATTTGCAATGTCCGTCCGCCGTTCGCCGTCCGGGCTATAAAAGGCCTTAGAATCGGTCTAAAAAACCCGTTCTTTCGCACATAGACTCCATTTAGGGTCTAGTTGGTCCTAACGTCGAACTATTCCGATCGCTCAATTCGTATAGAAGTTATGGGCAAATAACCAGCCAAAAAAGAGGTTTTTGCTTAAATATGCGTGGGGTGACATTTTCAAAGTATTTTTCTTCATGTTGGATGGTTGGTGGCTTTATAGACGATTATATAGAAAAATAATAAACCATTAAAATAATAAACCATAAAAATAATAAACGTACGACAAATCAGAAACACGAGTGTGAATCGCAAAAGAGGCTCCGTTCAAATTAAAGCTGACCGAAATGCCATCGATGTTTTTCTTCATGGTGGATGGTTGGTGGCTTTATAGACGATTATATAGAAAAATAATAAACCATTGTGTAATAATTTGCAGCGTTTTTCATATTGGATGGTTGGTGATTTTGTAGACGAATGATCTATATAGAAAAATAATAAACCATTGTGTAATAATTTGCAGCGTTTTTAGGCATAGCGATGAGTTCGTTAGCCCGTCTCTTTGAGAAAGTCACAATTAGTTTTGCCTGTCTCAGACCTGGGAGTTTCTGCCAGTATCTTACTCGCTCATTCCTTTTCCAGTTGTTAGCCACGTTCTGTAAACAGCTTTTGGTGGTTCCCGGGATCGGTTCCGGCCCTATTGGCAGGGACTCTGATCCTCTTTTGGCAAGATGATCAGCAGTTTCATAACCCTCGGGACCTTCATGTCCGGGAATCGAGAGAAGGGTGACCTGGTTGTTCTGGGCCACAGTTTTGAGGGTATTCAGGCATTCCCAGACCAGCTTCGAACTTATAGCGTGTGAAGCAATGGCCTTCAAGGCAGCCTGACTGTCTGACAAAATATATACTTAGGCTTTGTTGAGATGCTTGTTCAGTATTTCTTCAGCACACAGTTGGATTGCATGGACCTCTGCCTGAAAGATCCCAAGGGACTTTACAAGGGTGGCCGAAGGGCCTTCAATGCCTAAGCCAGATCTTCCACACATGACTGATCCATCTGTATACCACACAAGAGAGCCCGGTGCAAGGGCATTCTCTTTTTCTAGTGGTTTGTATGACCACCTTAAAAGGCATTTCAAAGTTTTGTTTTTCTATCATAAGATCACTGATTGTCAGAACCATTTCACCTTCATCTTTCTCAAGAATTTTGTGTTGGTTGACACTGGTTCCTGGTCTTAGGTATCCCAGCCGCAGCAGCCTTGCAGCCCCCAGGAAGGCCACTCTTTGTACATGAATATGTAGCGGCGCGCATCGCCCTTCCTCGTAACGTTTTTCGGGTAGTTACCCAGGGCAATAACATGTTCCATGTTGAAGATTCGCGGCACAACTAGATCTCAAATTGATCCGTTGTACAAAATTTCATCAAATTCGGTCCACGGTTAACTAAAACAATGTCATGTAACCGGGTGGACGGATTTTGCTTCCTCACTACCGAAGGTAGGGAAGCTTTGTATTCGTGAAAGAAGTGAAAAAAAAGTCCTCCAAAATCGAAATTTCCACTTGCTTTTTGCGTTTTAGAGCTTCCCGAACAATTTTGGTTCCGTGTCTGTCTGTCTGTCGGTCTGTCTGTGGTCAATCCTTGTCCCGGGCAAAACTATACTAACCTGTGGTCCGATTTTGATGAAATTTTCAGGGATTGTGCGGGTTAGGTCCTAGACGGTCCCCTATCAATTTCAGCACCTTCGGACCAATAGGAGCGAGTGCGCATGCGCAAACGTGAATTTCCTGGAACCTCGGTTTCTAGGTTTCTAATGAACCGATTTTGCTCAAATTTGGAGGTTAGTTAGGGACTAACTTCTAAGAGACACCCTATAAGTTTCAATCAAATTGGTCAAGCAATAGCCGCTGCGCATGCGCGAACTTTAAATTTATTGTTACAACCAAAATTCCGCAACTATTCAACCAATTTCGATGAAATGTTCAGGGATTGTGTGGGTTAGGTCCTAGACGGTGGACCGCTAAATAAAATAATGAAATTCTACGTTTAATTTTAAACAAAACTCAAATTACGAGTATATAACAAATTAATACCCATAATCCTAATACGTACACCTATTATAGTTTTAGTATTGAATAATAATAATCATTATCGTCATAACTTCGTAGTTTTATTTTATACCTACACTCTTTCGTTCTTTTATTTCAGTGGTTTATATACCACAACTATTTACAACACTATTATAAACATTAATACCTGCAACCCTATCCCGCATATTATCGCCAATATTTTGGTATTCAATAACTCTTTGAATCATAATTTTTTCGCCAACTGATTCTATACGTCCATGTTACAATGAGTGAGGAAGCTATACTGCCCACCCAACTTGGCAGACTTTTTTTTTAATGGGGAATTTGCCTCACATTTTTTTTTTTTTTTCGAATGAGGGTTTATTTTTATGGAATAAAACCATAGTGAGCTGCTCGAAAACGCATCCAAAAAATTTAGAGAATTTAAGGAAGATGGAAATTTTAAATGTGGTGGCAATGTGTAAGAGGCAGCCATGTTTGAAACGTAACGGATATTCTACCAATCTGACTTCAAAGGAGGTTCTGTGGCGCTTACCACAGAAGCGGAACATACACGAACTTTTAGCTTCCGAGTAGTGCGCACAAGAGTGCGCCGCGAACTGGCAGGAAGAACCCAGACACAAAAGTGACCAAAAGAAACAATATTACTCACTTTTTTACAATACGAATCTACCTACTAGTTTATCAAGCATTATTAGTCTTCATCTTCTCTTATTTAGTTTCAAGATTTGAATCACATTATTCGAGTAGCCATTTCACTGGATCGTTTTGTGTGGCGGTGCTAGAACTCTGTCTGTTGTCGGAGTAGTTTTCGAGTCGTTTTTTTTTTCGTATGACGTCAACAATATTCCTCGATTTTCGCGGTTTTTTTTTGTAACAGAGGTTCACTTGTTTAGTCATTTTCTCCTACGGTAATTTTTTCCCCTTGGTTATTCCTATAGTCCAGGAGCCCAGGGCCAAAAACGTGACTGATTTCATTACTTGTGTCACATATATAAAACCAAAATATCCAACCCCCTGAGCAAATAAATGTTTGTCTGCCATGTCAAAACCAATGGAATAGAAAATGGCGGCCATGTTAAGTACAACCAATTTGAAGAAATCTGACTGATTTCAATACTCATGAGACTTAAATATTCTCAAACGGGAGTGCCTGTTGAGTACTTTACAGGTTGTCTGCCACCATGTAACCTATGGGAACTTAGCGGCAGACGGGACTTAAGTTCCGGGCTTAAGGGACTTGAAAAGTGACTGATTTCAATACTCATGAAACTTGGTTCTTCTGAAACGGGAATGAATATAGAGAGGTTTGGAGGTTGTCTGCCGTCATGTAACCTATGGGAACTTAGCGGCAGACGGGACTTAAGTTTCGGGCTTAAGGGACTTGAAAAGTGACTGATTTCAATACTCATGAAACTTGGTTCTTCTGAAACTGGAATGAATATAGAGAAGTTTGGAGGTTGTCTGCCGTCACGTAACCTATGGGAACTTAGCGGCAGACGGGACTTAAGTTCCGGGCTTAAGGGACTTGAAAAGTGACTGATTTCAATACTCATGAAACTTGGTTCTTCTGAAAGGGGAATGAATATAGAGAAGTTTGGAGGTTGTCTGCCGTCACGTAACCTATGGGAACTTAGCGGCAGACGGGACTTAAGTTCCGGACTTGAGGGACTTAAGAAAATGACTGATTTCAATACTCGTGAAACTTGGTTGTTCTGAAAGGGGAATGCATATGGAGAAGTTTGGAGGTTGTCTGCCGTCATGTAACCTATGGGAACTTAGCGGCAGACGGGACTTAAGTTCCGGACTTGAGGGACTTAAGAAAATGACTGATTTCAATACTCGTGAAACTTGGTTCTTCTGAAAGGGGAATGCATGTAGAGAAGTTTGGAGGTTGTCTGCAGTCATGTAACCTATGGGAACTTAGCGGCAGACGGGACTTAACTTCCGGACTTGAGGGACTTGAAATGTGACTGATTTCAATACTCGTTAAACTTGGTTCTTCTGAAAGGGGAATGCATATAGAGAAGTTTGGACGTTGTCTGCCGTCATGCAACCTATGGGAACTTAGCGGCAGACGGGACTTAAGTTCCGGGCTTAAGGGACTTGAAAAGTGACTGATTTCAATACTCATGAAACTTGGTTTTTCTGAAACTGGAATGAATATAGAGAAGTTTGGAGGTTGTCTGCCGTCACGTAACCTATGGGAACTTAGCGGCAGACGGGACTTAAGTTCCGGGCTTAAGGGACTTGAAAAGTGACTGATTTCAATACTCATGAAACTTGGTTCTTCTGAAACGGGAATGAATATAGAGAGGTTTGGAGGTTGTCTGCCGTCATGTAACCTATGGGAACTTAGCGGCAGACGGGACTTAAGTTCCGGACTTGAGGGACTTAAGAAAATGACTGATTTCAATACTCGTGAAACTTGGTTCTTCTGAAAGGGGAATGCATATAGAGAAGTTTGGAGGTTGTCTGCCGTCATGTAACCTATGGGAACTTACAGGCAGACGGGACTTAAGTTCCGGACTTGAGGGACTTAAGAAAATGACTGATTTCAATACTCGTGAAACTTGGTTCTTCTGAAAGGGGAATGCATGTAGAGAAGTTTGGAGGTTGTCTGCAGTCATGTAACCTATGGGAACTTAGCGGCAGACGGGACTTAACTTCCGGACTTGAGGGACTTGAAAAGTGACTGATTTCAATACTCGTTAAACTTGGTTCTTCTGAAAGGGGAATGCATATAGAGAAGTTTGGACGTTGTCTGCCGTCATGCAACCTATGGGAACTTAGCGGCAGACGGGACTTGAGTTCCGGACTTAAGGGACTTAAGAAAATGAATGATTTCCATACTCGTGAAACTTGAAATACTTCTGGAATGGGAATGAATATAGAGAGGTTTGGACGTTTTCTGCCGTCATTTAACCTATGGGAACTTACAGGCAGACGGGACTTAACTTCTGGGCTTAAGAGACTTAAGAAAATAACTGATTATAATACTCATGAAACTTGGTTCTTCTGAAAGGGGAATGAATATAGAGAAGTTTGGAGGTTGTCTGCCGTCATGTAACCTTAGGAATCTTAGAGGCAGACGGGACTTAAGTTCCGGACTTAAAAATGACTGATTTCTACGCTAAAGAAAATTTAATGTTTCTAACAGTGATGAGTATAGAGAGCCTTGCTGGTTTCCTCCCTCCCGTATAACTCCATTTTCTGCCATTATATAACCACTGGAAACTTAGCAGCAGACTGGTTTTAACATTGTTGCTTGTTTGAACTAGTAAGTTATTCTCAAGAGATCATTAACATAACAATGTCTGGTTGCTTTTTTCTTTTTCACATGTTCAATGCGAATGTTTCTCCCTGTGAATTATTTTTCCATTATAATATTTTTACTCATTTTATTGGGCTTGCCCGTATTAAATAAGTAAATAAAATAAGAGATGTTTTTCTTCAATCGGGAATCAACTTTATTTACTCCATGTGTCCTGCTCTACAAATGAGAAATAATTGTGTTTCCAAATAAATACGTAGTTTAGAACAAAATAACTTTATTAATATGAAGTTTCTAGAACATGGTTAATACAATGATTTGCAAACTGTATATGTTGGACGACGTAAGAAACCAATGAACTACCGCATTATAGAATACAGGAAATTCTCAATAAAAAAAACTCAATCATCTTCGTCACTTGAATTATAGATGTCATTCAGATCGTGAAGAGATGACTCGTCATCCCAAGGGCCTCAGCACCTAGAGATGTTGCTCCTTGTGCTTCCCCAGTCAACACCACTTCAATAAGCTTTTCAGGAAGTGCGTGCCCTACAAACTGCCTTACAAACAAAAAAAAATTTTCCTTCCTCCAAAATCCATCCGTAATCTATTGGGCAAATAGGTGGCGGATGAGGGAGGTGCAAGTTACTCCATTGCTATGTGATGTATTTGGCCCTGAGTACACATGTTCATTCAGAACCCGTTTACATGGCGACAAATTGGAGCTATCTATACCTTTAGGAACGAGCAGGGGTGCAGAAACATCTTCCTTCTTCGTATACTCTTCCATAAACAACTGATGGCGTAACTCATTCATATTAATAAAATTCTTCTTACTGTAGAAAGGACAAACAAGTTTTTCCATTTCGCACAGAGTGTTATTGTGGTCGAAAGAAGAACGTATCTGCTGCCAAGTCGGATCACAACTAACAAGCTAAAATGGTTTTTTCTTTCCAATCCTGAAAAATGATGAAGCATAATCACATCCTGTAATTGCGTCGAGAACAGGCAATGCCTGGCACATATTTTGCCCAAAAGATCTGGCAATTGATCTCACGTTGACGAATCTGTGATCATTGTTAGTTAAGGTACCAGTTTCCACCTAGACGTTTACTTCATTGCTGATATGATGCAAAATTCGTAGTAAAATAATCAAGACGTCTGTGTCAGAAGATTTAATCTCTACATTCCCCTGGGTAACAGTAAATAGGTGGTAAACAATCCTTGAGTCCGCTTCCATGTGGGATGATTCTAGTTTACTCACGCCATAGCACAATACCTCGATTCGTATGCTTCAGAATTGCTTGCATATTTCTCTTTTGTTCACGTAAAGAATCCTACCACTAGTCAACTATGCGATCAATTGCCAGATCTTTTGGGCAAACGATGTGCCAGGCATTGCCTGTTCTCGACGCACTTACAGGATGTGATTATACTTCTTCATTTTTCAGGATTGGGAAGAAAAACTATTCATTTGAGCTTGTTCGTATCCAACTTGGAACAGATACTTTCTTCTTTCAGTCACAAGAACACTCTCTCCGAAATGGAAAAACTTGTTTGTCTTTTCTACAGTAAGAAGAATTTTGTTAATATAAATGAGTTACGCCATCAGTTGTTTATGGAAGAGTATACGAAGAAGGTCGTCTGCTCTTTCCTAAAAGGTATAGATGGCTCCAATTTGTCGCCATGTAAACGGGTTCTGAATGAACATGTGTATTCAGGGCCAAATACATCACGCAGCAATGGAGTAACTTGCACCTCCCTCATCCGCCACCTATTTGCCCAATAGATTACGGATGGATTTTGGAGGGAGGAAAATACAACATATGTTGGTTTGTAGGGCACGCACTTCCTGAAAAGCTTATTAAAGTGGTGTTGACTGGGGAAGCACAAGGAGCAACATCTCTAGGTGCTGAGGCTTGGGATGACGAGTCATCTCTTCACGATCTGAATGACATCTATAATTCAAGTGACGAAGATGATTGAGTTTTTTTTATTGAGAATTTCCTGTATTCTATAATGCGGTAGTTCATTGATTTCTGATGTGGTCCAACATATACAGTTTGCGAATCATTGTATTAACCATATTTTAGAAACGTCATATTAATAAAGTTATCTTGTTCTAAACTACGTATTTATTTGGATACACAATAATTTCTTATTTGTAGAGCAGGACACATTGAGTAAATAAAGTGTATTCCCGATTGAAGAAAAACAACTCTTATTTTATTTTATTTTATTTATGTATTTAATACGGGCAAGCTAAAATATAATGAGTAAGAAATATTATAATGGAAAAATAATTCAGAGGGAGAAACATTCGCATTGAACATGAAAAAAGAAAAAAGCAACCAGACATTGTTATGTTAATGATCTCTTGAGAATAACTTACTAATTCAAACAAGCAACAATGTTAAAACTAGTCTGCTGCTAAGTTTCCAGTGGTTATATAATGGCAGAAAGTGGAGTTATACAGGAGGCAGGAAACCAGCAAGGCTCTCTATACTCATCACTGTTAGAAAAATTAAATTTTCTTTAGCGTAAAAATCAGTCATTTTTAAGTCTGGAAGTTAAGTCCTCTCTGCCTCTAAGATTCCAAAGGTTACATGACGGCAGACAACCTCCAAACTTCTCTATATTCATTCCCCTTTCAGAAGAACCAAGTTTCACGAGTATTGTGATCAGTCATCTTCATAAGTCCCTCAAGCCCAGAAGTTAAGTCCCGTCTGCCGCTAAGTTCCCATAGGTTACGTGACGGCAGACAACCACCAAACTTCTCTATATGCATTCCCCTTTCAGAAGAACCAAGTTTCACGAGTATTGAAATCAGTCATTTTCTTAAGTCCCTCAAGTCCGGAACTTAAGTCCCGTCTGCCGCTAAGTTCCCATAGGTTACATGATGGCAGACAACCTCCAAACTTCTCTATATGCATTCCCCTTTCAGAAGAACCAAGTTTCACGAGTATTGAAATCAGTCATTTTCTTAAGTCCCTCAAGTCCGGAACTTAAGTCCCGTCTGCCGCTAAGTTCCCATAGGTTACATGATGGCAGACAACCTCCAAACTCCTCTATATTCATTCCCCTTTCAGAAGAACCAAGTTTCACGAGTATTGAAATCAGTCATTTTCTTAAGTCCCTCAAGTCCGGAACTTAAGTCCCGTCTGCCGCTAAGTTCCCATAGGTTACATGATGGCAGACAACCTCCAAACTTCTCTATATGCATTCCCCTTTCAGAAGAACCAAGTTTCACGAGTATTGAAATCAGTCATTTTCTTAAGTCCCTCAAGCCCGGAACTTAAGTCCCGTCTGCCGCTAAGTTCCCATAGGTTACGTGACGGCAGACAACCTCCAAACTTCTCTATATGCATTCCCCTTTCAGAAGAACCAAGTTTAACGAGTATTGAAATCAGTCACTTTTCAAGTCCCTTAAGCCCGGAACTTAAGTCCCGTCTGCCGCTAAGTTCCCATAGGTTGCATGATGGCAGACAACCTCCAAACTCCTCTATATTCATTCCCCTTTCAGAATAACCAATTTTCACGAGTATTGAAATCAGTCATTTTCTTAAGTCCCTCAAGTCCGGAACTTAAGTCCCGTCTGCCGCTAAGTTCCCATAGGTTACATGATGGCAGACAACCTCCAAACTTCTCTATATGCATTCCCCTTTCAGAAGAACCAAGTTTCACGAGTATTGAAATCAGTCATTTTCTTAAGTCCCTCAAGTCCGGAACTTAAGTCCCGTCTGCCTGTAAGTTCCCATAGGTTACATGACGGCAGACAACCTCCAAACTTCTCTATATGCATTCCCCTTTCAGAAGAACCAAGTTTCACGAGTATTGAAATCAGTCATTTTCTTAAGTCCCTCAAGTCCGGAACTTAAGTCCCGTCTGCCTGTAAGTTCCCATAGGTTACATGACGGCAGACAACCTCCAAACTTCTCCATATGCATTCCCCTTTCAGAACAACCAAGTTTCACGAGTATTGAAATCAGTCATTTTCTTAAGTCCCTCAAGTCCGGAACTTAAGTCCCGTCTGCCGCTAAGTTCCCATAGGTTACGTGACGGCAGACAACCTCCAAACTTCTCTATATTCATTCCCCTTTCAGAAGAACCAAGTTTCATGAGTATTGAAATCAGTCACTTTTCAAGTCCCTTAAGCCCGGAACTTAAGTCCCGTCTGCCGCTAAGTTCCCATAGGTTACGTGACGGCAGACAACCTCCAAACTTCTCTATATTCATTCCAGTTTCAGAAGAACCAAGTTTCATGAGTATTGAAATCAGTCACTTTTCAAGTCCCTTAAGCCCGGAACTTAAGTCCCGTCTGCCGCTAAGTTCCCATAGGTTACATGACGGCAGACAACCTCCAAACCTCTCTATATTCATTCCCGTTTCAGAAGAACCAAGTTTCATGAGTATTGAAATCAGTCACTTTTCAAGTCCCTTAAGCCCGGAACTTAAGTCCCGTCTGCCGCTAAGTTCCCATAGGTTACGTGACGGCAGACAACCTCCAAACTTCTCTATATGCATTCCCCTTTCAGAAGAACCAAGTTTCACGAGTATTGAAATCAGTCATTTTCTTAAGTCCCTCAAGTCCGGAACTTAAGTCCCGTCTGCCGCTAAGTTCCCATAGGTTACATGATGGCAGACAACCTCCAAACTTCTCTATATGCATTCCCCTTTCAGAAGAACCAAGTTTCACGAGTATTGAAATCAGTCATTTTCTTAAGTCCCTCAAGTCCGGAACTTAAGTCCCGTCTGCCTGTAAGTTCCCATAGGTTACATGACGGCAGACAACCTCCAAACTTCTCTATATGCATTCCCCTTTCAGAAGAACCAAGTTTCACGAGTATTGAAATCAGTCATTTTCTTAAGTCCCTCAAGTCCGGAACTTAAGTCCCGTCTGCCTGTAAGTTCCCATAGGTTACATGACGGCAGACAACCTCCAAACTTCTCCATATGCATTCCCCTTTCAGAAGAACCAAGTTTCACGAGTATTGAAATCAGTCATTTTCTTAAGTCCCTCAAGTCCGGAACTTAAGTCCCGTCTGCCTGTAAGTTCCCATAGGTTACATGACGGCAGACAACCTCCAAACTTCTCTATATGCATTCCCCTTTCAGAAGAACCAAGTTTCACGAGTATTGAAATCAGTCATTTTCTTAAGTCCCTCAAGTCCGGAACTTAAGTCCCGTCTGCCGCTAAGTTCCCATAGGTTACGTGACGGCAGACAACCTCCAAACTTCTCTATATTCATTCCCCTTTCAGAAGAACCAAGTTTCATGAGTATTGAAATCAGTCACTTTTCAAGTCCCTCAAGTCCGGAACTTAAGTCCCGTCTGCCGCTAAGTTCCCATAGGTTACGTGACGGCAGACAACCTCCAAACTTCTCTATATTCATTCCAGTTTCAGAAGAACCAAGTTTCATGAGTATTGAAATCAGTCACTTTTCAAGTCCCTTAAGCCCGGAACTTAAGTCCCGTCTGCCGCTAAGTTCCCATAGGTTACATGGTGGCAGACAACCTGTAAAGTACTCAACAGGCACTCCCGTTTGAGAATATTTAGGTCTCATGAGTATTGAAATCAGTCAGATTTCTTCAAATTGGTTGTACTTAACATGGCCGCCATTTTCTATTCCATTGGTTTTGACATGGCAGACAAACATTTATTTGCTCAGGGGGTTGGATATTTTGGTTTTATATATGTGACACAAGTAATGAAATCAGTCACGTTTTTGGCCCTGGGCTCCTGGACTACTAGTGTTAAACGTTATTCTAGGGCCCTATTATAGGATTTGACTTGAAATTCCAAAATCTAAAATTGAGGCAAATTCCCCATTATATTTTTGGATTATACGTATCTGGAACCGTAAACCATCAACCTATGGGGGGGCGCTCAACTTGTTTTCTTGCTCGATTCCAAAGGTTCATTATTGAAAAAATCTTTGATGTGAATAATACTAGAAGAAGTTTGATACTACTTAACTGTCTCACAGGAACTGAGAAATAACTGACTGACGCTCAATAACTTCGCTGGTCGGTAAGTTAGGAGGAAATATGACTAAAATGATCTATACCCACTGACTAATTTTATCAAAATGACTATCCTACTGAGATCCTTAATAACTAACTAAAGACAAATGTATTAAAGGCGAGGAACAAGAAATAAGATAAACCATTTAAAGAAATTCGAGAAAATCTATACTCTCCTAATCCCTACAAAAGAGTGCCCACTGATTTCAACTGCCAAGACCTAAGAGAAGTCGCCAGCTTTCTCATTTAAAAAATGCATCCTTAAAAATCGTCTTTTTCCACCTCTCAAAGCCAAATTGTGAGAACACATTTGAAAAATTTAATTTCGTTAGGATGTTGTTGCGTTTGTTTCGGATCCATCGCAATCGATTCAAAAAATACTTGGAAATTGATGTCTCACATGTTGTAACACACGAAACACATTTTGGCTCCAATTTTTCTCCCATAACACCCATTGCCGTAGAGTAAACGTTCTGAGATCCTCGCAATCGATTCTAAAAAAAAATTACTTCTCACATGTCACCAAGGAAACCATGGAAACCCGTTCTGGGACCCACCACAATCTGAGGAAAAAATCCATTCATGCAGTATGACTTTATGAACGAATTTTCGAAGAAATTTTCTAAGCTATGGCGTAGAAAAATGAAATATTGCCTTGTGGGTGTGATAAATGACACGAATCGCTAAAATGATACAATCAACCTCTTGGTTGTATATTTTAAAATACTCTGTTCTCTTCGTCACTCCGAAATCATGGAGTACCCACACGTATTTTGATATTTCTTTCCTATTTTCTGTTTATTTACCGTACTAACATAATATTGTATGAGAGGGTATGTTTTGAAGATGTTAAGAGTTCATAATAATGTTCTACACGTCTCCAAGAACTCATAGTAGAGGTAGGTACCCTCTCGGCGTCAGGAGTTTGTTCCAGAGTTATTGCTGCTGACTTCGTTCTGGACAAATGAGGTTGAGATCGATGCGATTGGAGGTTTAAGCAGTCGTGCTCTCTATCCATTTTGAAGCACACTTCCTCTGATGATAATTCTGCCGAGATAATTGGTGCCAATTCTTCCTGATTTGCTTTAAACTATTATGCTCGCCTGCCAACACATTTCTCCTGAACTCATGTTTGTTCCACCTATCAGAGAAAACTACCGTTCATTGGTACTGAATGCCATTTGATTCTTTCCTGTGCAGGAAGGACTTACCGTGGGAACACCTTCAGCTATGTGCGTCGGTAATCTGATAGGAGTCGGGACTACTCACGGCGTCATAATCTGCTTCGACTGGAGTCAGCGTCAGAGATGGAAACACGAAGCAGATCGGGAACAGGGACAAGTAACTGCGATCTCACTCAACCCGGATTCAACCCGGATCCTGGCAGGTTTCGCCCGAGGAATGGTCCTGATGTTGGATGCAGTTGATGCCAAAGTTCTTAGAGTAATACCTACAGATGCTCATACGTATTCTACCGCAGTTGTTCATATCAAGGTAATTCCAATGGTTCTCATTCATTTCAGTAATGTTTTTTCTCCCAACTTTCATTGAAGGAACAAGTCATAGCCTTCTCCATTCTAGTGGCATTTGCAAGCCAACGGTCTGCCCCATCCCTCCCATGAGCAGTTCTAGGATTCAATAAAACAATTTCAACAAGTGTTTATTGAAACCAAACAACTCAATTCTATTAAGATTGAAATTTATATTATTTTAGCGAATTTTCAAGTAACTAGTAAGACCTACCATCCGACTTGGATGAATATTGTGATTGGACACTGTGATTTATTCTTAGCGAAATTCACTTGCAAAAAATTTAATAATTAAATGAACTTGTGAAGTTCAATTATAATTATGTAACCTAAGCACTCTAGTATATTCTTCGCATTAATCAAAATGAGCCTTTGATAACTGGAAACTGGCACCTACCACCATCTGTATTCTCCCTTGACCTTCCCTCTCAAATTTCAGCATCCTGCGTTCAATAGGATTGAAAATGGCTTCGGAGCTCACTCAGCTGGTCAGTGATCTGAAGAGTGAAGGAGATCTTCTCGAATGCTGGAGACGCCTGGAAGAGCACTTCCATTCAATAGGAGTAAAAATGGTTTTGGAGCTCACTCGGCTGATCAGTGATCTGAAGAGTGAAGAAGATCTCCTCGAATGCTGGAGACGCCTGGAAGAGCACTTCCATTCAATAGCACGTTCAATGCGTATCCCAAAACGCCGCCAAGCGCTGTGGCGGGAACAGATGGCCTGGATCCCTTATCACACTTTCAACTGAGATTGTTGTTGTTCCTGACTCGATAGGTGAAAATGGCGAACTCTAGTGGGTTCCTGGTGATCTAATGAAGCGAACAAGACAACTCCCGTCCTTCTAGAGCCATTCACGATATGCGAGCGTTTTTAGTTAGGAGCACTCTACTGGGAGTTGTGTATCATATGAAGACGCCCGCACACGGGGGAGTTCACTTTGTATCATATGAAGACATCCGCATTGAATGTGTTAAGAGTAAAAATGGTTTTGGAGCTCACTCGGCTGATCAGTGATCTGAAGAGTGAAGAAGATCTTCTCGAATGCTGGAGACGCCTGGAAGAGCACTTCCATTCAATAGGAGTAAAAATGGTTTTGGAGCTCACTCGGCTGATCAGTGATCTGAAGAGTGAAGAAGATCTTCTCGAATGCTGGAGACGCCTGGGAGAGCACTTCCATTCAATAGGAGTAAAAATGGCTTTGGAGCTCACTCAGCTGATCAGTGATCTGAAGAGTGAAGAAGATCTTCTCGAATGCTGGAGACGCCTGGAAGAGCACTTCCATTCAATAGGAGTAAAAATGGCTTTGGAGCTCACTCAGCTGGTCAGTGATCTGAAGAGTGAAGAAGCCTTTGAGCAATGATTACTAGAGATACTAGTAGGCGCTAGTTTGTGGAAGCAAGGCATCTACTACATTGTGAATATACTAGAGTGCGAATGGTTCCATAATGGAAAAAGTTTATGTAGGGTGTCCAGCGACCTGGAAAAACGGGAATACTCAGAATTTCTTTTTTTCCCCGAAAAACCATTGGAAAAGCCCTAGCGCCAAACCTTTTCGTGGGAAGTTCCGGCATTCTGAGGGGAAAATTTTGACTTAGTAGGTAGTCATCTTATCCCGTGAAACTAGCCATAATAGATTGGATGTGTCCTCCTACTCAAAATGTACGCTGTTTCCAAAACGCGGGGAAGTGCCCAATATGAGAGTTTTATGCAAACGACGAAATTTATTTCGTTGTTTCCTATCCTAGTTTAATGTTTCACGGTTCAAGTTATCATACAGGATGGCCAATCACGAATAGAATGGTTTAACCTAAGTATTTTTTTTTTCAAATATAGATGTTCTGAAAATGATTCTGAAACGATCCCTGAAGTTTTTCCAAAAATCATATGTATATATTCATATCATATCGTCGGCAAAATGACAAAGGGACGTATCTGCAAAATTTGTTATTATGAGTTGGCTTCACTTATGATATCACGAGAAACTTCTCTATCGATTTCCTGAACCCCACACATTATGTTTTCCTCGGAAACCCATGAATTTTTGATCACATAGTGGACGTATCTATGACTCTAGGAATCTTGGCAACGACAGTAGGACGTATCTGTCACTTACGTCTTTCTGTGAATGTCATGAAACGTTGACTCATCAGTTACGTCACTTTCCAATTTTCTCTCTCAGTATAGTTATTCCGTGGAAGAAAGTGTGTATGGTTGAGTACACGAAATTTGGTGGTGCCTTCAAATTGTACTATAAAGAAGACTATGATTCTGAATTAATTCGAGTGGATTTCAGCGTAGGGAGAGGCAGACCTCGTAAGAACATCATCGTGGCACCTAAAGCGTACAACAAAGAAATCGAGATTTCGGAGAAAAAATTTCATTTCATAAGGATTTCTCAGTTCGGTTTTCTAAAGCTTAGGCTTGCCATCATGAGCGTAGTCATTCTGTTGTTCTGTTGCCAAAGGTTGCCACAAAATTTATGGCGTCTACTAAACATATTGTTTAGTAATGCGTGCATTCCAGGAGACGTCCCATTAGATAAGCATTAGATCAGTTTAACCAGTTGGTAAGCGATATAACTGTCTCACTAGATGTAATTTATTTATTACTTTAGGCAAGAAATAGTGACCATCCCCCCCCCCCCCCTCACCATTATCCACCATAAAATTTCTAACGGCATGGGAGCCTCGGATCTGAAGAGCATTTTAATGATGACAATACTATGATCCACAATACCCAATATGGGAATTCGAGTGAATTTTGATACTCTGGTGAAATCATGTACAACTTGGAAGTTATTTGAGTCAAACAAAAAAAGAAACACGCAAATCGGTTGGAAATTGAGGCCTGGGCAAAGTTAACAAGATTATGCCCGCAAACGCACGTTTTTAAAGCTTGAACCCCCCTTTCCACCCCCCCCCCCTTAAAAGGCAAATTTCGAAATTCCGGCGACGTAGTGCACAACAAGATAGTTTCCCTCATAGAACAAAAAAGAACCACAAAAATCGGTTGAGAACTAAGGCGTGGGCAGACGACACAAGATTGTGCTTAAAAACGCACTTTTTTTACGTTTAACCCCCTCTTTCCTCCCCTTAAAAGGCAAAATTCGAAATTCCGGCGACGTAGTGCACAACTACGGATTACTGTGTTTTTTTTTCTGTTGAGTGTTGTCCTCCTTCACCCCAGATCGATCGCATAAGGACGCCCAAGTATTACTGTGGGACGTCCTAAAAATGCGTGGGAGAAATTTATTACAAATGAATCAATCTGACCATGTGTTACAAAATACTTCACTATAACTAACAGAACGAAAGAGGCTGATGGACGTAACAGGAAATGTAGGGAATAACCTGCAATGATAAAAGGACGTATCTGCTTTAATGCGTCATGCGCTTGCGCATAACGACAACTTGCATAGTAACTATAGGAAACAAAGTGAATGCATCGGAAAACGAGCATTTTCGGTTGATTTTGTTCACTCGCTGATTTATCATTCACGCTCCAACATTCAAACTTGAATATCTCAAAACTTGTTTTTTGCAGATACGTCCCTGTGTCATTTTGCCGACGATATAATATATGATATATATTATATGTGTCATTCCGGACGATAACTGGAGTAATTGTTTAGCAACAATTTTTAAGTTTTCGCCAAAATGTTCGTCACAACGAACAAAAAGATGAGTTCGTCAGCTAGAAATTTTGGACAACTCTGAGGGGTTCAAAATTCAAAAATAGTACCCAAAAAACGGGGATTTCCCGTTTTCTGAGGTTATTACCTTCAAAATCATAGTAATATATGGTATATTCGGATTCAGCACAAAATTTCTGATACTAACACGTTTCCGAAAAAGAAAATTGTCCAAAAATCAAAAAAATTACATATATATTTATATATTAATGGAAACGTGCGTATATTTGTTGTACTCTGAAATGAAGTGGCCGTGTGGGGACTCTATGAACTTGTGGATACGATAAGACCATAAAATATTGACTCCTAACGTCTTCAGAACATAGCCTGTGCAATGCAGCCTTATTAGCGAATTTTCAAGGGAAACGATCCCTGAAGTTTTTCCAAAAATCATATATCGTCCCGCTCATCGTCTCGCAGTAACCACAGGAAAGTATCGTTTCTCTAATAGTAGTAAGTAGTAGTAAAATATTCGTCACTTATTCTAGGTTCTGTAGTTACGTGCACATTCACTTTGCCTAATCTTAACCGGGCGTTCCGCACCATGTGAATGTGGTTTCACCACATCCACTCTTCCTTCGATTGAGTCAGTTATTGACCAATCAGAACCTAAAACTCAATCTCACTTGGATTAGGAGCTGCTGCACACAGAATGAGAGTTTGACATTTATTGCAGGTGAAAAATGAGTTTTAGGTTCTGATAGGTTGATGGCTGATCTCTCACTTGTGGTTAACCCCGATAAGTGTGGGTCGGTCTCCTTGGTCCCGTCGGGTCGCCAACATAAGGTGAAAGTTGTGGATGGGGGTTTTGTTTTGTGTTCATGGGGGTGGCCACCATTAGTGCCAGCCGTGTGGACCTTGGTAGAGCGCTAGCTCGCGTTACCAGGGCTCCATTGAAACCACAGCAGAAGCTGCGCCTCCTCCGCACGTACTTACTGCCAAAGCTGACCTATGGGTTAGTCTTTGGCAGGCTTACGGCGGGGAGGCTGCAAGAGTTAGATCGACAAGTTCGCTCTGCTGTGCGCTCTTGGCTGAGGTTCCCACCTGGTGTCCCAAGTGCCTATGTTCACGCACCGGTCAAATCCGGTGGGCTTGGCATTGTGTCTCTCTCGGCATGTATCCCTTCATTGCGCCGCCAGCGCCTGCTAGCCCTTCAAGGGTCGAGCTGGGAGGTCGCCCGTGCGGCTGCTGATCTTGATTTTGTCAGGCAGCAGTTAGCATGGTGCGACCGAGCAACACCATCTGCTCCAAAACCCAGTTCGTCTGCTGAGTTCGCTGCTGCGCTGCATGAGTCAGTAGATGGTAAAGAACTCCGACAGTGCTCCGAAAGCCCTGTCTCTTCCCAATGGGTAGATTGGGCTTCAGAGGGCATTGGGGCCCGCGACTACCGACACTTCCACGCCGTCCGCATGGCAACTCTGCCAACTGCAGTGTGGTGTTCGAGGGGTAGTTGTGAGACAACTCTACCCCTTTGCCGCGCCTGTCGGAGTGGAAATGAACATCTGTATCATGTGGTGCAGCAATGTCCTCGGACTCATGGGGGCCGCATTTTACGTCATGATGCGGTCGCCAAGCAGATAGCAGGTGCTTTGTCATCTAGCGGCTGGGATGTTGAGAGGGAGAGATTGTATCACATGCCAAGTGACCAGGGTAAGAAGCCTGACATTGTTGCCGTCAAGCCCGACCAGTCTTGCATTATCCTGGATGTCCAAGTTGTCAATGGCAGCTTGGACATGGAGCAGACTTGGCGGGCCAAGATAAGGAAATATGACACAAATGATTTACGGCAAGCAGTGTCGGAGCTAAAAGGAGTGGCACCCAACAACATCAGGGTGATGGCTGCAACCTTATCATGGTGCGGGGTGTGGTGCGGGAAAAGTGCCACGGAGTTGCGTGAGTTGGGCATCTCAGTAGGCGTACTCCGTGGTATCACCACCCGTGTCCTGCTCGGCTCATATTTGAACTGGTGGTCGTTTTATAGAGGCACTTCCCTTCATCCCTCTCTCCCGCCCCCACCTTCCTCATCTTCCCTCATCCCTAGGGCCAGCGTCGGGTGAGTCCTGGGCGTCCTCCCCATTATTTAATTATTTATTTTTTTAATTTTATTTTATGGCGTGCCCCCTCCGTCAAAAAAGACATTTTGTCTTTGAGGGGAGTTAGAAAAAAAAAAAAAAAGAAGCTAGGCATGAGTTCTGGTCATGGCCCACAGTTGGCACCACTCACATATTCAAACTTCCTCCATAAAACCTGCAGAATGTCAATTATGTCAATTATATATGGTATATTCGGATTCAGCACAAAGTTTCCGATATCAATGCGTTTTTCAAAAATGAAAATTGTCCGAAATTAAAAAAGTATGTATATATTTATATATAATGAAAACGTGCTTACATTTTTGTTGTACCTACCCAGAAATGTTGTAGCCGTGTGGGTACTCCATGAGTTCGTGGAGACGAGTAGAAAATGAATATGGACTCCTAACATCTTCAAAGCATACCCAGTGCATACAGTATGTTGGTATGGTATACTAAAAATCGAAAAAACCAAGAATCGTTTTAAAAAAACTTACCTAAAGAAATTTCAACACCCTTGTTCCTTTTCTTAACACCTACAGCAACTTGACTCAAAATGCTCGTAAAGAATAGGGTGTATTATTGTCAATACCAACTAGTTATGACATTCTTCCTACTATCTTACTACTACTTGTTTTATTATACCCTCCTTCCTAATTTTTTCCCGGTGACCTAGGTACTATGTTCAATTGCTGAACCAGCGTCTTAGAAGATACGTTCTGTGTATTTACATTCGATATTGCAAAAGATATTCAATCAAATTTAATGAAATTTCTAACTAGAGTTACCTTGTAGTCGCCATAGACTCTAACCTTAGTGCCCCCACTACGAAGAATTGAGACATTCGTAGTGCCCCATTCGCTATATTCAACCCTTTCGAGAACCCCCTCATCAATCAGGCGAAGTAATTCAGTTTCAACCATACCTTTGAGCGCAAAAGGAAACGGCCTCTGCCGAAAAAATTTTGGCTGGGGCCCCCCTTTTGAGCGTCAGGAGAATTTTACCTTTTTTGAAACATCCCCAATTTCGGGGAAAACACTTCTGGGAATTCCCTTTTCATTTCAGCTAGCAATTCATCTTCACGAAGCCCTATGAAATTAACCTCTCGTCTATTACCCATCGACGTTATCTCTAACCCAAATGTCTCAAACCAACCTCGACCCAGTAAGGGCGGACCCTGGTCTCGACAACGTACAGTGACAATTTTCCATATTTTTTCCCATTAAACCTGACATTCAAAACTACAAACCCTACTGGATTTGCCTTCGTTTCAAAATATGACAAAAACGTCTTAGTCGTAGGTTGAATTTCACGATACTTGAAGTGCTGTTTATACAAAGGCAATGGCAAAATACTAGCGGCACAGCCTATCGATTTCCATAGAAATTTGAATATGATCTAGATATACAGGGTGTCCCACGAAACGAAGACCCCCCCTCTAAAACCGTTATTTCAGTGGTAAAATTAATTTTGCTTCCGAGTCTACCAAGGTAGCGGAAGCTTTGTTTTCTCTTTTCAAGGACGAAAAAAAAAGTTCTCCAAAATCAAAATTTCCACTCGCGTTTTGCGTTTTAGACCTTTCTGAACAATTTTGGTTCCGTGTCTGTCTGTCTGTGTGTCTGTCTGTCTGTCCGTCTGTCTGTCTGTCTGTCTGTCTGTCTGTGTGTCTGTCATGAATTCCTTGTAACGCGCATAACTATACGAAGTTATTGTCCGATTTCAATGAAATTTTCAGGGATTGTGCGGGTTGGTGTGTAGACGGTCCCCTATGAAAATCATCATCCCCGGACTGATAGAAGCGACTGCGCATGCGCAAACGTGAATTCCTTGTAACGGCCATAACTTCTACATTTACAATCCGATTTTGATGAAATTTTCAGAGATGATACAAATCAGTATTTAAATGATCCCCTATGAAAATCATCATCCTCGGACTGATAGAAGCGACTGCGCATGCGCAAACGTGAATTTCCTTGTAACGACCATAACTTCTACATTTATCATCCGATTTCGATGAAATTTTCAGGGATGTTACAGATTATTATTTAGATGGTCCCCAATGAAGATCATCACCCCCGGACGGATAGTAGCCGCTGCGCATGCGCAAACGTGAATTCCTTGTAACAGCCATAACTTCCACATTTTCTACCCGATTTCAATGACATTTGAAGGGGTTAAGCGGATTAGGTTGTAGATAGTCCCCAATGAAAATCAAGGCCTTAAAATTTACAGAAGCCTCTGCGCATGCGCATACGTACAATCCTTGTAACAGCCATAACATTTACATTTTTCATCCGAATTTGATGAAATTTTCTAGGATTGTCCAGATTAGCGTGTAGATGGTCCCCTATGAGAGTAGTGAAAGGTACTTAGAGATTGGTGTTTTGAGATTAACTACTACCTATGCATCGGATCATCTATATAATCGGGTTATGGATACGAGGAAGCTATGTGCCACACCCACTTGTTTTTTTTTTTTGAATCCGCATGTTTTTTTCCAAGGACCTCAAATATGACCACGTTGCGCATTGCGCAAATCGTGCGCAATGCACACCAACTTCGTTTTTCCAAATGAGACCCCCCATTTTGACGTGATAACGTCTTATAAATTGGTTTACCGGGAGACACTTCAAGAAACTGCGTTACGCTCCGCTCACGGAGGGGGTGCAGCTCGGCGCTCCCTAAAGGCGGGCGGCCCCTCCCCTTCCCCGGCGCTCACAAAAGCGGGAGCGCCCCGCCCCCCTTCCCTGGCACTCACTCCCCCCCCCCCACCCATGGGAAATACCTACTACCTACGGGAAATACCTACTCTGTGCAACTTGACAAAGAATTTTATTTTATCCTTCTTCCTACTATACAAATGAATATTAACATTAAAATTATTTTACCACTCAAAGTCGTTGTCACGTAAAACTTTCGCCCGTATACCGACTTTACAGGCAACAACACAGGGTTTTTTATTGCAGATTTGGATTCTACGCAAAATTTCATGAATTTTTCACTCCTCAAACGATTTTTTGTTTCAGACCCAGCCAGCACAGGAGGCGTCCAAAGTTGCGCAATCGTGAATTTGCGCAATTTGGAATATTTTTGGTTAGGCCAAGTGTGGCACATGACTTAGCACTATTTTTCAACGCTGATTCACGTGGTGACGTCTGTTTTTCGATTGGTTAAGGTTCTAGTGCAATTCTTGAAGAAAATTAGGTTGAAATTCCCGTTTATGCTGTATTTCCTTCCCCTCCACTCTCTGGGAACTGGATATGGTAGAGTTAAAAGAAATAAAATCGCCTTCTAAAAAATGCCTTTTGAACGATAGTTCATTGTTGTGATCAGTAAGTTGACAATACAAAGCTTTAGAGTTGATAACGGCTAGTGTTTATCAAATCACTTCTTATATCTAACAACAGCCCTTTCAACTTTGCCCAATCAGGAAAACAGGAATTCCACCTGTTCAAAACACCGTTGTTTGTGAATTTGGCCTCATCTGTCCAAAGACATATGGATAGGAAATCGGGGATTTCCTGAAGAAGAAGATCCATGTAGGCAAGGAAATCCAAGCGGTGGGCTTCATCTCTATCCCGCAACCCCTGAACAACGTGTGCGCGATATGGATGATAATTGAAGTGCATAAGTATGCGCTGTATGGTACTTTTGGAAATACCCAAGGTGCGGCTCGCCTGACGAAGAGAAATCGACGTATTTTCTTGAAAAAACAAGAGTACATCGAGTTCCACGTCGAAGGATTGAATTGATGAACGGCAGGAATACAATCCTGTAGACACGTTTCCAGAATGTTGAAAATCCCTAACAGCCTGACGAATAGCATTTCTGGTGGGTTGGCGCCTACCAGGATACCTCTCGGCGTACACTCGAACGGCACGTCGCAACTGAGAGTTGGTCTGGAAAAAAATCTGGAACATGGTTGTCCTCTCTTCCACGGAATACCGAGTAGTTGGAGCTCGAGGCATGTTGATCACGTGAAGGTGCCAACACAGAAAGAATACGACTGAATGAATCCAGTGGATAAGTGGGCAAGATGTTCTCTTTCCTGTTTTCATGATTCGGCAAAGTTGAAAGGGCTGTTGTTAGATATAAGAAGTGATTTGATAAACACTAGCCGTTATCAACTCTAAAGCTTTGTATTGTCAACTTACTAATCACAACAATGAACTATCGTTCAAAAGGCATTTTTTAGAAGGCGATTTTATTTCTTTTAACTCCACCATATCCAGTTCCCAGAGAGTGGAGGGGAAGGAAATACAGCATAAACGGGAATTTCAACCTAATTTTCTTCAAGAATTGCACTAGAACCTTAACCAATCGAAAAACAGACGTCACCACGTGAATCAGCGTTGAAAAATAGTGCTAAGTCATGTGCCACACTTGGCCTAACCAAAAATATTCCAAATTGCGCAAATTCACGATTGCGCAACTTTGGACGCCTCCTGTGCCGGCTGGGTCTGAAACAAAAAATCGTTTGAGGAGTGAAAAATTCATGAAATTTTGCGTAGAATCCAAATCTGCAATAAAAAATGGGGGTCTCATTTGAAAAAACGAAGTTGGTGTGCATTGCGCACGATTTGCGCAATGCGCAACGTGGTCATATTTGAGGTCCTTGGAAAAAAACATGCGGATTCAAAAAAAATTTAATTTTACCACTGAAATAACGGTTTTAGAGGGGGGTCTTCGTTTCGTGGGACACCCTGTATATCAATAACGAATGGTTTACTTTGACCATCAACATCGATGCGATACATGGGCATTTTGACTTGCTCAGTAACTAAATGATTGAGAATTTTTTTCTGCTTTTGACTATTATAATTATTTGACGATTTCTTATAACTAGCTGATTAAGCGTTATTATGAACGGGTTAATTATCCCCCACGGGGTTCATGCAAACCCGCCGGAGTGTAGTCCTTTATACAGGCTGGTAATAGTGAAAAGGGCGTTTTTAGTGAATTTCTCTGAATATACCTACCTACGGACTTTTTAGGACGTCCCACAGTAAGACTTGGGCGTCCTTATGCGATCGATCTGGGGTAAAGTTGGACAACACTCAACAGAAAAAAAAAATAACCACACAGTAATCCGTTTTAGACCATTCTGAATCCAAATCCGCAAAAAAAACCATAGGTGTATGTCTGTGTGTGTGTGTGTATGTGTGTGTGTGTGTGTGTGTGTGTCTGTGTGTAACAAACTCTTGTGTACTCTGCCCAGGCCTTAGTTCTCAACCGATTTTCCTGGTTCTTTTTTTGTTCGACGCGGAAAACTATCTAGTTGTGCACTACGTCGCCGGAATTTCGAATTTTGTCTTTTAAGGTGGGGAAAGGGGGGGTTAATGCTCAAAAAACGTGTGTTTTTGGGCATAATCTTGTGTACTCTGCCCAGGCCTTAGTTCTCAACCGATTTTCGTGGTTCTTTTTTTCTTCTACGCGGAAAACTATCTAGTTGTGCACTACGGCGCCGGAATTTCGAATTTCGTCTTTTAAGGGGGGGAAAGGGGGGGTTAATGCTTAAAAAACGTGCGTTTGCGGGCATAATCTTATAAACTCTGTCCAGGCCTCAATTTCCAACCGATTTGCGTGTTTCTTTTTTTGTTTGACTAAAATAATTTCCGAGTTGTACATGATTTCACCAGAGTACCAAAATTTGCAAGAGGAGGGGATGGGTGGGGGGATAATATTCACAAAATATCCAATTTTTCAATATTTTGGTTCCTTTAATGCTTACTAATTGTATCCAAGCTTTGAAATTGAGGGAAAATTTTCAATATACCTTAGGATTTGCATGAATTACTTTCTGTACCACCTTGGAAATAAAAGTGGCGCCACCATGGTGCCAGGGCACCATAAACCTAATATTTCTTGGGTTTTTTGGTGTTTCACCTTGAATACGGATGTGACATTCGACGTACTGCCTACTAAACCTAATAGATGAAAGTTCTATGTTACGACGTATTTCCGCTTTGGTGCCAGACTGGCACCATTGGTGTGGTGGTGATGGGGGGGGGGGGGGGGGGGGTGAACTCGAATTCGCATGTTGGGTGTCGTAGATCATGGATTTTAAAATGCTCTTCAGATTCGAGGCTATCATGCCGCTAGAAGTGTTATGGTTTATAATGGGGGGGGGGGGGTGTCACTATTTCTTCCCTAAAGTAATAAATAAATTACATCGAGAGAAACAGTCTTATCGCTTAACAACTGGTTAAACTGATCCAATACTTATCCAATGGGACGTCCCCTGGAATGCATGCATTACTAAACAATATGTTTCTTTTTCAACCCTTTTGTAATGCTTGACAGTTCAAATTATTATTCCGGATAGCAAATCACATAAAATTGTTGATAGGTACCTAAGTACTTCCGAGGTAGAGGAAGCTTTGTTTTCACAATTGAAGGTTGAAAGAAAAAGTTCTCCAAAATTTTAATTTTTACCCGCGTTTTCCGTTTTGGACTTTCCTGAACAATTTTGGTTCCGTGTTTGTCTGTCCGTGTGTCTGTCATGAAATCTTTGAACTTGAAAAGGGCAAAACTATACGAAGTCACCTATTAGGCATCCAATTTCAGGATTGGAAAGAAAACAGAGTTTGTCCTATTAAATTAAAAAAAAAACATAATTTTTTGTTTAAAACAGTTAAAAACCTTTTTTCCTCTGTGAGACAAAGGTTTTTTTTATATTGTTTAAAACAGTTTTAAACACAGTTTAGATGAGTTTTTAAAAATATGCGCGTGAAGCACCATGGGTCTGTTCGGAGAGGCAGTCTGGAACCAGTTCGGAACCAAACCGGAACTGAAAAGGGGGGGGGATAGAGGCGAAAGGACTCCTCCAGGCTCCTACAAACCCCTTCTAACCGTTCAGGACTGCCACTCCGAACAGACCATAATATGTCATATTATGACAGCTTGAACCTATACGAAAAATTCCTACAATTTTTCGCTTCAGGTGCCTAACAGGGCTGAAAAGTAAAGCATCCATATTATTTTTAAAGGCTGAAAATGTTCATTACAATTTTAGAAACAAACTCTTATTTGAAGCATGCATAGGTAATTTACTGAAAATGAACATTAATTTAGGCACATTCCAACCTGAAAATTTCATCGAAATCGGACAATAAATTCTTATAGTTTTGCCCGTTACAAGGATTTCATGATAGGCACTCTCCGACTGATACGGAACCAAAATTGTTCAGGAACGACTTAATGTAAAACGAGAGTGGAATTTTTGATTTCGGAGAACTTTTTTTTCCAACCTTGAAAAGTGAAAAAAATGCTTCCGCTGCCTTAGTAAACTCGAAAGCAAAAAGAATCAATTCAAAATTAAAAAGGTTTAACTAAAAGGTAAAATACTCTAATATTATTATATTATGAAATCCAGAAAATTAGATTTAAACGTTGAGCCGTAAGAGATAGTTCTTGGACGGCCTTTACTTAATGAGGTTCCTGCAAGAGATGCACCCTCATTGAATATCTTCTTAATGTAAACCGAAGAAACTCAAGGGGAAAAAATAATCTAGAGATATCTATGGTTTTCTTTAAAAGAAACTTTTTTTTACAAAAAACTATAGATATCTCTAGATTATTTTTTCCCCTTAGTTTCTCCTGTTTACATTAAGAAGAGATTCAAATTCAAAAATTTCAAAGAAACTTTTTTTTGACGTGATAACGTCTTATAAATTGGTTTACCGGGAGACACTTCAAGAAACTGCGTTACGCTCCGCTCACGGAGGGGGTGCAGCTCGGCGCTCCCTAAAGGCGGGCGGCCCCTCCCCTTCCCCGGCGCTCACAAAAGTGGGAGCGCCCCGCCCCCCTTCCCTGGCACTCACTCCCCCCCCCCCACCCATGGGAAATACCTACTACCTACGGGAAATACCTACTCTGTGCAACTTGACAAAGAATTTTATTTTATCCTTCTTCCTACTATACGAATGAATATTAACATTAAAATTATTTTACCACTCAAAGTCGTTGTCACGTAAAACTTTCGCCCGTATACCGACTTTACAGGCAACAACACAGGGTTTTTATAGAATCGATTGGTTTTTGCCATCCTTAGTAGTGTCCTCTCTTTGAATCTCTTCTCTATGTAAACCGAAGTAACGGTTTTTTCTCGTACGACTTTCATTTTTCATTTTTTTTCATTCCCTCACGCATCGCCTCATGATCATACTTTGTAATTAGGTGTTGTGTAATTAGTTACTCTAATTACTTCAAGTAGGTACCAGTTTTCTGTGATTGTTTACGCCCGAGTTTAGGGTTTTGACTTCATCATGAGTGTTTTGTCGATAGATTTCAGAGTAGGTAGTTATATTCCGAATGAAGTGCAGATTTGTTCGGTCCATGGTTGCCAAGAAAAGTGCCACGTACGGGTGATGTCACAATAAACAAGTTTAGTATCGCTTTCGCGGCATATTTTTCCTCATTTCTCTGGTCTACTTAACTGGTCTGAGGTTACCATTTTCAATTTCCGATTATTGACATAAAGAGACTCAGAGTTTCGAGCTCAATATTGAGAGATCGGGTGCTTAAATTTGATTCAGATTAGATTGAAAACGAATTGAGATCATGTTCGACATCTGTGATTTTCGATCGCAGTCAGCGTATTTCGAAATCTAATTTCCCTTTGATCTTAATATTTATAAAACTATCATGACCAACTCGGCTGTTTTCTTACATTCTCGTATGAATAAGTATATGTATGACTATGGCTTTCAGTTCACCGATAGTCCATCATTGGCTCTCTTAAGTGACAGCGGGGGATCAGTCTTTGAAATCGGACTGAAGCGAGTCCTAGGAGTCCGATCATGGGATTGCAAATGCGTATTTTCCGGCTGTCGAGGCGAGGTTGTGGCTCTGGAGCCTCTTCTCCTTTACAACCTTCCTACTCATCCCTTAGCAGGATCCGTCATCGTTGCTATGGCCACGTTATCCAAGGTACGTTTTACGTTCTAGTTATATTTATGAGCTTGAAGAACGTGATTAGCTTTGAGCTTGTTTCATAAGTTTGGTTCGTTTTGAATATGCGATCCTTATGGCGCACATGTATGGTGCTTACTTGATTGAAATGTGCATGTCGATTGTGGTTTAGGGTCCCACCCTATCATTATTCAATATTACACTAATTTTGATACTTTTTTTCAGTTAATCGTTCAAACTTGAATTACAACCAACTCTTCCAAAACAGCAATTTAAACCAAAAAAATCATGTCTCATTTATTTAGGGACTTGACCATTCTGTTAGCTCTAATATATTTCAATATTCTTAGGACAATCTTCAACTAAATATTTGATGAATTGTAAATCACTCATCTGCACCAATACATCAGTGATACAATATTGTTTTAACACGAATTTCAGATGATATTGGTTAGTTTGAAACCACAAACTCGGTTACTCTTCACGCAAAGTCTCCGAGCTAATGCCTCAACCCTTCCTCTCCTGTCGTGGCAGTTTGTCGTGATACAAGTTGCGGACACTTCTAGAGTCATGGATCCAGTGCTTGCTATTGCTAGAAACGATACTATTTATTTTTACCAGGTATGTATTATTTACTTGGAACTATACAGTACTTAGTATGACTCTTACATGCATAAAAAAATATTCTACCAAATATTCTGTAGTGGTTTCCCATGAAACTCAGATTAAGTCAGGAGGTGTCGCGAAGTGTGTTCCCCAAGGAAAGAATTTTCTGGTAGAGTTGAATAAGAACGAATTCATAAAGGGGAGTGAGGATTTAACGTTGGATTTAAGGTCCTTAAGATACTGAAGTATGGGAAGGCAGTTCGTGTCAAAGTTTTGAAGTATGATTCAAGTGTTTTTTGCCCAGACATTTGATGGGATCCAACTGATAACTAATTTTGCAAATATGAAATGAGATATCCGATTCTCTATCGAACTTTAGACAAAGTGGTGCCGTCTTGTACATCAGACTCCCATACACCGACATTTACAGGCAGGTGTATCACAGTCTCTTATCAAAATGGCAATCACGATAAAAATCAGTGCAGTATCGGGTAAAATTCCACGTGCCTCTGTGATTTTACCAGTTCGTACTCTAAAGAAAATCTATTCGGATCATTTCTCGTTTAGGCTACAATCATGGCTTGTGGTATATTTTCATCGAATGGAATTACGGATCAACCTTGAATGGAGCAATTGCCAGGATGGCGTAGAGGAAACACTTCAGCACATCCTTATAGAATGCAGGAAATATGTATTTCCAGAGCCAAGATGTATGAGATCCACCTGGGATCTACTATCATCAAATAATTTTTTCAAAGTCGCTCCCTGTATAATAAAGCAATGGGGAATTTGCCTCACATTTTTAATTTTTTTTTTCGAAAGAGGGTTTACTGATTTGGTAGAAAACCATAGTGCGCTGCTCGAAAAAGTATCCAAAAAATTCAGAGAATTTACGGAAGATAGCAATTTTAAATGTAGCGGCAATCTGTTTATGGGGCGGCCATGTTGCGACATATCCACCTTTCTAACCAATCTGATTCCATTCATGAAGAGTCACTTTAGTAGCGATACCTCTGGAATAATACATGAAACCATTAGCTTATGTGGTTGATCACAGGAGTGCTGGGGGATAAAAGATTGCAGACATGAAAGTGACCAAAAGAAACGATTTTACTCACTCTTTTTTACAGTACGATTCTACCTATTAGTTTATCAAGCATTATTAGTCTTCATCATCCCTTATTTAGTTTCTATATCAGTGTTAGTTTCGTTATTGGAATCACATTATTTGAGTTGTGTGTGGTCACAAAGGCGCCTACAACTCTACCTGTTGACGTTCTTTGTTACTATTTTCCGAGATACTTTTTTTACTCTTCGCCAGAGCACAGCAGTGTGAATTCAGTCAGTTTTCTCGTTGTTTTGCGGGAGGAAACCCTGAGGGTGACATAGCTGCCATCCCAAAGCCTCCCTCGATTTTTGCGGTGTTTTTTGACAGAGGCTTCACTTGTTTAGGCATTTTCTTCTATGGTATTTTTTTCCCTTGGGTAATCCTGGTGTCAAACACTAATCTAGGTCCATATAGGATTTGACTTGAAATTCCTGACTTGAGGTAAATTCCCCATTGCGATTGATATTCGAGTTTGATTTTTAAATGATCAATTATTGTAATCTTAAATGATAAATTGATCATTCTTTTGATCGTTCTTAACAATAGCAATTCTTCCATGTAATTTTTAAGTGATCAATTTAGTATTACGGTTGTGGCACTCACTCCGTAGGTATGATGAAAGGCTGTGAAGAGATTATTGTCCACTCACTGGATGGCGATTTTTCAGTCTTAGAACAAAACATCAAGATGTGTTACTTTTGTTTGGTTGTTTGAAACTTTGATGCCGAATTGATTTACCAGGTGAGTCTTGAGAGAAGCGGAAGAATATCCTGCCACGGTCTGCAGTCTGTGAGCCTCTCATACTCCCTCATTTCCTGCCATTGGTTGACTTCCCGGACGGTCGCCCTGGTGGACACCAACGAAACTCTCCATCTTCTCGACGTTCGCTCCAAACAGGAACTCGAGTCCTTGGATCTTTCTATGGTGGAAATTGTGTACAATTCCGCTGCTTTCAAAGGTCTAGCCACAGGAGGCAACGTTAGCAAAGCTATGGTAAGTATCATTGTTGGGGCCAACTTCCACCTGGATCAACTTTCTTTGGGTTGTCACACTATGGAGTAATCCTGATGAAAAACATGGCCAACGCCGAAATGAAGATTTAACTGTCTTTTTCAACGTTATGAATAAGTCGAAAGAAAAAACAAGGTTCAGAAGTGGTTCACAAGTGGACCTGGAAGATGGTTTGAATTGGTGTTCCACTTACCTAGTTGAATGTACTTTCATGCTCTAAATGTTTAATTCCATTAAGCTGCAATAATTTATAAATCAACCTACCCCCGGGGACAGGTTGATTGTAATTATAATACGAAAGTAAGGGATTTGGTATTTGACATTGGCAGCAGGCTCTGCTGTCTCTGAATACCACAACTTTTGCAGAAAAAAGAAGGACTGAGATTTTTCGTCCTCCTATGTTGGCATCCCTGCTAGCAGGTCCCCATCGCCCACTCAATGGCCATTTCCCTCATTACAGTTTTAAGACAAAACCTGCTAGAGACTGACGGATACTGAGGGCCGGGACCAAGCAAACCAACAAAAACCAACCAGGAGGGATCCCTAATAAGGAAGAACTACCCCCGACGAAAAAACAGTTGCTCTTCCGGAACTGAGCTAACTCAAGCGCTGCAACTGAGGGTGGGACTGCAAATACCAAATCCCTTACCTTCCTATTATAATTACAATCAACCTGTCCCCGGGGGTAGGTTGATTTATAAATTATACTACGGAAGGACCGGATTTGGTATTTGACATTGGCAGCTGTTAGCAGATACCAAGTACCCGCCAGGGTGCTACCTTGCAAAATTTGACACTCAACTCCAAATTAAAATGCTCCAAATAACAGTCAAAACTAATAACAGTTCGAATTTAGTTAGAAAATCAGAATCAATATCGACTTTCTGTGGAAAGCTAAAAAACACACTCGATTCGAAATCATAAACTCAATTTTAAATGCTTGCATACGAGTCTGCAACACATTGGGACATTTTCATGTCAACCACTACACAACAAGGTAGTGAAGTGAGGTTGTTAGTTCATGTACCCAAGCATCAACGTTTTCGTGACGATTTTTCAGTTCATGTGCCAAAGCAAAATGTAAGGTTGTTGATTGTTCTCTACGCAACACAGTGAGTCTATTTTATTTATTGGTCGCGTGAGCAAGATTTGCTTAGTTTCCGTGACGATTTTTCAGTTCATGTGCCAAAGCAAAGACATGAAAATGTCAATATAAGAAAAATGTTGCCTTGTAGACCCGCCCAGCCTCCTCTCAGGGACTGAGACAACGGCAACGGAAAATAATAAACGATTTTTCAGTTCATGTGCCAAAGCAAAGACATGAAAATGTCAATATAAGAAAAATGTTGCCTTGTAGACCCGCCCAGCCTCCTCTCAGGGACTGAGACAACGGCAACGGAAAATAATAAACGATTTTTCAGTTCATGTGCCAAAGCAGACATGAAAATGTCAATATAAGAAAAATGTTGCCTTGTAGACCCGCCCAGCCTCCTCTCAGGAACTGAGACAACGGCAACGGAAAATAATAAACGATTTTTCAGTTCATGTGCCAAAGCAGACATGAAAATGTCAATATAAGAAAAATGTTGCCTTGTAGACCCGCCCAGCCTCCTCTCAGGGACTGAGACAACGGCAACGGAAAATAATAAACGATTTTTCAGTTCATGTGCCAAAGCAAAGACATGAAAATGTCAATATAAGAAAAATGTTGCCTTGTAGACCCGCCCAGCCTCCTCTCAGGGACTGAGACAACGGCAACGGAAAATAATAAACGATTTTTCAGTTCATGTGCCAAAGCAAAGACATGAAAATGTCAATATAAGAAAAATGTTGCCTTGTAGACCCTCCCAGCCTCCTCTCAGGAACTGAGACAACGGCAACGGAAAATAATAAACGATTTTTCAGTTCATGTGCCAAAGCAGACATGAAAATGTCAATATAAGAAAAATGTTGCCTTGTAGACCCGCCCAGCCTCCTCTCAGGGACTGAGACAACGGCAACGGAAAATAATAAACGATTTTTCAGTTCATGTGCCAAAGCAAGACATGAAAATGTCAATATAAGAAAAATGTTGCCTTGTAGACCCGCCCAGCCTCCTCTCAGGGACTGAGACAACGGCAACGGAAAATAATAAACGATTTTTCAGTTCATGTGCCAAAGCAAAGACATGAAAATGTCAATATAAGAAAAATGTTGCCTTGTAGACCCGCCCAGCCTCCTCTCAGGGACTGAGACAACGGCAACGGAAAATAATAAACGATTTTTCAGTTCATGTGCCAAAGCAAAGACATGAAAATGTCAATATAAGAAAAATGTTGCCTTGTAGACCCGCCCAGCCTCCTCTCAGGAACTGAGACTATTGTATCCTCTAAGCCAGGTTCATCTGCAGCACATCACCCCCACAGTTCATAAGCTGACCTCCTGATCACAGGATAGGACAGCCCAACAAACAGTTAAACCAAAGTATCTCAAACAAAGAATCTATATTCAACTTTGGATAGAACAGCAAACATCACATTAGGTATATCTTGAAGTAAGCTTATAAAATTATTTAAAAACTGAAAATCATAGAAACGTGTGACATGTAAAACAGAGTGGTATGCGTTGTAGTGACATCCCTCATGACAGTCCCGCTCGAGCAAACTCGCCCTGAAAAGAGAGAGGACGATTATACTCGTACATTATATAATTTTTGGAACAAATTTTTGTGAACGAGAGAAAAAATCACATCAATAGGGACGTGCTCCCTGGCCGCCTTTTTGACACCGCTGCATGTCGTGTCGAATGGGGTTTAAACCTTGAAGTATCCACTTTTGCCCAATTTAACACATCAAGGACCCATCTAGCCAATATTGGGCCCGACGCCGGCCCTTGACGCCCCACAGTACTGTGAGTATGTGTAAAAAATCGAAAAAACGACAGTCTATTAGTATTGGAAAGGAGTGCAAGATCCTATCCCCAGATAGTCTTTGAGCACGTTTAAATAGGTTTCCTGACCTCACAAGCCTCCTACGGATCACCAAAGGGCAAGTTCCGCGATCATTTATGTTAATAACTCATTTCACCGAAAACGCTAACGATGAACTACCTGCTCATTATGAGTGCGGATACCGTCATATCAACAAGTTGGGTCTTATTGCTCTTCATGACGAGTCACGGCATAAGTTTGTGCTTTATTCACGTTTTTTAATAATTTTTGAAGTATGAATTTCCCCTAAGCACTCGGTAAAATCATCACAATAATAATTCCCAATTTTTCTTCTTAAACCTTAACATTAAATAGTGAATTTCTCAAAAAGGAGGAGAAATGAGGAATAAGAGCACTTGATGAATGTTTTCTGGCACTATCCCTTGACTCAATCCCGTTGGAATTTGCCGCGACTAGCCGCGACTTTTTTTTCTATGAAATTTTCAATACGAATAGAAAGCTTTTAGAAAAATTAAAGTCGCGGGAAAGTGTGGAGAGGAAAAAATCCACATCCTCGCATTTTTCATATCAACAGAAAAAATTATGAAGTCATCAACCAGTATCTGATTAGGGATAACTTCATTGACACGACCACCATCCACAAAACTGATACCTAATGCTGTACCAAGCACATCTAACGCTATGGAACTGAGTTGTGGAAGCGCTCTCTCCAGCATCAGCAGCGCTAATGATAGTGACGATTTAGATTCATCATTCAGTGTAATGCACTTCTAAAGACATCTAATTATTACCTATGTTTCGGT
Organism: Apolygus lucorum; assembly: GCA_009739505.2. Taxonomy (NCBI): domain Eukaryota; kingdom Metazoa; phylum Arthropoda; class Insecta; order Hemiptera; family Miridae; genus Apolygus; species Apolygus lucorum. Next base: position 1,031,671 of record CM019168.2, on the reverse strand, counting down.
ACCTAAACTTTTGTAAAATTGGTGAAATGTTACTTTTGTTTTGAATTTAAAATTTCAATATTTTTGGGTGATTCTCAAACAACGGGACAATTTAGAGTTGGAAATTTCAAAAATTTTACCTTCTCAATTTCCCCTAAATTTTTTAAAACTACCTTCGGGAGTCTAATATAAAGGCGTTCTGATGTGTGAGCATGCATGATAACCCTTAAGTTGCTCAAAATTTGATTTTATCAATTTCATAGGTCATGACAATGAGGAGAAAACTATGGGGCAAACTTTAGTAACATATTGCTTGTATAGTAACTGTATGATCGACAGATTTCAAGCATATTGGTTCAATATCTATTTTTAAACAATTGTGAATGAAAACAATTACCGTGAAACGTTATCACTGGCAGAGAAAAATTCGGGAATGTTGAAAAGCTGACTCTGGGACAGGCCACGACAATGCGATTTGAGGTACATATCGATTGATTATGCACATGAATTGATCGATTTATAGATCAACTAGGGTGGTGTCATGTATGCGTGATACCACAAAAACAACTACAAAAAGGTTTTTTGAGAAAAGTTGAACAGAAAATTTTTTATTAACAAAGGAAATAAATTGTCCCGTAGTTTGAGAATCGCCCTTTTAATAAACTCCATCTAATATTGTTTATTGTGCAATTTTCTTTCCTTAAAATATGAATTAGTTTGAAATCCATGATCAGAGCAACTTTCTCTAACAGAACTCTCCACAAATTGATTTTTGATCACTTGACCCATAAACTCACAGTACTGTGCGCCCTCTGTTAGTCAAGAACAACGAAACTCCCGGTCCCCTTAGGGAGGCCGTGAGGTCCAAGTAACGCCTAACGCATGAGGGCACCATACCAACCGATCCTCTGGCAAAAAGGGTAAAATCAATGACTGAGCGAAGGCCCCTGGCCTCGAGGTCTTGAGCATTTGAGGCACTCTAATCACCACCTGGTGGTATTCAAAGATAATCTGATCTCTAGTAATTACTCTGAGAGTCTGCATGCGCTGGCCTGCCTCGAGGTCTTAAGCATTTGAGGCACTCTAATCACCACCTGATGGTCCTCAAAGATAATCTGATCTCTAGTAATTACTCTGAGAGTCTGCATGCGCTGGCCTGTGGCCATTAGTAACAACACTACGAATTTTCGTGACCCCTCCTCAGACCCCGTGAAAAAATCCAACACTTGAGCTGGATCCCAAGTTCATTGATATCGGGCTCCCGATGGTCGTAACTTGAAAACTGATTTAATGAATCTACAGACATCCGGGTTCGTTCCAATCCCGGAATCTGTCAGCAAGGCCAAGGCTGCTCGGTGAGTATTAAATGAGCTGTACGATTGGGACCTAGTGTCCAATAAATACCGAAAAAATTTAATTACTTGCAAGGAGGTCACCTGGAACACATCAATGGATGACATGTTACAAATTTCGCTCCACAGGCGATACAAAGATGAATATTGTGAATATTATGAATATGAATATTGTCGCCAGGGACTGGCACATGGTATTGGCCACTCTACCATCATATCCCCGTTTGATAAATGCCTCCCTGATGATACTGCGGCCTTCAAGGCCATGGACTGCTCCAGGGGGTGCGGTTCCGAACTATAAAGGGAAAAAATATAATCTAAATTAGGAGAAACCCATATAACTTCTGAAACAATCAAATAATAATAATCAAAAGTCAAATTGGCAAAACTTTTTCTTTTTTTTGTTAAAGTTTTACTTTTGCATGTTTTTTTTCTTGTACCTCAACATCAAAAACGCTGCAAATTATTACACAATGGTTTATTATTTTTTATTTTTCTATATAGATCACTCGTCTGCAAAGCCATCAACCATCCAACATGAAGGAAAACATCGATCGCAATTCGGTCAGCTAACATTTGAACGGAGATTAGGCCTCTTTCGCGATTCACACTCGTGTTTCTGATTTATCGTACGTCCAAACTTTAAATTATCGTAGTGAGCGAACGGTTTGTCCTACAGAGCTCCGGGTGGTCTCAAAAAATTCTAAAAATTCTATAGAATCTTAAATTGAAGGAAAAACAATACCTTTATATCAAATTTTTTTGAGTTAGGGCGTTTTAAAAATTTCAAAATTGATTTTGGAACCCTTAGAAGTGACCTACATCAACCAAAATCTTCGGGGCACAACTAGACCCCAAATGGAGCCTACATACCAAATTTCATCAAAATCGGTCAATACCTCCGGCCAAATTTTTATTCGATTTTTGGATTCTACGTACCTTGAAACGCAAACCATCAAATTTTGAGGTGGTGTTAAAATTTTTTTTCTTGGTCGATTCCAACGGTTCATTATTGAAAATAATAAACCAAAACTGAGCAAAGTTGTATGAAGGGTGGGAGGAGCGGCGCGGCAGCGGAGTAGTCCACGGAGTCCTCCCATCAAAACAATCCAAAAATAATCCACGTTCAACTGCGTTCAAACACAAATTTCTCCCCTAAATTCGATAGTGAAATAGGTATGTATTGATTATTCCAGTGGAAAACGGAGTGAAAAACCATGTCGAAATAAAACCCTAACTGCCAAAAGAAAAAATGGAAAATTTTGTCAATTTGACAAAAAGTACTTTAGGAGTAGATTTTTCACCCATCAGGCACCCAAAATATTTTTGCGTAGGAACTAGAAAGATGGGAAATTTGACGCCCTTTTGAACGGTGCCCTTATTATTACGGTAAATTAGGGTAGGCGGTAAAAGGTCTAAATCACAAAAAAAAAATCTTTAAATTGGAAGAACAAGAGATTTAAACCAATTGCTTAGAGACATTTTCTTACTTAAATTCGTTGTAGAATTGACTCCTGAAGTTTTCCGGTCCTTAACATGGGATATCCTGTATACACTGGAAGATGAGGCTAATTGGAAAATTGGTTGTTAAGTCCCTTTCTTCTTTGTTCTCTTCAGTTATCTTTGGTACTTTGCGAAGTTTTGACGAATAAATAAATGAGCATAACATTTTTCGAGCTCTCTGAGGCAGATCGATGATCGATTTATTACTTAATTGAATCAACTTTTCTATCATCACGTTTTTCCTCAGGCACTCGCTGGTCAAAGAGCGGTTTACAGCTCCGTTCACAATTTTGGAAACCAACTGCTACTCTTAGGAGGCAAAACGGTTCACGTGATTTCAATTCGTCTTTGGGCCGAACGAATAGACAGCCTTATCAGAGAAGTGAGTAACTCCGTAATTGTTCTACTGACTGGAAATTTGTTCCCAGATTGATTTTTTATCGAGGCGATTTTCAACATTTGTTCCTTAATTGTTCTGTCTTCAGCTGCTTTTCAGTTGCATCTAAATCAATAGTTTTGTATTTTTTTTTGTATCCAAGAACCGGTACGAGGATGGATTGAGATTATCAATGGATTTTTACGAAGAGAGAGGCAAGGCCGTTCTAGGTCTTCGAGGTGCCAAAGAAGTTCGACAAAAACTCGTTAAAGAAAAGGTCAATTTTTTATTTTATGTCATTATTTATTCAATTCATTCATCATTTAAACAATGAAATTTATAAAAACAATAAATCACAGGGTTTTCCGAGTAAAAAAGTCTGATTCATGACTTTTTCGTTGGAAAAAAGACGTTTTTCAAAAAGTGTTGATGTTTCTATTTCGGATTCAGTGATTGTGAAAGCCTAGGCTCGGGAGGTTAATAGAGAGTTTTCGCCACGTCAGACGTGACGACTTGAGATCGTGACGACTCGAGACAGATGGGGCCAGCAGACGCAGATGCTAACTTTTTTTGGTGGATTTCGAGTCGTCACAAAATTAGGTGCGGACTCTGGAAGTGACGCTAAACAGCTACCGACCTGTGAAGTCACTTGAAAATGGCCGATAGCGAACAGCTGATTCAGGCTCCGGGGGGGGGGGGGGGGGGTCTCGAAATGACTTTTTCAGATCGAAAATAAAAATGTTTGCCGTATTGAAAAGGCAATAAATTTTTTTTTCAGTTTTCATTGTGGCGATAGTTTATCACTTTATCTGGGTTGAGGGTGAGGAATATTTTCCTAGGAAAAATATTCCTCACCCTCAACCCAGATAAAATAAATTTGTTACTACTTGGATACCTATTTACATCCCTTTCTGACCCTATATTGCGATATAAAAACCTACCTACTGATGATTTGATCCTTTTCACCTTTAGAAAGTAGTGAACTACACTAGCTTTTCCAGAGCTCTTACTGCATTTTTTGGGTCTACAGGGTGTTTCACGAAAAGGTCACACCCCCCTTCATTTCCGCAAAACACAGCGTAAAAAATTCCGACCAACGCAATTCTTCATGATTTTTTGTGAGGATCTCAGGAAAAATACTTTTGCGCAAAAAAGTTGCGCGCAATCGTGCGCAATTGACACTAACTTCATTTTTTCAAATGGAACCCCCCCTTTTTTATTACAGATTCGGATTCTACGTCAAAATTCATGAAAAATTCATACCCGAATCGATTTGTTTTATTGCGCGCAACCTGGCTTTTTGAACGCTCTAAGTTGCGCAACTCCACAATTGCACAAAAATTAGGTTTTGGAGAACCCTAAGTGTGGCACATGTTTTTTCATCATTTTTTAACGCTAAACCACGTGGTGGCATCCGTTTTTCAATTTGACTGGAATTTTTCTAAATGGCGGCCAAAAGTCGGTTGTTGTTAGTGGAAAAATCCCTCTTTTTGAATCGTTATGAGTTTTTAGGCAATTTTATTCAGTTCAAGCATGATTGTGCTGCCAGTTTTTATTTTTAACTCCACCGTAGACGGCCCCAAGCCCGTGGTTCAAAAGGAGGTGAGAAAATAAAAATAAACATGACTTCGACCACAAAACTGATGTTTTCGTGAAAGAAATGTTAATTTTTCCTCTTGAAATCTTGGTCTTCCTCAAAACGGATGACACCCTGTGATTCAGCGTCAAAAAATGATGAAAAAACATGTGCCACACTAAGGGTTCTCCAAAACCTAATTTTTGCGCAATTGTGGAGTTGCGCAACTTAGAGCGTCCAAAAAGCCAGGTTGCGCGCAATAAAACAAATCGATTCGGGTATGAATTTTTCGTGAATTTTGACGTAGAATCCGAATCTGTAATAAAAAAGGGGGGGTTCCATTTGAAAAAATGAAGTTAGTGTCAATTGCGCACGATTGCGCGCAACTTTTTTGCGCAAAAGTATTTTTCCTGAGATCCTCACAGAAAATCATGAAGAATTGCGTTGGTCGGAATTTTTTACGCTGTATTTTGCGGAAATGAAGGGGGGTGTGACCTTTTCGTGAAACACCCTGTATAATACCTACTAACTACCGATTTTGCAGTAGCTACCTTTTTACTGGTTCCTTGTTTGTCTTACAACACGTCCGTAACATATCTATAGATAATTTAGAGTAGCTAGGTACTTCGTTTCTACCTACCTACTATTACAAAAACGGAAGTACAGATCTATCATACTAGGATAGATCTACGAACTTATAGACGTAACACCTAAATGCAGACATCCATAATTAACCAAATACCTACTATTGTGTGAAAAGAAGGTATATTTTCAAAGGTAATGAACTTTATGAATGAAAGGTAATGAACTTTCCAATTTGACATGCAACTTACAAGTACGATGATCACAGCAAACGGAACTATCAGTTGAAATCTTAAATGGTACCTACTTACGTGAACTGACTCCCGTTGCCTGTTTATTGTAGATCTGTAGTTAGGTATGTTGGTAGATGAATAAATAATATACAACATTAAATGAAAAACAAGGGTGCATTTATTCAGAAATTTCATTGACATTTAAACAATGTAAAATTCGCACAGAGTCAACAACAGTATACGTTGGATTCACTTGATCTTGATGTGAAGATAACAGAATTCTGGTGACGAATAGTTTGTTTCGAGAGATGAAAAACTTGATAATTCCCGGGAAAAAGAAAACTGTTCGAGAAATGAAAGCTAAAATCGAGAACCAAAACACGGGAGTCGACCGTCGAACACAACACAAAATCCGGCTACATCCGATCTGAATTGAAATTGGTTATAAAAGTGTGAGGTTATCAAGGGTAGAGTCGTCAAGAAAGCCGTCGTTCTCGACGCCGTCAAAAGCCGGCATTTGGCGGCGTCCAAGACGACCGAGCTCACCGTCCGAGTCGTCACGCATGCGCAGTCACCATTTTCAGACGGTAGCATGGATATTACACGCGGACGGTCGTCACAAAAGACGTGGCGAAAACTCTCTAATAACCAAAACATGAAACGTTTTCGACGTTTTCGTAGCTCAAATTGTATTCAGTTACAACTGAAATTACTCCTAAAGTAACTGGATCTTGTAGGTTTGTTTTTACTTATCGAAAGTATTTATCTAATTTTGCATTTTTCTTCCTCTCTTTTTATAAATTTTGTATTCCAGGTTGTAGAAACCCTTGAAAAATTTGTAGACGTCATTGTCGCTGGGTCGATGCATGTCAACTACGTAGATGCCGTACCTGTAGTCGTGGAACATTGCATCGAACTTGGGCAAACGTAAGTATGGTTACGTATTAGACTAAGTGCCGGTTTCACCACAGTGGATTAACTAGAGTTGATCCACGACAGAGATTTAAATCCCGGATTTCGAGAAAGGACTGTTTCACGAACGCGTTATCACGATTTAACTCGGCCTTATCACGATTTAACTTGATCAACCCCGGAGGGTGGTTTAACTCTTCTGATCCGTGGATCTTTACGAGAAAGGCGCCGCCATATTGTTTTTTGTTTACAAATTCAAATTCTGTTTACAAATTGCCGTCTTCCTACCCGTCTTGTGTTCATTTCGTTTTGATTTCATTTCGTTTTCATTTTGTTTAAATGAATCGACTATTCCCTATATTTTCGTCATCCTCGTCGTCTTCTGAGTCTGAAGAGGACTTCCAACAACTTTTGGAAGTCGTGGTGCCGAGACGGCGTATTGTGCGGGAGAGAGTGGACCATTTCAATATTTGGGACGACACTGATTTTTTCGCCAGATTCCGGCTGACAAAGGAAGGGATTTCCGTAATCCTGGATTTAATAGAAAATTCTCTACTTTTCCGAACTGAAAGGTAAGTAGAACCGAAATTATACAGAACGTAAAAATTGTGTCAAACTTTTAATCTCGTGATTGTAGAAAACAACGCTTGCATACAAGTCTTGCATACACTAGAGTGGAACAAATCGTACTAACAAGTACTGTACAAAGTACAAGTACAAGTACACGAATGTACTTGTACTTGCAACTCGAGAGACAAGTAGGCACAAAGAAACAACGCCGTTGATGGCAAAAAATTTAACACGAAATTACGCCCGACTATTGAAAAAGTAAACAAAACTAGAGTTGTCATCTCTTACTTATTTGTCAAAACACAAACAACGGCGGACAAGACGTAAGTATCCACGGACAAAATATTATAGTTCCATGCTATTACTTCTTCCATGCTCCTTCATCGCGAGCGTTATCGTGCTGGGGATAGCAATTTCGATGCTAACTAAATAAACTAGGATTAACCTTGATCCATGGATGAAACTCTTTCGTGAAACGGTCAAGATCCTGATCCGTGGATCTATTTTGAATCCTGGCTTAAGATGATCAGAGGTTCATCCACAGTGGTGAAACCGGCCCTAAGGTCACCCGTGGATTAGAGGTTATTGGCTATAACTGCCCGGTGAAAGAAGATCAGCTTGGGGCCGAAACAGAAAAAGCTCTGCTTGGGGACTGGTCGAACAATTTGAAGGAAGAACAGCTCAACATATAGATACAGTGGTTTTTCCTCAACATTCAATTACAAATAACCTGGCCAAGGCGTGCTATTGGTCACACAGCTCTTTCCTCGCCTAACGCTCTTAGGTGAGCTGTTTTTCCTCCACATCAAATGTCGGAACACTACTTCAGACAGTTTTATTTCAACCCGAATGTTTTGAATTTTTTTCAAAATTTTCTCTAAAGCTGTATTTATTTTTCACGGCAGAAGCTGTAAGTTACTTTAGTCTTGACCGAGAATCCATCCCAGAATGTTTATTGCGTCCAGCGGCCATAGCTTCACCCAAAAAGTTTCGACTTGGCGCATATCGATACCTTAAAGCACAAAGGCGCTATGTCCATCCATCTTCCAAATTTTCTATTTTCTTTTAATTTCAGAAAAACTCAAATTCAACAAAACTATTATTGACGATTATAGCATGAAAATGTATCGAGGAAATTGAAGGGTCTAGTGTAAATAGCCATTATTTTAGGAATTGTGCTCTAGTAATAATTTAATAATTAAATGAACTTGTGAAGTTCAATTATACCCTGATGAAGCCAAGAGCCCCACCTATCAACTACACTTCCATGTAGGATGAAGCCCGTCTCTTTCTCTACGGAAGGGTTATCCCCAATTATTTCCCTAGCTCTTTCGGAAAGGTATACATCAGGGTGCTGTTTTTTCCGGGACCTCTTCCACAGAAAACCCTAAAAACGGGGGCGACGTACCCTCCTTTCCTTCACTGCGATTATCGCCTTGCAAACTAGCTTTCATGTCTGACACCACTCTGGGCTCAACAGATCGCAATTGCACATCTCGTGTGCAGCGATCCACACTGAAAGTAGTGCGAAGTTTCCTACTGTCAGAAGAGAAACGGTCGTACCGACCCTCTTCCCCAGTGACGGATTCGGCGTCGTCGGAGGCTGGGGAATTGATGAACAGTCTTTCTTCCCGTTTGTCGATGATCTCCAACGGCGATCTAGAACGACGTCTAGGAGAAAGATGTTCACGAGGGCCAAAACGACGTTCTCGAGAATGTGAGTCACAACGCGACTCCGAACGAAACTGTTGATACAGATTGAAAAAACTTCGTGGACTCATCGAGGATGATCGCGAGCAACTTCGACGATCGCTCATTTTTCGTCCGCATCGAAGTTTTCTTGAAAAATTTCAGGCAAATAAAGAAAAAATTGGAAAATTCTTACCTTAGCTAGAATTATAACGTGCTGTTGTAGAGCGCGAAGCAAAAAATTGAGTGATAACCTGACTGGGAGATAACCACCTCAGTGGAGGTGGTGAGTGACGCTGGAGAGTGGGTCGAAGACGGCATTTTTGCTTTGCCGTCTATCCTTACCTTTTAAAATACGCGCTAGTTTGTGGAAGCAAGGCATCTACTACATTGTGAATATACTAGAGTGCGAATGGTTCCATAACAGAGTTGTAAAGTAATGATTACTTTGAGTAATGATTACTTTTCAAAATTACTTTTCTTATAAGCAATGAAATGAGTGAAGTGATTATGATTATGTACACATAAAACCAAAAACTGGGGGATTAAGAGACACCTTAATCCAAAGTAATGGCCATTCCCATTACCCATTCCTGTAATGGGAATGGAATTTTCAATTACTTTTTCCAATTCCTTGTAATGGTAATGGTTTTTCAATTCCCCATTACTCTTAGTTGGAAAAGTAATGGGTCCTTCCAATTACCCATTACAGGAAGAGTAATGGGTAATGGGAGAACCAATTCCCCATTACCACCATTCAATCAGTAAGTTGACCATCCTCCAATTCATAAGGGACCACCCTCAAACTCATAGGGGACCACCCTCCAATTCATAGGGGACCATCCCCCCATCCATTTCGTTGGGGACCATCCTCTAATTCACAGGGGACCACCCTCAAATTCATAGGGGACAACCCTCCAATTCATAGGGGACCATCCCCCCATCCATTTCGTTGGGGACCATCCTCCAATTCATAGGGGACCACCCTCCAATTCATAAGGGACCATCCCACCATCCTAATCGTTGGAGACCATCCTGCAATTCATAGGGGACCATTCCCAAACTCCTTGGGGACTACCCTACCAATTCATAGGAGACCATCCCCCCATCCATTTCGTTGGGGACCATCCTCCAATTCATAGGGGACCACCCTCAAATTCATAGGGGACAACCCTCCAATTCATAGGGGACCATCCCCCCATCCATTTCGTTGGGGACCATCCTCTAATTCACAGGGGACCACCCTCAAATTCATAGGGGACAACCCTCCAATTTATAGGGGACCATCCCCCCATCCATTTCGTTGGGGACCATCCTCCAATTCATAGGGGACCACCCTCCAATTCATAAGGGACCATCCCACCATCCTAATCGTTGGAGACCATCCTGCAATTCATAGGGGACCGTTCCCAAACTCCTTGGGGACTACCCTACCAATTCATAGGAGACCATCCCCCCATCCATTTCGTTGGGGACCATCCTCCAATTCATAGGGGACCACCCTCAAATTCATAGGGGACAACCCTCCAATTCATAGGGGACCATCCCCCCATCCATTTCGTTGGGGACCATCCTCCAATTCATAGGGGACCACCCTCAAATTCACAGGGGATCACCCTCCCATTCATAGGGGACCATTCCCCCATCCATCTCGTTGGGGACCATCCTCCAATTCATAGGGGACCTCCCTCAAATTCATAGGGGACCATCCCTCCATCCATTTCGTTGGGGACCACCCTCAAACTCATAGGGGACCACCCTCCAATTCATAGGGGACCACCCTCAAATTCACAGGGGACCATCCTCCAATTCATAGGGGACCATCCCCCCATCCATTTCGTTGGGGACCATCCTCCAATTCATAGGGGATCACCCTCAAATTCATAGGGGACCACCCACCAATTCATAGGGGACCATCCCTCCATCCATTTCGTTGGGGACCATCCTCCAATTTATAGGGGACCATCCCCCCATCCATTTCGTTGGGGACCATCCTCAATTCATAGGGGACCACCCTCAAATTCATAGGGGACCACCCTCCAATTCATAGGGGACCATCCCACCATCCTAATCGTTGGGGACCATCCTACAATTCATTGCAGGATGGTCCCCAACGAAATGGATGGTGGAATGGTCCCTTATGAATTTTGGGGGTAGTCCCCAAGGAGTTTGGGAACGGTCCCCTATGAATTGCAGGATAGTCCCCAACGATTAGGATGGTGGGATGGTCCCCTATGAATTGGGAGGGAGTTCCCCAAGGAATTTGGGAGTGGTCCCCTATGAATTGTAGGATGGTCCCCAAAGAAATGGATGGAGGGATGGCCCCTATTAATTGGAGGGTGGTCCCCTACGAATTGGAGGGTGGTCCCCTATGAATTGGAGGATGGTCCCCAACGAAATGGATGGTGGGATGGCACCCTATGAATTGGAGGGTGGTCCCCTATGAATTGGAGGATGGTCCCCAACGAAATGGATGGGGGGATGGTCCCCTATGAATTGGAGAGTGGTCCCCTGTGAATTTGAGGGTGGTCCCCTATGAATTGGAGGATGGTCCCCAACGAAATGGATGGGGGGATGGTCCCCTATGAATTGGAGGGTTGTCCCCTATGAATTTGAGGGTGGTCCCCTATGAATTGGAGGATGGTCCCCAACGAAATGGATGTGGGGATGGTCCCCTATGAATTGGTAGGGTAGTCCCCAAGGAATTTGGGAATGGTCCCCTATGAATTGCAGGATGGTCCCCAACGATTAGGATGGTGGGATGATCCCTTATGAATTGGAGGGTGGTCCCCTATGAATTTGAGGGTGGTCCCTTATGAATTGGACGATGGTCCCCAACGAAATAGATGGGGGGATGGTCCCCTATGAATTGGAGGGTTGTCCCCTATGAATTTGAGGGTGGTCCCCTATGAATTGGAGGGTGATCCCCTATGAATTTGAGGGTGGTCCCCTATGAATTGGAGGATGGTCCCCAACGAAATGGATGGGGGGATGGTCCCCTATGAATTGGAGAGTGGTCCCCTGTGAATTTGAGGGTGGTCCCCTATGAATTGGAGGATGGTCCCCAACGAAATGGATGGGGGGATGGTCCCCTATGAATTGGAGGGTTGTCCCCTATGAATTTGAGGGTGGTCCCCTATGAATTGGAGGATGGTCCCCAACGAAATGGATGTGGGGATGGTCCCCTATGAATTGGTAGGGTAGTCCCCAAGGAATTTGGGAATGGTCCCCTATGAATTGCAGGATGGTCCCCAACAATTAGGATGGTGGGATGGTCCCTTATGAATTGGAGGGTGGTCCCCTATGAATTTGAGGGTGGTCCCTTATGAATTGGACGATGGTCCCCAACGAAATGGATGGGGGGATGGTCCCCTATGAATTGGAGGGTTGTCCCCTATGAATTTGAGGGTGGTCCCCTATGAATTGGAGGATGGTCCCCAACGAAATGGATGTGGGGATGGTCCCCTATGAATTGGTAGGGTAGTCCCCAAGGAATTTGGGAACGGTCCCCTATGAATTGCAGGATGGTCCCCAACGATTAGGATGGTGGGATGGTCCCTTATGAATTGGAGGGTGGTCCCCTATGAATTTGAGGGTGGTCCCTTATGAATTGGACGATGGTCCCCAACGAAATGGATGGGGGGATGGTCCCCTATGAATTGGAGGGTTGTCCCCTATGAATTTGAGGGTGGTCCCCTATGAATTGTAGGATGGTCCCCAACGAAATGGATGGGGGGATGGTCCCCTATGAATTGGAGGGTTGTCCCCTATGAATTTGAGGGTGGTCCCCTGTGAATTGGAGGATGGTCCCCAACGAAATGGATGGGGGGATGGTCCCCTATGAATTGGAGGGTGGTCCCCTATGAGTTTGAGGGTGGTCCCTTATGAATTGGAGGATGGTCAACTTACTGATTGAATGGTGGTAATGGGGAATTGGTTCTCCCATTACCCATTACTCTTCCTGTAATGGGTAATTGGAAGGACCCATTACTTTTCCAACTAAGAGTAATGGGGAATTGAAAAACCATTACCATTACAAGGAATTGGAAAAAGTAATTGAAAATTCCATTCCCATTACAGGAATGGGTAATGGGAATGGCCATTACTTTGTTCCGAAAGTAATTGGAATGGGTAATGGGAATTGGAATTCCTATTTTAACAACTCTGTTCCATAATTACTTTAGCGTTTTTCTCAAAACTTCGTTTTTGTTCATAGCGCCTTTGTGCTTTAAGGTATCGATATATTCCACTGTCTAGTCATTTTTCACTCCAAACGCTATCCCACAATACTTCCCTTCTATCCGAAAACCGATGGAAGTGATCCTAATCCAATGTCGATGGAGGATGGCGTTGGAATGTGGAGCATGCTTTGAAACCCCATTTGCATCGATTCTATTGTTGGAAAGTTCTCCAATACTAATTTCAGGGTTACCTAGTGAACAGGTGTTCAATCATATGGTCTTTAGAGCAACGAGGAAATGTTAAAGTTTTGTGTGTGGTGTGTGAGATTCATGTCTGAATAAATTGCATAGTTTGTTTGCAAATTCCATAGTTGTTGTTCCTCTGTACCAACATTTTTACACTGGTGTCAGAAGTGGGATTTCGCGCGTGGCGTCACTTACTGGGAAACGAAATCCGGGGTACAGAGAGAAGTTGGAATGGGCGAAACATTGTTTGTGATTGAATCAGTGAGCGACTTGATGAGAACATTTGACGGTACGAGTTCTTTCGGAGAATTCATGTTTCAATTTCGGTGGATATGTCGAGCTAATAGTTGGACTGATGAACAGAAAACTGGGTACTTCGTCGCGTCGTTGAGAGGACAAGCTCTTTCTCTCATGTGTGCTCTTGGAAACCAACTGTCATCAGTCGAGGATATGGCATCAGCACTGCAGCAATGGTACGGGGGTCAAAGCCAGCAGCATCGGTACATGAGTCAGTTACGTAACCGAGTGCAAGGTTCCAGTGAAGACCTCGTAACCTTTGCAGTTGATGTTGAAATTTTAGCACATCGTACTTTCCCCCAAGCTACTGAAGAAACGTTGAACGCAGTTGCTATCCAGCAATTTTACGTGGGACTGCGAAGTAGGAAGATCTTGGAAGATGTTTTGAACCGGTCACCAGGATCACTTGCTCAAGCGTTATTTTATGCCTGACAAGCTGAATGTCGGTTTTTACTCGCTGGTACAATGGGTTGTGAAGAGAAAGGTCCGATACCACCAACTCCTATGAGTGATCTACCTCCGACTACGGCGGAAAAAGGAGAAGCACCCACACATGCGATGCAACATTCTAAAAGACGATGGAAATGCTGGTCCTGTGGAAGAAGAGGTCACCTCTACAGATATTGTACAAGATGGAGGGATTCAGAGTTCGTTCATAATGTTAATACGGAGACTGGTGGAAAGTTGCCTGTAGCAGGGACAACCTTTGGTTCCAGATCCTCACAACTCCAATTTTCGAAAGAGGTGGCGATGGATAGACCGAAGGAGAACAGGAATTCTTCAGGGAAAGGTAGCTGGGGCAGTCGGCAGTCGATTGTGAGGAAAGAATGCCAGTGTCAACTCACCTGCCATCCTGTATGCTGTGAGGTACCTGAAGACCTAAGCAGAAAGTCGAGTGCTTCCGTAACAAAGTCATCATTAGGCGTCACTAGCTCTACGGCTGCTGCTGAGGACCATAACGAACATCCAATGTGGCGAGCGAGGCGAGGAGTTCGATTCAGAAGAACTATAGACCCTAATTCGGACTTTATCAGAGATGGGGAAAGTGTTGGAAAGTTCTCCAATACTAATTTCAGGGTTACCTAGTGAACAGGTGTTCAATCATATGGTCTTTAGAGCAACGAGGAAATGTTAAAGTTTTGTGTGTGGTGTGTGAGATTCATGTCTGAATATAGCATTTTTCAGTCAAATGAAACCTTTTTTCAATCAAATGAAACTTCGTACCAACCAAATGAAACTTTGTTCCAATCAAATGAAACCTCGTACCAATCAAATGAAACCTTTTTTCAATCAAATGAAACTCATTGGTCCAACCATAAAAGATAACTTTTTTTAATATTGTTGCGAAACAAGTTAATACAGAAGCACTAGGTACAAATTAATTTAATGGAGTGGGTGTCCAGCAGCTGCAGCAGGCAGTTTCATCATCATGTTAATGACGAAGTTGGAGCAGTCTGTCGAGGTGAATTTTTTCGACGCTCCGAACTATGACTTCCTCGATGTCACTTCCCGCTGCTTTGTAGCGACGCAGAATCGTTTTTGCAGAATTGTAGTTGACATTAAATGTCAAATTTTAAAAAGCAAGTTTTGCTTTTTGTGATGCTTCTTTCAGGTCATAGCCTTCCTCATAAAAACGGAGTAATGTGCCCTTTTGCAGCTCTGTAATTTTAGTGTAATGCCCTACCCGATTTCTAGCGCCTTCGAGTTTCTGTGGTACTAGATTCTTCCGAAGATGAAGTATTCGAAATGTCACTGACGATACGATTACTTCTCCTTACATATGTCCGGCCAACTCGCAACGGGGCGTAACTCGAATTGTCACTGTCACTCATCATGAAAGAAAGCGAAAGTAAGTACAGATAAGGTAGGTGATTAGAAGTAACACGGGCGAGACGAAGGAATGCGAGAGACGCAGAGAAGCATTGCGAAATCTACAATGTGCAGTGAGAAGGAATACGAGAGTGACATTGCATAAGAAAATAATGCTGGCGGCGCTGCGTTGAAAAGACTGTGATATTGCATAGAGAAGGAATGCTGGCGGCGCTGCGTTGAAAAGACACTGTGACATTGCGTAGAGAAGGAATGCTGTCGGCGCTGCGTTGAAAAGACACTGTGACATTGCGTAGAGAAGGAATGCTGTCGGCGCTGCGTTGAAAAGACACAGAGACATTGCGTAGAGAAGGAATGCTGGCGGCGCTGCGTTGAGAAGGACTGAAAGAATACTCGACTCGATGTCACAGTGATCAGTAATATGGTTGGACCAATGAGTTTCATTTGATTGAAATAAGGTTTCATTTGATTGGTACGAGGTTTCATTTGATTGGAACAAAGTTTCATTTGGTTGGTACGAAGTTTCATTTGATTGGTACGAGGTTTCATTTGATTGGTACGAGGTTTCATTTGATTGGAACAAAGTTTCATTTGGTAGGTACGAAGTTTCATTTGATTGAAAAAAGGTTTCATTTGACTGAAAAATGCTATAAATTGCATAGTTTGTTTGCAAATTCCATAGTTTTTGTTCCTCTGTACCAACATTTTTACACTATTTTAATTTCAGGGATTTGCTCTTCGACAAGCTTTGGGAAGGACTGCAAGAAGACAAAACTAAATTCTTCGATGCGGTGGAATCAGCTATCATCGATGGAAAGTTGACCGAAGTTCCTCCTGAAATCATGCAAAGTCTAGTCTCGTATCAAGAGTCATCCCACAAGTGGAGTGTGAGTATCTGGTAAAGCATTGCTTGGCCTTTCCTCAGGTGCTGTCTTGAAAAGTGTGTACCATCCGTAACTCCCAATTTTAATTTTAGGAACTCGAAACGTGTATCCAAAGGGTAGATGTAATATGCTTGGATTTGGAACAAGTGATGACCATTTGCAAAAGGGAAGGACTCTACAGCGCCCTCATTTCTGTTTGGAATCGAGCTATGAACGATTACACCAGCCCGATTCACGATCTCATCCCTATTTTACGGGATCAGATAATCGGTAAGTTTTTTTTTGTGTGTGTTTAGTGTAGAGTAATGCAACGATTCGATTGTAAAAGCTGCAGTGCAACATCGTGTACTGCGAGCAATTATGTTGATGCTGCCGTACGAAATCCGAGTGAAAGCAAGAACGGATTATGATTAGTCGTAGCACGAATAGAAATAAAAAAATCCTATTCAGCAGTATACAAGTAACCTTCCAAAACGCTGCAAATTATTACACAAAGGTTTATTATTTTTCTATATAGATCACTCATCTGCAAAGAACACGGCTTTGCCATTGTTACCACCAACCAACTTGAAGATAATATAAAATGGAAAAATAATAAAATAAAAACCTTTTTAACAAAAAAATGGACCGACCTCAAAAATGATGTCCGTGAACACCAAAAAGGAAAAAATAATAAACATAGCAAAAACACACTGATGTATTAGGTTGTTGGATATAAATATCTTGTCAACAGATGGTATGTTGGAATACCAAATATTATTTGTAATGTGATTCACACTCATTGTCACACTCATATCCTCTATCATACGATAGCAGTGACGTACTACCCAATAGTTTTGGAACACTTATCTCTACTCGTATTCATGTTTTGTAATACTCACCAGATCATGTGAGTATTACTTAATAACCACAGTGTATCCAGATAGGTAGGTAGGTACGCATTGAAGTCGCCGCCGCGCCCACCTGTAGACACAAACTAATCACCTTCCTTACTCGATGATCTGGTTAGCATTACAAGAGTAAGTACCTACCATTGAGTTACAATGTGCTCCCCAAACTATCAGGTACCTAGTACGTCTCTGCTGCCATATGAGTATGATAGTAAGTGTGAACCTCCCTAGGAATGGTTGTGACGAGTAATTTGAGACTCTATTATTACATGAGACTGTTTATTTTATTGGTGGATATATTATATTGTAGCAACATACCTTCGGAATCGTTGTTACCTAATTAACGTTCAAAACCGTCCACAATTTTAGACAAAAAGATATATACGTTCATACTCGGTCTGGAAGCATGTCTGTGGTATGGGAGGTATGTACCTATATTTCCGAAAACGAATAAAATGTTGGTAAGTAGAACATCTAGGAGACGTTTGTGTCTACAGGTGGGCACGGCGGCGACTTCAATGCGTACCTACCTACCTATCTGGATACACTGTGATTATTAAGTAATACTCACATGATCTGGTGAGTATTACAAAACATGAATACGAGTAGAGATAAGTGTTCCAAAACTATTGGGTAGTACGTCACTGCTATCGTATGATGGAGGATATGAGTGTGACAATGAGTGTGAATCACATTACAAATAATATTTGGTATTCCAACATACCATCTGTTGACAAGATATTTATATCCAACAACCTAATACATCAGTGTGTTTTTGCTATGTTTATTATTTTTTCCTTTTTGGTGTTCACGGACATCATTTTTGAGGTCGGTCCATTTTTTTGTTAAAAAGGTTTTTATTTTATTATTTTTCCATTTTATATTATTTTTTATTTTTCACTTTTTAGTGGTCCTCAATTTGAATCAGAAATTAATTTACCCGCAGTTTTTCGATCAGTTTTCGCAATGTAGATCTACTTCAATACTGTGCATCATTTCAGTAAGGTGAACTAGAAGCCAAAGGGTGGACGACATTTTGTCATCCGGATCAATTTCCATACGTGTAGATGAGTTTCCGTTTATGGATCAGTTTCAGGAGGTATTGGGGTCACTTTCCTTCTTAGCCATCTACTCTCATATCCTTTAACTGTTCGACTTCCCTCATATATCGTAGGTACTTGGTAGTTCTGACAACACAATTCAACAACTCAACCATGACATGATTGACGAGGGAGCTAAGTGCCACATCCACTTCATAGAAAACCCTTTATCACCTAACTGCACTATATACCTCATATTTGGTACGGCACTATTCAGTTCTGACGATCTCCTATACCATCACCTACCCTACTATTTATGAATGACGAAGAAGCGATGTGCTACACCCACTTGGTAGAATACCCTCTCATCACCTAACTGTACTATATACCTCATATTTGGTAGGGCACAATGTACTTCTGAAGATCTCCTATACCATAACCTACCCAACTATATTATGGATGACGAGGAAGCTATGTGCTACACCCACTTGGTAGAATACCCTCTTATCACCTAACTGTACTATACACCTCATATTTGGTATGGTACTATGCAGTTATGGCAATCTCCTATACTATTGCCTACCCAACTGTATTATGGATGACGAGGAAGCTATGTGCTACACCCACTTGGTAGAATACCCTCTCATCACCTAACTGTACTATTTTATTTCTATTATTTGGTACGGAACTATGCAGTTCTGACGATCTCCTATACCATTACCTACCCAACTATATTATGGATGAGGAGGAAGCTATGTGCTACACCCACTTGGTAGAATACCCTCTCATCACCTAACTGTACAATTATATCCCTAATATTTGGTACGGCACTATGCAGATCTGACGATCCCCTACATTGTTACCAACCCAACTATATTATGGATGAGGAGGAAGCTATGTGCTACACCCACTTGGTATAATACCCTCTCATCACCTAACTGTACTATTTTATTTCTATTATTTGGTACGGAACTATGCAGTTCTGACGATCTCCTATACCATTACCTACCCAACTATATTATGGATGAGGAAGAAGCTATGTGCTACACCCACTTGGTGGAATACCCTTTCATCACCTAACTGTACTATTTCATTTCTAATATTTGGTACAGCACTATGCAGTTCTGACGATCTCCTATACCATTACCTACCCAACTATATTATGGATGAGGAAGAAGCTATGTGCTACACCCACTTGGTAGAATACCCTCTCATCACCTAACTGTACAATTACATCCCTAATATTTGGTACGGCACTATGCAGATCTGACGATCCCCTACACTGTTACCTACCCAATCGTGTTATTTGTGTTGAGAGAGCTATGTGCTACACCCACATGGTAGAATACCTAACTAACAGTACTACGATTATCCTTCATATTTGGTAGGAAAACTCACATACTCGAGCATTGATAAACACGTTTGATATGGCTCATGCAGGTTCTGAGCGAATAACCCAGTATAATTTCCCTCTTTCTCATCACCGCAGCACCTTTTAGTTATCGGAACCCCCCTCATATAGTATATCATTTTAAAGCTTACAATCAGACCTTTAATTTGACTATACACAAATGGTCCTCCATCGACTCAGTCGGAAGTCACAGGGCAAGAAGAGTGAATGCGGACCAATATTCCCGAAAACGGGACCCACGTTTTTCAACTTCATTCACAAATTTTCGATACTTCTAACAAAGCAAAATGAAATCTGTTTGAAACGGGACCACCACGGATACTTGTAGAACAAATTTCAAAAAGAACCAGACAGATTGGTACCAGAATAAAAAAATGCAAGCGACTCGGACATACAAAAAAAAAAAAAAAAAAAAAAAAAAAAAAAAAAAATCGTCGTCCCACGACAACCCGAATTGAGTACCTCCTCTTTCGCGCGCCTTCGGCGCGTTGAAGTCGGTCAAAAAATATCGATTGCATTTCGGTCAGCTAACATTTGAACGGAGATTAGGCCTCTTTTGCGATTCACACTCGTGTTTCTAGTTTATCGTAAGCCCAACCCTTAAATTCTCGTAGGGAGCGAACGGTTTGTCCTACAGGGGTCCGCATGGTCTCAAAAAATTCTATACTATCTTAAATTGATGGAAAAACAATACCTTTGTATCAAATTTTTTGGAGACCTACATCAACCAAAATCTTCGGGGCACAACTAGACCCCAAATGGAGTCTACATATCAAATTTCATCAAAATCTATTAGTGCTAAGTGGGGAAAATGCCGCGTACAGCGGACGGACGGCCAAATTTTTATTCGTTTTTGGATTCTACGTACTTATCTTTAAACGTAAACCAACAAATTTTGAGGGGGGGGGGGGGGGGGTTAAAAAAAAATGTTTTTCTTGGTCGATTTCAAAGGTTCATTATTGATAATAATAAACCATAAAGAGCGGCAAACCATAACCATGGAGCAGTTGTGATCGAGACACTGACCTGTGCGGACCTCCCGTCTCTTATTGCATGTTTACTGAGTTCATCACTTCTGTAGTGATCAAGTACCTCTTCGCATTTCTGTCCATTCACTTCCTTAGCACAAGTGGTAGGAGCTCCAATTCAGAATCAGAATGATAGGAGTTCGATCCCTGGTTGAGGGAAGTTAATTTTTGATGATTCAACAATGTGGCGCAGTCATACCGGACCCAAGTGGTCTCCTCATTGATAAAGATTAGTCTTCAAAACAACTCCCGAGTCAAAACTCAAAACAGACTCAAGTCGAGCCACTCTCATCAACTACCTGAACCAAAAAATCTGAAACCTGGAAATCCTAAAGAAACTCAAAACTATGTGAAATTGATGTACAGATTCGAGGATACTTGACCATTCCAAGTAATGGGGTATTTCATAAGGTTGGAAATTCAGGTTTTTGACCTCAAATTTGGATTCAGCACCCTTGAAAACCTCGATACTCCAACTTTTGGCCCATTTATACGATAACATGTGGTAGAAAAATTAAATAAAGAGATCACGCGTTTGAAAAAAAGGGGGGCCTCCCTGAACGCTCTCACACTACGTGTCAGGCGTGTGTGTGTGTAGTATTTTGTAGTATCCAAGGCCACGAGACGTTGGAGAGCACACAGGATTAGTTGACCGTCTCGTTCCAAGGTCAGCAACTTAATACGTCACATCATTCAAATCTTCAGCTTTCATTAGCTTCCCTAATTTCTTCTAAACATTTTCTCGATGAACAGACCCAATTACCGTTATTCCTAACCCATTCTCTTTTGAAAAAAAAAAGATTTTTTAAATTTACTGAAATATCCCATTATAGAAAGCAAAAATAAGCAAGGCGGTAATGGAGTAGGTATCGCGAATTCATCCGAAGACTTACAGCGGAATCGAATTCGCATAGAAATGAGACCATTTATGGAGGAATGAAAGCATTCGGCAACCACATCGAAGAACTAACAGTTAGTTACTAATCATTGCTTATTCTGTGGAAACGATTTTTGAAATTGGCTGATCTTAGCAAAAGATTTATGGATGGACTCTTTATGTATAAGCGACCTGAAGCCTGAAACTCTTTTCTTATGGCAGCGAATGGGAAACCTAACTACTGAACGGATTCAGGAAAGAACTTCAAACCCTGCCACTGACATACATTTGAAATATTACTTTTGACAATTCGGATTTCTACTAGTCACGCGGTTCCCTTGCTGTTCCAGATGGTGTGGTTAGTAAAGAAGGACGACGATTAGGCAACCTCCTGTTGGTATACATCGCATCCAGCTTGAGTGGGGCAATTGGTGCTGATAAAGCTGAATTTGCGCGACAACAAGTTGTCAGGGGGCTCTGCAGCCAACACTCTCAGAATGCTGACGACGATGAGATCTGCTTCCCTTACATAAGGTAAGATGTCAAACCTGCCAATTTCAAGATTGGTGTTGGTAGTGCAAATCGTAGTGAAGGAAAAAGTCATTTAAAAAATGGTTATAATCTAGGTAGTGATTTTTTTTCAACTAAAGGATTTTTTTAGAGCTATTAAAGTATTTCCCGAGGCATCCAATATCTCAACATTTGCAAATTTTGCCAAATAATTGCGTGTGAAGTAATTGTTGGAGGCGTTTGAAATCTACTGAATCTATGGCTAACACAGGTTTTGTTCTGTTGCAGAACGCTATTGGAGTTCGACACGAGGGAGTTTCTGAACTCTTTGGTGATTTCATTCTCCGATGCCTCGTTGTCGATGCAAGTGAAGCAGAGACTAGTCGACATCATCATTCAAGTGATGACCGAAGGGTCCTCATTTAAGGTCAACAATTACTCACCTAAATATTAGTTACTTTTTTTATATGAAGAATGAATTTGGATACTTCTCAAATGTATCCAGCCGTTTTCACCAATGTAAACGAATATCTTGATCCAAGTTCTGTTGCCACTATAGTTTTCTCAAAAATGAATGAATGAATTTCAGTAGGGAAACGGTTTGCACACAGCAGGATTTGCGTCACAGTGAAGAAGAAGGTTACACGATAACAGTTCATAGCAGTTCTAAATCATGGAAGCTTTCGTAGTTCAGAAAATCCCAGAACAAGGTTCAAAATTTCGGGTGTCTATTTTTCAAAACTCATCGAATACTGGACAAGTTTGAAAACTGCTGTATAAACGAACCCAGCCAAACTCGAGGATGTAACCAATTCACCTCCTACAATCAAGTTGTGGGCGACTTCTCTCCCCTCAGGGTCGGTTTATCAGTCACCAAAGTTAACGGAGGTTTACGTATACCATTGTTAACTTTAACGATGGGATAACTTATGGATACTATAAAGGTGCCATTTATCAGTGCGAAATTTACACTCGGGTAACTATTAACTGGCTAGTAACTGTTAACCTTCATCCGGTCGCGTCCTTCCAAGTAACAACAGCGGTCGCAAGGCGGTAATTTACCGCCCTCCGTCTTTTTTTCACTTTTGGTTTCATGTTTCACTCTATATGGCAATGTGTGTGACTATTCGGTTAATAAACATGTAGTAGACATATATTATGATTCATAAAAATTTATTAAACATAAAAATGTTATTTATTAAACATAAAAATGAGCATCTTCTTGATGCTCGTAATCAATGTCTTCCAGGTCGTCTATCTGTGGTTGATCCTGTTGATGATTTCCCCACACATCGCTTTCTTCTTCTGATTCTGCTTCCAATTCCTGAAGACATCGTTGTATATCCTCAGATTTATTAAAACGAGCCTTGGAAAAAGAAGAGTACGAAAAATATATAGCAAATAACCAAAAACACAAACAACTAAACTGAGCTACAAATGTAGTTGTTTCATCAACTGAAGGTTTTAGAAAAATAACAGCAGCTTGGATAACATTAGTACTGAATAAATGCTCAAAAAATGCACAAAAAACTATAATAAATACTCACATGTTGCTCCAATGGTCAGCAAAAATAGGTCGCGTATGCGGTCGCAAGACGGTAGTTCACCGCCGAACGACACCTTGCAAAGTTTCATGCACTACTGAGCCAAAAAGCGGCGGCGGAGAACTATGATAACTCAGCCATCTAGAGTAGGAATGAGTAATTAGAGAATACGCGTCCGTCTCACGCCCCTGCCGACCGTGTAGAGACCGATCCCCGCCTTTTTATTAGCAGGACGGTAATCTACCGCCCACGCGACCGGATGAAGGTTAACTGTCTGTTAGGCCGAATAATCGATTATGCATGGAAGAAATACTTCTTCCATGCAATAAAATCTAGCTTCCTCCACATAAAAAAATCGTTTTCGCAGTGTGTTTTGCATCAGAAAAAAGAATAAATTAGAAGAGGATGAAGCAATGTGCTTTGTTTTTGTGACCCTCCTGATGACTGAATTTACACATGCGTGCAGTCCATAGCACCCACAGCTCCAGGAAACCTGGTTTTTTTGTTTTTTAAATAAAATTCCATCCGAGATTGAAATAATACTTCCTCGGTTGCTGGTATTCTGATAAATTGGGCGGATAGCCTGGCAGTTCCCAGGGATACCTGCTTGACAATTTTACAGGCAGAGCTTTTACTGACGCCACTAAAGTCGCCGACAGACACCAACAAGGTTTTTATTCTTTTATCCAATCAAAATCTCATCAAAAAATCGCAATCGTCCTACTTTTCCAAATGGTCAATCCGCGATCAAACTATGTTGCCACCTTTCTTCCTTCCGCCTTCTTCCCCACTGCAGGGGAAGACCATAAACACACATCTTCGTCGCAGCTGTCTGAAAAAGAGCCCCACACATCCATTTTCGATTGTAGCATAATTCACTAACAATCAACAACGCGATTTGCAAAAACGAACGTTCTGGGAAACAAAAACACGAGAAGTGACTCTTTGAGGTTAAAAAGCCTTGCATAAATCGAGTTACCACCCTGTAACTTTTTATCCGGTCCTCGGACGACCAGTTAACTTTAAACTACGGGTAACGGCTATCTGGGGACTGATAAACGCGTACAATTGAGTTACCCGATGACCATCGGATAAATCTGCTTTACCGGGGGGTAAAAAGTGACTGATAAACCGGCCCTCAATCATTCCGCCTCACTCCAAATTGCTGTTTCAGGAGGCCGCCCGACCAACACTCAGGGCGTTTACAATACATTGTAGCGATTGAAAAATTTAAAAACTATAGCACAAACTGTTAGTGTTAATGAGGAATTTCACCGAATTCTGTTTGCATTTTTCCTGAATAGTTAATGGTGTGGGATAGATGAAAATCGGGCTGATTTCGGAAAATAAGTCTCCTGTTATTTTCGGGAGACAATCAAAATTTTTGATTTCAAAACTAACCGGGAAAACGGACGTGAAGCGGGAACGCTCGCTGATTGGATCGCCGTCTCCTCCCAGTGTTGCCCATTGGGACGACGAAATCGTGTTTTCTAAGAGAAAAGTTATCAAACAAAAACAGGGGAAACCTAATTTTCTCCATCTTGCTTTTTCTATTTTTTTCTTCAGTTTTTCGATTTCAAACTTTACTGTTTCGTGAAATTTTGCATCTGGGGACTATAGATTTCTCGATCTCAGCGCTTCAAGCGGCCATAAATGAACTATTCCAGGATGACGTAATTTTCCCGGTTTTTTTGAACATCCGTATTTTCTACACTGTTTTGTTTATTCGTAAATTAAGAATTTCGGGCTGAAAGTTTGCTTCAGGGGGTTTTTCGAGGTGCTGAATCCGATTTTGGGGTCAAAAATAGGAAATTCCGACATGGTGAAATTCCTCATTCATGTT
Source organism: Apolygus lucorum (assembly GCA_009739505.2). Lineage (NCBI taxonomy): Eukaryota > Metazoa > Arthropoda > Insecta > Hemiptera > Miridae > Apolygus > Apolygus lucorum. The sequence goes on along the minus strand of CM019168.2, from coordinate 1,006,318 downwards.
ATTCGACAGAGTTTGGTGAGAAAAGTTATTACTTTTGCCCCACTTTAGTAAGATGAAATCGAATTTAACTTACAGTATGCATGTTAATGTTGACTATGGGTATGGGTACATGATGACCAATTTCTGTTTTATTTCCAGAGCAACGAAGTAAGTTGGGTCTTGTGCACGCTGAATAGTTCAGCAGTCGGACGAGGCCTCCGCGTGGATCCAGAACTCTACTCTCAAGCCGTCGAACGGCTGACAAACGAAGACGATCCATGTCTGCATGCTGAGCGTCAGTCTGCCTTCCTTCAACTCCTCACTTCGGGGTCACTCAATGATCTCGCTCATGATACTCTGCTCCAACTTGCTAAATCCGCTCTCTTGTAAGTGACTCCCGGTGTTTATGAATGAATGTTAGTGTTACTTGTTGTATAACACAGAGTGCAATAACAACAGTCAACGTAATTTTACAAAACAATGGGAAACAAATTGGGCCTGCAATTATTATCTACGTACCGTATTGGAGAATCCGTCGTAACCAGCAAGTCGAGTACAGGAGGCGACTAACCAAAAATGAAATTTGGAAAAAAAAATTAAGCTAGATATAGATATAAGTTACTAATTTTAGCAATAAGTTAGTTATGTAAGCTAGTTTATAATATATTCATAATTTAGAATAGAAGACCACGTGGTCACCACGTGGTTACCATGTGGTCACCATGTGGTGAAAGTGCAATTAGCTAATAGGATTAGTTTTATCTCTCCCTTTCACTTGACATGACAGACAAACAACCTTTCACCACGTGGTCTCGTTACTAGGTGGTCCCCTTTCCTTTCTAATCCTTTCACCTGCCTCCCTTTCACCCAGACCATGTAAATAGAACGACGGACTGACAAACTTTAGTACTCTCTCGACGGCCTGAAGATGATGTCTTTACATCGAAAGCGCTCGCCTCCTGTACTCGACTTGCTGGTTACGACGGATTCTCCAATACGGTACGTAGATAATAATTGTATTCTTATAACTAGTGGAACTAACCCCATTCATTTAATACCAAATTGCGCCTGATTTTTTTAAAAATTTTAATCGAAAGTAGACCTCATCCTGAGAATTTTGACACCAGCAGTTCTCTTTTTGGATGAGTAGATCTTTTTCTATGATTTTTCAAAGTTTCGAATGCTTATGACGTCACGCGCCTCTTCCGCCTGGGGCCCACTGTGATGTCATAAACATTCGAAACTTTGAAAAGTCATAGAAAAACGTCTTCTAACGCTAGAAGGTCGCGGTTGGTGTCAGAATTCTCATAATGAGGTCTAGTTTAGATTAAAAATAACAATAAACAGTTTTTCTGACTCATGCGCATACCCAATTAATGGAATTAGTGATAAGACAGGAAAAATTAGTAAGTAATAAAAAAAGAGAAGAAGAAAATAAAAATTCCATTCGTGCAGCATGAATTAATGAGCGAATATCCAAAGAAATCTTTTTCGGATTTCAGTGAAGAAATGTTTTGATAAAAGTCCATTCTAAAAATCTTGGGGCCGTCGCAGTTGCTTCATTTCACGGGCATTGCACGGGCTATGTTCTGAAAATATAAGTAGTCCATAAACACATTCTACACGTCTCCACAAACTCATAGAGTTATTATTTTCAATACTGGACCTTTGGAATCGACCAAGAAGTAAAATTTTTTAACCCCCCTCAAAATTTGTTGGTTTACGTTTCAAGGTACGTAGAATCCAAAAATCGAATAAAAATTTGGCCGTCCGTCCGCCGTATTTTTGCCTCTTAGCATTGACCGATTTTGATGAAATTTGGTGTATGGGCTCCATTTGGGGTCTACTTGTGCTTCCCCGAAGCTTTTTGTTGATGTAGGTCACTTCTAAGGGTTGAAATTTTGAAATCGCCTTTACTCAAAAAATTTTGATAAAAAGACCACGCGGAGCCCTGTAGGACAAACCGTTCGCTCCCTACGAGAATTTAAGGGTTGAACTTAAGATAAATCAGAAACACGAGCGTGAATCGCAAAGAGGCCTTAGCTGACCAAAATTTAGCAAATTTTAGCTGACCAAAATGTGATTGATGTTTTTCTTCATGTTGGTTGATGGTAGACGAGTTATCTAGATTGTGGCGATAGCACACCTGTTCACCATTTTTAAGATAATTAAGTAGGTACTGATTGACAGCATGAGACCTACAAATTTTGCCAAAGTTATCAATTCCCAATAATCAAACAATAATAACCACCGATAATATGCAAACGTACCTGAAAGTAAATGGGATGTTTCTGTAGAAAAGAAAAGACGTCCATTCCCACAAAATTACTAATGAAAACAAATAAATTTAACGAAGAAATGAACGGCAGTTTCCTGTCATCACAAAGACCTGAAGATCGAAGGAGTCGCTACCTGTGGAGAGATGCGTGGAAGCCTGGTACGGCAGGGAGCGAGACGCGGAAGCACCCTAGCGGCGGACCGGGGAACGGACGATAAGACACAGGAATCTCGCTAGAGGGCAGCACAGGATGAAGACCAAAGGACTTTCCCGAGCATCTCTCACGACGGCAATTTACTCGGTCATCAGAATTGACTCTAATTAACCAAGCTTATCATGATTCATTAAATTGACTGGACTTGATTGTCTAGTGCAAGCTTCACCTCCAAAAGATTCACATAAGGAGTACTTACTTGATCCATTGTGAAATCTAATTTATTGAAAAGATTGAAATAAAGAGGAAGAACCTCTTATCAATCTCCACCAATTCAGAAAGATCATCATAAAAGAACTGACTACTATAAAATTTATTCTGGAAATTACAATCACGAAAAGGGGAAATTAATACCATAGAGGCTATACTGAAGTTCTATTCAACATGCATACCAGAAGTTCCTGCTTCCTGTTTACTACTGAGATTATAGCTGAAACTCCAGTCCATATTCCTGTTCTTTTTCACTGAGGTCATAGCTGAAGTTCCAGTCCAGACTATTATTCGAAGTTCCTGCTGAAATCCCCACAGAAGGGTGAATCAAGATTTCTACCAGAAGTTCCTGCTTCTTTAATTTTTTTCTCTGAGTCATAGCTGAAGCTCCAGTCCAGATCACTACAAGAAGTTCCTTCTAACATCTCCACTCAAGGGTGGAATTCAAAGTCCTATCAGAAGTTCCTACTTCCCACTGGGTTCATAGCTGAAGTTCCAGTCCAGATTACTATAAGAAGTTCCAGCCAACATCTTCCCTGAAGTTCCTGTCAGATGCCGATATAACCTTCCAAGAAGCTAGGATAATTAATTTATAAGGTCTGATTTGTTAATATAAGTTTCTTTTTATCAAGGTACCTTGTTAAGGTAGAGAAAAAAAAAACAAAGAAAACCAACAGGAAAGAGAAAGTGCCTTTCCAGGAAAAGGATTTAGTGGCTGGTTGTATGGGGAGGTTTGGAGACCAGTGGTAGTCTGCGGTTTCTCTTTCCTGTCTGGGAAGTATTTCAACGGTTTTTTCCTATAACCCTTAAAAAACCGTTACAAGACAAATAATAAACCTTTGTGAAATAATTTGCAGCGTTTTTCGATTTTCAGTATACCATATACCAGTATACCATATTGAACCAATCAGAATCTGTCGATTCTTCATACTGTATGAACAGGGTATGTTTTGAAGATGTTAGGAGCCCATATTCATGTTCTACAAACTTAATGAGTACCCACACGGCTACTGCATTTCTGAGTACAACAAATATTATGCACGTTTTCAGTATATATTTAATTAAATATACTTTTTTAAATTTTTGGACAATTTTCATTTTTGGAAAGTGCATTGGTTTCAGAAATTTTGTGCTGAATCCGAATTATACCATGTTTTACTATTATTGAGAAGGTAATAACCACAAAAACCGGGAAACCCCCGTTTAGAGTTGTCCAAAATTTCTGGCTAACGAAATCGTCTTTTTATTTGTTGTTACGAACATTTAGGCGAAAACTCGAGCAATTTTTCGAAAAAGTCCATTCTAAAATTTCGTTCATAAATTTCAGCTCTTCGTAGATATGACCAAAAAAATTATGCTTACAGATGTACAAGGTATACCATGTTGAGGATCGGAAAACTTCGGGAGTCGATTCTACAACTAATTACAGTGAGGAAAACTATACCCAGTCCTTGTCCGACTTTTTCACTCCTTAAATGTTAAATAAATGTTTTTCTCTCTAAAACATATTGTTAAGTAATGCATGCATTCCAGGGGACGTCCCATTGAATAAGCGGTAGATCAATTTCAACCAGTTGCGAATTCGAGTCCCCCCCCCCCCTCCCCGCTATTAGTTTTGGTGGGCAGTCCGTCGAGGTTCACATCCGTATTCTAGGTGAAACACAAAAAAAAAAAAAAAAAAAAAATCGAAATATGAAGTTTATGGTGTTCTGGCACCATGGTGGCACCACTATTAGTTCCATGGTGGCACAGAGAATAATTCATGAAAATCCGGAGGTATTTATACCTCATTATATGAGAATTTTTCCTCAATTTCAAAGCTTGGGTGCAATTAGTAAGCTGTAAAGGAGCCGAAATATTAAAAAATCGGATATTTTGTGAATATTATCCCCCCACTCGCCCTTCCCCATGCTAATTTTGATACTCCAGTAAAATAGTGTGCAATTTGGAAGATTTTTGAGTCGAAAAAAAAGAAACATGCAAATCGGTAGGAAATTGAGGCCTGGGCAGATTTTACAAGATTATGCCCGCAAACGCACGTTTTTTAATCATTAATTCCCCCCCCCCCCCCATCCCCCCCCTTTAAAAGGCAAAATTCGATACCCGGCGTCGTAGTGCACAACTAGATAGTTTTCCACTTCGAGTAAAAAAAGAACCACGAAAATCGGTTGAAAACTGAGGCCTGTGAGACGTTCACAAGATTTTGTCTCACACACAGATAGACAGACAGACATTCACCTATGGTTTTTTTCGCGGATTTGGATTCAGAATGGTCTAAAACGAATTAGTGTGTGGTTATTGCTTCCGAGTCTACCAAGGTAGCGGAAGCTTTGTTTTCACTTTTCAAGGACGAAAAAAAAAGTTCTCCAAAATCAAAATTTTCACTCGCGTTTTGCGTTTTAGACCTTTTTGAACAATTTTGGTTCCGTGTCTGTCTTTCTGTCTGTCTGTCTGTCATGAATTCCTTGTAACGCGCATAACTATACGAAGTTATTGCCGATTTCTGTGAAATTTTCAGGGATTGTGCGGGTTGGTGTGTAGATGGTCCCCTATGAAAATCATCATCCCCGGACTGATAGAAGCGACTGCGCATGCGCAAACGTGAATTCCTTGTAACGGCCATAACATCTACATTTTTCATCCGATTTCAATGAAATTTTCAGGGATGTTACAGACTGGTATTTAGATGGTCCCCTATGAAAATCATCACCTTCGGACCGATAAAAGCCACTGCGCATGCGCAAACGTGAATTTCCTTGTAACGGCCATAACTTCCACATTTTCCACCCGATTCCGATGAAATTTTCAGGGATTATGTGGATTAGGTTGTAGATAGTCCCCTATGAAAATCATCGTCCCCGGACTGATAGAAGCGACTGCGCATGCGCAAACGTGAATTACTTGTAACAGCAGTAACTTAAACTGTCCCCCAGGGGTCGCGGGTTCGAATCCCAGTCGAGGCTAAGTATTTTTTTGATCCAATCACATACATCTACTCACTTAATTTTTCATCCGAATTTGATGAAATTTTCTAGGATTGTCCAGATTAGCGTGTAGATGGTCCCCTATGAGGGTAGTGGAAGGTACTTGGAGATTGGTGTTTTGAGATTAATAACTATGCATCGGATCATCTATATAATCTGGTTTTGGATACGAGGAAGCTATGTGCCACACCCACTTGGCAGACTTTTTTTCTTCTGGTTGTTTAGGTTTTACTTCCGCATGGTTTTTCACTTACCTACCTCGACACTAAAAACCGCAAAACATCTCAGTTTTCCAATATTGTATAATCAAAAAATGTTTTACAATCTTAATTAGAAATAAGTGTTCGATTAAATGCATAAAAACGTGAATTTTTCCTAACTCCCACCCTTCATCCAACCACAAGAATTGATTGAAACAAAATTTCTAAGAGACACTTTCTACCTTGAATTAGATGTAGAATCCACTCCGAAATTTTTCCTGTCCTTAACATGGGACACCCTGAAGATACAGAATGTGGTCCTATCGATGATATGATGGTGTCAAAGGCCCGAGGACCTTTTTCCAGCGATTGTCTTGTGAAGTTAAGTCAAAGTCAAATTCAAAATGTTTTTTATTGTAGAACCAAATTAGATGGCATTACAATAGTCAAAATACTAAATTAAGAAGAATATAAAACACAAATGTCATATAAATAATTACAAAAACAAATAAGTAGAATCAAAATTTCAACTTAAAAAAATCCAAAACAGTGTACAACTCAGCCTCGATCAATACTTCCTTCACTCTCTTTCCAAATCGATCAGCCGGTAATGCCCTAATCCGATCAGGTAGTCTATTATACAGGCGAACTCCCTGCTGAAGAGGATTTGTACGAAGGGAGGTAGAGAGATGAGCCAGCGGAGGTCGTATGGCATAACGCGATCTGGTTGCATGATCGTGAAGATCGCATCCTCGTCGTAGGCGTTCTAGATTATTCTTCGTGAGAACTAATACGTGAAGTACATAGAGCCCAGCAATGGTAAGACTCTGCAGACGCCTAAAATATCCACGGCACGACTGCCTATAACTCAGGCGGAATATGATTCAGATAGCAGCCTTCTGCAGACGAAACACAGCTCCACAATGGACGGAGTTTCCCCATAAGGGAACACCATAGCATGCTCTGCTCATAAAGTAAGCAAAATAAACAGTCCTCAGGATGTCGAACGAGACAGCTCTTGATAACCGTAACAAGACAAAGTTACACCTCGCCAACTGGGGAGCCATGCCGTCAATATGAACCTGCCAGGACAACCGGTTATCCACCTGAATGCCCAGGAAGTTTACCGAACCCATCGAAGGACCACTCAGGTTGAACTGCAGGTTTTGTGTCTTTTCTTTATTTAGGATTAGGGAGTTCGCAGAACACCAATCACTTATCAAGCTGTCAGTGGCAGTCAGGTGACTTGCCAGCGATGGAGCATCAGAACCCGAGGCACAGGAAGTTATGTCATCAGCATAAAGGAAGAAGCCGTCGTCGAACTGGTACAAAAGGTCATTGACATACAATAAAAAGAAAGTGGGGCCGAGAACGCTGCCCTGCATAACTCCGCAAGGCACAGGAGCTGCCTCGGATCTCTCCCCGTTGTAGAAAACACATTGGGACCAGCCTCTGAGGAGACTCTCACAGAAAGCCACCGCTACGTCACTGAACCCATAATGACGAAGCTTAGCAACAAGAATATCATGAGATACCAGATTAAACGCCTTGGTCAGATCATACAATCTTATGGCCGTCAGATTGCCCTGCTCAAGGGATTCAAGGACATCCACCACAAGGGAGCATGCTGCAGACGATGTGCTTTTTCCACGCTGAAAGCCAAACTGTCGAGGAAGTTGTATATTTAACCATGTTTCTGACCTCAAACTCACCACTTCAGATCTTGCAGAGCCGAATAAGCCCTTCGATAGTAAACTAAAAGAATCTTGAGGTAGTGAAATTCTGAATTTATGGCATGGTGCACTGTCTAGTGGTCTAGGGTAAATTTTTATTTAAATGATACTGACATTGTTAACACACTAGCACACAATTGCTAATGCAACATCCACAATTGGAAGTTGTAATGGTTGTCGGTCTTTCAATTTATTGATATCTTTCAGCCATCAAGTGTGCGCCATGCTGTACGAAATGAAGGGTGAGTACGTGGAAGTAGTGCGGTGCCACCTGATGGACCCCTCGCGTCGCCCTCACATCTTTTCTTATCTCGAGAGGGCGCATCATTCTGCTCAAATCTCCATCACGTTGCCCGACATTTTCCAGGTATGTACGTTCTGTCGTCATAGAGCTACTTAGTTTTGTCCGTGTCAACGCATGCTCATCTTAGTTTATCGATATCGGATAGAATAAAAGGGAAACCGATGTAAAACTCGTACGGGCGTCTTTTTTCGAACAAAGTTTTCACTCTAAATCTCTGCCCATTTCAATGGGCGCTCTTCGGAGAAAACATGCTAAAATAATCAGCTTTCCAACGGTCTATGCATTTTTCTTTTTAACATTCAAATTGGAAGAGTGAATGAAGTTTGAATGCCAAAAAACTTGTGATTTACAAGAAAATCCAGTGTTGTTATTTTCACCGCCGCTCTAGTTGGCGCTTCTTCGGCGCTTTTCCGCTCTTAAGCGGTTTATGGTCCCCCTCGATCTCAAGATAGCTTGACGATTTTAGTACCATTTTCTATGTAATTTTTTACACTGAATCCAATGGTGATACTTGCGAATGATTTAAAGTGGAGTTTTCGAAGAAAACCTTCGTTTTTCGTATATAAAATACGCGTTATTCGTAGATATAGTAGTGAGCATAAAGTAACACCTTTCTACTCAATAAAAACACCGGATTTCTATCTGATTGAAGTTTTTGTTGAGCGGCTTAAAAATTTTGAGGCCATTGCAATAGCTTCATCTTCCTTAAAAATTCGCTAAAACTGAAAAAAGTCCGAAAATTTCGTGGTTTTTAGCCCACCAAAAGTGTTCCCAATGGCTTTCGAGGTCGAGAACTTGGTTTCTCCAAACTTACACAATGCCAAACGATCCTAGAAAAAAGTATCTCTTGTTCCATATTTTGCAAGCCCGACCCCACTTTGGATCCTATATTTACTGGGCTACGATCCAGGAGCGATGGTTTTCATAGGGGATCATCTTCACGCCAACCCCAACAATCCCTGAAAATCTCAGTGAAATCTGACAACTCTTATAGTTTTGCCTGTTATAAAGATGTCATGACAGAAACGATTCTATAATTCTTCAGGAAGGTCTAAAACGTTTAACGCGAGAAGAAATTTCGATTTTGGAGAACTTTTTTTCCTTGAAAAGTGAAATCATTGCTTCCGCTACCTTGGTAGACTCTGAAGCAATAAGGTTTCAACATGAACTCAGATGTGACTTGGAGAAGAAACCAACAACAAGAAGGCCAATTATGCTACATCACGTTGGCAGTTCACTGGTGTCAGAAATTTGAATATTCCACTTTTTGTTTCACTGGTAGTGATAATCTTGGAAAGGTGTAAACGTTCCTGAAATGAAACCTTCGGATTTGGTTGCTCTAGTGGAAACGACCCATCTCTAACATCCACTTACCTATTTGTTCGATAGGTAAGTGGATGTTACCACGCTGATTTCTTTTCCAAGCATTAGCGCCACCAGGGTTGGTAGATCTTGAACGAACAGATCAGGCGACTATTTAAAAAAACGATGCAAATGAGGAATTTCACCATGTCGGAATTTCCAGTTTTTGACCCCAAAATCGGATTCAGCACCTCAAAAAACCCCCTAAGGCAAACTTTCAGTCCGAACTTCCTAATTTACGAATAAACAAAACAGTGTAGAAAATACGAATGTTTAAAAAAAACCGGGAAAATGACGTCATGCTGGAATAGTTCATTTATGGCCGCTTGAAGCGCTGAGATCGAGAAATCCATAGTCCCCAGATGCAAAATTTCACGAAACAGTAAAGTTCGACATCGAAAAACTGAAGAAAAAAAATAGAAAAAGCAAGATGTGGAAAATTAGGTTTCCCCTGTTTTTGTTTGATAACTTTCCTCTCAGAAAACACGATTTTGTCGTCCCAATGGGCAACACTTGGAGGAGACGGCGATCCGAACAGCCCAATCAGCGAGCGTTCCCGCTTCACGTCCGTTTTCCCGGGTAGTTTTGAAATCAAAAATTTTGATTGTCCCCCAAAAATAACAGGAGACTTATTTTCCGAAATCAGCCCGATTTTCATTTATGCCACACCATTAACTATTCAGGAAAAATGCAAACAGAATTCGGTGAAATTCCTCATTATTACACGACGGTTTATTATTTTCCTGTCAGATCACTCATCTGCAAAAGATCGCATTTGATCAGCTGAGATTTGACTTACTTATTCAATGCACAACTGATTGGGCACACAGATTGATAGAGTACACAGAGATAAATGAAGAGCGCCACTTGCAAAAGGGTCTAAGTGCCATTTTTTCACAATGAGCTTTTTTCGTTGATTTGGGGCCTATGTGCCTCAGTGGAATTGCTCTGAGAATATTATGACGATAGTGCTGCTCCAAGCGGTTGAAATTAGCATCTCGAACCAAACAGGCCTAAGTACCATGAGGTTGCATTACCGATGACATGGAGGTAGAAGGGTGTTCTATAGCTCCATGTTTCACTTGATCTGGTAGGTTTACTTTCCAAAAGGTTTTGGTTCTCTACATAACCCTTATTGCCAGAGGCACTTTTGAAGAATTTGATCAGCGGTACCCTTTGTCGGGCCATACATTTTTGTCCTGCGACAGGGACTTCGGAGTCATAGAGCGTGCCAAGAAGGGGAAGAAACCTGAAATTCCAAAAGACTTGATTGAAATAATCGTGAATTCTAAGCAAACTGAACCCTTTTTCATGGTGAAGGTAATGAACACATTCTGTAACTGGACGGCATTGGCCAAGGACACCAAGACTCTTGGGATATCACAGCTTGTTTCATTCAAATTCAATCGAGTTCTGCTTGAAGAAGGATGTGTAGAAGTGAAGAGTAGCTACAGTGATGTAGCACCAGCTCGAAAAGTGAAGATATTCAAGAGAGGTATCAACATGGAGACTTTTCGACAAGTTGATATTCAGGCACTTGTCAGTGAGCCCAAAATTTGGTCTGCTGCCAAATAAAAGATATTGAAAATATGATTACTTTTGTAAAACAAGAAAACCAAATTTACTATCAGGAGCTAGTCGCTACAATGAGAAGAAGGCATTCAAACCAATGAGCTTTATTTTCATTTTAAACTTTTTCTCATTTTTTTTAAATCTTTAAGCTCATTATTAATCATAAGACTTTTTCGATACCTTACATTTTAAAGTTCGATTGGCTGTCATCATTCCATTCATTCAAACCAATGAGCTTTATTTTCATTTTAAACTTTTTCTCATTTTTTTTAAATCTTTAAGCTCATTATTAATCATAAGACTTTTTCGATACCTTACATTTTAAAGTTCGATTGGCTGTCATCATTCCATTCATTCAAACCAATGAGCTTTATTTTCATTTTAAACTTTTTCTCATTTTTTTTTAAATCTTTGAGCTCATTATTAATCTTAAGACTTTTTCAGTGGCTTACATTTTAATGTTCGATTGGCCGTCATAATTCCCAGAAATAACTACAAATTAATAATACACAATAATAAATTGATGTACACATTATCTATATGAATATTATAGTTCAAAATGATATTTTTTCACTACTTGCTGCTTGCTTTTTTGAGTTACCCTATGTGCAATTTGTATGGTACTTAGACCCTTTTGGTAGAAAAGTTGAATAAATAAAAATGTCTGCATAATATATTTTATACCAATTGTTGTATTTTCCTTCATCCATGGATTTACTCAAAACCTTCTCGAAAGGTTATCCGGGGTATTCAGGTTATTCAATAAACCATTCCAGTTTGCCGTTTCGTTAATTCAATAACGCTCTTTCTCATTTTACCTTTTTTCACCTCAAAATAGTAATATACAACAACTGGCGACGTGTTTCACGGATTTTACGCGTGTGTATCGATTTTCACGGAAGTGTCGGGACGTTTTTTTCTTCTCGTTAAGTCGAAATGTCGAATCCACCTTCGCTGTCGCTTGCACTTCCCGCCCCAACGCTTTTTGAGCTTGACAAAGGGTCGTGGAAGCTATTCTTAAAGCGAATGGAGAACACTTTTATCACGTACGCGACGACTTCTGAATCAGTTAACCCTTCACTGGTAGACCCCGGAGCGCGGCGCTCCTTCAGCCCTTTTTTATAATACTGTGGTTCACAGTGGCTATCCTGAGGGCTATGATTCACAGTTCCCTCCTAGAAACCACCTCTACGCAGGACCGTACCCTCCTCTCAGTCCCCAAACCCCCTCAGGGTTATTATGAATTGGTTTCTTGCACTAAAACGTGAATGTGTTAGATCGCTCATAAGTCTGAGCGCTCTTCAGACCCCAAGAAGTGGCTGCAGGAAGATTCTGTCGAAAAGGCAGAACGTGCATCTGACTAAGACGGCTTTGATTAGTCACATTTTAATTGCTCAGTTATTTGTATTTCAGAGTTGAGCAAAAGGAACCTATTTTTACCAATACGTATTCCTGAGTTCAATTTTTTTTTAAATTTTTTTTACCAATATGTTTTTCATTGAACACTTTTAGATACACCAGTAGATGAGTTGAGTATCACACTCTGACCAAAAACAATTAAAAAATATGATAAATATTGATTTTTTCGGGAGGAAATACCGAAAGAGCGCCGCGCTCCTGGGTCTACCTTTTGCGAGATGAGATTAGGTCTACCACTGGAGGGTTAAGAAAGGATATTTGTTAGCGTCCCTTGGAGATCAGGCATACGCCCTTCTGCACAGTTTGTGTGTTCCCAAGGAACCCGAGGATCCCTCATTCACGTTTTCAACGCTATCAACCAAACTAACTGATCATTTGAAGCCGGTACAGTCGATTTTTTCGGCTCGTCAAGAATTTTATTCGGCCAAACAGCACGAAAATGAGAAAGTGATGCAGTTTTCGGCTCGTTTACGAGCATTAGCGACGTCGTGTCAGTTTGAAGCAGCCTTTTTGAAGATCATAGTGAGAGACATTTTTCTCATCGGTCTCAAAGAACATCGAATCAAGGAGCGTTTATTCGAAGAGGATCCTAACTCTCCGACTTTCGATTTGGCGAAATCTATCGAAATTGCAGCTGCTCGTGAAGCCGCTACTCAACGATCGCTACACATGGGTCATGGAGAGTTGGTGCAGGTCAAAACAGAACCAGCAGACCTCGCATACATCAAAGGTAAGCAACACTTTAAGAAGAAAGGTCACGCGAAGTCAAATGACAATAATAAAACGTCGACTAATTTAAAGTGTACGCATTGTGGATGGAAATCCCACGATTCGAGGGATTGCCGCTTTAAAACCGCAAAGTGCCACCGTTGTTCTTTATCGGGACATATAGCTTCGTCCCCGAGCTGTAAATTGCGTAAGAAAGGGTCTGCGAATTCAGAACATAAATTCCTAACGGATTCGGGAAATTCCGGCGATGCGGAAATTTCCCTGTCGGATTCCTTTTTCTGTTTAACATCCGATTTGGACGAGTCTGACACCATTAAAAGACCGGCACCATTTTTCATTAATTTAGAGATTGACAACGCAAAGTACGCCTATGAAGTGGATACAGGCTCCACCTTCAATGTTATGTCATATGAGTTTTATTCTAAAAATTTCCAAAAATATCCATTGGCGAAAAATGATATTAATTTATCTGATTATGTGGGAAATAAAATAAGACCATTTGGCAAGGTTACTCTACCAGTCATCCACTCGAACTTTTCGGGTGACATGGAATTTTACGTTATTGAAGGTGGAGGGCCACCATTAATTGGAAGGAATGGTTTAGTACGTTTGAAAGACAACAGTTGGGTGACTTCATTTTTATATAAAGAAGAAGTTGTTTCTCCGTCGGTCCCTGATGACATTTATTCAATTTTGAAAGATTTTCCTAATGTTTTTAAGGATAAGGGACAAATTTATCGAGGAGCACCAGTGTCACTCAAGCTACAACCAGGTACACGCCCGGTCTTCTTAAAGGCAAGAACTCTGCCAATTGCCCTGAAGGACAAAGTAGAAGCTGAACTCAGGCGTTTGATCAAAGCGGACATCCTGGAACCCGTTCGTTCTAGCTCCTGGGGCACTCCGATTGTCCCAGTTCTTAAGTCAAATGGATCGGTACGTATTTGCGGAGCATACAATCTTACCGTTAATCCTCATTTTGAGCAGACAGGATATAAATTGCCCAGGCTCGATCACATTTTGGCAGAATTTGGGGGAGCTACAGTGTTCAGTAAAATTGATCTTGCCGACGCATATGAACAGTTGCCGTTGGACGAACAGTCTAAAAGTTTGACTACCCTTACAACGCACCTGGGTTTGATGCGTTTCAAGAGGCTATGTTTCGGGTTATCGGTTTCCCCTGAAATTTTTCAGGAGAAAATGGACCAAATTTCCAGGAAGATTAAGGGAGTTGGCTCATTACTGGATGATTTCCATATTACAGGCGGCACTCGAGAACAACATAACAAGCGCCTGCGATGGGTACTCAAGGAGCTGGATGATGCTGGATTACGAGCGAGACCTGAAAAATGCATTTTTGCGCAGTCTTCAATGAAGTACCTGGGTCACGTTATTGACAAAGATGGTCTTCACATGACAGATGAACACATTCAGGCCCTCAACAATGCCCCGGCTCCCACGGACACAGGTACTCTCAAAACGTTTCTGGGTATGGTGACATTTCTATTGAAATTTATCCCAAAGGCTGCGGACATTTTGCAACCACTTTACGCGCTACTGAAAAAGGATGCAGAATTCATCTGGTCTCGGAAATGTCAGGAGGCGTTTAAGAAGATAAAATCAATTTTGATTTCACGTCCAGTGTTGACGCATTATGATCCTAACGTTCCTTTGAAACTAACAGTAGATGCTTCATCAAAAGCTGTGGGTTGTGTGCTTACTCATGTATATAAGGATGGCGACAAACCTATAGCTTATGCATCGCAAGCATTGACGGCAACCCAACAGTCGTACCCTGCAATTGAAAGAGAGGCATATGCCATCCTATATGGTGTTAATAAATTTAAAGATTTTCTTTATGGTCGGAGATTCACACTGGTCACGGACCATCGACCATTACTATTTATTTTTGGTTCAAGGAAAGGATTACCCATTTATGCAGCAAATCGTGTGCAAAGATGGGCTTACTTACTCTCAAATTTCAATTTCACTTTGAAATGTGTGCGGTCAGACGAGAACTGTGCCGATTTTCTCTCAAGATGCACACATTCGTCTAACAGGGAACCCGAAATATACGACAATATATCATATTTATTTTATATCAATGAAGAATGCCCTTTCAGGCTGGATTGGCATGCGATCCAAAAAGGAACACGGACAGATCCGGAGTTGGCGACGGTCATTAAGGTTATCCAACAAGGATCCAATTTGCCAAAGGACGTCTGTTTTGAACCTTATCGGCGTCGACAACATGAGTTAACTGTGGATAAGCACTGTCTCATGTGGGGATATAGGGTGATAGTGCCCACCAAATTTCGCAAATCAGTCCTAAACCAATTGCACGCCAATCATTTTGGAATTTCTAAAATGAAATCCCTGGCGAGATCATTCTTTTGGTGGCCGTCACTTGACAAAGACATAGAAGCAGTGGCGGCTGAGTGTTCGATTTGTGGACAGTTTCGATCAGCGCCTCCTCGGTCAATGCTTCAACCATGGCCTTGGCCTGCAGCAGTATGGACCAGGATCCATATTGACTTTTTGGGCCCGGTTAATCAGTCATTTTATGGTTTTGTGGTGCAGGATGCTACCTCTAAGTGGCTGGAAAGCTTCATTGTTTCATCTGCTACTGCAGCTGTGGCGATAGAGAAATTATTAGAAGTTTTCGCCCGTTTTGGACTCCCACGAGCTATTACGTCGGATGGCGCCCGGTGTTTCACCGGAGGGGAGTTCACAGATTTTCTGAAGACCTATGGCATCGTTCATCTTCGAGGACCACCTTTCCACCCACAGGCTAATGGAGCGGCTGAGAGCGCGGTGAAGATTGTAAAACGCTGTATTCAAAAGACCCTAGCTGACCCGCAGAAGAAGAAGCTCTCAGTTGAACTCAACAAATACCTTTTTCAATACCGCAACACCATCCATGAGGCTATTGGTGACTCACCAGCCAATATGTCGTTTAAAAAGAAACCCCGAACCCTATTTGATCTGATGATCCCTTCTTCAGAAGATGTTGTGTTGGGACGTCAAATCACCCAAATGAAGAATGGGGGAAAACGACACGCTGAATTCGAGAAAAGTGAAGACGTCTGGGCACGTGATTATAGAGATGGACAACATAAGTGGACCTATGGCAAAGTATTGGATGTTTTGGGACCTCAAACTTATTTGGTGAAGACCTCTGACAATCAAGTGTGGACCCGACATGTTGACCAGTTATGGCCAGGCACTCCTCGCGACAAGAGCAGGTTACCTGGAAGTCCACTATCACCTGTTACGCCACCACCACCAAACCGGTCACCATCCCCACCGCCACCAAACATCTCACCATCTCCACCACTACCAAACCGGTCACCATCTCCATGGCCTCCAACTTCACCGGCGCCTACCATTCCATCAGTAGCGACCAGAAAGCGTCGTGCGCCACAACGTTTGACCTATGATGTGGATATGAAATCCAACCAATGAATGTTATTTTGAAATTTAAGTTGTCTCACCCAAAGGAATATTATTATGTTAATAAGAGTATTGTTATTTTCCAAATTTAGCGGGGAGATGATGTTGTATTTTCCTTCATCCATGGATTTACTCAAAACCTTCTCGAAAGGTTATCCGGGGTATTCAGGTTATTCAATAAACCATTCCAGTTTGCCGTTTCGTTAATTCAATATCGCTCTTTCTCATTTTACCTTTTTTCACCTCAAAATAGTAATATACAACACCAATATACTACTTGATTACATTCCCCAAGTTGTGTTTTTAACGTTTTTCTCAATGAAATTGTGCAAACTTTTCTTAGATGTACTTACACTGTTTTTGCTTCCGAGTCTACCAAGGTAGCGGAAGCTTTGTTTTCACTTTTCAAGGATGAAAAAAAAAAGTTCTCCAAAATCAAAATTTTCACTCGCGTTTTGCGTTTTAGACCTTTCTGAACAATTTTGGTTCCGTGTCTGTGTGTCTGTCTGTCTGTGTGTCTGTCCGTCTGTCATGATTTCCTTGTAACGCGCAAAACTATACGAAGTTATTGTCCGATTTCGATGAAATTTTCAGGGATTGTGCGGGTTGGTGTGTAGATGGTCCCCTATGAAAATCATCATCCCCGGACTGATAGAAGCGACTGCGCACGCGCAAACGTGAATTCCTTGTAACGGCCATAACTTCTACATTTTCCATCCGATTTCAATGAAAATTTCAGAGATGTTACAGATTAGTATTTAGATGGTCCCCTATGAAAATCATCATCCCCGGACTGATAGAAGCGACTGCGCATGCGCAAACGTGAATTTCCTTGAAACAGCCATAACTTCTACATTTTCCATCCGATTTCAATGAAATTCTCAGGGATTATGCGGATTAGATTGTAAATGGTCCCCTATGAAAATCATCACCCCCGGACTAATAGTAGCCGATGCGCATGCGCGAACGTAAAATCCGTGTAACAGCCGTGCGTACGTCACAACCTCAAATTCTACACAAGTTACTGTCTGGCGCCCGTAGCACATGTACAGTGAGTCATTTTGACAAGTGAGACATCTCGGGTACGATTCCCAGCCATGCCAAGATATTTTTGGATTTTTTGAGTAGTGACTCACTTAAATTTTTCATCCGAATTTGATGAAATTTTCTAGGATTATCCAGAGTAGCGTGTAGATGGTCCCCTATGAGGGTAGTGAAAGGTACTTAGAGATGGATGTTTTGAGATTAACTACTACGCATTGGATCATCTATATAATCGGGTTATGGATACGAGGAAGCTATGTGCCACACCCACTTGTTTTTAGTTTCTTCTAAGTTCTCTTGAATGGCACTTCAAATGTAAATTTGACCCATGTCAGGTCCACACTTACTGTTTTTCATCAAATTTCAATTCAGAATTCAAAGCAAAGGTGAATGTCTGTGTGTGTGTTTGTGTGTGACAAAATCTTATTTCGTCTGCCCAGCCCTAGTTCTCAACCGATTTTCGTGTTTTTTTTTTTTTGAAAACTATCTAGTTGTGCACTACGTCGCCGGAATTTCGAATTTTTCCTTTTAAAGGGAGGTTAATGTTCAAAAAAACATGCGTTTTTGGGCATAATCTTGTGTACTCTCCCCAGGGAGGGAGAGACCACTATTTATTGCCTAAAATACTAAATAAATTACATCGAGTGAAACATTTTTATTGCTTACCAGCTGGTTTTTATTGACCTGATGCTTATGAAAGTCCCCTGGAATGCATGCATTACTAAACAATATGTTTTCCGACAGAATTGTTATTTTTGAATCTATACTATTGTTGATTGCCCATGACTTGAATTTTCACTAATATTATCCAGGACATACTATCGTTGGATCCTAAGAAGACTGGCCACCTATTTGTGAGGATTATGCCTCAAAACATTCCCGCGGTTCTCTCCAAGTTGACGGAGGAGCAGACGTATTACTTTCTTAAAGGGATGCTGTAAGTGATTTTCGCTTTTACTCGCCCATAAAGTTAATATTTTTACAATCATGGAAACGTGGTGATCATGTTACTACAACGAAAATCTGCTGGTAACCACCAAAACGGATGCTTGTAATGAAGGTTTAGGATGTGTTTTAATTTAATTTGCTCATTAACGAAAACTGAGCAAACTCGGGCCTCGCCAGGGGGCTAGCCCCCTGGACTAGGGATGTCCGATACTTCAAAAGTATCGATATAATATCGTATCGATACATCTAAAAAAGTATCGATACGATACTTTCAAAAAGTACCGTAAAACCGTCAAACTTTACCCCAAGATTTACTCCAAAACATTTCCAAATACAATTTCTCCCACTCGAAATGGGTTAAATTGATTTTTTTTTTAAATAAGAGAATTGATCTTCAGGGCTTCCTGAATATTTTGAGTGGTCGAGCTCATTGATCAGATAGTTGTAACCCCCCTATTTAATTGTTTAAATGTTGGAATAGAGTTACCTACGAGTGCGTCTATCTTTACTCCACTCTGAAAAACTCACGGTTATCGCTACAGAAACGGGCAGTGGTGCAATGATACTAGTCGGGATTGAATTCATTACCCCAGAAATACTTGATAATATCAAGTATTTATAATATTATTATAAAATATATTCAGAAAAATTGAACTTTTTAGCTTGAAAAATACAAGTTATACCTAAGAAAAATATAAATTCCAATGATCATTTATTTCAACGAATTTGCTTGAAATGCAATATTTCTGGTTAAGAGATCACAATTTCAGTCTTCCAGTATAGACAGACTTATGCAGGTAATCGAGCAAAACTTTCTACTAGTAAAGAAATATTAAAGGACAATAAACGATAAACGAATGACTTAACAAAATCACAGAAAAGTCTGTTTCACATTCGATAACTTTCAAATGAATTGCAATGGTAAATTTAAAAGTTAACCCACGAGTAAATAATATTGTAAATCACAACTTATGAGACCAAAGCACGTTCATGTTCATATCATTGTTGTAAAGTTTCGGTAGGGGCGCGTACCAAGCTTTTTCTCATTTCTTCTCCCCATCTCTAACTTCCGACATGAGATACACTAGAAACCTTATACACTGCAAAAATTATAAAACTCAAAAATTTTTCGAGATTAAATAAGAAAAATATGAGTGAGGCTACCTTTATCCCAACCTTTATAGTGGAGTAAAGATACCCGGTTTTTGGAGTAAAGTTACCATCAAATTTTTGGAAAACAAATGCATAACTAAGAAAACACTTTTTTTAGAATTTGATTAGTGTATTTTGTTCAAAATAAGATGTTGAAAGTGATATGATGAGGGCTTGCCTGGTAAATCCACTCCAAACAACTGATATGGAAGAAATTTTGGAGCACGAGAAACAGGACAAAAACAGCTGAACAGGAAACTATGACTGATAACAGCTGATAACATGGATAAAGGCGCCATCGCAAGCCGCATCGATTCTCTGGGATGTGGAGTATAACGAAAACACAATAGCTAACTTTTGTCTAGGTTCTACCACGTTTACGTCACAATTGAAGATTCTCACTTTTTGGGGTAAAGTTACCTCTGGTGGGGTAAAGTTTCACGGTTTTACGGTACCGATATTTTGAAGTATCGATTATTTTACAAAAATGTGTGAAAATGCCTTTTATGTTTCTCTCCATTAGTGTGACATCTCTCCATCGCGAGGATAATAATTAGAGGTGTGTCGGTCAGGAGTGAACGCATTGAAAAGACCTTATCTTCAAAATGACCCTGTCAGAACTGAACGGGTTATCAAAATGAACACGGTCATTCGTTCATCAACCCACCAATCGAGTTTTCCGGTTAAATTACGAGAACAACGGCAGAAGGCCAACAAAATGAATTAATTGCCCGCAATATGGATGTATAATGTATATTTATATACATGCTTGTTTGTACATGGATCATTAATGTGTGATCATTAAGTATCAACCGAAAGAAGTAAATGGAAGTGGTTTTCTAAGTAAAACCTTCCATCATTCAAGTGAAGAATGGACTGAGGACTAAAAAGACAAAACACACTCAGAGACTGACTCATACGTAGGGGTGTGTCGGTCCAGGTATTTCCCTGGAACGGTTCCAACGGTTACGGTGACAAAGATGTAACCGTTCCAAATTACCGGTACAGTTCCATTACTGGTACTGGGCGGTCAAATCCCAATCACACGGCATGGATGAAGCAGGCAGTCAAATCCCTATCGTCCTTCTTCCATGCTTATGATCTCAACTTGCAATACAATAGCATCATTTTCCTTGAAAATTCGCTAAAAGGAAGGAATTTGAACAAGTGTTTCATAAGAGGCAATTTATTATAAATAATAGTTACCAAACAATTCAAGGAAAGAATAATGACGTTGCAGTTTAAGAACTTAACATGACAATAATAAATTAATAATACTGGAGACAACTTCCATGCTAACCAGTCCAGAAGATAACTTCCCACTCAAGAGCCACTCCATGAACCATTCTCAGTCCATGGAAGTAGTAAGGGCGCTTCCAGGCACAACATGGAACGGAACTGAGAACAAGATCCATGCTTACCGGTCCAAAACCCTTCCCGGTCCAGAGCCATTGAACCATTCTCTATGATATCTTATCGGTCCGGTTCCATCCTTACCGGTCCAGTTCCATCCTCACCAATCAGAATGATCAGATTGATGAGATGATTGATCAGATCATTCTGATTGGTGAGGATGGAACTGGACCGATAGAAAAGATTCTCTTCCCGGTCCAGAGCCATTTCAAGATATCTTATCAGTCCGTGGAACTGGACCGGTAAGGGTCGAGTTTTTGTCACTGTGTGGAACCGTTCCAACCTGATACTCGGTTCCACAGTCCCGGTACAGCTGTACTGACACACCTCTACTCATACGATTCGAATCGATCTTCGTTCTTCATCGATCTCATTCGATGCTTTCAAATCGCCTACCTATTCCGACTCATTCGGTTTACAGACTCGCTCGTTTTTGTGACTTCTGACCGGTTGGTTGTTCGTCTTGTGAGTGAACGGATTCAAAAGACCTGGTCTCTGTAATGAGTGACCGTTTGGGACTCGAATCCGCGAAATGACCTTGTCTTACACACCTCTAATAATAATTAATATAGAATGAACAAAACAACAAATCACTCATTTTTTGTTTAGGCACTTGTTTTCGTATTGCACTTGTTTGGGTTAACATTTTGGTGGTCCTTCCTCGATTATGGAGGACAGCAGGTTATCATAGAGAGCTGGAGGTGGTGGTACATCATCTTTGTTTAGTTTGTTGAAGTCTCCCAACAATCTACGTGGAGAAAGAGGTACCTACCAAAATTCGAGACTTTCTTCTAATGTGAGAGATAACAAATGGATAGCGTTTCATCTAATGTGAGAGGTAAAAAGTATCGCCTCCGATACTGGAAAAAAGTATCGATACTACGGTATATATCAGAGAAAAAAGTATCGATACTACGATATGTATCAGGGAAAAAAAGTATCAATACTTTGGGGACATCCCTAGTGAATATTGCTCCCTTATACATTTCGGTCTGTCGCGGCGTCTGAAGTGTGGATGGCGAATGTTCGACTTCAATTTCTTTCCCATTGAAGGCAAGTTTTCTCTACCTTTTTGACTGACTCCGTATTTATTTTACTTCGAAAAGGTAATATAATACGAAAAGATTGATTAGTTCGTGGTCAATCATAAACTACCAATCTCGTTGAATTCGGTTGTCTGTCATCTACTCCTCAGACAAGAGGACGGACTGAAATGCGCGATTAGGTAATCACATTCATTTTGCATTTCGTCCCTGTACCTGGTAAACCATGTAAGTCGGTATTTTTTCGAAAATAAGGTTTTGAGCTTTTCAGGTAATTAGGGTCGCTTGATCAATTTAGTGAAGCCGTTTTCCAATCTGAAGAATATTTTTTTACCCAGAAGGCAAAGAAACAGCGTGTAAGTCGGTTACCTATTTTTTCGCCGGAAAACCATGTAAGTCCTGTGTATGCCTTCATAAGAGTGAGCAGCTCACGCTGGTGGCAAGTTTCCATCAAAGATAGTCAGTTTTTTTTAATTTTTTCCATGTAAAAGTTTACAAAATCATAAATGGAGTTCGGAGAAAGTGATCATAAATAGAAACCTTTTTATAAGTCTCAATTTCAGCAATAAATTCCACTCCTTGTGTTCTGCAGACACGTGATTTTCCATACTGTGGCCAACCTTAAGATCTCGACCTACCTACGTGTTATTCCGCATTGTTTCTTTAGGAGGATAATTTTAGATGAATTGATTGATTTGTTGGCTGTTTGACGTAGCTGTAATGCTGATGTTAGAAAGAACAAAAAGAGATTAGTAGTGTGCTATTGGTCTGCTTATGTTTTACAGGAAACTCTGTAAAATTAATGATACAAGAGATAATAATTGAGGAAATCCATCTCTGACCAATCCCTAACCCCTTGCCCATCCCTAACCCATATCCAACCCATCCACAGCTCATCCCCAACCCAGCCCTGACCTATCCCTAACCCATAACGCACACCCAACCCATCCATAACCCATACCTAACTTGTCCCTAGTCCATCCCTAACCCATCCTCAGTTCTTACCCTACCTAGCCCTGACTTATCTATAACCCCTAACCCAACCCGTCCCTAACTCATCCCTGTCCCATCCACTACCCATCCCCAACCCAGCCCTGACCTATCCCTAACCCATAACCCACACCCAACCCATCCATAACCCATACCTAACTTGTCCCTAGTCCATCCCTAACCCATCCTCAGTTCTTACCCTACCTAGCCCTGACTTATCTATAACCCCTAACCCAACCCGTCCCTAACTCATCCCTGTCCCATCCACTACCCATCCCCAACCCAGCCCTGACCTATCCCTAACCCATAACGCACACCCAACCCATCCATAACCCATACCTAACTTGTCCCTAGTCCATCCCTAACCCATCCTCAGTTCTTACCCTACCTAGCCCTGACTTATCTATAACCCCTAACCCAACCCGTCCCTAACTCATCCCTGTCCCATCCACTACCCATCCCCAACCCAGCCCTGACCTATCCCTAACCCATAACCCACACCCAACCCATCCATAACCCATACCTAACTTGTCCCTAGTCCATCCCTAACCCATCCTCAGTTCTTACCCTACCTAGCCCTGACTTATCTATAACCCCTAACCCAACCCGTCCCTAACTCATCCCTGTCCCATCCACTACCCATCCCCAACCCAGCCCTGACCTATCCCTAACCCATAACCCACACCCAACCCATCCATAACCCATACCTAACTTGTCCCTAGTCCATCCCTAACCCATCCTCAGTTCTTACCCTACCTAGCCCTGACTTATCTATAACCCCTAACCCAACCCGTCCCTAACTCATCCCTGTCCCATCCACTACCCATCCCCAACCCAGCCCTGACCTATCCCTAACCCATAACCCACACCCAACCCATCCATAACCCATACCTAACTTGTCCCTAGTCCATCCCTAACCCATCCTCAGTTCTTACCCTACCTAGCCCTGACTTATCTATAACCCCTAACCCAACCCGTCCCTAACTCATCCCTGTCCCATCCACTACCCATCCCCAACCCAGCCCTGACCTATCCCTAACCCATAACCCACACCCAACCCATCCATAACCCATACCTAACTTGTCCCTAGTCCATCCCTAACCCATCCTCAGTTCTTACCCTACCTAGCCCTGACTTATCTATAACCCCTAACCCAACCCGTCCCTAACTCATCCCTGTCCCATCCACTACCCATCCCCAACCCAGCCCTGACCTATCCCTAACCCATAACGCACACCCAACCCATCCATAACCCATACCTAACTTGTCCCTAGTCCATCCCTAACCCATCCTCAGTTCTTACCCTACCTAGCCCTGACTTATCTATAACCCCTAACCCAACCCGTCCCTAACTCATCCCTGTCCCATCCACTACCCATCCCCAACCCAGCCCTGACCTATCCCTAACCCATAACGCACACCCAACCCATCCATAACCCATACCTAACTTGTCCCTAGTCCATCCCTAACCCATCCTCAGTTCTTACCCTACCTAGCCCTGACTTATCTATAACCCCTAACCCAACCCGTCCCTAACTCATCCCTGTCCCATCCACTACCCATCCCCAACCCAGCCCTGACCTATCCCTAACCCATAACCCACACCCAACCCATCCATAACCCATACCTAACTTGTCCCTAGTCCATCCCTAACCCATCCTCAGTTCTTACCCTACCTAGCCCTGACTTATCTATAACCCCTAACCCAACCCGTCCCTAACTCATCCCTGTCCCATCCACTACCCATCCCCAACCCAGCCCTGACCTATCCCTAACCCATAACCCACACCCAACCCATCCATAACCCATACCTAACTTGTCCCTAGTCCATCCCTAACCCATCCTCAGTTCTTACCCTAACTAGCCCTGACCTATCTATAACCCCTAACCCAACCCGTCCCTAACTCATCCCTGTCCCATCCACTACCCATCCCCAACCCAGCCCTGACCTATCCCAACCCCTAATCCGTCCCTAGCCCATCTCCAACCTATCCTTAACCCCTATCCCTTCCCTAACCTAACTCATATCTAACCCATCCTCAATCCATCCCTAGTTCATTTATAACCAATCCCCAGCTCATCCCTAACCCCTAACCCATAACCCACACCCAACCCATCCCTAGCCCATACCTAACTTGTCCCTAGTCCATCCCTAACCCATCCTCAGTTCTTACCCTACCTAGCCCTGACCTATCTATAACCCCTAACCCAACCCATCCCTAACTCATCCCTGTCCCATCCACTACCCATCCCCAACCCAGCCCTGACCTATCCCTAACCCATAACCCACACCCAACCCATCCATAACCCATACCTAACTTGTCCCTAGTCCATCCCTAACCCATCCTCAGTTCTTACCCTACCTAGCCCTGACCTATCTATAACCCCTAACCCAACCCGTCCCTAACTCATCCCGGTCCCATCCACTACCCATCCCCAACCCAGCCCTGACCTATCCCTAACCCATAACGCACACCCAACCCATCCATAACCCATACCTAACTTGTCCCTAGTCCATCCCTAACCCATCCTCAGTTCTTACCCTACCTAGCCCTGACTTATCTATAACCCCTAACCCAACCCGTCCCTAACTCATCCCTGTCCCATCCACTACCCATCCCCAACCCAGCCCTGACCTATCCCTAACCCATAACCCACACCCAACCCATCCATAACCCATACCTAACTTGTCCCTAGTCCATCCCTAACCCATCCTCAGTTCTTACCCTACCTAGCCCTGACCTATCTATAACCCCTAACCCAACCCGTCCCTAACTCATCCCGGTCCCATCCACTACCCATCCCCAACCCAGCCCTGACCTATCCCTAACCCATAACCCACACCCAACCCATCCATAACCCATACCTAACTTGTCCCTAGTCCATCCCTAACCCATCCTCAGTTCTTACCCTAACTAGCCCTGACCTATCTATAACCCCTAACCCAACCCGTCCCTAACTCATCCCTGTCCCATCCACTACCCATCCCCAACCCAGCCCTGACCTATCCCTAACCCATAACCCACACCCAACCCATCCATAACCCATACCTAACTTGTCCCTAGTCCATCCCTAACCCATCCTCAGTTCTTACCCTACCTAGCCCTGACCTATCTATAACCCCTAACCCAACCCGTCCCTAACTCATCCCTGTCCCATCCACTACCCATCCCCAACCCAGCCCTGACCTATCCCTAACCCATAACCCACACCCAACCCATCCATAACCCATACCTAACTTGTCCCTAGTCCATCCCTAACCCATCCTCAGTTCTTACCCTACCTAGCCCTGACCTATCTATAACCCCTAACCCAACCCGTCCCTAACTCATCCCTGTCCCATCCACTACCCATCCCCAACCCAGCCCTGACCTATCCCTAACCCATAACGCACACCCAACCCATCCATAACCCATACCTAACTTGTCCCTAGTCCATCCCTAACCCATCCTCAGTTCTTACCCTACCTAGCCCTGACCTATCTATAACCCCTAACCCAACCCGTCCCTAACTCATCCCTGTCCCATCCACTACCCATCCCCAACCCAGCCCTGACCTATCCCAACACCTAATCCGTCCCTAGCCCATCTCCAACCTATCCTTAACCCCTATCCCTTCCCTAACCTAACTCATACCTAACCCATCCTCAATCCATCCCTAGTTCATTTATAACCAATCCCCAGCTCATCCCTAACCCCTAACCCATACCCAACCCATCCCTAGCCCATCTCCTACCTATTCGTAACGCCTATCCCATTCCTAACCCATCCTCAACCCATCCCTAGTCCATCTCTAACCCAACCCAGCCCTGACCTATCTCCAACCCTTAACCCATCCCAAGCTCATCCTCAACCCAGTCCTGACCTATCCCAACCCCTAACTTATACCCAGCCCATCCCTAACCCGTCCCTAGCTTATCCAAACATATCCCTAACCCCTATCCCATCCCTAACTCATCCTCAACCCATATAAAGTTCATCTCTAACCCATCCCTAACACATACCTAACTCATCCCTTGTTTTAATGAAACAAAAGTACCTAGTTGCCTAACACTTAAATTCAATGCATACCTACCTAGTTACGGTTGTGATACGTAAAGTGTTCATATAAGTAATGGTTTTAATTTAAGAAATGGTAATTGATGAATTGGTAGTTTAATAATTTATAGCTCAACTCTAATAATATTAAGACTGAAGACTGTCATTTTGACTCAAGGAGCCTTAAAGTTGGACTGCGTATTAGTCAACGCCTATGAATTTTCATTTAAATATTTTCCTTTTGAATCGATTTGGGTGTTTGTGTAACCTTTAAACCTGGAGAAAAAAATTTAATAATATTCCTAATAATTAAATAACCCAAGCTGGGTGTATTTTCATAACAATCAAATTGAAAACCATGTAAGTCGGGTGTCAAAGGCTGGGTAAAAGCATGTAAGTCCATTTTTTCGTTCGCTAAAGCAAATTTTGATGAAATTAGTCTCAGGTTCTTTGAAATGCTACTGTCACCACCTGTTTTAAGGAATCGAACGAAAAAACTTATTGCATGTGGAATGAAAACTGAATTATTTATTTTTTAGTGTCCCCTGTAAAATTTGATAAACTCGACTTACATGGTTTACCAGGTATTGGGACGATTTATTATTTATACTTTTACGATTATTTTGGGTAATAAACGAGCGTACTTCATTGATTTCTTTATATTTTCCTTTATTGGTTCAACGAAAACAAAAACCGCGGATTGAGTTGATGTTACCTACGGAGTGTTGAAAAATCTGAAGCAACGTCAATCACGTGAGCCTCACGGGATTGACGTGAGACTCACGGCGGAAAGTTAGCATCCACTCGATGCTCGCCCTAGCAGCTTCTCGCGTCTAAACGGTTCCAAATGTTGCTGTAACTCTCTAATCAACAGGTGCGAGGCGATCAAACGAGAGATCAATTTATTCAGGGAAATGTAAACTTCAGGAACACTCACTTCCTGAAAAACAGGGAATTCCCATTTTCAAGGAATCAATAATACATCATGCCTCCGAGTGGGATGGGCATTACAGGTTTTCATAAAAACGCACCAACCAAGGAGATTGTTACTGATCCAAATTCCTAAATAAACCTTGCGATATGCAAAACTTTGGCAACATTTCAATTAGATACCTTCAGCATGTGTCGGGAAGCTCCAGCTGTCACAGAAAAATGCCCCGGCGAGCAGCCCCGTGCGACCCTGCATGTGTGGAGCGGGGCAGATGCTCGCTATTAGGCGAATATTCGTCTCCTTTGAAGAGGGCAAAACCCGACTCTGGCCGGAGCATCCCCGAGCACCAATATTCGGCATTCGGCGAGCACCGAGCGCCCATTGTAGATTGTAGATGAATCCGCGGATCAGGGTGATGGGAGCCCAAAGCGCTGAAGCCTAGTGGCTTATTGTGCTACTCCGCGGATTCTGTTCCTAGTCAAAGAGTCCTAGCCCTTTGGTAAGGGCCAGTAGTGGTTTGGCTAGGTTTGTGCTGGGGAAAGCCTCCATGGGTGTAGGTGACCCGAGGAGGTGAAACCTGCGATTTGAAAGCATTTCGCATTCAAATATTATGTGGGAGGCTTTTTCTTCGGCCTCTCCACACAGCCTACAGAGGGTTGTATTTTGGTTTACCCCAATGCGGTTGAGGTGGAATCGGAGTGGAGTAAAGCCTGTTACCAGGCCGACCACTAACCTGACTTCCTTGCGGCTTAGCCGCATCAGCTCTTCTGTGGCGCTGGTGTTGGGTTTGGCCACCAAGCGCTTGCTTAGAGCATGTCCTCTAAGGTTTGACCATCTACTAGTGGTTTGGTTTAGTGACCCACCGGTTTATGGTCGCCCTAAAGGAAGATTTGGGAATGCCGATGGCTGGCTCTGGACCAATGAACGGGGTTAGTGAGCCCCTTCTGGCCAGCGCATCTGCTTTCTCATTTCCCATTACTCCGCTATGTCTTGCCACCCACTCCAGAGAAACCCTGTTGTGTTGCGATAGTAGGCAGAGGGTCTGGAAGCAGTCCCACACTAACTTTGAGTTAATGGAGGAAGCGGCTAAAGCCTTGATCGCAGCCTGGCTGTCCGAGAGAATGCGGATGTGAACACCGCGGTGTCCTCTCCGCAGACTTTCCCCAGCGCAGACCCTAACTGCAAGTACTTCAGCCTGAAATACTGAGGCATATTCTCCCAGAGGAGCTGAGTGGCTCCATCTGGGATTAGTCCCGTAAATTCCAATCCCTGTACCATTCCCCATTTTGGATCCATCTGTATACCAGAATAGGTCGTTGGGACAGCATTGGGAAATTTGCCGCCCCTCTGATCTTATGATTGATCTGTAGGGGTGTCTTTCGGCAAAAGTTCTAGGCATAATGTCCGCCAACCATATCAAGCATGGGGTTGCACAAAAGAGCGCCCATCCACACCACTAGGAAATCGGCGAGCATCGGCTCGGTGAATGTCGAATGTGTGGACCGGGCTTTAGATAACAAGATTTTGTCGTTCCATCGGGCAACAAGGGGAGGGGACAGCGATCCGAGCAGTCAATCAGCGAGCTTCACGTTGAAGAGGTTCGTTTTCCCGGTTATTTTTTTGAAATCATAAATTTTGAATGTCTCCCAAAAATAACGGAAGACTTGAGTATTTTCCAAAATCTACCCGATTTTCATCTACTTATCCCACATCATTAACTATTCAGGAAAAATTAAAACAGAATTCGGTGAAATTCCTCATTAATGAAAAACGCTGCAAATTATTACACAATGATTTATTATTTGTCTATATTGATCACTCGTCTGCAAAGCCACCAACCATCTAACATGAACAAAAACATCCATCGCATTTCAGTCAGCTAAAATTTGAACGGGAATTAGGCCTCTTTTGCGATTCACACTCGTGTTTCTGATTTATCGTACGTCCAACCCTTAAATTCTCGTAGGGAGCGAACGGTTTGTCCTACAGAGCTCCGCGTGGTCTCAAAAAATTCTAAAAATTCTATAGAATCTTAAATTGAAGGAAAAACAATACCTTTATATCAAAATTTTTTGAGTTAGGGCGTTTTCAAAATTTATTTTTTGACCTTCAGAAGTGACCTACATTAACCAAAACCTTCGGGGCACAACTAGACCCCAAATGGAGCCTACATACCAAATTTCATCAAAATCGGTCAATGCTAAGTGGCAAAAGTGCCGCGTACGGCGGACTGACGGCCAAATTTTTATTCGATTTTTGAATTCTACGTACCTTGAAACGTAAACCAACAAATTTTGAGGGGGTGTTTAAAAAAAATTTTTCTTGGTCGATTCCAAAGGTTCATTATTGAAAATAATAAACCATAACATGTATCATACTTGGGGTCTACCTTTATCTCAATTTTGGCCCAATCCAGGGGTTGCGCATATTTACGCACTCATTTGACGGGTTGTGCGCAACCAAAAAAATCGGTTGAGGGGTCTAAAAATTTATTTAAATAAAAAAATTTTATCTAAAAAAAAATTCTAAAAATTCATGAAGTTTTACGTAGAATCCAAATCTGTAATACAATAGGGGTTCCCATTTTAGATAACAAAGTTGGTGTGCTTTGTGCACGTGCGCAATGCGCACCGTGGTCATATTTGAGATCCTTGAAAAAAATCGTGGTGATTGAAAAAAAAAAAAAAAAATTTCGTTCCCGTTGTCGAAAACACACTTTACATTGATATTGAATCCTTCGTAGACGCCCTTTCTAAACTAGTGAGCTGCAAAGTATGTGGCATTTGCTGTGGAGAAGGGGCTTATGGCGCTGTTATACTTTGAGATACCCGACATATTTTTAGATACATGATTCCCTTCAAGGCCAAAAATGAGTCATGGGAGACTCAAAATTCAAATTTCGCCAGTAAGAAGTTTTGAAATAATCAAAATAAGTTTGAATTTCTAATGGAATAGGAAAATCAGTCCACATGTTCTGTTCTCATTGTAGTTGATCCATATTTAGACGAGTTTACTGAAAATAATAGTTCTGCCATGTATTTTGGTCAATGTGGCTCAATCTAATATGTTACGAGTATATTATAATATATTAATATTATATTATAATGGTCGAGTCGCTGTAATGGTTTGATTGTCAGAAATATAGTAAAATTTAATAATTAAGTCGCTTTGAAAATGGCTGAAAATTGCAACCAACACGCTAGAAATTAAAAACAAAGAAATTCTTTTCGTCACAATAAAACAGATTGAGATGGAAATTAGGTATCTCGAAAAATGTGTTTACTTACTTACTACGTAGCTCTACAGCCCTGGGTGGGCCCTGGCTTCCTTCACAAGCTTCCGCCATTCAGTGCGGTCCATCGCCTTCTGTCTCCAGTTCCTGGAGCCCAAACGTCGCAAATCCTCCTCCACATCCTGGATCCATCTGGTTCTTGGCCGTCCTAATCGTCTCTTTCCCATGATGCTCGCATGTAGTAGCTTGTTGGGCATTCTGTCCGCTGACATGCGCTCCACGTGACCAAGCCACTCAATCAGCCTGGATTTGATGAACTGGACGATGTCCTCGTGCGGATATAATCGCTTCAGCTCAAGGTTGGTCCGTATGCGCCATTCCCCATTTTCACAAATTGGCCCAAAGATTTTGCGCAAAATCTTGCGCTCGAGAATGCGGAGCATATTCGTGGCTGCTGAGCTTAATATCCACGTTTCAGCTCCATACGTTACAATAGGGCGCACCAGAGTCCGGTAAAGCCTCATCTTGGTCGTCCTTGATAGCAGGGTAGACCAGAAAAGCTTCAGATTCGCAAAGTATGCGCGGTTCCCTGCCATAATCCTCTTCTTTATTTCATCCAAGACCAAGTTATCCTTATTCAGCTCAGCACCAAGGTACGTAAAAGACCGAACCCTCTGAAACGTGCAACCATGCAGAACCAGGTCATCCATTGTCACAGGCTCACCATACCGGGGCATGTACATATATTTCGTCTTATCGACGTTGATGGCCAGTCCCATTCTCTCTCCCTCGGTCTTGATCTCAACGAACATCTCATCAAGAGCTTGGGTATTCCTTGCAACCAAACAAATGTCATCTGCATAGGCACATATCTGCTTGGATTTGAAGGTTATGTTGCCTGTCACATTCATCTTTTTTATCACATGATGCAAAGCGAGGTTAAAGAGCGTTGTCGAGAGAGCATCACCCTGCCGCACCCCCGACTCCACAGGGAAGACTCCAGTCATCTCTCCATTGAAGAGCACCTTGGCGCAGCTGCCATTGAGTGTCATCAGTATCAGTCGTCTGAATTTGAGGGGTATTTGAAGCTCACGCAAGGCCAACATCAATCCGTTTCGACTCACCCGATCAAAGGCCTGGCGGAAGTCTATAAAGAGCATATGGAGGCCAATGTTGCACTCCCAACACTTCTCCATGGTTTGCCTCATATTAAATATCTGGTCAGCGGTCCCACGTCCCAGCCGAAATCCGCATTGGTAATCACCAAGTAAGCGTTCAGCATATACGTTAAGCCTCCCCACCAGAATATTCGAAAATATCTTATATGCTACGATCAGAAGCGAGATGCCTCTATAATTCTCACATTGGAGTTTGTCTCCTTTCTTAAAGATCGGGCATATGACACTTGAGGACCAGTCTTTCGGCATCTGCTCTGCTTCCCAAATCATGAGGACAAGAGAATGGAGCTCGCTGTGTAGTGCATCCCCTCCGTGCTTGAAAAACTCAGCAACGAGGGAATCATCCCCAGGGGCTTTATTATTCTTAAGTCGGCTGATCGCATCTTTGACCTCCGTAATGGTTGGGGGTGGGGTCGGAGCTTCCTCCGGATGCTCAGCCTGCTCTGTTGCGTCTTCCACTTGCTCACCAGTGTGCTCCGGCTCTCCTGCAAGTAGATCATGGAAGTGCTCAGCCCATCTATCCATCATCAAGTCTCTGTCCTCAATCACATTTCCCGCCTTATCCTTGCAGCTCGGAAAAATGTGTTTGCAACATCCAAATAGTATTCGCAGTACTTACATAGTCCTTCCTCATTGATCACTTTCGTAAATTAAAAGTTTTCGCGATCTTGTCACAATTAAATAATATTTAGTTTGATGGTTTTGTTTCTTTTCCCATTAGTGAAGAGAGCGACTTGGACACTGAACACATGACCCGATATGTTTGCCTCATGTGTCGCTTCGAACCCGATATGGTTCTGAATGTTGTGCGAACCAATGGAAACATTGAGTTAGACCCAGCAATCAAAGTGAGCCAAGAGAGAGGGCTGGACGAAGTCACTGCGGTTCTCCTAGAACGGTCTGGGGACCTGCAAGGAGCTTTCAACTGTCTTCTATCCCGCCTCCAATCTGCAATTCAGAATGTAAGTGTTGTAGTGATAGAATAAAAAAGGGCGACAGAAGTTGACTCGAACTATACAGGGTGTCTACACTTTCGATGGGCATAACTTCAGGGTTCGATTCTACAAGGTATTTCCAACAAAAAATGTCTCGTAGCAATTTTCTTTTAACCCACTCAAAATTCCTTTTTTTTTCTCACTTTAAAGTTTTTTTTTCGCGTTTTCGACCTTACGGCACTGATATGGTCATAACTCCCTTATTTCTCCTGAAAATTCAAATCTGACTACACCGTTAGAAAGAGCGTTAAATTCCCAAGCTACCTAGTGCAAAATCAAAATATTTCATCAATAAAATAGTTTCAAAAAATCAAGTCAAAAAGCCAACTTTAAAACATTTTCGAAACTTGATTTTCTTCGACCAAAGTTTTCACTCTAAATCCCTGCCCATTTCGATGGGCGCTCTTCGGAGAAAACATGCTCAAATCGTCAGCTTTTCAACGGTCTATCAATTTTTCTTTTTAACATTCAAATTGGAAGAGTAAATGAAGTTTGAATGCCCGAAAACGTGTGTATTACAAGCAAATCCAGTGTTTTAAGCGGTTTATGGCCCCCCTCGATCTCAAGGCGGCTTGACGATTTTGGTATCATTTCCTACGTAATTTGTTACGCTGAATCAAATAGTGATACTTCCGAATGGTTCCGACTGCTAGAAAGTGGATTTTTTGAAGAAAACCTTCGTTTTTCGTACATAAAATTCGCATTATTCGTAAATGTGGTAGTGAGCATGAAGTAACACCTTTGAACTCAACAAAAACACCGAATTTCTAGCTGATTGAAGTTTTTGTTGAGTAGAAAGGTGTTACTTTATGATCACTACCATATCTACGAATAATGCGTATTTTATGTACGAAAAACGAAGGTTTTCTTCGGAAAATTCACTTTCTAGCAGTCGGAATCATTCGGAAGTAACACAATTGGATTCAGCGTAAATAATTACATAGAAAATGATACCAAACTCGTCAAGCCGCCTTGAGATCGAGGGGGACCATAAACCGCTTGAAACACTGGATTTTCATGTCAAACACACGTTTTTTGACATTCAAACTTCATTTACTCTTCCAATTTGAATGTTAAAAAAACCCTGTGTTGTTGCCTGTAAAGTCGGTATACGGGCGAAAGTTTTACGTGACAACGACTTTGAGTGGTAAAATAATTTTAATGTTAATATTCATTCGTATAGTAGGAAGAAGGATAAAATAAAATTCTTTGTCAAGTTGCACAGAGTAGGTATTTCCCGTAGGTAGTAGGTATTTCCCATGGGTGGGGGGGGGGAGTGAGTGCCAGGGAAGGGGGGCGGGGCGCTCCCGCTTTTGTGAGCGCCGGGGAAGGGGAGGGGCCGCCCGCCTTTAGGGAGCGCCGAGCTGCACCCCCTCTGTGAGCGGAGCGTAACGCAGTTTCTTGAAGTGTCTCCCGGTAAACCAATTTATAAGACGTTATCACGTCAAAAGAAAAACTGATAGACCGTTAAAAAGCTGACAATCTGAGCATGTTTTATCCGAAGAGCGCCCATCGAAATGGGCAGGGATTTAGAGTGAAAACTTTGGTTGAAGAAAGTCAAGTTTCAAAAAATTTTTAAAGTTGGCCTTTTGACTTGATTTTTTGAAACTATTTTATTGATGAAATATTTTGATTTTGCACTAGGTGGCTTAGGAATTTAATGCTCTTTCTGACGGTGTAGTCAGATTTGAATTTTCAGGAGAAATAAGGGAGTTATGACCGTATCAGTGCCGTAAGGTCGAAAACGCGAAGAAAAACTTTAAAGTGAAAAAAAAGGAATTTTGAGTGGGTTAAAAGAAAATTGCTAAGAGACATTTTTTGTTGGAAATATTTTGTAGAATCGAACCCTGAAGTTATGCCCATCGAAAGTGTAGACACTCTGTATAGGTATAATTAGTAGAAGACAATCTATATAATTGTAATGAGGGTACAACGGCAGACACATTTAATACAGGGGCAGTTCATTACAGGAGCAACTAACCAAATAATTTATTACAATTATAATTTCAATTATTTATAACATTCCAATATTAATTTTAAACGATAATTTTAATAAAAAAATATAATTACGAGTATAAAAATTATAGTTTTAGTTAAAAAAATTATCATTTTGTTTTTATAACAGTAAGTTTATTTGGTTTCCTTGCATCTGAGCTGTTCCGAACTTTTTGATAATGACTTTCTAAGCTCGAAGTTTCGTTTCCCAGGGTGAAGACAAAGCTGAAAAAATGACCGAAGAGCTCGTCAGTTTGGCTCAAAGAGGGAACAACGTCTTGGATTCGAAAACTTCTTGGTTGCCTCTTCTGATGTGTTTACTAAAACTCAACTCACATCGTAAGTTTTCTCAATATCGTGGAAGATTAACTGCTTTCTTGGCAGGAAAAAATAAAACAAACATTTTGAGATAATTCTAAGTGGAGTATAATATATGATGATGGTGGAAAATCCAGTGGGAGTCCTCCTCCTCTTTACCCAGGAGCCTCTAGAGAATAGATGAACAAGAACTTTGGTGCAAAATTGAACGAAAATTGCCTGAGAGAAGTGCGAAAAACGAAAATATTGACTTCGGTGCCCCCCCCCCCCTCCCTCACACCATTTTCCTTCTCGAGAGAAAAATTGTCTCCAAAATCAAGAATTTCCTCTGAAAAATTGAATTACGGATGCAGAGTAATGTTGATTGAAAAACAATATATTTTTCAGCTTCTGCGTGCTTGAACTTCTCTATTTTAGGGCCGGTTTCACCACAGTGGATTAACTAGAGTTGATCCACGACAGAGATTTAAATCCCGGATTTCGAGAAAGGACTGTTTCACGAACGCGTTATCACGATTTAACTCGGCCTTATCACGATTTAAGTTGATCCACCCCGGAGGGTGGTTTAACTCTTCTGATCCGTGGATCTTTACGAAAAAGGCGCCGCCATATTGTTTTTTGTTTACAAATTCAAATTCTGTTTACAAATTGCCGTCTTCCTACCCGTCTTGTGTTCATTTCGTTTTGATTTCATTTCGTTTTCATTTTGTTTAAATGAATCGACTATTCCCTATATTTTCGTCATCCTCGTCGTCTTCTGAGTCCGACGAGGACTTCCAACAACTATTGGAAGTTGTGGTGCCGAGACGGCGTATTGTGCGGGAGAGAGTGGACCATTTCAATATTTGGGACGACACTGATTTTTTCGCCAGATTCCGGCTGACAAAGGAAGGGATTTCTGTAATCCTGGATTTAATAGAAAAATCTCTACTTTTCCGAACTGAAAGGTAAGTAAAACCGAAATTATACAAAAAAAAAAAGTAAAAATTTAACACGAAATTACGCCCGACTATTGAAAAAAATAAACAAAACTAGAGTTGTCATCTCTCACTTATTTGTCAAAACACAAACAACGGCGGACAAGACGTAAGTATCCACGGACAAAATATTATAGTTCCATGCTATTACTTCTTCCATGCTCCTTCATCGCGAGCGTTATCGTGCTGGGGATAGCAATTTCGATGCTAACTAAATAAACTAGGATTAACCTTGATCCATGGATGAAACTCTTTCGTGAAACGGTCAAGATCCTGATCCGTGGATCTATTTTGAATCCTGGCTTAAGATGATCAGAGGTTCATCCACAGTGGTGAAACCGGCCCTTAATGTCATAAAATCAAGCTTATTTTCGTTGCTTTTCCTGGAGTTGTTGCTTTGCACACCACAAATCTATGGTGAAGGTGTCCTGGTTGTATGAAGGTTTCCCCCCTTCAATCCAAAAATCCCGTGTTTTGAAAGGCTCCCGAATTTTCTAAGAAGCATTTCTGGAAGTTTCACTTTCCATGTTTTTT
Organism: Apolygus lucorum; assembly: GCA_009739505.2. NCBI lineage: Eukaryota > Metazoa > Arthropoda > Insecta > Hemiptera > Miridae > Apolygus > Apolygus lucorum. The sequence goes on along the minus strand of CM019168.2, from coordinate 969,097 downwards.
CACTAATGTTTTTTTTCAGGCTTCCATAGTAATTCACTTCACAGAAAAATCTTTTAAATATATGCAACTTTCATATCGTCACAATTTTGTTGTTGTTCCCACAGGTTTGCTGCAGCGAGTTCTCAGCAACGCTGATCTCAATTTAGTCTCCGAGCTCCACCTTCTCATGCAACATACAAATGGGACTCTAGGAGAACTTCGAGGCCTTATTATGGGTGAGTGTTACCTTCCATCGTTCTAACTGTAAGTACCTGCTCGTAGGTACGAGTATTAGTGTACATCAGTGAGCGAGTTCCTTCTTCATTGTAAGAACATTGTGAGGTTATGATATTAAAATTGTGAATATAAATTTGATTTCAAATGAATTAAACGTTCATAATAACCTAGTTTCTATGATTCGAAGGTTTGTTCGTGAAATGCAGAGACCAGAGACGGATGTTGGAGGCAACGAAGCGTCTGCATATGGCTGGCCTGCATGGAGAGCTGGTCTCTGCAGTTCAGGCAGCCAAAGTTGGTTGTCGAGCTCCGTCCCTCTGCTTTGCCTGTGACGCTCCTTTCAAAGACAAGCTGTGCCTTTTCCGGTAAGCTGATCCCCCACTATTTTGAACGTGTAGATGCCAGGGCGTGTTTCCAATGTCGTCACAATCGAATCAACACACCGTTACAGTTAGGTAGGGTCCGAGGTCTGTCTTTGGTATGGGTCTGTTCGGAGAGGCAGTCTGGAACCAAACTGGAGCTGAAAAGGGGAGGGGATAGAGGCGAATGGACCCCTCCGAACCGTTCAGGACTGCCTCTCCGAACATACCCAATACGAAAACTTACCGAATTCACACTGCTGTGCTCTCATGAAGCTCATCTCAGCAAATAGTACCAAAGAACGTCAACAGGTAGAGTTGTAGGCGCCATTGAGACCACTCGAAACGATCCACACGCAACTCAAATAATGTGATTCAAATATAACATTTTCCATTTGAATTAAACCTTTTCCCAATACAATTAAACTTATTTCCAAAATAATTAAACCTTTTCCCAATACAATTAAACTTTTTTCCAAAATAATTAAACCTTTTCCAAAATAAATAAACTTCTCGAAAGAAGGGGATGTAATATAAAATTAATAAACGATGTAAATACCAGTGAAATATCATCGAGCATGAAGTAGACACCACTGGTGAATCCCTTTCGAGTGGTATCATTTGGAAGGGATTCCTTCGTAGGTAGGCATGCGTCGTCTATTCTATTTCTATTTTGTCTATTATAATTACACAACGTCGTTTATTTATTTTTTGTATTACATCCCCTTCTTTTGAGAAGTACAATTATTTTGGAAAAAGGTTCAATTATTTTGGAAAAATGTTTAATTCAATTGGGAAAAGGTTTAATTCAATTGGAAAATGCTATAACAAAACTAACTTATATAGAAACTTAATAAGATGAAAACTAATAGTGCTTGATAAACTAATAGGTAGAATCGTATTGTAAAAAAGAGAGTAAAATGGCTTCTTTTGGTCACTTTTGCATCTACGTTTTGACATTTTCATGTCTTTGCCCTGGCACATAGCACAAAAAACTGTCACGAAATTGCGTAACGAAATTGTGTTACAGTGCCTTTATAATGATTTCCGCTTACAACGACCCCGTTGTTAGGTTTGTTCCTTTTCTACACTTTTTAACCCACAAAAATCGTTCACCACTCGTTGGAAAGCTCTCGATTTAACGAACATTTTCATGTTCTCCATAACATATTGACTATACGAATAGCGGAGCTATGGGCATAACTGTTCTCATATTTTGTTTACAAACTAATGATCGTGAGTGTAGAAGATAATTAATCCGGAATCGTCTATTTTATTGAAATTAGGTACCTACCTCTTAATATTAATAATTGTGTCAATTTGTAACATAATATATCTACACTCTTTCGTAGTACCTACCTCTCCTATTAACTGTTGGTAGTTGAGATTTGGTATGTAGCCTCTGCAGTTTACCCTGGCACATAGCAACAAAAAACATCACGAAATTGTGTCAATTTGTAACATAATATATCTACACTCTAGGGGTGTGTCGGTCCAGGTATTTCCCTGGAATGGTTCCAACGGTTACGGTGACAAAGATGTAACCGTTCCAAATTACCGGTACAGTTCCATTACCGGTACAGGCGATCAAATCCCAATCACACGGCATGGATGAAGCAGGCAGTCAAATCCCTATCGTCCTTCTTCCATGCTTATGATCTCAACTTGCAATACAATAGCATCATTTTCCTTGACAATTCGCTAAAAGGAAGGAATTTGAACAAGTGTTACAAAAGAGGCAATTTATTATAAATAATAGTTACCAAACAATTCAAGGAAAGAATAATGACGTTGCAGTTTAAGAACTTAACATGACAGTAATAAATTAATAAAACTGGAGACAACTTCCATGCTAACCTGTCCAGAAGATAACTTCCCGCTCAAGAGCCATTCCATGAACCATTCTCAGTCCATGGAAGTAGTAAGGGCGCTTCCAGGTACAACATGGAACAGAACTGAGAACAAGATCCATGCTTACCGGTCCAAAGCCATTGAACCATTCTCTATGATATCTTATCGGTCCGGTTCCATCCTTACCGGTCCAGTTCCATCCTCACCAATCAGAATGATCAGATTGATGAGATGATTGATCAGATCATTCTGATTGGTGAGGATGGAACTGGACCGATGGAAAAGATTCTCTTCCCGGTCCAGAGCCATTTCAAGATATCTTATCAGTCCGTGGAACTGGACCGGTAAGGGTCGAGTTTTTGTCACTGCGTGGAACCGTTCCAACCTGATACTCGGTTCTACAGTCCCGGTACAGCTGTACCGACACACCTCTACTACACTCTTTCGTAGTAAGAAGACAGTGCCACCTATAATAGTATTCGACTTAGATATTATCATGTTAATGATTCGTTTCACATTCTGACAACAACGGAGGGTGGGTTATAAAATCCTATAGTGAGGTAAAAAGCAATAGGTAAAGACATGAAAATGTCCCAATGCGTTGCAGACTCGTATGCAAGCGTTTTTAAATAGAAAATCTTATATAGCACCTATGTTTTTCCAATCGAGTGTGAAGCGTTTAGTTCTTTCTAATAAACTTGATTGTGAAGGTGCGAAGCCAGTATGGTGTGGTAGGTAGTACCTAGCTGGTAGGTAAAAAAAAAGTTGGTAGGTAAAAAACGCTGCAAATCATTGCTCAAAGGCTTCTTCACTCTTCAGATCACTGATCAGCTGAGTGAGCTCCGAAGCCATTTGTTACCAACCATGCTATGGAACTTCCTATAAGAAAAAAGTTTGTTCTGAAAATTAGGTAACATAAATATACTTATACAGGTATAATAATGTTACATATATTATGATTTATAAAGTAATGGTACTTCTTCATGTTGGATGGTTGGTGGCTTTGCAGACGAGTGATCTTTTTTTTCCTGCTCGATTCCAAAGGCTCATTATTGAAAATAATAAACCAAAAGATAAACGTCTTTTTCCCTCCTCCAGTCCTGAACTCTTGTGTTGATCGCAACACAAGAGATTCAGAAGTCAGAGATTCAGAATTCTTCAGATTAGAAGGCCGGATACGTCGCAACATGGCTGCCCCATAAACAAATTGCTGCATTTAAAATTTCCATCTACCTTAAATTCTCTAAATTTTTTGGATATTTTTCCGAGCCGCACACCATGGTTTTCTTCCATATCAGTTAACCCTCTTTCGAAAGAAAAAAATTAAAAACGTCTGCCAAGTGGGTGTGGCACACAGCTTCCTCGTATCCATAACCCGATTGTATAGATTATTAGATGCATCGTAGTAATATCAAAACATCAATCTCTAAGTACCTTCCACTACCCTTATATGGGACTCTACACGTCAACCCGCACAATAAAAAAAAGTAAGGTTTACAATGGTTGTTTTCAATTTGCTGTATGACCAATAGTTGAGGATTATGGTTTGTTTTTGGCAAAAAATCACGTTTTTCCCTTTAAAAAAAAACAACAAATACCGCAATTTTTCCTTCACACTTGAGAATCAGTTATTTTCAAGAAAATTTTCAAGGAAAACGAAGCTATTGCAAAGGCCTCAAAAGTTTTAGCAAGAGTCATTTGCTTTTAGCGAATTTTCAAAGAAAATGAAGCTATTGCAATGGCCTCAAAAATTTTAGAATCGACTTTTTCGAAAAATTTTCACACTGAAATCCGTTTTGGAACATTCTGAAACGATCCCTGAAGTTTTTCCAAAAATCATATGTATATATATATATATATATGTGTCATTCCGGACGATAACTTGAGTAATTGTTTAAAAATTTTTTTTTAGTTTTTGCCAAAATGTTTGTAACAACAAACCATAGGTCAAGTTCGTTAACCAGCAATTTTGGACAATCCAAAGTGGTCCAAAATTCAAAAAAACTCCAAAAAAATGGGTTTTTCCCGTTTTTTGAGGTTTTTACATTGAAAATCATGGTAATTTATGGTATATTCGGATTCAGCACAAAATTTCTGATATGAATGCTTTTTTCAAAAATGAAAATTGTCCAAAATTAAGAAAAGTTTGTAGCTATATATATATATAATGAATACGTGCGTATATTTGTTGTAACCAGAAATGCAGTAGCCGTGTGGGTACTCTATGAGTTCGTAGAGACGAGTAGAACATGAATATGGACTCCTAAGACCTTCAAAGCATACCCAGCAATAATTTGCAGCGTGTTATTAGCGAATTTTCAAAGAAAATGAAGCTATTGCAATGGCCTCAAAAATTTTAGAATCGACTTTTTCGAAAAATTTTCACACTGAAATCCGTTTTGGAACATTCTGAAACGATCCCTGAAGTTTTTCCAAAAATCATATGTATATATATATATATATATGTGTCATTCCGGACGATAACTTGAGTAATTGTTTAAAAATTTTTTTTTAGTTTTTGCCAAAATGTTTGTAACAACAAACCATAGGTCAAGTTCGTTAACCAGCAATTTTGGACAATCCAAAGTGGTCCAAAATTCAAAAAAACTCCAAAATAATGGGTTTTTCCCGTTTTTTGAGGTTTTTACATTGAAAATCATGGTAATATATGGTATATTCGGATTCAGCACAAAATTTCTGATATGAATGCTTTTTTCAAAAATGAAAATTGTCCAAAATTAAGAAAAGTTTGTAGCTATATATATATATAATGAATACGTGCGTATATTTGTTGTAACCAGAAATGCAGTAGCCGTGTGGGTACTCTATAAGTTCATGTGAAAAAAAAAAAAAAAAAAGAGTCCTCGTTCAAATATTTAATCGACAACTGCCACCGATAGAAACGTTTAAAACCGAGTGTATTATTGAAAATCGCACGATTTTTTCGTACATATCGCGAATATATTTAAATGTTAATAAATTAATTACTTGGATGCAGCAGGTAACGCACCAAGGAGAAAAATATGTGATAAACAAGGTGACTTGTTGTCATGAGGTTGGGAACAAGTGATCATGAACGCGATCTGTCGCACTCATCTTTAACTACGTCCAGGAGCTTCCCCAATCGGAACGCTTCTCGGGCTCCCAGATTCAGCTTTCAGCCCAGTGATTTCACGTCTTCCGGGACGTCGATTATTGGTGTAAAAGCATGTAAAAAAAAATATATATATATACATACATATAAACCAAGAATCGAAAAAAAAAACTTTCTACAACAAATTGCAACACCATTGGTCCTTTTTTTAACCACACCTTAAACTGAATGATTTCTTTGAAAATTCGCTCATTAATTCATGCTGCATGAATGGACTTTTTAATATTTTTTTTTATTTTTTTTTATTTTTTTTTTTTTTCTTTTCTTCACTGTTTTGGAATTCTAATACGATTCCAACAACAAAACTCGGAAAAGAAATTTCAAGTATTTCACCAAAATGTCACAATAACAAACAAAAAGACGATTTCGTTAGCCAGGAATGTTGGTAAACGTTTAGGGGGACCAAATTTCAAAAAATAGGCCAAAAATCGTTTCTTCAATTTTTGTGGGTGTCATGACTATAGTAAAATTTGATTTATTCCGGTTCAACACAATATTTATTGTAAATATATCATGTACAATTCGTATGTATATTCCCGTTGTACCCGAAAATGGAATAGCTGATTGGGCTCCTCACATCTTCAAAACATACCCTGTGCATACAGTATGTTGGTATGGTGGGTATAGTGAAAATCAAAATAAACTCGCCTTACTGCTTGTAGCCCTTAGCCTAAAATTCAAGAAACCTGGAACATGCTTCAGTCGCGCTTTTCGACGTAGTTGGGATGGGGTGGAGAATAACCCTCGCGTGACATTAGCCCATCACCCTCTCTGCGTAACGTTTTCGGGTAGTTAGTACAAGGCTAAAGTATGTTCCATGCTAAAACAATATACGATCGTCGAAAGATATCGTACGTGTGGGTACTCTGAGTTCGGGGTGACGAGAAGAGTATTTTTAACATGTTTAATGTTTTAGGGCTGGGGGTCGTTCTGTGAATTCCGACACGCAAATCTGCAACGTTTTTTTTTCTTAGTTACCACGGACCGATTTCTTAGTTACCACGTTATATCGGCTCCATTTGGGGTCTAGTTGTACCAAGATGGTCACTGATCAGCTTAGTGAGCTCCAAGGCCATTTTCTCTCCTGTTGAACGCAGGAAGCTGAAATTTGAGAAGCAGGGTCAATGGAGAATGCTGAAGGCGCCTGAGTGGTCACTGATCAGCTGAGTGATCGGCAATCTAATTTCTCCCTTGCGAGGGAAAAACATTAAACATGATTTAATGTTTTTCCCTCGCAAGGGAGAAATTGAACAGAGATTTTTGAGTATTGTTTGTAAAAAATATTTAAGGAAGAGGTTGAGAGTATAAGTTTAACAATAAAATTATTTGTGTATATGTCGGCTAGCCAATTGATGGCCTCGTACGTTATTCAAACTGAAGCGGGAAATTGACATTGATGAGGAACAAGTTGCCGCGTTGATAGCTAGAGTCGCATGCAAGGAACAACTCCAATGACAGCACAAAATACCCATCTGGGCTGTCAACACTTGAAGGCGAAGAAGACGAAGGCTTCCCGCTCGCTTCTCACTCTACTCGGATGTTTTGTTGGGATCGGATGTTATGGATGGCATGGACTCGGAATAGTAGCTTTCCTCCCGTCAATTTGTCGAATTAACATTAGTTTGGTTAATACCGTCAATGTCATATGTCGTTGTGTAGCTGTCAAGAAGTGTCATTATAAAGTGAAGTCCCATCTGTCTTCGGTCTTCTTCTTTATCCACGGTTCTACCACGCTCACAGAACATTTAGGGTAGCCCTCCCTTTTTTATTTGACATAGGGTGTCCCATGAAACGATGACCCCCCCTCTAAAACCGTTATTTCAGTGGTAAAAATAAATTTTTTTTTTTTGAATCCGCATGTTTTTTTCCAAGGACCTCAAATATGACCACGTTGCGCATTGCGCAAATCGTGCGCAATGCACACCAACTTCGTTTTTTCAAATGAGGCCCCCCCCCCATTTTTTATTGCAGATTTGGATTCTACGCAAAATTTCATGAATTTTTCACTCCTCAACGATTTTTTGTTTCAGACCCAGCCGGCACAGGAGGCGTCCAAAGTTGCGCAATCGTGAATTTGCGCAATTTGGAATATTTTTGGTTAGGCCAAGTGTGGCACATGACTTAGCACTATTTTTCAACGCTGATTCACGTGGTGACGTCTGTTTTTCGATTGGTTAAGGTTCTAGTGCAATTCTTGAAGAAAATTAGGTTGAAATTCCCGTTTATGCTGAGGCGCTACCTCAACCGCCTGTTCAGAAACCGGTGGATTGGTCGCAACGCTCCTGTCCCGTGGCCTCCTCGTTCACCTGACCTCACGCCTCTTGATTATTTTCTTTGGGGTGCACTAAAGGATAAGGTTTACATGGATCTTACTCCTATCGGGACAGTGGAAGACCTTCGAGGAAGAATTGTTGAGGCAGCTCGAACCATCGATCGGCAATCCATTGCGCGTGCACTAACTGAGCACTGGTTGTCCCGGGCGCAATTTTGTTTGCAGCAAGATGGTGGACATTTTGAACAAATGCTTTGAAAAGAGAAGAAACCCTTTCTCTCTGTAGAATATTTATTTTTCTATTTTTAATTTTCTCAGTATTTTAAGAAGGCAATTTTTTTTTAATTTCTTTTAACTCCGCCATTGCCGGTCTCTGGACCGGTTGAGAAAGAAGGAGGGGAAGGAAATAATCTGTTTCGGTACAGCATAAACGGGAATTTCAACCTAATTTTCTTCAAGAATTGCACTAGAACCTTAACCAATCGAAAAACAGACGTCACCACGTGAATCAGCGTTGAAAAATAGTGCTAAGTCATGTGCCACACTTGGCCTAACCAAAAATATTCCAAATTGCGCAAATTCACGATTGCGCAACTTTGGACGCCTCCTGTGCCGGCTGGGTCTGAAACAAAAAATCGTTTGAGGAGTGAAAAATTCATGAAATTTTGCGTAGAATCCAAATCTGCAATGAAAAATGGGGGGTCTCATTTGAAAAAAACGAAGTTGGTGTGCATTGCGCACGATTTACGCAACGTGGTCATATTTGAGGTCCTTGGAAAAAACGCTGCAAATTATTACACAATGGTTTATTATTTTTTATTTTTCTATGGATCACTCGTCTGCAAAGCCACCAACCATCCAACTTGAAGAAAAACATCGATCGTATTTCGGTCAGCTAAAATTTGAACGGAGATTAGGCCTCTATTGCGATTCACACTCGTGTTTCTGATTTATCGTGCGTAAAACACTTAAATTCTCGTAGCGAGCGAACGGTTTGTCCTACAGAGCTCCGCGTGGTCTCAAAAAATTCTAAAAATTCTATAGAATCTTAAATTGAAGGAAAAACAATACCTTTATATCAAAATTTTTTGAGTTAGGGCGTTTTCAAAATTTCAAAATTGATTTTGGAACCCTTAGAAGTGACCTACATCAACCAAAATCTTCGGGGCACAACTAGACCCCAAATGGAGCCTACATACCAAATTTCATCAAAATCGGTCAATGCTAAGTGGCAAAAGTGCCGCGTACGGCGGACGGCGGACGGACGGCCAAATTTTTATTCGATTTTTGGATTCTACGTACCTTGAAACGTAAACCATCAAATTTTGAGGGGGTGTTAAAATTTTTTTTTTCTTGGTCGATTCCAAAGGTTCATTATTGAAAATAATAAACCAAAACATGCAGATTAAAAAAAAACCCTGTGTTGTTGCCTGTAAAGTCGGTATACGGGCGAAAGTTTTACGTGACAACGACTTTGAGTAGTGAAATAATTTTAATGTTAATATTCATTCGTATAGTAGGAAGAAGGATAAAATAAAATTCTTTGTCAAGTTGCACAGAGTAGGTATTTCCCGTAGGTAGTAGGTATTTCCCATGGGTGGGGGGGGAGTGAGTGCCAGGGAAGGGGGGCGGGGCGCTCCCGCTTTTGTGAGCGCCGGGGAAGGGGAGGACGGGAGCGGGTGCGCGGGGGGGGGGGGCGCTTTAGGGAGCGCCGAGCTGCACCCCCTCCATGAGCGGAGCGTAACGCAGTTTCTTGAAGTGTCCCCGGTAAACCAATTTATAAGACGTTATCACGTCAAAAAAATTAATTTTACCACTGAAATAACGGTTTTAGAGGGGGGTCTTCGTTTCGTGGGACACCCTGTATATATCCAAATTATTTGTGGCACACCCACAAGGAGTGCTTAGTTTCTCTCATATAGCTGATATGAGATTTTCTCAAGCATAGCTTTGAAGATTTCTTTGAAAATTAGCTCGTTAACAGCATGAATGGACTTTTTGTCTCATTACAGGTGCACTAACACCTAGCGTTTGGGCATCATATCACTAGTTGGTAAAAACGGAGTTGAGTTGAACGTTGTCTATTTCCACGAAAACAATGAGTTACAAGTTAAATCCATTTCGACGGTTAGGTCATCATCAGTAACACGCAATAACTGAAGGTACATCACACAGAGCATAGCTTATGCAGTATAGTCACGAGTGAAAGGGAGCTTGAATCCCATTGGTCGAGAAAGTGAAAGTCACACCTAATCAGATAAGTGAAAGGAGAATCCTATTGGCTCAGAGAAGTGAAGGGACCTGGGAGGATCATCAAATGCCAATCAAGGCAGACAAAGTGAAAGGGAGCTCAAACATTGGTGAGGGTTACATTGTGAAGGGGAGACCAAGCTATTGTAAGAAGGAACCTATCAATGGTGAAACATGTTGAGGGACCACCTCATTCAGACATTCACCAGACCTATCACTCTTAAGAATCTCGAACTTTTCAAGCACATCCAACATACCTCCCTTCTGGCAAAAATGAGGAAATTCTATGTACTGTCCGCTTGTTAGATCAAAACTAAAGTTATGATTGGATTCTCTTAGGTGATTCGCAAAAGCACCTTTGTTGTCCCTGAAATCCTTCTCATGCTCTTTTAGGTTCTTAGGAAAAAGTGTAGTGACGGGGTTTCTAATTTGGTTAGAGAAGTTGTATTAGAAGAGAAAAAGTGGATAAGTATACCCTATTATGGAAAGATTTCTGACAAAATTGGCAAAATGTTATCATCTAGAGGTTTCAAAGTAAAAAAAAAATAAAAATAATCTTAAAGCTTCGTTGGGGCTTAAGATAAAATTAGCATTCAAGATAAAGTGGGGTTTATAAGCTGAAATGTTCTTGTGGGCTTGAGTATTGTGGTCAAACTGGTTGGAAATTTGGGGAAAGAATAAAAGAGCATGAGAAGGATTTCAGGTACAGCAAAGGTGATTCTGCTTTTGCGAATCACTTAAGAGAATCCAATCATAACTTTAGTTTTGATCTAACAAGCGGACAGTACATAGAATTTCCTCATTTTTGCCCGAAGGGAGGTATGTTGGATGTGCTTGAAAAGTTCGAGATTCTTAAGAGTGATAGGTCTGGTAAATGTCTGCATGAGGTGGTCCCTCAACATGTTTCACTGTTGATAGGTTCCTTCCTACAATAGCTTGGTCTCCCCTTCACAATGTTCCCTTCACCAATGTTTGAGCTCCCTTTCACTTTGCCTTGATTGGCATTTGATGATCCACCCAGGTCCCTTCACTTCTCTGAGCCAATAGGATTCTCCTTTCACTTATCTGATTGGGTATGACTTTCACTTTCTCGACCAATGGGATTCAAGCTCCCCTTCACTTTTGACTATATAAGCTATGCTCTGTGTGATGTACCTTCAGTTATTGTGTGTTACTGATGATGACCTAACCGCCGAAATCGATTTAACTTGTAACTCATTATTTTCGTGGAAATAGACAACGTTCTACTCAACTCCGTTTTTATTAAAATGGTTTTTCACAATCTCATCGCGAGTGATTTTATTCGTATCACTAGTTGGTGATAGGAGGTTTCTAATCTCTCATCCGACTATTAATTGTGGTTAGATATTTGAGGGAGAGAGTAGAAAGGGCGCGATTAGGACGCCTTCAATAGTTTAGCCGTTGGAATAGTTACCTGACGCCGAAGTCAGGAGCTCTACAATGTGCTGAGCTGGAAGGTAATCCTGTTTTTAGGACGTCCCACAGTAAGACTTGGGCGTCCTTATGCGATCGATCTGGGGTGAAGGAGGACAACACTCAACAGAAAAAAAAAATAACCACACAGTAATCCATTTGAGACCATTCTGAATCCAAATCCGCGAAAAAAAACCATAGGTGTATGTCTGTGTGTGTGTATGTGTGTGTGACAAGATCTTGTGTCGTCTGCACAGGCCTTAGTTCTCAACCGATTTTCCTGGTTCTTTTTTGTTCGACGCGGACAACTATCTAGTTGTGCACTACGGCGCCGGAATTTTGAATTTTGCTTTTTAAGGGGGGGAAAAGGGGGGTTAATGCTCAAAAAACGTGCGTTTTTGGGCGTAATCTTGTGTCGTCTGCCCGGGCCTTAGTTCTCAACCGATTTTCTTCTTCGACACGAAAAACTATCTAGTTGTGCACTACGGCGTCGGAATTTTGAATTTTGCTTTTTAAGGGGGGGAAAGGGGGGGTTAATGCTTGAAAAACGTGCGTTTGCGGGCATAATCTTGTAAATGGGGTATTTCGGTGGGTCGGAAATTCAGGTTTTTGACCTCAAATTTGGATTCAGCACCCTTGAAAACCTATATACTACAACTTTAAGCCCAATGATACTGTAACATGTGGTAGAAAAATTAATTAAAGAGATCACACGTTTGAAAAAGGCGGGCCGCTACAAATGCACACACACTAGGCAAGGACTACGCCATGGACTACGCCGCGCGCGTGTGTGAGTACTATTTTGTAGTATCCAAGAGGTCTTTCAAGGGTTCCCGTGCATGGATACTTTTTTCAAAGACAGTTGGCTAGCTACGTCACGATTGGCTAGCTACGTCACACCATTCAAATCTTCAACTTTCCTTAGCTTCTCTGATTTTTTAAAAACATTTTCTCGACGAACAGACCCGATTACCGTTATTCCTGAGCCATACTCTTTTGAAAAATAAAATAAAAAAAATTGACCGAAATACCCCATTCTGCCAGGGCCTCAATTTCCAACCGATTTGTGTGTTTCTCTTTTTGTTTGACTCAAATAACTTCCGAGTTGTACATAATTTCACCCGAGTACCAAAATTCGCAAGGGGAGGGGGCAAGTGGGGGGATAATATTCACAAAATATCCGATTTTTCAATATTTCGGTTCCTTTAATGCTTACTTACTTTCCCCAAGCTTTGAAATTGAGGAAAAATTCTCAATATACCTCCGGATTTTCATGAATTATTCTCTGTACCGCCATGGAACTAATAGTGGTGCCACCATGGTGCCAGGATACCATAAACAGCATATTTCGTGGTTTTTTTTTTGTGTTTCCCCTTGAATACGGATGTGAACCTCGACGGACTGCCTACTAAAACTAATAGATGAAAGTTCAATGTTACGACGTATTTCCACTTTGGTGCCAGACTGGCACCATTGGTGGTGGTGGGTTGGAGGGGGGGGGGGGGGGTGAACTCGAATTCGCATGTTGGGTATCGTAGATCATGGATTTTAAAATGCTCTTCAGATTCGAGGTTCCCATGCCGCTAGCAATGTTAAGGTGGATAAGGGTGAGGGAGAGACCACTATTTCTTGCCTGAAATACTAAATAAATAACATCGGGTGAAACAGTTTTATCGCTTACCAACTGGTTAAACTGATCTAATGCTTATCCAATGGGACGTCCCCTGGAATGCATGCATTACTAAACAATATGTTTGTAATAATTTTCAGATGCGGACATGGTTATCACACTGAGTGCATTCAGGGGCAACAACTGGCTCGGTGCATCGAGTGCAATAAAGACTGAGAGGCTGTGGAAGCATCGGCCCTCACTCAGCCATCGTGCCCCCGTGGCTGCATCTCCTCGCTCAGGGCTGCCGTCTCTGAGTAAGAACTGATCGTATCAGTGAGAATTCAGTGGGTGTCTCGAATTACTATCGTTACCACGTTCGATTGCTTATCAAAGTCGAGCTCACACCAACCCAATCGATGTACATACACCCTTACGATACGAACAATGTATATATTTATAATCTATGAAAGTATAAAAACAAAGTAAGAAATTGTACAGACCAAAGAGTGTATATTTATGTTCTGTATAGCGTTCGTCGTTTGTACTCAAGCGTGGATCGTAACCATAAAATATTTATTTGTAAAATGATCTAATTTATATAGGTAGTTATAAATCACTTTGTTCCTTATTAAGTTATAAATCATTGAGAAGTTAGTACTAATCGAGCTGTTCATTAGTCTCCAAGCGACTTTGAATACAGGAAAGCTAGAATCACTGCGCTATTTTGCTAAATTGTTATTTTTAACCAACTTAATAATCACGTAAAATTGCTCGTTTGACCAAAACTATTCTTAAGTTTGAAAAACGCGTTACCAGTTTGACTTCCAAAGCTCTGCTGATTTACGGTTCCAAACTGTATTGACTGATTGTCGAGTTGATTTCTATGAATGATAGCTACAAGATATGTTTACACTTTTCTGTTTACGCTCCTACTTGATATGTTTCATTATGTGTTTACTCCTTCGGAACACAGGCTGTAATGTTAGGCAAATTGTGCATTTCGAACAAATCGATGAATGAAATGACCTGATCAACCATGGCAGCACCTGCCTTCTCAACTATTTAACAAATTATTTACCCTGTATTATTTATGTCAAGAATATAATCATTTTGGATGTAACTATGAGTGCTTTTGATATTCTAACCTGCTGAAATGTAGCTTTTGCTCCATCAAGAGCGTTTTTGGTGCTTTCAAGTTTGAAGCTCTTAGAGAGTCGGTGGGTGTAGACGAATTGTTTGTGAAATGGGAAAACTAGAGGTGTGTCGGTACAGCTGTACCGGGACTGTGGAACCGAGTATCAGGTTGGAACGGTTCCACGCAGTGACAAAAACTCGACCCTTACCGGTCCAGTTCCACGGACTGATAAGATATCTTGAAATGGCTCAGGACCGGGAAGAGAATCTTTTCCATCGGTCCAGTTCCATCCTCACCAATCACAATGATCTGATCAATCATCTCTCATCAATCTGATCATTCTGATTGGTGAGGATGGAACTGGACCGGTAAGGATGGAACCGGACCGATAAGATATCATATAGAATGGTTCAGTGGCTCTGGACCGGTAAGCATGGATCTTGTTCTCAGTTCTGTTCCATGTTGTACCTGGAAGCGTCCTTACTACTTCCATGGACTGAGAATGGTTCATGGAATGGCTCTTGAGCGGGAAGTTATCTTCTGGACTGGTTAGCATGGAAGTTGTCTCCAGTATTATTAATTTATTATTGTCATGTTGAGTTCTTAAAATGCAACGTCATTATTCTTTCCTTGAATTGTTTGGTAACTATTATTTATAATAAATTGCCTCTTTTGTAACACTTGTTCAAATTCCTTCCTTTTAGCGAATTGTCAAGGAAAATGATGCTATTGTATTGCAAGTTGAGATCATAAGCATGGAAGAAGGACAATAGGGATTTGACTGCCTGCTTCATCCATGCCATGTGAGTGGGATTTGATCGCCTGTACCGGTAATGGAACTGTACCGGTAATTTGGAACGGTTACATCTTTGTCACTGTAACCGTTGGAACCGTTCCAGGGAAATACCTGGACCGACACACCCCTAGGGAAAACGTCATCCTCTCAATGATTAGAGAGTTACAGCAACATTTGGAACCGTTTAAGTTTAGACGTGAGAAGGGCGAGCATCGAGGGGATGCTAACTTTCCGCCGTGAGTCTCACGCACTGGGCTGAAAGCTGAATGTGGGAGCCTGAGAAGCGTTCTGATTGGTGGAGCTCCAGGGCGTAGTTATAGCGGAATGCAACAGATCGCGTTCACGATCGTTTGTTCCCAACCTCATCACAACAAGTCACCTTGTTTATAACATATTTTTCTCCTTGGTGCGTTACCGGCCGCATCTAAGTAATTAATTTGATAACATTCAGTTATATTCGCGATATGTACGAAAAAATCGAGCGATTTTCAATAATACACTGGGTTTCAAACGTTTCTATGGGTGGCAGTTGTCGATAGAACATTTGAACAACTGTCGATAGGGACAACAACAATTGGAAGTAGAACTTGGAAAATACCTCTCGCCTCGATTGGATTTTCTAAGTAATTTTTGCAAATCTAAATGATGATGAAACGAAAAGTTATCAATTTCTAGGGATGGCATATCGAATGAAATATATCGATAAACTGGTCAAATGATATATCGTCAATAAGATATCGATACCTACGATATATCGGAGAAAATATATCGATATTTCGATCGGAAGATCTAACTTGGAAAAACTTGTTGAAGTAGATACGTGAGTTAAAACGTTTTAAAGCAATACAAACATCATTTCGAAGAAATATATCGATACATCGGAAGATCTACTAGGAAAAAATCACCTCAAAGGTATTGTTATTATTAAGAATTTCTCCCTTGCGAGGGAAAAACATTAAATCATGTTTAATGTTTTTCCCTCGCAAGGGAGAAATTAGATTAGACTTGTGGATTTGATGCCGTTTGATATTAACATTAAAGGCATAATCGTCATCAAGTTGCCGATCACTCAGCTAATCAGTGACCAATCAGGCGCCTTCAGCATTCTCCATTGACCCTGCCTCTCAAATTTCATCTTCCTGTGATGAATAGGAGAGAAAATGGCTTTGGAGCTCACTCAGCTGATCAGTCACCCTTCAGGCGCCTTCAGCATTCTCCATTGACCCTGCCTCTCAAATTTCAGCTTCCTGCGTTCAACAGGAGAGAAAATGGTCTTGGAGGTCACTCAGCTGATCAGTGACCACTCAGGCGCCTTCAGCATTCTCCATTGACCCTGCCTCTCAAATTTCAGCTTCCTGCGATGAATAGGAGAGAAAATGGCTTTGGAACTCATTCATCTGATCAGTGATCTGTCAGGTGCCTTCATTACTGTCCTTTGACCCACCATCTCGAATTTCACCTTCCTGCGTTGAATAGGAGAGAAAATTGTTTCTATACAATGAACATTAATTTGTGATTCACACTCATATTTCTGATTTATCACTAGTCCAAACTGAAGGACCTCCGAGGGAGCGATCTGTTGGTCCTACGGAGCTCCGTGTAGTCTCATTCGATTCTAAAAATTCCAGTCTATTTTAAATTGATGAAAAAACAATACCTTTATATTTAAAGTTTTCGAGCTAGGACGTTTTGAAAATTTCATCACCTAGTTTTCACCCCTTAAAAGTGACTGACAATAACCAAAAGCATCTTGGTACAACTAGACCCCAAATGGAGCCGATATAACGTGGTAACTAAGAAATCGGTCCGTGGTAACTAAGAAATAAAACGTTGCAGATTTGCGTGTCGGAATTCACAGAACGACCCCCAGCCCTAAAACATTAAACATGTTAAAACGGTCGATGTAAGTGTTAAATACTTCACCAACTATTCTAGGACGCGTCAGCTCTGAACTATTGTGACGCGCCACCAGTTTCATTTCCCTGCTAATTGTTCCTTGCTTTCAAATAATTTCTGGATAAAAACTTACTTGCGATTCTGACATCTATAAGTGACAATATTTTCTTATCATAAAATAGTATTATTTATTATACCGGGTGTCCCAGAAGTTATGGTCCACCCTCCGGCATTTCCGTATTTAATTACGTAATAAAATGGGCCCAACGCCATTTTTCATATTTTTTTGTAAAGAATTCAGGAAAAATACTTTTGCGCAAAAAAATTGTGCGCAATCGACACTAACTTTGTTTTTTCAAATGGTAACCCCCATTTTTTATTGCAGATTCAGATTCTACGTCAAATTTCATGAGAAATTCATACCCGAATCGATTTTTTTCATTGCGTGCAACTGGTACTTTTCGCGCGCAAAGTGACCAGGGTGCGCTAAAGTGCTTTTTTTAAACGCCAAGTGTGGCACATTTTTTTTCATTATTTTTGGCGCTGAATCACGTGGTGAGGTCCTTTCTTCGATTTCATCGTTATTTTTCCAAATTTAGAAGGAAAAATAATGTTTTTGGACTCTATTTTTCCTCCCCCTTTCGCGACACTGGCTGGGGAACGGCTATGGCAGGATTAAAAATAAATTTCTCTCTTCTAAATTTAAAAAATGTTGGAAAGTAAGTAGGTACTAGGTACTTTACTACTTTGATGTAAAAAAAAATCAAAACCTTCTCATCTAAAAACCTTTAAAAAAAATCGAAAGTTACTTGTTACTTGTCTGCAGGCAAAAGGAGGTAATTTCCAGCAATTGCTGTGATTTTTTAATTTCATTATTGTTATATTTTAGAATTAATAGGGAAAAACCCTTGAGGGAAAATAAGAGCACGTTTTCAATTTTAAAACTGGGAAAAGATAACCCTTCTTTATTGGTAGGTTACAATAGGAATCTTCTCCTAGCGGAACCAAGTGGCTATTCTGTGAAGTAGAAGTAGGCGGGCAGTTCAAATACTTCAGGATACAACATCTCTTCGCCCTAAAGATTTTATCATCGTTAAGAATTTTAAATAAAAAATAAACTTCAAGTCTTGGTAAAAAAAATTAAATCAGATTCAGTACAAGTTGGTACCTAGAATACAAATACTTTAGTTTGTCATGATCATAGTTAGTTATTCCTCGTCGATCCCATAGCGAAGTGGTCTTCTGACATTTCTCTTTGGTCTTTGTAGTGTGTCCACAGGTTGCTTCTTCTTGGGCCGTTTTAGGTTGCTTGCTTGAGGTGGTTCGGTTAAGGTACTAGGTGTCTTCTTTTCTCCTGAATCACCTGGTGGATTTGATGGTGATTGTGATGACGGTGTTAGAGTATTACCATCTTCGGATTCCTGTTCACTCGAGGCTGGATCAGTGTCTTTGTCCTTCCTTGGCGAACTTGGCCAAAGCTGGCTGGTGTGGCGGCGCCAAAACTGTTCGTCCGATGTTTGGACGAGAAATGTTTGCTCGCCCAAAACATCTATCACCTTCGCCTTTGCCCAAGAGGGATGGTCAGCACGGTAATCTTTCACCCATACCTCATCATCAGGTTTGAGGGTCAAATTTCGACGTCCTCCCTGCTGCACCATAGAAATTTGCTTCCTGCTGACGACTTCTTCAGCAGAAGGTAACATCAAGTCGAAAACAGTGAAAGGTTTCTTTTTGAAAATCATGTTTGCAGGTGTTTCACCAATTGTTGCCTGAACAGTATTGCGATACTGAAACAGGTAGTTGTTTACAGCAGCTGCCAGAGACAATTTTCTGTTTTGGTCTACTATTGCCTTCTTTATGCAAGATTTTATTATCTTTACGGCACTTTCCGCACATCCATTTGACTGTGGATGGAAAGGCGGGCCACTCAGGTGAACAATCCCGTAAGACTTAACGAAATTCTTGAATTCGCTGCCTGTGAAGCACTTAGCCCCATCTGTAGAGATGACACGTGGAAGTCCGAACCTGGCAAAAGTTTCTTGCAATTTGTCAATGGCGATGCTTGCAGTTGCTGCGGATACGAAAAAATTTTCTATCCATTTGGAAGTGGCATCCTGCACGACAAAACAGTAGTATCTCTGGTTAATTGGTCCCAGATAATCAACGTGAAGTCTGGTCCACACTGTTTTTGGAGTGGGCCATGGTCGAAGCACCGATTTTGGAGGTGCATTTCGAAACTGTCGGCATATTTCACAGTCCGAGGCTATTTTTTCAATGTCGCTATCCATTGAGGGCCACCAGAAGAAAGAACGAGCATAAGATTTCATTTTGGTAATACCAAAATGGTTTTCATGTAGCTGTTTGAGAACTGCTGCACGAAAAACTTTTGGAATGATGACGCGGTAGCCCCACAAGATACATCCCTTGTCCACAGTTAGCTCGATATCTCTTCTTTTGAATGGTAAGAAGGGCTCGTCATTAGGGATCGGTTTGCCATTTAAAATCAGATGTGAAAGTTTTGACAGGATTGGGTCCTTGCGTGTTTCTGTCTGGATACCATGCCAATTTAATCTGAAAGGACACGATTCATTTATGTAATTGATGTATGACACTTTTTCTAATGGATCGAAATGTGTCTTCTTATGGTTCCATTCAATACGAGACAAATAGTCAGCGCAATTATCCTCAGACCGAACACATTTGAGCGTATAATTGAAATTTGATATCATGTATGCCCAACGTTGGATTCTGTTAGCCGCGAAAATAGGCAAACCCTTTTTGTCACCAAAAATATAGATTAATGGGCGATGATCGGTAACCAGTTCAAACGGTCGGCCATATAAAAAATCCTTGAATTTCATGATGCCATAATAGATGGCATATGCTTCTCTTTCGATGGACGGGTACGATTTTTGAGTTTCAGAAAGAATTTGAGATGCATATGCTATCGGTTTGGTTCCATCCTTGAATTTATGGGAAATCACAGCACCCACCGCTCGAGATGACGCGTCCACTGTCAGGCATAAAGGACGCTGAGGGTCAAAATGGGTTAAGATTGGTTTTGACGTCAAAATCTTCTTTATCTTGTTGAAAGCTCTTTCACAGTTGTTCGACCACACCCATTTTGTTTCCTTTTTCAGCAAGGCGTATAATGGTTGGAGTACATCTGCTGCATTTTTAATAAATTTAATATAAAAAGTTACCATTCCAAGGAACGATTTCAACGTTGACACACTTGTCGGGGGTGGTGAGTCAACAATATCCTTGATATGCTCTTCCGTCATGTGACAACCATCCTTGTCAAACTTATGTCCGAGGTATTGGATCGATGACTGTGCAAAAACACACTTCTCTCGTTTAGCTTTGAGATTTGCTGTGTCTAAAATTTTCAGCACAAGGCGTAATCTCTCATTATGCTCTTTCCGAGTTTTGCCTGTTACATAAATATCATCTAAAAGAGATCCGACACCTTTCACATTGCGAAATAGAGACGTCATTACTTTCTGAAAAGCGTGGGGTGCAGAAGCTACACCAAAGCAGAGACGGGAGTATCGAAATAATCCTAAATGTGTGTTGATGGTCGTCAAGGTTTTGGAGTCATCCGTCAATTCCAGCTGTTGATAGGCGTCCACAAGATCAATTCGTGAAAACACGGTTGACCCACCAAAATTGGCGCAAAGGTGGTCAATCCTTGGGAGACTATGCCCAGTGGGTTCTAACTGCGGATTAAGGGTTAGCCTATAATCGCCGCAGATACGAACGGCCCCTGTTGGCTTCAAAACAGGAACTATAGGGGTGCCCCATGGGCTATGAGCAACTGGTTCCAAAATTTTGGCCTTTACAAGACGGTGTATTTCCATTTCGACCTTCTCCTTTAGGGCAATAGGTAAGGTTCGTGCTTTTAAAAATACAGGCTGAGCCCCAATTTTCAACTTCAATGAAATTTTTTCACTGGGGTAAGTACCTCGTTCAGTTGAAAAAATGTTTGGGCGTTCCTTTAAGATTTCCAAAATATCTGGTGCGGCATCAGGGAGTTTTACAGGTTCCTGGTAGGACAAAATACCACTCAACCAGGAATTATCCTTCAACAATAGGAGCCCATTCCGCCCAATCAATGGGGGTCCCCCTCCACCTATAACATAGAAATCCATGAAACCCGAGTATTTGGGGTGTTTGACAGGTAAAGTTACCTTACCGAATGGGTTAATTTTGTGACCCACATAATCGGCTAATTTGATGTCATTTATGGTTAATGGGTATTTTTGGAAGCGTTTATTGTAGAAATCGTGCGAAAATACGTTGTGGGTCGATCCAGTGTCAACTTCATAGTTGTCCACATGTCCTGCCACTTCCAATTTCACAACAAAAGGGACAGGAGGCCTGGTGTCAGTCTTACTTTCTTCAGACAGCATGCAGAAAAACGAATCTGCCAGCGCTAGGTCTCCATTGTCGTTTTCTTCCCCATTTTCACCATCGTCTTGCACTAAAAATTTGTGTTTATCATGCCGACCGCTTCTACGAAATGAATTCCTAGACTCTTCCTTACGTTTAGGACATAGGTGCGAGCTTGCAATATGACCCACTGTTGAACAACGATTACAGGTAGCATTTTTAAATTTACAATTAGCACTGTCAAAATCGTGTTTCCAGCTACAATGCGGGCATTTACTTCGTTTATGTTCACGCTTAGCTTTATAATTTCGTGAATCACGACGCTTACCTCTCATGAACGATATCTCCTCCAATTTTACCGTCACTTCCTGTGGTATTTGGTGAGTTGCTGCTTCTTTGGACGCTGCTAAGTTTCTTACCTTGGTAAAGGATAAGTCTGTTTTCGTCGGGTCCTCTTCAAACAGTCTGTCTTTAGCTGCTCCCGATCGTAGGCCCATCACAAATATATCGCGCAGAACTACATCTAATTCCGTTCCAAACGAACACTCCGCCGCTACAGATCGGATCCGGGCCGAAAATGTAGCGACATCTTCGTTGTCCCGTTGTTTCGCAGCGTAAAACGCTTGACGAGCGACAAATCCTTGCGTTATCGGGCGAAAATGATCAGTCAACTTTTTGGCCAAATCCTCGAACGTGAAAGTCTCGTTATCGGGCTCTAGCGGTACACAAAGGCTCGTTAACAAATTGTAAACACAGTCTGCAAGTGATGAAAGCAAATACGCTTTCTTGATGTCTCTGTCCGACACGGAATAAGTGATGAAAGTATTCATCATACGTTTCAAGAAAATCTTCCACGATCCTTTCCCTATTTCGAACATCGACGGCGGGGGTAATTGGGCCGGTACAACCATAATGTTGGACGAATTCGTCGCCATGCCCTTACTGAAAAACAGCCCGAAAAACGGTTTTACTGCACTTGTGAGTCCGAAAAATCGTCGCCAGTGTTATATTTTAGAATTAATAGGGAAAAACCCTTGAGGGAAAATAAGAGCACGTTTTCAATTTTAAAACTGGGAAAAGATAACCCTTCTTTATTGGTAGGTTACAATAGGAATCTTCTCCTAGCGGAACCAAGTGGCTATTCTGTGAAGTAGAAGTAGGCGGGCAGTTCAAATACTTCAGGATACAACAATTATTATTATCTATGTTTTTTATTACTACTTTTTTCGGAGATTTTGTAACTTTTAATTTTTTTTTTTTTTTGAAAATTTTGAGATGAGAAGCTTTTTGATTTTTTTGTTTACATTAGAGTAGTAAAGTACCTACCTACTTTCCAGCATTTTTTAAATTTAGAAGAGAGAAATTTATATTTAATCCTGCCATAGCCGGTCCCCAGCCCGTGTCGCGAAAGGGGGAGGGAAAATAAAGTCCGAAAACATTATTTTTCCTTCTAAATTTGGAAAAATAAAGATGAAACCGAAGAAAGGACCTCACCACGTGATTCAGCGCCAAAAATAATGAAAAAAAAATGTGCCACACTTGGCGTTTAAAAAAAAAAACACTTTTGCGCACCCTGGTCACTTTGCGCGCGAAAAGTACCAGTTGCACGCAATGAAAAAAACTCATGAAATTTGACGTAGAATCTGAATCTGCAATAAAAAATGGGGGTTACCATTTGAAAAAACAAAGATAGTGTCGATCGCGCACAATTGCGCGCAATTTTTTTGCGCAAAAGTATTTTTCCTGAATTCTTTACAGAAAAATATGAAAAATGGCGTTGGGCCCATTTTATTACGTAATTAAATACGGAAATGCCGGAGGGTGGACCATAACTTCTGGGACACCCGGTATACAGTCCTCTTATAAAACCTTTATTATTTATTTTTTGTCAGTAAGTATTTATTCTGCTTTAAAAAGTTACTGGGTATGAATTATTAAAATTGTCATATCAAGTTGAAAAAGTGCGAAAATATCATGGTTGCTAGAGCACTACGTCAGTAGCAAAGGCTTTTTGGGGTTGCAAATTTGGGGATAAACTACCCTTAGGGGTCCTAAAACGTAATATAAAAAAGTCATAGATACCCTCGCCATAGCAATGTTTCATTAATTTATAAATTGCTTCAACTCGTATAAGTATTAGGCAGTTTAAATCTCCTATTTTTTCCTCCACTTTTGTCTCAAGCCAAATAATTGAGACTTGAGAGCCACTGCAGGTGTAAACCGTCATGTTTGAGCTGAAGTCAACAATCTGAAATCAACTCATCACGTAGGTACCTACAAAATCTGGAATACAATTAGTACTTGACATTTTTACAGGTACAGGCGTCCCTTCTCATCTATTCATTTTAATATTTAATTTTTACTTGTTGAAAACAAGTCACAATATATCGGTAAATATATCGATATTGACCGATAATATCGGTTCTCTGTATCGTTATAAATACATCGATATATCAAACATAATATATCGATATATTTCATAGGCGTCCCTTCTCATCTATTCATTTTAATATTTAATTTTTACTTGTTGAAAACAAGTCACAATATATCGGTAAATATATCGATATTGACCGATAATATCGGTTCTCTGTATCGTTATAAATACATCGATATATCAAACATAATATATCGATATATTTCATAGGCGTCCCTTCTCATCTATTCATTTTAATATTTAATTTTTACTTGTTGAAAACAAGTCACAATATATCGGTAAATATATCGATATTGACCGATAATATCGGTTCTCTGTATCGATATAAATACATCGATATATCAAACATAATATATCGATATATTTCATATATCGATATATCGTTGCCATCCCTATCAATTTCTGGTCATTCGAAAGGAAGAAGCAGTATGAAGAGTGTGTCCTCTCCCCCCACCACTTCCGTAGTAGTTCCTCAATCCTAGCTGAAAGTAGATGGCGCAACTGAGGCAGCCTCAAAAATGCTTGCACACCATTTTAACGTTGGCTTTCTTCTCTGTTAACTTGTCTCCGTTACTCTGTGGTCTCACATCAATGACGAGAGGCTCACGTGATTGACGTTGCTTTAGATTTTTCAACACTCCATAGGTACCGTCAACTCAATCCGCGGTTTTTGTTTTCGTTGAACCAATAAAGGAAAACAGGAAGGAAAATATAGGGAAATCAATTAAGTACGCTCGTTTATTACCCAAAATAATCGTAAAAGTATAAATAAATAAATGCAAAATGAATGTGAGTACCTAATCGTGCATTTCAGTTCATCCCCATGGCTGAGGAGTAGATGACAGACAACCGAATTCAACGAGATAGGTAGTTTATGATCGACCTCGGACTAATCAATCTTTTTGTGTTAGAATCCAATATTACCTTGTCAAACTAAAATAAATACGAAGTCGTTCAAAAAGGTAGAGGAAACTTGCCTTCAATGAGGAAGAAATTGAGATCGATCGTCCAACTGATGTCATCGAGATCGAACATCCGCCATCCACACTTCAGACGCTGCGACAGACCGAAATGTATAAGGGAGCAATATTCACTTCAAGCGAAATGTATGAGGGATCAATTCTTCAATCTTCAATTCACTTTACCGTGACCCTGAAGATAAAGAACTCGCAAAAGATTCACCGAAACTCTTCAAAATGAAAGAAACAGAATGATCAGCTGATTGACGGCGGCCATTAGCTCAGCCACAAAAACAAGGAGTTGACCTAGTAGGTTATCTCAGTCGAAAACGCGACTCTCACAATGAAAACGCGAGAGGGCAGAGTCAACCGTCTTCCGTGAGCCTCACATCATGCACGAGGCTCGCGTTTTCGACGTGAGTCTCACGTTTTTGTACGTATCTTGGCCCACTGTAACTCTCTATTAGCGATGACGTGGGATCCATTCAAAGAAGCTGTACGGGTGATTCGAAGATTCTTTAAATCCAAAACAAGAGATGAAAAGTTGATTGAATGATAGGCAGCATAGTTAGGTAGTATAGTTTTACAGACCTTTCGGAACAATTTTGGTTTCATGTCTATCTGTCCGCTAAATCGACTGAAACGGGTTCAAATGTGACGAGGCGTCACAAAAGACAATGCCAGCATCGCCACCCGCCATTCCTAAATTAAGGCTTAGGAGGAGTCTTCCATCCACGGACGACGGCATGGAAGTAGAGGTTGTGAGTGTCTCACCAGGCGGCAGCATGGGACGGGCAGGTGGAGAGATATGATGGAGTGGGGAGGTCACATGGGCAACGCGGCTGGGGCAACGCCATGTTGGAACCTCAGTCGTGTCTTGATCGAGCCACTCACCACAACCTTTTGTATTAGAGCCCACCATCAGTTGAAACCGTGTTCCGGGTCATAGAAAGCGGTGTTCAGGAACAGTTAGTCAGTGAAGATATAGTCAGTGAAGTCGTAGTCAGTGAAGTCTGTGTGTAGAAACCCCGATTGAACATTTTGGCATCAGCTAACCGATCCCTCAGAGACTTTGGTTTACGTCACGCCCTCCCGAAGTACTCAGGACGCCCAAGTTGATAGACCCTCGCATTCCACGGAACCCCCAACGAACTCTCTCTCGCAAAACCAGTACCGGTAAACTAAAATACCATTGTATATGTCATTTCCGATTGTTCCTCATAGGTATCTTATTCCTATTTTGCATAATTGTCCAAAGGACCTTTTCTTTATTGTTCAGGAACGTTTCGGATCACCACGTGGTCATTAGAGTAGAAGGGTATCTTATCCCCTAGTTGATTGTTCAGGAACAATTCGGATCACCACGTGGTCACTAGTCTTGGAGGTTATATACCCCATCAGGGACCTCATGTTTACCATTTATTCTTACTAGTAGCAGGGTATCTTACTCCCTAGTATCGTTTATTTTACCATTCTTTTATTGACAATAATTCGAAGATTAAATACGAATATTATTTGATGCATAATTGTGGTTGTTGTCGATGTACTTACCTGATCAATTTCCTGGTGCAGAATAGAATCAATAATCAAATACCTACTTACCTGAAAGTACTTACCTGAAGAAGAGTCGTCGGAGTCAAAGTAGAGTCATTGCAGTCATAATAGAGTATAAACCACTTACCTTGGTCTTGCAGAATCTGGATGAACCTGAAACAAAAAGTAGAAGTTATTTTATCATAAAACGCAAATTACCACACAATAACGCAAAGATAAAAGAGGTTTTAAATAAAGCATACTTACCAAAGTGAATTGACGAAGGTAAAGCATTTTTCGGTGATCCCACAGGGATACCTAGTCAACGCTACCAACGCCATCTCGTACAGACTCATCTCTGCTACTCATAACGAACACGGTAAGTGAACCTAGCTACTCCTAGTCATAAGCGCATAGGCATTGTAGTGCTAGATTTCCAAATTCAGTAAAATCTCTCGGCCATCGCTGTGCGAAGAAATCCGCCATTACACAAAGCATTATAGATTTATTATCTACTACCTGAATTAATTCCTTTCAGGGCATGGATACTTCCGCTCCTTCTAAGTAAAGATCGGGAGAGCCACTGACCCAGAGTGCAGTATCTGATACTGTGGGATAGAAGAGGATGACGTCTGCCACACCTTCACATGCCCACAATGGGAGGGTATGAGGAGGAGTGCGGAAGAGATCATAGGAACGTTGCGTCCACAGACAATCATACATGAGATGATTAACCCTTTCCCCCCCGACGGACGCCTAAAGGCGTCTGGGGAGAAACGTTTTGAGGTCCCTATGGACGGCTTTTGGCGTCTGCCTCCCAATGTTTCCCCCGTCCCTACGGACGCCTTTTGCTGTTTCGTACTTTTTCGTGCTTCTGATGCGATCTGTGGGCATATTTCCGAACTAATCACTTCCATTCCATTATGGTAACATTGTACCTTTCATTTTCACCGTCCTCAACAGATTTCAGGGCAGTAGCGATATTGTGTTGGGCGAGAGAAAGTGAGACAAAGTTGACCTCTCGGTAAGAGCCTTTTACTAACCATTCAAGGAGGATTTATTTTTATCACGTAGGTACACGTTTCTGGAATGTTTTTATGGTAACACATGATAAAATGTTGGAGTTTTATGATCATTTTTATCTTTAGGGATTACAGCCTATTTATTACAAAAATCTGGTATCAAAATTATTCTGGTATAGTGGAATGCAATATATTTCTATATAATAAAGTATATAAATCTTACTCAGTCATGAAAAAATCTTCATAATAATACATGAACAATAGGGTAACATGTATCAAACACAAAAATCATTCAGTTGAGAAATAATGTTGAGTGAAAGTGGGCGAAAATAAAAGAGGAAGACAACGGGAGTCAGCGGGGGCGGCCTGGAAAATTCCTTCGGTACGGGGTTGACAGGCAGTTGGCTCAAGCGCCGGGAAGGTGACCTTGTGGCAGGAGGCCGCCCGTCGGGGGGAAAGGGTTAAGAACAAGTCGAGCTGGGACGCAATAGCAGTATTCGTCACACCAGTCCTCAAAGCAAAACATATTGTTTAGTAATGCTTCCATTCCAGGGGACTTCTTGCATAAGCATTAGGTCAATTAATACCAGTTGGCAAGCAAAAAAACTTTTTCACTCGATGTAATTTATTAAGTATTTTAGGCAAGAAATAGTGATCCCCCCCCCCCCTCACCATTATCCAACAGAACATTTCTAGCGGCATGGGAGCCTCGAATTTGAAGAGCATTTTGAAATCCATAATCTACGACACCCAACATGCGAATGCGAAGGGGCATCTCCTTACATTTCTAAATTGTCTTTTTTCAGTGTGTAATTTCAGTGAAATTTTCTGAACTGTGCGGGTTGGGATGTAGACGGTCTACATGGGTCTTCTATGGATTTAATTAAATTTCGGAAGGATAGTTGCCTCCGCGCCTGCACACTCACGTTTGGATGGTGGCATCTACCCACGAATAATATTATCTTGTGTGGAAACTGAACGAGCGCTATCTCTCGGAATAAAATCCCAACCTGTGTGAAGTGTAACTCCGTGTAAAAACCCCCTCCCCCCCTACCAGCTGGACTGTGTAATATCCCCCAATTCTCTCCCCCGGTTTTATTTTCACATTAATAATTAGCGTATAATAACCATGATACCATTCCGACACTTCAATAAACCACCACCAAGTGAACTGTGATGGCAAGAAGTATTGATACTGAAGAAGTATTTTTTAGAGTTACTGTATTTTAGAGATACTGAAGAAGTATTTTTTCTTATTTTTTCTACGATCATTTATTCATGGATCTTTTCCACCTGTGTTTAATCGAGAGGAGTTTCATTTTATAATTACATGTTGAAATTAGCTAACATCCTCGGTGTTTTTTATTTACATAAAGCCCGAAAAGTGGCGCAGCCAGTTTGGAAGAATTTACCTCCATCATTCTTCCTACTTATCTACAAAATAATACATCATGCAAGGTGCGGTTGGCGGTGAAGTTCCCTGTTTGGAGCAATAGATGAAATTTTCGGGGATTATGCGGATTGGCGAGTAAATGAAAATCATCGCCCCTGAATTGACAGTAGCCTTTGCCACAAGGTAATCGGGTCTGTTCGTCGAGAAAATGATTAGAAGAAATTAGGGAACCTAATGAAAGTTGAAGATTGAATGATTTGATGATTGAATGATGTGACGTTGTAAGTTGTTGTGACGTATTTAGTTGCTGACCTTGGATTGAGACGTTCCACCGTAGATCCCGTGTGGTCTCGAACGTCTCGTGGCCTTGGAAACTATAAAATATTACACACACACGCCCGCGGGTAGTGTGTGTTAGGGATGGGTATCGATACTCGATATTTCAAAATATCGATACTTTCGTACCGATACTCGATATTTTAGTATCGATACTACACTATCCGATATTTTTGGATATCGATACTTTGGATCCGATATTTCTAAATATCGAATATCGATACTGTTCTTGCGGAAAATTCAACATAATGGCTAAAAAATGAAGAAGATAGAGGGGCTTTTGGGTAATTACTCTTTGGTTGCACAAATAACGTTTATATCATGGAAAAAATCACTCTGCTTGGACTCTTAATAGTGAAAAATGAATAAAAGTTGTTGAAAAAATTATTTTTCTTGAGAAAATTGTATGATATTGGGAGTTTGACACTAAAGTATCGATACTCGATATTTTAAAATATCGATACTCATGCCCTACGATACTTGGGATATCGATACTCGGATACGATACAGTATCGATACAAAATATCGATACTTTTATAACGATACCCATCCCTAGTGTGTGTTTGTTCATGGAGGACTGCATTTTTTCGAACGTGCGATTTCGTTATTTAATTTTTCTGCCACATGTTATAGTATCAATGGGCAAAAAAAGTTGGAGTATAGAGGTTTTCAATGGTGCTGAATCCAAATTTGAGGTCAAAAACCTGAATTTCCGTCCCATCATTTCTCATCAATTTCCGTCAATCTGTTTATTGGTACGAGAAAGCTATATGCCACACCCACTCCCAGAAGGTTTCTTGTGCTTTTTCATTTCAAAATGTCCTTGAAAATCTGAATTTGCGAAATTATTATCACATTTATTTTATTATTATGTATTTTATTTTAATTATAGGTAACCCTGGAAATATACGAATATTGATCCTGGAAAACTCTTGGAATTTTTTAACGTGATAACGTCTTATAAATTGGTTTACCGGGAGACACTTCAAGAAACTGCGTTACGCTCCGCTCACAGAGGGGGTGCAGCTCGGGGCTCCCTAAAGGCGGGCGGCCCCTCCCCTTCCCCGGCGCTCACAAAAGCGGGAGCGCCCCGCCCCCCTTCCCTGGCACTCACTCCCCCTCCCACCCATGGGAAATACCTACTACCTACGGGAAATACCTACTCTGTGCAACTTGACAAAGAATTTTATTTTATCCTTCTTCCTACTATACGAATGAATATTAACATTAAAATTATTTTACCACTCAAAGTCGTTGTCACGTAAAACTTTCGCCCGTATACCGACTTTACAGGCAACAACACAGGGAATTTTTTTTTTCGGAGAGTCGCTGGACACCCTGGTGACCTACATCAACCAAAAGCTTCGGGGCACAACTAGACCCCAAATTGGAGCCCTCCAAATTTCATCAAAATCGGCCCATAGGAACTAAGGAAAGAGCCGCGGACGGACGGCCAAATTTTTATTCGATTTTTAGATTATACGTATACCTTGAAATGTAGACCAACAAATTTTGAGGGGGGGTTAAAAAAAATTTCTTTAGTCGATTCCAAAAGTACATTATTGAAAATAATAAACCAATATGCGCAAAATACCAATTTAAGATATTTTTATTTAGTATTGTATTTACAAAGAAGAAATACTAGAAGCATCCTCGCTCCTTCAAGATTTACTCATTTTATTAAGACCGACACACTTCTAAGGAATGTGGCTGTAATATTTATCTAAAAAATCAATCCAGTTCCCTGAGTTGCTGCTCTCTCTCTGCCATTGCCACTTTCCTCTCCGCGATAATCTGAGAGAAGGTTTTCTCGAGGTCTTGACGTTTCTCTGCGTCGTCGTCAGAAGAGCCGGAAGAAGAAGTAGCCACATGTTTCCCCTTCATGAACGACGGTCCACGTTTCTTCGAACGCGTTCCTTCACTCTCCGTCTCGTCCGAAGACTCGCCCATGTACTCCTCCGTCGGCTCCTCCTCCTCCGCCTAAAAACCAAAATGTTAATTTCAAGGTAACGAAATTTAATGACTAATTTTGGTAATTTTGGTACTCCCATAAATATTTACACGACTGGTTGGGAATAACCCAGGGATTTCCTTAGGGGAAATTTTCCTGCAGGTAACCTTTTGGCAGAAGGCACAGCTTTCAAGGTAACGCTACATAGGTGATGAGTATTCCCTTGAAGAGCGAAACTGCTTCAACCTACAGGAGCGAGTACTCCCTTGAAGAGAGAAACCGCTTCAATGTGTACAGGAACGAGTTCTCCCTTGAAGAGGGAAACCGCTCCAACCAGTACAGGAACGAGTTCTCCCTTGAAGAGGGAAACCGCTTCAACCTGTACAGGAACGAGTTCTCCCTTGAAGAGAGAAACCGCTTCAACCTGTACAGGAACGAGTTCTCCCTTGAAGAGAGAAACCGCTTCAACCTGTACATGAACGAGTTCTCCCTTGAAGAGGGAAACCGCTTCAACCTGTACAGGAACGAGTTCTCCCTTGAAGAGGGAAACCGCTTCAACCTGTACAGGAACGAGTTCTCCCTTGAAGAGGGAAACCGCTTCAACCTGTACAGGAACGAGTTCTCCCTTGAAGAGAGAAACCGCTTCAACCTGTACAGGAACGAGTTCTCCCTTGAAGAGAGAAACCGCTTCAACCTGTACAGGAACGAGTTCTCCCTTGAAGAGGGAAACCGCTTCAACCTGTACAGGAACGAGTTCTCCTTTGAAGAGAGAAACCGCTTCAACCTGTACAGGAACGAGTTCTCCCTTGACGAGGGAAACCGCTCCAACCTGTACAGGAACGAGTTCTCCCTTGAAGAGGGAAACCGCTTCAACCTGTACAGGAACGAGTTCTCCCTTGAAGAGAGAAACCGCTTCAACCTGTACAGGAACGAGTTCTCCCTTGAAGAGGGAAGCCGCTTCAACCTGTACAGGAACGAGTTCTCCCTTGAAGAGGGAAACCGCTTCAACCTGTACAGGAACGAGTTCTCCCTTGAAGAGGGAAACCGCTTCAACCTGTACAGGAACGAGTTCTCCCTTGAAGAGGGAAACCGCTTCAACCTGTACAGGAACGAGTTCTCCCTTGAAGAGAGAAACTGCTTCAACCTGTACAGGAACGAGTTCTCCCTTGAAGAGGGAAACCGCTTCAACCTGTACAGGAACGAGTTCTCCCTTGAAGAGAGAAACCGCTTCAACCTGTACAGGAACGAGTTCTCCCTTGAAGAGGGAAACCGCTTCAACCTGTACAGGAATGAGTTCTCCCTTGAAGAGGGAAACCGCTTCAACCTGTACAGGAACGAGTTCTCCCTTGAAGAGGTAAACCGCTTCAACCTGTACAGGAACGAGTTCTCCCTTGAAGAGGGAAACCGCTTCAACCTGTACAGGAACGAGTTCTCCCTTGAAGAGGGAAACCGCTTCAACCTGTACAGGAACGAGTTCTCCCTTGAAGAGGGAAACCGCTTCAACCTGTACAGGAACGAGTTCTCCCTTGAAGAGGGAAACCGCTTCAACCTGTACAGGAATGAGTTCTCCCTTGAAGAGGGAAACCGCTTCAACCTGTACAGGAACGAGTTCTACCTTGAAGAGGGAAACCGCTTCAACGTGTACAGGAACGAGTTCTCCCTTGAAGAGAGAAACCGCTTCAACCTGTACAGGAACGAGTTCTCCCTTGAAGAGGGAAACCGCTTCAACCTGTACAGGAATGAGTTCTCCCTTGAAGAGGGAAACCGCTTCAACCTGTACAGGAACGAGTTCTCCCTTGAAGAGGGAAACCGCTTCAACCTGTACAGGAACGAGTTCTCCCTTGAAGAGGGAAACCGCTTCAACCTGTACAGGAACAAGTTCTCCCTTGAAGAGGGAAACCGCTTCAACCTGTACAGGAACGAGTTCTCCCTTGAAGAGGGAAACCGCTTCAACCTGTACAGGAATGAGTTCTCCCTTGAAGAGGGAAACCGCTTCAACCTGTACAGGAACGAGTTCTCCTTTGAAGTGGGAAACCGCTTCAACCTGTACAGGAACGAGTTCTCCCTTGAAGAGGGAAACCGCTTCAACCTGTACAGGAACGAGTTCTCCCTTGAAGAGGGAAACCGCTTCAACCTGTACAGGAACGAGTTCTCCCTTGAAGAGGGAAACCGCTTCAACCTGTACAGGAACGAGTTCTCCCTTGAAGAGAGAAACCGCTTCAACCAGTACAGGAATGAGTTCTCCCTTGAAGAGGGAAACCGCTTCAACCTGTACAGGAACGAGTTCTCCCTTCATGAGGGAAACTGCTTCAACCAGTACAGGAGCTAGTACTCCCTAGAGAAGCTGCATCAGTATCTACATTCTACATCTGAAGAGGAAAAGATAGTTGTACCAACTCCACTCAGCAGACCACCACACATTTGGTTTTATGATGATAAACAGAAGAGGGCTGACGTTGTAGAGTTTGCAAACATATAAAATGTATATATATCCGACGTATACATCGTATAAATATGATGTATACGATGAATTCAAACACAGAAATTTCATACATACTTCCGCATGAGAGTACGAAAATTGGAAGAACTTTAAAAAAATGATGGAAAGAAAGCCTCCGCAATGATGGATACCATTCTCCAAAAATCGCTTAGACTGAGGTTAGGAGACATCAAAGAGTATTCAGATAGACGACGGTGGGAAAGTAGGATCCCACCAAGAGAGCGCTTCCCCATGAAAATACGCAGAAGCGAAAAATAATGACCCGCGTCAGTCTCCCGTCCTGTGCCTGCATAGTGTGCCACCTCCTTTAAAGGTACATGGTTAGTTCCACTAGTTATAAGAATACATTATAGTCGACGTAAGTTATTGGTAACGTATGTGTCAATAGCCGGGTGTATGTTGACAATAATTACGGAGTTATTGTTCTGGAGGATTAGGTTAGGGATGGGGTATCGATACTCGATATTTCAAAATATCGATACTTTCGTACCGATACTCGATATTTTAGTATCGATACTGCACTATCCGATATTTTTGGATATCGATACGTTGGATCCGATATTTCTAAATATTGATACTGTTCTCGCGGAAAATTCAACATAATGGCTAAAAATGAAGAAGATAGAGAGGCTTTTGGGTTATAACTCATTACTTATTGGTTGCACAAATAACGTTTGTATCATGGAAAAAATCACTCTGCTTGGACTCTTAATAGTAAAAAATGAATAAAAGTTGTTGAAAAAATTATTTTTCTTGAGAAAATTGGATGATATTGATAGTTTGTGACACTACAGTATCGATAATCGATATTTTAAAATATCGATACTCATGCCCAACGATACTTGGGATATCGATACTCGGATATGATACAGTATCGATACTCTTATAACAATACCCA
This sequence comes from Apolygus lucorum, assembly GCA_009739505.2. NCBI lineage: Eukaryota > Metazoa > Arthropoda > Insecta > Hemiptera > Miridae > Apolygus > Apolygus lucorum. The sequence continues at coordinate 934,704 of CM019168.2, read as the reverse complement.
CTCCTAGTTTAGGTAGGCTGGACTTTCCATGATTCTCTATCCATTCACCACCAGTCCTACCTGAGCTTCCCCAGTCTTTCTCTCCCCCCCCCCCCCCCACCGTATTTTCACGTCCAACCCAAGAAAAAAAAACGATGCAAATCATTACACAAAGGTATGTTGTTTTTGTGTATAGATCACTTGCCAGCAAAGAACACAGCTTTGCCATTGTCACTAGCTACCAACTAATTTTTCTCTTCATAATCGAGTTTATTTAGATGAAATGAAAGCTTCACATTCCATTCGAAGAAATTAAGAATTTCTTTATGAAACACTGCAAATGATTACACAATGGTTTATTTTTTTGACATTTTATGTCTTTACTATGGCACATAAATGAAAAATCGTCACGCGGGGAGCGTTACGCAAAGGGGAAAGGGCATAAAATGTCTCTCCCGGTTGCATACTTGTACGAAAGCTGTAGCCACCGATCGGGAGGAGCAGTGGGCGGGAGGAGCAAGGGGTGGGAGGAGCAGGGGGCGGTATGTCTTTACTATGGCATATAAATGAAAAATCGTCACGCGGGGAGCGTTATGCGAAGGGGAAATATGAAGGGGAAAGGGCATAAAATGTCTCTCCTGGTTGCGTACTTGTACGAAAGCTGTAGCCATCGATCGGGAGGAGGAGTGGGCGGGAGGATCAAGGGGTGGGAGGAGCAGGGGGCGGGAGGAGCAGGGGGCGGTATGTCTTTACTATGGCACATAAATGAAAAATCGTCACGCGGGGAGCGTTACGCAAAGGGGAAATATGAAGGGGAAAGGTTTCAAAAGGCCATAGCCAAGAGAAAGATAGTAATGAATTTAATCTAAGGTAGACCTCATTCTTTCTCATTATAATCTCTTTACTCATGCACTTTTGACATTTTATGTCTTTACTATGGCACATAAATGAAAAATCGTCACACAGGGAGCGTTACGCGGGGAGCGTTACGCGAAGGGAAAATATGAAGGGGAAAGGGCATAAAATGTCTCTCCTGGTTGCGTACTTGTACGAAAGCTGTAGCCACCGATCGGGAGGAGGAGTGGGCGGGAGGAGCAAGGGGTGGGAGGAGCAGGGGGCGGGAGGAGCAGGGGTCGGGAGGAGCAGGGGGCGGTATGTCTTTACTATGGCACATAAATGAAAAATCGTCACGCGGGGAGCGTTACGCGAAGGGAAAATATGAAGGGGAAAGGGCATAAAATGTCTCTCCTGGTTGCGTACTTGTACGAAAGCTGTAGCCACCGATCGGGAGGAGCAGTGGGCGGGAGGAGCAAGGGGTGGGAGGAGCAGGGGGCGGGAGGAGCAGGGGGTGGGAGGAGCAGGGGGCGGTTTACTTTTGACATTTTATGTCTTTACTATGGCACATAAATGAAAAATCGTCACGCGGGGAGTGTTACGCGAAGGGGAAATATGAAGGGGAAAGGGCATAAAATGTCTCTCCTGGTTGCGTACTTGTACGAAAGCTGTAGCCACTGATCGGGAGGAGCAAGGGCGGGAGGAGCAAGGGCGGGAGGAGCAAGGGGTGGGAGGAGCAGGGGTCGGGAGGAGCAGGGGGCGGTTTTCAATTTTATATAGATCTCTCGTCTGCAATGAACACGGCTTTGCCATTGTCACCACCAACCAACATTAAGAAAAACATCGATCGCATTTCAGTCAGCTAAAATTTGAACGGTGATTGGGCCTCTTTTGCGATTCACACTCATGTTTCTGATTTATTGTAAGTTCAACCCTTTAATTCTCGTAGGGAGCGAACGGTTTGTCCTACAGAGCTCCGGTGGTCTCAAAAAATTCTAAAAATTCTATAGAATCTTAAATTGATGGGAAAAAATACCTTTGTATCAAAATTTTTTGAGTTAGAGCGTTTTCAAAATTTATTTTTTGAACCCTTAGAAGTGACCTACATCAACCAAAATCTTCAAGGCACAACTAGACCCCAAATGGAGCCTACATACCATTAACAATTTATATTTTGGAAAAAATACTTCACCACGACAATTGATGGCATTGTACATAAATATTTACATCACAGCATTGTATCAGGGTCCGAGATCCGACCTCGGACATTGGGATGAGGGACAAGGTTGAATCACCTTCTCCCACAAATGATGGAGGGAGGATTGTGCCTCTTCCGGCTGTGCCATCAGTCGACGCTTCTCCTCCCCATGGGGTTCGAGTTCAGCTCCAAGTCCCACGGGGCCCATTTGCTCAAGCCATGGCACGCCGTCGTGTGGCCGTAGCCCTGAATTTAGACCAGATGAATGATACTCCTGTTAGGACTCGGGTGGTCACCCACTCCAGGATAAACAGTGGGTAACCAGCCCGAATCAGATCCTTGGCTGACTTGCTTCCCTTCCATTATTGAAAATAATAAGCCAAGAAACGGAGTTGAGTAGAACGTTGTCTATTTCCATGGGTTACAAGTTGAATCGATTTCGACGTTTAGGTCACCATCAGTAATAAACAACAACTATAACTAACTTTAAACATCAACTTTAATAATAACTTAAGTTATTGTTTGTCTCTGATGATGACTTATATGTCGAGATCGATTTAACTCGTACCTCATTATTTTCGTGGAAATAGACAACGTTCTACTCAACTCCGTTTGTATTAAAATGGTTTTCCACAATCTCATCGCGAGTGATTTTATTCATATGATGTGATAATATCAATAATATTATTATTCATGAAAGAATGAGGAATTTCACCATGTCGGAATTTCCTATTTTTGACCCCAAAATCGGATTCAGCACCTCTAAAAAACCTCTAAGGCAAACTTTCAGCCCGAACTTCCTAATTTACGAATAAACAAAACAGTGTAGAAAATACGAATGTTTAAAAAAAACCGGGAAAATGACGTCATCCTGGAATAGTTCATTTATGGCCGCTTGAAGCGCTGAGATCGAGAAATCCATAGTCCTCAGATGCAAAATTTCATGAAACAGTAAAGTTCGAAATCGAAAAACTGAAGAAAAAAATAGAAAAAACGAGATGGGGAAAATTAGGTTTCCTCTGTTTTTGTTTGATAACTTTTCTCTTAGAAAACACGATTTCGTCGTCCCAATGGGCAACACTGGGAGGAGACGGCGATCTGAACAGCCCAATCAGCGAGCGTTCCTGCTTCACGTCCGTTTTCCCGGTTAGTTTTGAAATTAAAAATTTTGACTGTCTCCCAAAAATAACAGGAGACTTATTTTCCGAAATCAGCCCGATTTTCATCTATCCCACACCATTAACTATTCAGGAAAAATGCAAACAGAAATCGGTGAAATTCCTCATTCCTTCGTTAAGAAATTTGATTACTGGTTGCTAAGGGCGCAAAACTGAGTACGACTCGAAGAAACAAACAGCGATCGCATTTTGGTCAGCTGAAATTTGAAGGGAGATTAGGCATTTCCTGCGATTAACACTCGTGTTTCTGATATATCGTAAGTTCAACCCTTAAGTTCTCGTAGGAAGCGAACGGATTGTCCTACAGAGCACCGCGTCGTCTCTAAAAATTCAATACCTACTGTTATGACCCACATTCAAACTTACTAATTAGTTCTTAAATAAAAGAAGTACAAGAGGATCCCTGAGTGAGCCACCATCCGCAAGGGAGGGACGAGGTACGGGGAGAACACGTCATATGACGTCACCTTTCCACCTCTCTCTCCACTAATCTCACGAGTATATAAGCTCACTCAGGGATGCTCCAGTATGCCTTCTAGTCCAGTCTTTCGTCTTGTTCATTTCGCTCTCCAACTTCTCCTTCATCAAGGGATCTTCTCGAAGTATTAGGCTCACTAGGTAAATTTCCCGCATCCCGCCGGTAGGTTTCTATGAAACGCCGGGGCTGACGGGCTAGCCTGCTCTTCCCAGTACTCCGCATGCCGGCCTCGCTAATAAGCCGCCGATGCAACAGTACTGCAAGTTAGGATAGGGACTTTTCTCTCTTCGTTGAGTGGGGGTTAAAGAAAACACAAACGCCGCATCGAGAAGGTCATCTCCTTCACTCGACGAGACGCGAACATAACACCTACTATTTCAAATTGGTGAAAAACGATACCTTGTTTTCGAGCTAGGGCACTTTTGAAAATTTCAACCCTTAACTTTGACCCCTTAGAAGTGACTGACATCAACCAAAAGCTTCGGACACAACTAGACCCCAATGGAGCCCATATACCAAACTTTATCAAAATCGGTCCATGGGAACTGAGGAAAGTGCCGCAGACGGCGCGGCGAGCGGCCGGAAAAATTTGTATTCCATTTTCTGATTTACAAACCTTGAAACGTAAACCAACAAATTTTGAGGGGGGTTAAATTTTTTTCTAGGAACCAAAGGTTCATTATTGAAAATATAATAAACCAAAAATATTCAAAATATGGAAAAATCCAAATAGAAAACCATTTTTGTTCAACTGTACCTGAGAAGGTCTCTTGGCCACTGTGGGGCCCACTGGGGTAGAGATAGCCTCGTCGTAGTACTCCTGGTACGGCTCTTCCTCAGCATCTGATGGAACAAACAGCTCCACTTCGGTGATCTCAGAGAAGTCTGTCACGTTGCTGGGTGACGATCTCGGAGATGGAATCGATTCCCCCTCTGACAGACAGTCGTCTTCGCAAATTTCCCTCCAATTCTCCGGGTACAACGGGTCTCCGGGGAGAAGTATCTGCCAAAAAGAAAATGAAATAGAGCAGTAAAGTTGAAGTTGAACCAAATAAAATATAGTTCCTACCTAATTAGAAACAAGAAGGTTGCAAGTTAATAAACAATTTTGTTATAAATGTTCTGTATAATTCACCCAGAAAATGTGACAGATTTTTCATTGGTCAATACTGTTGTGAATTGTGGCATTTGAAGACGGTAGACCTGCGAACCAGTAGTCCGCCAAGAGAAACTTTTACTCCCCCCCTTCCTATTCTAGAGTGGTGTAGGTACAGCTATTGCTTTTATCCGTGTGACATCACACAGAATGGATGTTAGAAGAAGAAGAAGAAGAATAAGACTAATCTCCCTGAAAGGCAGCCATGACGACTCCGTTGTAAACAAAGATTGTATAGAATATTGCATAGGTTTTTCATTATGCCAATCTGTGCGGTTATTAGTTGCTCTTCTCGTCCCAGAAGCGGTAATTAATTTTTTGGTTTGCCAAAAGTGATTAGAAACAGTGTGGAAAGACAAGAAACTTTCCGAAAAAAGAAGAATATCAGCCTTTTGACGTCGCTGCTTCCCAGCCATGACAACCATGATTTTCGATGAACTGACACTTTTATAACCAGCTTCAAATTATCTCATTATTATTATTTGTACAAGTTTTCTTTGTCATCAGTTAGGTATTTGTTTGCAGTTAGGTATTTGTATTTTTTGGGGCCCGTGAGAAATCTATACTACTGTTTCGTTGTGCAATATTCCACATCAAAATGGATTGAAAATTTCTTTGTCACCTCCCAAACAGCCAATGTTGCAATAGAAAAGTTAAGGGAAACCTTCGCACGATTTGGTCTACCACGTGCTATTTCATCTGATGGTGCGAAATGTTTTACTGGAAGTGACTTCAAAGATTTCTTAAAATCGTACGGCATTCTTCACTTACATGGACCACCTTTCCACCCACAATCCAATGGGTGCGCTGAAAGTGCCGTCAAGATTGTCAAATCCTGTATTAAGAAGTCTCTGGCAGATAAAAATCGTAAAATTTCACTACAAACTGCTGTCAACAACTTCCTCTTCCAATATCGCAATACCATTCACGCAACAATCAGCCAAACTCCTGCTAACATGCTCCTAAAGAAAAAACCTTTCACCTCCTTCGATTTGATGATACCATCAACTGATGAACTGGTCATGAAGCGGCAAATTTCCATGGTGCAACAGGGAGGACATCGCAAGTTGCATCTCGACCTCAACGATGATGTATGGGTTAAGGACTACCGCAACGATCAGCCTACTTGGGCAAAAGGAAAGGTAATCGACGTTTTGGGAAGTCAAACGTTCCTTGTAAAGACCTCTGACGAACAACTTTGGCGCCGACATTCCGATCAAATTTGGCCAGCTACACCAAAAAAGCCGGAAGTAGAATCTGGTCAGCAAAAGCCAGAAGATGGACCACCTCCTGAGCCTTTGCCTACAACACCCCAAGCAAGCACACCGCCTAAGGACCCAGCTGACGTTCTTCCCATATCAACAACACCCAAAAACCCGACACCACATCGACCACCTCAACGACCAAAGAGAGTGGTCAAGAAACCATTACGATTCAGAGATGAATTTTAATTGATATAAAACAACTAAAAGACTGAATTTATGATTTGTGAATTTATGAAGTAACTCAAATTACTTTTATGAGTCAGACAGACTTTATTTATTTTTTTTCTCTCTTTATATTTCATTTTTAAATTGTTAAATATTTTTGGCGGAGAGATGTTGTATATTTGAATTCAAATAAGTTCCCGCTCCCGCCAACACCTAGTGCCAGCTGTGATAACATTACTTAGCTAGAAATACAGCAAGCAGTGGTTGTTCTGTTCTGTTCCCGAAACTTTTCGAAGTCAACGTGTTTTTCATTCACCCGATTTCCTCGTTAAATTCAAGATTAAATACTTATTAGGCAGTTTCTGTCCAGTATTTAACAACCTTAAAAGGCAGGTCAGCAGTCAGGCTGTATGAGGGCAAAGATGAAAAAGAACTTGCCTATTCTTACCTGATCACTGCCGCTTTCCACAGTTTGTTCTCCCAAGTCATCTGATACCATTCCAGACCTGGTAGATGCCTGGGCTTGACGAACCGATCGAGAGCTCGCTCCTACTGAAGGTTCCATTCTTGATTGACGACTTTTCACAAATAGTTCCTCGCTTTCTAATTTGTCTTCGCCAAACAAATCCGAATGTTGCACACGCGGCGTCAGACGGGCCGACTCCACAGTCACTTCCATCTGGTTCCTGAGTCTGTTTCCAAGGTGGTCACTCGATTCTGACAAGATGATTTCAGAACCCAAGTTCGGTTCCAACTCTCCTACACTTTTTGCAACTAATACTTGTCTACTGGACAGTTTCACTTGGGAACTACTGTCGTCGTCATGTTCATCCATACTAGAAGCATCTGCTGACCTTCTACCCGCTTCTGAAGTTTCCAAATCTACGCCCTGATCCTGCCCAAATATGTCAGTTTTGAACAAAGATAATTGGGAATTGGAGAGTGGCACAGCTCGGGTTTGGGGGAGCCGCTCATCCAGATCTATCGTGACGCTCATTGGCCTCTGCATACTGCTTGCACCTTGCTGCTGTTCTCGTAACATCAAAGTAACAACATCCTGATCTGTATTTGCTATAAAATCCAAGTCCAGACCGGAATTTTGGTTTACAATGGGAAATCTATGTTCACTTTTGTACATCATGCTTTCATCGCCAACCGTCAAATCTTCCTCCCGGACATACGGCCAGTTGTATGGGAAGTCTTTCAAGTCTGTCACGGTTTTATCAACGTCCCACAATGGGTCGTACTCTTCTCCGAATAACTGTTTATACTCCTCGATATTTTTCTGTCGATTAGCGTACTTCCTGTACTCGTAAGTGAGCTCGTGTGGCTCCCACTGTCCACAAATGAAGCCATTTTCTTCTATTATGTTCCGCGCAAGGATCCTCATCCACCTTAAGACAAAGAGAACGACCCAAAAATAGATTAAAACGGATTAGCTTTGCATTCGTGGAACAGAATAGTATTGTTTTCAAAATCTACAGATCCAAAGAGGACTGGAATACTGGATTGGTGAATTTGAGTCCCAGCTTTGACAATAAAATTTTTTTTAAAGTCCATTCATGCAGCATGAATTAGTGAGCGAATTTTCAAAGACATCTTTTTTTTACACTCTTCTGGGATCGTTAAAGAAAAGGTCCATTCTGATATTTTGAGGCCATCGCAATTGCTTCATTTTCCTTGAAAATTCGTTTAATAAGGCTGTACGGTAAAATTGCACGGGCTATCTTCTGAAGATGTAAGGAGTCCATATTCATATTCCACGCGTCTCCAAGAGCTCATGGAGTACCCGCATGGCTATTCTTGTTTTTTTTTTTGGTTTATTATTTTCAATAATGAACCTTCGGAATCGACCAAGAAAAAAAAATTTTCAACACCCCCTCAAAATTTGATGTTTTACGTTTCAAGGTACGTAGAATCCAAAAATCGAATAAAAATTTGGCCGTCCGTCCGCCGTACGCGGCACTTTTGCCACTTAGCATTGACCGATTTTGATGAAATTTGGTATATAGGCTCCATTTGGGGTCTAGTTGTGTCCCGAAGATTTTGGTTGATCTAGGTCACTTCTAAGGGTTCAAAAATGAAATTTGAAATTTTTAAAACGCCCTAACTCAAAAAATTTCGATATAAAGGTATTGTTTTTCCTTCAATTCAAGATTCTATAGAATTTTTAGAATTTTTCGAGACCACGCGGAGCTCTGTAGGACAAACCGTTCGCTCCCTACGAGAATTTAAAGGTTTTACGTACAATAAATCAGAAACACGAGTGTGAATCGCAAAAGAGGCCTAATCCCCGTTCAAATTTTAGCTGACCGAAATGCGATCGACGTTTTTCTTCATGTTGGATGGTTGGTGGCTTTGCAGACGAGTGATCTATATAAAAATAATAAACCGTTGTGTAATAATTTGCAGCGTTTTTTTTTCAATTTTCAGCAAACTATACCAACATACTGTAAGCACAGGTGTAAGTGCGTATTTTGCCTGCTTTGGTTAGCTATGGAGAATTTACCTAGCTGTATGTGCTCAGAAGGAGTCTAAGGTAGCGAAATCTAGCTAGCAAAACGTCCCTACAAAATGACACCTTGGTGAATCGGGAACAAGAAACGTAGGCGAGTCAGATCACAAATTACTGTTAAGAACATGTATTTAAATCAAAATAAATGACAATATATATGTATATCAAAATATGTGTACCGTTTTATATATATAGTACCTCTTCTTATATCAAGAAAGTGAATCTCAAGTCTTAGAATAGGTAACTTAAAGAAAATACTGACTGTGTACCGATCGTACCAATATGACTAATGACGAGAATTGCAATGGTAAGAAAATATAGGCAAATTAAACAACGTACCAAAATGCGTACTGATTCTAGTAAATACAAAGAATTGACGAGATACTGACGTATTGAAACGAGTACTACGTGACAAGTTATTACTGAATGCGTACCAAGTGTACTGAACGAATATATCAATTATACTGCAAAGTGTATCGAACGTACTGAAGATATGGTATGCGTATCGAATTGCAAACAAAGGTAAATTATGACGTATCTGTGTACCACAACTGAATTCCTAGTAATACATAAGTATTAAAGGACGAATGAAGTCTGGAATATAGTGAAGTTACTGGTAAGTAGTGAAACAAATGGAGACATAAGGGTATGGTGATTACCGTACTACAGAGGATCTAGGAGTTGTCTCGAGGTAGGCACTTCGAGTACCGTTTGCAGAGGCGCCTTGGTCCAGTGGTAGGTAATTCCAGGAAGAACTGTGAGCCCGAAGGGAGTCACAGGCAGCAGAATGATTGAAGAAAATGTTCGTACCGATTGTAACTTTAGGTACGGAAGAGATTTGACAAAACGCAACTTTAGCTACACTGTTGTTGGCAAATAAACGACGGCCCAGTGCACTCACAACCACTCGAGTCAAGCGTAGACAGATGACTGAAAGGAAGGGTTTCGGTGAAGAGGCAGGTGGAGAGCAGTAGGTGGGAGATCCGATGACAGCCGATGATGGCCGATGACGACCGAGGGAACCTTCCAGGCCTTCATGGTTCCTCCCTGGTCGGGTCCACGATGGAGGGCTGGCTGGCCCAGCTGTTCAGGCTGCTTCTCCTAGATGTCGCTTGTTGTTGCTTTACTGTCTCCACCCCCGACTTACACAGGGTATGTTTGAAGATGTTAGAAGTACATATTCACGTTCCACTCGTCTCCACAAACTTGAAGAGAACCCATGCTGTACTGCATTTGTGGGTACAACAAAAAATATAGTAAAAAATATGTAGTTTTCCGAATAAGTGGATAGGGCACAAGGCTCTTATACCTTGGCCTCCTCGATCCCCCGACCTCACGCCACTCGACTTTTCCCTTTGGGGTTCCCTCAAGGACAAGGTGTGCGAGAATCATACCTCAATTCAGACCGTCGAGGAACTGAAGGGACGGATAACGGATTCAGCACGAGCCCTTCGAAACGAATCTATTCAGCGTGCTCTTCACGATCATTGGCTGAATCGGGCAGAACTTTGCTTGCAGCAAGGAGGTCTGCATTTCGAGCAGCTGCTTTGAAGTTTTTTTCTCGTTTTTTAAAGAAGGAAATTTGATTAATTTTTTTCTTTTAACTTTGCTTGCAGCAAGGATGTCTTCATTTCGAGCAGGTGCTTTAACGTTGTTTTTTTTTCGCTTTTTAAAGAAGGAAATTTCATTTATTTTTTTCTTTTAACTTCGCCGTAGCCGGTCCCCAGCCCGGTTGAGAAAGAAGGAGGGAAAGAAAATAACATTATTTAGCTCGTCAGAATCGTCTGTCTGTTGGGGTGGCGCCTATCCAGGAACCGCTCGGCGTAAACTCGAACTGCTCTTCTCAAAAAAGAGCGATTTATCGCTAAAAACAACCGAATTTTCGACCGCCATTTCGGAAATTCCAATCAAATTCAAAAATGGATACCACCACGTGATTCAGCGTCGAAAAATAATGAAAAAACATGTGCCACACTTGGGGTTTACGTGAATCCATATTTTGCGCAATTTGGTAGTTGGGCGAATTTGCGCGCTCATGGGACGGGTTGCGCGCAACCAAAAAAATCAAGTGAAGGGTCTAAAATTCATGAAATTTTGCGTAGAATCCAAATCTGCAATAAAAAATGGGGGGGGGGGGGCTCGTTTGAAATAACGAAGTTGGTGTGCGTTGCGCACGATTTGCGCAATGCGCAATATGGTCATATTTGAGATCCTTGGGAAAAATCATGAAGATTCAAAAAAATACATATATATTTTACCACTATCTGGACGATTTTAGCAAGGGTGGTGAATAACTTTTGAGACACCCTGTATATACAGGGTGTCCCATGTTAAGGACCGAAAAACTTCGGGAGTCGATTCTACAACTAATTTTTGTAAGAAAGTGTCTCTTAGCAATTTTTCGTTAGACGCTTAATTTCCGAGTTATTTTAATTTTAAGATTTTTTTCGTGTTTTGGCCATAAAAATGACCATAACTCGCTCCATTTACAAGCAATTCAAAATCTAATTACACCGTTGGATAGGGCGTTAAATTTACCATCTTTCTAGTGGTTATACAAAAATTTTTGTAAGGTCGTGAGGGGTGAAAAATCAACTCGTAAAGTCATTTTTGTAAAGTTGTAAAAATTTCCTACTTTTTCTTTCGATTGTTAAGGTTTTACTTCCAAATGATTTTTCACGTACCTCTACATCAAAAACTGCGCAAAGATCTCAGCTTTCTAATGGTATAATTTGTTTTAATTTTACTCCGCTAATTAGTGGTGAAAAGTACGTTGGAATGCTAAAAAACGTGGCTGCGCTCATGGAAATCAACGTTTCTGGTTCGTTGGTCCTCGGGCAGGTTCGACGAATTAGGGGTGGAATTCTACGTGATTTTCAACGCTATTAGACTGATTCCATCACCGTTGGTATGTGAAAGCTCAATATTGAGTTTTGGTAGGTCCTAATCTTTTTTTTTTTTTTTTTTTCAATTTAGTTGGTTTTTATGCACGAATTGAATGTTCAATTCTCGCAACTTTCTCGATTGTATGAAAAAAGAGATATCTCATAAAGAATAGTGTTTAGATGTGGAATAAAAAATAAAAATAAATAATGATATTTTAGGAAAAGTAAAATGATATTCATGAACAAAAATAATCTTTATGTTCATCGAATTACGTTATTGACTAAACATAAATGATATAATAAATTATCCTCTACTCCGTCTTGACTTCGTTTGCCATTCTTCCGGATACCTGTAAACACAAAGCAAAGTTTTTTACAGCCAAGTAGAAAATAATTGAGGAATGAGCTGTCAGGAGACGATGCACATTATGTACTGAAAAAGGAGGAGGTCACATTGAGCACTTACTCTGAATCGGTATTATGATGACCACTGCTTCAAATTTTGACATTCCTCAATTATTTTCTACTTTGCTGTAAAAAACTTTGCTTTGTGTTTACAGGTATCCGGAAGAATGGCAAACGAAGTCAAAGACGGAGTAGAGGATAATTTATTATCTCATTTATGTTTAGCCAATAACGTACTTCGCTGAAGACAAAGATGATTTTTGTTCATAAATACCATTTTTACTTTCTCTAAAATATCATTATTTATCTTTATTTTTTATTCCATATCTACACGCTATTCTTTATGAGATATCTCTTTTTTCATACAATCGAGAAAGTTGCGAGAATTGAACATTCAATTCGTGCATAAATGCCAAGTAAATTTAAAAAAAAAAAGATTCGGGCCTACCAAAATTCATTACTGAGCTTTCACATACCAACGGTGATGGAATCAGTCTAATAGCGTTGAAAATCACGTAGAATTCCACCCCTAATTCGTCGAACCTGCCCGAGGCCCAACGAACCAGAAACGTTGATTTCCATGAGCGCAGCCACGTTTTTTAGCATTCCAACGTATTTTTCACCACTAATTAGCGGAGTAAAATTAAAACAAATTATACCATTAGAAAGCTGAGATCTTTGCGCAGTTTTTGATGTAGAGGTACGTGAAAAATCATTTGGAAGTAAAACCTTAACAATCAAAAGAAAAAGTAGGAAATTTTTACAATTTTACAAAAATGACTTTACGAGTTGATTTTTTACCCCTCACAACCTTACAAAAATTTTTGTATAACCACTAGAAAGATGGTAAATTTAACGCCCTATCCAACGGTGTAATTAGATTTTGAATTGCTTGTAAATTAAGCGAGTTATGGTCATTTTTATGGCTTAAGGTCGAAAACACGAAAAAAATCTTAAAATTAAAATAACTCGGAAATTAAGCGTCTAACGAAAAATTGCTAGGAGACACTTTCTTACTAAAATTAGTTGTAGAATCGACTCCCGAAGTTTTTCGGTCCTTAACATGGGACACCCTCTATAGGTACTTTTTTAAATTTTTGGACAACTTTCATTAATTCGAAAACGCATTGATATCAGAAATTTGTGCTGAATCCGAATATACCATATATTACTATGATTCTGAAGGTAATTTTGGACTATTTTTGAAATTTGGGCCACTTAGGGTTGTCCACAATTTCTGGTCAACGAACTCGTCTTTTTATTTGTTGTTACCAACATTTTGGCGAAAACTTAAAATGTTTTGCTAAACTCAAGCTATCGTGAAGTGACATATGGATGGAAAAATGGATGGAAAAATCATGAAGATTCAAAAAACAAAAATTTTTTTTACCACTATCTGGACGATATTAGCAGGGTGGTGAATAACTTTTGAGACACCCTGTATATATACTTTTTTAAATTTTTGGACAATTTTCATTAATTGGAAAACGCATTGATATCAGAAATTTGTGCTGAATCCGAATATACCATATATTACTATGATTCTGAAGGTAATTTTGGACTATTTTTGAAATTTGGGCCACTTAGGGTTGTCCAAAATTTCTGGTCAACGAACTCGTCTTTTTGTTTGTTGTTACCAACATTTTGGCGAAAACTTAAAATGTTTTGCTAAACTCAAGCTATCGTGAAGTGACATATAAATGATTTATATAGATACATATGATTTTTGAAAACTTGTTGAGGGGTCGTTTCAAGATGTTCCAAAACGGATTTCAGTGGTGTAATGGATGGGTAGAGAAATGAGCAAGGACGATGAACGGTATAGACTGATTTAATCACCAATAGGTAGGTATAGAGGAGGGGTGACATCAGTGGTGCCACAATACAAATTAATAATTCCCTGTGCAACAAGTGAGAAAAAAAAATTTCGAAAAAGTCCATTCTAAAAATTTTGAGGCCATTTGCAATAGGGTGTGCGCTTGGGTAGGAAAAACTGTTTATTTTGGGGTCAGAGCTGCAGCTCGACCCACCTTGAGATTTAGCCTACCCTCCCTACACCCCCACTCCATGATAGTTATGACGTTTTCATGTGTTTGCACTGGTGGTACACCTGATTTATAGTAAGTAGAGTTGCGAGCTGACGCCATGTTCTTCAGTACGCCTTTTACCTTCTACACTCTCACTCCCTCCACATCTTGTGGGAAAAAAAAAATTTTTGGTACCAACCACGACCTTCTAGCGTGTGTAAATCTTTTCCTATGAATTTTTAAAGTTTCGACCGTTTATGACGTCACAGTGGGCTGGGGGGTCCCGCCCAGGCAAGAGGGGCGCGTGACGTCATAAACGGTCGAAACTTTGAAAAATCATAGAAACAGATCTACTCACGCTAGAAGGTCGCGGTTGGTACCAAAATTCTCAGAATGTAGTCTACTTTCGATTAAAAATCTAAAAAATATAAAGGCGCACCCCCCATTGGTTCATTTTTTGAAAATTCGCTAATAATGTGTGATGGGAATATGGAGTGACCATACTTTTGAGTAGAGAATTATGGACTCTGTATTTCTATATCTTTATTGGTACATGTTTTATTGTTGTTTAGTACTTTTAGCCATGGAAGAAGATAGGAGGGAAGCTCACTTCAATGGGCCAATGCGTGCGCTTTTTTCGTTTATTGCAACAGTAGTGTTCTCTTTAGGTGGCGAACAGAGTTAAGAAGTACTATTTGCGGTCACTAGAGCTCGTAACGCTTCCCCTCCCCCCAGCCCTGATAACAGTTACTCCAACGTACTTTTCAGATGTGTTTCTTGTTGCTAACGTATGTTTTCTCGTCTTTCTGTTTGATAGTGGTTCGTCTCCAAGTTTAATTTTCTCATCTTTCTGTTCATCTACAGTGGTTTGTCTCTAGTTTTCTTTTCACTTATTCAAAACATGAAGTAGTGTTGGTAGATGTCGATTCCAATAACTTGAGACCATCAGTAGGTACGCCTCGGCAGAAATGCAGTGATAAGAGTGATGCAGATGATATATGATGATATTGCAGTGTAACTACAGTCCCTGGATATAATATTTTGTAGGAATTTAGTTAGTTGTTAAATTGAAAAAGTTGTTGTGTTTTTGATATTGAAAAGAAATTACACAAGTGGTAATATTTTGTGCCAATCAGTGGTTTTCTAGCACAATATTTTTGTTTTTCATTTTATGGTAGGTATGTACATACCTTCCGTTACTCCTTTTCTCCTGGTATCTTATTTCTATAACTATTATGATAGTTATAGAGGACAGAGTGTCCAAAATCGTACTCCACAATTAATATTGATGGAGTGCAATTTTAAAAAACCCGCGGGAATGAGCAGGAGGGACAAAGCTGCGCTCTAGCGACTGAGTGGTATAATATCGGAGGACTATGTTTTTCTTCGCCACCTAAAGGTAGCGCTGAAAGCGGAGGGTGATTTTTTGTCACGTTTTTTAACGTTGACTGAGCTTTCCTCCTATCTTCTTCCATGTTTTAGCTCTGACACCGCTTGCTGTAAATCATTTTTGTCATATTGGGTACCTACCTAGAGATTGGTAGATAACCATAGAGAGAGCTGAAACTATATCTACTGAAATAGATTTCACCGACTCACTTCTCACTCAAAAACTCGTAAGTATAAAAAATTATCACAGATTATTATTAGAGCCAGTTGCAGCATATTTACATCGCTGTTGATCAAAACCATTTCTTACTTCTCTTCCGGGTCCCAAAACCGTCTCCTGTCATTGAACAGTTCTCGTTTCTTGATCTTTTCTTGCACCAAATGTTTCAAGGATCTGTCTGTGAAAGTCGTATCGTTGAGTTTAGCACTGAGTTCTTGCTCGGCATCTTTATAGTGAGATCCAAAATAGAAATCCGTTTCTTTGAGACAATTCTCTAATTTTGAACATTCTTGATGCTCGATGAGTGAATCTTTCGATGCGTAACTCTAAAACAAGGAATTTGTATGGTAAATGTGAGAACTAGGAAGAATTTTAAATCGAACCAGCTGAAATACAAATATGTCATAAGTGAACATTATTACGTTCTGTTCCTATGTTGGTACATCCTTTGGAACAATTGGATTCTCCTTCTACAGGCACTGTTCCAAAGATCTCTCGTACCTGCAGGGACCGAGTGTAAGCAAGAGCACCCAGTCAGTCTGACAATTCACTTTTTCCCGTGCATAACCCTCTGAACAAGCGATATCCAGCAAATCGGCCGATTCGCTACACTGTGCGCCGTAGTACATCCAGGTGGTGGATATGAGGTCAGATAGACCAATGATTAAATCAACTAAAATTTGTTAATCTCCAGGGAAGCCTTAAGAAGCAAACCCGTTGGTGGACCGCTGAGGTCAAGGCTCATGTGCAGGAGAAGAAAAGGCTATGGAAAGCCTACCTCCAAACGAGAACTACTGACGACTATGCTGCCTATAAGGTAAAGAGAGAAGAAGTGAAAAGAGTAGTTCTCGAAGCTAAGGCTAAAGCTTGGGAAGAATTTGGGAAATTTATGGAAGACTCCAAGCAAGAAAACCAGAAACTTTTCTACAAAGTGCTAAAATCTCTGAGAAAGGAAAAGGAGTGCCCTCTAAAGTTTGTTAAGGATAAAGATGGGAATCTACTAACTGAGAAGCGGGAAATCATGAAGAGATGGAAGGAATACTTTGAAGATCTCTTGACATCCGAGGCCGAAGTTGGTAGCGCTCCCAACCCAACCACCCCAGATCCAGATACAGCTTCCAACAGCCCTGGATCCATCATCACACTGGAGGAGCTCCAGACAGCCATAGCAAAAGTTAAACTGGGGAAAGCAGCCGGTGATGACGGCATTTCTCCTGAAATGCTGAGATACATGGGGGAGACAGGTCATCAGCTTCTCCTGAAGATTGTGAACCTAGCCTGGGACCAGAAGAAGATACCCGCCGATTGGGAACTATCAGTTATTGCCCCAATCTTCAAGAAAGGAGACAATAGAGAGTGTGCCAATCACCGAGGAATAGCGCTACTCAGCCTCCCTGGGAAGGTATACTACAGGATTCTTGAGACACGACTGAAAAGCATGGTGGAGCCCCAGCTGGAGGAGAGCCAGTGTGGATTTTGGAGAGACCGTGGTACTCAGGACCTAATCTTCACCTTGCGGCAGATCTGTGAAAAAGTATTGGAACGCAATGGGGAGGTCCACATTTGCTACCTAGATCTGGAAAAAGCGTTTGACAGGGTTCCCTGGGCTGAGCTGTGGTCTGTGCTGGAAAAAAGGGGTGTGGAAGCCAGCCTCATAGAAGCCATCCAAAGCTTCTATCAAACATGCCGGAATAAGGTCCGAACTTGCGGGGCTACATCGGAGGAGTTCCTGACAACTGCTGGAGTGCGCCAGGGAGACATTCTTTCGCCTTACCTGTTCATCATCCTCATGGACGACGTGATAAAGGAGTGCTAGGCAATCACAAAGAAGTTCACTGTGGGGAACTGGCGGATGAGACGGGTGAACCTCTCCGAATTGGCCTTTGTGGACGATGTTGCTCTGATAGCTAAAACGCCAGGAAACCTGCAATGGAATCTGGACGTTTGGAACGAAGAAATGATGAGAAGAAACATGACTATCAGTGTGGCAAAAACGAAAACCATGGTTATATCCCGGAAACAGATAGCACATTCCATCATGCTTCAGGGGCAACCTCTGGAGCAGGTGGAAAGTTTTAGATACCTGGGAGCCACGATTAGCCAGGATGGAACGCTCGACCAGGAGATTGGCAGCAGGGTGGCGGCTTCTACGCGTCTTTACCATGCTATGGGTAGAAGCTTTATTGGTAAGAGGGAAGTTTCGAGGAAGACAAAGATCGCTGTGTACAAAGGCTCCATTTCGCGTTACCAAGGCTCCATTGAAGCCACAGCAGAAGCTGCGCCTCCTCCGCACGTACTTACTGCCAAAGCTGACCTATGGGTTAGTCTTTGGCAGGCTTACGGCGGGGAGGCTGCAAGAATTAGATCGAGAAGTTCGCTCTGCTGTGCGCTCTTGGCTGAGGTTCCCACCTGGTGTCCCAAGTGCCTATGTTCACGCACCGGTCAAATCCGGTGGGCTTGGCATTGTGTCTCTCTCGGCATGTATCCCTTCCCTGCGCCGCCAGCGCCTGCTAGCCCTTCAAGGGTCGAGCTGGGAGGTCGCCCGTGCGGCTGCTGATCTTGATTTTGTCAGGCAGCAGTTAGCATGGTGCGACCGAGCAACACCATCTGCTCCAAAACCCAGTTCGTCTGCTGAGTTTGCTGCTGCGCTGCATGAGTCTGTGGATGGAAAAGAACTCCGACAGTGCTCCGAAAGCCTTGTCTCATCCCAATGGGTAGATTGGGCTTCGGAGGGCATTGGGGCCCGTGACTACAGACACTTTCACGCCGTCCGCGTGGCAACTCTGCCAACTGCGGTACGGTGTTCGAGAGGTAGTCGCGGGACAACCCTACCCCTTTGCCGCGCCTGTCGGAGTGGAAATGAACATCTTTATCATGTAGTGCAGCAGTGTCCTCGGACTCATGGTGGCCGCATTCTACGTCATGATGCGGTCGCCAAGCAGATAGCAGGTGCTTTGTCATCTAGCGGCTGGGATGTTGAGAGGGAGAGATTGTATCACATGCCAAGTGACCAGGGTAAGAAGCCCGACATTGTTGCCGTCAAGCCCGACCAGTCTTGCGTTATCCTGGATGTCCAAGTTGTCAATGGCAGCTTGGACATGGAGCAGACTTGGCGGGCTAAGATAAGAAAGTATGATAGAGATGATTTACGGCAAGCGGTGTCGGAGCTAAAAGGAGTGGCACCTAACAACATCAGGGTGATGGCTGCAACATTGTCATGGCGCGGGGTGTGGTGCGGGAAAAGTGCCACGGAGTTGCGCGAGTTGGGCATCTCGGTAGGCGTACTCCGTGGTATCACCACCCGTGTCCTGCTCGGCTCATATTTGAACTGGTGGTCGTTTTATAGAGGCACTTCCCTTCATCCTTCTCTCCCACCCCCACCTTCCTCAACTTCCCTCATCCCTAGGGCCGGCGTCGGGTGAGTCCTGGGCGTCCTCCCCATTATATTTGATTTATTTATTTATTTTTATTTATGGCGTGCCCCCTCCGTCAAAAAAGACATTTTGTCTTTGAGGGGAGTTTCACAAAAAAAACTATCTGTCTACATCCCCACTCTCACGTACAGCGCAGAATCGTGGACCATCACCAACAAGCACTCCAGTAGGCTCCAGGCAGCGGAGATGCGGTACCTACTTGCGCCGAGTTGAGGGAAAAACAAGAAGGGATAGAGTTCGGAATCAGACTATTAGGAATAACCTAAATGTCACCTCCGTGAGCCAACGAGTAATGGATGCGCAGCTCCGCTGGTTTGGTCATGTGGTAAGGATGCCGGATACCAGGTACCCACGCATGGCCTGGGAGGCTCGTTACTCTGGGAGACGATCGAGGGGCAGACCACGACGCAGATGGGAGGAAAATATAAGGAGAACCTCAACCCCAGAGGAGTACAGTGGAGCCAAGCAAGAGCCCTAGCAACAGACAGGAAGGGATGGTCTTCCATTTGTAAAAAAACGCCTCTACACTGCAAGGTAGAAGAGGACCGACGAAGTAAGTAAGTAAGTAAGTTAAATTTGTTAATTGAAAATTATTCATGAACCATTTTCTCAACAAAAAGGGGGTGGGGTGGGGGGGTACTTGCCACTTGGTAGTTCACAACGTTGAATATCTTGGACACTGCAGTTTTGAATATCTTATCAGCTTGAGCTAACATGGCGATAACTCTTCCTTCCTTGGCTTTTAGTCGATTTTCGTTTTGCACGAGAGGAATCATGGCTTTCTGAAGCTGCCCCAAGTCGATTCTTTTATTCTTCAGAAGATCCTGACAACACATCATAATATCACATCAAATAGCCAAGCAAAGTATATCAATAGAGAGTTCCTAGTGGGTTTGGTTCGGCTTAGATCCGGCGCGCCGGAACCGGATCGTCCGCCATGTTTGTAATACGGCGCGCCAGATTGCCTCCTTGTGACATATTCGACCGTAACAATACGGCGCCGTATTGGATACGGCGTGTTCTTTTCACAATCCGGCGCCGGATTGAGAGCATGGAAGAAGTAAATCTTCCATGTTGAGAGTGTGTGTGTAATACGTCACGCCGTATCAAAAACCACTAGGAACTCTCTAATGTTTTACTTCCTAGTCGCGAAAGATTGAGAAAACTTGTTGAATCAACAGCAAAAAAGGATTACTTTTATGATTGATCTTTCTTCTTCCTCGTACCACTTCCTCTCTTTCTCTTCCATAAGCCTAGTAGTTCTTCCTCTCCTTCGCAAGTACCATCTGTTTAAATCAGATTCACATAATAATTTGTTACTACAAAATCGTATTAATTAATCACTCCGAGTCTACAAAGGTAGAGGAAGCCTTGTTATTAATTACAGCGATAACTACCACGAAATTACCTACACATCGGGGGAACTTATTTTTTACCGTGCACTAACGGTAATTTTGGAACAGTCATGTTTGTGATTTAGTAGGTACCTCAAAATTCAACACTTGAGTAGTGTTAGGCGATATAATTGGATAAAATCAAGAATTAAATTTTTTTTAAAAATGAATAAGGTAACTTTTTGATTATTTAAGAGGCAATTCGAGAATTAAAAATTCAATCACAGGGGGTTTTAGTTTTAAATTAATTTTGATATTTCAAAAATATTTGAATTTTTGATAAATAGTGAATAAGTGTTTTTACCTTCATCAACAGTGTTGCAGAGTGAATTAACTTCTCATTATTTTTTTCATGATCATTACCTGTTCACAAAATTTGGAAACCAACGTCAAACGCCAAGAATGTGCTCCCACCTCAAACCTTCTATTGCTAGTGCAACTAAACGGTCGAAACTAGAACGGTGTGAGATAACTTTTGCAACTAGGTACATCGAAATTTGAACAAATATTTACCAAGTAGTCCATGTGCAGTGAACTAAAATTACCACAATTTCAGAATCAACTATTTAGTAGTGCAAATCATTATCTGTATCAAATTAACACAGAATCTTGTTCATAAGTTAAGCATCTTGCTTTTTTTATGCCAATTTTACCGAATTCGTTCAACCTCAAGACTGAGAAGTTGGAAATGGGAAGGTTGGTGATGATGGTACCTATTAGGCGGCCAGGAAAAGAATAGTTTAGAAGTTTCGAATGTTCATGACGTCACGCGCCCCTCCCACCTGTGCGGGACCCCCAGCCCACTGTGACGTCACGAACATTCGAAACTTTGAAAAATCATAGAAAAGGGTCTTTTCACGCTAGAAGGTCGCGGTTGGTGGCAAAATTCTCACAATGAGGTCTAGTTTAGCTTAACACGTTCAGTGCGTATGAACAAAACCAACCCACCCCACCAGGCGGATTGCTTTTTTTTGATAAATCTGACCGAAATGGTTCCAATATTAGCGAATTTTCAAGGAAAATGAAGCTATTGCAATGGCCTCAAAATTTTTAGAATCGACTTTTTCGAAAAATTTTCACACTGAAATCCGTTTTGGAACATTCTGAAACGATCCCTGAAGTTTTTCCAAAAATCATATGTATATATATATATATATATACACATATGTGTCATTCCGGACGATAACTTGAGTAAATGTTTAAAAATTTTTTTTTAGTTTTTGCCAAAATGTTTGTAGCACCAAACCATAGGTCAAGTTCGTTAACCAGCAATTTTGGACAATCCAAAGTGGTCCAAAATTCAAAAAAACTCCCAAAAAAATGGGTTTTTCCCGTTTTTTGTGGTTTTTACATTGAAAATCATGGTAATATATGGTATATTCGGATTCAGCACAAAATTTCTGATATGAATGCATTTTTCAAAAATGAAAATTGTCCAAAATTAAGAAAAGTTTGTAGCTATATATATATATAATGAATACGTGCGTATATTTGTTGTACCCAGAAATGCAGTAGCCGTGTGGGTACTCTATGAGTTCGTAGAGACGACTAGAACATGAATATGGACTCCTAACATCTTCAAAGCATACCCAGCAATAATTTGCAGCGCATTATTAGCGAATTTTCAAGGAAAATGAAGCTATTGCAATGGCCTCAAAATTTTTAGAATCGACTTTTTCGAAAAATTTTCACACTGAAATCCGTTTTGGAACATTCTGAAACGATCCCTGAAGTTTTTCCAAAAATCATATGTATATATATATATATATATACACATATGTGTCATTCCGGACGATAACTTGAGTAAATGTTTAAAAATTTTTTTTTAGTTTTTGCCAAAATGTTTGTAGCACCAAACCATAGGTCAAGTTCGTTAACCAGCAATTTTGGACAATCCAAAGTGGTCCAAAATTCAAAAAAACTCCCAAAAAAATGGGTTTTTCCCGTTTTTTGTGGTTTTTACATTGAAAATCATGGTAATATATGGTATATTCGGATTCAGCACAAAATTTCTGATATGAATGCATTTTTCAAAAATGAAAATTGTCCAAAATTAAGAAAAGTTTGTAGCTATATATATATATAATGAATACGTGCGTATATTTGTTGTACCCAGAAATGCAGTAGCCGTGTGGGTACTCTATGAGTTCGTAGAGACGACTAGAACATGAATATGGACTCCTAACATCTTCAAAGCATACCCAGCAATAATTTGCAGCGTATTATTAGCGAATTTTCAAGGAAAATGAAGCTATTGCAATGGCCTCAAAATTTTTAGAATCGACTTTTTCGAAAAATTTTCACACTGAAATCCGTTTTGGAACATTCTGAAACGATCCCTGAAGTTTTTCCAAAAATCATATGTATATATATATATATATATACACATATGTGTCATTCCGGACGATAACTTGAGTAAATGTTTAAAAATTTTTTTTTAGTTTTTGCCAAAATGTTTGTAGCACCAAACCATAGGTCAAGTTCGTTAACCAGCAATTTTGGACAATCCAAAGTGGTCCAAAATTCAAAAAAACTCCCAAAAAAATGGGTTTTTCCCGTTTTTTGTGGTTTTTACATTGAAAATCATGGTAATATATGGTATATTCGGATTCAGCACAAAATTTCTGATATGAATGCATTTTTCAAAAATGAAAATTGTCCAAAATTAAGAAAAGTTTGTAGCTATATATATATATAATGAATACGTGCGTATATTTGTTGTACCCAGAAATGCAGTAGCCGTGTGGGTACTCTATGAGTTCGTAGAGACGACTAGAACATGAATATGGACTCCTAACATCTTCAAAGCATACCCAGCAATAATTTGCAGCGTATTATTAGCGAATTTTCAAGGAAAATGAAGCTATTGCAATGGCCTCAAAATTTTTAGAATCGACTTTTTCGAAAAATTTTCACACTGAAATCCGTTTTGGAACATTCTGAAACGATCCCTGAAGTTTTTCCAAAAATCATATGTATATATATATATATATATACACATATGTGTCATTCCGGACGATAACTTGAGTAAATGTTTAAAAATTTTTTTTTAGTTTTTGCCAAAATGTTTGTAGCACCAAACCATAGGTCAAGTTCGTTAACCAGCAATTTTGGACAATCCAAAGTGGTCCAAAATTCAAAAAAACTCCCAAAAAAATGGGTTTTTCCCGTTTTTTGTGGTTTTACATTGAAAATCATGGTAATATATGGTATATTCGGATTCAGCACAAAATTTCTGATATGAATGCATTTTTCAAAAATGAAAATTGTCCAAAATTAAGAAAAGTTTGTAGCTATATATATATATAATGAATACGTGCGTATATTTGTTGTACCCAGAAATGCAGTAGCCGTGTGGGTACTCTATGAGTTCGTAGAGACGACTAGAACATGAATATGGACTCCTAACATCTTCAAAGCATACCCAGCAATAATTTGCAGCGTATTATTAGCGAATTTTCAAGGAAAATGAAGCTATTGCAATGGCCTCAAAATTTTTAGAATCGACTTTTTCGAAAAATTTTCACACTGAAATCCGTTTTGGAACATTCTGAAACGATCCCTGAAGTTTTTCCAAAAATCATATGTATATATATATATATATATACACATATGTGTCATTCCGGACGATAACTTGAGTAAATGTTTAAAATTTTTTTTTAGTTTTTGCCAAAATGTTTGTAGCACCAAACCATAGGTCAAGTTCGTTAACCAGCAATTTTGGACAATCCAAAGTGGTCCAAAATTCAAAAAAACTCCCAAAAAATGGGTTTTTCCCGTTTTTTGTGGTTTTACATTGAAAATCATGGTAATATATGGTATATTCGGATTCAGCACAAAATTTCTGATATGAATGCATTTTTCAAAAATGAAAATTGTCCAAAATTAAGAAAAGTTTGTAGCTATATATATATATAATGAATACGTGCGTATATTTGTTGTACCCAGAAATGCAGTAGCCGTGTGGGTACTCTATGAGTTCGTAGAGACGACTAGAACATGAATATGGACTCCTAACATCTTCAAAGCATACCCAGCAATAATTTGCAGCGCATTATTAGCGAATTTTCAAGGAAAATGAAGCTATTGCAATGGCCTCAAAATTTTTAGAATCGACTTTTTCGAAAAATTTTCACACTGAAATCCGTTTTGGAACATTCTGAAACGATCCCTGAAGTTTTTCCAAAAATCATATGTATATATATATATATATATACACATATGTGTCATTCCGGACGATAACTTGAGTAAATGTTTAAAAATTTTTTTTTAGTTTTTGCCAAAATGTTTGTAGCACCAAACCATAGGTCAAGTTCGTTAACCAGCAATTTTGGACAATCCAAAGTGGTCCAAAATTCAAAAAAACTCCCAAAAAAATGGGTTTTTCCCGTTTTTTGTGGTTTTTACATTGAAAATCATGGTAATATATGGTATATTCGGATTCAGCACAAAATTTCTGATATGAATGCATTTTTCAAAAATGAAAATTGTCCAAATTAAGAAAAGTTTGTAGCTATATATATATATAATGAATACGTGCGTATATTTGTTGTACCCAGAAATGCAGTAGCCGTGTGGGTACTCTATGAGTTCGTAGAGACGACTAGAACATGAATATGGACTCCTAACATCTTCAAAGCATACCCAGCAATAATTTGCAGCGTATTATTAGCGAATTTTCAAGGAAAATGAAGCTATTGCAATGGCCTCAAAATTTTTAGAATCGACTTTTTCGAAAAATTTTCACACTGAAATCCGTTTTTGGAACATTCTGAAACGATCCCTGAAGTTTTTCCAAAAATCATATGTATATATATATATATATATACACATATGTGTCATTCCGGACGATAACTTGAGTAAATGTTTAAAAATTTTTTTTTAGTTTTTGCCAAAATGTTTGTAGCACCAAACCATAGGTCAAGTTCGTTAACCAGCAATTTTGGACAATCCAAAGTGGTCCAAAATTCAAAAAAACTCCCAAAAAAATGGGTTTTTCCCGTTTTTTGTGGTTTTTACATTGAAAATCATGGTAATATATGGTATATTCGGATTCAGCACAAAATTTCTGATATGAATGCATTTTTCAAAAATGAAAATTGTCCAAAATTAAGAAAAGTTTGTAGCTATATATATATATAATGAATACGTGCGTATATTTGTTGTACCCAGAAATGCAGTAGCCGTGTGGGTACTCTATGAGTTCGTAGAGACGACTAGAACATGAATATGGACTCCTAACATCTTCAAAGCATACCCAGCAATAATTTGCAGCGTATTATTAGCGAATTTTCAAGGAAAATGAAGCTATTGCAATGGCCTCAAAATTTTTAGAATCGACTTTTTCGAAAAATTTTCACACTGAAATCCGTTTTGGAACATTCTGAAACGATCCCTGAAGTTTTTCCAAAAATCATATGTATATATATATATATATATACACATATGTGTCATTCCGGACGATAACTTGAGTAAATGTTTAAAAATTTTTTTTTAGTTTTTGCCAAAATGTTTGTAGCACCAAACCATAGGTCAAGTTCGTTAACCAGCAATTTTGGACAATCCAAAGTGGTCCAAAATTCAAAAAAACTCCCAAAAAAATGGGTTTTTCCCGTTTTTTTGTGGTTTTTACATTGAAAATCATGGTAATATATGGTATATTCGGATTCAGCACAAAATTTCTGATATGAATGCATTTTTCAAAAATGAAAATTGTCCAAAATTAAGAAAAGTTTGTAGCTATATATATATATAATGAATACGTGCGTATATTTGTTGTACCCAGAAATGCAGTAGCCGTGTGGGTACTCTATGAGTTCGTAGAGACGACTAGAACATGAATATGGACTCCTAACATCTTCAAAGCATACCCAGCAATAATTTGCAGCGTATTATTAGCGAATTTTCAAGGAAAATGAAGCTATTGCAATGGCCTCAAAATTTTTAGAATCGACTTTTTCGAAAAATTTTCACACTGAAATCCGTTTTGGAACATTCTGAAACGATCCCTGAAGTTTTTCCAAAAATCATATGTATATATATATATATATATACACATATGTGTCATTCCGGACGATAACTTGAGTAAATGTTTAAAAATTTTTTTTTAGTTTTTGCCAAAATGTTTGTAGCACCAAACCATAGGTCAAGTTCGTTAACCAGCAATTTTGGACAATCCAAAGTGGTCCAAAATTCAAAAAAACTCCCAAAAAAAATGGGTTTTTCCCGTTTTTTGTGGTTTTTACATTGAAAATCATGGTAATATATGGTATATTCGGATTCAGCACAAAATTTCTGATATGAATGCATTTTTCAAAAATGAAAATTGTCCAAAATTAAGAAAAGTTTGTAGCTATATATATATATAATGAATACGTGCGTATATTTGTTGTACCCAGAAATGCAGTAGCCGTGTGGGTACTCTATGAGTTCGTAGAGACGACTAGAACATGAATATGGACTCCTAACATCTTCAAAGCATACCCAGCAATAATTTGCAGCGTATTATTAGCGAATTTTCAAGGAAAATGAAGCTATTGCAATGGCCTCAAAATTTTTAGAATCGACTTTTTCGAAAAATTTTCACACTGAAATCCGTTTTGGAACATTCTGAAACGATCCCTGAAGTTTTTCCAAAAATCATATGTATATATATATATATATATACACATATGTGTCATTCCGGACGATAACTTGAGTAAATGTTTAAAAATTTTTTTTAGTTTTTGCCAAAATGTTTGTAGCACCAAACCATAGGTCAAGTTCGTTAACCAGCAATTTTGGACAATCCCAAAGTGGTCCAAAATTCAAAAAAAACTCCCAAAAAAATGGGTTTTTCCCGTTTTTTTGTGGTTTTTACATTGAAAATCATGGTAATATATGGTTATATTCGGATTCAGCACAAAATTTCTGATATGAATGCATTTTTCAAAAATGAAAATTGTCCAAAATTAAGAAAAGTTTGTAGCTATATATATATATAATGAATACGTGCGTATATTTGTTGTACCCAGAAATGCAGTAGCCGTGTGGGTACTCTATGAGTTCGTAGAGACGACTAGAACATGAATATGGACTCCTAACATCTTCAAAGCATACCCAGCAATAATTTGCAGCGTATTATTAGCGAATTTTCAAGGAAAATGAAGCTATTGCAATGGCCTCAAATTTTTAGAATCGACTTTTTCGAAAAATTTTCACACTGAAATCCGTTTTGGAACATTCTGAAACGATCCCTGAAGTTTTTCCAAAAATCATATGTATATATATATATATATATACACATATGTGTCATTCCGGACGATAACTTGAGTAAATGTTTAAAAATTTTTTTTTAGTTTTTGCCAAAATGTTTGTAGCACCAACCATAGGTCAAGTTCGTTAACCAGCAATTTTGGACAATCCAAAGTGGTCCCAAAATTCAAAAAACTCCCAAAAAAATGGGTTTTTCCCGTTTTTGTGGTTTTTACATTGAAAATCATGGTAATATATGGTATATTCGGATTCAGCACAAAATTTCTGATATGAATGCATTTTTCAAAAATGAAAATTGTCCAAAATTAAGAAAAGTTTGTAGCTATATATATATATAATGAATACGTGCGTATATTTGTTGTACCCAGAAATGCAGTAGACGTGTGGGTACTCTATGAGTTCGTAGAGACGACTAGAACATGAATATGGACTCCTAACATCTTCAAAGCATACCCAGCAATAATTTGCAGCGTATTATTAGCGAATTTTCAAGGAAAATGAGCTATTGCAATGGCCTCAAAATTTTTAGAATCGACTTTTTCGAAAAATTTTCACACTGAAATCCGTTTTGGAACATTCTGAAACGATCCCTGAAGTTTTCCAAAAATCATATGTATATATATATATATATATACACATATGTGTCATTCCGGACGATAACTTGGAGTAAATGTTTAAAAATTTTTTTTTAGTTTTTGCCAAAATGTTTGTAGCACCAAACCATAGGTCAAGTTCGTTAACCAGCAATTTTGGACAATCCAAAGTGGTCCAAAATTCAAAAAAACTCCAAAAAAAATGGGTTTTTCCCGTTTTTGTGGTTTTTTACATTGAAAATCATGGTAATATATGGTATATTCGGATTCAGCACAAAATTTCTGATATGAATGCATTTTTCAAAAATGAAAATTGTCCAAAATTAAGAAAGTTTGTAGCTATATATATATATAATGAATACGTGCGTATATTTGTTGTACCCAGAAATGCAGTAGCCGTGTGGGTACTCTATGAGTTCGTAGAGACGACTAGAACATGAATATGGACTCCTAACATCTTCAAAGCATACCCAGCAATAATTTGCAGCGTATTATTAGCGAATTTTCAAGGAAAATGAAGCTATTGCAATGGCCTCAAAATTTTTAGAATCGACTTTTTCGAAAAATTTTCACACTGAAATCCGTTTTGGAACATTCTGAAACGATCCCTGAAGTTTTTCCAAAAATCATATGTATATATATATATATATATATATACACATATGTGTCATTCCGGACGATAACTTGAGTAAATTGTTTAAAAATTTTTTTTAGTTTTTGCCAAAATGTTTGTAGCACCAAACCATAGGTCAAGTTCGTTAACCAGCAATTTTGGACAATCCAAAGTGTCCAAAATTCAAAAAAACTCCCAAAAAATGGGTTTTTTCCCGTTTGTTTGTGTTTTTTACATTGAAAATCATGGTAATATATGGTATATTCGGATTCAGCACAAAATTTCTGATATGAATGCATTTTTCAAAAATGAAAATTGTCCAAAATTAAGAAAAGTTTGTAGCTATATATATATATAATGAATACGTGCGTATATTTGTTGTACCCAGAAATGCAGTAGCCGTGTGGGTACTCTATGAGTTCGTAGAGACGACTAGAACATGAATATGGACTCCTAACATCTTCAAAGCATACCCAGCAATAATTTGCAGCGTATTATTAGCGAATTTTCAAGGAAATGAAGCTATTGCAATGGCCTCAAAATTTTAGAATCGACTTTTTCGAAAAATTTTCACACTGAAATCCGTTTTGGAACATTCTGAAACGATCCCTGAAGTTTTTCCAAAAATCATATGTATATATATATATATATATACACATATGTGTCATTCCGGACGATAACTTGAGTAAATGTTTAAAAATTTTTTTTTAGTTTTTGTGCCAAATGTTTGTAGCACAAAACCATAGGTTCAAGTTCGTTAACCAGCAATTTTGGACAATCCAAAGTGTCCAAATTCAAAAAAACTCCCAAAAAAATGGGTTTTTCCCGTTTTTTTGTGGTTTTTACATTGAAAATCATGGTAATATAGGGTATATTCGGATTCCAGCACAAATTTCTGATATGAATGCATTTTTAAAAATGAAAATTGTCCAAAATTAAGAAAGTTTGTAGCTATATATATACTATAAGGAATACGTGGTATATTGTTGTACCCAGAAATGCAGTAGCCGTGTGGGTACTCTATGAGTTCGTAGAGACGACTAGAACATGAAATATGGACTCCTAAACATCTTCAAAGCATACCCCGCAATACTTTGCAGGGAATTATTAGCGAATTTTCAAGGAAAATGAAGCTATTGCAATGGCCTCAAATTTTTAGAATCGACTTTTTCGAAAAATTTCACACTGAAATCCGTTTTGGAACATTCTGAAACGATCCCTGAAGTTTTTTTCCAAAAATCATATGTATATATAT